>OX418222.1:63461486-64857309 GCA_948455865.1 Conomelus anceps
ATACGTGTTAAATGTGAATATTTATTTGTAATGACGATTGAAAAACATGCTGCAATGTAGTAATGTACATGCACGGAGAATAAAATTTTGTTGAGTTTAAGAGCCACTCACTGTATAAATAACAGAATAAACATACAAAAATATACATGGAAAATATTTATAAATAGTTGGCTTTGTTGTGGAGTGTGCTGGGGAGGGAATGAGTGAGCAGACTACTTTTATCCAGTTTGCCGTGTAATAGGGCAGACTCGACGAGTCCGGTCTCACAAGATGCCAAATTATCTTCAGTTAAACCGCAACACTTCAATAAATATGTTGTCTCCTTAGTAGCGAACAAATAGAAGTAAAAAATTTCCATATAAACGTACGAAAATAATAATCGAGATTTTCATCTTAAGCAGATGACATTATTCATGAGAGTCAGTTGTGTAATCGGTTAGGGCACTTTTCTCTGACTTACTGCTAGTCTACTCCTGCAGTCATGGGATCGATTCCCGTTTAGACTGGCATAATTTTGTAAGAATTCACTTTATAGAGATATAAAAATAATATAGTAGTGATAGCAATATCATCAGGATTCAGATGCAAGAGTGACTGTACAATAATTTTAGTGTAATAAATTATTGAAGTCAGGCAAGATGGGCCGTATACAAAGTAAAGTATAGGAAACAATTGTTTCTGCTTTGACTGCCACTTGCACTTATTCATTTTTCGAAAATTTAGTACTTCTAATAAGAACAAAATGCTATTAGGTATATTATGGTATCAGGAGTCTGGTCTCTTAAGAAGTCAAATTTTCTATAAATAAATTCAAAACTTCAATAAAAAATAATTCAGCAATTTTTGAAGTTGAAACATGTCACAAAAACTACAGTAGTACAGTTACCAAGCGTTTTAAGAATTAGTAAGAAAGGGTGAAAAGCGAGAAACGTTCTGGTAAAACGTTTAATTAAAAATTTAGGAAATAAAACTTCAGTTTCATTATTAGAAATGCATTCAGAGTATTTTGATACAGGCAGGCAAAAGTCAGCTTCATTAATAATTCAGCATCACCTTTTTGAATAATATATAATTATATATATATTTATTTATATATTTGTATTCTACAAGCTCTTATGCCTCAAGAACTAATAACAATAATGCAAAATTGTGCGTTAAATGCTGAGTTCATTCATTCAATTAAATATTACTACTTTAGGCCTACTGTGTATTATACCACAGAGCTGTCTACATATTATATTATTATTCGTCATTTGGTAATAACGCGAAATACGCTGTCGCGTCGCTGGAAAAAGGAACTTCATTAATCAGATAAGACACACTATCGTTCAAGTCGAATAGTTTCAGAATTTATTTATCACTTTCGCAGCCCATTATGATTATAGAATGAATCAACTAAAGGTGTGAGTCACAACTAAAACTAAGCGATAGTTTTTGAATAATTAATAGTAATTTGAATTAAATTTCATAAATAAATAAATTGTTCATTAATCACAATTTCAATAATTAATTCAAGAGTATTCTGCTCTCAATATCTCTGTACCAAATTGAAGTACTCTATTTTGTCAATTTTTCAACTTCCATTTTGATATGTGACAAATCCTTTGATTTCAAATTGCAACAAAAGATTTTCTGTTTGCGCCGCTTCTCAATCTGTGTATCTCTCGCACTCCTCTGCTCACTCATTCTCTCATTAGCAGGTTAAGTGTAATTCATCTCTCAGATCCAAGCTCTCATTCTTTTTCACCAATCACATCAATCATTTCTGCTGCACAATACGTTAAAATGTATATTTGTTGTATTGATAATCTTTTCTATTCAATCTATTCAACCATTAGGCCTATGTTAACTTTTCCAAAATCACTGTACATTACTTCAACTAGGGGATCTGAGAGTTGTTAATCTTAATAATACTGTTATCATTCATGTACATTATAAATTTGCACAAATAAAGTCATCTGAATCTGAATTCATTGCTCTTATATGATTGTTCAATTGATTTCTGACGTCATGATCATTGGAGAATTTCCCGTTGGAGAACTGAAACTGCTAATTGTATTTTTATTTTATTAAATTGAATAAATTCAGTTAGGATGTAAAGGAGGTACAAATTAGGAAAGAAACTTCGATTAGATGATTTATGAAAATGTAACAGCTTCAATCCTCCATGTCTACAAGAACTGGGGATGAGATTGGAAAACTTTTACTGAAAGGAATATCATCACTTTTATCAATGAATATAAGTGAAACAGTAGAATAAACTCTCATAAACAAATTTCTCGGATAGATCCTATACGGTAATTATTCTCTATTCTTGTTAATAATTATATTAAAGTGAAATTTAATCATGCTATAAATATATTATGTAATAAATGATTGTGTATTCTGTTATTTGTCCAGCTAAAATATATATTTCATGTCAATCGCTAAAGATCCACGAAGTCTGGATCTGGCTACTTGAAAAAAACGGTACTTGTGTTTCTTGTGATAAAGCATTTTTAAAGAAATAATTTCAGAAGATTTTGGTACAAGCTTTTGAGACTTCGAACGATGAAACGATGTGAGCAGTAGAACAATAATGCAACAAGATATAAAATTTTACAATATACAAAAACTATAGGGGGTGTAGTAAGTATAACTACATTTATAACTTACATTTAAATATCACGCTGCACTATCTTTAAATGTAAATTCTGATAGAATGTAATAATAAATGACAATAACATAAATTTGACATAAAGGGCTTTAACTAGTGTTACTAGTTAATTCTCATTAATCAAGAATACAAAAACAGCTACAATGATACTTGGAAGCGCACTCGCAAAAAATATAGCTTGATGTAAGTTCAAAACCTTCTTGTACTGGTGATTGGGTAGCTTTCGAGGATACTCGTCTACAAGCAATGTATTCAACTTATTATAAACTAAAACAGTATCCCAACTCACAAAACTATTGTAACAAACTTATCTACTGTATTATAAACTTAAAAAACACTTTTAAATGGAAATTGACTCACGTTATGGCGTGACGGCCGTTTCGCTCTGTTGTCTAGAGCATCATCAGACGACCCACAGTACACTGATCAATGCTCTAGACAACAGAGCGAAACGGCCGTCACGCCATAACGTGAGTCAATTTCCATTTAAAAGTGTTTTTTAAGTTTATAATACATATTAGTGGAAACAAGATGGATCTTCAACATCATAACATTATCTACTGTACTAGAAAAACATATGTGGAATGTACGAGACTATCAACGTGCCTTGCTTATCACAAAGTATTTCTACAATCAATTTAAATGTATTTAAATTTATGAAAATATGAAATAATAGAATCAATTTCTACAATCTTTCTACATAAATTTGAATTTATTAAAATACAAATAATAGTCTGCATTATTAAGTTACAATAAATTGTGAACTTCCCTCAAATTCACTTCAAGTCCTTTCACATTATATAAAAAATATAGATCTCGAGTAATTTGGAAGATGTTACAATTTTATTGAATTGCTAAATTCACTAAATATCGAATTGATGGAAATTTATAATTAATTGTAAAATTATTTATGAAAAGAAGAAAATAGCTACCTTTGAGATGAGTTTTCAGATGGAGTTTCTGGAGGTGTCTGAGTTTGTATCCTCTTTATTATCAAGGATTTGCCGGTAGATCTGGAATACCACATTTCTGAATTGACTAAAACTGAAATGGGTCAAGTTGTAAAAGAATACAATTTTCACTTATAAAAATTTGAATTTTCACAGTTCTCCCTCCACTCAAGGACTGAAAGCGAGCGATGCTTACGGTATGAAACTTGCTGCCCGACTGACGATTGTTGAGTATTATAAAAATATTACTATTGAAGAAGTATGATTCATAATTGGTTTACTTGATAACATAAGTCATACATTAGAACATAATAGTCCTACATACATCTTCTTACGGCACGGTTTGTCCTTCATATAAAGAATTAATTAAACTTTTCAAGTCAATATTTGGTTATTGGGTTTCTGGTTCCATAACGATCTGCGTTGTTAATATTAACTTTTTGATGTTGAAGATCCATCTTGTTTCCACTAATATGTAATATAAACTTAGAAACCCTTTCAAATGGAAATTAACTCACGTTATGGCGTGACGGCCGTTTCGCTACTGTGGGTCGTCTGACGATGCTCTAGACAACAGAGCGAAACGGCCGTCACGCCATAACGTGAGTTAATTCCCATTTAAAAGTGTT
The DNA here is from genome assembly GCA_948455865.1 of Conomelus anceps. Classification (NCBI taxonomy): domain Eukaryota; kingdom Metazoa; phylum Arthropoda; class Insecta; order Hemiptera; family Delphacidae; genus Conomelus; species Conomelus anceps. Next base: position 63,465,722 of record OX418222.1, read on the forward strand.
TTTTAAGTTTATATTAACTTTTTGTTGTAAATTTAACGACTTGCAGTCAGTTTTATATTGTGAATATATAATAAATGTACTCACATTCGGCCGAACTTTTCGAGGTATTGAATCTCATCTTCAAGGCATCTTAGATCGGCGATGTTGGTTTGTTGGTTAGAAAAATACAAAACCCACAATTCTTCTAACCAACATCGCCGATCTAGGATGCCTTCAATATGATATTCAATACCTCGAAAACGTTCGGCCGAATGTGAGTACATTTATTATATATTCATAATATAAAACTGACTGCAAGTCATTAAATTTACAACAAAAAGTCAATATTTGTAAAAAAGGTTGTTGAAATATTCTCTAGCATGTAAAAATGATCTTGTGTTCAGAATTCATCGGGATGCCTGACTACTGAGCTATATTTTTCGCTAAACGGAGGTAACTGGTAAGACAGAAAATTAAAAATTTTGCGGGAATCATAATTGTACACCTATTTTACTTTATTTTAACCTCCAACTGTACAGTAGAAACAATTAGTCTGGGCGCTCGGCCGTTTGGTAGTCAGCCATGGCGAGGGGAGTGTTTATCGCTCATTTCTAAAAACATGTTGCCCGTGCGACGCTGCAGATGATGACTTCAAGGTCAACTAGTCAACTTTTACAGGACGACAAGTAGTGAAACCAGAGCCACGCGCCCAGACTGATTGTTTCTACTGTACTTTGGGCCCTATATTATCAAATATGAATTAGAAATTTTTCAAATGTGTGCTTACATACAATTCTTAACATCAAATAGAAAGTAGATCTGGTTGATACTATTACTGGTTGATTTTAACAGTGATCTTATGGGGTAGAGCTAATGGAATGAGATTCTAAGTGATGCATTCACATGAAAGGCGAAGTTTGTACCAAAATTCGTCCATTCGAGCACTTAACCTCGAGAACATTTGGTTTTCGTTATTTTTAAAATCAGCAAAATTTAGATTATGAGAATGTATTGTAAAAGAGTTTTTAATACTAAAAATGAGACTAAGGAGTGATATTTGAGAAAAAAGATCAACAAAAAATGATTAATGTATATAGAATGATTATGAAGATGGCATGGATGATAATGAGAGATATTGAGGTAATTTGAGATATTGAGTTTGTACAAATTTTCTTGGTGTAGGCTACTATTGAGGTGAGTGTTGCATTGTGTTTCCAATATGCTTAAGACTACAGCGATGGAATATTATTTACAAAGTTAATGCATATTTTTGAGATTGATATTTCTAGATTTTATAGTCATGCAGTTGCTCTAGGGTTGGACAGATGTAGTCATATACTCCATAAGGACGAGATAAAGCCCGCTCGACTCTCAATAAAGCATTTAATAAAGTTAGGAAGTGCGTTCCAAGTACACGACAGGCACTTACAACAAATGATTTTGTATAAATGGTTGTACGATAATTGGCATCCTTAGAGTATTGTCACCTGTTCTGGTGTGCGAAACATCATTCCTCCTGCCTTCAGACACGAATTTGAAACCATTCTTGAAATATTTTGGTTTGCCATAATTAAGAATATCTTTACAAGCTTGACTGTTCTGAATGAGCTCTGATCTGATCATAGGTAGTTTGAACGTTGAGCTTAGTACGTGGGGGGATTGAGTGATTCTTTCGTGAAATGGAGAGAGTAAACAAATCGAAGACAATAGTTCTGACCAGTGGCGCACCCAGGGGGGGCTTAAGCCCCCCCCCCCCAAGAACCCGAGCTCCTTAAAAAATTGTTAATAATTTTCAAGAAAATTTACTATATAGAGAGTATGTGCTGCAGGCTGATTAGTGTTGGTACATGTCATTTATTCACACTTTCTAAGTAGAATAATGTTCATAACAAGTGGCTTGACATGGGGGGTTTTGGGGCTCAAGCCTTGCCCTCAGGTCCTGGAATCCTTATCAAAATGTTGATAATTTTCAAGCGAATTGACTGTGTAATATGGACTCTAGGCTGTACATTTAAAACTTGTTCAAATCGGATGACAATTAACAATATCGTTATACTATTAACAGGAATACTATGAGTGACTACCATAGGTGGAAATAGAGTTTGTAGCCTTGCAGAATTAAATTTGACTAGGTGGCTGGGTAAAGATAATAAAAATAATTCGTTTCACTCATATAAATATGGCATTCATTTAACCAATAAGTACAGGACCCCTAGCCTCTAGAACCTCATAAACCTGTAATACATTTAACGGTAATAATGTAATTCCTTTCGGAAGGTGGAGCCGAGATAATTCTGAGACCTGTGCGTGGGCCCACAGTTTTTGGTGAGTTCCGAATCATCGGCAAGTTATTTCATAGCTAAGAACCCTTTTTTTTGGTGGCTGATCCATTTGGTGGCAGCTTGTCTTATGTGACTGAACAGGTACGGTACCTGTTACGGCTCGCGGCTAACAATTTCCTAAAAAAGGTTTACAGGTTTTTGCGGAAAAAAATCATTAAGATTGCATAAGCTTATTCCTTCGAAAACGCTACAATACAGAAATAAATATAGCAGAATAGTGAAGCTATCTTTTTCAATAAGAGATCAATAAATTAGTACTCATTCCGAAAACTCTAGGCTTCTAGAGCGCTCATTTAGGTGGTAAATTGAATACATTTGATGAGAAATGAACTGAAAACCCAAATGAAACATTAACTACCGTGATTATACTACCGTGAGTAATCCTATGAAATAAACAGAAAAGACCAAAAGAAGGCATTTTTAATATTGAAATGTATGAGCTTGGCTATTAATTGTGAATAAAGCACCCAGAACTTACAAAACCATAATTTAAATTTGATAAAAAGACAGAAGAATAGCAAGTGGAAAGCATAATTATGTGCAAAATCAGTATGCTTTGATTCAATAAAACTCTATAAACTATGGGACCGTTCTTGACTATTGAGTACATTCATATTTCATTTCAAAAAATGATTTGGCAAGTTTTGAAGGAGAAATTGAACAAACTTTTTGGTTCATTGGCAATTGAATTGGTTAACCACTAGGCCGACAGTAAAATAACAACGCAAAAGTCTCAGAATGGTGTAGACATAAAAATTTATAATAGTAGATGTAGCACGTTTCAGATAATTTTACATTGATTCAATTTAATTCACACCATCTATATGAAGACCTTAGTCATTTCTGAATGGATGCTGGAATAGCTGTAATCTTTCGCCCTCTTTATTTCTGTAACAAAGCGTTCCGGACCTACATTGATTCTAATTTTTTTACCCTCAAGAGAAGTTGCTTAAGCAGTCTGGCAGAATCATTTTGAACTCCTGAAACACTGTACAAAAAATACTCATGATGGACACATTTTGTTTCCCCATAGCTACTCTAATACGAATACTCTTTAAAAAGTCAAGTAATGAATCCCCGCCCCCTTAATAAACTTTATCGAGCAACAATCTTGCAAAAATTCGTCTGGAAATCCCAATTTACCCCACCACCCCTCCTCCTCAAAATTTTCCCTGATAGGACGGGTAAGCCCCCCCCCCCAAACCAAAAGTCTGGGTGCGCCCCTGGCGTATTATCTCCCATCCTTCGCTGTAACTTATACAGTAACAATCAAGTTACGTTGCATATTTGTGTACGATGAGGATACTTTATTCCGATACTGAGTTGCTATACCACCTTCGATAATTTACCGACATCGAGTACCGGTAATTAGTAATTAGTGGTATCGCAGCATCATTAAATCAACATCATTGGAAGAGAAATGGTTTTTTCGCCAATCGCTTTCTTTGAACTTGAGTCAAACACACGAACAATCTCCTATGGTGAGGGGTGAGCTCGATGAGGGGGGATGTAATGTACAATTTTTAAGTTTTTTGCTTATAAATCAGTAACGATAACTCAAATCGTGCCAAAGTAAAAGCTAACAAAATTCTCTACAAAAATGATCCCATGCATTTTTTGTGGAAACAACCGCAAGCACGTTACGGGTTTCTCAAATTAAGAGGTTGCATAGTAACTTATATCACATTATGGCACAGGAAGAATGTTATTTCAGAAGTATTCCTCCCTGAATGTTATTTATTATAATTTAATTCAAAGTTTTGGAAGTTTCAACTTGAATCATATCATACCTATTCTTGAAGGTGAAATCTCAATGATGATTAAATAGCCGGTGAGGTGGAGTTGGGGGTACCCACTATAAACTTGTTGTTTGACAGACAATACAATATTTTTTTTATTATATAAAATTTCAACTAAAAGCAATGCCTCACTGATAATCAAGTAATCCATGTAGCTAAATAGAATTTGAAACAGCACTTGTTATTGATATTATTAAGAGATAGAAATTAATTACCTATCAATTTATTATCAATTGAGTATTATTATTATTATTATTATTATTATTAACCCAACACAGCATGAATTTTTCAATGTCCATGAAAAGTCTGTGATGTTTTCCATGACGAAATACTTAATGAACGATCTAATATTAAAACTGACACTGTATTTCACTTTTAAATAATGTTTTACTCACATATATTAGAGATGCTTGAGGAATGCATTTCACTTCTGAAAAGACTGACGAAGCTTCTTTTCAGAAGTGAAATGCATTCCTCAAGCATCTCCAATACATGTGAGTAAAACATTATTTAAAAGTGAAATACAGTGTCAGTTTTAATATTAGGCTAGATTGTCCATGAAAAATGTTTTCCAGCAGATAATGTCAGGTTGTAATGTTTCTGTATTTTTTATGGAAAATAAGTATAATAACAATCTTCCAAGATACTCGGTGACCTCACATAAAAAAAATGTTTTTAAACTTTTTTATTTTAGGGGTCAAACTTAGGAAGAGGACAGATTGATTCATAGAATCGCCATGCACTGAGGAACACAGACAGTGGCGTAACGTACACCCCCGCAGACCCCGCGGCGCGGGGGGGCCCGGGCTATAAGGGGGCCCGGAATGAAAATATATTTTTTCAAGAAATGGCCCGTGCCGAGACTGAAATAAATTTTTTTTCCAAAAGAAATAAAACTGAAACACTGAAGGAAGAAAGAAAGAATGAATTGGCTAAATATTGTCAGGCCAATGTTTATTGTTTACTTTATCAATTAATTCCCAGATAGCAGATAATTCGCAGATAGTGAAGGAATTCAGAAGCAGGATGTTGTGACTTCGGATATGGAGACATACCGAGGACAAAACACTCTTCAAACAAACTTATCTAGACTGTTATAAATCATGACGGCTATGTCCCCACAGTGCAAATATTAGAGGAAATTAATATTATTTTCCAATCGAATTCCTCGATGCATATTAGCATATACGAAGTAATGGGAAGTGGGGGGTTGTGTAGAAATAAAGTCAAATAAATTCAGTTTCTTTTGAATCGTCCTGTTGGATATACGTGTCCGGAAAATTGGCCTAGAGTAAACCGTATGTTTATTCATTATTGAGTTCGTGATCGTGAATTTTATTATTTGGAGTGCCATTTTTTTTTTCATTTCTATTCTATTTTTCAACATGCTGCGTTTATGGTATTGTGATGTTGTACGGTCATGCTTTAGTTATTTCTATTTTTTATCGACTAGTACATTTTTAAACAATATGCTCAGAAGGAATATTTATACCCTTGATATATCGGATAAATTACGTGATTATTGTATAAGTATATAAATAATAGTTTTGGAACAATTGTCAGTTCTCCCAACGCAGTTGAATTTTTTTCTTATAATAGGATCAAGTACTGTATAAGTAGTTTACGTTTTCTATCTTCTGTCTCTTAAGAATAAATTTCTTAATTTTTTTCTCTTTTCCTGACTTAGTAATTTCGCGGTAATTTAGATAAAATGCCTTTTTATTAAAAATTGAACCTGTGTCCGTGTCTGCAAATGAGGCGAATTCTGAGAGAACACATTTTCTGGGAAAAGGAGCGAAGGTGCTAACAAGGAGGATGTGAATGTGGATCCTATGGAAGACATCAATTTCAAGGTTTCTAGGTTTCAAGATTAATTATTTATAATATAATCAACTCTTAACTATTTCCATCTTTCAGAAGCCCGCACGCTACAGCCCAAATCATTAGACTTGCCCCCCTTGAAACATGATTGAATTTTAAAATTTAATTTATAAAAAGGTGTTTAGTTCTTACATAATTATAACTGCCCACAAAATAATTATGCAAGTTTTTCAGGGAGGGGTGGGGGCGGCAAGGGTGAGGGGGGATATTTATATGATTTTGGGCGGGGGGGCCCAACCGGAAAACGTTACGCCACTGAACACAGAGTTGATATAGGCCTATGCATGTTCCCTTGATTGCATGGTGGCTCAAATTTGAATCAGTTTCTATCAAATATCTTACTAAAATATTTGTTATATAGGCTAAATGAAAAGATATTGCATCTTGAATTTAACTTTATTTACACTGAACACATAATAAATATAGTCATCATAAAATACTTTGTTACCTGTGTTTTATTGCAAATCATTATAGGACTTTTTCACCTTATCTTCCTTCTGAATGCCTGTATTTCCCAAATATTTGTAATAGCACCATCACTATCACTTGATGAACACTGTTCATTATCTACGCTGTAGAGGTGGGTCGGTATCTGGGTAATCAGTATTTTGTAACAGTTACTTGTTGTCGTGATATGTAACCGTTACCGAGCGCGGAAAATACTGATTACAGTATCAACAGTTCAGTACTACGTACTATTCAGTTTTCAGTATTTTTACACGATGAAAGCGATACCCTGATACTGACTAGATTACGGAAGATTGAAAAGTATTTCTTATTCTTATTCAGTAGATCAGTACTCATTTATGTAGCACATACATTATACAGTACCGTACTGACTGATCTACTGGAACTTAGACGTTAATAAGTGGTAAGCTTAGTGCCAAATATACGTGATCATAACCACAAAAACAGTATTTTATTTTGAACGTTGGTATATTTACCTTTGAGCCTTATTATATAGGCTACAGCCACTGCAGTCATGGTCGCAGACCACAATCAAGGCTGAATTACACCAGCTGAGTGGTTGACCAGGCTCAACAATGTCAAAAATCAGGGACACTTACAAATTAATGTTTAGAGCCCTCAGCTGTTAATTATTGGTTATTTTTTAATCAAATTTATCTGCCTGGTGTAATCTAGTGTTAGCCTAATTGTGGTATGCGACTGCAGTGACTCTGTCCTATAGGGTTCTTAGGAGAAACGGCATACTTCAGTAGATCAGTACCAAGGTATTAATCTTGGATCAGTACAAAATTTGTCAGTGTAACCGTTACTTTGTAATCTTCATAGGAGGTTCTTAGGAGAAACGGCATACTTCAGTAGATCAGTACCAAGGTATTAATCTTGGATCAGTACAACATTTGTCAGTGTAACCGTTACTTTGTAATCAGTATTTTTATGCAGTACAAGAAAGTAACAGTAACCGTTGTAACAGTTACTTGGAAATACTGGTTAAGCCCACCTCTACTACGCTGTCTATTTGCAAGATCACTTTCTGAACACTGTTCAAAGTCAGCTGAGTATCAACTGCATTACTGGATTCATTATATACTTCGGTATTGCACATGTTATCAATTTGAACCTGCCCATTCTCGGTAATGTCATCTTCAAAATCACTCCCACTAGGAATATCCAATGATAATAAATCACGCATTTCAGAATCAGACAAACCAGCCATGTTTACAAAACATGACATGCTTCCTAACCTACAATTTGAAACTCGTGTTAAAGATGTGCCGGTACATCTCCATTCAGCTGCATGGTGATAGTGATGCAGCAGTGAATCAATTAGAAAATGTGGAAGAATTGATAATGAGAGTGAATTGAATGAAAGTAGATTTATTGGAGAGACATATATGCATATTTTTTCGGCTAAATTTATTTAATATTTTTTATTGGAAAATAAATATGATAAAAATTTTCCAAGATACTCGGAGACATGAAATTACGATGGCTTTGAAAGAGTATTACAGGAATGTGCAGCAATCTATCGGCGACATTTTGAAGTTTTTCGTAAGTATAGAATCTGTTTAGTAATTTTTAACATAGAAACTGATTCAAATGGGATTCATTATCATCTATTTTTTTAATGTGAAAATTGATACTGAATCAAATTAATTTGCAATTGAGCATTAACATGATCAAAACTATTTTGTCGTAAGTTAACTAAAGTGAATCGAACAACAATGGACTTGTGAGCGGGATCATTTGAAGCCGTACTGTAATTGATACGAGTTTGCATTGTGTCTGAGTAGTTCTCATTTGTAGGCAAAATTGTTTTGACTTTTTTCTTGAATGTCGTAGTGTAAATTTGGAGATTATTTCACTTTATTATAGCGACACAAATGGTATGATTTCTTGTGCAATATGGTAGGCCTAGCCTACCTACCATAACAGTTTGGATTGTTTTGTTCTAGTATTGAGACAGTAGAAAAAGTGTTTAATTTTATAGTTCTCCTATCTCTGACAGTATAGTGGATATTTTAAAAATTGTTTGACTACTAGATCAGATTGAACTTTCTAAAATGTCTACTTCGTCTCCTAGATGTGCGGTATTACTAGAACAGATACCCAGTGCGGCAGGCGGAAAATATGAACTTGTTGAAAAGTTAGGCGAGGGCGGATATGGGGAAGTGCATAAAGCCTTCATAAAAAATAATCAAGATGCTGGCTTTTTTGCCTATAAAACGTGTCACCTAGAGGACTTCAAAGGTAAAATGACAAATGTAGATTACAGTGAAATTAAGGCATTAAAAATGCTTGAAAATGAAGAAAATATAGTTAGAATGATCGAATACGTAAAAGATGAAGATGAATTCGCAATAGTCTTTGAACTGTGCAAATTTGACCTTAAAAAGGTTGTCCATCAAAGGCGACTTCCATTACTATTGTGCGATATAAAAAATATCTTGAAACAGTTTCTAACCGGAGTCGCCGCTATGCACCGACTCAAAATCATGCACCGCGATTTGAAACCGTCGAATATACTCGTTGCCATGGACGGTACAATCAAAATTGCCGACCTTGGAAATTCTGTAGAGGTGGGTAGTCAATCTACCTACACTGTGGATATTTGTACTATTTGGTATAAGAGCCCAGAGCTTCTGTTCGGTCATAACAAATATAATGAAAAAACTGATATCTGGAGCGCGGGGTGCCTAATAGCTGAGTTTTGGATGAGGAGGTCAGCTCTTTTCAAAGGAAGTTGGGATTTGGATCAAATGGAGAAAATATCTCAATTGTGTGGATTTTGCAATGAATTGATCTGGCCAGAAGCAAAAGAGTTTCCAAATTACAGAGCGTTCTATTCAAAACTCAATAGATACCAACATAATAGCCTTCAGAATCATTTGTCGAAAATAACGCATCACGTAGGAGCTACAGCTTTTATTATGAAACTGCTGAAACTTATTCCAGAACAACGAATAAGCGCTGATGACGCACTCAATGATGAGTTCTTCAGCTTTCCCCCTCAGCCATCAACTGATCTCATGCATTTGCTTCAACATCTATAGATTCAAGAAGAAATTGAATGTGAGTAAAATTATTATAAAATACATGCATGACTTAATTATTTAAAATCAATTGAAACAAAAATAGAAGAATCTAATATAAAAACTGACACTGAATTTCTTTTTAATGTATATGATTCCCAATAACTTATACTGGAGATATTGGAGGGATGCATTTCACTTCTAAAGAGAAGCTTCATCAAGATTCTCTTTAGAAGTGAAATGCATCCCTCCATAATATCTCCAGTATAAGTGAGTGAAAATCATATATTAAACTAGCAGACCCGTCGCGTGTTGCTGCGATCTCATTAAAAATTCTCCATTTTATTATTCGCCACCTCCCACTGAGGTTACATTTCAAATTTCAACCTTCTAGTGAAATGTAGTCGTTGTGTTAAATAAGAACTCAAAGTATTTCATTACAGGTATATTTTTTCAATTAACAAAAAGTTGATTTATCATAATGCCATTTGATGAACAACATTTTTGGTTAATCCTTCATGAGTATGGACAAATAAATTTGATGGTTTTCTAACCCTAAAACACGCAACATATAATTGACCGTGAGAAAAGGACGGATTTTCTCAATCTAAACCACAAATTGTCATTGTTTGACCTTATTAATAATAGTCTATAAATGCGGATAGACAATGAATGGAATATAAGAAATGGACTATAAAATTAATACATATTTTTGTCCTCTTTGTGTCCTGATTTGAGAATATTAACCATTCTCAAACCACTTGAACACACACAAATATATTATTTTTTTTTAAATAAATATATATTTTTAAAATTTTATTATTTTTCTCTATTATTTATATTATCTGTGATGTTTTCCATGACGAAATACTTAATGAACAATCTAATATTAAAACTGACACTGTATTTCACTTTTAAATAATGTTTTACTCACATATATTGGAGATGCTTGAGGAATGCATTTCACTTCTGAAAAGAAGCTTCGTCAGCCTGCCGCCAGGGGTCATGCTCTGTTTGGGTTAGGATGAGCGGCCATTATGTATTTGAAAATTGCGTTTGATTTGAATTGTGTTTGGTCGTTGAGTAAGTTTGTTCTATCTTGTTTATGGTGTTTGAATATTTCATATTGTTCCAGTGTATTTAGTTTGTGGCTTTTTTGGAATGTGTGTAGAATTTCCAAGTCAGTTTGGATGTTATTGTGTGAGTGCCCAGTGTTGATTAAGTGATCTGCAAATGTTGAGTCAGAGTTGGAATGTAGTGCTTTGATGTGCTCTTTATATCTTATGTTGAATGATCTGCCTGTTTGTCCTATGTAGTACTTGGGGCATGTGTTGCATTTAAGCTTATATATGCCTGGTTTGTTGAATTTGTGAATTGTGCTGTTTGTTAGGTGAGCTGGTTTTTGTTGGATCTGGTGTTTCAGGTTGTTTGTTGTTCTGAATGCTGTGTTAAATCCGGATTTTTGGAAGATGTAAGCTATTTTGTGTGATTTTTTGTTGAGATATGTGAGTGTGACAAATCTGTTTTGGTTTGCAGGTTTTGGATTTTTATTTTTCATTTTATTCATGATTTTGTCTACTAGATTGGTGTTGTATCCGTTTTGTTGTGCTAAATATTTGATTGTATTGATTTCTTCTTTGTGGTCAGCTTGTGATAGTGGAACATTAAGGAGTCTATGGATCATGGAGTTGAAAGCAGCAAGTTTGTGTTGATTTGGGTGGTTGGATGAGTTGTGAATGAGTGTGTCTGTGAGAGTTGGTTTTCTGTAGATTTTGAATTTGTGCATGTTATTTAGTTTTTTGATAGTGAGATCTAAGAAGTTCAAGGTGTAGTCTGTTTCATATTCTGCTGTGAATTGTAAGTTTTTATGGGTTTTGTTCAATTGTGTTAGGAGTTGTTCACACTGTCTTTGGTTTCCATTGTAAAGTACAATAATGTCATCAACGTAGCGGTGCCAGTAAATAATTTTGTTTGAGTGTTTGGTGTCTTTTAGTATTTTAGTATTCTCTATGTGCTGTAAAAATATTTCTGCTAGGATGCTGGAGATTGGGGATCCCATTGGTAGTCCTTCTGGTTGGGTGTAATACTTGTTATTGTGGGTGAAGTAGTTTTGTGATGTGATGATTTTTAATGTCTCAATTAGTTCTTTTGTGTGTTCAGGTGGGTTGTTTTGTGCTTTGAGTATGTTCTCTATTATGGAAATGGTTTCAGTTACAGGAATGTTTGTATACAGGTTTTTTATGTCAAATGATGCTAGTGTGGAATTATGTGGGATGTGTGTATTTTTTATTTTGTTTATGAGGTCTGTGCTGTTCTTTATATGAGATGGATGATTGATATTGATGAGTCTGCGCAGTTGAGTATCTATCTGTTTGGCTAATTTGTATCCTGGTGCTTTTCTGTAATTTATGATGGGTCTGATTGGTGTGCTTACTTTGTGTATTTTAGGTAGGGCTTGAAGAGTTGGTGCAGAAGGGTGAATTTGCTTCATATATCGTTTGTCTGTTTCATTAAAGAGGTGTTTTGTTTTATTTATAATGTTTTTAATTGTGCTCTGGAATTTGGGTGTTGGGTCTCTTTGAATTTGTTGGATGTTGTTGTTTTGTATGAATTCATCTACTTTTCTGTTCAAATCATCAGTGTGGATTATGACTGTGCTATTGCCTTTGTCTGATTTGGTGTAAGTTAGGTTGTGTAGTTCTGCTTTTTGTTGTAGTGATTGAGCTGTCTTGATTTCAGAGGTGTAGTTTTGTTGTATGTATTTCGGTGTTTTGATGATTTTTAAAACATCATGTCTTAGGTTATCTTGTTCTTCTGCTATTGTTTGTTGAATATTGGTTTCAGAGTCTATAGCTTGTCTCACCATGGTGTTGAATTTTTGTGTGGAAGGTAGGTTATATTTTAGTCCTTTGTTGAGGAGATTCTTTTCTGTAGGAGTGAATTGTATCTGTGTAAGGTTTACTGTCCTTTCGTGGAATTTGTGGGAAGTTAATATCAGTTTCTGTTTTGGTTGGAGGTTTTGGATTTTGAGGTTATGTTTTTCATGAATTTTTCTCAATTTGTGCTCCACCCAGGAATTAGTATTCTGTATTAGGTTCATGGTGACTTGATTGTTATGGTTGTAAGCTATTCTGAGATGAAGTTTGTAGAGTTCTTGATTGATTTTGTCTTTTTTGTTATGTAACTGTCTTACTGATTCTTTCATGTAAATTGTTTGTACTTTTTTCTGTGTAATTTTGGCAGCTTTGTTAGGTAATTTCACTTGTATTCTAGCATAAGTAGGAATTAAGTTTAGTTTTAAGCAAGTTTTGTTAAAGCTAATGTGTGAGGCCACTGTCCTAACCTTCAAAACAAGTTTCCTGAATAGTTGGAAGTCTGCTGGTCCTGCAGTGTTGAAATCTGTGATGTTTTCCATGACGAAATACTTAATGAACAATCTAATATTAAAACTGACACTGTATTTCACTTTTAAATAATGTTTTACTCACATATATTGGAGATGCTTGAGGAATGCATTTCACTTCTGAAAAGAAGCTTCGTCAGCCTGCCGCCAGGGGTCATGCTCTGTTTGGGTTAGGATGAGCGGCCATTATGTATTTGAAAATTGCGTTTGATTTGAATTGTGTTTGGTCGTTGAGTAAGTTTGTTCTATCTTGTTTATGGTGTTTGAATATTTCATATTGTTCCAGTGTTCCAGTGACTTGGAAATTCTACACACATTCCAAAAAAGCCACAAACTAAATACACTGGAACAATATGAAATATTCAAACACCATAAACAAGATAGAACAAACTTACTCAACGACCAAACACAATTCAAATCAAACGCAATTTTCAAATACATAATGGCCGCTCATCCTAACCCAAACAGAGCATGACCCCTGGCGGCAGGCTGACGAAGCTTCTTTTCAGAAGTGAAATGCATTCCTCAAGCATCTCCAATATATGTGAGTAAAACATTATTTAAAAGTGAAATACAGTGTCAGTTTTAATATTAGATTGTTCATTAAGTATTTCGTCATGGAAAACATCACAGATTTCAACACTGCAGGACCAGCAGACTTCCAACTATTCAGGAAACTTGTTTTGAAGGTTAGGACAGTGGCCTCACACATTAGCTTTAACAAAACTTGCTTAAAACTAAACTTAATTCCTACTTATGCTAGAATACAAGTGAAATTACCTAACAAAGCTGCCAAAATTACACAGAAAAAAGTACAAACAATTTACATGAAAGAATCAGTAAGACAGTTACATAACAAAAAAGACAAAATCAATCAAGAACTCTACAAACTTCATCTCAGAATAGCTTACAACCATAACAATCAAGTCACCATGAACCTAATACAGAATACTAATTCCTGGGTGGAGCACAAATTGAGAAAAATTCATGAAAAACATAACCTCAAAATCCAAAACCTCCAACCAAAACAGAAACTGATATTAACTTCCCACAAATTCCACGAAAGGACAGTAAACCTTACACAGATACAATTCACTCCTACAGAAAAGAATCTCCTCAACAAAGGACTAAAATATAACCTACCTTCCACACAAAAATTCAACACCATGGTGAGACAAGCTATAGACTCTGAAACCAATATTCAACAAACAATAGCAGAAGAACAAGATAACCTAAGACATGATGTTTTAAAAATCATCAAAACACCGAAATACATACAACAAAACTACACCTCTGAAATCAAGACAGCTCAATCACTACAACAAAAAGCAGAACTACACAACCTAACTTACACCAAATCAGACAAAGGCAATAGCACAGTCATAATCCACACTGATGATTTGAACAGAAAAGTAGATGAATTCATACAAAACAACAACATCCAACAAATTCAAAGAGACCCAACACCCAAATTCCAGAGCACAATTAAAAACATTATAAATAAAACAAAACACCTCTTTAATGAAACAGACAAACGATATATGAAGCAAATTCACCCTTCTGCACCAACTCTTCAAGCCCTACCTAAAATACACAAAGTAAGCACACCAATCAGACCCATCATAAATTACAGAAAAGCACCAGGATACAAATTAGCCAAACAGATAGATACTCAACTGCGCAGACTCATCAATATCAATCATCCATCTCATATAAAGAACAGCACAGACCTCATAAACAAAATAAAAAATACACACATCCCACATAATTCCACACTAGCATCATTTGACATAAAAAACCTGTATACAAACATTCCTGTAACTGAAACCATTTCCATAATAGAGAACATACTCAAAGCACAAAACAACCCACCTGAACACACAAAAGAACTAATTGAGACATTAAAAATCATCACATCACAAAACTACTTCACCCACAATAACAAGTATTACACCCAACCAGAAGGACTACCAATGGGATCCCCAATCTCCAGCATCCTAGCAGAAATATTTTTACAGCACATAGAGAATACTAAAATACTAAAAGACACCAAACACTCAAACAAAATTATTTACTGGCACCGCTACGTTGATGACATTATTGTACTTTACAATGGAAACCAAAGACAGTGTGAACAACTCCTAACACAATTGAACAAAACCCATAAAAACTTACAATTCACAGCAGAATATGAAACAGACTACACCTTGAACTTCTTAGATCTCACTATCAAAAAACTAAATAACATGCACAAATTCAAAATCTACAGAAAACCAACTCTCACAGACACACTCATTCACAACTCATCCAACCACCCAAATCAACACAAACTTGCTGCTTTCAACTCCATGATCCATAGACTCCTTAATGTTCCACTATCACAAGCTGACCACAAAGAAGAAATCAATACAATCAAATATTTAGCACAACAAAACGGATACAACACCAATCTAGTAGACAAAATCATGAATAAAATGAAAAATAAAAATCCAAAACCTGCAAACCAAAACAGATTTGTCACACTCACATATCTCAACAAAAAATCACACAAAATAGCTTACATCTTCCAAAAATCCGGATTTAACACAGCATTCAGAACAACAAACAACCTGAAACACCAGATCCAACAAAAACCAGCTCACCTAACAAACAGCACAATTCACAAATTCAACAAACCAGGCATATATAAGCTTAAATGCAACACATGCCCCAAGTACTACATAGGACAAACAGGCAGATCATTCAACATAAGATATAAAGAGCACATCAAAGCACTACATTCCAACTCTGACTCAACATTTGCAGATCACTTAATCAACACTGGGCACTCACACAATAACATCCAAACTGACTTGGAAATTCTACACACATTCCAAAAAAGCCACAAACTAAATACACTGGAACAATATGAAATATTCAAACACCATAAACAAGATAGAACAAACTTACTCAACGACCAAACACAATTCAAATCAAACGCAATTTTCAAATACATAATGGCCGCTCATCCTAACCCAAACAGAGCATGACCCCTGGCGGCAGGCTGACGAAGCTTCTTTTCAGAAGTGAAATGCATTCCTCAAGCATCTCCAATATATGTGAGTAAAACATTATTTAAAAGTGAAATACAGTGTCAGTTTTAATATTAGATTATTTATATTAGTTTTATATAAAGTATTTATATATAATATTTGTCTCTTAAAAATGTATAAAAAATGAATAATTAATCATTTACAGGAAGATACTAAGAATTCATGTGAATTCACACTTTTCATTGCAGAATATGCCAAATATTTGAGTCAAAAAGAAATTTGTTCCACCCGAGAACGAGCCGGGAACCTTACGCGTGTGAGGTGCACGTGGTAACTACAGTATTTGACTCCTATCAGCTGCGATATCAATCCCTAGAGAGTGTACAATATTTTTGGTTATCCCATCTTTCGCCAACACAAAGAAGAATAAGACGATGCAGGTATACTGGTATCAGCTGGTTGGGATAAACTGATCAATTTATTATCACTTGCGCAGTTACCGACCGTGGTCAAAAATTATTAAATTAAGAATATTTATTAAACAAGAGCACTTGGGAGTATAAAAAATAGACAAAAACCTATTCGTAGACCTACCGAATGTATAAACACAATCAAATTAAAATCGGTTTCGCCGTTTTGGAGGAGTATGGTAACAAACACTGTGACACGAGAATTTTATGTATTAGATAGAAATACAGTGTCAGTTTTGATATAAGATTGTTCATGAAGTATTTGGTCATGAAAAACATCACAGACAGAAAAATAGAAGCTTTTTGAAATAAAAATAGAAACTTTCATTGGTAGTATACAGTATACAAAGTTGAGGTACCGCATAATCTATGATGTAGGCATAGAAGGTGAAAGTAAATTCGAGGGTTTTCTGCACTCTGAAGTATGCATAATTTCAGTTTTAATTCATTTGAAAGTCTCAATTGCAATTACCTTTCTACTGCTAAATTTCATGTACCGTTAAGGCAATTGCCGATTTCTAGAAGGAAAAATCTTTTTAGTGCCTTATAAACTAGCTTTGTCGGGTAAAATTAGAGGATACTAACTCGCACTCTCTATCCATGGTTTCTACAAAAATATAATACCGGTACTGTAACCGACATACGGAAATAGTTATTTATGTATTTAGAGCGTGAAGCGTGACTTTATCGCTCGAGCCAAAACATTTACTGCGCGACGCATAGCGGAGCGCAGTAATTTTGCGAGAGCGATAAAGAAGGTTCACGCGCGAATTACATACAATATTTTCCTACAACTGCAGTTCTGGATTCCAAGACAATAAAATCGTGTAGTTTGTAACATCACAGACCATGCGTGGATTTGGTTCGCGTTCGCCATTGCTGAGGTTATGTGAATTTCACGGATTCCGTGATCCACCAATGAGAAGGCATCAAAATCAAAACAGAAGCGTAAGAAAACAGCTGGCGAGCATAAAGTACTTTACCGCTTGCGGAGCAGTAAAGAGGTATTTTACAATTAGTTTTCAGTACGTAAAGACGAACTACTTTACGAGCAGTTGTAGGAAAAAATATTTTTTAGACAATATTGGTAAATCCCATCAAAGACATGTAGAATTCATATAAGTTGGCAGCGTGTAGCAGATGGGACATGCTGAATCTGAACCCAACATACTGCTGCCAAGTTATATGAAAACTACTATACATTACGTGTGAATATGTCGTATTGTTGTGCTTTTTCAAATGCAGATGTTTTTTAAATTAAATTTTTAAACCCCAATAATTATTAATTTTGTTTGCTTATCATACATAATCATTAACGTTATGTTATCTGCTGTTTCCAAACTTTCCTAGTATTACTTAATAATTAATTTTTCTACTTTTTCTAGCATTCATAAATCACTGAATGGTATTTTAACATCCCAAAATAATATTGTTTCCTTTTGATGGTATTACCGTACTAAGGGATACTTTCAACCTATTCACAATACAAGTGCTTCATTCCATTATTAAGTTGTCTGTGAAAGCATAAACTACAATATAAATGACACATAACTTTAAAGCTACGGTGAGGAGCTATACTTTTTTCAAAGGCATTTCTTAGATTATTCTCAAGAGGTTTCAGTGTTTTCTTATTGTGACAGTTACTTTAGCTCACGCCCTTATTTAATTTTTAATTATAAAATTAATGTGTATAGTTTACCAAACTAGATAGAACACAGAGGATTTCTATGTTAACATAATATTAGGTGAATGCACTGTTACAAATCCTTGTAGTCATGAACAAAATTTGGAATTTAGTAATGTATGGATGATCTGCATAATATGCTGTAGACTTTGTTTGGTGAGAGTGATGGAAATTGTACTTCCCCATTACCGATTTATAGAAAGTAAAATCCTTCTAGGACCTCATAAACTAGTTCTGTTAAATAAAATTAGAAATTAACAATAAAGAAAAGAATAGAAAAAAATTATATTCTCAAAATAATGATCACAATACATGCAATTTTACATGGAATATGAAATCATTCCCCTATCCAACTTGAAAGAGTATTCAGTTACCTACAACATTTTTTATAGATCTAAATATATTTCATTTGCTTTTCCAGATCCATTTCATTCTTCGCACAGAACTTTGGAGGAATCATGAAAGAAACCAAGTTGAAACAGATGCATTACAATGTTCAAATTCCTCATAAAACAACCCAGACAGTAAGGTAGTGCAATTATTTAATCAATAAAATAATTTCATCATCTGCAAAAAGTTATATTCAGCGGTCAACAACTTGGTTCAGGCAATGAGCAATAATTACAACTTTCTGCAATAATTCATGATGACACATACAATCAAACTTATTGCCTTCCTATCTTTTTTCAACTGAATTTCAAATTTCTTGTTAGGTAGGATTCTTGGATTTTTGTTCCATAACGATCTGTGTTGTTAATATTTACATATAATTGTAAATTTAACGACTTGCAGTCAATTTTAATCGTGAATAAATAATATTCCTATTCACAGTTGGCTGAACGTTTTCGAGCCATGGAAACTCATCGTCAAGGCCTTGAAAAATTTAATGACTCGAAAACGTTCGGCCAACTGTGAGTAGGAATATTATTTATTCACAATTAAAATTGACTGCAAGACGTTAAATTTACAATAATAAGTTAATAGGAATAAGAATATAATAATTATAATTACATTCAAATATTATATAAGTTGATTCTTCCCATCTCAGATATTGATTGTAGAATCATTTTTTTCATAATCGAGTAGTTACCTATAAAAATATAATTATATATTTTCCCACGACTTGATTTGGAAACAGTAACACAGAAATCGTATAAGCCACATGATCAATTTCGTATTTAATATAAATGATTTTTCCTCACTGGAGATACTAGAGGGTGCATTTCACTTCTAAAAAGAAGCTTCATCGGCCTCTTTAGAAGTGAAATGTATCCCTCTAGTATCTCCAGTAAAAGTGAGTGAAAATCATATACTAAATAGAAATACAGTGTCAGTTTTGATATTAGATTGCTCATCAAGTATTTTGTCATGAAAAACGTCACAGATTTTATTTCTTAGATTCATAACTTCCATTCCACACGCTTACAATGAGATTTTTCACTAAACGTTTTACAATATTGCTTCTTTTCAAAAGAATTCAACTTGGTACTTTCCAGATTCAAATTATGAGCACATATTATATCAGGCTCTACTGTTTGTAATCTGAAAAAACCTCTTTCATTACTGAACATTGAAAATGACTTTTTGTTCAATCGAAGCATACAAAATGCTCAATCGTGAAAAAGATATGATGCAAATAAGATTCAGAATTAAGTAATCATCATTCATAGAACATCTAGAAATCATTAAAGATTAACTTAATGTATTCTTAAATTCCGAAAATTGATCTTATATAGACCTATACACATGATACCAGTGTCAAGAAGTTGTTGATTCTACAGAAGCGTGCTTTAAGGGTAATTGCTAATGTACATAGCAGAACTCTTTGTAAACCCATATTTAAACAAATTAGAATTTATTAATTTCGAATTCCTTTAAGTGCTATTAGTTTATACTGAAGACTTCCGCAATGGCGGATATTGACAACAGTATTGAATAGCTGATGGAAATCGATGAATGCTACTGTACAAAAATATCAGTCACCACCGGGAATCGAACCACGGACCTCCCAATTGCCGGTCGGGCGCCTTAACCACTAGACCATGGAGACCTTTCTGCACAGCAGCATTCATTTTTAACTTGGCCATATCGGCTCCTATCTCACAAGTTAGTTTGAAGAGAATGACAATTGAACAAACTGACAACTATACATAAACAGAATTTATTAATTTCGAATTCCTTTAAGTGCTATTAGTTTATACTGAAGACTTCCGCAATGGCGGATATTGACAACAGTATTGAATAGCTGATGGAGCATTCAGTAGCATTCATCGATTTCCATCAGCTATTCAATACTGTTGTCAATATCCGCCATTGCGGAAGTCTTCAGTATAAACTAATAGCACTTAAAGGAATTCGAAATTACTAAATTCTGTTTATGTATAGTTGTCAGTTTGTTCAATTGTCATTCTCTTCAAACTAACTTAGAATTCTGACAGTTCCAGCACTGTATGTCTTTGAGTGTCTTATGTACACAAAAATAAATTTGTCTAGCATACACATCAATAGCTCTGTGCACAATCATTTTACAAGGCATTCCACAGCACTTAGAATAACCCAATGCAATTATAGATGTGCATTAAACGGGTTTTTGGAGTTAGGTAGAACGTTCTATAATAAACTACCTGCTCAATTAAAAGAACTTAATGTGAATTGTTTCAAAAAAGTGTGAAATAATTGTTGATTGACAAATGTCCGTATAGTGTACATCAGGTGTTCTCAATCTTTTTCAAGGACTGTACCCCTTAATGAAAAATTAAAATTTAGCGTACCCCCTGTTACCGCGAGGAGATGTGGGGGGGGGGGAGGGGTGCCGGTTAAATTAAAAAAAAACCTTTTTACATAAAAAACACAATACATTTGGAAACATATTTGAAACCCATTATAAAATAAATGAATGAGAAGGATGAGCTAGCTTCTTAACATAGTTCCTCAATGTTAGGCTCAAGGTAAAACCTTAAACGAACTTCTACGAATTGGTTCTACAAACCTATTGAACTTGTTGGTTCCTAGTAACAAAGTATTCAATTTATTAGATTTAATTAGTAAATAGTAACCTTGCGAGATTGCAAAACGGAAAAAAATGGTTTAATTTTTCATTAACCTGCCCCGCGAACCCCCTGAAAACTTTCGAGTACCCCCAAGGGGTACGCGTACCACAGTTTGAGAACCCCTGGTGTACATGAATTATTGTATAATATGTGATAATATGTATAATTGTTCATTTTTAATATTTTTTTTTTGACGTCATGCATTTTGTAAAGTGTTTCGACATTAAATAAATCTTGAATCTTGAATCTCCTGGAACTGTCAGTTAATCGTCAGTATTTTCAAAAAAGAGACTGTATATACTCTGTAAATTTCTTGATAACTGGCATTCAATCCCAAATCCTGAATTCCTTTTTATTCCTGAATTCTCTTTTTATTTCAATCATTTATTGTGCACTTTTTATAGTAAAAGACATCGTTGGTATAATTATTCTATTATTCAAATGTTCAACAACAAGACTATTACAACATATATGCACCGTTACAAATCCATTTCTATTCCATTATATTCATATTCCATTTCTATTGTTATTAAATTTTATGGGAAGTGGTAGCCGAGTGCCGTAGCAGGTATCTGTTCAATCAGAGAAGCTACGAAACTCCTGGGCCATCTTTGTAACGGTGACCGATTGGATTAGCCAGCAAAAAGACTCTGTTCTCTGCTGTATAATCACTTCCCGGTGGTTCGGAACCCAAACCCACCTAAAACTGTAGGTCCTACTCATCAATCACCATCATCCAATTCATTACCCACGCACTGTTCTCAGACCTATATGTGGGCTTCATCCTCCGAAAAAATTGACAAAAAGTTTATTTCAACACCGACAGCAATTTATTCGTTTATTCCAAATACTTAGTTACAATTGAGAGTGAGGTCTTGCTAGATACAATTTTTCTTTGTTATATGCTGACGACGTTGAATAACAGCAAAATTATACCAGTGTATCGTAGTCAAATTTAATATGAGTACTGAAATTTCAATGTAAAACTGAATAAATTAATCTTTGTTCCTATTATTATGATGACTGACTCGACGAAATAGCATTGCTAGCTTTTAACTTACATAGGTACTGTATGCTTCAATTTTTATAATGTATTACGGTATTCTTGTTTATATGTCATGTTAATCTGTTACTAAAAAACAAACTACTCACACAACTAAGGAGTATTTCAGATGAGCGTCTCATGCTCGAAATCATATTTTGTATTACCTGTTATACCTGAATAAAAAGTCTATATTGTAGCCTATCAAGACGAATTCTATTCACCCTTGAGAATTAAGAGATTCAACAATACATTCAATAATGAGGAGATTGAAAACTCTTTCCACAGTTTTAGGCTCATCAGAAAATTGTTATTACTATAAAGATTTGCTCCGGGGGTATATTGATTCCAGGGGTTGACCCTTATCCTCCTGTATTTTTTGGGATAGTGATTAAATTCCTAACATTGTAGCTCAATGAGTAATATTATTTCTATAATCTGTTTATGTTCCATGCTAAAACCAAACAAATTAAACTTGAATTATTCAATCCTTTTGAGAGTTAGTAATCTAGGCCTTTCAGGATTTTATACAAATTATAACAATCTCACTTTTTATTATTATTATTATTATTATTATTATTATTATTATTATTATTATTATTGAGATCTGTGATGTTTTCCATGACGAAATACTTAATGAACAATCTAATATTAAAACTGACACTGCATTTCACTTTTATATAATGTATTACTCACATATATTGGAGATGTTTGAGAAATGCATTTCAAATCTTAAAATTGAGGAATGCATTTCACTTCTGAAAAGCAGGCTGACGAAGCTTCTTTTCAGAAGTGAAATGCATTCCTTAAGCATCTCCAATATATGTGAGTAATACATTATATAAAAGTGAAATACAGTGTCAGTTTTAATATTAATTACTATTGAGACTTTAAGACTACTTTAGGACATAAGACTTTTGTGATAATGATTTAATTCTTAGTATAGTATTTAATGAGTAATATTAATAAAATTGTTTGTGTACCATGCTAAAACCAAAGAAAGCTTAACATGCTTAACCAAGTTTAAACTTAGATAATTTTATCTTCTTGATAGTTGATAAGCCTATTAGGATTCTATACAGAGCACTATTCTCACTTTGTATTATTGTTATGGGTACTTCTTTGAGTGCTATATTGGAGTAAAGAAGTGAAAAATAATTCCTCCCTCTCCAGATTTGAAACTTTAATGGGATAAAAGCTCGTTTCTTGTGCGATGCATCTTTGAAATTAGAGTACTTAAACAGGGGGAATTTATTGTTTGAAGAAATGTTTTACTATTGCTCAAAATATCTTGTTCATTTTTTAGATCTTAAAATTCATATTTCTAGTAATATTAACGTTGAAAATAATAATTATTGTTGACAAATGTCAGCTCTTGATGATTAATTGATTATAATATCAATCAATATATTTTTTGATTACATTTTTCCTTTTCATTCCATTTTTCAGTTGTGTGTATCGTATTTTTTGTTTCTTATCAGGAATCTTATCAATTTCTTATCACAAAATATTTACAATAAATAATGATAAGATACCCTTTTATATAACCATTTTCTATTTAAGCCTCATTTTCAATCTTTTTCTCTGAAAATATTGATTATTAAAGAATATTATAAATTTTTGGTACAAATAGTTCAAAAAGGTGTTCATCAGAAATAATGTTTTTTAGAAGGTCATCATTGTCACAGATCGAACAAGATTTCTAGATAGAAACTTCTTGTACACTTTAAAAAATTATTGGATAGGTCACAATGACCTCAATAGAACAACGGCTTCCCTTTATTGTAAAAAGTGCATTTGTTTGCATTTTTCTAGAATTTTCATCATAAGAAAAAACAGATTCATACTAATGTGTTAACTTGAAATTCTATTTCGTTTCAGTTGTTAGAGAGTATAGAGATACTTTGTATATTGCATTATGTTTTTGTAAAATGTAATTCCACTTCAAAATCTGAAATTGTTCGCAATAAAAATACCTTGATTAATGTTCGAAATGAGTTATTATTAGTTGGTGTTAATTATATTATAGAGGATCGAATAGCACTGCCATCTATATTTTCCTCCTTTTCTATGGACGTTCAAAAATGTTATTCCACTTCAAAATCTGAAATTGTTCGCAATAAAAATACTTTGATTAACGTTAGAACTGAGTTATTATTAGTTGGTGTTAATTAAATTATAGAGGAATAGCCCTGCGATCTGTTTTCCTTCTTTTCTATGGACGTTCAAAACTTGATTGTGTAGATGTGTTGGTAGATTAAGTTGAAGCTTGATATTTAACCGATATTTAGTTAATAGATACGGTACTTGAGATTATCAGGCCTTCAATATTTGATATAGCAGCTACGAAACTGCATTTTTTGAACGATGCAATAATCGATTATTGTTATTGCAAGGAGGCCGATCTCACTTCAAGTGTCAAAGTTTCTTTAACATATATTATCAACTGGTTGCTAAGAATCTTCAAAAATCTCTTAATACAGGTATTAGTGATGCAAACATGTGGAATATTGAGGGGATTCAGAACGAATTAAATTTCCACCCAGTATCCGAAGACGAGTTGTCAAATATCGTTGATAGTTTGAATAATAAAAAAACTGTAGGAATGGATGGGGTATCCAGGAAAATTCTGAAAGAATGTGAAGATCAATTTGTTAGACCCTTATTTGATTTATCTGATCAATCATTCATTAGAACAAGGTGTTTTTCCAGATAATTTGAAAGAGGGGTCTTTCCAATCTTCAAAAGTGGTGATAGAGAAAAGGTAGAAAACTATAGGCCCATTAGTATTTTAAATGTAATAAGTAAAATTTTTGAAAGAGTAGTTCTAAATAGTTTACTTCTGCACCTTCAAGAAGCTTACTTTATCTGTGATGAACAGCATGGCTTCCAGAAATGGAGATCAACAAAGACAGCCATAGTTTCTCTAGTTGAAAAACTAGATATAATAGATTCAGGTGATAAAGCTACTGCAATCTTCTTAGAAATATCAAAGGCATTTGATTGTGTGAATCATAGAACTTTATTGAAAATACTGCAAAATGTAGGCGTAAATGGGGTTGAACTGAAATGGTTTGAATCATATCTTATTGGGAGAAAACAATGTGTAGAACTAACTACAGTAATTGGGAATACCTTTAGTAAAGAATAAATCTAATAAATTAGAGGTCCAAGCTGGAGTGCCTCAGGGTAGAGTACTAGGTCCATTGCTTTTTTTGTTGTATGTCAACCGTTTACCTAAAGAATTAATTAGTGGTAGAGCCCTCTTATTTGCAGACGATACATCACTCATTTTCAGCAATTCCATTCTAGATAATTTAGAAATAAGTGTCCATATTGAGGATAATTGAGGTAGCAGTGATACTGTGCATACGTTGTCAGAACAGGGTCTGCGAATTTTGAAGAATAGAATATTAATATGAACGGATAAGTAGTATTTTTGTTTATTATTAGTATTTATAATATCTTAATAATTTCAATTGTTAATTTGTCTATTATAAATTAAAGTATCTTAATAAAAAGTCAAATTCTATTTTCGAGGTTAGGTGTACCGATATTGATAAATTTGTAATTAAATAGTCTCAAGTTGACTATTATAATAAATTAAGTCTCATAAAATATTTAACTTAAATCAATTGAAAACAATTTTTAGCTAGGAAAATGAGTCCAAACAAGGCATCTAAATCGAATTGTTTAACTAAAACGCGGGTAACTACGCATTCTCAAGTATTAATAAAAAAATCTCCATCAGCTCTTAAAGATACTGTAGATGTAGAAGAAAAGGTTGCTAAACTAATGAGTGATCACACCGAATTAAAAACAAAATTAGAATCATCACTAAAAATTCTGAGGAAGAACGGATAGGGTTGGTGGATCACATAAAATGTCTGGAAGTTATTGTAAAATTGCAGCAGGAAGACCATAAAACTGAAACACTAAATCTCACGAGGCAATTATTCTCATATATTGGAGATGCTTGAGGAATGCATTTCACTTTTGAAAAGAAGTTTCGTCAGCCTCCATGTATTCATTCAAATTATAAAATTGCTTTTCTCTTAACCATTTGTTAATTACTGATTTAAAGCTTTTTTCTGGTAACATTCTTATTTCAAGAGGAAGATTTTTTCTGGTAACATTCTTATTTCAAGAGGAAGTTTATTAAATACGGTATTAAACATGATATACATGGCTTTTATGAGTCTTTGACAATCTTATAATATAAGGAGTAAGATCAGAGTTCGTTCTAGTATGATTATTATTATTTTAATCAAAATTGTTTAAATTATTTTCAACTGTTATCAAATTATAATAAAATGTAGGTATAACATAATATTAGGAATAACACTGCAATAAAAATCATTTATGAATGACACGATAAAGGTAAAAACTGGAACAACCAAACTAATATGTGGAAATTCACGAAGAATTTTAACCTATGAGAGATATAACATCCACAAAGAAGTTGTATAAAAGAAACACATTTTTAACACCATGAACAATACGATTCAAATTTCGAGGCAAAGCCAGGTTATACAACCAATCTTCTGGCTCGTCGAAGTCTAAACCATATCGATTAGTTTCAATGAATCGATAGAAGAGAATCGATATAATTACCTCATTCCTGTCCACTCTGTCGGGTGCGTGGAGCGACAGATGCGGTCTAAAAATTGTCCCGGTTTGTCGTCGACCGTCATTGTCGTCGACCACTTCTGGCGCTCTCCCGTGTAAACTACGACATCACCATGCAAGGAGAATGCAATGGTTTTTTGAAATAAAATTAAATCTTATGAAACAAATTTAGGCCAAAAATATAATATTTCTACTGGGATGATTGGAAATTTCCATAAAATGTTTATTTGCAAATTATTTGTCAATTACCAGCTAATGTATACTTTCCTTTTAAGTCTCATACGGTGATATTAAGAAGTGTAAGCGGGTCTTTCCGCCTCTAGTCTATGTCTATATTGACCCACGAACCACTACTACTGTTGGTTGTTCATACATCACGTTTTGTATTGAAAATTGAAATGCATTTTAAACAGTTTTCAGATGTAATCCAAGGCAATTCCATCTCTCATTAAAGGTGAGTGGAAGCATAACATAGATTATCACATAGATCGATTAATAAACTCACATTAATTACATTGTCGCACATTATTGTAGGTGCTCGGGTAGGATTGTATTGATTTACCCGAGAGTGCTGAGTTCCAAACACGCCCAGGTTATTGTTTGGTGAAACATTGTGATCTATGTCTCATTTCTTTTTATTTCTAGATTGAAATTATTTTCGAAGAGTGCCGAGAGTGGTAACGCCTTCAAAATGAGTGAGGAAATGCCGAATCAAGGCTCGAAATTTGCCGAGCAAAGACTACAGTTGATGCAAGAAATGCGGTGCCAAAATTTTGACATGATTCGATTTGCCTCTTACAGAACTGCATGCAAATTGAGATTCGTTCAGAAAAAGACCAATTGTAAGTAGAATTTCAAGTGTCATTCATTTATCTGTTGATAAATCTTGTCTGAAGACAGTAACTTAGGTTGCCGGAATTAAATTTTTGGAAAATTTGCTAGTAGGCTAGTTTGTTACTACCGTATGTCTTTCAATTTTCAATCAACCATGTAATTCCAAAATGACTCATGTACGGCACAATTTAGTTTTTAAATTATCGATGGAAGTAACTCTTATCTTAATCTGTATTTTATAACCTTTCTGTTTGTTCATTATTATCTGTGTGTTTCGAATCTCCAATTATTTTTGGACAACCACTTAGCAAACTGGTTTCTAAAAAGTAGAAACTTTGTTGATCGCCGCGTATATGACATTATTTATTAAAGTTTCTAGTGACTATAATTCTCTTTCTTTTGTAGGTTAACTTGCAATTCTCGGGCTGTGCTCGGTTGTTCTTCGAATAGGCTAGGTTAACATGGCATGGTTTAGTCAAGCCAACTCAAAATCATGGTGTGATTGGAAGGTTATTTGTTAAATATTTTTTGAAGACGCAAAACTAACCCAACACAACCTAACATATTCCGGGGGAGATACCTCAGACCCCCTCTTGTTGGGGGGGGGGGGATTTTACTTTTTCTTCTTTTTTTTGTAAATTATGTCTTGGAGACTCCAGTTAAGGAGTATAATGCCGGCTCCACACATTCGGCGAGAGCCGAATATTCGCCAAATGGCGAGCTGCTCGTGCTGTTATTCGCCGATTAACGAGCAGATATCTTCACACATGTGAGTTTTTTGGAGCACAGTGCTCGTTGCGGGACTAGCCCGAATCGTAGAATAGCGAACAAACATGGATGACGATGATGTTATCATTTCTTGTGCTGCCTTCGTAGTTATCGCTGGAGGCTATTTTTATTGTTGAAGAGAAGAAGAAATCCAAGGAAAAGGAGGTCGTGGGCGATATCATTAAAATAATATTTCTCACACTAATTGTTTAATTATCAGTAGTCCTTGAATTTGATCTTTGTTTTATAATGATCGGCCTGTTAAACAATTTATTTTTATCCTATTGTGCATTAAAAATCGCTTCATTACCCCCGTAAATTCAATACAACAAAATTTGTACAGCATGGATAACCAGGCTCTAATTATAAATTTTGTTTAAGACAGCCTCATAAAAACTTTTTCTAAAATTCTTAAAAATATGCAAGGAAATACACTAACAGTGTTAAAAAAAGAAGGTAATAAGAAAAAATACGCCAGAGGACCCTAAAAATAATAATAGATTATAATAACAATAGATAAATAAACAGAATTAATTAATCAACAAATAAAACATGGATTATAAATTAAAAAAAAAAAACAAGATTTTACAAAAGTTTTAAATGAAATCTAATGTGGATTTGAAAGTATTAACAGGTAGCACTTCGCAAGTAGACAGCCGAATGTGTGTAGGCAGACTGGTGCTCGTCTTTTGCCGAATATTCGTCCACTTTGAAGTGTGTCAAAGACCGACACTAGACGGGAAACGACGAGCACGAGTGCTCGCTACTTGCCGAATACACGAACACACTACTCGCGATTCGACGAGCGGCTGCTCGGGATTCGCCGAATGCCGCATGTTTGGAGCCGGCATAAGACAAGTCAGATCAACATTTGTACAATCTCACAGCCTACACTAGTTACCATAATTACTTTATCAATTAGTTATGGTGAGGGTGAGGCTTAATTGTGATGTGAAAGAAACTCTTGTAGGCTACACTATAAAAAGCTTCAACGTAATATTTTTCAATTCTTTTTTTTTAATATTTCTATATTTTCAAGACTTTGAAAACTGTGGTAGCTTCTTGCAGAGTTACCTACTAATAATATACCTACAATGGGTAGGAAGTATGGGAAGTGCAAAATTCACTGCTTTAAAAATGATCTAGATAAATTGGACTGCACTGAACTTTATCAGTGTACTGTATCCTTTTACAGTTTGCTTAAGTGTTATTTTGATCTGCACTTTCCTTTTGGTAGAATAGTAAGAACAAAACAGAATGATAATAAGTTAAGTGGATTGATGATGAGATTGTCGATGAACATGAAAAATTTATTGAAATGCATCAGCGATACAGAAAAGACCAAAGTAATATAAACTTAAAGAAAACTATAAAAGCACATAAAAAACATTTAAAAAGAACTATTCTCTGTAAAAAAAAAGAATTATATTGACTCAAGATTTAAAAATTCAACAAATTTAAACAAAATGGCAAATAGTCAACAATGAAGCAACAAACAAAAATAACAAAAAAATTTACTTGAAGAGAATGGTATAGACATAGATGATCCGTATAAAATTTCAAATATGCTTAACAATGATTTTGTAGGAATGGTTGACACTCATGTCATCCGTCATCTAACCAAAAGTAACGTGCCAGATGATGAGAAGGAAAAACTTACAAAATCGAAATTTAAATGCAATACGATTGATGAGAAAGCCTTAAGAAAATTAATATATTCAATAAAACCAAAGTGGTCAGTCGGTTACGATGACATACCAATAAAAATCATCAAAGAGGTTAAATCATCACTCATCAAACTTCTTCTGCACGTAATCAATGCATCAATTATAACTGGTGTGTACCCACCCGAATTAAAAATATCGAAAGTAATACCTGCATATAAGAAAGGAGATCCTTCAGATCCTCTCAATTACAGACCATTGGCGATTCAACCCTCTCTATCAAAAATTTTTGAAAAGTGTGTACTGGTTCAATTAATTAATTATTTTGAAACTATTAATATACTTAATGACGAACAACATGGCTATAGAAAAAACAGGTCCACCATTACTGTCTTGATAGATTACATAGAAAACATTTTAGAAAACTTAGATGAGGGATTCAATACTGTAGGCGCATTCCTGGATCTAGCAAAAGCATTTGACAGTGTGAATCATGAATTATTATTGAATAAACTAACAAATTACGTTATTAGAGGTAAAGAGCTTAGCTGGATCAAGTCATATCTGGAAGGACGTCAGCAGTATGTAAATATAAAGTTTTCAAGCAATAACAACCTGTACGATATTGGATCAAACTTAAAATACAATAACAACTATTCTGTACCACAAGGATCAGTGTTGGGTTCATTTTTGTTCCTGTGCTACTTAGGGGGGTTGTCTAAATGTCTGTGCAATTTGGTTGAGAATAGTAAATTATGTTTGTACGCTGACGATATAAGCCTGTGCATTGCTGATAAAGACTGGAACACAACTGAAATAAAATGTAACAATTCCATATCATTTGTGAAAAATTACTTGAGTCAAAGAAATCTTCTACTTAATGATAATAAAACAATGTTTATCCATTTCACTTGTAGAAATTCAGAGGTAAAGCAACTTAATATCAAAAATAATAAAGAAGAAATTAGATTTTTAGTACTATATCTTGATAACACACTCAGTTGGTCCGTTCTCGTACAAAAAATTGTAAAAAACTAAGGTCAGGAATTTTCGCGCTGAGGAGACTAGCAAAAATTTGTAACTTAGAAACGTTAAAAACAGTGTACTTAGCAACGATCCATTCCCACATATCGTATGGAATTGAAATTTATGGAGGGACAAGCATCTCAAACTTGAACAAAATACTCCTATTACAAAAAGAAGCAATAAGAATAATTCTAAATCTTAATAGAAAGCAATCATGTAAGCCATTTTTCAGGGAGTTAAACTTTATGACGGTGTACAGCCTGTACATTTATAGGAAAATATTACATTTAAAAAATAATGAATCTAAATTACCGCGGCAATTGGATATACATAATTATAATGTTAGAAATAAAAATAATTTTACAATAAAAAAACAATATAAAGAAAAAATTAAGTAAAGTCCAATGTACATGGGAATAAAATTCATTAGTTATCTACCAGGTTGCATAAGGCATGAACGTAATAGTTTAAAGTTCAAGGTTATGAATAATACGACGAAATTGTCACAACCACATTTATTAAAACTTTGAGAAACTAGTTTCGGTTGTAACACCATTATCAATCTCAATCAAACTGAAGTTTGATTGGGAAATCAAACTGGGAGTTTGATTGAGATTGATAATGGTGTACCAACCGAAACTAGTTTCTCAAAGTTTTAATAAATGTGGTTGTGACAATTTCGTCTTATTATTCATTATGGATACCTTCCACAATATCACCTTCGCCACTACAAAGAAAGTTAAAGTTCAAGGAAATGTTAAAAAAATATTTAATAGAATTATCGTGCTACAACTTGAACGAATTTATTGAGAAAAAATGAATTTTGACTTTCATACCACTCCCACAAATATCAATGTTTGAAGGAGCAGCAGACGAAAAAATTTGTGTATGTAACGTTTTATTGAATTTTATTTTAGTTGTTTATGCTTATGAACATATTTTTAGTACATGTTTGTACTTATTATAAATATGATGACATATTCATGTACATGTTCATGTATGTTCTGAATAAAATGATTGATTGAATATAACTAGGATTTTGTTTGAATAAACTACTATTGTGACTTACCAAGTGATAATCTCCTCGGCTATAATCTCTTGTATTTTAATCGTGTACGTCAAGATTTTTGTTAACACTTTTTTTTTAAATACAAAGTAGCTTCATATACATGTAAGCAGGGTACAGTTAGGAGATTAGATGAGATAACTTTATTCATGACAAATTTACAATTTTTTTCAAATGTGTGCTTACATACAATATTTTAACATCACATAGAAAGTAGACCTGGTTGATACTATTTACATTTTGTTAGAAATATTAACAGTGATCTAATGGTTAGAGCTAATGGAATGAAATTCTAATGATGCATTTACAAAGGCCAAGTCTCTTGAACAACGGCCTACTTGAATCTAATCTATTTACTCTTTTACTTCTTACCCTTATTATTACATTAGTTTTTTGGCTGAGTGGCACAATCTCTTTAATTTCCTTATTTATTTCAGGAAGATGTTTTAGACTAAGTTCATTTAGGCTATATTGTTTGAGCCACCCAGTACTATTAGAAAATCGTTTTTACCAAAATCATTTGTTTGTTCCTTAGCTGACTGGAACGCTACGATTGCGTTTATAGGGGCTTGAAAAAACTCTGAACTTCATATATATATTTTTTTAAATCTTTTATCCAGCAGATCACTGCAGTCTCGTCCATGACTGGATGTCAAGAGAAGTGCTTAACCTTTCCTATCGTTATTTCCCCTCACTTTAGTTTTGGTTGCTGTTTGCAAATCTGACTATTATTTTAGTTTGATCATTTTACATGTTTTCCCCATTTCTTTTAGGTTCTACTTTTTCTGTATTGATCAGAGGTTCAGATCTTACATTAGCTTCGTTTATTTTTGATTACTCCCCAAACACCCCAGAAAATCTGGCGCTCTCAATTAAAACAACCTGCGTACGCCTATGCACAGACGTATTGAAATTGATTTTAATTTTTCGAGAATGATTTTGAATCTGAA
This sequence comes from Conomelus anceps, assembly GCA_948455865.1. Taxonomy (NCBI): domain Eukaryota; kingdom Metazoa; phylum Arthropoda; class Insecta; order Hemiptera; family Delphacidae; genus Conomelus; species Conomelus anceps. The sequence continues at coordinate 63,498,838 of OX418222.1, forward strand.
TATTGCTTTCTTTGTTTTTCAGTGAACGCAATAGACATATGGAATGTGATAGAAGCATTCCGAGAGAATGGGCTGAACACACTCGAGCCTCAAACTGAGGTTAATGTGTCTAGGCTAGAAACTCTTGTCTCCAGCCTTTATCATAACCTCAATAAGCGATTGCCGCTCGCTCAGCAAGTGCATGTCGAGAGCCACTCTAGTCTCCTTCTTAATTGGTTGCTATCCATTTATACGTTAGAAACGATGGGAAGGATAAGGGTTTTTTCGATTAAAGTGGCATTAGCTACAATGTGTGCTGGAAAACTCATGGACAAACTTAGATGTAAGTATAATAATTAATATAATTGAAATAATTTATGCAATCTATTTTCCCACTTAGAATGAAAAATTAGTTCCTCTGTGCAAGCACCACTATTCTTGGGCGTGAGGTCTACTGTTCACAGAACTAATAGTTTGTAATGATTTCTATCAGTATGAAAAGGATGATGGTTACATTAAAAGAAATGAGTCAGGGCTCATGCCTCCATGTGAATTAAGTAAATGGATCGGAAACTGATGTACGTATTTTTTTAAATCTTTCATCCAGTAGATCACTGCAGTCTCGTCAATGATGGGCTGAACACACTCGAGCCTCAAACTGAGGTTAATGTGTCTAGGCTAGAAACTCTTGTCTCCAGCCTGCAATGAATACCATAGATATGCTTATCGGTTCTTTTATAGTACCCAACTTTGAGCTGATTCAGTGTAACATTGATGTACAAATTAAGCTGCACCTACTCAGTCTTCTCCATCTCTATGATCATATTATGGCACCGTAACTAAAAGGTTGGAATAAATAAGCATCACAAGTTTTTGGAGGAGCTTTTCAAAGTAAACATATTTTGTTCATTTCAATAATGCCCCATTCTTCAACTTGAATAACAATGAAACATACATGATGAATGCTGCTGTGTTACCTACCTGTTTGATGATGCCTAACTAAACTAATATATTAATACAGTGACATTAAAAGTGTGACATTCAATCTGAAATTAAGTATCATTATGCTAAATACTCGAATAATAATAAATAATTTTCTAGTAAGTCTTAGTTATGTTTATAGTTGTAAAATAAATATAATATTCTACAATAATTGAATAATTTATAATAAATAATTGGGAATATGCTTTTAGTTGTGTTGTCGAGCCAATGTATATTTCGAAATATCGAGTTTGCAACTAGATAATTCAGTCGATTATTTCCAGATATGTTTTCACAACTATGTGATGGAAATGGACATATGATAGCATGGAAATTTTCTGAGTATCTGAGAGAAGTTTTGTGCTTGCCAGCAGCTGTTTATGAATCGCCATCATTCAGTTACAGTGATCAACTTGCTACTGATATTTTCTTAGGTGTAAGTTTCAATTGCATTATTTATCAACAAATTTCAATCCATGCTCTGAAAACTATCGGGCTTTTTAAATTGAAAAGGGGAAACAGATTTCGTAGCTCTTTTGTACACCATCTGGTGTCAGGCCTTGCGATCAATATGCTATCAAGTTAACCTATCTCATGAAAAATAATCATTTTAGTGACAGCGAGTTTCGTCTAATAGATGATGGAAACAGCTTGTAATGAGTGTGTAACAAAGCACGTTCAACCAAGCACATACATTTTTATGAATTTTAGAAAAAATTGACTTTTAAACTATAAGAGATTATGAAATTTTAATCTCAGAATCGCATGATGGCAAATTATGTGTGTCACCATATCTTTGAATGTTGTATATTGATGATTACAATTTTCGAAAGAATGTAGCCCCCCTTCTAGCAACCCCAAAGTGAAATTTTCAGTTGTTGAGGTTTTCTGTGTTCCTTGAGAACATCTATTTTCATAATATTCTATCTATTACATCTGACCAGCTAGTTGGTTAAGGGGAAACTTTTTCCACCGCCTGGCAATTTTTTTGAGGGCTTTATAGACATATTTCGTCTGTAATGCAAATAAGTATGGTTGCACGAGTTTGATAGCTATCATTCACCTTCTGTTGGCTGTATAATCGTGTATAGCACAGCTATGGAGGTATTTAGAATTTAGGTATTCATCACATAAATGAAGTTGAAATACGACCATTTGTATAAATAAAAAACTTCGATTTATTAGTTTCAAGATTCATTTTCCTTATAAATACATTAAATAATAAATCCATGAATTGCAGCACTCATTTTATAACCATGTGTATAAATATGAATAATTTTTTTGCAAATAAAGGTTACATGAGTCTGAGACTTGTTTGATGATAATGAGGTGAATGATGTTATGAATGGTTAACCCTCTGTTTTAGGATGGTTCCAAAGCATCCGATAAGTAATACTAAAGCTGATAACGTCATGTTACCCTTGAATTTGGTTGAATATATAAATGTTTTTGTAAAAGTTTGAATGTTATATTAGGAATAATGTCAACGTACAACTCCATACATTTTTCCTTTTTGTTTTTGACTGTGCTATTTGTCAAGATTTTTTTTCATTTCACTGTTTTCAACCAATTGATATTCGAAATATTTGGCAGTTTAATAATGATTGTAATATCCAATCGCTCCATCATGAATTTCAGTATGTGTTCGAATTTGACGTGTACATTCTAATAATCAATTGTGTTAATTTTTGTCTGATTATGTAATTTGCAGAATGGTCGGGTGACTGTTAATGATTTCATGGATGTCATGATGTCTGATCCGGGACCCCATTGTCTAGTCTGGCTGCCTTTACTCCATAGGCTGGCAAGTGTTGAGAACGGTAACTGCTTGTATAATTTGAAGTTAATCAATTAGGATGCTTACAATCGGAATCTAGAATTGGATGGTATTATTGAGCAGATTATTGTATATTAAAATTATAATTTAATTTGTTTGTAATGTAGTAAAAATTCTAAATTTATTAATCTGTGATTTAAAATTTTGAATCTACACACGCACTAAACACGACTTGGAATTATTGTGCATTCCTGAGGTCTTATGCTTGAAAATTCGCATAGAAATATTTATTCTTTAATTTATTGAAGTTCAGCTGAGACCTTACGGAGCTTCTCATGAATTTAATGTCCCTTTCGCACATCAAGTTTGAAGCATTACAATCCTGAAATTAATATCTAACATAAATATTATTCCTTTATCTACGACCATGTCATAATGTATACATTACAGTTTCACAATTAATGCCAAAACAGCTGTCTTTTCGAAATGCTTTTTGAAACCCGTTGTATAAAGAGCTCATTATAGTACAGGTTCTACATTATAACACGGGTTCTGAACCAATCAGAAGCATTTTTGATGGAATCAATATCGTAATTCAATATTGTGAAACTATCAGCTGATTTGATCAAACTGATAACCTAAGCTGCTAACCTAACAATCTACTATAACTTCTTGTATTTGAGATGGAGAGGTTAGGTATCTGACAGTCACAGGTAAAATGAAATTGTTTTAATTAAATGTATACTAGTGGTCGTAGATAAAATAGTGTATGCAACGATTTTATTTGGCCATTAAAGCACTCGTGAGATATTTATAACACTCGCATTCGCTCGTGTTATAACTTACATCTAACTCGTGCTTTAATAAGGGTCAAAATAAAATCGTTGCATAAACTACTATTACAAATCACAACTGAATGAATTTCAATTAGTTTTCTATGATTTACAAAATAAGCTGTTCCCATATTATTATACATATTTTATTTTTAACAAATCACAACTAAATGTATTTTAATTAATTTCTATTATTATACATATTTTATTTTTAACAAATCACAACTAAATGCATTTTAATTAATTTCTATGTTTCACTAAACAATTTTTTCCAATAAACTACTCAGAATTTTCTTCAGTTTCGAATCTAAATACCTTTTTTAAAGTTCAAAATAATACTAATATGTGAAATTAGTTTACAGTACGTTAATATATTCGACGGATTTAATCCTAAAATATTTGAGTTTTGTTACAGTTGGAATGTGCTTAGATACTTGCGATTCTTTACAAAGGTGTAAACTAAGGCCATTGAGTGCAACCAAGAACCACTTTCAGTTTTATTGTATATTATTTCAATAATTCTAGGGAATACGTATTTAAAACATTGAAAATTCATTGATCTTTCTCATTTACTAAGAATGTTACATTAAAAATCATGGTCATCTGGTTGCTATGAAAGGCTATGATGACTTCTTAAGTAGAAAATTTCGAGGTATTTAATTATTTTAATGATTATGTCAATCAACATAATCTGCTGATCTCCATAGTATGGAGATACATTAATTTTCAGACAATATTTCCGAGCTATAACTACATGCCCGATGTAGTATTTATACAGAAATGCTTTCTAAATGATTTACTAAATACTACTCAGAATTAATTTAAGTAATAGTAGACGTGAATTTGTGTTGAGCTAGTTTCAGGAAGCTCCAGTGGATATCGTCAAGCTCTGCTTGAATCTGCGCCCAAAAGCCTTCGTCCGGGGCATTGCTAATGTAAACATTATTTACTTCTTTTTTAATTCCAGGTTTAGCTCAATCCTTCAAAAAATGCTAAAAACGAAATGAAGAATGTAAAATTTCCATTAGCAATGTAGGTTTTTGGGCGCAGATCCAAACAGAGCTTGATAATATTCGCTGCAGCTTCCTGAAAATTGATGGATGACAATAATTTCCTTATAATTATTTTTCAGATTAAAACTTGACATTTTTTAATCAAAATTGATAGATGATAATTTTAATTATAATTATTTTTAGATTAAAACCGACATTCTCTTCTATTCTCCACGTTATTAATAGGATGTCAAAAATTATATTCTATCATTATAATGAAATATTGATTGATTTTCAGTGACACATGCAACTGTTTGCGATGCCTGTCTCAGGGAGAACTTTCAAGGATTTAGATACCGTTGCCAAAAATGTCATAGCTTTCAAATGTGTCAAGATTGTTTTTGGCGGGGCAGAATAGCTGGAGTTCATGCTGTAGATCATGATGTCAAGGAGTATACTAGCTATGTAAGTATTCAATCTGACTCGCAAATGCTTTTATCACATATCAGTTTTCTATGATATCATAAAGAATATTTTTAACGCTTAAATTAAATGTTCAATTGCGCTCTATTGCTAATGAGGTTTGTGAAATAGTATGAAATTGTGAGTCTTCTCAGGATTACTTTCCAATGGTTATGAGAAGCCTTCCTTCAATTTTCTTATGCTGTCTTGGGTTCAGGATTAGAACTATCTGATACAATTCGTATTGTACATATACAATAATGAATAAATAAAATTGATTGATTAAAGGATTTTTCAGCATCCACTTCTCAAATGCATTGTGATTTTACTAATGGCCTCATTTTAGGAATAGTTTCAATCGCGTAAGTAGTTTTCTTGTCTAAGACAACACCGCACAACAGGACCAGAATATGCAATGTGCAATGTAAGCAGCTCTTCAGTAGATTAAAGTCTTGAAAATGTATAGGCCTAATTTAACGACTTTAGTTACGCTTTCTATAAAACTCTAATAAAAATTCCTGAATATAAACCCAGTAAAGGCTTCAAATCATGACTTTATCAATGAATGAATAAAACTTGAATAATTGCAAAGCAGTAACTACTCGTAAAAAAGCCATTAATAAAATATGTTTATTATAAACCAGTGTTATTAAAAGTTCAATTCAGGTGTGATAGAAACATTCAAATTTATAATTGTAGATTTTTTCATCAAAATTTAATATCTGCCAAAAACCCAAATATTTTCCCCAAAAAGTTAGAAGTTGATATTTTTCAGAAATCTCCTAGCAAGCAGATTGGACATTCTCTTAGGAAATCATTCCGCTGCGTACCGGAAAAAGGAAAAGCCCATATACCAAGGTTTCCAGAAGAACCAGAAAAACCTCTAAACCTCTCTCATATTGTGTAAGTACTTGAATTGGCTATCCTCTGTTCTGGCAGACTTTTTTCAATTTTATTTTCTAATATTAGTTCTTCAAAACACTTTCTTTATCTGTTTGTCTTCTATAAAAAATAAGGTGTCTACATTCTGTAAATTTTGTGATTCCACTTTGCAGACCTCCATCCCCCCTACCATCACATAATGGATTCCCGGAGAGTGTCTACATGGGATCGCCTTTCGACATGGGATCGATTGACAGTCGTTCAACTGTTAGAAGGTGAATAGAATTTTTCAATTAATCCAATTATATATTATTACGTCGGATCGTTTTTAGATTACCGATAGAAAACTTTGACATTTCAGATAAAAAAGTGCTACAAAGAGCTCTAACGCATGATGATCAAGTTCGGAAGAGGAGCAGGCATACCTTGAACAACAGGCCTGAATTAGGATCAGGTTCGCATGTCAAAACGCTCTTAATAAAATTGCATTAAAGATACAGTCAAACCTCTTTATAACGAAATCCACCAAGTAAAGAACTTTTATGGTATCCTTGAGATTGCAATCTTGGCAAGACGACCTCTCATTTAACGAATACCTCTCTAGAACGAATTTCTTGCATGGATAATCGATTTCATGGAACTATTTGATGAAGTGGTTCAACACTGTATTGAGGTTTTGAAGAGGAGACAGGGAAATATATAAGTATTATACTGTATGGGCTTGTATAAATTATTAATGAGGCTTTTTGCGATTAAATAGCCTACTCTTTTAAGGGAATTGAAAGCCTTTACACGGATCTACTTCAATCATGTAGCTAGTCTAGATCGCTCTACGAGAGAAGAGCACTACTGAAGTGTCTCCATTTGGACGAGCCTTAAAGATTGATTCTGTTTTCAGGTTGAAACCTGGTTTTCTGAATAAAATTTATCAATTTTCACCTGCAATCTATTTTTCAGTCCTGGTAAATATGCTATGGGTGTGGAATGTTCAAGGCATGACGATGAACACAAACTGATTGCGAGATATGCAGCTAGGTTAGCGGCTGAAGCTAGATCAGTTGTAAGTATCATTAGTGTACTAAATTAGAGTATTAGTATGCTCTACTGATTTTTCACCCCTTGAGCTTTCTAGGTATCTCACATTTAGTTTTGTTCAAATATACATATAAATACGAAAATTAATTAAAAACTAAATAAGGAACTCAACTCAGACTATCTCAATTCTATCATTCGTTTAAAAATGTTGAGAATCCTTTATCAGCGCAATTTTGAAAGTTTAATCACTTCTAATAAAAGATTGTCTCATTTTCACAGTTTTCCATTCTTTGGAATTCAATTTGGAATACAGAATAACCGTTTACTTATTATTCCATGAATTTTGATAGAATCGATTCGCAGATAATTAAATTTCACATCTTAGGGTGCTTCTAAAGTCGAGAATCCAATATTTGATAACTATTGCAAAATTCAATGGTACCCATTGAAGCAGCACGAACAACACCATTCCATAGCGTATAAGTTTGAGTTTGTGATGGTTATTATCATAGAGTTTTAAATTCTTCACTGTACATGTACCCTTATGAGTGATGAGATGTCACTATTACGTCTTAATATTGCATCATTTTTATTCCTTTAATAATGACTTTCAAAGAATCAAATTGTATCCTCCAGCATGCAGTTTCTTTAACCGATTATTGCTGTCACTAAATCAATCTTCAGACACTAGCGGCTGGTTACACAAAAGCCAAATAAATAAAGAGTTTAAATGTCAGTTAACTAACTTTCGTAAGTGTAATGGGTTTATTTTTGTTGCACAAAGATTCATTTGATATTTTTCGTTAACCGAACGGGCACAATCTGGCTACACTGTAATCTGATCAATAATCTGGCTACACTGTAATCTGATCAATAATCTGGCTACACTGTAATCTGATCAATAATCTGGTACAATAAACATTACCTATGAAATGTAACTTAACGGGAGTTCGTGAGATTTAATTGTCGGTTTAATATCTTTTACGCCGGTTAGCCAAATCGGCGTTATCACTTGTAATTGTCATTTGTGCAACTAAATTCTCTCAATTAGGTTTAATCTCCGTAGAATGACGTCATTCTATGGGGATCAAATTTAATTGGCTTTCACGCAACCGGCCGTAGGTCTTGATAATGATATGCTTAATAAATGTATATTGTTTATATTGTAGGGTAGAACACCTTCTGAAGGTTCATTGAGTCTTGATACATCTAGGGCACAAAGGGAACTGATATCGCAGCTTGAAGCTAAAAATCGAGAAATTATTAAAGAAATAGCAAGGCTAAGGTGAGAAAACTGTCATATCTTACAATTTCATCAAATTTTCTAAGGATTCAATGAAACCTTGTTGCAAAGTACAGATGCAACACTTCTCTTATAAAAAATGAGGATAGAAAACTAAGTTCTCAGGGATTCTATATTCATATTGTATTTAGTAAAATATGACATCCTTTGTTTCTTCATTTCACTGAGAATTCGCTCAATTTAAAAATGGGTTTTTTATTTATATAATCAAATTAAAAAAGTAAATCTCCCTTAGGAGACGTCTCTGGAGATTATGCTAATTCAATTTTACTTGCTTGCTTTTATGAGCTTACTCTCAATATATGGCGCTGTACTGTTTGGCCGCCGTGTATTGTAATCCTGATAATCAGCATTGACCGCATAGGAGTTGAAAACTACCTATATAGCTTTGAAAATATACAAACAAGGAACTGTCGAAATAGCTAACTTCATAAAAGCCTCACGACATTTGTGCTGATATTTTACACCTTCCAAGTACCTAATGGCTGTTTTTTGTAAAACAAATTTTCTTTGCAAAAAGCAAAATAGTCCCAAAGCGAATTATAAGATAAATATAATTTTTTCATTGAAAGAGCCTACTGGAGTTCAATAATTAGGCGGAATTGGCCTCATGCTTATACAGTGATGACAAGAGGAGTGTTGTATTTTTTCCAACATCATTCTACCAAGTTGAAAGTATTTCGTGACGTAATACATGCACTTAATTAGTAGTACCAAAGGGAATTATAAAATAAATATTGTTACGAAAGCAAATTGTTCTGTCACAGAACAATATCATTTTTTCCATTGGTAGAGAATACTGGAGTTCAATAATCAGGTTGAATTGGCTTGATTCTCATAAAGAGGAGACAAGAAGTGTTATATATTTTTAAACTTCATTCCACCTAGTTGAAAGTAATTCAATGCACATGTACATAATAGTCTCAAAGCGAGCTATTAAATGAATAGCATTTTTTCATTGAATTCTAATAAGGTGGAGTCAGGAAGAGCGCTGTATTTTTTCCAATCATATTGCACCTAGTTGAATGTAATTCAAGACCTAGTACATGTACATAACAGTCTTGAAGCGACTTATTAAGTAAATAGAATTTTTTCCATTGAAAGAGCCTACTGGAGCTCAATAAACTGTGTAATTGGTCTAATTCTTATACAGTGAAGACAGGAGGAGTGTTGTATTTTTCCAACACTATTTTGGGTGATTAAGGCCCTCTACATAATTACAATATTCTCAAGTCGACTCGTTCAATAAATAGCATCTTCTCTGTAATAAATCATACAGTAGCCCAATATCCATTTGAATTTGGCTCAATTCCTATGTAATGCAGACTCAATAAGTATTGTATTTTTACCAACAATTTTTAGGTTTAATGAGAGTAGAAATTTTTGATATGGGTACAGTAATACGGTTACTCTAATTACACTAGTCACTAGAGAATCTTCTAGCTTAGAAAAGCATGAATTTAATATGTCAATTTTATCATTACGTCGAAATCTTGGAAGGTTTGCAATACCTGTAGTTTTTGAAATACGTAAACCTTGCTTCAGAAGACAGCAGGAAATGGAGTCTGGATTTGAAGAGAACCCAGCTTTAATGTCAGAACTTCGAGCACTGAGACAGAGGAAGGATGAACTTGAGAGCCATCTCAATTCATTGCAGGACTCTCGTCGTCACCTCATGGTTCAACTGGAGGGACTTATGAAATTGCTGAAAGTTAGGAGAGATTTGTATATGAATCTTAGCATTATGAATAGTATTTTTGAAACCGTGCATGGATATTTGTAAATTATTATTCTCTGACTTGAAGATTTCATGGATTAGGGATGCAAAAACTTCATCTTTTATTAATTAGTATTAGTACTTTTGTGTCAACATTGGATAGCTATACTTATTATATATATATATACAGGTCTCAGACCTGTGTGGGCTTCATCCTCAGTAAAAAATATAAAAAAATGAATATAAACGGTATATGAACTAGGAGCTTCTCATTAAATGCCGCTGGGTCGTCTCTGCATGTTTGCATGCGTAGCGCTCAATTCAGCTAGTGGCGTCTCCACCTACAGATTTTTTCTGTTGTCCACTTTTTGGATCTTTGAGCATTGATTCCTCGAATTCTAGAACTCAGACTTGACGTTCTTGTAGAATAATTTCCAAAATTATAATAACATTAAATTAAAGTATTCTAGTTATAGTAGATAATTACAGTTAGTTACAGTAGATTAATTACAGTAGCAATTACAGTTAGATAGTCCACCATTTATTTGAAGCATGGAGTCGATTCCATGCTTGACAAACGCTTTGAGTGCGGACTAGCTAAGTTATTAATTTCGTTAGATAATTGTTAAATAAATAATCAATTTATTTGTTCAAGGTAAGCTCACAAATAGAGTTTGTGTGGATAATTGTTAAATCATTGTATTTTTTCTCATAAATTGGTTTATGTGAAGACATTTTTTTTGTCTGTTCAGTTAAAGTGATGATCAACATTTGAGTATGCATAAATTGAAAAAAAAAATGAAGAAACCTATTAACTTTCTTGTCAAAATATCAAAAACTACATTTTCTTGTATAAAAACTCCTTTCTCACTTTTCATACGGATAAACTATTTTCTATTCGAATTCTGTTTGCATAAATTATTGGAAAATAAAAATTCGATTTTCAGAATCACCAGACATCACCTCGATCCACTCCAAACTCATCGCCAAGGTCAACCAAGTCTCCACCCCCTTCTTCAAGATCGGCACCCCCCACTCCGGGCGCGACTAGCTCCATATCTGCTGTAGAGTCCATGTCGCTCTCAAATGATGTCAGATCCGCTTTTGGTGGATCTGGCAACATCCTTGGTCAGTCTTCCGAATTTCAGTTACAATACATTATATCTTGTAGCGGCATTTATTGTATGTAAGGATTGGCAAGTGTTAAATTGAACGTGTTGCTACTGCTATTGACTTGTGCAACACACCTATAAATAGTAGTAGCGGATTGGCTGAAAATGGAATAAGTAGCAGACTCGTAGACTCCAAGTCTGCTTATGAAGAGTCGGCTCACTACAGCCTGCTATGGTGAGCCGTCTTTCTCTAAGCAATTATTAAAACCATGATAATTTTAAGCTGCAATTCATCTTGAGTGATAAGAAGATAACTATACAAATGATGGAATTATAAAAATATGAGGATTAATTTCTGACATTGATGATTGGGTTGAAACAAAAATGGAATAATATAGTAAATAGAAAGACTTTGTACTGTCTTACATTAGAATTCAGATTGGAATTTAATGGCTGAGTGATTTCTATTTCTAAGCATTAATGTTAATGTACTTGACCCAGCTTAAGTACCTATTGATTCTAAATAATGTTTTAGAATACCTTGTGCAATCTCTTATGAAAAACTCTGACCATTATTCCTTTTTTTTTTAATAGGCTCGTCCACTACTTCTCTCGCAAATGTTGTAAATGCTGCTGCAAATAACAATCCTGCTTCACGCAGTCTGCGCAATGATCTCCTGGTTGCTGCTGATTCCGTCACTAATGCCATGTCCACTCTTGTACGGGAACTTAATTCAGGTTGGTGAAGAAATCTGTTTTCAAATTTGAACTGTAACTGAAATCGAGCAGCTTGAATGTTTATCTGTTGGAAAATACAATGATAAGATTTTTTGTGAGATGGGGATTACCTTCATAAGATACCAGGAAGGTGTGGATTCTGCCTGGTAGTGAGGGGTTATCATAAAGACCGCACTAAAAACCCATCTCTACCCTGCAATACTCCCAATGTGTAACCGCTGTTGCATTTCTTCACACTGGGATGCACTTCTTAGCTCTAAAGCTCTATTCAGTGGAGAAATATCTTTCCCATTTTCTGGCAGATACCAGCATCCTCTATCACAGTATCTAGAGTTTGGGCAAGTCTTCAAGCATGGCTCGCTGACCCTGGAAGTGTGAGCAGTCGAAGAATGTATGACTTCAGCTCAACACCACAGAGTATACACTTTGGTGATGAGAGCTTCCGCGTATTGTACAGGTATGAGCGGAAGTATCTATTTCCAGTGAGGGATTGCATTAGGTAGAAATTCACTTCCCCATGCTCACGGCAATGATTCGTTTACCATTTCGCATTTCGTTTTACCATAGCTAAGTGCTAGGTATTATACACTCGCACTAATCGCCGAAATGCACTTTACTCTTTATAGTCATGCACTGTACGAAGAATGTAGTATGTAAAGCGTAGTTGGAGAACTGTCACAATGAGCACTTGTTTCAATTCTGACTCATTACAAGGGAGCGTCCCCTTATCTATACAAAGGCATTGTTTCCAGATAGTTCCATTTCGAGGTGTTTCTATTGACATAATACTGTCAAAACAAATAAACTCCAAGTGCAGAAACTTCTTGTAAAACCCAGAAGCACATTTCATGTATAAGAGAGAATGAGATGGTAGACTGAGAGAGGATGATACAGACGCCGTATTATCAACATGAATCTACCTCATTGTTGGATTGAGTAAACAATACCATCAAGCAAATAGTCTAAAAGTAAATAATGACAGTCCGGCCATTGCATCCTCATTTTAATACCTTGTTGGATAATTATTTCACCTTATCTTCTATTATTTCTTGTCTTCGCGGAAATCTTCCTCAATTAAATTAATTCCAAATTCAAATTCATTTATTTGCCATATGCACAAAAATCATTAACAATAAAACAAAACAAAGAACATACATACTTGAAATTAATATCAAATCCAAACAAAACTATCTATACATTAAATATGGCACTACGGGCAAAAGTAGGACTTGACCGCCAGCAGTGAGTACAAGATTTAGATAAGTTCAGAAAAGCAAGAAAGTGAAAAAATCAGAAAGAAAATTCAGGAAAAGGAAAGGGGACATGTTATTAAGAATGCATTAAACTATTTTATAGTAAATGTTAGTGCTTATCCATTCATCTATTTCATTGCTGAGTTTCTTTTTAAATCTACTATTTATGAAGTGATTGGGGACTTTATTGGCAAGGTACTCCATGTAATATGTGAATTGATGCTTATTTATAGTTAATCTGGTGAATGATCTATTATAAACATTGAATGCAGATGGACGTATATTGTGTAAGTTGATATTTAATGCGAGAAGATCTCTTATTTTTATTAATAAGAGTGATAATTTTTTTAGCAAAGACCTATAAATTCAACAAATAGACATTTGCTGGAATATAATCTGGGTCTTCTTAAAGCTGCTCTAATCAAATGCTTCTGTAAAGTAAATATCTTATTGAAATGTGTGTCAAAGGTGCCCCCCCCCCTCTCCCAACTCTATCCCATATTCAAACAAAGAGTGGCATGATATATGGCTCTTATAATATTGATGTCATTCAACCTACAGTATTAATTTATAAAATATGTAAATACTTCAATTTAGATATTAGATGTTGTAGATGAAAATTCCATTTTGGGTTCTAGGAGTATCAATATCATGGTTGTGCATTTTTATATGTTCACCAGTTCAGGTAGGAGAAAATGCAATAATTTTAGTCTTGAGCAGGTTCAAAGTGAGCGTGTGATTGTCAAACCAATACTTAGCCATTGGTAATCCTTCATATGCCTCATTCCATGATGCTCCTGTGAATATCAGCACAGTATCATCAGCAAAATATATTTTGGTGCAATTGGGAATATTAATCTTGAGTAAATCATTTAAATTAAGAAATAATAAGGGAGATAAAACGGTTCCTTGTGGGACGCCAATTTGTTAAGTTTCTAGTATAAATTTTATTATTTAAGGACATAGTTTGCATTCTATCATCTAAGTAGTTGGTGATTAATTTTTTAGCTACTCCTCGAATTCCACACCCCTCAAGCGTATCTATTAATGATGCATGAGGTATTGTATCGAAATCCTTGGCCAGGTCCCGGAAAATGGCCAAGGTTTTAATGTTATTATTGAAATTTTTATTAACTAGATTAGTAAGTAACATAACAGCATCCTTAGTCGATAAGCCAGACTGAAAACCAAACTGATTTTGGTGGACCTCAAACTGATTTTCGGAAATGGATTTATTTTTGATTAGAAAGTGCGTTAACCTTCTTTTCAAAATCCTTTCTATTATTTTTGCAAAATTACTAAGTAGGCTACTTAGTAATAATTACTAATAAGGTCTGTAATTTGCGGGGTTATACTTATCACCTGCTTTGTGAATAATTTTCATTTTAGCTATTTTAAACCGTTTTGGGAAGTACCCTTCACTGAAGCATTTATTTATTATTCTTTTTTGAGGTTCAACTATGTAAGGAGCTATTGTTTAAGGCAATGACCAGTGAATTTATCCTCACCCGGAGCAGCATTATAGTCAGTTCACTTATAGCATTAGAAATTTCCATATCACTTGTAGGATGTAGAAAAAAGCTATCAACCGGAGCAGTATCTGAAGGCTGTGGGATGACTACATTATTATTTATATTGTTATTCGAAGTATTAGCATAATTTTTTCCAACATTAACAAAATAATCATTGAATATTCCAGCATCGAGTCCTGGTTCTGTTCTAGACTTTTTATTTATGTCTAAAATTTCTCTGATGTTTTCACAAGTCTTTTTAGTATTACCCCTATTTAAGTTGAATTTATTATTGAAATATTCAATTTTCGCATTTTTGACAATATTATTTAATGTATTTCTGTAGTTTCTATATTCTTCTTTTAGTGTTGCATTATGAGGTCGCTTTTTTAATTTTCTAGCAATTTTATCTCTTTTATGCATTGCGCTTACCATGCTTAGAGTTATCCACTTTTTTATGGGCTTTCTTTTATGCGACAACTGTATAATATCCGTGTTTCTGTCAAGGTAAGAATTGAGTAAATTGATAAATGTTTTAACCATTTCATCAATGTTATCAAGATTCGAGATTCCCAAACCGTCCCAATTTTCATATTTTAGGTCTTCTTTTAATGTTTCAAAGTTAATTTTTTCCAATTTAGTTTTATCTGGCATATTTTTCTCGTCCATATCAGAGGTGCACTTTATATGGAAAGAAGTTCAGTAGTGGTCAGTGATATTAGCTTTGATTATTGCTGCGAATGTATCGTCCATTTTGACAGATTTTGATTTGAAAAATATGTGATCTATACTTGTATTGCTATGGTTTTGTGATCGTGTAGTTTTAATTTATATATGGTTTGAAGCCATTACACCAAGGTATTCATGACTCAAGTTATCATTCCCTATTATATCTATGTTTATATCGCCTATTAAGATAATGTTATCAGTATTTATTGACTGTAGATATGAATCTAAACTATTTTATTCGTTTCTATTTAAAGAAGGTGATCGATAAAGGGCTATCAATTTGTAAATTTTTTCGTCATTTTGAAAATCCAGACAGATTGTGTTTGCAAAGTCAATCCTTATTTCTATTCTATTGAACTTAACTTCATTCCTCACAAAAATACACAGCCCATCACATTTAGTAAACTTATTGCTTTGATTAATTGCAGTATAGCCATCGATATTAAAATTAAATTCGAAAGAGTTGTCAATCCAAGTTTCAGAAAGAACAATTATATCAAAACTTGTTTTACTATTGCCTATATAATAAAAAAATCATCAACATTTCTCTTGATACTACGTATATTCATGTGAATAATATTTAAAGGTCTATCTCTCTGTCCATGATAATTAAGTGGGTTGAAAGAGAAAAGATAGTTTACTTCAATTGTGTCATTACTGTGATATTATATGAGTGAATCATCCAAGTCTGCAAAATTCATTTCAGTCATTGAATCATCAAATGATTAACAATACACTGGAATTTAATTACAGTTCCCATTTTTTGTTGAGTTGACATATCACATCCCATCACGTAAACAATCAATAATTAAATAAATCAATAATTGGCCTCGATTCTAAAATAAAAATTTTATTTACCATAGTCGGTTCAATTTAGAAGTGCTTGGATTTAATTTACATGGGACAGTTAGTGTCATTGACTCTATGCTTATGCTCATTTTTTGTTTTTGGCAATTGACACATGTGGGGCCTGTGATTTTTTTAAATTTTGTTTCAAACACATTTTTCCTACATCAATTTGATACATTACATTTATACCTTACCATATTTTTGAAAGTGACAAATATTGTATTTATGAGTAAGTTATCTGTTTTTCTTACCCTCTTCATGTATGTTTTTACTTTTTCTTGTTAAATAAGCTATAATAAATACTAGTTTGTTTAGTATAACTCGACAATCCACTAGAACTCGCTCCTCTCTCACAGGCATGTGCCCATGTGAGGAGCCTCCTACATATCATATTGAATTATATTTTGCATTTTTGTATTATTTTATGGAGAATAAAAATATTTCAATTTTAATTTATTAGGACATGTTTTGAAATCACAATAACCACAAATTTGGGATTTGCTTCAGCGCAATAACCACAAATTTGGGATTTGCTCTTCAGTATTTAGCAACATGTCCAATACCTTGGCACTTGAAACAGCGGGAGACCGAAACATAATCCTTAACCCTACAAGACGACCAATCCACATATATACGCGCTTTATTGATCATTTCTCGCCGGATGTCCGGAGAACACTCGATCACCCAATGAGTATGATCTTTACTTTTTTGTCCTACTTTAAACAATGGGGAAAATCCTGGTAAATTTTTTTTATCTATTGTGCTTGAGAAGTTCCTATTATAGATGTCTAGTTTCAGATTGCTCTCATCAAGTTCTGCTAAGACGTTATATAAAATGACTGGACTTTTTTAGTTCTGGTACACTAATTTTGAAATTCTTATTTTCACTATATTTTTCCCTAACACTATTTTTATCCTCGGATGGGTCCATTACTAGCAAAACTCCACCACCGCGCACATTCATTGCCTTCTTAATTTTTAAAGATTCCTCTTTCGGAATATTTTTCTTCAAAGATTTTTAGATTTTATCACTAGATTAACTTTCACTACCTTCCATTATGCTTGGCTTCGCTATGACTATGTTATTTTTTCTACAATCTTCCGCAGTTGTTGTCCCATCTCAGGCTGCTGCTTCACCTTGTTCGTTCTTGCTGGAAGCTGGACCGTCTCAGCAAACGATCTTGTAGTCGTAGACTGTACTTTGATGATCTCAGTTAAGAGCTGGTTCACACTTTTTTCCTTCGTTTGAGTGTTGCGTCTCGTCTCAACTCTGGTTATTATTATTGCAAGCTTGTTGCAAAGCGAATTATATTGATCAAAATCGCTTCTGGATAGCTTTTTTTTCTCAAAGGTTTATGAGGTTTTTAGCTTTAAAGCTTTTAGGTTTTAAAGCTTGAAGGTTATAGCTTCTTTTACCCCAGTTTATGAGGTCAGAGTATAGGTCGTGAAGAGTTCCCACGTCTTCCATAAGTCTCTGGTCGATGATGGTGGATATGCTGCTCGGATTTAGATCAACTTCTACGTTGTTGAGGCTGCGACTCTATGCTTATTACATTATTAATTTGGTCCTGATCTCCATCTTCTTCCTCGAATTCGGGTGCCAGGAAAGATGGTAATTTGACCGGTGAACGAATTTTCGCCGGCTTATCCATTATTATTAGAGTTTTTGAAACTGACAATTTCATAACACTTAAATTCCTGATATTAAAAAATACAATGACCAAAAAAAAAAAAAAATGCTGACTGCACGATACTGCGAAACTACGAACTAAAATACGATGTTAGCACTACGATGTCTACTCGAACGCGTTCGGCTGACTACTGAATTTAATCTGAATCAACACTTAATAAATGCAATCCTGGATTAACAATTCTCGTGTGCTCTTAGCCTTGAAGGTCTGTAATATACTGAAGCAATAAATGATGAAAGATTTTGAAGGAGGACGCTTTGCTGAAAAATGGATCATTGTTTAGCAACTGATTACATAAATGAAAATAATGAAAGTTCACAAAACCATTGGTCCGGAAACGTTTTGTTACAGAAATAAAAATGACGAATAGCTGTATTCTTATAAATTTAAATATTTTGAAGTGTTCAGTAAATCCACTCAGATTGGAAATTAAAAAGAGTAGATTAATTGATGTTGTGGAACTCTCAAATAAAATTAAACAAAAGATGATTATTTATCAATTCCACGCTTTTATTAGAGCACTGGACCGCTTTCGCGGCTTCACTGGCCACATTTTCAATATTTCTCAGTATTTTCAGAGTACTGTTAAAAATGTGAAGTAAATCCTCGAAACCGATTCGGGTGAAAATAGATCTTATCCAATTTTATTTAAATGTCAAATTTTATAATCATTTTATCGATTTTTTTTTAATTTTCAGAGAGCTCAGATCCGGATGAATCTCCAGGAGAATCAGCAATAAGAAAGCCTCTAGGTGAGTGGATTATCTGCTATTTTTACTGAATTATTGTGGTAAACGCGTCATATAAACGTGAAACATGTGAACCAAAACTTATAAATATCGCTATTTTAAATTGCTTCAGCTGAAGTTTTATGACCAAATTTTCAATGAATCCATTTCCTCTACACTGGAAAGATCTCTATATTTTTTAATATACTAGGCTATATCTTAAAAATAGAATCATCTTGAAAAAATAGATCTCTCAATTTTATGAAACGACTGCTGTGACTAAACTAATACTTGACTGGTGCTTTCCAGATATTGAATTGAATGTTGCTTAAATATCGATTGGGATACAAAATGCACCCTATGCATGACTTCTGACATTTGATCTCGATGGTTGCGTCATTTTTGAAGCACCCTTTATAGAACCTCTTAGGGTGCCCGGCCACTAAAAGTAGTGCTGTGCTATGCTGGGACAGCTTTTCAAACAAAACCAATAGTTTTCAATTAACGTGCAACCATTGGCATAGCACAGCTTTTGTTAGTTGGGCGTTCATTGAAAACCATCGGTTTAATTTTAAAAAGCTGTCCCAGCTCAGTGCAGCTCAACTCAGCCCAGCTTTTACTGACCGGTCGCCCTAAATATAATTTCTGAACAAAATTTTCACACTAGTTTCTATTGCTTTATATTAGCGCTCTTATGACAGTGCTTCGTCTGGACGTGCTTATACAACAACCATCCTGCCAGTACAATATTCTATGATTAGACTGTAGAATAGTGGATGACGTGGTGGATACGATTCTACTGCCACCATACTACTGGGGAAACTTCGTTTTGATTACTCTGTTTAGCTCTTGTTGCAATTTAAAGCAAGTAACACAATATATTAATACATTTTCTCCATTCCGCTTCAGATTTTGAAGGTGATAATGAGGATGAAGAAGAAGAAGAAGATGATGATGGGGAATGGAGAGATGAAGTATCGTCCTATTATGATCGTGATTCGAAATTTGTAAGAGATTTTCGCTTGAGGACAGATTTACAAGAAGTGAGTGTTCTTCAATTCACAATTTGTTAAAGTAAACAAATAAAGGTACTGTACTTATTATTATGTTTATTTCTAGTTTTATCTCCATTTACAGGGTAAGTCATTGGCTAATATCTAGCAAAATGACACCTTTTCTATTTCGGAATATTTAAGAAGCTCCTGACTGTTGATGTTGTGCTCAATATGACAGGTTTCTGCATTAAATTCAGCATCCATCCTGGCAGTTCTAACTGCTTCAGCCTCTCAGGCAGTTCTTTTGGTATCATTCCTGTTGCTAATATTACCAATGGCACAATTAATTGCGGTCTTGCCTGCACATCTGTTGTATCTCCTCAGCCAAAGGAAGATATTTATTTTATTTGTTGTGAAAAAATTACAAATTAATGTGAAGGCGCAACAGACTCGAGTCCAAAAATGTTCTCTCACAAAGTTTGAATATGTTATGTTGTCCAAAACATTGAGGTTAATTTTAATGCTGAAAATTTAGATTTACCAAAATACTCCACCCAAAAAAATAATGAAATGTTTCCTTTTCACTTGAAGGCAATTAATTTGAAAGTTAACTCAAAACGAAACACTGAAAACCGTAAATAATATCAATTTTGATGGAAACTTTCAAGCCGAAAAATACTATCTCGTTTGTCTTAATTTTAGTCAATAATATTTTTAAATTCGCTTCACATCAATGATATGATTATTCTAAATAAGTCAAGTCACAGTTTCTTTAAAGATATGACTGATGAAGGGGAGAATGTATTCTTTCTTTTTGAATATCGTCTTCGATCCTAACAGCTACTGTTCTATACCCATTTAAATTTTTAATAGCATATATTGCATTATTTATAGGTTTCTTACTTGTTAGAACTGTGTGAATCTTCAAGTCATTGGAGTCTTCAGGCAATACATACCAAGTTTTCTTGTCAGTCACTGGATTACAAAGTCTTTCTCAGTTTTCTCCCTTACATATGACTCTTCATTATATTTATCTATTCTTTTTCAGGTGAATGACATGACCTCGAATGATGCTAATGAAATCGCCAAGTCTCTCAAATCTAAGGTAAATTCAAATGCATATCAATTGGATTATTTGGTATTGAGGAACTATTAGTAGATTAGAAAAAAATTGAACAGATTTCAAACATTTATTCTAAGCCATAAAAGATGAACACATTTCCAGCGTTCATAGAAATGGGAATTTTCAAAATATTTTAATCAGCTCAAGTAGGTTCCAATCACGGTCGCATTGACGCTGTTTTTTGACTGTAAACAAATGACGACGACGATCATTTTGTGCTTTTGAGTTCTCAGAAGTCCGCATCATAATTTTAAACATTTCTCAGCAAACGTTATGGTGAGTTCTTGAAAGTCTGCACATGAAACCATGCAAACTTGTAATTGATCATTTTAATTGTTAGTTTCCCCAATTTCTTCATGGATGATGAAGCCCACATTCAAATTCAAAAAAAATTATTGCCATGAAACATTGAACAATGTATAAACTTGTCATAAAGTACCTATGTAGAATATTAATCATATTCACTAACATAATAATGTCATATCCACATAGGCTTGAGACTTGTGCGACGGTCATTATCAGTCATTTATTGGATGATGATGATTGATGAGTTGGACCTACAGCTTTAGGTGCGTTCCGTGCCATCAGAAAGTCATTTTGCAACAAAGAACAGTCACTCTTACAAGAAGAGCCTTGAGTGCTCTTGTCTTATCTGACTGGGCAGGTGCATTGCAGCACACAAAAAGATCGATCGTTCCTGTGGCTGTGTTGTCATTCCGCTGCAGATAAATAACAGCGCCAATGATTGGAACTTCTGTTTAGGCTGATTAATTATTCTAAAATTTTAAACTTTCCGCTTGTTATTAAAGTTGCAATTATATAATAATAATAATAATAATTATTATTATTATTATTATGCTTCTGTCTTTTGTAGTTTGGAAGAAATAAATATGGTCTTTCTTTTTGAATAGTTCTATATTAATATAACTTGGCAGCGGTCAAATGACAATTTTCTTCAAAAATAAGAATTTTTGAGAATGTTGGGTTTAATTAGTATATATTGATTTCAGTCACCTACCAAAACCCAGCATCTCAAACAGTTATCAGATCGGATGGAAAACAACCCTGATAACAGCCTCCTGGACAGATCTAGGGTTGGTTCAACAGAGCTGCCCTCAGCTACTCAAGGAGTAGACACAAGTAAACGGTGGGGCAACAGATAAATGCCCATCATTCTACATGTAACTGTTTCCTCTTTGTGTTTATTGTTTGTTACCTTTTAACGTTATTTGTTATAAAGTGGCTATTTGCTCGGCCAAAAATCTATACAAGCTTTAAATCTAATACAGTAGTCATTAATCCGGAGCGTCGCAAATTCGGATTGGCTGTGAGAGCAGGTATAAGGAGGGAGATAGTTCCCTAACAATGTAAATTCTCGTATTCAATATACTGTATTTTATTAAAATTCTCTATGCACTGTATTTTTAGACCCATCCAGTCTTTATTTTGCAATTCAGTAGCCTCTCGAGTGTTATACGAGATATATTCGTTATACTCGTATAACCTGTAGTCGATTGTGTACCTTACATCAATTGTGTTGCACACCTTACGTCAAACATCTCTGTCGAATGATGTCTAGGATGCAGGAAGTAGCTCATAGGTGTGCTAGATAGCATACACACTAACCTGTGCAACCAGACCCTGTGTAAAGGTGGGAGTGGACTGTTTAACATAGAGGATAATAATCGCAACCTACCTCTTCCTAGTTTGCGTAGCACGCTCTGCACAAAAACGTAATTTTGAGGTCTGAAAAGTCATCTACAGTCGAAATCAGCTACGTTACTAGGCATATATACACATACATGTACCTTATGCACTGATTGAAAGCGCATTTGCAAGTCTTGACAATTCGGTAATCCGGATTGGTACCGGCACTGATCGTTCCGGATTAACGACGCTCTTCTATTGTCTAAAGGTACTATTATCCTAAAATTTACAAATTACTATTGAATCTTGGACAAGATTCAAAGCACAAACTATATCTGTTTCTCATAAAATATATGGCATACAGTTCCGATTGTCTAATGCAATAGTTGAGACTTAATTTGAGATTTATTTGTGATTTAGTCAAGACAGTAAATGATTGAGCACAGCATAAGTTTGTGGTTTTGTTGTGAAATACTTTAATTCAATAGAAATATTTTTTATTAAAGGCGAGGTTGGGACTTTAATAATCTTTTCCTTTGCTTAAGTAGTGTACATAAATTTTAGTATGTCGAAAAGACGTTTTAAAAATAGTTTGATTTAAGTAAATTGAAATTTTTGTTCTGGGTTGGCTGTCAAAAATTAAGTTTCTTACTTTGTTATGGATTTTTGGCCTTTCAAATAACTATTTGCATGGTGACCGTGTGAATAGCCATAGTTTATCTGTTATTAAGATTATTATGTGGTTATGAGTCACTCAAGTTTATATTGTACTCTTCACGGGTATTTGCAGCTAGGTTGTCTGATTCTCAAATTTTGAAGGATGTTGTTTACCTTTAAATGCATTAGAATTTGTGTCTGTTCTAATTTAATATACACAAGTGTTAGTCTAACCATCCTTCCTCTCTCACAGCACATGCTCTACATTTATGTTCATTCATTGTCAGCTCTAAAGCCAGCCTCCATATTTTCCTACAGAACAGCTTGCCTCTGGAGTATTAAAAAATGCCCAAATTTTTTGGATTGTGCCAAAACAATTTCTTATATCTGAAACCTCAGCAGCGTTCGATATGGCCAGATTTAAGGAGTTAAGATGCAGTGAACATAAAATGGCATTTGAATATTGTCCCATGATCAGTGCTTGTGCACCATTTCAGTCATAGAAGACGCCCCTTGAATACTTTACATCTAATCCGCATTCATCCAATCATAGTTTTAGCTAAATTTTCACCCGTCAAACTCTTTGTTGGCATAAACTGCAAAAAAATTCTCTACAATACCATAGCCAGGTTCAAAGTATTTTATGTATCGAACAAAAAGTGTAAATTGTTCCATAGTTGATACATCTGTAGTCTTATCTGCTAAAAGTGAAAAGGTGTGTACTTCATTAACAATTTTTTCTCTAATAAATTGATGAGAAGCATCGATTATTTGGTTTTGAATGTTCCAACTAATGTAAGTAGCATTCTTTGCACACTATTCAAAATGTTTTTGCAAGGTTTCTTCGTCACTTGAAATCGCAATAAGGCGAAAATTACCCCCATTTCCTACAGGCGGACTGACTGTTTGAAAGTTTCCAATCCCAGTGATCTCTTAGAGGGATTTTCTGGCGACAACATAGGATAACAGTTTCTATGATCGGTTTAAGGATTTTCTGGTTTTCTCTGCTTGTTTTTTTCGTGAACTATCAATAGACATATCTATAGATTCTTTTGAATTTTCTTTGATTTTTATGAAATACGACACTTCAACAGCACAGTTAAAATGGTATTCAGAATTTTGATGCTTCTCAAATCTTTCCTAAACTTTATCGCAAGAGGAAACCCCAACTTTCACCATTTGATGGGCCTTTTCATCTCCTACTTCATTGGATACAATAATAATATCGTGTGACCTGGCTGGCTCAGGTCTGGTGTCAGAGTTATCAGGTCGCACCTGAATAAGTTCAGGGCCTCTGACGTGACTTAACGACTGTTTTTTAGGCAGCCGGGACCGACAGCTTAACGTGTCCTCCGAAACACAGGAGTGGCCCGAGGTAAAAACTTTCGGTCAGAACTGGGATCGAACCCGGGACCTTTGGGCTAGCAAACCAGCACTTAACCCACTCGGCTGCGGCCACTCCATTGGATACAAATACTAGACATAAAACCTACAGGATGCACTATCTTCTTCTGAAGAATAGGCTAGCCATTTGAATTTACCTAGCCAAGGAAAACGGAATTTTCTGTTTTGACTACCAATATTCTTAGTAGGAAATGCAAAACTCTTCAGGTTTCTAAATAGAATCGCTTAAAACATTAGCTTTGTCGTTAACACTGAGTGGGTCTAAAGAATTCGGTTGTATGTACTTACAAAAATGTCTTTTGAGATTGGCACAGTTGTAAAATCTCTGAATTTGGTGGTAGGTCTAGAACGTTTTGGATTACCAGCATTCTTCTTCTCACTCATAGCTAACTTTTCAACCTTACTCTCTGTAGTATAATATCACAATCTCAATGAATTCACAGTTATAAATAAATAAATAATCAATTTATTTGTTCACAGCATAGCTATACAAATAAGAGTATACAACCTAATTTAACAAACATAGATCCAGAGTATTAGATGTAACACACTAACTTGATGAATATTTCAACATTAGAAAGATAGATCAGCAAATATACAAAACAAAATATAGCACAACATTAACTCGAATTAGAATTCCAAACAAATAAAATCAGGTAACAAGCACATAAAATTATCATGAATGTCTCAATTCTTAATATCCTGATCACAGTAGGTGAACCTAAACACTATATCAAACAATTATTACTTCCTTTGTGTGCATAGCCTAGCTCAAATACATTTACGTATCACAAATAAATAAATTTCAATTAAAACAGCAACAACTATTGGTACTTACTTGTCCATATTCAAAATCAAAGTACCAGAAATTGAATGGATTCTTGAAATAATGAGAAAAGAGAAAATAAATTCACAGTTCACATTGATGAAATACCAAACGTGTTCACCTTACTACACTGGTGCATAAAAAAGTATTAACACACCATTACTGAATTGTTTCTTTAGCTTATTAACAAAGCTAAATAAAACAGTGATATACAGTAGACTGAGTAGACTAAATCTCGAGTGTTCTATTATGTTCAAATATCACAACACCTATATCTCAGAAATTGAAAGAAAGCATCGAATGGTATTTGCAAATAAATTTCATTTGCTACGTAACGAATAAAATCATACACACACGTTTGAGGGAAGCGACCCTTCACATTAGGCGACTCAGCAGCGCTGCTGATGGAAATAAATTAAACGTGTATTCTCTCAATGCATAAGTCGAAAAACCCTTCGAACTACGTTTTGTGTGACTTTATGGGTCTCTGCAACTACCGGTCGGTCGCTACTAGTAGCGACTGAGCAGCGCAGCCGTATCCCTTCACATTAGGCTACTCAGCAGCGCTGCGGATAAGGACGTGACTCATTATCTTTTATTCCCACTACAAAAGTGAAAAACCATAAAATTTCAGATATGTGATTTAAAAAAAATTGTATCATTCCTTAATTCCTCTTTCTTCATCCATGACCAGCGGACAAAACATTAAAACGAACTTTAAATAACTTTTTAACTATGCATTATGAGATGGCCGAGTCAACTTTTGTCTTAAATTTTTATGTTTTATTTACTCTACTGGTTGCGTACCAACTTGAAATTTTCTCGTACAATAAAAATTTAAGGAATTTATGAACGATCCAATTTAAAGCTGAATGAATTGGCAAAATTAAAAGATCTGACAAAATTCTCAAATTTTTTGATAGGACAAAAATTTAAGCTGCTAAATAGGTACTCAGGAAAAGTAGTAAAATATTTTAGAATTTTGAAAAATGCGAATATCTTAAACAAATTTGATCAAATTTCATGTTTTTTAACCGACTTAAAAAAGGAGAATGTTTTCTATTTGACCTGGGTTTTTTAATTTTTACATGTCGGTACTTCACTTACTATTGAAGCGATTTAAATAATTTTTAAATAATTGTTTTTCCCCCCAAATAATACAGCATCATTCAGCGGTGGTTCCATTCACGTTTTGCAAGCCCAATACCTATTGTGAAGGCGTACTAAGACTGACGACGACTAAATAATTGACGCTAGCGAAACATGCTTGGACAGTGCAAAACAGTGGCTTGAAACCGCATTTTGAAGAATTTAATATTGTTTAGATAGAGAGCATTGTTGTCAATGAGTAGGCTTGTGGAAATACAGGAAACGGAGACAATAATGTCTGTCTCTTTCTGTGGTATGACGTCATATTTCTGTGGGAATTGTTTGATGGCTTGTTTACATTAATTTTTACAGTCGATACTGAAAGTACACCTCAATAGTATTCTGCAAGTATAATACAAGTATTCTGTGTGAGTAGAACAGTCATTGGTAACTGCCTTGCGATTAATAAGGGTAGCATGCCTCCATTTTAACAATACTGGATTTATGAATCAGATTAGAGAATATATTTTTAATTAAAGTTGAGAATCACTCAACTTTCTATTTTCTTTTTAACTTCGACTTTTTCAAGTTAGTATTTTATTCAAATCTGTGTAGAAATTGACTTCATGGTGCGCCTCTCTCCCCAGTAGTCGTGCTGTGATCAACATTAAGAAGCTATTCAAAAACTTTTCTTAGCTTTTATCTATAGTATTCCTCAAATAAAAATCAACATAGTATCATAAACATTATTGACTCATTCAAGGCCAAAGAAAACCACACAAATTGAGTTGAGATGATATATTTTCTGCGAGCAATGCATATAGGTCCGCCGGTAGTCAGACTATTGATGGCTCGCTCTAGAGCTAGGAACAACCTTTCTTTGATCTCGGGCCAGTTGGGTTCTGGTTTCTGAGGAAAGGCTTCGTCAAACCAGCCACCTCCATACCAGCAACTATATTCAGATCAAATTAAATAGCTCGCTTGAGGGTGATGGGAAATCAGTTGTTGTTAGGTTGCCAGTCTTATAATATAATGTAATTTTTCGTAATGTCTGACGGTGTTTACTACAGGCTGATACAGGTTTGTTCAGGATGAACGCCTAAAAGCACGTCTGACTTTTCAGGCCGTTGGAACGAGTCTTTACTGATTATAGTATCAATGTTTGTTTATGACAGTCTGTTTTGCCATTAAATATTGCTACTTTTGTCCATTAGATTAGATGTCATGGTAGCATTGATTCGTGATTCAACTATCAAATTTAGCAAGTTTATGTTTGTTCAGGATGCATAATTTACAACTGCTCTAGAAATTAAAATATTAACAGATGATAGTAGCAAAATGAAGATGGTTATAACCATCTATGGCCCTCGGAATTTAATGGAGTAATTCATCTCCTTAACTGGAGTCTCCAAGACGTAAACTACAAAAAAATTATCCCGGAGGCAAAAGGCTGAAAAGTTTGGGCCCCTGCTTTTAAGCTGTAGTATCGAAGCTTCTCTGCGCAAACCCCCTGACGCCATTCCGAATTATCATATATTATTCAGATCTGTGATGTTTTCCATGACGAAATAATTGAAAAATCTAATATCAAAACTGACACTGTATTTCTATTTAAATTATGATTTTTTCTCGCATATACTGCCTTCTGATGAAGCTTCTCTTTAGAAGCAAAATGATACCCTCCAGTTTAAGTGAGTAAAGATCATAATTTAAATAGAAGTACATGGTCAGTTTTGATATTAGATTATCATTCAGCTCGAATAAAGCTGTTTCATTTGAATAGGGATATAAAAGCTGTTTTTATGTAGTTTCAAACCATGAAATTAGGAATGGACATGCACCTTTATATGGATCGTCCAGTCATGTGTTAATTTTTTCAGTTATTGAACCTATGGTTACACACGCATTTGTATTAGTAGAAAATTAATTGACGATGTACTTTAAAAATTGAGAATCTTGTTATTGTACCTATGTATATAGATATTAAATCTAATATATAAAATATCGCATTTCGCTTAAGCAAACTATGTCTCTGTTTCAAGAGAAAAATTGTGATTTCAAAGAGATAATTTGTAGCACTTCTTCATTGATAAGAATCCATTTATGTTGGCTATTAGCTTTACGAAATAAATCCAATGCGATTATTTTTGATGAACAATGTTTCGAAGAACTGACTCTGTATCTCAGCCAGTATAATTATAAAGTATTCTATTTTCAATATTATTTGTACAAATCTTAACACAAATATTCTCCGAGTTTTAGATCATTGTTTTTGTTGCCAGTTCCACAGTAGTTCTGATTTTTTAAGGGTTTCATTATTGGGGTTCTATAAGATGGATAAAGGTAGGTAGATGAAGGTTATTTTATTAATATATATTTATCATTCTAAAGGATGAGTTTTATTTAAATTTAAAATTATATCTGAATTTCTTTTCCTGTATTACAAGGATCTCAGAGTTTCTGTCTGAATCTCTCTCTGATAGGTTTGAACAATTTGCAAATCCTTTGTTAGTTTTTTTGTTACATGTATGTGTTCATTGTAGTATTCAGTCCATGAAGTATGTGTCGTGTTGGAATCTGTCTAAATTTCCTATCTTTGTTCTTTCTTACGAAATCAAATAAATTTACTGTATTTGTGATTCTTTTTATTTGATTTTTTTTAAATTTTGTTTTTCATTTTGTTACTTTTCTTCCGTTTTTCATGTATAATTTTAATGAAGTGCTGTGTTATTATTTTATTTAAAAATATCAAGATAACCTAGATCATTCTAATTCTGCAGCTTCGTAATTTTAATTGAATAAGTAATTTATAAATTTGTAACTAATTTATAGTATTTCCCTGGAAGTAATTCAAGAAGTCCATGCACTTGTCTTGCTACATAAGAAAATTCCATTAGAAATAATTCAATCATGGATCATCTTTCATTGAAAAAGTTTTACACTTGGTCTCTTTGAAAATTGCTGCTTCCATGCCAGCTATTTATCATTATGAATCGATAAATCTGTTGAATATTTTTTAAAACCTTCATACATATTGTAATTTTTATTTTTATTCTGTTTTTCTTATTGTGGAGATGCACTTTTGTATCCAAATTCTCTATAAAATTTAATGTTGAATATTTTCTAAAACCTTTCTGTATATTGTAATATTTTTCTGTTGTTTTTCTTATTGTAATAATGCATATTTTTTGTATTCAAATTCGCTAAAAAATTAAATGAAAAATTAGTGGAATTATGTCTGCTTTTCTTTGTCATTCCTATTCAAATCATGAAAAAATTCACTATAATGAAGTAAGTATTGTTACGAGTTCTAATGGCTAAAATAAGGCTGGAAACACTAAAGTTCACACTTGCACTTTATTTACACAAATTAGTCTATGTACACACACTAATTGTAAGTTCAATTAAAGAATAACGGGTGTATACCAACTGGACTACTAGCTAAAAAAAATCAGTTGTTGACCAACTCGCCACAGTGGCGTACCGACGGGTGGCGGGGGGTGGGGCGGTCCGCCCCAGGCCCTGCACCAGCATAGGCCCTCAAAAATACAAATGTGTTTAAAAAATAAAATAAAAATAACTTATCAGCTAGGAGAATACTATAAGTTTAATACTTTAAAAAAAAATAATTAAGGATCCAGAGGGGGGGATGGGGTGAGCAAGGCAAGATTTCTTGGGCCTCAACGTCAAGGTGCTTAATTGTTTTACAAATGTAAGCAAGTGACGAAACAAAATTAAAATAAGGGGCCCAAATTGTCCAACTGGGGGCCTCCAGGGTCTTTTTTTCTCTAGTTTAGGCCTCTTAGAAGTCTAACAGACCCTAGAGGCCCCTTGCGCCGTGGGTCCTTCGGGCCCGTTTTTATTGCCAGTATAATCATATGAAATATAGATTCAACTAGAATATTTCAAATTTCAACCTTTATCAATAAGGGTCCCCTAATTGCCGCGGCTTTGGGCCATCAAAGGCCCCATGATGCTGATGTGTCATAGTATTTTCGGAGCCCCCAAACATGAGTTTGAAGTTGCCCCAGATCACTTGTTTTCCAGTAAGCTTATTGACACAGTAAGCTTGAAAGGAGAAAAGGTCTACTAATATTTTTGCAGACGGGCTTCAAATGCTCATCTCTGTTACTGTTCAGATCTGATACCCCATAGAGTTTATTGTGATCGTGAAGTGTTTCACGCCATGAATCAATTAATAAAAAATAATATGAGGGAAGAGGTTGATAACCAACAAAAAAAAAAAGCTTAGAGTTGCACTTTCAAGACCTGGAAAACAATTTTTTTCTTCTGTGGAGAATCCTCAGAATCCCCAGTGCTTTGGGGTTTCGTCACCATCCATATGTTTGGAATCAATTGAGAGGTCCGTGGTTCGATTCCCGGTGGTTACTGATATTTTTGTACAGTAGCATTCATCGATTCCCATCAGCTGTTCAATGCTGTTGTCAATATCCGCCATTGCGGAAGTCTTCAGTATAAAGTAATAGCAATTAAAGGAATTCGAAATTAATAAATTCTGTTTATGTATATTTGTCAGTTTATTCAATTGTCAGTCACTTCAAACTAACTTGTGAGAAATTTAATCCTAACCAAAGCTTCAGTGTAAATCACACATTGCTTGTATATCTACAGTATCCAATAAAAATATTGGAGTTTCTTAATACGGTATTTTATAATTGAAAACGGCAGTATTAACTTGTTTTTTTCTCAATTTCATTCCATTGAAAAAGTGTAATTCATGTTTAAAATACTATTATTATACTCATGAACACTCCATTTAAAAAGCTCTAATTATACTCTTGTTCAGCATGAAATTAAATTTCCTTGAATTTTATTCCAGTGTCACAATGTTAATTTAATAACTGTATTACAGCCAACATGTTGAAAAAGATCAGAGCACAGTACAGTGGTAGAACCTCTTTTAACCGTCACCTTCGGGACCGGGGCCGTGACGGACAACAGAATACACGGATACTAGAAATGCCCTCACAAAAACGTGCACAGTACAGTAGCTAAATTTGATATGTTTTGGGGAAAGTTGGGGAAATAAGACAAAGTTAAAAAAGTTGAATTTTATATACATTTTCATGTCATCAAAAATTTACTACAATCAGAGTTTGGAGCTATTGTATAATATGCTAATAAATCGTAAGATTCTCACTATTACAATGGCGAATAACAGAAAGGTTGAAAGAGTGACGGATAATCGCGGTTTGACTGTATGTAGAAGAAGACGGTGGGGTTTGTGCGCATGTCTGTGATGGGGCTGATCTTTGGGTGCCACTGATGTCAGGTATATTTGTTTAAAAATCTGTTTTACACAATATCAGATTTACTAATACGGCTTTTGATTATCATCGGTTGGAGGCGATATGCTGCCCTGGTGGAGTCATCAATCTGCTAGTATACCTCTAGTACATCCCTCTCGTCTCTCCTCTATTATCCGTGAGTTAGGCGATCTAGCTATTGCATTTCAAGTACATTACGACCAAGGTTTTTCAGGTAAGAAATGAAATTATTTTCATTGATAAAATTGTATATATTTTTATTAATACAGTCACATAATTTATGTTTGATCTCTGAAAATTTTCTGAACAGAAATGAAGATGTATGAGGAAATTGTTGCGATGTATTAATATAAAGTAATTGTGTAAATGCATTATAGGTTTTGATTTATTAAGTCTCAGAAAACATTTCAACATAACTGTAAAAATTATTTTTTCTCAGCAACAGTCATTCATTTATTAAAAAAAAAACATTCGAGTACTTTTGATTTAGTTTAATGGCATAAAGTGGGTTACCACTAGGAATATCAATATAACAACCATTCACCAGAGCTTATTACTTCATCATAATTATCACCAGTCTGCCCTTTCTTAATTTAATTTTTTTTTGTTTTTGATTGAAATACTTAATTTGATTATAATCATCAAATTTTATCTTAGCCGCTTTTTCAGTGCATATTAGTCTGAATAAAAATTATCAGAAATTTTTTTTGATATAACAAGAAACTATTTGATGGGCATGAGACAAATAGCCTGTAACTCCAGGGGCGGCGTCAGAAATTTATTGCTTCACTTCAATGGACCCTTTTCAATTCGCTGATTTTCGCTTGAAAATAAATAGCTGATAAGGATCTACTGAAGAGGGTCAATAAAACACTCCTGGAACTTCTCTCATGCTTTCCAAACAGAGATTCTCAATTATTAGAGATACTTTTCATATACTTTTATTTGTTCAGATAACTTCTCGCGAACATAAGCTTAGACCAGTCATCTAATAACATGGTTTTCCAGTAAGTTTAAACTCGATTATCACTGATGATAAAATATTAAATTCCTTTCTTTGTGAGATTGCGATTGACGATGTGTTGTTGAGGATTTGGTGCACAAATTTAATACTGGCATGCATTAGGTACTTCTCAACAAGCGATGTCAGTTACATTTGAAACTAGAACAAAGCTGATTGAAAATACATACATTTTAATCCATAATTCTAAAAAATTAAGTGAATACATTAAGACTAAACTTATAGGTGTTTCCGTTAAAAATAACTCTGTGAAATAAGATTTAAATAAAACTAAGGATAACAATACAAGGATTCATTGAGTTTTTTGTATTTAACTTAAGTATATTGTGGAAATAGTTTCGTCTTAGATACTAATTCAACAAAAAATAATGATAATGAAGCCGATACTAGAGCTCCAATCCTGAATTTGATGACATTGATGATGATAATGATGGCTCACTGCTTGATCTTCCAGAGAGAAGGTACCAAAATGCATTCTCAACAAATTTAAAAAGTCCTAATACAAAATTCATTATTGAACTTGAATTTGAGAAGAAGAACCACATAACTAGTCCATAGAAGACACATTTCGTGAAGAAATCCACCCAGTACATTCTGAAAACAAAAAGAATTATCATAAAAAATTTATAATTCTAACATTGTTTAGTCAGTCTTGAAGTATTTTAATTAAGAATTTATTTTATTTAAACCATACTAATTAAAGGATTTGTAATATCATATATTTTGAAAATACCACTATTTGGAATAGAGGCCCTTCCAAACGGAGACACTTGTGATAGAGCGCTCTCGTAGAGACCGCTTATCTAGACTCTAGACTCTTAACTCACGAGTGTCAACTTGTTTAGGACTTTGCATTGATTTACAATAGCACTCTATCTCAATAACTATCTCCGTTTGGTGGGCCTAAAAGAGAAAACACTCTCTATTGTCATGCAGAAGCATTGGTGAAATGCAGACGCGTTTCGAACTATGTGTAATTCATTTTCGGCGTTTGGGCACTGATACAATCTTCGGTTAGTTCTGCATAGCAGAATTACTTCAAGTTTCTTGCATGAGTCAAAATTAATTCACCATCTAAGAAAGAACTTTTGCAGTAACAATATCAACTGTTTCAATACAATATTAACCTTACTCTAGAACATGACTTGCCATAGTTGGGCATAATAATTTCTAATGAAAATTGAAATTTTAAATCATTGTAATTGTATTGTAGTTGCAGTTTTGTCTTATTATCTATAGGCTCCCATGTAGTTTTAGATATATTGGAAATGATGTATTCGCTCATTTATTTTATTGCACTTACATTCTCATATGTCTGCGTGCACCAGGTAGTGTTTCAGGCATCTCTTTCAGGATGTAAATTCTAGCTGCTAGAATGCAGTCTTCAAAATATTTATACAAATCCATGTCTTCTCCATCTATTTTGTATTCGAATCTTTCTCTTCGATTCATTATCTTTCGCATGTAGTGTATTTGATCATTACGAAATTCCCATTGATTATTGGCGTAGTACTCGAACACTTCAAATCCTTTATTTATCCGTTCCTGAACTCTGCATAGGCTGGAAAATAGAAAGATGACAATTCCTATTTTTAAATGTTCTCTCTGCAAATATTATTTTATTTTCTAGTACGCCGTTAAAAAAAATAAAACATATTCTTCTACGAAAATCTACTGTAAAGTTTTGTTGAAAATGATTCACTGATATCTAGGGAAGGAGAAAGTGAGAGGGAATGAGAGTGATAATGAGTGAGTGACAGTTGACAGTGAAGGTAAACAAAGACGACCAACATAAAGGTATACAATAATATACTTTTATCTATAGCTAACCACCTCTATACAGTATACATCTAGAGTCTATAATGTTCTTATGTCTTTGTCACTATATCTTGAGAGAACTACAGTGGACAATTGGATAAGGGCTTATTACAAACAACAGGAACACATGCACTCAAGCAGGAATATATAATTTATTTAATAAATACATACACGAAAAAGCTCAAAGACATAAACAGAAAGTCCATTAGAGCCTTATTGGCATTTTACTTTATTTGTAAAGAAGTACAATGCTCTAGCTATAGGTGATACTGTAGAAAGTAGGTAATCCTAGTTATTAATCTCTGGGGTACTGAAATCCCCAAAAAAACACAAATTTAATATTCAAACCTAGAAGAGAATAGGAAGATTCAACAAATTCAAAGTACTTTCAATAAGTTTGCTAATCAGAGGAAGGTGTTATATATAGAGCATTAAATTAGAACTTTTCCCTGCCGATTCTGACCTCCACCCAAATGCTTCGAAGTGGAGATGAGAAAGCTCTGGACAAACTGCAGCTGTATAGCATTTCTTCACAGCAATTACCACTCCCCCACTCATCACTCCCCGGCCACAGCGAAATATCTGCTAACGATTACCAAACAGTATGGTATTTTCAATTGAATTAAAAATCCAAGTCTCAGACAAAACAATGGTATCATACCCGCAACTAAACAAGGCAACATAAAAATTACAAGTCTTGGAGCTCAACCCTCTCACATTCTGACAGTAAATAGATAAACCTCAACTGAACACATCAAGAAAGAAAGAAAAAAATTAATTCTATAATATAAGAAAAAAAAAAAATATATATATATATATATATATATTGCATAAATGTTCAGACTACCTCCACAACTGAAAATATTAATGATATTATTTTATTACATGCAACAATAAAATCTTTAGAAACTGATGTTCTTTTCTGATTGACATTCCTGCCGCAATGAAAACTCCATAAAACCATAATTATTGTCATGGAATGCCAATACCACCCATGAGCCATGTCATCATCATAATCGAACAAATGATACGCAAAAATATCTAGTTCCAATCATTCCGTATACACACAACTCTTTTAATTAGGCCTAATGGGAATATTAACTAGTAAAAGATAATTATTATTCATGTCGGTTACATAATTCTAAAAGAATCAACACGCTTGAAGCTGCTTCTAATACTAAATTCGAAACGAGTCCAAATATTCTTAAACTATAGCTCAAGTGTTTGAAGGTTCATCTTCACATGTTATTGGATATTTTTGTTTAAAAATTGAATAACGTTTTTTGAAGTATGAACTTATATTCTTTATATTAAGAAATCGATATTCAGTTCAATTTAAACAAAGCCCTTTGATTCATTTTCTCCACAATATTAATGAAAACCATAAATTAAAACTGATATTTACAAGATTCTAAGAATTAACTATATTATATATATAAATTAATTGTATTATAGTCTTGACCGATTTTTACATTGCATAGGTCTATTCTTCTAAAACTTGATGTTGAAAATTTGAAAAAAATTCCCATGGAACATTTTACTTGATTAGGGGGTATCTCTGCAACTGAAGTAGTCATGAGCCAACTCCATTTCAACATAAAAATAGTTGGTACTATTAATATAACTATAATAATATTCGTACTTACATTGGTTTATGACCAGATAGCATTATAATTGTGTCAAGAAAATAAGCTGGTATCATGTGGAAAAGTAGTACACAAATTTGATGCAGCAATTTAGATTTTTTCATGGATCCTCCTGGATACCATACAGCATTGTTGAGTGGGATTTTCTCAGTAACTATTTTCTTACCCATGTCAATAATTTCTTGCCAGGACACTTGCCACTCCATGCTTGATGTCAAGTGGGAAATTGTTCGTTCAGTGTCACTGAAAAAATTAAAAATCATTTTCAGCATAGAATAATAAGACTATGGAGTACACCTAAAGAATATATTATAAAGCCTTTAGGAGAGAAAGTTCAGCTCTATCCGGTGATAAACACTGAGCACCCACTTCTGAAATACTGAAATTGGTACTCACTCAACCTAATATGAGTTACTGAAAATACAGTAACAACCATTTTTCATAGCAGAATAACAACATATGATATAATAGAGAATATATTCGATAGGATTACTGTCAGAGCATACAATAATTATTACCAATACAATAATATTGGGTTTAAAATTATTCTAATGTTAACTTTTCAAGTGAATTCAACGACTTTCAGTCAAATTTTTATTAAAAATAAGTAGTATACTACTTATAGTAGTATAATACTACTTGAAAATAAGTAGTATACTACTATACTACTTATAGTAGTATAATACAAGTGAATTCAACGACTTGCAGTCAAATTTTTATTAAAAATAAGTAGTATACTACTTATAGCAGTATAATACTACTTAAACTACAGGTGTATAATACTACTTATAGTAGTATAATACTACTTAAAAATAAGTAGTATACTACTTATACTAGTATAATACTACTTATTTTTAATAAAAATTTGACTGCAAGTCGTTGAATTCACTTGAAAAGTTAATATTAACAACACAGCTTGTCATGGATCAAGAAATCCAGGAATTTTATTCTAATGTGTTTCTCTTTAGAAGCGAAATGCATCCCTCCAGTATAAGGGAGTGGAAATCATAATTCAAATAGAAATGCAGTTTCATTTCTGATATTAAATTGTTTATAAAGTATTTCGCCATTGAAAACATCACAGATTAAATTACTGTTAAGCTTTGATTTTCTTGAACGTGAATTTGGACTAAATGGACAGCGGACAGGGCCGCATTCACTACAATATATAAACTTGATTTGCTTTCAAAATATAGTTTATAATAATATAGTATGAATATAGTATATATAGTATGAATATACTATAGTATACTATATCTACTATAGTATATATAGTATGAATATATTCAATTAATTTTGTATTATCTTTTTTTTCGGAGGATGAAGACCACATAGGTCTGAGACCTGTGAGTGGATAATGAATTGGATGATGGTGATGATTGATGAGTTGGACCTACAGTTTTAGGTGGGTTATTATATTCATATAACTTATTCCGTACATAATCGAACTATAATTTCCAACAAGACACCTTCATGATCTGTCCAGCGAGGATGACAACCTACAACATTACAACAGTGGACACACGCTTCAGATGAAAACTTTATCTCCAGCATTTTACCACTTTCGTAGTGTTAATCAGGCTATCAGCCTGATGTCTCCCGGGACTGATCAAGAATCAAGATGGCGTGTTGTTGGAAATTAAAGTTAACTCCAACTTATTACGGAAAGCACATTATGTATAATACAATATCTATGAATATAATAGCAGAATATACATAATTAATCGGATATAATATATTATATTATAATAAACTACATTTCGAAAGCAAATCGAGTTTATATATTGTGGCCCTGTCCTCTGTCCATTTAGTTCAAATCCGCGTTGTAGGAAACCGAGGCTTTATACCTTCATAGAATAGCACCCAATACAAATATATAAAATATGCACAGTAGGACCTACTGACCAGGGCTTGTAGGAATATTATTACTAATTTAATATTGGTATTTAATAAAGGAAAAACAAACAAAAAATCGATTCCCATCAGCTGTTCAATGCTGTTGTCAATATCCGCCATTGCGGAAGTCTTCAGTATAAAGTAATAGCAATTAAAGGAATTCGAAATTAATAAATTCTGTTTATATTGTCAACATAAAAAATATTTATGTCGTTATGGTGATGTTATAGCTAACATAAAATGATCAGGCGTTGTCAAAATCCTCGTTCATGACAACAAAATAACTATAGTTCCACCTGTTACACCATTTTACATTTCAATAACTATCAATATCAAGTAAGTACAGCCTATGATTGTTAAAAGTGAATCGCTATGGTTGTGACCACGTCTAGTCGTTAGTTGTAAAAAGAATCTAATATTGAAAAATACTTACTTGAGCCCAAGATAGTTCCAAGTTGCTAACAGTATACCATTGACTGTTATATCAACAGGCAAATAATCAGCATAGCCCTGATTATCGCAATACATTGTACGAATAACACCTTTTCCTGCTCCAATAAGGAGACCAGTGGGCCCATTTATATTGTCCGTCCAGCCTGGCAGTGGCTCTTTCCATATTGGAATCACTATGCGTAAGAAAACAATAATCAATATGGTATTGTTACAAAAGCAAACAAAGCAGTTATTTATGCACTTGTTCTTCGTACATTGTTCCATTCATGGATGAAACGTGACTTTAAATCTGAACCTTCTCATTCTCACTCATAAGATGTCTTTCTCACTCCTATTCTTTATATTTGCGTACCTTGCACTCAATTGAATTTCTCGAGAATTCTACAAACTTCCTGAACAATCGAGGTCGTGTTATACTATATTCTGTCACCTTCCATGGATTCTTGAAGCATCTAGAAGCCGCCAGTTCTTGGAATTATACAACTATGACAGCTATATAAAGAAGTCCACGTAAACAAGCTAGTTGAGTATTACAAAAGCTTGCATGACAGTTAGTTTTACAAACCCGCATGACAGATTGTGTTAAAGATATCATGTGAGATAATCCAGGGCTGTTGGAGTAGACAGCACTCGATTACAGTGAAACGTTCAGAGACAAGTGTTTACTATTTGTGCAGCTTACTAATAGTTTAAAGACGTTGTGTCAAGTGATATTATTTGGGATTGTCAAATAACGAATTGGACTGTGTTTTGTAAGTGATTAGTTGCTCTTTTTATCGTTTCTTTCTACATTATTGTACAGTTTATTAGACTCTTGTTTCTTTTATTGTTGATCAGCCTGTAATTAATTATTCATTAATTCTTGTAAATAATTACTGAAAATAAAAGTATTAGCTTGTCATTTGTTGATCTGTTTTTCTTTATTAATTGAACTTGCAATTAGTGTGTGTAAATAGAATCAGTTGTGTAAATAAAGTTCAAGTGTGAACTTTAATGTTGCCAGCCTTATTTTAGCCATTAGAACCCGTAACAGTATACTAGAAAAATGGTAAATGAGACTAGTAGTTCTGTGAACAGCAGACCTCACGCCCAAGAATATGGGTGCTCGCACAGAGGAACATACTCGATGATAATCACCATCGCAAAATTAATCGCAATCATCAGATCTAACCCTTGATTCAATTTGCGTAGTCTATTTCATGTCCGTTTTCAGAAAAAGTCACTCTGTATCACATCACCAAGACTGCTTTTCCATTCTCATCAATACAGCTGATTGTTCAAATCAGATCAGATTTTCAATGTCTGATGAATGAATTCATATAGCAATATTTATCAAATATGAATAATTATTAATCATTTGTTATTTTTCTTAATTGGAATATTATAAATGATTTGTTTCTATCAAACAAATGATTTGTTATTTTTATGAATGATATGTAGGCTCAACCAGATGAATAAGAGGGCCCGAGGGCTATCTTGAAATCTAATTCCAATTGCATATGATGGAGAAGCTCATTTTAAAAATCAAATGTTCCTATAGAAGAAGGCCTGAGTGCCTTTTTCCTTTTTTCTCTTTTAAATATCCTTTAGACGAAAGCAAATTTTGAAAATCCTTACATAACATTGCTGGGCATTTCTCAAAGAAAGATTCTTGCAAAATTTAATAGAATTAGGTCTATGCGTTTAGCCGAAAATGCGTTGCAGACAGACAAATGCAAAACGGTCGACTTGAAACAGAGACCTCTCTTCGTTCGGAATACATATAATAAATTGAACACAATCAAAAAGATTCTAGTGGATCTCATTTTCAATACAATGATGATACAATGATACATTTTCAAGAGAAATATGGATATTTCAAGAATTCGTAAAACTTCTGGTCAAAAGTTTCTTATACGACCAGAAGTGTGGTAAAAATTGCATAAAAAACTGATAAAATTACGCACGCAAAAATATGGCTTATTGATTTCTAATATGTGTGAACTTACCAATGGATGGTCTTAGAATTATAACAGGTAAGCCGGCATTCATGTGCTCCACAGCAATTCCTTCAGAAAGGCATTTTGTGTAGGCATAAGAATTTGGAAAGTCTCCTAGAATTCTGCAATAGAAATAACATTTAATAAGGATAATGAATAATATTCAAAGTATTAAAAGCATGTTAAAGTTCAAAGTATAAAGATGAAGCTTAAAATATGTTTGAAGTATTCTTTATACTGTGCCTGCAGCACACAGACGTCAGAGATGGCAATGTCAGTTGTTCTTTTTACTTCAATCAAGCTGTCTTTTCAAAAGAACATCATTAAACTGGCAATTTCAGACATCAAAATTAATTTGGACTTTTTTAAGTGCTACTAATTGTAACGGACCAAGTAGCGTTCATCAATTTCTTTACGCTATTTATTGCTAACGCTATTGCGGATGTTGATAGCATTGGAAGTTAATTTATTCAAAATTAATCATATTGAAATGTAATGCTAATGGTAGTTAGCCCAGAACATGTAGGAACTTTCGGTAGCCTGTTTTCCAGCTAAATTAAAGTGACTATGCATAAATGAATTCTTATTTAAGTTTCTTGTATTGTGAAAAATAAAGATCATTTGATTAGATAAAATGTTTCATGATAAAATCTGAGGTAAATTATCTTTGAAGCTATGCACGAGAGTATCTCAATTGTCAACTTAATAACGCAGCGTAATTCAAAGAAATAGAATCATTCTAAACAACAAATACATTGCATAATTAGCGGATTGTAGAGATTAGGGAACCAACAATACTGCACATTGGTAATGAGAGAGCAATTATTACTGTTGAGAATGCTCATGAAAATAAATGAATCTGTCTTCCTCTTATTGTATAAATGGTGATATTCAACAACCCATAAAGCAACAAAGATATTCCATGATATTCCAAAGATGGTTATAACCATTAAATAGATGTTTCATGATAATGAAGTAACAAAGATTTTTAAAGACTTGAAGTTTACAGAAGAAGAGTTTGACGCACATTTTTCTCTCAGTTTCATTGGCTAGTGATTAAAAAGCTATAGAAAGGAATCATATTTAATTCTTTGTACATTTGAAAAAATATATATTTTCGTCGAGTTTTTATTGTGGAATAGTCGGGACTCAAATGAACTTCTTTTTTGGGGGATTATATACCCGACAAGTTGGTTAAAGTAGTTATTCGTTGAAGTAGATCTAAAATAGGAGTTTCAAATTTATTTGAGATTAAAATGACTTATTACTTACTTTTTAGCAACCGTTTCAACAAGCTCCTCACTCATAAGCTCGCAGGTTCTAATAATCTTGTGAGGGTCTGTTGGAGGTGGGTATGCCTTTTCTTCCAATACTTTCTCTTGCAAATGACAATAGGATGTCGAAATGTGCACGAATAGCTGTAAAAAATAATTTAATTATAATAATAATTATTATAATAATTTTCCCTCATTCCAAGTCAGATTTAATAGAAAATTTAAACAAAACGAAGCACAGGTAAAAAAGCTATGTTTTCTTTCCATCATAGCTTTTTCATTTCTGTATCTATATAAATTATACAAATAATCAATAATATCATGAAAATTTGGCTAAATACTGACTTATAATAATGATAGCTGGGCTGTGTAAGGTCACCCACCACATTTGATATCATCAGCTTAATTGCCTAGAAAAGGCATCAAAAACAACCATTACTTTCGTTCCATGACAATGTGTTCTATAGTGATGAACGTCAGTGTCTAAAAGGGTCTACATTTTTTTATCTTTAGTCAGTATTTTCGAAGTTGGAATAGCTATTTGTGTAACTAGAGTGCAAAGCAGCGTTTTTCTGCATCGAGAGAAACAGTTTTTTTCACGAGCCGAAGGCGAGTGAAAAAAGTTTCTCGAATGCAGAAACAATACTTTGCACTCGAATTACACATTAAATTTTTCCTACAGTAATGTATAAAGTAATTCAAACAGAACAAAACAGAGCATACATAACCTGAAAATTCCTCACATAACCTATCTTCG
The DNA here is from genome assembly GCA_948455865.1 of Conomelus anceps. NCBI lineage: Eukaryota > Metazoa > Arthropoda > Insecta > Hemiptera > Delphacidae > Conomelus > Conomelus anceps. The sequence goes on from OX418222.1 coordinate 63,541,283, forward strand.
AATCAAATCGATTTCATCAACAACAACTACAACAACTATTTCACAGCTGAAGCAGAGTAGCCAACCTATTTTTGAATGCAGAATAGGGAACCTGCGTATTACATGCTCACTATTTTGTGTTGTTAGGTTGCAAATTTGGAGTGCGGAAAAGTACTTTCCCGCACTGTAATTTACTTTCCCACACTGGTGCAGGAATAGACTATTTTGCGTGCTACAGTTAGTGCAAAAATAGGCACTTTCTCGGGTCACTGTAGGAAAATACATTTACCCATTTGTATGTATGTATGTAGTAACATAGCCGATTCGACTGTAGGCTACTCTTCAGACCTCAACGTTATGTTTTAATCCAAAGAGCGTACTACACGAACGAGGAGTGAGGTAGTTTGTGATTGCTTTCCTCACTGACCTAACAGAATTGTATCAGTATGCCAAGCCCACCGAAAAAGATTCTGAAGCTGTCTGTTTGACAGCCCACTTCCACTTTTACACAGGGTCTGGCTGCACAGGTGAGTTTCTGTATTATCTAGCACACCTCTGAGCTACTTCTTGCGTCCAAACCATTATTCGACAGAGAGGTGTTTGGAAAGCAACACAATTGATGTAGCCTTTTTTTATCTAAGATGAGCAAAATTTAATTCATCTCTAGCCCCAATTATTAATTTATTTTAATGAAGAGCAACGGGTTTCTCAAAATCTGCATTCATTACAAAAATGTTATTGCAAAATTATTTTAACTAAACTAAATTCTAACAAATATGAACTGTAACTACTTTCTTCTCCAGGACCCGACTAAAATTGTTCATCACAATACTTCACTCTAATTAAGTTTAAATATCATAATATCTCACCGGTTACTGCCTTGAAATAGAATAGGATATTAATAATGTTGAAGATCCATCTTGTTTCCACTAATATGTAATATAAACTTTAAAAACACTTTTAAATGTAAATTAACTCACGTTATGGCGTGACGGCCGTTTCGCTCTGTTGTCTAGAGCATCGTCAGACGACCCACAGTGTCTTAAATCAGTGTACTATGGGTCGTCTGACGATGCTCTAGACAACAGAGCGAAACGGCCGTCACGCCATAACGTGAGTTAATTTCCATTTAAAAGTGTTTTTTAGGTTTATATTAGGATATTAATATTTATGGAGCTAGAAGTTAGTATTCATTTAAGAGTACAGGGTACGGCCGGTGCGGCTAAATATCAAATGGAATGCGGTCAGTGTGGTCTAATAGTTAAGACGCCTCCTGTCCGGTAATTAGGAGATCCGGGGTTCGACTCTCGGCACTGAATAAATATTATTGTACTTGGACATAAATCGATTTTTTTAGCTATTTAATTCAGTGATATCCGCAGTAGCGGAGGTCTTCAGCATCTACGGCATATTGTGAGTATTTTGATTTTACGATTACTATTGATTACACCAAATTAGGATAGGCTTTCATACCTGGAATTTCTTGATTTTTGTTGCCAGTTCTAGCATCAGCTTCGTTCCTCTTGTGTTGAGCAATACAGCTTTCCGAAGTGGCTCATCAAAGCGGATAGTGGCAGCGCCGTGGAAAATAATGTTGACATTGTCAATCAAGAGTTGTCGGTGCTCAGGACTCAGTCCTAGATCGGGCAGTGACACATCTCCACTCACTGATTCCACCTTGTCAATTATACTCAAACCACGTTGTGATTTCAACAGATCGAAAAGCTGCAACATTTCATTATTTGCATTTTAGGCTAAATCATCAATATCTTTTCCTACAACTGCTCGTAAAGTCGTTCTTTACGTACTGAAAACTAATTGTAAAATACCTCTTTACTGCTCAGCAAGCGGTAAAGTACTTTACGCTCGCCAGCTGTTTTCTTTACGCTTCTGTTTTGATTTTGATGTCTTCTCATTGGTGGATCATGGAATCCGTGAATTCTCATAACATCAAAAATGGCGTACGCTAACCAAATCCGCACACGGTCTGTGATGTTACAAACTACAAGCTTTTATTGTGTTCTAATCCAGAACTGCAGTTGTAGGAAAAATATTGTATGTAATTCGCGCGTGAACCTTCTTTATCGCTCTCGCAAAATTACTGCGCTCCGCTATGCGTCGCGCAGTAAATGTTTTGGCTCGAGCGATAAAGTCGCGCTTCACGCTCTTAATACATAAATAACTATTTTAACACAAAACTCCAATGTTTCTGCTCCTCAACGACAACACAATATTTTAACCCAATAATACAGAATAACCCTCCTCAAATCTATATAAACTAGAGAAATAAATTATGTCTAGTGTAGTGTTCCTTATAATTTTATGAAAATATATTTCGTTATATAGTGATTTCTTATCAAGTGATGTACAGCAATGAGATAAAGTGAGCAGTATCTTTCAAGCCCCTCGGAGCAACACTGAGTAAACGAAATGAAATGAGTAGAAGCGCCCAACCACTGGAAGGTGTGCTGTGCAGAGACAGCTTTTAAAACCAAACAAATGCTTTTTCAATGAACTCCCGGCCACCGAAAGCTGTGCTGTGTTGCACTGTGCCAGTTGCCGAGTGTTTAATGAAAACCATTGGTTCAGTTGTAAAAGCTGTAGTCGCACAGCACAGCACAGCACAGCTTTCGGTGGCCGGGCGTTCATTAAAAAGCATTTGTTTGGTTTTAAAAGCTGTCTCAGCACAGCACATCTTCCAGTGGTTGGACGCTCTTGCTCATTTCATTTCGCTTACACAGTGTTGCTCCGAGGTGCTTGAAAGATGTTACTTAGGCCTACTCTATCTCATTGTTGTACATCACTTGATTAGAAATCACTAAATATCGCAGCACATATTTAAGTGGCCGGGCGCCCTAATTCAATCTACGAGAAAACTCAGGATGAAATATTTTCTGGATCACAGCCTTTCAAAAGAAGACATTTTATGCTAATCTAGGCTTATAAACAAGCAAACTGATCAGCAGAGGAGCAAAAATTAAATTTTACTCAACCTTGGTACGTCCTATAGTGATGAAAAGGACCAGAAACATGGACTATGACCGGAAAAAATTCAAACTTCATGTATTTGAAAGAATAGTCCTACGAAAGATTTCCAGTTCATTACGACAGGGATTAAAATGCAAATCCGTTCCAACAGGGAAATGGAGGACGTTCATTTTAAAGCCCGGAGGATCAGATGGATGAGTCATGTGGAGAGGATGAATATTTTTAGAAGCCCCCCCTCCCCCTCACCCACATAGAATTGTAATGAGTGGAAGACTCCACAACAGAAGGTGAAAAGAGAGACGCTTAAATAGATAGTTGAATGAGGTATTGAGTATTGAGTGTATCTAGTGTCAGAAGAATGGGTGTCCAAGGAACCTGCTGACAGGGATGCTTGGAGGTTGGTTGTTTTGGAGGACAAGGGTGCTACTTATATCACTTGATATTCTCCCAATCAAACTCAAACTTCCAAACTAATTAACTTGACTTCTATCTCTATTCTAAACTCAAAACAAAACTGAAATACTTTGAAACTAAAATATTTTACAGTTTGTTTTAAAGAGAAATATTACTTTTTACTTCTTTTTGATTTATTATAATTTTCCTCTACAGTAATTTTCTCTTATTTTATTCATGTTAATATTGAATTATTGAATTTGTAATTGTGATTTTTTAATAAGTAAATTTGCATTTTGCATTATTTTGAGGATAATAAATTGATACATGATAATGTAATTTATGGATTAATTTAATACATGATAATGTCTCATTGAGTCTTCAGATCAGGCATTATACTTGTCTAGTTCACTAAACGGGACAACCTTGACTTGAAACCTTTATTAAAAAAATGATAGTCTATGAAAAATGATTCTGGAATAGATCTGAAGTTTAGCGTAACTTCTTTTTCACTCACAGACAGCAGATGTTTTACAACCAATGGCGTAAGAGCTATGATGAGGAGGAATGGAAAAAATGGAAGACTTAATTTTTAAAATCCTAGGAATCATTATTTCGTGATGTCATATCATTTAGTTACATGTCAGCATAGGTATTGTTATTCAAGATGAATTTAATGAATATGGCCTCGATAAAATGGCTAAGCATATCAATCCGTACGCTACCAAGGTCCTCTGTCATCCAGGACGAGAATTCTACCCGTCATCTAATGATATTGCATTTTTCTAAATAAGTCTACGCACAGGCTGAGAATGCTAATGTAATTTGCCTCGTGTAAGAACTTGAGTCATACCGGCTGCTGTCGCTTTAATAAGTGAAGATAGGCCTACTGATTGCCATGGAGATTTTCAAAATTTTCCGTTCAGGCCATTATTTATTTATTTAAAAAACACCAAAAAACAATAATGTAATAGTACATCACAATCAGATACACTATATTAAACTGTTTTTTTACAGTAAATATAAGAAAAAAATATATACTTCAAGATTTCCATCAGCAAAGCCAAGCTTGTGCGCCGGATGAAAATCAAAACAATAACACTCATAAACAATCTTAAAAATAACTTATATCAAACATTATAAGAATACAAAGCTTTAACAGAATTACTCTTTACACAAAGCCTATTTTAAAATAAACATTTGCCTTCATCCAAGTATCTATAAGAGTTTTAGTTATATTCGTGAATGGTATCAGATCTATGGGTATCACGTTAAGAAGTTTACAGCAAATATAGAGAAATTGATGAACGAAGTTTCTTTAGTCATATCTAAACATGTTTAAATGATTGTCTGAGTCGAAAAGTGAATAATAGGTGATTTTTTCATAAAGACCGACGTGGCGCTGGACGAAGAAACTTACAGAGCAGACCCTCTCCAGCCGCTTGAATCATGCTCCTGTACATACAAACTGCTATATTAGCAGCTTAATTCAACTCGTAAACAGTTCTCTATTTGTATACACACTCCTTATTACTATTATCACGATTATTATTCCCTATTTTGTTGATGCTATTACACAATTACTATCCTATTAGGCTACTGTACTACTTATATCCTGTATTATATGCAGTATTATTGTTTCAATGCCTCTATTTGCTATAATAATTGCAAACTCTTGCTTTTGGATCAACACAGTGCTTAATTTCTAGAATTTTAGGTGTGGGAACGCTCATTTATTCTTATAAACCACCCTCTCTATTTTCAATAAGGCCTAATTAAACAGGTTTGAAGTTATATCTTCAAAATAAACCCACTTCTCGAAAAAGAGAGGAAATGTTCAAGGACAACAGGCAGACAAATAAAAATATTTAAGCCCAATTATTAAATGTGAGCGCTGAATCCGAATCTAAAATCACGATTTCGTCCGCAAGCGTCAAGATATGTCCCTAATAATAATATATTATTATTCCCTATACACGCGCACAGATCCAGCTTCGCCCTACGCTACCGTACTTTATTATTATTTGCAATATTTCGCATGATTATCTGAATAAATAGCGAGATGAGACACCTTCGGAATCAGAATCAGACTCATTAGAAATAAGTGCCCATATAGGTGTGCAGTCCATTGTCCAATTCTTAAATCAGTTGAAATTAACAATAAATAGTAAAAAATGCCAATAACTTTAATTAAAAAACAAACATGATTCAAATGAAGATAGGGCTATAAACGTGTTTGTAAACGATAATCAACTAGACCAGGAAGAAAACATTGCATTTCTAGGAGTTTTGTTAGATAGACGATTGACCTGGGCTCCATACATTGAGAAAATAATTATGTTGTAAAATTTCATCTGGAGTATTTGTCCTGCGACAGCTCGCTAGATTGAATGACAAAAAGTTACTTTTTACACCTTACCATGGGTTCTTACTGTCACGTATTAGGTATGCTATCTTAGTATGGGGTAATTCATCAAAAGAAAACTTGATAGGGTGTTTAAGATGCAAAAGAAAGCGGTTAGGTGTATAGAAAGAGTAAATAGATTAGATTCATGTAGGCCGTTGTTCAAGAGACTTGGTCTCCTAACTGTACCCTGCTTATATGTGTATGAAGCTACTCTATATGTAAAAACGAATGATATTAACCAAAATCTTGACGTACACGATTATAACACAAGAAGCCGAGGAGATTATCGCTTGGTGAGTCACAATTGTAGCTTATTCAAACAAAAACCTAGTCATATTGGTAGGAAACTCTACAACAAGCTACCACAGTTTTAAAGAGCCTTGAAAATATAGAAATATTAAAAAAACAATTGAAAAAATATTTAGTTGATAAAGCTTTTTATAGTGTACAAGAGTTCCTTTCACATCAAAATTAAGCCTCATCTCAACTAATTGGCATAGTAATTATGGTATCTAGTGTATAATTGTTGATCTGACTTGTCTAATACTCCAAGACGTAATCTACAAAAAAAAGATTGGCGGAAACTGTGCGTTCCCTTGCGTCCCGGCACTCTTGGGAGGTAAGGGAACGCCGTTCCCTTGCGTTCGCACTGAAATTAACCCCTGGATCAACACGACTGTGTGAAAGGCCCTTATTTCTATTTTCAAGTTGACTTCCACGTTTTACATGGAACAGCATTTTATTTTCAATGTGAGTGAAAACAGTAAGTGAATAATGCTAGTTTTGTTTCTATTTTCATCCTCTCGTGTCAGCTATGTCTGAGATGATGTATGGAGGAGTTTATAAGGCCTAGATATTCTATTTATATCCAGAATACCAATTATTTATTGAGTATAGTAATGAAATACTATTTTCCAAAATCATTATTATTGTTTTATAAGCAGATTCACCTACAATTGAAATACTATACAATTAAAAACCACGAAATAGTGTAGAGAGGAAGGAAATATGAAGTACCGTAACAATATTCAACGTTGAAATATCATGATTGATTGATTTTCTTGGTTTTGGATGTGATGGACAACATGCTGGGAATGATTGAAGTGAGCGCTGTTCCTTCGGTCAGAATGGCCGACGCAGCGGTCAACCTGTTAATAAGTAAGTTAAGATTGCTTTACTGATTGATTTTACATTTTTTGTACACTTCTCCATACTCCATGTATTGCAAATAACTTCTTCCAGTACTGTATAAGGTCTTTCTATGCATGTCTACATAATATGATACTTCTGTTATACATATTTGTGCAAATTTACGCAGATTATGCAATTCGACATTTTATGTAGGCCTAAGAGCGAATCTAGCGTGTCATTCAATTATTTCACAATGTTTTCACTAGTCGGCAAGTCAACAGCCTCAAACTGTTTCTAAACACAGTAGATCCAGTTGAGCCAAACTGTCGAAAAAATGTTGAAAGGGTATCATTTACCTTTCTTGTACTTTACAAATGGAATAGTTTACAGTCAATTTAGAATTAGAAACTATTAATCAAGATATTTTATTTTGTCAAAATTTTCTTAATTTTTAAATCCTAGCTAGTCAAGTTGTTTAAATGATCTAGTTGGAATGTAGTTAGATGTGATGCATAACATAATCAGTGGTGGATTTGTTGAGTGACTTCAAGTCACTGAGTTGAAACTCGCCGTCATACCAAAACCAGGAAAAAAATATAAAAAGAATTTTGAGTCTTTAGACGGATTAATGTTGCTTTCAAAACAATTATTGCGGCTGATAATAAAGGAAAGTCAGAGTAAGATAGAAGTTGATCAATGAAATCAAAGTGATTCACGGGATGACAACTGAATTGAAAACGGAAACCTATTAAAGTTAATTGGAATAATATATAACTATCACATGTCAAGCAGCTTGTTAATGGTGCCCGATGGGGGGGGGGGGAAAGGTTGCCAAGCGCCCAAACTACGGTGTTTTTTTTTAATAATAAATAGAGAAAAAAAACGTAAGAGAAAACGTACTTTTTGTCCCCACATGGAGAATTTGGGGTCCCTATACATTACTAATTTGCAGGCTACCAGGGGTTCAGTATTGGCCACAGCTGCAGGTTTCTAAGGGCCCCTTGAACATTGGGGGATCCTGCATTCCTTCAGAGACCCCTCAAACATTGGGGACTCTCCATGCCATGGGCCCCGAGAAATTGTTATTACAGGCCTTCAGGGCCCTAAATCAGCCCAAACTATCGACCAACAGGGGCCCCTTAAACTGTGGGGCCCCTCCCAAGCCGTGGGCCCTTTGGGCTAGTCATTGAGAGCCTCCAAGAGCCCCCAAATGATGGTGATTTTTTTCAAATAATAAGTTGAAACATTTTCACATTAGAGCGATTGTTTCTCAACCATAATATGGAATACCCCCACTTATGGTTGACCCTCTCCCATTTAGCTATCCTAGATACGTCAATGATTGATAAAACTATGTTCAGGATTTATTTTCAAAATATGGTGGTGATAATACTGGAAGTACAATGGACTCTGTATAAGGGGGGGGGGCTCAACAAGTAACGCCCCGGGCCCCCAACTGCCTCAGCACGCCACTGATGCCAAGACAAAGATGATGAAGTAAATCGAGATTCAAAATTTAGCAAACTTGGATTTAGCAAATTTAGAGCAAACAGTAGTGATAGCTATCAGAAGAGAAAAAGGAGAAATAATGGTACATGGTCCCTTATAGCATATTAATCTCGTAGAACTGCATCTCTCAGTACTTTATTATAATTTGAACAATTCTATGCTATTGTTTGTCTGTTTTAAATGAGACAGCCTTATAGATAAGTCAGTTGATGCTGAAATATACGAGGTAACAGTACAACATTTGGCTGATGGCCCTAAAAGCTTCTTTATTTTACAGATATTAATTTTAAAAAATTGACAGATGTAAAGGTTTTCGTTTTATTTTGTGATGTCTGAATGGTGTAAAGTTCATTTTATGTTCTATTACTATAATAGTTTTTAGGCCAACAAAAACTCACCGGTGAAGAGAAAAGTTCCTCAACTCTCTGCTTTGGTTCTTTCCCTTTCTTGGCTCTCATCAGCAAGTAGATTTTCTCTACATCTGGAGATTTTCTCAGGATTTTCTCGATGAGAACTTTACCGAGAAAACCCGACCCGCCTGTTATCAGAAGAGTTTTTCCAACTAGAGTTTCCGAAACTCGATCAGGAAGCGATTTGAGTTCTTCAGGTAGTTCAGTGGGTGAATAATTGGGTTTTGGAATATCATCGACACTCATCTTCTGGCTTGTATCAGTAAACTTCCGATTGCATTCTGAAATGATCAAAGAATCAATCAATAAACTATTAATATTGTTCTGAAATATAGAATTACAACATTTTATTATTTTGACTTGAAAACATAAAGCGATTGTTATAACCTTATCGTCTTAGTATTGGCACAGACCAACCATCAATTTCCTTGATTTCCTTATTCTATGGTATTATACCATAGTGATGATATTGTGATAGATATCTATGTGGTAAACTCGATACTGTCACAACCATATTTATTATGAAAAACAAGAAACAGCACTACGTAGCTTCGGCAATTTTTAACACACATGTTGGTGCATTGAATACTGCCATAACATCTCCGTAAATAGATCTCATAAAACTGGCCTCATCAAATTTCTTTATACTGGTGATTCTCATTCATAACATGTGACATTGAGCTAGACATCCATACTGAACAACACTTGATACTGTCACACATTAATCATCAAATCGCGAGATATTACTATAGTTCCAGCAGTAACGCCATTCTCAATCCCAAACTAAAATACAGAGCAGCTTCATCTACACTCTACATGGACTAATAGAATGGGACCCTCTGATAGGCTGATGTTGGAGCTCTGTTATAGGCTGAGGGTTGAGACTTCACAAACCCTCTGCAACAGTTAGAGCAAGCATTAGTGATCAGCCAATCACAGATCTCCAAAGTAGCGAAAGTCTGCCTATTAGAGGCTCGAATTCTACCATACTAATAGCCAATAGTATAGTCCATATATGAAGCTGATCTGAAGGGATCTTTCCTTTTCCACTTCTCATTTCTCACCATTTCCTACCAACATGCTTCAAGCAAACATTATCCTTGCATGTATCCAGACCCTGTTTCTTATAATACACTTTTATTGAAATACTTTGAAAACTCTCAACATTCATGATTTGTACACCTATCACTGCACAGAATCATCCGAAAGGTTAACTAGAGATGATGATAAGAGATGATTACAAAGTTTTCATTCTGTAGCTTTCTACTGTTGCGGAAATACAGTAACTTTGTGATACGGATAACTTTCATATCGTGACGTCGGTAAGACGCAAAGTGGCTGGCAACAAGGAAAGTATTCGCTTAGAAACTGATTGACGTGATGAGCAATTGCTTGAGCACACGATACATAAGAACACAAGAGCAACCTAAATATTACTGCCAATACGTTTACGAATAATGGTTCTCGAGAAACGGTGATGAATGAGTCAGTGGTATTTTGGTTGTTTACATATAGATTTACTGTATCACATACACAGGTCCAAGAGATGGAAATTCGAAAACGAAGAGTAGAAAATATGAAAGAAAAACGATTAGAAAATTTGATTTTGAATCATCAGTCCGCAATTTTCCACGAGAGGGCAGCAACATCATCTTCATTATTAATTTGAACCAGAGCAAAATATGACAAGTGTCAATTCTATCTATCAAGTGTGAGACTTTTTATCCGCATTTGTCTGGGTCCCCTTTTTTAAAAATGTATGACCTTTTTTATGCAAGTTCAAACCCTCTGGGCCCCCTTTTCTTTGGGTGCCCGGGGGGCAGTGCTCTGCTTGTACGGTGCACGGACATCAACGAAAGGTTTTCAAGCGGGACAGCTCAAGTTGGCGTATTGTATCTTCCTACAAATGTTGGATTCCATTTTTTTATAAAACTGGATTCTCTCCTACTTCATTCTACATTCTCATTCCACTTTGCTTCTATATTTTTTTCATTGTGGCTTTCCATTCTCTGCTTTACACGTAACTTCTTATCAAAGCTCATAACCCAACCCAATTGGGGCAGTAGTGAACACACACCAATAGCCTCAGACCCCAAAAAATCTTCTGTGAGGGTATAACAAATAAATAAAGGGTAACCCACCATCAAATGATCATTATTTAATTTTCCCAATCACCAACAAACAGTCAGAGCTGATTATTTAACTTATCTGTAATCTTAATAACAACCAGCATCATTTCTTCTCATGGGGAAATGTATAATTATTGTCGGCTTAACGTAATTATAATCGAATCTATAATTATTGATTCCACGATTTGATGCTGAATTGTGATGCTTGTTGAGTACAGTAGCTGCCATCTGAGTGTAATATTCAGTCAACAGTAGTTTCCTGGAGTTTAATCTCAAGATTTGAATGAAGGATACATCATTGATTCATTGAATGAAAGAACAAACTTTTCAAAAAATGAGAAAACTCAAACTACATCCCACGTACTCATACTACTACAGAAGGGTACTTATTAATGATTTTCTGCCAATTACGTAACAGTATACTAAACTCTCTAATATAAGGAGTGAGCTCCCGCTGAATTCTGTATCTTCATTGTTGCCGCTTATTCTTGCATACTCATTAAAGGTCGTGCAAACTGCTAAATTTTACCACTAATTGTAAGTTTTGCAATAAGAGGTACCGTCATCTGAGTCATTAAACACGCCTGGTTATAAGCATAATGCTATTACTATATTAAAACGTGATGCAAATGCTTTATTGCAATGAAGCTCGTTATAACGTCTCTTTAGAGTTTAGCGTCCTGAAGCTGTTTCGAAACATAAGTTAATAAAAATTACGAATGCAATACTGTCAATAGGTCCTAAAGAAGTTGCAGGAATGAGAGATTAAGCTATCAGCCAGAGAGGCAGTGAAATCATTATTGAACTATTGTCACTGTAGTTGAATAACAACTAGCTAAAACCTACCGTACTGTTTTCATTCATGAATTGTTCAATTAACGTTAACACTAACAATAATAATAATAAGCGTATGGCTTTTAATGGTGGGGAGGCCCTTACGTGTAGTTCCACCTCGCCGTTTGTGCCATGTTACGGGGAACATGGTGGAGCTACTATTTTAGGTGGGTTCCGAACCACCGGGTAAGTGATAATAAACACTAACAATGGTCGGGCACAATTCATATAGGATCCACTACGAAACCAGAAAAATAATAATCTTACCAATTAAGCTACCAATGTAGGCCGTTACTAGTTAACTAGTTAAGTTTTTTTCTTGATATTCTGTCATTGAAACATTTTTAGCGGCTTAATTTTTCAGGAAAAATATTATCCAAAGTTCAAATCTGCTTACCTGGGAAAACAAAAATTGCAGGTGAATCAAGGATGGATAAAAGTAATACATTTCTCCTAATTTCGAAACAAAACTGGAAATAACTGTATGTGTCACTTATGGAAGGTGAGAAGCTTTTCTGGGTATTTTTAGATGGTATTCCACCGATGTAATTAAAGATCTGGATTCTTCCCCGGGAAAAATGGTGCATGACTATGACTTCAGAGTCCATTGCAAGGGTATTTAAAAACGTTTATTCTTACAGAATACAGAACTTCCTTTAATCTCACCCTTTATACCCTTGAAACTCTTCTTTTTCTTTTCTTTTAAATTCTTTCCATTCCCTTTATCAATTCTTCCTCTTTTTGCATAATTTGATTCTTGATGATTAAGCAAAGTTAGGGTTTGATCCATTTTATATGAGGGGGACATGAACATTGACCATTAATATTAAGGGGGACATAATGGGGACGTGTCCTCCTCCCCTCCCTGGTGGTGACACCTGTGCAATCAAGCGACCACTGGCTTTTATTGGTGGGGAGACCCTTCTACCTCGCCGCTTGAGCCATGTTATTGGAAACATGATGAACCTACAGTTTTAGTTGGGTTCCGAACCACCAATAAATGATAGCTTGTGACGCCTATTCTCGATTTATACCACGAGCTAATAAAGTTGATAATCATGGTAATAATTTTTGAAATGACGATGACATGACCACAACATATAGTCCAATTTTTCAATGTGTTAAAATTGAATTGAGTATTTTTCAAAATTATTCTCAAATTAAAATTTATTCGAAACATAAACTAGCAATTATGATCGTATAATATTTCCTTTTATCTGTGATGTTTTTCGTGACGAAATACTTGAACAATCTAATATCAAAACTGACAATGTATTTCAATTTAATATATGATTTTCACTCACTTTTACTGGAGATACTGCTTGGAGGAGTGCATTTCAATTCTGAAAAGAGGCTGACGAAGCTTCTTTTCAGAAGTGAAATGCATCCCTCCAGTATCTCCTTTATAAGTTAGTAAAGGCAATATATTAAATTGAAATAAAGTGTCAGTTTTGATATTAGATTTCCTTTTATCAAAATAGTAGTTTATGCAACGATTTTATTTTGACCTTAATTAAGCCACGAGTTAGATGTAAGTTATAACACGAGCGAATGCGAGTGTTATGAATACCTCACGAGTGCTTTAATGGCCAAATAAAATCGTTGCATACACTATTTTATCTACGACCACTAGTATACATTTAATTAAAACAATTTCATTTTACCTGTGACTGTCAGAGATACCTAACCTCTCATCTCAAATACGAGAAGTTATAGTAGATTGTTATAGGTTAAAGCAGCTGGTGTAGCAGTTTGATCAAATCAGCTGATAGTTTCACAATATTGAATTACGATATTGATTCCATCAAAAATGCTTCTGATTGGTCCAGAACCCGTGTTATAATGCAGAACCTGTACTATAATGAGCTCATTATGCAACGGGTTTCAAAAAGCATTTCGAAAAGACAGCTGTTTTGGCTTCAATTGTGAAACTGTAATGTATACATTATGACATGGTCGTAGATAAAATTGATTAACATCCAAGAAGACAAAGATCTGTTAATTTTTATTCACTTAGTAAGCAGGAAGATCGACACAAGCTCTACGACTCTACGGCACGAATGAATAGAGAAGGAACCATGCCAAAAGTAGCAGCATTATAATAAATTCTGTTCAATGAACTTCCGCGAGAGCTTCCATAGCGCGTTTGCATTGAAAATATAATTGTGGTGTTCAATGATAGTAATACTGTCTCACTATAATGGAATTTCTTATTTAGATGCTCATTCATTTATAATGAAAAAGTTTGCTATTTGACAAGTCTCTTGTGTAGGTACCTAGGCCACCTTTTTCAGGTACTGCTAAATTCTTCTTGTCTTTCCTTTCCTAGTACGGTACAGCACTTTTTCAATTTCTTCCGCAATTTCAGTTCCTTTTTCCGCTCTTTTTCCTTGTAACTTATTTTCAGTCATTACTTGGTTACTACGTTGCATTTTACATTGGTACCTAAAGTATAGTTTTGTACTGACAAGGTTTGGAACTATCAGTTAATAGCAAGGTGCATCTTCTCTGTAGTGCATTTCCCTATTATTATTTTTTACAGTAGGAAGAATGAAGAGTGAATCGATGAAAAACTTTGCATGGGATATTTTGACTAGTTTTTGTTCTAACAGATTTTTTCAAAATCATTCTATCATCAACCGATTTTTAAATACAGTATTATTTATCGGAATTAGCCTAGTACAATTGTACGATTTCTGCTTTATTGAGTGTTAACTATAAAAATACGTTTCAACTTGTGATGTTTTTTTTTTTTAATCTTTTTTGATGTTGTTACTGTAACTTATTGTGAGAATACAATTAGAGATCTAATTGGAACACTGCTTTTTTGGTGGCAGTTTCCATGATCTTTCTTTTCCCATTTTCAGGCTTATTACTAGAATTGAACAAATATACGTGGTACAAATTACTATAATACAAACCTATAAACTTTTTTTCACTTTCACTATCTGGGCGAAATTAGGACAACAATACTCCTCAATACTTTTGAACTCCCAACTCGCTTATTTTACTTGAGAACGGTAGAAACTTAAAAAGAACGGTAGAAACGGTAGAAACTCGCTATAGCCCAGGATCAAGTCAGGGAAAGTCTTTTTTGGAAGCATAATTTAATTTGCAAATTTTCCGACTTAAACTTCCTTCCGTTAAACATTCTGGAAGGATTGGACAGTGTTCTAGATGAATTATATTTTAATGAAATTTAAATGAATAATTATGACACAATTGAAACAAAAAATGTTCTCAAGTAATAATTTTGTTTGAGCAAATTTATCGGTCCTATACATGCCGGCTTTAAAGTGATAAGAAAGTAGACGGTACTGATGCAAGTGGATTCTAGTTTTTACAGATATTTTTCAGTTAATTTGGCTTTCAGTTACAGTTACAGTTTGCGTTGCGGATTTGGCTTGAATTGAGATGATTTTTTATACAGTAAGAATGCAGCATCACAATATATATACACATATAGTTGAATGTTTATATAGTTTAATTCACCTATTTATATTTGTTTATATGCCGTGAGTAGGCTCTATATGTTTGTGTGTGTTGTTGCAATAACACGTGTGTGAGGGTGCGCGCACACTTGTGTGCGTGGTTTCTTGTCTAACGGATTTTAAAAGAACGGCAACGATTTGAAACACTAAATTTGGTACATAGTTTCCTCTAAACTCGATTCAGTGCACCTCGAAGCTCGATTTTTTATTTTCCTTTCAGAATTTTCAAAATGTATGTTCAAATTTCTATTAATGTTTTAAAATGTGTTTAGATGCAGGGAGCTCATAGAACAGTTGATAACATATAGGTGATCACTATTGTAGGTGACTAGATGACTAGGAAGGTCGCTATGGTGATAATATAGATGATACGCCGATATGTCTTAAGCCAAAGCAACAGATTAGCTCTGTATCAATATTACAGCCGCTAATTACCCAGCTTCATGCGAGCTTACTTATTGTGTGTATTGAGCTTTTCCTTTAATACACCACTCGAAACCTCAAAAGAATTAAACACAAAACTATGCAGGTGGGTAGAGCTGCAAAGATGCTAAAAAGGAAGTTTACTTATAAAAAACACAAAAAATTCACATCATCAGTGCAACAGAAATAATTGTGAACTTCTCTTTTCAAACAGATGAACTGTATGGTATTTCACTCACCCTTCCCACTTTGGTAATTTTGTGACCACTACCATAAGTTATCTACCAGGAAAGAAAAGCTTGAAACTGGATTCCCGGGCATAATGATGGATAAGGGAGAATACATAACGTGTATTGAAACATTTCAAAATTCAATTTTTCTCAAATACAATTTAAAGTGATTTGCACGAGCTTTTTTAAAAACTGATGAAGGGGAGTGATCTGTATTTGGCCTAGCATAGTCCTCAACCTGACAAACCGGTCATCGCGAAACCCGTAGCGAAAGTAGTTGAAGACTGGGTCTGGGTCTCTTATTATGATGTGGACAGAAAAAGTGGACTTGACTTCCACGATATGGGCATAATGCAATCGAATGACATGATTTACGAACCGATTCACTTCTTCATGCAGAATACTGCCAGACAAAGAAATTCATTGAAGTTTTCAGTAGATATCTCAAGATAATTTTACATCTTGTGGGACCGGACTCTCCAAATTCCTTCATTTCAACGAAATCAATAGGCTTAGTAGGCTCTGGTTTATGAAGTGGAATTTTATTCTTTTATTTAACTAAATTATAATTTTGTTTCTAATAACGCCTGTTCAGTTATTGGATTAATTTGGCGTCTCACAGCCCAATAACATTTAACCTAACATTTCCTTCTTTAACACTTCTGTAACAATTATAGAGAGTTTAGGCAAAACTAAAGAGTTAGCATAAAATAATGAATTATGTGCAAAACTACGATGACGCTAATACTAACCTGAACACTCTATGCATCTGCCTGCTCTCAATACAAGATGCTATTAAGCGAGATGAGCAGTGGCGTAACTATGGGGGTTATCAGGGGGATAGATCCCCCCCAGAGTCCCAGAAACAAAAGAAATTTTAGAATTTCAAGAAGCCCTGAGAGACAATAATTTTTTATAATAGAGTCAAAGAAGACGTCTTGAGTAGCTGAAAATGTGGTTCAAGAGAGATTATTAAAGACGTTTCCGGGAGTACCCCGGGCCCCCCTTTTGAATAAACAAGCTATACATAATCTTGAATTACTGTTAGAAAACACCTTCCCTTTTGAAAGACATTGTTAAGTACGGTACGATACTCAATCAGGTGAGGTGCGGGATCAGAAATAGCAAAGTGAAAATAGTTTTAAGTAGGTCTGCTCCAAAGTTTGGCTATTTGAACAATAAATTTTTAGCACGAAAGTTCGGATCTCCCACTGACAATGATGCAAAAACTAGATGAAAATCACTACCTTTGACACACAATTTGGGTAGGAATAATGAATTTGTGTCTAGAATCGCTTAAAATGTGATTTTAAAGGGTTTATTTAAACCCGGATCCCTCCCCCCCTTTGAATAAACTATACATTTTAGTCTTGAGTTATTGTTGGAGAACCCCTACTCCTTCTTTTATGGAATACTATATAGTGCCTGAGCCTAACCCCCCTCCCCACGAGCATCATTAGTCATCCCCCCCCCCACAGCCACTGACCCTCTAGTTATACCACTGAAGGTGTGAAGGTGAGACTTGAAGTGGTCAGGTTAGCATTAGCATAGTTTTTCCCAAACGCTCTTGTTAGTTTTGTGCAGCCATCCCTTCTGTAGCAATGATTATCTTGTCAACTTTGAACAGCCCTGAGAGGACGTGAACGAAATAACAACTATTTTTTTAGTTTAGGCTAGTGCCGACCCTAAGTAGGCTAGTCTAATCTACGTCGAAAACTTGAAAAGCTACAGAAAACAAGTAACAGTACATAAATTTATATTTAATTATAAGTAATGATTTCTTTAATTCTCATCTATTGCTTAGACTTTCGTCTTTACTGATATTGACAACTGAGGGCTGCTGAATTGTAGTTAAGTCTCAGACATATGTAAGAGAAAAATTGAATTCCTGGATTTCTTGTTCCATGACGAACTGCGTTGTTAATATTAACTTTTCAAGTGAATTCAACGACTTGCAGTCAAGTTTCAATTAAAATAAGTACTATTTCACTTACTTCTGTAGGCCGAACGTTTTCGAGTTGTTAAAACCCATCTTCAAGGCCTTAAGTAGTATTTCACTTACTTCTGTAGGCCGAACGTTTTCGAGTTGTTAAAACCCATCTTCAAGGCCTTGAAGATGGGTTTTAACAACTCGAAAACGTTCGGCATACAGAAGTAAGTGAAATACTACTTATTTTAATAAAAATTTTACTGCAAGTCGTTGAATTCACTTGAAAAGTTAATAGAAAAATTGAAATGGAGAAAATCTTTATTAGGCCGAGTTGAGACTATATTTTACTTCTACGTCTTTTCTACCTAGAAACTAAATGTTTCCATGATTGCATGGGAATTAATTTAGAGGTGAAATAAAAGAAACTATAGCCTATTAGTTATGCATGAGTAGGGTGCAAGGTTGGCAACCTTTTGCTGGAGAATTTCCAATGAAAGGTGCACCGTGAAACGGCATTGACCGTTTAGAAATGATATTTTGATTAGACCTACTAGAATGAATATTAGTCGCGGTTTCTGTGGTTACAATGTGAAATGAGAAGTGCGGTTAACCGTGCTCTAGATGTGCAATTGCGACATGATCTATTCACTTCACTTCTTCTCTACCCCATGTTCTCGAATTCAGTTCAGAAATGAAGCAGTTTCGTTTCAATTACAGTTGAAATTACCGGTACTTGTAACGACACCGGTTATTTCGTTCAACTTAAACTTTACTTAGTAACTTAATTTTTTATTCAGGTCATCTATCTTGAAGGATATCCCACATAATGATATCAACTGTTTCTTTATTTTCTTGAACCATCCTATTTATCTAATTAAGTGTTCAAGAGAAAACGGATTTTTGTCCATACCTCACTGTTTTATGTAAATGCACTTAGATGCATCGTAATTACTTGACTGTAATACAGGATATTACAGGATATTCCTGCAATACAGGATATTACTTTACATAATTTGCATTATCGGTAAGACGATGTTAAAAACAGCATCGAACTTGTAATTTATATGAATAAATTAATCTAATCTAATTATTATTAATTAATATCAAGTTTGGGTTCTCCAAAACTAGTGAGCACACAAAGCCACAATCTCCCACGGCCCAACCATATAGAATAAAACATCAGTTTTTATGATTGAACATCGTTACAGCTAGATAAGTGAAATCTGATTTTAAAAAATGTATCAATAGCAGTTTGACTATACCTTTAAAATAAGTATAAAAATTGCTCAAAATTGAAACAACTGCAGAAAATATAATTTCAAGTACCTCAAGGAAAGGCCCCATTTTTTCTCTCTTTGTTCCCAAACCTGAAGTAGCTCTCTCCTCTAAATATAGTAAGCACAACTTATTGTACAACATACAGTATATTTCTACATGATCTATACATTCTATTTATTTCCCAGTATCCAGTTGCTCACGACTCCTCTCTAGTCTCTACTCTCCTCTACCGTGAGATTTGAGTGAAAGGGGGCTTTGCCATAACTCCGCCCTCTTAGGAAAAAATGTTAACAGTCATTCTATTCAACTGTATCTCTAGTTCGAAGAATTCAATTTTATTTTAAGAAAATTTCGTCTAGAGCTCAAAAAATAGAATATTTTTATTGCTATTAAATGATATCTACAAAGATTAAAAGCACTCTAAAGGAATATAGATATTGTCACTATTACATTATAATCGTAAGAATTTTTTCATGGGAGCCTTCTCAATCACCGGTAGCGTCTGATTGGTCTATACAAATTTCTCAACGTCTATGAATTTGAATAGACCAATCGGACGCCAACGGTGACGTTTACCAGTTACCGGTAAAGCTCCCAAGAACTCAACCAATGCTAGATGGTAGCTAAACCAGAAGGAAGACGAGGCAAAGGATGATCACGACTAAAATGGATTGACTTTGTGATGAACATAGCAACAGGAAAGAATAGCCATTATGCCGCTTAACTGCATAAGGGATAGGCGGCGAAAAAGAAGAAGAAAACGAAAATGCTAGTCCTATGTAATCGACATTTTGGTTACAAGTTAGCATAGTATCATATCTGCCACAAACCACAAGTCATGGGCTACATGTTTTAATGACATTTCAGCATTGTATAATGCACAGGTTCCAGTAGAAGCACACAAGGAAAAGAGCTAGAATAAAAAGTTGTGCGACTCCAGCATTGTACTATGTTTGTTAGTTTTCTATGTTCCAAGATACAAATGAAAACCAGTGGGTGAATTGTCCCTCCACATTTGGAACGATTTGGTTACGCTATCAACTATCGATTACAAAAAAGTCCATTTTGTTAGGAGAAAATTTTGTCTACGGAGTGGGGAGAGAGTTATCTGTATGTCGCAATAGGTGAGCTGTGATATAACGATGCTGGGATTTTTCAAGGAGTCACTTTCACTTGTTCACGAAGGGCATGGAAGTGTGTATCTGTGTAAGTAGGCTATGTCTTCCTTTCCTTTGCTACGGCGTCTTAGCGGCCAACGCTGTTTCTATATGATATGCGCCGTAGCAAGGAAGGCAGACGGCACGATGATGCTACTTCTCGTTTAAGGTATCATTCAAGGCCGCCATCAAGGTGAGCAGAAATAATGCTCATTCACTTCCCACAAATTAAGCATTCAATTTTGGGTTTACCCCATCTTACATTTCCGTGAACAGTGAAGAATATTCTGTATTAACTTTTCAAGTGAATTCAACGACTTGCAGTCAAATTTTTATTAAAAATGAGTAGTATTTCACTTACTTTGTAGGCCAAACGTTTTCGAGTTGTTGAAACCCATCTTCAAGTCCCAACTCTCAGTGTGGTTTCAACAACTCGAAAACGTTTGACCTACAAAGTAAGTGAAATACTATTTATTTTTAATAAAAATTTGACTGCAAGTCGTTGAATTCACTTGAAAAGTTAATATTAACAACGCAGTTCGTCATGGAACAAGAAATCCAGGAATATTCTGTAAATGATCCACTTACAAACCAGATGACGATTTGGAATCACTAGATTAGTATGAAGCTACTTCATATGTAAAAAAGAGTGATATAAACCAAAATCTTGACGTATGCCTACATGATCATAATACATGAAGCAGAGGAGATTGTCACAATAATAGCTTATTTGAACAAAAACCTAGTTATATTGGCAGGAAACTTTACAACAAGCTACCGCAGTTAGCTTGAAGTATTGAAAATATAGAAATATTTTAAAAACAATTAAGAAAATATATATAGTTGATAGAGCTTTTTATAGTATACAAGAGTTCCTTTCACATCAAAATTAAGCCTCACCTCAACTAATTGATATTGTAATTATTATGGTAACTAGTGTTATTCAGATTGTATTATGCGCAATTATTGGTCTGATTTGACTTCCACCTCTTAAACGGAGTCTCCAAGATGTAATCCTCAAAAAATAAATAAATTATTATTTAAACTTCATCATTATTTGTAAAATAGCATTAATTTGTTAATAACAAAGTTTATAAATGTTGCGAATCGTCATAGATACCGCACAAATTTCAAGAGCTGTCACAACCACATTCATTATAAAAGCACGAGAAACTAGATAATCCTTCTGAAATTTTCTTTTTATTGGTGGTTCTGATAATGGTCATATTTATAGCCAATTTCGACTGCAGGTGACTCTTCAGACCTCAACGTTAGTCCAAAGAACATACCACGCAAACGATGAGTGAGATAGTTTGCAATTGCTTTCTTCACTGAGATAACTGAGTTATATTAGTATACCAAGCCCACCGAAGCAAATTCTGATGCTCTAGTCGACTCCCACCACTACACAGAGTCTGGCAGCATATAATTCCAGCATACCTCTGAGCTACTTCCTGCGTCCAAGCCATTGGATATTGGTAGACATCCATGATCAATGAGACAATGTGATTTCAAAGTATTGGATCCCAGACAGCTGTATGCAAAGGAAGTAGCATCTAGGTTGCACAAAGACAAATCTGTCTGCCTTCCAGAATAGGAATCACCACCACAACACCAGATACAGGCATCTCCTCATATCAAACAGGGCCAAAAAGGCTCTCTATCAAAGACACTACAACCATCAAGCACCAAAAATCTACAACTTAATTCCTGAAAACATTAAAGCAATAGGACATATCAAAAAATTCAAGCAACAGCTTAATAACTGGCTAATAAATATTGACAGACAGCATATAGAGAGGATTTTTTCATACAATTGACTTGTAATTTTGAATACTGACCAATCCTTGATTCTATATCCTATTTTTAACTAAACCTCCTTTTTCCTCTACTAACACCTACTCTAGAACATGGCATGCCATAGTGGGGTAGGATGATTTCCAAAATATATGTTTTATTTATTATATGTATCTTATTACCTGAATATAATTATTGAACCGCTTGGTTAAAATTCTTTGAATTGTATATTGAAAAATGGAAATAAAATTATTATTTATTTATTTAAAATGTTGTCACAATCACATTTTTCTCATGAAAATACGAGATACGATACTATAGTTTCGGTAGTATCGTCAATCTCAAACTAAAATGCAGAGCTTGCTTATATTATTTACCCTAAATGGACGAATTCTATTGGCTTATAGGATGGAGCATCATCTGATGCCGAACTACTCTAACTTGTCATTGGCTGAAACTAGACACACCCAGCTATGACAGATCCATCCTATAGGCCAATGGCATTCATCCATCTAGGATATGATGGCCTGCTCTATATTGTAGTTTTAGTTTGAGATAGAGAATAACCTTACTGCCGGAACTATAGTACAGAATTTTCCCGTAATAAATATGATTTTTACTACGTCAAGTCTAATTCATTCTGTGGTACTGCAATAAAGAGTTGTTGCATACCAAAGCGAGATATATATGTAAAAATATTATTGGATATAATATTCTTCTTACATCTTCACAGATGTTTATTCAAGCTTGTTTGTTTATCACATGAAGACTATTAATGATGAAGTAATGTTTTACTGAAGGAAGATTGAAATGTTAATTTATATCGTTTACTATTGAGAATTTTGTTATATAATTGACATTAAAATTGATTTATGATATTGTTTACTATTATCTTGAACTGAATGACTAAAACGATTTTCTAAGTCTCAAGAAAATCAATTTTAATGTCAATTATATAACAAAATTCTCAATAGTAAACGATATAAATTAACATTTCAATCTTCCTTCAGTAAAACATTACTTCATCATTAATAGTCTTCATGTGATAAACAAACAAGCTTGAATAAACATCTGTGAAGATGTAAGAAGAATATTATATACAATAATATTTTTACATATACCACGATGTCACCAACACCACCACCAATACAATACAAATTTTAGGGGGACAATCTTATGAGATCTAACCTCGGATGTATTATGACACTTTGATTCACCGAAATAAATGTTACAAAAATAAAAAAGTAAAAATTTATAAGTTAATGAATAATATTAAAATTCAGTGGATGAATTGAAGAGACTTCAAAGCCTGAAAACTTCGTCTTCAATAGAGTATTTAAATTTAATATTAGTTGAAAAACAGTTGTAAAATCAGAGAAAATCTTTAAGAATTATGAAGAGTGAAAGATGACGCTCTTTGTTAGAGAGTGGACGAGAGAAGAAATTGGTGAAAGGCGGTTAATCCTATTAATATTGAGCATTATCGGTCTTAATTCTCAGGTGAACTCGGCAAAAATAGTTGAATAATATTTTTCAAGATAAGGAGTACATTTTGAAACAAATTCCAAGAATTTTAAAAGCTGTAGCACAAAATGATTAACAGGGTTGAGGACATCACTTTTGCTAAAAAAACGAAAAATACTCATTTTCATTTCGAAACAAGCCGTCAGATATAGTTATATATAGCTGGTGATAGTTAGTTTCAATATGCTTAAAATTTATAATGTTTTTATCACCTTTAATATTAGGATAAAATGTACGACCCTACTGTAAAAATTAATATATCTTTGCGTTTTCTATTACTTATAAAGTCGAAAATAGAACTTCAGTCAACAAATAGAACTACAGTCATGCTTGGGCGCATAAAGTAGCATGCCATATTCAATGCATAAGAGTTATCCTCAGTGGATAAATTAACTAGAAGAGAAATCTTTATCATTATCTTTCACCTTCACTCAGGTGTAACCGCCGCGATTATGTTACTTTCAATCGCACTTTCCTTCAATTTAATTGAAACTAGCTAGAAAATGTAAAATCTCAAGACAAGGAGATGAGCCTAATCATAGAAGACTTCTTCACTGACACATAAAGCATCACTGATGACTAGATGACATTAGTATGAAATACAACGGGTTTGATGCGAGGCAATGAAAAAAAGCATTTTGAAATTGCGCTTTGCTCGTATGAGCCAGGAAGATTGAATAAAATCAAGCATGATAATCATTAATTCTTAAAACATTGCTTGCAAGGGCGGTTCCAGAGAGGGGGCAATGCACCCCCCCCCCCCCCCCCCCCGAGAATCCAGGAACTTTTTTAGTATAAGGTGGTATTGGTAAAAACAAAGTTTTAACGGTGCTAAACCTGTGTAAACTCAATCTAGGCTACGTAAACGATAACCCATTTCAATATTTATTTCAATACGATTAAAATACAAAGGTTGGGGCATTAGTTTTGGCTGAAGACGGCAGTTGGCAGCTCTGTTTCCGTTATCATTACGGACAATGTTTGTAATGACCTCAAATCAATTACCTATAGACACTGGAGTGTCTTGGCTTACGAGGTATATTCCTTCTATTTTAATTAAAGCTCATGAAGAAAATGAGAAAGATCTGATTGAACACTTGAAAGTTGGACTCGACAAGTTCTCCCCTATTATTGGCAGTGGCAGGGCCGGTCTGGGGAGGTTGGGGGCCCCTGGGCATTAACTACCTGGGGGCTCCTTACCGGGGGGTATGGAATACCCCTCAGATAAAAGGGGGGTCCGGGAGCCCACCCCCGGAAAATGTTTTAAAATAATAAAACCGCGTTTTACTAGTTATTTTACCAAAAAACCTGTAGTACTCAACACTTTTTTGATTGCAATAATTACACAGAGAAGATAGATTTTTTAAGGATGTGGTTTATTGCTAGAAATTCAAACATTCACATTACACAGGTTAAATACTTGACCATGTAAAAACTTGCACAACGTTTTTATTTATAAATCGTTAAGATTTTTTATTATATACTAAAATTAAAATAATTCTGAGTTTAGCCTTGATGAACCTCCTAACTATTTGAGTAGTTTTGATTTAAGAACATGTACATCATTAGAATTAGCCAACTCATCTATAGCAATATTTTTGTCAATGTTTGTAAACAAATCTCATTCAACCGCCATTAGCATGAACGATTTGTAATTTTGATCTCGCATCTCTCGCACGTACAAATAAAATAATAAATTATTTAAAGCAATGTGTATTGTGGAATATAACAAGTCTTGGGTTTAAATGAAAACATAAATACAAAAAATATTTGAAACGTATTTTTTTTTATTCCGTTTTGGGAGCCCCTGGCGATCGCCAGGTAGCCACCCGGGCCTGGGTAGTGGAGACAAACTGACAAACATGACTTCTTTTGAAGGGGAACTAGAGTTATGGTAAAACCACGGAACATTTGAAAAAGAAAAAGGTGTCCAACTGCCTAGCGACATATTGGAAGTTTAGGAAAAATGTGACTAACATTTTTCCAATGATTCACAGTCTTTTGAGAATCTTCGCTACTCTTCCAGGTAACTCATAACTCTACTCATACGTTAGCATATACATAATATAGTGCAAAGTAAAATAATTATTCAATGTGTAAATCTTTATTGTTATGATTTAATGTTGTAGTCTTTTTTCATTAATTTCATTCCAGACTATGGCTCTACCAAGTACCTACCAAACAAAGCTTGCATGTTATAGTTTAAATCGCTTGTATGTAAACATGCAGATGCAGTTTATTTACGTTGAAGACGGTGTAATGATCATTGATGCCGGATAATGATACTGGATATAACCCTCAAAATATGCTAAAAGAATTAAAATTAAATGATATTTATCTTTTATAATTTTACGGATTCGAAACAGTATCGTATATTCTATGCGTTCTACAATCAAATTAAATCTACCATGATATTTCATGTTTAATTTAGTTTGGTTCAATTATAGTTGTTATGAAACAATAATCTCAATAATTAATTACAGTCAGTGTGGCACAAGCCGAGCGAACATTTTCAACACTCAGAAGAATGAAGTCTTGGCTGAGAGCGCGGATGGGGGAGGGGGAAGACAAGACTTACGGGACTTTGTTTGCTCCACGTCCACAAATTAATACCGTACCGTACATCAGTGTGGAAGTTGATGAAATATTTGCAAAGGAAGAACCGATGTGACCAGTTGATGTAAATAGTTGCTACTTATCAGTTGTTTAATTTTTATTAAAAAAATAATTATTAATTTTTATTAAGGGTTTTTTTATATTACCTGATACGTAAAAAATATATATTTAAAAGTCTACCATTTTAAAACAATCTCTCTTGGAACTTTAAGCTTTGTAGCTCAAATTGAGTTAATTACTGTATTTAGAATGTAAATGCTATAAGTTCAATATTTCAGCGCAACATGTCCAACATAAGCTGTTTCTTGTTTCGAAAAAACACATAACTACAACGCAATACACAAGCTGGCTAAGTAAACGTTTTAGTCTCTTCAGATAGCTTAAAAACACTTTTAAATGCACTTAATTTTTAAACATTTTCCGGGGGAGGGCCCCCGGACCCCCCGATAGGTGATCCCCCCTAATACTGGAATGCCCCCCCCCCGAAATTAGGCCCTGGAACCGCCCTTGATTCCTTGCATATGTATTTTGCTTCCATTGAGACTCATCTCTTGACATTGATTAATTTTATTGATAGAAATACAGTATGGAGCTGACAAAACACAATATTAATTTCATAATGTATTCAAGCCTGACACTTAATTTTCTTGTGATTTGATAAATTTCGATAAATGAGTTACGCAATCCTTCTGTAATCTGCAAATTGCATCTCCACTTTGGCCGAAATGGTAGTGTAGCGTTCCAAAAGACAATTTTTTGGTATTACTATTAGTCATTTTAATATGATCTTATTTCAGACATTACTAAACAACCTTCTTAGTAGTGGCGAAGGTGATATTGTGGAAGGTATCCATAACGAATAATAAGACGAAATTGTCACAACCACATTTATTAAAACTTCTTCAAGTTTTAATAAATGTGGTTGTGACAATTTCGTCTTATTATTCATTACTAAACAAGGTTCAATATAGCAAACAAAAGCTTCAGCTTCAGAATCTATTAATTCCACGTTCATGCATGCATTATGCATATATAGTTTTTAGGCCCACTGGTGAGCAGAACGTGACATTAGAAGATATTTAATAACTTTGTTGTAATTGAAGCATGGGCAAAACTTTTTATGAATCCATGGTTCAAATTACAACAACCCCTGTTGGGAAGTAAGCAGGTTGTGTCGAATTTTTTTTTTTTGTAGATTACGTCTTGGAGACTCCAGTTAAGGAGTATAAGACAAGTCAGATAAACAATATTATACACTAGATACCATAATTACTTCAATTAGTTGAGGTGAGGCTTAATTTTGATGTGAAACTTAAGAAACTTGTATTTGGTCATATACATTCTCTGACGATCACCCAGTCATCTATCAACGCAAATGACTGATATCACGTTGGTTCCAGGTTCGATTCCCAGCTATAATTGGCATTTCTGAGTTATTAACTCATAACCCTCTCTTAAACTTATTAATAACAGGCTTATATCTAGCATGAAATCAAACGAATTTAAAGAGTGGCATGGTTTCATACGCCGAACGGTCACATTCTCATGAAACATGTTACATGAAAAATGAAGTCAATCCTTAAGTGTAGAGGAGGGACAACAAATAATGTACTAGTTAGCAAGTAAAAAAGTGTTCTTTTCAAGTTTTAAATTCGAACCAACCTTAGGTAGTAGGAAACTGTACTGTAGTTATTTTAAGTATAAGCAAACTAACCTGCAAAAAAAGTGTTATTTTCAAGTTTTAAATTCGAACCAACCTTAGGTAGTAGGAAATTGAAATAGTACTGTAGTTATTTTAAGTATAAGCAAACTAACCTGCAAAAAAAGTGTTCTTTTCAAGTTTTAAATTCGAACCAGCCTTAGGTAGTAGGAAATAGAAATAGTACTGTAGTTATTTTAAGTATAAGCAAACTAACCTGCAAAAAAGTGTTCTTTTCAAGTTTTAAATTCGAACCAACCTTAGGTAGTAGGAAATTGAAATAGTACTGTAGTTATTTCAAGTATAAGCAAACTAACCTGCAAAAATTGTATTTTATAGATAGAAGAGCTATATAAAAGAAGAAGAATTGAATAGATTCAATTAGAACATATAAGATTATACTGAAGTGGACCCAACCAAGCCATATTCATCAAAAGTAGCAAGCATCTGATACAATACTTGATTATTACTTAACGTTTTGGCACAAAGATTATTAGACTAACAAACGTTCACCTGCCCGTGGTGACAACAAACACACATTCGAGATATATTGCATGAAGGTTTGATATAACTCCTATTCCCTACCAATAACTCCTTGATAGGAAAGAAAAATTCCTTGTTCTATCTAGGGAAGAATTCTTCTTTTCCACCAGTTTAGGAATCGATGACCACAGTCACATCACAGCAAGACAATTCTTTACACTTATATTCTACTTTCTTTCTCTATCTCCCTATTCTGTCTTCCAATTCCTTCTATCCTAACACAGGGAAACACGAAGTTGGTAAGGTTTTCTCCTTCTTTGCTCTCTTTTCTTTTTACAAACGCACTTCTCCTAACAGTCATTTTTTGAGCTATTCTATTTATGCTATACATGTTTCATGTGTGTTGAATGAATAATATTTGAATTCTATTGCCTTTTCTGTAATTTACTGCAAGATGGTCTTCAGTCCTTTTCAGTACGGCAATCAAAATAATGTACTGTAGTTTTCATATAACTTGGCAGCGTGTAGCAGATGGGACATGCTACATCTGAACCCAGCATACTGCTGCCAAGTTATATGAAAACTACTGTAGCCAACATTCCTGAAGACCACTGGCACTTGAATGCAAGTACTATACCATGAATACAAATTTTCTAAACAAATATTCTATTCTACAAGAAAACATCCAAATGAATCTTCGTTATTCATTTCTCAGGAATGTATGCTAATTTATTATTTACACATTTTGCAATATTTTCTAATAACAACCACAAGAATAGAACATATTTTGGATTTTTTTTTTGAGGATGAAGCCCACATAGGTCAGAGACCTGTGCGTAGGTAAAGAGTTGGATGATGGTGATATTGATGAGTTGGACCTACAGTTTTAGGTGGGTTCCGAACCACCGGGAAGTGATTTTATAGCAGAGAACAGTGTCTTTTTTGCTGGCCGATCAAATCGGTCACCGTTACAAACAGGACCTACGAGAACGCAGCTTATCTCTCTGAACAGATACCTGCTACGGCTCGCGGCTATCACTTCAATTATAATTTATTATAATAAATTATAATTTATTCTATCATCCGAAAAACACTCCCGAACAGAAACTTCTGAATGATTGCTTACAATGTCTAAGACAACTGATAAAAATGACCAAATTCTATTGTACCAGGAGCTAGGTTAAAAACGATTATGGAACTATTCATTTTATTATTGTGAGAATGTTTTTCATCGAACTTTTTTAATAAGAAATGAACTGCAGTACAATTATTATTATTATAACGCACGTTTTTTCACCAGAAAACTATTCTTTTAGTATTTTTAAAAATTCGGAATCCAAAAGCAATATTTTTAATTTAAAGATGAATAAAAAAGACATTATTTAAATAAGAAATCAGAGTATTCTATTTTTAGAATATAGAATATCTTTTCATTCTCTTGAAAAAAAAAACATGTTTTAGTACATTACATTTTGAACATCATAATAAAAATACATATAAATCAATGCACATAATACATTTTCGTAATATCTATCTATTATTTTCAAGAAGAATGTATAAGGCATAGCCTGTTTAGAGGTTCCTTCTCATTTATTTAACATAATAATTGGCATATGAACTATGAAGTAAAAGATACAAAAAATTTAAAGAGTGGGTTAACAGCTAATTCTAATTGAAAGGTGCAACAAATTTGAGGTAATATAGATATAAAAATTATTCTAATCTAATGACTAAATTTACACTAGGTACTTGACTATTTCAAATTTTTAATTTTTCAGTAAAAGAAACAAAAGAAATAAAGTAATTTTTATTACAAATTAGATACGGGTTTTTTTTTATATGAGCCTATTATTATAAATCTAACAAAACATATTTATTCATTAAACAATTACTTTAAGCTCATTAAGCTCGTATTTTTTTAAAATTCTCCAACAAAATTATATCGTCCTGATTACTGGTTTTGACAAGAAACACTTTTAAAAAAAAGAAAATAAAGTGGTGCATAAATGAAATCAATCTTGCTAGATCAAAGCTATTCAAGTAATTTACTAGGAATTATGTACGTTACTGATTTGAAAAATACACCAAATAACAAGAAATGCTCATCTCTTCCTAATATTCTCTCGGTAATTGGATAATTTATGGACCTCTGTTTCATAGAAAATCTGTTAATTCTGTGCCAAAGTTGATAAAGGTCATTTCGAAAAGAAGATTCACAAAAAGGCTTCAATGAGATGAGATTTCAATTCAATTCACCAATTGAATTGAAATTAAATATACTAATATACTATTGTTATTGCATAGATACACTCCTCTCTAATTGAATAATTTATAGTATTCTGTTTGATAGAAACACTTTTAAAAGCGTGCTGCAGTTGATAAAGTTCATTTTGAAAAGGATATTCACAAAGAAGTTTATGCGCCAGTTAAATTAAAAACTGATGATAGAACATTATGCATTAACTTATAGAGCAAAAAATAATATTTTTCATTTCAATTGCTTATAAAATACAGATAAAATAATTAATCATTCAACTCGAAAGATAAACTGATATTTATTAGATCTAATCCACTTATTCATTGAACAGAACAGTTTATCGTCTTGTTTAATAGAAACGTTTTTAAAACTGCTCCCAAGTAACTCAAGTTTATTTTGAAAATGAGATCCACCAAGTTTATTCATCAATTAAATTAGAAACTGTTAATAGACTTCCGGCAAGTGTATTTGATAGTTCAATATAAAATAAAATGATAGAGTTGAAAGTGTACCCATTCACTGATAATAAACCACTAATTAACATTAAAAAGTGATTAAAACAACATGCGATAGTGACTGCCCAGCGGCTGGCCTTACCAATTTGAAAGTAGCTCAATTGTGAATAATGGACAGGCGATTGGCTAAGACACTAGTAATCACTAGATATCACGTGTAGTTGAAGAGCACCGACTTGTACACACCTGGAATGCGCTTGGCCGACTGAGAATGAGAACTGAGAACGAGAGTCGCGAGAGGCGAGAGGCGAGCAGTGATTACCAGATCAGCTGACGATGAATGGGAAAGAAGTGAAAGCCTTACATAACCATCAAGATAGTCTGCTGGAATACAGGTACAGTCCGTCAGCCCTGTCTAGTACAGTCCGTCCTCTCCAAAACTTGACCGACTGGAACACTACATATTACATTAGCGTTTCATCAGCAAGGCTACGGCTACACGATAAAAAAACAAAAAAATATTGCTGGTCACTATGCCCACATTTAAAAAATGACCTAATGAGTATGGCCTGTTTCATTTAAAAAGCCTCAATGTAATTATATTATTCTCATTTGATTGTGATTTTCAATATTATTATGGGGGAAAACAATGGTACAAAGAAGATTCAGAATGCTAGATTTTTTTTAGGATGAAGCCCGCAAAGGTCTGAGACCTCTGCGTGGGTAATGAGTTGGATGATAGTGATTTATGAGTTGGACCTACAGTTTTAGGTGGGTTCCGAACCACCGGGAAGTGATTTTCAGCAGAGAACAGTGTCTTTTTTGCTGGCCAATCTAATCGGTCACCGTTACAAACAGGACCTACGAGAACTCAGCTTATCTATCTGATTGAACAGATACCTGCTACGGCTCGCGGCTATCACTTCCCGAACACTTACGGAAAATGAGAGGGACCTTCCCTTAGTTTATCGCATAGGCTAGCCATTGTGCTGTGACACTCCCACCACAATAAATATTCATGAGTGCCTATGTGTATCTTAAAGCTACAAATGGTAAATTTTTTAGAGCATACATCGACTATTATGACTCAATAAACTATTAATCCTGGAATTGGTGATGATTTCCATGAAGAAATACTTGATGAACAATCTAATATAAAATCTGACCCTTTATGTATATTTAAATTATGATTTTTCTCACTTATACTAAAGGGAAACATTTCGCTCCTAAAGAGAAGCTTAATAACAATGATTTTTCTCACTTAACAGTATAAGTGAGTAAAAATAATACTTTAAATAGAAATACAGTGTTAGTTTTGACATTAAACAAGCTTGATAGATTAACTCCAAGGTCAAGCAGCTTTTAAAATTTCTATTCATTTTCAATACGGCACTTTAATAGTGAATAGATATGGAATTCTTCAATAGAAATAATACTTTTGTCGCAAAGTCCACAAGTTTATTGTAAACTGCGAGGAAGCATTTCCGGACATATTTATATAATCTATTTTCTTAATTTTTGTGGATACAAGCCCACGAAATATTGATTACTCTGTACGACACACTCTGTATATCTGTGTTCAATCCACTAATTTACTCCTGATCAATAGCGAAGTATGGAGGTCAGAAGGAACTTTGGTGGTCGTTGAAAACCACAAATTACAGCAGTTGATTTATCGCTAGCTACTCAACGAGGAAGTCTTTAGTCACGAGCATTAGCAATTGTTAATAATGACATCACTTATTATTATTATTATTATTATAACTATTATTATTCCTATTTATTTTGTATTAATAATAATTATTATTATTATTTTCTTTGAGATATATTGATAGATATTCGTAGTTTACAAAAACTGACAAAAATTATTGCATCGTGCTTAATTAAACTCTATGAATAAACCTGTGCAAATATAATCAATACAACTGATAAAATAATGGGGATGGGTTAGAAAACAATCTAAGACTAGAATATTTAATTTTTACTGTACCGTACTCATAAATCAGTTTGGAATGTTTTAAAACAAAGAAATCACTTGAAGTGACCGAGAAAGGCCTATCCCCGATTCTATATGTATACTTGTGCGCCCGGCCACTGAAAGCTGTGCTAGGTTAAGCTTTGCTGTGCTGAGACAGCTTTTTAAATTAAATTAATGGTTTTCAATAAACACCCAACTACCAAAAGCTGGTTTGGTTTTAAAAGCAGTCCCAGCACAGAACAGCTTTTGGTGGCCGGGCGCCCTCAACAGTTTGTGTTCTGAATTCGACAGTTGTATGACTGTATTAGATGTGGAAAGTTTACAGTTAAATACACCATTAAATTAACCCTACGGAAGTGGTTGAAGTGGCTTGAAAAGCGTATATGGGAGCCGCACCGCTTACCGGAAGCAAGGTGCTGATTGGTCCATTCTAATTGATAGACTTCTATGAATTTGAATAGTCCAATCAGACGCCTTAGCTTTCAGTGTACCGGTTAGTAGTGCGGCTATCTTGAACGCACCCATTGTCTGGTGGGAGCGAGATCCTAGTATCAACAAAGTACTCTTCATAGCAGAGAAAAGAATGTTCTTAGCAAAAATGTCAATTTCCCTTTAGTTTTCCCATTTTTTTAATTTTTAGGAAGAGACGTCATATTTTGTGAAATAATTAAGATTGTTTATCGAAATTTGTTAATTTTATTAGTTTCTGGTGCACCGGTAAGGCTAAGGGCTCCCAAGAACTCAACCATCGGAAAGATGAAAATGATGTACACGCCAAAAATCACCTCTCAACTGGTCATAAACATACAATAGTTTAAAAATAATCATTTGTCCATCATTATAAATTTATGCTGAAAGGATCTGTTGAGTAACAAAAATGGATGATATTCTACGAAAATAGCATTACACAACACAGCATTAGTTTATGTAGATAATGATAGAAAACGTTATGTTACTAGTTGGCCTGGGTTCTGTATCAAGCTCTACCGATCTCGACTCAGCAGAAAGAACATCGTAAGGAGCTGATATAAAATAAAACTGATGTAATAAGATAAAATATTATGAAACCCAGAACCAGCAAAAGAGCGACGAAGAAGGCGATTTGCGTATCATTCACTGCGTTGCAACGAAGTAATCGCGTATCATCACTCTAACTCGCCACTCCAACACGCTACTAGTTCAAGTTCACCGGTTCCCGTTGCTCCATTTGAATGCATTGACTTTCACTTTCATTTCAACTTCAATCTCTTGCGCAAAGGAGGCTCTCGCTCAAGGCGAGTCATATTACTTCAAAATATATTAACTACTAATTCCTATTGTTTTCTATTCCAATAATGAGCGTTCTATTTTCTGTTTCCAACTTCATCTGAACATCTCAATCCAAAATCAATAAATTATGCAAAAATTCACGAGGTTCCAATAACTTCCACTACAAAGCAGTCTTTCCAAAGTTTGAAAAAGTTTGCATGCTAAATCGAACAACATACTAAAGCTGTCTTAATGATTTCTCAAGTTTTAAAATATAGAAAAATTAGTTTTTAGTAGTTTAGTTTTAAAAATCTAGTTATGGAAAAATTGACTCGGTTTGAGAAAAATAGAATACACATTTATTAGTTAATACTCATTGACAAAATCAATTCATTTTTACTCTTTGATGCAAAAATTGAATAAAAAATGCATTGAAAGGAACTTGATACTTATCAATAATGTAACGCATGAAAGATACTTTTTACAATTATTTGTAATATTTACTGAGTGGCCCAAACGCATACGTATTTATTTACATAGTTAGGTACTTAGTGCCCACTTTCGTGATCAATGCATTTCTATAAGATGTCCCTACACTTTTATACACAGACACTCATAGGCTTGGTTGCATCAATGCCAAAGGTTCACATTTTGAGACCATGACATAACTAAAAATAAAAAATGTGACTGCCGACTTTTGGACCACTATGTAGGCTATATTGAAATCTAAAAACACAGAGCTTGACACTGAAAATCTTTTATTGCAGCTGATAGCAATGGTTACAGATGATTTTTGTACTCTAAATATTCTAGGTTTTGATATTGTCATCTTTTTACTTTCAACTTTCCTCAATTCTTAAAGGCATGACTAATTAATCTACAATACTTTCGTTGCGAATGCACAATCTTATTTTGATACAATCTCTAAAGATCGGCTACAGTAAATGATATATGAGGGTTTTCTTAGAATTTCCATCATAAAGCAGAGATAGAAACATTGGTCATGATGTTTATAACAGTAACAGGACATGCGGTGAAACAAGAATCAAATAAAAATAACCAAATTATTCCGATCATCTGTCACTAATAAGAATAGTAATTTAGCTTGCAGTTGGAATAGTTTCATGCCTATTTGATATTTGAATGCATTCATTTCCACGCATAAAGATGATGCAGATAAAACGGGTTCAAAACTAAGAAATTCTTTGAAGTAATATAACACTTAGTTCTAGACCGACCCTAAAAGATAAAAAAAACTGGCAGTCTGAACAGTGATAACATTAGTTTAAAAATTAGTAAATTTTAGTGATAAAATTAAAACTGATAAATAAGGTACTGTATCAATCCACACAAAAAACTAAAACTTAATAGGAAAAACATGTAAAATAATTAATAATTTAAAAGGTTTTCGGAACGAGATAAACGTTTTCACTTCCAACTTAATAAACTGCAATACTATTGAAACAGATAAAACAAGATATCAATGTATATCAATGTACAAACTGAAACTTGATATGTTTGAAAGAATGTTATTTGAAAATTGAAGACCATATCCAAAATTTATCAAATATACAGTAATAATATTAAAACAGATAAAACATGATTATACTAAACAGATAAAATAAGACGTCAATCGATAAAAAACCAGCAATTTTCAAGATCGAAATAAGATCGATCATGCGAGGTAATTGGAAAATTCTACTAAAAGAAGGATAGTTCTCTTTTTATGTTGCATCTATCTTAATTTTCATATTAAATAGTAACTATACTGAGGCATCATTGAAAATCTAAATTAAAAGCTACTACTTAACAATATAAACGCACAGTATATCCTAAACGTCTTTAAAAATATCAAATCTTATTTTTAACTGCATCACACAATAGTCATCTCACTATGTTCACAGCTCAGAAAATTGACACAATTAGTCCTTTTTATTGAGGCAATCAAGGCACGTTGAGCACTCACTATTTCCACAAAACCTGAAAATATCAATATGATATGAAAATGCACTTGAAACCACTCGCGAGTGGCTCTTTACTAACTATCAATTGCAATAAACAAAAGCAGTATCATTTGAGTCAGATGCTTACGAAGAATTCAGCCAACTAAAAACCACTTTGTTCTACAGATGGGAAAACAGCAACTTTAGGATGCAGCCGCAGATGTTTTTTCATACCACAATTGAAGGCATAAAAGTAAAACTCAAATAAAATATTTATTTATTAACAATATATATTAGCAATACATTTTATTGCAAAATAAAACACTATAGAAATTGAAAGAAAAATATAAGTATAAAGAAAATTTCTCTTTTTAAAAAAGTATAAGTGGCCTCTGCCTGAGGTTTGCGGACGATTTAGCCCTATTATCTAACAGCATAGAGGAAACTATGCGAGAAGTGGAAATTATGGAGAAATACGCTGGGAAAATAGGATTAAATATCATAAGCAAAAACAAAAATAATGGTCCGAAATGCCCTGTTTGTAGACAAAGTAAGAATCAGTAATCAAAACGTGGAATTGGTCAGAAGTTTTAAATAGCTGGGTGAAAAAATAACACACAATATAAAAGAAAGGATTGGTAATTGTACCACAGACGTTAGCGAGAAAAAAATCACTCGAAACCTTCACCAAATTGTAGTATTATGTCTCCTGATCACAATTATCAAGTTTTTAAGTGTTGGTCTCAATTAATTAATTAATTATTCAATATTGAAAACTCACCTTTAGAACATAACTACGGCTCTGTAAAAAGCCTTTATAGTGCCTAAGCATAACATCATAGATGAACAGATAGTTTGAGCAATGAAGTGCCATCAATTACATAATATCTCTTTGTTATTGTGTAGCGGGGCCTCAGTCACTCGATTCAATCAATATTTCATCAAATGTTTTTTCAAAACAATTTTACCAGAATAATTGAAAGTTACTATCACTCGGAAATTACAGTAATAATCAGAAACGTGTATATGTTTTCAATGTTTATTAGGCTACAAAACATTGATTACTTTCACCAAGAAATTAATTGGTAATAACGAGTGTGTTATGGGAGCCTGCATTCGAGCCTTTTACCGTTTACCGGTGAATGAAATTTTACAAATATTTAATATCAAGTTTTGGTTTTCAGTAAAAATCCATTTACCGGTAATGATAAAGGGCGGAGCCTATGAGTCTGAACAGTGGGTGTAGAATTATGAATGTGATTAGACCCATCAAATGCTCAGTTTTAATTTCATGCACCAGTACAGACTCCCAGGATATAATAAATATGTACAGTAACTTTGAGAGATTTCTCTCTTTTTAATATCAATATTATTTCTGTAATGTAATATTGAAAAGGTTAGGTATTGCTACTAATTTGGTTCTTGTATCTAAGTGATTTCTGTCAGTTTCAACCACAAAAGCTCAATCAAATTTACTTCAAAGACAAGAAAAATGAAAAAAGTCGAAAATTAAAATATTGTCAAAAACTTGTTTAATCTATTAGATATATTTTAAACTGCTGCTACTGCTTTAATTGATCAGTGCTAATCTTACTCTTTTTAGTGTATCTAATTAGCTTATCTTTTACACATGGGATTTCACTAGGCAAACTTGCCTTTATGTGTCATGAATAAACCTACATAATGTAGTGCCAATTTGTTTTTTATCCAAATTATTTTTATATTTGACCCAAAAACCTGCAATTAATAAGAGTCTCACTTAGTGATAACAAGGAGCCTGTTATGCTCAAAGTTTAAATGTCAAGAATCTTATTCTTTCTAAGAGATTTTTCACAGGTTTATGGGTGAAACGACACATGAAAACCTAAACTGCCACTTTTTATACACCTAGCACATTTTGAACATTTATTGATTGCCCTGTGAGCAGAATGCCAGAGAGTAGAACCAATCTAGTGTGGCTAGTTGAAGTTTGTGAAATTTAACCTAACCAAAGCTAACCTAACCTACCCTAAAATTGCTGAATCGGAATGCTAAAAATCTAGCAATGCTAGATTTGGTTAGGTTAGGCTAGCTTTGGTTAGGCTTGGTTGGGTTAGCTTTGGTTTGGCTAGGTTAGGTTAGCTTTGGTTAGGCTAGACTAACTTTGGTTAGGTTAGGATGCATATGCAAATTATGTCACATTCAACCTTGATAAATTGATCCAATCTAGCAAGGCTAGGTTGGTTGGGAATTTCTATAATTAGGCACAAGGCATCACAAATACACAAATCATTCAAAGGTTCCACCATGATGAAGAATGAAAATTGTTTTATTTCCTTTTTTTCAATGTAGGGATGGAGTATCAATACCAAAATTATCAATATATTGCGATTATATGTGAATATTTTGAAACTGGTATTGATATTTATTGTGATATAATTTCAATATTTTCCCAATATTCTGTCACTATATTAATTAATTATAGTGATCATTATCATGTTTTCATCAATTCCGTAATGCATTCAAAGTAAAAAATTTCAATAATTTTTTGTTATTTTTAAATTTTTACATTCAGAAATAATATCAGGTTGGAAAATAACAGTCAAAAATCATTATTTAACATAAAATGTATTATTCTTCAAATATATTATCATTACAATATATCTGTGAGTTCACAGTAAAACAAAAGCATCAGTTTCAGATTCTATAGCACTCTATTATATTATCATCCATCATCATTAGTCACAGCAGTCAAAATTCACAAGCTAAAGAAATAGAAGGCCCAAGTGACCAAAACCCAGGCTGTGGCGACAGATTATGTAGAAGTATGTGCAATGAATCAAATGATAAGATTATGGAACAAATTGAATAGATAAATTGTATGAGTAAATAATTCATGAACTAGAATTCAAATTATTGTGTAGCAATGATTCATGCATTCTGAACACTCAATTCAAGTTAATTGCTAAAGATAATCATTTTTGGGTTCTGTTCAAAAGGTGAGTTTTTAATATTGAATAATTAATTAATTAACTGAGACCGACACTTAAAAACTTGATGATTGTAATCAGGAGACATAATACTACAATTTGGCGAAGGTTTCGAGTGATTTTTTTCTTGCTAACATCTGCTGTACAATTACCAAAGGATTAGCTGGAGAGAAATAACAAATAAACTTATCAAATCTTATCAAACTTATATACAATAAAAAATGTATGTCCATGAACACGAAATTAAGACACCACAATACCGTGATACTCCCTGGATTGCTTTAAGCAAGTGAAACCCTATTTGGTCCTACAAGAACAGGCGAAATAGACAAAATTGAGAAAGCAAGAAATTGTATTGGAAAGTGGACACTTGAAGATGGTAGCTTCTATACTCTTCCAAACAAACAAATCTATGAAAAGATAGAACCTGCAACCAGCATCATAAGTAAAAGAAGGATGTCCTTCCTGGGACATGTAATCAGATTGGAGGATACACGATGGCTAAGAAGATTTCACCAAACTTGATAATGGAAGTGAAAAAGAATATGGAGGAACAAAGCATCACAATTGCTGACCTCAAAACCAAGTCAGAAACTACAGGACAATCAAACAACAATCAGTTAAATTCAAGGAGCAAATACGAAACAAAAAAGAAGATGGTGATTTTGGACACAGAAAAACTTAGACGATCTGTAGCTTCAAAGAAATACTGGCAAAATAAAAGAAACACATAATAAGAACTGCAGAATTGCTTCAGAACTGGGGAAATGGAAGAATTAGCCATATTAGAACTTAGAGTAATCCTTTGTGGCTGTAAAACATAATAATAAAGAAAATTCAATGAGAAGTATATGAAAATACAAAAAGTATATAGTATACGAAGTATATGTATGTCTATGTATACATATGCATATGTATATGAAAATATGTTAGCACCAATTGAAATCAAAAGCGCCTTCTGAAAGGTGAAAGATAATAATGAATAAGCAGGCCTAAACAAGGAAATTAGTGATTGCATGGGCCGACCCTGAAATCGAACAAGTCTGAACATACCCATTCTCGCACTTGTGTGTGGTTTTAGGTGGGTTCCAAACCACTGGGAAGGGATTTTACAGCAGGGAACCGAGTGTTTTCTGCTAGCCAATCTAATCGATCACCCTTACAAAGAGTGCCCAGGAGAACGCAGCTTATCTCTATCTGATTGTACAGATACCTGCTATGGCTTACGGCTAGCACTTCTCATGTACATAATGCACCATAAAAATAGATTGATTACAGTATTTTCTATTTTTATGATACATTATGTCAAACAGACAGAGGGGTTTTTTAGAAGAAGAGTTGAGTTATCTCAAACCCTCTTAGTTGATTGTCTTGCTGATGCTAAAGGCAGGGACTTTAATAGAACACCCACCTTTAATAGTAAAACTTTGAATATATTGCACTATAATATTTGCAGTCTTAGGAACAAGAATGATGAACTGGCTATTCATATTGAAAAGCTTCAAGAAGAAAAAATAATGAATAGAGTAGATCTGCTGTGTTTATCAGAAACTTGGTTGAATAGCAATGAGACTGTTAGTATTAAAAATTTCAATCTCATCTGCTGTTTTAACAGAGTGTCAAGAAAAGGCGGGGGTGTAGCTATATATGATAGACGAGGTATTGCAGCATCTGAGTTCTCTTTGACTGGAGTTTGTGAGACTGGTTCTGAAGCTTCAGCATTGATTTTTAATGGGTATCTCTTGGTTGTATGTTTTTACAGGCCACCTGGAAATGACATAATGCATTCTCATGTCATCTTGATCGTCTTCTGACATCAACACTCAGGAGATTCAAGGTAATTTTTGTTGTTGGCGATTTTAATGTAGATTTTTTGGGGAACTCTGTTCCAAGGCAAGAGTTGGATTCTGTTTTTGGCTCACATGATCTGCAGGGTTTAATTAATGAACCAACCTGTATCACTTCTCATTCATCATCCCTTTTGGACAATGGTTTTATCTCTACAGAATATGCTGACTCAGTTTCTACAAGAGTGATTGGTCTGAATGATCTGATGGTTATGTTTTGAGAAGGTCATTCTCTGCTAGAAACAGGAGCAGGTTCTCAAATTTTCTCCTGGGGTGTGACTGGAGTATCCTTCATAATCATGGTTCCTTAGATGAAAAAAGTGATTACTTCATGCATAATTATAGTTTTGCTTTTGGTCTGGCTTTTCCATTGGTGAAGGTGAGGGCAAGGAATTGTTCCAGGAAGATATCATGGTCAAATCCTCAATTAAAGAGTCTCTGTGATAGAAAGAGAGATTTAGAATTATTCCTGAGAATGGATCCTCTAAATGAGTCTTTTAAATCACTATTTAAACAGATTTCATTAAAGATCAGAGCCCTTATCCAATCTCTCAAGGCTGGTCATTCAAAACTATTATTATTATTCAAAACGACTGATAAGTAATTCAAATAATAAGTCTACAGCAATTTGGGACCTGATAAAGAGAGAAACTGCTCAGAAGTCTAATCCATGTTACCCAATTGTTGTAGATGGTCTCCTGTAAGGACTTAATTCCCCCTGTTAGGTAGCAAATGTATTCAATGAATATTTTACAGGTGAAATTCTTCCAGGAGGTATTGGCTGTGCTGATGGAGTAGGGTTCTCCGAGTTGTTGATGAATGCCAACTCAGGAAATGTTATCACTTCTGAGATTCCTAGACTTTCAAGTGAGCATATGATTGCAGTGGTACATAAATTGAAAAATAAGATGCCAAGTGGTCTTGATGAGATCCCATGCAAGATTTTCAAGGAACATTTCCATGAGGTAAGTGAACCTTCAACATATTTGCTCAACCTGTCTAGTGACTCTGGAAGTTTTCCATCCTGCTTCAAAGTAGCTAAAGTCAAGCCAATTTTCAAGAAGGGCTCCAGAAGAAAGGTTGAGAAATGTAGGCCCATAGAAAATCTGTCATCAGTCTCCAAGGCATGGAAGAAAGTGATTCATGATTCACTTATCAATCATTTTCAGAGAAATAAATTACTATCTAAGAGTCAATTTGGTTTCCAACAGAATAAGTCAACTGTTGAAGCATTGGAAACGTTTGTAAGTGAAATTTATTCTTCACTGGATCGGGGTCGCAAAGTATTAGGCTTTTTTGTTGACTTAAAAAAGGCATTTGATAGTCTTGACCATGAAATGTTGATTAAAAAGCTGTATTATTATGGTATCAGAAAAAAATCTGCTGAGTCTTGTTCAGTCTCACTTAAGAGGAAGGAGTCAGGTGGTTGAGGTGAATGGTGCTGAGGGGCAATAAGAACTTCAAATCACATCCCTGTCCCTTGTCTAGGGGTGTGCCACAAGGTCCAATTCTGGGTCCTTTACTGTTCCTTGTGTTTATGAATGATTTCCCTTGTAATGCACCCTTGGCAAGGTCTGTGTTCTTTGCTGATGATGCAAATTTTCTAATCTCAGCTAGTGACTTTAAGGAGCTACATTTTGTTGGGAATGCTGTTCTTGCTGAGATTTCAAAATGGTGCTCTGCAAACAGGTTGCCTGTTAATATTAGAAAATTGACATTTATTGAATTCTCAATTCGTAGACCCACAAGTGTAAATCCATTCCAGTTTGAAATTGAAGACAGTGAGCTCTCACCCTCTAGTGCTACTAATTTCCTGGGGGTCGCCATGGATCAGGGACTAACATGGTCAAGTCATGTTGATTCCCTTTTAAAGCAACTTAGTTCAGCAGCATATGCCATATCAAGGCTTACAAAAGTATTACTTCATGATGCTGTTCTCTCAGCATATTACGGATATTATGAGCCACTGCTCTCATATGGGATACTGTTGTGGGGGAGGTTCAAGATACTCTTTGTCAGTATTTCGGGCACAGAAGAGAGTCCTTAGGATAATGTTTAAAAAATCATCCAGATTTTCATGTAGGTCTCTATTCAGGGAATATAGAGTTATGACAATTCCTAGTCTCTAGTATCTAGGAATTTTTGCATTCAGATTAAGGGATAACTGGACAATGGGTGCAGACATTCATCAACATAATACTAGGCATAGAAATTTAATTAGAGTGGAACAGCACAGGACAAATTTTTTTGAACTGAATCCCAATTACATCAGTAAAAGGGTATTAATTCATTGCCATGTGATGTTAGAAATGCTCAATCACTCAATTTATTCAAAAGTAGAATAAAGGAATGGCTGATAGATAACTGCTTTTATAGTTGGCAAAGCCTTTTTGAACATTAATGTTAGTTGCTATTGATACCTGTATTCTTTAATATTGTATTGTTTGTCTTTGTGACTTGTAGTTATATATAGGTATTGACTGTGACCATTTAATGTAGTTGTATGTTAATAAATGTATTGATTATTTTAATGTTGTATGACAATTGTCGATGTTATATTCGTTATAGCCCATGACAAATGAATAAATAAATAAAAATTATGTACATTCACATTAAGGGAAGTGATAGCCGTGAACCTTAGCAGGTATCTGTTCAATCACATATGGATAAGTTGCGTTCTACTGGGCCATCTTTGTAACGGTGACCGATTTGATTGGCCAGCAAAAATGACACTGTTCTCCTCTGTAAAATCACTTCCCGGTGGTTTGGAACCCACCTAAAACTGTAGGTCCAGTTCATCAATCACCACCATCCAACTCATTACCCACGCACAGGTCTCAGACCTATGTGGGCTTCATCCTCCAAAAAAACAAGCTGTGTAGGCATTGTGTGGGTGTGTGCAAAAATGGGTATGTTTGACTTGTTCGATTTCAGGGTCGGCGCTTATAGCGTTTCCTGACATGATGATTCCCTGTTCACAGCGATGGGCGTCTGGCGCGTCGGCCCCGGGGTCGAGCAGGTCTGAGCATGCCTATAGAGTTAGATGGAGAGTGAGAGGGTGTGCGAATGTGTGTGTGCGTGTAAGCACGAATTGATTCTTCCATTTGTTGAG
Organism: Conomelus anceps; assembly: GCA_948455865.1. Taxonomy (NCBI): domain Eukaryota; kingdom Metazoa; phylum Arthropoda; class Insecta; order Hemiptera; family Delphacidae; genus Conomelus; species Conomelus anceps. The sequence continues at coordinate 63,585,500 of OX418222.1, forward strand.
TGGGAGGTTAATTTTATGAATTTGGTGAAGCTCTTTTCAATGGGAGCGGGGATGGGGGTTTTATTTTCTTCTGTGGGAAGGGAGGGGGTAGTCCGATCAAGTTAAAACCTTTCAATGAACAAAATAAAAATATATGCGTCCTGTAGACTCATTCCCGCGCACAGGCAGCAATGCCTATGTGGAAATTTATATTTTATATATTAAGAAGTGAAAGGAACTAATGTATGTTTATGATTATTTTCTTTATGTACTAGTACTTTATTGATTATTTTTTCCGCATATTGTACAGTGTTTATTTCATGGAAATAAAGATGAATTCATTATTCAGGTTGAAAGAATAAAAGTAAATACTGAGGAAGGATTTATTGATGTGATTGCATCTTTGAGAGAAAACAACCTGATAAGAAAAAAGAAAGAAGCAGAGAAACTACTTGCAGAAAACGAGCACGACATAGAACAAAAAACAACACGCCAGTGGGCGAAACTGACAAAATGTGGATTCGATAGGCGATTTGAAAAAAATTTGGTGGGCTATTTAAACAACTCTGCATGGAGAATGAAGACGATTTTATGCACTTCAAAAATTCATGTAAGTTAGTTTAAATTTAAATTTTTTCTTTAATTCGTTTAATTGATTGTTATTCCTTTCTTAGACCTATTACTTGCAAATTTTTAATGTACATAATCGTACCTAAATAAACATGATGCACCTATTAAGAGAAAAATGTCTGTAAAAATCATCATTTCTCAACTTATATTTGAATATGAACTGTACTATACAACTTATATATGAACTATACACGTTTGGGGTGCTGATGGAGCAAGTTCTATTAGAAAACTCATCAAGAATATTTGAGAAAGAAATAAACATTGAGTATTTACCAGGGAATATGAATAGTTTATTTGATCATGCACTACTAAAACGGGGCTACTAAGCATCATACCATTCCCAAATTGTCATCCCTCATGACAAGAAGAAAACTAATATGATATGTAAATTTCAATAATTAGCCAAATATGTGATAGCCACGAGCCGTAGCTGGTATCTGTTCAATCAGAGAGATAAGCTGCGTTCTCGTAGGTCCCGTTCGTAACGGTGACCGATTAGATTGGCCAGCAAAAAAGACACTGTTCTCTGCTGTAAAATCACTTCCCGGTGGTTCGGAACCCACCTAAAACTGTAGGTCCAACTCATCAATCACCATCATCCAACTCATTACCCACGCACAGGTCTCAGACCTATGTGGGCTTCATCCTCAAAAAAAAAAAAAAAAAAGAATTTATTATAGCTTCCAATAGCGTACACTATTTAGTAAATCGAGCCAGTTATAAAGAAATCTAAAGATTTATTGTGAGTCCGTGTTTTCTTTGAGTTTATAATTGGAAATTATTAATTTGATGAACTCAAGTGATTGAAATGAATCACTACCGTATTGATAATATATGACTGAATAATGATAGTGTAAACCATCTTCAAAGCATTTTTCAAGGAATAACCCTATACCACGTGGAGTTATAATTACTTTCTACAAAAAAAGCTACACATCGTATCACAAAATACAATAATTATTTTTAAATACACATTTGTCAAAATAAATTTGAATATCTTGAGAATGTTAAAATGTCTAATGTTAAACTTCAAATATTACACTATAGAACAGACAATAATACTCACGTTGGTATGCTGCAACTGTTACAGTAATAGTTCCCACATGCTTCACAATTGACTAGGCACAATGAGCAGATTCTGCTTTCACAGAAAAAACATTTTTCCAGCGTGATTTGTGAACATCTTTTACACCCACTTTCATGACTAGGCTGAAAATAATGTTTATTATTCCGATAAAATATTTATTTTAATAGAAAAAACATATTTCTTTGGTGAGAAAGAAATCTATCACTAATGACTTCAACTTGATGTTATCTCAACATCATTCTATTATGAAAACCAGAGATACCACAGTTTTGGAAGTAACGCCATTCCCAATCTCAATAAACTGAAACGAAATTACAGAGCAGCTTCATTTTAGTTTGAGATTAAGAATGGCGTTACAGCCAAAAATATAGTACCTGGTGTTTTTATAATAAATGTGGTTGTGACAGCATTGTCTTATTCATTATATTTATCTACTACAATATCACCATCACTAGTAAAAAGAAGAAATTCATTATTAATCAAATTTATAAAATTTTACTGTGATAAAAGGTAAGATTAATGGAATTTTGATCACAAAATGCTGGACATTTACTATGAAAGGTACCTGTACGTGCTGCAATAGTGAAAAGTAAAAGAGCTTTCGTTTCAATTATTTCAACACAAAACATGAATAATGATAATCACAAGACTGTTGTCTCTTCGGAGAATATTCACTGCTAAAGTTCTTCTATTTTGTTTGTATTCAATAAGTTTTAATGGATTTGCTTTGAATTGATAAATAAAGCGTCAGCTGAGGCTTGAAGCTGTCAATGATATCGATACAAAATTGTTGCAAATAGTTGAGTACTTTTCTCTCAAAAATCATAATTAATAATAATTAGAATCAAGGTGTTGATAATAATGTTTAAACCATTACCAGACTTGATTTCTGAAGATCACTTGAGTTGTGATTCTTTTTCAAATAATTCGAATTCAAACAGTTGGCACCTGCGAAAAGTTTGGCTCTTGTTTTCTCTGCAAAGAAAGAATCACAATTAGTAAATTTTAAAATGATTAAATCTGAAAACTGACCAATATAACTCTACAAGGAATGAAAATTCAATCATTTACTTATTTACAGTAAAATTAATATATTATGATAAAACAGATAAGTATATGAGCAGAATCATTAACAGTTAATGCGCATGCGCCCCCAGCCACCCCACCATCCATCATTTCCACTTGAGCTACGTGCGCCAACTGCTTCATCACACAATGAGTTTCTATTCAGCACGTAAGAGCTCATTCACAATTATGAGTGCATAGTTCTTTTACAATCATTATGGAACCAGGTACAGATAAAACTTACGAAACGACTTACATAGAGCAACGTTGTATGAGAGGGGAGTAAAAGGTGCTAGGATCCGTCTATATAATTCACTAACAGCGCGTTTAATGGCAATCACAGGCAGTAAGTTTAAATTTAGAATTGAAACGAAGGAAGAATTATTAAATATATATGCATACTCAAATGAGGAATTTCAGGCTCAGTATGACATACAAAACAGATGACAAAGGTTTATTTTAATGACTTATATTTCTTGACAAATCTTTATACCCCTTTACAGGATGTAAGGGGATGAAAATAAATAATAATAATAGAACACTCAATTAAGAGCCTTATTGAGAAATAATTTGCAAAATAGAAAGAATGTGTTTTTCCAATAATAATAAGATTAAAATGTAGAATAAGAAGTAGGCCTGATAATAAAGAAGTAAAACATTATTTGAAGTATAAAGAAGTAAAACATTATTTGAAGTATCACCAAAACGTAAATGAAAGCAAGAAAATGATATCATATGTAGAAAAATATTGAAATTTTACAAGGATTGTTCTTTCGTGAGGTCAATAATCTTTCAAGACATTATTGTTTGGTATTCGTATTTACGCAGACCAAAGGCACATTACTCAACTATGCTACCTGTGTCAACTCTGAAATCCCTAATATTATTAAGGAGCTTTATAAATCATTAGAAATGATATGCTCCTTGTTTAGCAGTCTAGGTCTAGGGTCAAGTCTAGACTTATCGGCCGGTTAAGGACAAATTTGGCTTCATGTTCCAACATTTATAATTTGTATATGTCTAAAAAATTATCTAGGGTTATTATTAAATCGAATGACAAAGTTTCCTCGACTTATTATCACAATTTGCAACAAAGAAACCCTTTCGAAAACGCCGGAAGATCACATCCTACTAAATCCGTAATTTCTCATTGATTTTCAAATAGCATAACATGTTATTTTGAAGGCAAAAACAATGAATCATCTGGTGTGTATCACCTGTGGAAAACTTGTAGCAGAAGCTTATTTTTTAGGTTAGAAGTGTAAGGGACCGATATTTGATAGACTTGCCTCACAGACTTTCTTTTAGTATGTCTAGAGCCCATATTTATAAACCATATATAGAAACGTTACTTGTCAAATTTTCTAACAAAACTTTCCCTATTTCAACCTAACACCTTACTGAATAATAATACAGTGGATTTTATTGGGGCAATGACTATTTAAGATTAAAATTTAAGTTTTCCAGTGGTACTATTTTTCTCAGGCGGAAGATTATATTTCCATTTGTGAAAAGCCGCAGTGTCAAAAATCACGACGTTCTTCTTGTTTGAGAATCAGCTGACTCACTAATAAAGAACTCTTGTTTGGGGCACGGCTTTGAGACATGCCTTCTCTCAGTTCTAGTGAATTGGAAAATATGTAGTGAACGGAATCAGCTGTTTCAAAATTTTATAATAATCGGTTGAGTAGTTTCCGCGGAAAAGCGTAACAAACAAAAAACTCATTTTGGCTTTCTTGATTTCCGGGGGAACTCTGTTAGGCTATAGTTAGCCGTATATTGCATACGGTTACTTGAAACAGTCATTCTTGTAGTCTGTCGTGGTGTAAGAGTCTGTTGTTGTGTGTGTGCTCAAGTTATTGTTGTGAGGTATGAGATTTGAAATTAAGTTGGTCATAGAGTATGAATTGAGGATGTGATTTCGAATTGTTCAAGAGTATTGTTGAAGAGGGTATGAGATTTGAAATTAAGTTGGTCATAGAGTATGAATTGAGGATGTGATTTCGAATTGTCCAAGAGTATTGAGTTTTTGACTTTTAGGGGCAATGTGAAGGATGTGGAGGTTTTGATCAATGTTGGTGAATGAGTGATTTTTTGTGAGTAGATGTTCAGCATAATTTGATTTTGTCTGTGGTTGGGTGAGGGCTTTTATGTGTTCTTTGAATCTGGATGTGAAAGATCTGCCAGTTTGTCCAATATAGAAGCTGTCACATTCGTTGCATGTCAAAACATAAAAAACACGCGTAAACAGCGCCTTAAAAACACCTCCACTGCGGTGTCAGCACTTCCCCCACAACATCCGCTCCTCCCACTACCTTCCTTCGACCACCAGACCTTACATACTAGAAAACTACTCAGTCTGCAACCAAGCGCCGAAGACTACTTAGTTCGAAACGCGTCCGCCGCGACTCATTAAAGGTCAGTTCTGCACAGCAAGATAATACATATGAATATTTTAGGACGTTGAAGCAAAAAAGTCCATTGTTTAAGAGTTGAGATTATTTCAATATTATTAGTCCAATTTCTCTACTCATCGCCGGATCAAACGATGACCGGAAGCCTCGCCACTGAAGTGATTAAATTAATTAACAGTGAAATAAATTAATGATTAGCTAGCAACGGTTAGGCGCGCGGTTAAGTCATTTGTGAGTTAGTTCAGTCACATCTAGTTTTGTTAGGCACCCAGGGAAGGTTTTGTAAGGTGCGCAGAGCATACACTGCGTTTGGGGCAGTAGTATCATGGCAATGTGGTAATTCACTTGATTTGTGTCGTTTAATGGTAAATTAGCTCGATGTATGTTTTTTATGCATCAAAATAATAAAGGTATGAGGTGGTTCAGTCACATCTAGCCAGGTTAGGTTAGGTTTGGTTATGCGCGCTTCGCGCGTACTGCGTTTGGGGGCGGTAGTGTTTTGGAAATGTTATATTCACTTGGTTTACATTGTTTTAAGATTTGGAACTCCTCACATGTTTGCAAATTATGAAGTTTTCAAATAAAAATATAAATTTTCATAAAAAATGTTTTTTTTTTGAAAATTTCATTTTTTTGTGAAATAATTGTGACCCCCAAAAAATTACAACGGATTATTGCTTCCTGGGGTGTGTAGATGTCACACAAAAAAATCGCCGCTAAATTCAACAAGTAACGTTTCTATATAATACCCTTGAAACTTCCTAATTTCAAGGGTGATTTCAAAAGCATTCACTTGGCTGTGCCTTCTGGACAGGTTTGATTCAAGCTGATATCAGTTTGTTGCTTATCGTCCTATACCAAAGGCATTTCAATTCCTCAATAACTTATCCGTATATTATTTTTATGTCTTGAGATAATTAGTTTCTTCGGCGAAAAAAATCATGCATAGGCTAGGCCTATTCTGTATTTCAACTTTAAAATGAGAATATCAATTATCTGCCCCTACGCTTTTAACCTAAACAGTAAGCGTCTGCTTCGAGTTTTCAACGGCTGATTTACGCTAGATGATTTATTGTCTTTAAACAGTTTGAGAATCGATTATAAATTGCGGAATTTATTTAGCTTAGAAGTGCAAGGGGACGGTATTTGATAGGGGGCCGATAAGTATGTTTACCATACATGAAATGAATCTTCACATCAACAGGTTTTAGGTTATATATTTCTATACCATATGATCAACCATCCGTGTGCTACAACTCAACAAAAAGAAAAGCATGCAATGAGTTCTCAACTGATTAATAGAATTCAACAGTGTACAATACCATATATTTTACTCATGTTTGCTTCCCTCAGCACGCTTTTTTCGTTTAGTTCTTTTTCACGAATTCTAACTTTAAACTGCCTGCCGTTTTCGAGTTCCAAGTCAGAATACAATCGCTTGCGAGCAGTTATTGGCATAATGAGACAGAAATAATTGTTCCTAGTTTAAAAAGCTTCTTATAACACACTAAACAAAGTATAACTTCGAAAGTTTCAACAGATAATTTCTAACCTAAAATGAAGTTTTGGCACAAGGCACAAAATCACAGATTGATTTATAGTAGTACCACCACAATGTCAAACGGCGGGAAACGGCAAAAGATGGCCGTGAACCGTTGAGTGTATAAAACCTTAAAATATAGAATGTTGTTTCAACTTTAGTTCTCGTAATCTCGTTAATTGAAATCACACCATTTTACTGCAAACTTTATTATTCATATTGGATATCTAGAACGTAAAAATTGTTCTCACTTCTCACCGTTGAGTGTATAAAACCTTAAAATATAGAATGTTGTTTCAACTTTAGTTCTCGTAATCTCGTTAATTGAAATCACACCATTTTACTGCAAACTTTATTATTCATATTGGATATCTAGAACGTAAAAATTGTTCTCACTTCTCACTTCTCACCGCCTGTTATCACATTAGAGTAGTTTGTTGTTTTTTTATGATGGTGTGGGGGGGTGGTCGGTTCCGGGTTACAGCTCCACTACCAATCATTACACGAGACACCCAGAAGGCCAGAAACGAGTAGGGAGGCATCGAAAAAACTTTAATATCAGTTACTGGGTGTAAATGTTTTCATACATGAAGGAGTAAATTCAATTCAATTTATTTGTTGTCAACAATACATAATAAAACATTCATATATTCAAACAAAAATTACATCACTTCTTATCATAATAATGAATATCTAAATAAAATAATTGTTACATCCCTCTTTAAGCAAAGCTTGTGCTGAGAGATGGTGCATCTTTAAAATGTCAATATCATATATCAATATCATATAAGACATTGAATTAAAAAAATAACATGTATACTACAAGAAACCTGAAAACACATAAATGTGTTCTGCTCATTGTACAAATATTTGTATATGGGCAATTGGTTTAAAAGATACAATTGAACATTTAAAGCAAAATAATTAAAAATTTGATACCTAAAAACACGTCTAGTTTTCTATTATTATTTTAAATGAATGAATCTTCATTATAATACAAAATTATGAAAATATAAATTTTAACACAATAATATTATAGGAATTTATTATAGTATGTAATTTTCCATTACCTGCCTGCACTATAAATCTTGCTATTTATAATTAAAATTGTGTCCACTTTGAATTAGTCTCTTTGATAAAACAGTTGAAGGCACTGTCTAAATGATTTGTGAGTGGACAAATAATAATAGTCTGTAATAATGGACTGGGGCGTCCCAGAGATTTCAAGTAACAAACAGTTAAAAAGTCTAGGGCAATTATATGCTGCATGGACACTGGCAGCCTTTGTTCTACAACGTGGTTCCAACAGGAATCTCTCAGATTGTCTACGGGTATCATAACCGTGAAGTGGGGCTATGGGGAATTCATTGCGTCATGAATAGACAAAACTGGCCAGATCAAAATCACACAACTGTTCAATACTGAGTACATTGAACTCTTTATATACCAAATCTGTTGAATACCTGACCGGCTTTTTCAAGCATATTTTGATAATTTTCTTGTACAATAATAGAATAATGAGAATTGTAATAACACATCCACCCCGGCCAACTACACCATATCGCACAATTGACTGCACAAGTGACACCATTCTTACTTGCTCAAAAGTAAAAATATTTCTCAATTGTACAAACTTATATAACACTTTCCTCAACCTGGAACATAAATATGAAAACTGGTTCCTCCATTTCAAATGGTTATCAATAACTATTCCCAAGTATTTTGTACTGTCTTTAAATTTTATTTTAGGACATTGACATCCATTACCACTGCATCCGGATTCATGAAAAGCTAAATCATCCTCTACACCACCATTGCTATGTGGCAGACCTGACGAGGTCAAAGAAAACGAAATGGCTGAAGTTTTTTTAATGTTTAAACTAACTAAGTTGAAATCTAACCAATTTTTATAACCTCCAAACCCTCATTTGCTCGATGAAAAACATCATTCCATGTCGCACCCCAAAAAACAGCTACAGTGTCATCAGCAAAAGAAAACAAAGAACAACTCTCAAGTTCTATATTAAGTAAATCATTAATGTAAATTAAAAATAAAATAGAACCCAGAACTGCTCCAAGTGGTACACCCATCGAAATCCCCAACCCTGAGCTTATAACCCCATCACCCCAACTACCTAAGTTCTACAATTAAAATAGCTTTTAAAGAACCCTAAAGCAGCACCTCTAATTCCAATATCTTCCAATTTTTTAAACAAAATAGTGTGGTCCACTGTATCAAAGGATTTTTGGAGATCTAAAAATACTCCTTTACATTTTTCTCCATTGTCCAATGATTCCATAATTTTCTTAGTTACATTATAGACAGCATCAGAAGTACTTATACCATTACGAAAACCAAATTGAAGATTAGATAAAATCTCATATTTTTCCAAGTACTCTACCAGGCGGGTCTTAATAATTTTGTATTTAATATAAACTTAAAAAAACACTTTTAAATGGAAATTAACTCACGTTATGGCGTGACGGCCGTTTCGCTCTGTTGTCTAGAGCATCGTCAGACGACCCACAGTACACTGACTTAAGGGTTGTAACCCTCAAACTCATACCTTAAGTCAGAGTACTGTGGGTCGTCTGACGATGCTCTAGACAACAGAGCGAAACGGCCGTCACGCCATAACGTGAGTTAATTTCCATTTAAAAGTGTTTTTCTAAGTTTATATTACATATTAGTGGAAACAAGATGGATCTTCAACATCATAATTTTGTATTTTTTACAATCTTATTATAGAGGTTCTCTGACCTTTTTTAAAGTTAGAGTAATTAAGTGAATGGCCTGATTTTATAGTAAATTAGATCTCGACCCACTCGCGGTCGGCAAACCAATCTCACCCCCCCCCCCCCCACATAAAAAATTCACAGTGGTTGAGTTCCTGGGAGCCTTACCGGTAAAATTTATCCGGTCGCCGGTAAGGCTCCATGTGCCGGTGGCATCTGATTGGTGTATTCATTAGTCTTGGGTCGCTAACGGTTTTCTCGTTAACGAAACGAAACTAGTTTTGAATAAACTTTAACTAGTTGAAAGTGTCAACTAATATTAACAATGCTAGTTAATTGTTAATATCAACAATGCAGATCGTTATGGAACAAGAAATCCAGGATTTTTTTTCTTTATGCTTCTTCTTTCCCTTGGACATTATTTCCCGGACAGGGTGCTTGAAAAGTCAATCTTGAAACTATCAATCAATTGAAACTTCCTTCAAAAATCTAAGGCAAAAAATTTACATTCTTGTTGACTGAAAAAATGCATTTATTTATTGTTTGAACAAGTTATTTGAAGGATGAGTAGTTTCTAACAAATAAGTTAATAAATGTTTACCTACATTATAACTTGATATAATGATATACTTGATTGTAGCATATAATCTAATTCAAATTATTGCGTCAGTAGTCTCTTAGTAGAATTTCAATTAACTTCTGCATTTATATAATCTATATTTTTTATAATCTTTTTATAATCTAATATCACAACTGACACTGTATTTCAATTTAATATATTGACTTTACTCACTTATATTGGAGATGCTAGAAGGATGCATTTCACTTCTGAAAAGAAGCTTCGTCAGCCTTCTTTTCAGAAGTGAAATGCATCCCTCTAGCATATCCAATATAAGTGAATTAAGCCAATATATTAAATTGAAATACGGTACAGTGTCAGTTGTGATATTAGATTGTTCATGAAGTATTTCGTCATGGAAAACATCACAGAGCTTTTTATATTTTGAGGAGCATCAAGAAGGCAACTATATTGATAAACTCTTATTACCTCTTCTACTACTTGTGAGTGCACACTGGGCTAAATCAATTTTATGCTTCCAAGGAATGTTTCATAGAAACCAGCAGCTGGTGATTTGAATCATGATCTACTAATAATTGGTTCAAACCTTCAAACTTTTTCAATCCTTGTAGATAATTAATCCATATTCTTCTGACAAAATTTTCTGTAGTCTCATTCAAATTTTATTTAAACTCTTCACCACATACTCAACTTACTTTCTCAATGCACTTGTACTTTTTTATATTCAGTATTATTAGAAGGCTCACTACTCAAATATTTACACATCCCACTTGCAAATTGACATTTTCTTGACCATTTTCAGTGACTATTGCTAGGCCTACTGTACTAATCAAACATTTTCTCGTGTAAAAATTATGTTGCTGCAACTCAAATTGACTAATTTAATGTGATTATTTCTCTTTTGATTTTACAATCATTTTTAAATTGGATTTGACCATTTGACTTTAATGGCTGAATAGAGTTAGCAAAACTATTAAATTGAAGCTAGTTTATAAAAATTTTTTTTAAGTTTGATGCCCGGTTTCCCAGTCACTCAGTAAATCAATCATTCAGAAGCTGTTGCTACAATAGCGGCCCTGAGGCTTGTTTCACACATACCCGCCAGCCGGGTAACTGGTGTTGTTTACCCAGTTGTACAGACATTGTATTATATCAGGGGTGCCCACCCCCCCTAAGCCTCATGACGCACCCCCCCCTAAATTTAGCACCAACCCCCCCCCCCCATAAATTGGGCCCCCAAAAAAATGCGAAAAAAGCCCCACGTATTCTTTCTAAAACTAAAAGAAGATTTTTATAACTATTGAAAAAATTCAAACCCAGTTGATAATATACAAAATGTATGTATAGTCCTTGAGATTCTTTACATAGGTAACACTTTTTTGTAAAGGTAAAAAATAAATATCAATGAAATGAATATATGAACTTCTGCTCAATAAACTTAATTGCAAAATAGCTAAATAAGAATTTGAACCTAAATGGTTTTTAAACAATTAAATATTATTACAAATGCTGAAATGCACAATGTTCAATAAAAATGAAATACCTATAAGTTTATTCGGTGTACCAATTACATTAAGGTTAAAAATTCTACAAATTTGTTCCTTTAAAGGAAGTGAAAACAATGAGTTAATAACTTCATTTGTAAAACACAAAAATTCAAAATACTAAGTCATTTATTGGACAGTAGTTAAACAACAGGCTATTTACTTAGTGTAGTATCTTGGGAGAATTTATGTATGGATGAAGTACATGAAAGGCACACATTTCATGTATAGTTATTTACAACACACAATCGAAAGAAGTGTCTTTCAAAAACAAAATAAAGACATAGTTATGAAAAATTACTGAATTTTTAGTATTTAGTAAGTTTTGCTTTTGCAGTTCTTACTTATTAGTAAGTAGTTATCGTAAAATACATGGAAAACATAAAAAGTTTGAAGTCAAACATTTTAAATTTGTAGGCTGTGACCATCTACAAGTTAGCTAGGCATCTTCTAAGCTTGTTAAATCTATCTCTCTAAACCCCACATAGAAGTTTTTGTCTTTGGGATGAGGAAACAGAAAACCTTTCAATTATTTCTTCGTTAGAAATAGACTCAAGTACATCTTTTTCTGCAGCTAGAACCATTAGATTGGACAACCATGAGTCTCCCTTATTGCTCTTTCTGCTGATTAACTAGTAACTAAGGAAAGTAAAGTTGTATAAACCACTTTCAGAGCACTCGCTTAGCGTCTTGCTAAGTTTGAATAATAACTTCCTGCACAAATCCTAAACATAACTATTTTAGCTAATTCATATTCAATTGTAGGCTATAATAATAATTATAAATATATTTTCATTATTTGACATTCTATCTGGTGACTTTGTAGTATATTTTTGAATGTTGTCACGTTAAACACGGTTTCAATCAACTTTACGCCCCCCCCCCCCCAAGAATTTCAATGACGCAGTCTGCGTCATAGCCCCCCCCCCCCCCCTGTGGGCACCCCTGATCATATAATATTATATAAATACGTCAGATAAACAATAAAGGTTACCCAGCTGCCGGATATGAGTGAAACAAGCCTTAAAGCCGCTAATGAAGCAATAGGTACTCAATGCTTTTCTAAACGACTGAGAAACCAAGCATGAACCATATATTTAATCCATCATTATATTATTTCCATGCCAGTTGATCTAAAGTACCTCATTTCATTGGTTTCCCAATTTATTCTCATATACCGTTATGATATACTCATTGGGATTGAATAGGAAATTTTAATTTATCATTCCAATTGGCGGCTCTGCTAGCGTAGTTGGTTGGAGCGCTTGTCTGTGATAAAGACTCTGGATGGCTTCGTTTCCTGCAGCCTGTGGGGGAACGTCAACCTTACGTTACGTCCTCGAATGGTGTAGATGCCACAACCTCGTCTGGGCTGGGAAACGTACGTACTGAGTTCCCTCGGTTAGGTGTCATCTCTTGACTGGAGGCAGTGTTGAGATGTCCGCTGACGGTGGGTTACTATCAGTGACTGCGGCCAACAAGGCTCTGGCGACTGGCGAAGTTAGGGAAACCCAAAGCTAGTAGATCGATCTGTCTGCTTCTAATCTTGGTGGTCTCTCATTGGCACCTTTCATGCATCACTCTTCTTTTCTGTTCCCAATTCCCTTATCGGGCCAAGTAATGGGTATTGTTAATTTCAATTTTTATATTTTCTCTCAAGTAGGCATCAATTATTTTATAATAATTTTAAGAATTCTTTATTAAGAATTATTCTATCATTCACAGTCCCTATGTAAATTGTTGTGTAATGTGATTTTGAAAATTATGTGAATAAATTGAATTTAACTTAATAATGTTGCTGTTTAATAATGTAAGATGTGTAGTGTTTATCCTGTTTCTCCTGAGAATTGTTTTCTCAGGGGTTAAACTCTCAGACCCCTCAATTTCGTAGGGTTTTTTCACCATCGATATGTAATAACAAAATTACTAAAAGCTAAAATTTGGAATTGGATGTGTTATTAATTTAAAATTGAAAATGTTGATTGTTTTTTGCACATTATCTAGTTGCAAGGTGAATCAAGTTCTATTCAAAGTCATAATGAATTTTATATTTCAGTATCAGTGAATGGTTCGATGTGAATTCAAGAGATTACACAAAAATAGAAGAGAAGTTTATTGTATTTTTCAAGGCTTTCTCTGATGCCACTCAGTGTCCTTTCCCCTAGCTTCAAGAACGTTTTTCATTGAATGGCTTTCAGTTGGCCTACACTCGAATTTCATCTTTAAATTTAAAAAAAATCAAATTAGTTACACAGACACTTTTGAGTACAGTAGGAAACTAGGCAAAGTTGAAAGACTTAATGCTACTGGAAGTTAGAAAATCGTGTCACTGATTTAAAATTGACATTTAGGGTGAAGGGGAAAGGGAGCCTCCAGCCAAAACTCTGCTTCGTGCCACAAAAGGTCTCTGTATGGGCCTGATTGTAATAATTTGAAACCACTATAACCTGTAAAATTGGCACAATAAAAGTAGTATTTTTATATTTCATAGATTAAAATTTGTTCACAACTAATTAATGAACTAACCCACGAAAAGTGGGTTTAAGTTCTTAAGCAAAAAATTCATGAAAGCGATGATTTATTGAATTTAAGCTTTCAATGAATGGATTTAAGCTTTTATAGAAAATGAGTCTTGAGTCTCCTGAAACACGATTTTAGAGGGACTGCTTATCAAAATGTTCCCGTGGTGTGGGGGGGGGGGGTGCCGCACCGCTCCTCTTGATAGAGGGGGTATTCCATACCCCTCAAACCTCATGGATGGGCCCCAAAATCTCCGATAACCCCTCCATTTCAAAAGTGTCACTATGCTAAAGGCAAGAGCACCCTTAGTTAAGAAATGTATTATTTTGTTTGAGTACAATTAAGATTTTCATAAGTATTCCTATAGATTTCAATAAATTTGGATTAAGGTAATGGCTGACCAGTAGTTGCCCCAAGCTGTTTCAATTACGTCTAGTTTTTTCATCCACTTCTAAATTTTTAATGCGTTTTAAAAACAGAGTCAAGTTCTGTATATTGAATGAATTCGATTTTGTGTTGCTTTTTCACTTTTTAGTGGAGTTAAGATTGATCGTTTTGTGCATTCTAGACAAATCGCAAAGGCAGCAACTTCATAAAAACACTCAGAAAATGCTTTACTTCGATACCATGTTGGTATACTCAAATACAGTACAAAGCCGATTTTCCGTGTTTAATATTGTCTAATTGTAATAAAATACTTGAAGAAATCACGTGTCTGGAACACGGTTCTGATGATGTGATCTTGAATATTTGGAAGTTGAGATAAAAGCAGGTTGATATTGAATTGAAAAATCCATTGTATAATAAATTATTGTTTTGAAGTGTAAGTTGCTAACAGTACAATGTTACTTTAAACTTTCTTCACGTGCCGAATGTAAGCTGAAAAAACATTCGTATTACGCTTCCAGTGCTTCTCTATGCAGGAAAAAGGCTTTGGATCGAGATCTGAGACACCCACATTCCAAACAAATCTGTGCCCATCACAGTCCGTAAGAATTTTGCCACCATCACAGCAACTATCACTGAAAATAATAAAAAAACTTAATCCAGCTAGATAGATAGGTAGATAGATTGATAGATAGATAGATTTAATAGCGTCCATTGCCCTCCTATACAGGGGGATCTTGAGTTTGTCAAAAAAAATTAAAATGCACAATAAAATAGAGTACTCAAGAGCAAGACAAATAAAACCAAACATCTCATTCTCTTCAAGCCAAAATTGTCTACCGAAAACCAGGGTATTACTAAATTAAAACGTTTGAATAGTAATCTCTGTACTCTTCTATGGAATAAAATACCATACTTATAAAATCCTTTTTCAACTTGGCTCTAAACTCCCTTTCATCTAATTTTTTGATGGAATCAGGTAAAACATTATATAAACGGACTCCCGAACTCCTGACACCTCGCTTATAGAATGAAGAGCAATGAACCTCATCCCTCAGTAAATGCCTATTCCTGGTATTATACAAATGTATGTCATCACCACGCTTAAAAATTGACTCATTTTTCTTTACAAAACATAGTGTCTCAAGCACATATAAACTTGGGAGAGGCAAAATTTTCAAACTCCTAAAAGCTTGAAGCTATTACCAATAAAGTTGCTATTAATCTTTAGATTTTACAAGCCCCAATACATCACGAACACTTTTACAGAATAAGATTTCAAAATATTCAAAGCTAGAACAGTAGATAGAAACGAGAGAATGAATGATACAGGGAGCACAAATACACACACTCTGCAGTTGTAACAGTGTACGATTGATAGGACAATATTGATCTTATTAATTTGAACTCTTATTTAGTGATTTTATTTGAAAGTGAATTTTATGGGCGAGGTAAAGACTCGAGATGAAATTGGTTTGATTGTATAGTTTTGTAACAAATAAGAAATTCGGCTCCCACGGTTACACAGTGATTAAAAACAAAAATTATTAATATCAAATAGATTATAGACTTAGATTATGCTATTTCCAACATAGTGCCGTGAAAATGTGATTATCTTATCGGTAAAGGAAATTAAATTAACTATTGTAATGAAATTGTAGGTGATGTATTTACATAGAATGGCGAAGATGGACATTGAAAAACACCTAACCAGTAGAAAGGGACAGGAAATTGAGAACGTGTTGAACAGTCGCAATTTGACGTCATAAAAGCTCGTTATCAAGCATTGATTATTATGGTTCTTATAAGACCCTTATCACCAGGCCAAGTCACCACGTTTCCTATTCCTGAATTTGTTGCTTTGTGACATAGTCAGAAAGGGCAAGATAGTTTATTGAGACGATTATTACTTAGCTTAATACGTCATACTGAAGAATAATCTTATGGTCACAGAATGGCTAAAAGCACGCCCTCATTGGCAATCGGCTCCAGAGAATAAAAACGAAACCGATCATAAAAAATAAAAAATGAAAATGACAACCCCCATTCATACATCACACTCACATAACACAACACTACAACCAACAAAATAACATCATCCTTCAGAAAAATAAAAAATAAGATAGCATACAGAACAACCAACTCACTCAAAAGACTCCTTCACCCACCAATTGCACTTATTGCTGCTTATATAAAAATACTTACAATATTCATTTAAATCATACCTAATAAGAAATAAGAACTTACTCGTTTGAAAATTGCTTGAAAGCAATAAGAATAGAACAATCTTTGGCAGTTGTAGCTAGGAGGTAGCGCTGAATAGGACTCAGAACAAGTTTCTTGAGTTCTCGTTCACTACATAAACTTTTGACATAAGCATAGTCATTGGCAACTAATCCCATATTTCTGAAAAATTAAGAAAATAAATATTTCAACAAAAATTCCAATTTCAATTCATATTGATTTGGCCTGAATTCACTGTATCACCACAATAGAAATCAAAATAGATTATTTTTTAATTATTTAGTACGGTACAACGTATAAATGGAAGCCAACAGGCATACGCCCAAAGTAGCTTCCTTAACACAGTTTACGTGAAATTATTTCACTACATAATCATTGAAAGTTAAAGATACATTTCTGAGACAGAAAATGGAAAAATACTGTAAAAGTCATATAAAGAATGTAGATTAATGAAAAGAGAGGAAAACTTTTCATGAAATACAAGTGCATCTTACGGTATAAATTACAGATGAATGCTAAGGTAGCAAATAGAAAATACTGAATAGTAATATGAAATAAGTAATATGAAAAAATAGATCAATAAAAGGAAAAGAGTAGCTTGAGAAATGAAGGATAAACAAAAGAAAACATCACATAATTTTCAACTGAGGAAGTTGAGGAGTTTTCATTCTGAGAGAGTTCCGTTTTTCTACAAACATATCAATATCACAGCCAAAACTATTTTCTTTGTAGTGGCGAAGGTGATATTGTGGAAGGTATCCATAATGAATAATAAGACGAAATTGCCACAACCACATTTATTAAAACTTTGAGCTATTACAAATGGATATGAGGAAATTATTGTCAATAAAATTTTAAATAAAATAAGTAGGAGACTAGCAATCAGTGCTAGCATTGCTGTAACTAATACTGGGGAAAGGTCATGGATAACGGTTCCTTACCTTGGCCCAGTTTCTGATAAATTAGGAAAATAATTGAAAAAGAACGGTTTTGATGTAGCTTTTCAAACCAAACCAATTTTAAAGAGTTTATTCGGGTGTAGTAAAGACAAAATTGATATCTGGGATAAAAGTGGGGTTTATAAATTGAATTGCGGTGATTGTAATGCTTGTTATGTGGGTCAGACTGGTAGAAATTTCAAATGTAGAATAAATGAACATATCAGGGATTGGAAAACCCAAAAAGAAGATTCAAATTTTGCAGAACATTTCATTAATAATGGGCACAAGTTCAAGGCTGAAGAAGATGTTGAATTTCTGCATTTGATTGGCAAAGGCAGACAAAATTGAACATTTAAGAAGCTTTGGAAATTACTAGGTTGGTAGAAAAAACGATTCCAATACTAGTTTAAATTACCAAATTTATTTTAACCAATTCAATACAACTAACTTGGTTTCATCATAATTCCAGCCTCCATTTAAAAAACAGTTATTGCATGTATTTCTCAGTTGACCTTGACTGCATTTCAGTGAGCTTCTAATTTTTTAGTTTCAATTTGATTAAATTCTAGCCTTCTTACGTATTTTTCTTCTTTGTTGCTTTCTTGATGTTCACAGTGTTTAGTTATTGATTTGACTCTTATATTTGCTTGTTACTCCTCCCACCAGGGGGCGTGACTTGACAGCCAATCACAACATCCGATGAAGGTCAGCCTCTTTCCCGCTTAGCCAATATAGTATCATTCCATGTTCAGTATATATTAAGCTTCTCTATACTTTAGTTTTAGTTTGATTGAGATTATGGTGTAACAACCGAAACTAGTTTCTCAAAGTTTTAATAAATGTGGTTGTGCATGGCCTCCTCTAACAAGGCCGCGGCCAACGATATGGCAACTCTGCAATCCCCTCCACTCGCCGGCCTACTCGCCAAACTCTCCAGAAACTCTTTAAATGCATGTAATGTTTACAATTCTCAACAATTTCTATATATATGATCATCCCGATTTGTTTCAATTCCTGAGGAAAGGAGTATGTGAAGCACTGCATTATAAATGCTTTCTGCCCATACAGCACATACATATTACAATAACATAATAATGTTGTCTTGTAACGTTACATATATACGTAATATTAACGTTGTTAAACGGACTAATTATCGGGTAAGGTGAAGTTACATAGTAGCATAAACGTCATGTTACATAACATAATGTTACTTGAAACAATTTTGTAAAGTTACATAAAACGGTTCAGTAACGTTACATAACATGAACATAAATAATTATTTAAAATAAACTTCACTAATAAATGCAACACTTACTAATTCAACACGGCCTAACCATAGGAGTAGGCCTCCAGCTGTGTCTGAGGAAGCATTCTAACAATGCGAAATGGTCATCACACGAATAAGTGTTTAATACACTAGGGAAGTTTATTTTCAATAATTATTTATGTTTAATAAGGTTTAGTAACATTGCAGAAAGACAGTATAATTAAGTTTTGAAATTGTTAAAAATTAACATTATCGTAACATTCTTAATCAGTAACATAATGTTTTATCAACATTCCAAAAACGTAACATTGGACAATTTTTGCATATTGTAAAATATTTTAATTGACCACATAATGGAATCATGAGCATGCACACAGAGCTTATTATTCTGCTCATGTCATGTATGCTCATGATTCCATTAACGGTCTGTGAAAATATTGTAGAATATGCAAAATCACTATTTAAAAATTTTCCATAAAACTGGCAATGTAACTCAATTGAGTAATAAGTTTTATAACGTTATCAGGATGAGTGCACTTTCGTCCTTTAAAAGACGCTTTGTCAAAGCTGACAAAGGGGCAAAAGTGCACTTCAGATAATGTGGGTAAAATTTATTACTTAATTTACACACAAAGCCAGTTATTTGGGAACTTCAAATACTTTACATCGTGAAGATGGATATTCCAGAAAAATGTTGGAATGAAATAATCAAAATTTGTGAAAACAGTGAGGGCTGAACCAAATAAATCCAGTCTAATAACGATCTAAATAAATCCGGTGTTAAACTACATAAAAATTTATCTAAACCTTTGAGAGCATGCTCTGTTTAGATCAAAGGTGCTGCAATGTGTTCAGTTTTATTTGGGGTCCCTTTTATATACAGTATAGTGTTACCACAGCTCGTGAAATGTGCATTCCAATAATTCTCCATCCATTTCAAAAAATGGAAAAATTATACGTAATATACTAATCCTTTGATCTTCTGTCTTGATCTTGTCTTCGTTTTTCAGGATCGGTACGTTTTACAGTAGAAGCGTTTTTGCTTAGATATGCAGGCAAGTTGGGAAATAGTTTTGGAACAGAGCTAGGACTTAACAAAGGTTTATCTCGTTTGAATTGACACAATTCACCGTTGCTGTTTCTAAAGTTCTCTATCCAAATTAATTCGATTACATGAAAGTGTTTTATACAAAGATACGCACGTTGGGGAGGAGTCCAATTGGAACACGGTATAGCACGAGGTATAGCACTACGGCGGCGCTTTTCATCTTTTGGAAAACCAAACACTTGGACGTAGCCCTCTCTTTTTACCGCACTTTGGAAATTGCTGCTACACCCTGGAGCAACACACTTGTATGGCATTATTGCAGTAGTCAAATCCACCGAAAATCCATCCTAACAAGCGTTTAAACGTTGAACTTGAACTACTACATATGAACTTGTGCTACAGCGGCTGACTCGATAGGCCGGGAGTGCGGCGTTGCCACATTTCCCTCGCCGCAGCCTTGTTAGAGGAGGCCATGGGTTGTGACAATTTCGTCTTATTATTCATCCAAAACTATTTATCAATCTGGAAATTCTATTGAGAGGAGAGAAGTATCTGCTAGCAGTCTTAAACCTGGGAATAAAAATAGTGTGTGTTTCCTACGCCTTAAAACTGGAACTGAGAAAAATATTTTAGAAATAAGATATGTTGAGTGTGGCAACATGATTCCTGGTTTCTTTCTTATTAAGTATCGTTTGTAACAGATTATATTATTATTAATGATATTTTTATTATTATCCAGTGCCAGTTTATTGACAGGGTATATAGCCATTATGTTAACGCATATCAATTGCTCGTGATCAGTTTATGTAGTAAATTCTTTGGCAATACTGTGCTATTATTCGGATTATCAAACACCGTAACAGACTGTGCTTTTTAAGTGTTTAGCTGTTTTTAAACGTTTCTTTCTGCTTCGTTGAACAGTTTATTGGATACTTGTTTATTAAATTATCGATCGGCCTATTCATAGTTAGTAATTAATTTTTGTAGAGTGATACTGAAAATTCATCATTAGCTGAATGTTTTTGATTTGCTTTTCTTGTGTGAATAAAGTGCAAGTGTTAATTTCGAGTGTTGCCAGCATTATTTTAGTGATAGAAACCGTAACAGTATCAACTAAATTTTTTTTCTAAATTTTGAATATTTTGATACATCTATAGCCCTTTACAAGCTGCGGTAGTTTGTTATAAAACTTTCTACCAAAATAGCCAGATTTAGTTAATATCTCACTACTCAGATTCGTGTATCATAACTATGTTAATCGATATTTTGCTCCATACCACATGATTTTACCTACAATATAACTTCATATACAAACAAGCACCATACAGTGTTACAAGGCAAAGTTTCTTGAATAAATGCCTACATGAATCCAACCTATTTGCTCTTTTGATATACCCAACAGCTTTCTTATGGATGTCAAACGCCCTATGCGCCCTAACGCGCTTTGTTAACATAGCTACTAAATTCATGAATAAGCTTCCTTCGAAGATCAGAAAACTGGGAGGTGATTATCCTAGTGCTCATTTCTAAGACTTTGGTCGGTGTTCATACATTAGAAAAAAGATGAATCTATAACTGGTGAATTATAAAAGCTTCAAATGCTACATCCGATTTTTTCCTTTTAAAAATTAATTTTACTCCATTAAGCTGCATCTCCACCAACCGAACATGCTCGGCGAACAGTGTTCGCTGGAATTATTTGATGTCGCTGAACATTGTTTGGTGTTGGTTTGGTGTGGACGCCTTCTCGAACATATGATCGGTGTGGTGGGAGTAGTGGCTGGAACCTGTAGTTGGTCGTCACTGTTCGCTCACAGACCGAACATTTCAATTGAACTCACGAACATGTTCGGTGACCCATATGTTTAATGCTTGTCCGTTTTTTGTATTCGCTAACAATGTTCGGCAGACATGTTCGGTTGGTGGAGACGCGGCTTTAGATAAGCTATTAATGAAAGATATGGACTTTAAAAATGTTTGAACTGTAATGTTATATGTTTTGATGTAAGTTATATTGAGTATAATTGCTAATTCTTATCTGTTGCCTGGCATATGTAGTAGAATGTAAGGTCTTTTTGGCTTAATAAAATATTCTATTTTATTGTACCCCATACTATTCGTCTGTACCTATAGCATACACAAACCAAGTTATCAAATTGCATACGTTTTCACGCCGATTGATTGTTTCAACAAAAAACAAGTTGATAGCACAGTGCTTTTTGTATAATTAATTTAATGAATGCATAAATCCGTACGGTACCTGTACATCCTATAGACGTCTTCAATTCCGAACTGCTGTAATTGCTGAATTTTAAGGATACGGTCGAGAACACAATTTCCAGGCAAAGGCAGACTTGACCAGTTACACGGTTGTGTTACAGTTGCCACTTGGTCGATGAGTGGATCAGTTGGAAGATTTGCTATCGCTATGCCATCAAAATCTTCTACTTGGAGTCCTGTTTCACCATCAGTTGCATCTGTTGTCAACATTTGATGGACCAAGTCACAAAATTTATCTACAGCCCTGCAAAACAGGAAAACTTTATTTACTATTGATGACAACAGGAAAACCAATGTACAGTTCTCCATGGAGACAAATATTATTAAATAGAGTGAGAGCCAACAGTGTTTAAGCAAAACTACGGTGAAAGATAAAGCTAATTCTAATCTGACCACTCTGTCTCAGGTTAGATTCCCGAATATTGTGTTGTATTGCATAGTGTCAAAGGGCGGATCTACCGGAGGGGGGGGGGTTTCGGGCTGAAACCCCCCAAAAAACCCCAAGAATTTTTGCAAGAATTTAGACTTTTACCAATATAATCAGTTTGAAGCTCGTAAAATATTCATTAGCAAGAATTACTTAATTCCACTACTTAGTCTTCAATTGTATGATATCCGTTAAAGTTTTAATACTGTATAACGTCTTAGTTGCATTTACATTGCCTGCAACCAATCAACACAGAGAGTTTCGTGCCTGCTCCTCTGCTCCTGTTTGCAGTTACTCTACAGCGACTAACGATGAAGACAATGACAGTGTTGATTCTCAGAGTCTCATCATTCCAAGTCTCCAAACAAAAATGTTTTGTCCCCATCATTATTCATTCATCTCTCGCCAGTAGAACTACTATGTACTTGAAAATAAATCCTTTTCACATTTTTAATCTACCTTTTATTAACTTTAACGTATTTCATTAGTAGGCTAACAAAACATCCTAAAAATCTTTAATGTGAAACACACGTTTTCCTCCACAAAACAATGTTAAACTACTGTTTTGATCGCTTCATTATATGAAAGTCCTTTCACAAAATTTTTCTCCGTTCAGCCCCTCCCCCCAAAATAAAATCCTAGATCCACTACTGCGATTGTGTGAAATAAATCTATTTTGAATTGAATTCTCAAGTACCTACCTAATATTCTTTGCTTTTTTCTAATATTATACTAGCATTACAAAAGGTGAGTTTTTGCTATCACTGAATAAACTTTTAAATAATTATTTAGAGCAATTACAGTTTCATCACCTGTCAAAATCTTCTAATTGCAGAAGACTTGGAGACTCTTCAAACATTTCCTTAAGTATATTTGATAAATCGGTTTGCACAATATCACTATAAATGAGATCGCCATCCTGAAATCATAATGCATGGAAAGTTTAGAACAGATAGATTTTCTTTTATTATGTACTCAGATTATCAATTTTGCTATGTTATGTAACCTAATGCACAATAATTTACATACTACTACTATACAATGGGTAGATCAAATCTGGATGGGACAAGAAAGGTTGTAAGGAGCACAATCGCCTTAAACCTGTTGGACTGACTAGCACCAACTGTCAACAATAGCTAAGCCAAAGCGTTTGCCCCCATTAAAATGGTTTAGTCACATCAAAGAAATTTATAGCTACATAATTTAAACCGTAATAAAATTAGTACATTAAAAACTAACACGTATGCATCTACACTCAGTTCAAAAACCAATGTTGTCTGTACTCTGGACCAGATAAAACATGAATAAAACTGTCCAATCAATTCATGAAATCAGCGGCCCATAGAACCTTCGCTTTCGCCAGATTTATGGATAAACTATAAAGCCAAACTTTCATACATACCTACATCTACTTGAGACACAAACATTTATAGATCTACAATTACTCTAAACATAAGTGTTGCCTGTATTCTGGGCTACTAAAGACACAAAATGATTGGCATTTCTATTATAAAACTGCCAATTAAATCGAGCCTTGTTCTATCTTGAAGAAAACGTTATTGACAATAGAAAATGCTATTTCTATTTTTTATTATATTTTTACATTTCTCTGTTAAAGAATACATTTTTTTCTTTTTTCTAAATATTTCATTATTTAGGCCACATATTATACTTAACAGGATGAAATTGCTGACTGCATTCATGAAATCGACGAATGGCTCTTCATTTGTTGGATCTTTAGTTAGTTGAATTTTTCAAGAGATTACTTTCATGAATGTATTTGTTGAAAGTGATTTTGAACTTCACCAATATTAGATTTAGCAATAGATTTACAAAAGGAAACATTAGACTGAGCATTGAGATAAGATGCTTGTATGTACAAATGCATATACGAATAAAGGAATTCAATAAGTTCATTATATTACATATGTCTCTATATTTTAAAAGTATTTTGCCTATTTGCCGCCTCATTCCTATTTTTATTTCAGCCCAGTTTGATTCGGTTCCCTGTGTACACGCTAAAATAATTTGGATTTAAGAAGTTATACATATGATTCATAATGAAATGCTCAAAACCAGCCAAACGTAATGCTCTTGCATTATATTATTTCCTGCTTCCTGGTTTAAGTATTTTTTTAAATTTCAATTGTGAAGAGAAATTTGCACCGAGAGTTGCAGAGAAAATGACCGTCCATGGAATGACCTTCATGGAGTTTCCAAAGTGAACGTAACTAGAAGCATCTCGATGGGGCCTAATGCTTCATTACTCAAAGTTTGACAGTAGTTTTGTATTACCTACAAAAGGGTCATTCAGTTGTATTGTTCTCTGTAGAACCTGTCTTGTCGCCATTCAGATCCTGTCTGCCCCTATACTACATATATTACATACATACTAGTACTTTTATTTGGAGTACTCTTATTTTGGCAGAAGACTCGCCCTACTCTTCCCAGCTGTGAGAGACCGTTTTTGAGTTGTGCTATTTTGCGAGTAGAATTTTTTTAAATATTATTTGATTCTTTAGATAAGCTCATTATTACAAGGTTCTATTATTTTCAATTATTTTATTGTATAATAAATTGATTTATTCGTTTCTGAGCTCTTTCTAACTTTAATTTTAACTTCAGCACCTTCTCTAATTAGATTATAATAGTACCTCTAGATTGTCGGTCTACCTCTAGAATGCTAAGCATTACCCCCAAGACAATTCTTATTGTTTTATTACACGGTGGAGTCTCCTACCCCTATCAACACTCAAGTTAATACATTTTATTACCTAGTGTTGGGAACATGTTATTAAAATTTTGAGATTTTCTTTTAAAAAGGTAACTTTGTTGAAATCAGTAATTTTTCAAGAGATTTTTTTTAGGATGAAGCCCACATAGGTCTAAGACCTGTGCGTGGGTAATGAGTTGGATGATGGTGATTTATGAGCTGGATCTACAGTTTTAGGTGGGTTCCGAACCACCGGGAAGTGATTTTCAGCAGAGAACAGTATTTTTTGCTGGCCAATCTAATCGGTCACCGTTACAAACCAATTACAAACAGATTACTTTCATGAATACATTCTGATTGTTGAAAGTGATGTTGAGCTTCACCAGGATTGGATTTAGCAATAGATTTACAAAAGAAAGCATTTGACACAACACAATTGACTGATCTTTAAGATATGATGCAAGCATGTATGCGTATACAAATGCATATGCGAATATAGGAATTTAATAAAAACTGGGAATCCATATTGGGAAACAATATAATTTTTACCAACCTTAAATATTTTCAAATTGTTCTGAGGTTGCATCAAAAGCGACCTTATTGCTTTTGTCATTCGTTTCACGTCCCTGAAAAACAAATAAATCAAATTATAGCTACTAGAGTTGACTTGAACAAAGTAATCGATATCATTAGCAAACTGAGCAGTTATTCATCATTTTATCAAGGTGTAAGGACACGCGGAGCGTTTGCCAAGCGTGGAGTCGACTCCAAGTTTCAAATATGGCAGAATGTCGTTGACAATGAATGATTAACTGACTATGACGGCTCAGCCAATGCCAGTCATTTATCTGATTCGAATCCACGCTTGGCTAACTCTCCGTGTGCGGGCTGATTGCATGCAGTTGAGTCAGTTATTAAATAGCTCTCCAGAAATCATAAAAATTAAACATTTTTGAATATCTAGTCTGCGAATACTGAATGCAAATTGATATGAGATACATCTAGTGGCTCTAACAAAGTAACAATAGCTTGTGCCGCTAAAACAAAATAATTTTCAGATGCAATGTTCTGTGTTCAAACACACCTTTAATAGAATAATCTATAACATTGTAGAAGCCATTAAGTTTATAATTATTAATTATGGGATTATTAAATTGATGAAGATAGAAGGTGATAATTAGTCATTGCATAAATTTATTCATCTGTTGTAGGTTCTTCATGCGTAAATTGGTTGGTGAAGAGATTGAGTTTTTCACACCGTTAAAATATCATAACGTGACTATCTTGACTATCTTCGCATTTGTTGAAAAACTTATTAGTGATAGGATCTGTATGCGCATCACAATATACAGACAATATCGGCCGATTTTAAAATCGCGACGATGTGCAAAAGCTATTATAACTGTCAAGTAAAACACTATTAATTCTGATAAGTAACTACATTTCATCGATCAAAATAATAACTTTCTTCTTTCTGCATCTTTTCAGTTCAGTGAGAAACTATCTAGTCCAGTCATTTTATGCATTCCTTCTTGCAAAATTTATTGTAGTTTTGATTTCATGGTATGTTGTTTGGACACAATCATATCAGTAGTTTGGAACTAATTTTGCACCGTCGAAAACCCTGTACTAGCCCACAACTTTCAAAAATCTTTAAATTTTGGCACTTCTTTTGGGGTTTTGG
The DNA here is from genome assembly GCA_948455865.1 of Conomelus anceps. Lineage (NCBI taxonomy): Eukaryota > Metazoa > Arthropoda > Insecta > Hemiptera > Delphacidae > Conomelus > Conomelus anceps. The sequence continues at coordinate 63,612,586 of OX418222.1, forward strand.
TAAATATTTCGAAAACCATACATCGGACGGGTTAGCATGTTGTATTCAAGCTTGACAAAAATCCCTATAATTTGACACCAGAACGAGTTCGCAGAGAGAAATTGGCTGAGATAAAATATTTCAAAAATGAGCATTTCTCCTATAAAAATGAGAAATCTCGATTTATTATTTGTATTAGCTCACGTATTTAATGAATGATGGAACGCACACTGGTAACTTATAAATGGCTTTTTAGAATATGGTGCAATTCGGACCACACTTTGGAATGCATGCTTCCCCTTTACATGGAAAAAGGCGACTTTTTCATTTCAGAATAGCTGTAACCCAGAAACTATTTGGAGTAAAAATGCAAAATCTGTCTTAAATTGTAGGTAACGCTTCGTCTTCCATAACAATACCTCTATTCAGAAGACACTGAATTTTGGGTGGGTTCCGAACCACTGGGTAAGTGATAATAAAGCAGATAACATCATGTTTGATTGCCAGTCAACCTTACAAGCGCATCCGAGCGACCGGTCAATCACTTTCATTTTTTTACATTTCTGTCCTTTTTGAATAATTTTATCAATTCAGAAGTGTATTTTGAAAATCTGCTGTCATTTTCACAGCGCCTCCGCTTAATTTCAAACCGCATAATTATCAGTTATTTGAAAAACGTTTGGCAAATTTTCATGTTCTGTAAGTTTAGGCTACTAAATATACGCTCGTAAATAGAATACATTCACTTACCCAGAAAATAAATCCAAAGGACAGTATTCACTTATTTTATCTATATTTCCCTCTGTTAGCTGAAACACAGCAATGAAAAATAATGAACATTGATAAGAGTTTTCAACGTTTATTCAAATGATTCTTACATTATTTAAAGTAACAGGCACAATATATTGATCATCTTATTATTTTTTCTCGCTTGATGTGTCTCTGATATTCTATAAACTCAACTCAACTTTTTCAACGTTATTCTAGTCTCAGCCAATCTTTTCATGTTCACAGATTTCGTACGTTTTTACATCTCTAAAAATTTTCTCGATACATTCCCACTTTTAAGGTAGGATTCCTTAGCGACGCGCTAGGCGCTTGTTGCGCTGGCGCAGTGACGTCATCATCTTTTCCAGTTGCTGGCTACATACGATCATTGTATGCTCATTGTATGACGTCATTGCACCAGCCTAAAAAAGGTTTAATGTAATGATATGTATAGTTTTAGTAATGTTTTTACGCTGCTGCATCACAGAGGAAATATACCCTTACAATATTCCTGTTCATAATGCTTTCAAAACGAAATTTGGCGTCCCTTAAAACGGGCAAAGGTATTAAGGATCTTATATCCATTGCTTATATGAGCATACAATTTTGATAGTTCCCTATTACAAATGCTCATACTCATACCTTAAAAAATGTCAGCAAATTTGTGTGCATGGTCTATCTAGCTTTGACACAATACAAGCATCAGCAGATCTTCACACCTTGCAGAAGGCATGACAACGTAGTTCAAGTTTACTTGAAGCAGCATCCATAGACATGTATGTAACATAACAGGATCTGCCAAATAAACAAATCTAACCACTATTGTCCATAGCCTCCAAAAAACTACTAATCTCCATTTGCAAGACCAAGTCTCCAGTGCGAAAGCTTTCAGAATTTAGTCAAGATGCAATACTACAGTAGTGCCAATACATGTCATGATACTTGAGGCAATACATGAGCCAATACTTATTCCCTGTGAGAACATTGCTTAAATTATCAAGTGCGGGTCCAAAACATTGTTGATTCAAATAAATAGGATCCTGCTTTGTGATATTATTATCACCATTGAATTTTTATTGTAAATTTAAAGTCTCACTGAAACGAGTAGAAATATTATTTATTGACAATTAAAATTGACTGCAAGTCGTTAAATTACAATAAAAAGCCAATATTAACGTAGATCGTTATGGAACAAGAAATCCAGGAATTATTATCATATTTTTTAGCAGTGTGATTATTACAGTATTCACTGGTCCCAAGTATTGATTTTATTCTCTTTATTTTCTTTAACTATTGTTCAAATTTATTAAGGTTAGTACAAATAGTAGGAATAAATTACACTTTATCTGCGTGAGCACTCTACTTATATATGCATACAAATCAATACATGAGCTAAAAAACTCAGGAGTGTACTGTGGGTCGTCTGATGATGCTCTAGACAACAGAGCGAAACGGCCGTCACGCCATAACGTGAGTCAATTTCCATTCAAAAGTGTTTTTTAAGTATATAATATGCTACTGTGCCTCAGATAAACCATAATATTATTAGTGATTTACGGAAAACTTACGCCCATCTGAGAATAATTCTAGTTGTAAAATAATTATTATGATTATCATTAATTTAGATTATTTCAGTTAAACATATTTTCAGAGATATTTTGAATATTGTATATCACTGATAATAATATTTACAATTAATATAGTATGAGTTATTTTGAGTACTGCTTGTTTTAATTATTATTCTGGGTGTTCTTATCGATTATTTTTGGACTTTTATTTATTTTCTTAGTTTTGCTATGTATGAAATTCTATGTTCATAAAGTTGTGATGATTACTAGGGAATAAGGAAAGGACAATGCTGGAAATACCATACGGTGTTATGTATTTCAATTCAAATATTATTTTCTAGTGAACAAATAATATCGTAAAATGTACGTAATTTGTTATACATTTTGAAATATTATTGTGAACATGCGGACGTGTTATTTTATATAGTGATACTGTGATACGATTATTGTAATGTATCGAATAAAACAAATTCAATGTATTTTATTTCATAAATTTATAGTGAAACCATAATATTGTAAAATTGTATTTTATCTTTGTAGCTTGATATACTGTATATTTTGAAATATTATAGTAAATGTGTTGTTTCATATTTTGATATGAAAATTCGAATGCATGAAATAAAATACATAGCACTGTGAATTCTATTATTTCGCCGGAAAGTACTACAATAAGAAAAGGAAAATGATAATGAATAGGAAGGCACTTACCACTACATGCGTACATATACGCATAAATACAGGAACAGCCGGAAGCGGGTGGTCAGCTCAGGTGGTAACCTGTCTTAGTTGAAGGCTTTTAATGCATTGCACTGCGTCGTAATCTCATCGAATCCCCAAGGAAAGCATCCCTCCAACCATGGGTAAGGCCAGGAGGGGAAGGGGTAGAGAGGAGAAGATAAGGAATGCTAGGAAGGCTTGAAAACATGGAATTGTCAAATCATTTAGTTATTTTACAATAGATATTACACCTATCGGGCGATTCAAAAAGAGCGCCGGTTTTGATCTATCAAATTTAGGACTGTATTTTTACAAAAAACACATGTACACTTCAATCTAATATTCCGATTTATGTACGAATAATAATTTTGGACAAATTATCTCCACTAGTTAGCTACCTAAGGACTGTATCCAAATAACTCTATAAGAACCAGTAGCGGTGCGTCAAGTTTTTCACTGGTGGGGATAATTTTTAAATACACCTGTGGGTCGGTCATGAAGTCTATTTCAGTGAGAATATTGTCAAGACCAACCAGTATTCAAGACGAATCCTTGGATTTTTTCAAATCATCTCTGTTGAAATGGTACTGTCTATTCCCAACAGACAATTTATAAAACTTATGTTGGGATGGCCAATTTGTAAAAAAATCAGGATTCATGGTATAGTATTGTCTTTCTTTGTAAGAAAAGATAAATGAATAAATATACTGGCAATAATTACTGTGCAGTACAGTTTTTGAGTGTTCCTGTGTCAGTGATAATATTGACACAGTCAAGAGGGCTGTAGAGGATAGGTCAATGAAATAAAATTCAATTATTAAAGTAATAACAATTTACCATTGTAGATGCGATCTTTGGCTGGATATTTAATTGCATTGGTTAAATTAGTGTTACTTTCCTCGTGTTTTTTAATTTTCTCACTCAAGTGTTTGAGATCCTTACAGCTAATTTCCATCCAAAGATCATAATTTCCCTTATGATTATTATTATCAAAACATAAACAATAAAAACAAAATAAAGCTTGTTTTTCAATGCTTGGAGTTAATCAGGGTTTTTTATCGAACCACAAGGTACAAAAAATTCTGTTTTGCTTTGTGTATGTCCAACTATGCCTAACTCTAATTTGTTTTTTACCTTCCAATGGCAACATCGAAAACTTTGTGGAAAGTAAACTGTCAACAAGATTTGAATTCATTGTTTAAGTTAACTTACTAACAAAAAGTAAGTAATAAATATTAAGAGTTAATTAATAAATAATGCTGTTAAGTTAGTGACTGTCCAGACAACGTATTACGCACTCTTCCGCAGAGCGCGAATGTGGAACAAAGCCACTCATCAATGTAATAAAAAGACTGCTCACCAGTGGGCTGAGCCCTGGAATCAAATGCCTGAAACAAATTAAGCTGCAAAGTGGGGGAACTGGCAGTCTGACATCACCCATCTATAGAGCTAATGTATTTCAGTTCTATATACTGCCACGGCTACTTAGAAACTAGCCAAACCTGCCCAGACCATGGCTACTCATCTCAATTGGCATGCAAATTAATATATACTTGCCTTACAAATTCATGCTCTGTTTTCTTATTAATTCAGTGTTTATTTTAATGAACTAATATTTTTTATTTTACGGAATTATTGGTGGGGCTCAGCCCTACCTGCCCTAATGGACGCGCCGCATGTGATAAGCAAAAAAATCGAGGTAGCAGTGATACTGTGCATATGTTGTCAGAACAGGCTCTGCGAATTTTGAAGAATAGATTATTAATTCGAACGGATAAGTAGTATTTTTGTTTATTATTATTAGTATTTATAATATCTTAATAATTTCCATTATTAATTTGTCCATTATAATTTAAAGTATCTTAATAAAAAATTAAATTCTATTTTCGAGGTTAGGTGTACCGATATTGATAAATTTTCTTGTAATTAAATAGTCTCAAGTTGACAATTATAATAAATTAAGTAATATTTCATTAAACATTCAACTTAAATCAATTGAAAACTATTTTTAGCTAAGAAAATGAGTCCAAACAAATCATCTAAATCAAATTGTTTAACTAAACCGCAGGTAACTACGTGTTTTCAAGTATTACTGAAAAAATCTCCTTCAGCTCTTAAAGCCACTGTAGAAGAGAAGGTTGCTAAACTAATGAGTGATCACACCGAATTAAAAACAAAATTAGAATCATCACTAAAAAATTCTGAGGAAGAACGAATAGGGTTGGTGGATCACATTAAATCTCTGGAAGTTATTGTAAAATTGCAGCAGGAAGACCATAAAACTGAAATACTAAATCTCACGAGTCAATGTAGGTCTATGTCAGAGGAAATCGAAATATTAAAATCAAAAATAAACTTAGCTAATGTAAGATCTCAACCTCTGATCAATACAAAAAAATTAGAACCTAAAAGAAATGGGGAAAACATGAAAATTGGTCAAATTAAAACGTATAGTCAGGTTTTGCAAACAGCAACTAAAACTAAAGTGAGGGGAAATAACGATAGGGAAGGTAGAGCAGAGCACTGCTCTTGACATCCAGTCATGGGCGAGACTGCAGTGACCTACTGAATAAAAGATCAAAAAATAAGTATGAAGTGCAGAGCTTTTTCAAACCATGTGCCCCTGTAAACGCAATCGTAGAGTCAGCAAAGGAACAAACAAAAAATTTTGGTAAAAACGATTTTCTAATAGTACTGGGTAGCTCAAACGATATGAATGAACCTAATCTAAAACATGTTCCTGAAATAAATGGAAAAATTAAAGAGATTGTGCCACTCAGCCAAAAAACTAATGTAATAATAAGTACAATTCCGTATAGGTTTGATAGGCCAGAGCTAAATGAAACCATTAAGTCAACAAATAAATCAATTGATAATACAATCAAAATCCTCAAAAATAAGAATTCTAAGCAATTGGGGATTTGTTTTCTAAATGAAAGGCTGAAAATACAAAATTTCACTAATCATGGTCTACATCTAAATCAATCTGGCAAAGTAATATTTTGCAATAGGCTGACAGAGCTGATTGAAAGTCGTTTGCAATCTACTGTCAATAATTCTCCTAAACAATCATCTAACGAACCTTTTTTAGTAAAGTGGCTCAAAACCGGGAAGGGAAACTAGTTTCAAATGAAAAATTCATATCTTCAATTGTATTAAAATAAGTTAATCGATCAAAAAATCAGGATAGCATTACTGGAAGGAAATCTTGTAACAATCTGATAGGCTCCAAAGATTCTTAGAGATTAATTAGATCTACTTCAATATGCAAAAGCAACGATAACGTAATAAGGAATGAGAGGGAAGTAGTGACTGTGTTCCATCAGAATATTCAATACATTCGTAGCAAAATAGATAGAATCGAAGTATTTTTGAAAGAAGAGGCTCCTGATATAGTTATTATTACCGAGCATGGTTTAAAAGAAGATGAATTGTCACAACTTACTATTCCAAACTATTCATTGAAAGCATCGTATTGCAGGACATCTCATCAAAGTGGGGGAGTAGGTATTTTCACTAAAAATGCTAAGAATATGCAAACATTTAATTTAGAATATGTAGAGAAATTTGCTATGGAAATGGATTTAGAAGTTACTGGTTTGAGAGTAAAAATCGACAATAATTTCGAAGTAGCGGTGTTAGGTATTTACAGGTCACCAAATGGGAAATGGAACAATTTTTGCAAACTATTCAATAGGCTTTTAGAGATTACTACTACTCGAATAAATTAGAGGTGCAAGCTGGAGTGCCTCAGGGTCAATACTAGATCCATTGATTGTTTTGTTATATGTCAACCGTTTGCCTAAAGGATTAATTAGTGGTAGAGCCCTCTTATTTGCAGAGAATACATCACTCATTTTCAGCAATTCCATTCTAGATAATTTAGAAATAAGTGCCCATATAGGTGTGCAGTCCATTGTGCAATTCTTAAATCAGTTGAAATTAACAATAAATAGTAAAAAATGCCAATACCTTCAATTCAAAAACAAACATAATTCAAATTAAGAAAGGGCTATAAACGTGTTTGTAAATGATAATCAACTAGACCAGGAAGAGAACATTGCATTTCTAGGAGTTTTGTTGGATAGACGATTGACCTGGGCTCCATACATTGAGAAAATATGTTGTAAAATTTCATCTGGGGTATTTGTCCTGTGACAGCTCACTAGATTGAATGACAAAAAGTTACTTTTTACAGCTTACCATGGGCTCTTACTGTCACATATTAGGTATGCTATATTAGTATGGGGTACTTCATCAAAACAAAATCTTGATAGGGTGTTTAAGATCCAAAAGAAAGCGGTTAGGTGTATAGAAAGAGTAAATAGATTAGATTCATGTAGGCCGTTGTTCAAGAGACTTGGGCCCATATTTATGAATGTGACTTACATTGATCTAAGCACGACTTATCTAAGTTTGAGTTGGAAAGGCTCTATTACATTGAATGTTGTCACAAGCTAACCTAAAATTGTGTCATTTTGCAACATTTACATAGTGTAAATTCTTATATTAGTGTAAATTAGAGTTGTTTAATGTAAATTATTAATGTTAGATTATTTATCAGGAGTCAGAACTTTGTTATGGGAGCTGGGTTGGCACTTTGCTGCTCACTGGCTTTCACGTAAGTGTAAGTACGACTCATTGCCACTAAGTCTGACTTATCCAAGTCGATCTTTGATGAGTCACGTTCATAAATACGGGCCTTGGTCTCCTAACTGTACCCTGCTTATAATTATGTGTATGTGTGTATGAGGCTACTTTATATGAAAAAACGAATGATATTAACCAAAATCTTGACGTACATGATTATAATACAAGAAGTTGAGGAGATTATCACTTGGTTTTTTTTTTAGAAGGATGAAGCCCACATAGGTCTGAGACTTGTGCGTGGGTAATGAGTTGGATGATGATGATTGATGAGTTAGGCCTACAGTTTTAGGTGGGTTCCGAACCACCGGGAAGTGATTTTACAGCAGAGAACAGAGTCTTTTTTGCTGGCCAATCCAATCGGTCACCGTTACAAAGTGCCGCAGGAGTTTCGTAGCTTATCTCTGATTAAACAGATACCTGCTATGGCACTCGGCCATCACTTCCCTAGTGAGTCACAATAGTAGCTTATTCAAACAAAAACCTAGTTATATTGGTAGGAAATTCTACAAGAAGATACCGCAGTTTTTGAAGAATCTTAAAAATATAGAAATATTAAAAAAAACAATTGAAAAATATTTAGTTGATAGAGCTTTTTATAGTGTACAAGAGTTCCTTTCACATCAAAATTAAGCCTCACCTCAACTAATTGATATAGTAATTATGGTATGTAGTGTATAATTGTTGATCTGACTTGTCTTATACACCGTAACTGGAGTCTCGAAGACGTAATGTACAAAAAAAGTCTATCCAGGTGAAACAGAATGACTGAAAGACAAGAGTTTATTCTTTCATTCCGCAGAATAAGTCATCGAGCCTCCTCTTTTAAATATATTTTTTTTAGATTACGTCTTGAAGACTCCAGTTAAGGAGTTTTTATTTATACTGTTCTCCCCCCTCTCCGTCCTGTTCTCCTTTTTCTTTTAATTTTGTGTAGTTATTTCGAAAAATAATCATAAATACTTTCCGCCTTATTTTTATTGCTTTATCAATCTTCATCGTTTATATCTACAAAAACAAATATTCGTAAATTTCAAACTTTTTCAACCCCTATACAATCTACTCCTTATAATTAGAACCCATTTTCATAAATTTTCAGCATGAGCCTATTACTATTATCAACTTCCTTTGATAGAAAGTTAATTTTATCAATCAACAAAAAAGTTCAAAATCCAATTTCTTCAATTTGACCCCCTAAAATCAGTGAAATATCGTTTTTTGCACCCTACTCTCAGAGGGATGAATTTTTCAAGAATTTTCAAATGGGGGCACTTGGAGTTTTTCATGCTCTACTTAATGAAAAAAAAATAATTTCTTAAATATCTTGATATTTAGATTTACCCCCATTTTTCATCCCTGCCAACCCCCTTAATCAAAATTTGTAGCACCATTCAATTTCATCCTTCACAAAATATAGTTACCTCCCATTATCAACCATAAAAACCATTATTTTTTCCCAAAACAACTTTTTTGAAAAAAAAATTCAGGAAATTTCCCAACTAAAAAAATTTCTCATGTACCGTTGTATTCAGCTTAACAAGCACAACAAATTTAAAAAAAAGAAATTAAAAATATCTCAATATTTGAAATTTTTACTTTTTTGACCCCCCACCCCCTCTAAAACGATCCCTATTGAGTTTTTCAAAATATTTTCTAGGGCTTAACCCACTCTAAAATCAAGTTGACTTTCATCTAAATCTACCCGCACCCAAATAAAAAGTCCCAAAAATCAAGGGTAAATTGAACCCCCCCCCCCCCCCCCCTAAAAAATAGGGGCCCCTTTTTAACAATGTTGGAATTATTCCTTAGTCGAATCCCACTCTAAAAGACTATCCAATAGAAAACTCCCCAAAAATCAACCTGCATCATAAAAATATTTAATATCAATCAGTGAGTGACTTTACGGTTGTAGAGTATATGTAATAATATATATATTTAAGATTACGTCTTGGAGACTCCTGTTAAGAAGTATAAGACAATTCAGATCAACAATTATATACATACAATATTACCAATCTTATACACTAGTATATCAATTAGTTAAGGTGAGGCTTAATTTTGATGTGAAAGGAACTCTTGTACACTATAAAAAGCTTTATCAACTAAATATTTTTCAATTGATTTATAAATATTTCTATATTTTTAAGACTCTTTAAAAACTAAAAAAAAGCTTGCTGTAGAATTACCTACCAGTATAACTAGGTTTTTGTTTGAATATACTACTATTGTGACTCAACAAGTGATAATCGTATCGGCTTCGTATACGTCAAGATTTTGGTTTATATCATTAGTTTTCCATAAATAAAGTAGCTTTATACACATATAAGCAGTGTACAGTTAGGAAAACAAGTCTCTTGAACAACGGCCTACATGAATCTAATCTATTTACTCTTTCCATACACGTAACAGATTTCTTTTGGATCTTAAACACGCTATCAAGGGTGTATAGGAACAAATTGATGCATTTTAGATAATCTTATGTCATTAGTGGATGTCAACAAACCCAATGTGTGCATTGAAGGTAACTTGAAGATATTGTCTGCAAACCTTGCAATCATAATGTATCACCTGGATAGAGTTCTTATAGTTGGGGGAGATGATTTGTCCAGAATTATTTTTCATACATTAAAAAGGAAGATTAGATGAACGTGTTCATGAATTATTTTTGTGATATTTGTAAAAATAGAGTTCTAAATTTCGTATATCAAAACCGACGCTCTTTTTGAATCACCCTGAATTAATAGACAGATAATACACTTCAGTACAACATATGTCATGATCAAGACTAAATTTAGACTAGAATACATACCTTCAGGTACTGAGTAAGGCAATAAGTACATTTCGGTTTACACCTGTCGACGATGGGTATCCATCCCTGCTTTGGCTTGATTTCTACACAAAAAATGCTAGATTTTGTTTGATTTAGTTTTGAACACTTAAAAGTTCTTCGATCTAAACAAGACACTGGAATATCGCTACGATCTAAATGTTCTTGCAATGGCATTTCATTTTTGTTGGCAGGAAGGCCTACACTAGTTGTATCAATATCACCAACCACAATTTTATATAACTTTATCTGTTTTTTGGTCCTAATCGACGGCGAATTATTGAGCAAAGGTTGATCTTTCAAATCACACGAAACGTCACTTCTAAGCAAATCATTCATATTTATCACATCTTGGACGTATTTTTCGGTATTCCGAGGTAGCATTGTGTAGTCTGGATAGATGGCCACGTTGCCGAACTTAATTCCTTTGTGTCGACGATGAGCTGCAACAATAACATTTCTACATTAGATACACTAACAAGAAATAAATTATTATGTGTTACATTGAATTAACAATAAATCTATTGATAAATAATAATCATAAGCGTATGGCTTTTATTGGTTGGGAGAGACTCGCCATGTTATGGGAAACATAACATGGGGTGGGTTCCTAACCCCAGTAACTAATTCAACCTTGTAGGCCCCAGTATGCCAATTGAAATTTATCTTAATGAAGAAAGGAATATCCCGATATTCATTAAAATAAAGCGAAAATATGACATTTTGAACAGCACTTGAGTTTTAAGCCCACATAGGTCTTAGACCTGGGCGTAGGTGTTGAGTTGGATGATGATGATGATTGATGAGTTGGACCTACAGTTTTAGGTGGGTTCCGAACCACCGGGAAGTGATTTTAAAGCAGAGAACAAAGTATTTTTTGTTGGCTTATCTTATCGGTTGACCTTACAAAGAGGGCCCAAGAGTTTGTATAAGTGACGCATTTACATAAAACGGCGAAGTTTAGACAAAATTCGTCCACTCTTGAAACAGTTAACCTTTGAGTAGAAGTTGGGAGTTTAGTTGTGTTGCGATTGGATAAGTTACCTGGTTGATAGTGGTCTAGGATGTTATCAAGGCTCTGTAATTGTGCTTGATCGATGACAGCAAGTTTTGGTGGTCGGATGTAGGCCCTGCCAATGAGAGGCACCATCACATTATCACAAAACATTGCTTCCTGCAAAGCTCTTTCGAATTCTTCAAGGCGCTCTCTCTCTGAAAACGTCTTTTCCCGGTCGTACTTGTGCAGTCTTAGAACCAAGCACTCCTGGCAAAAATAAGTAACAATAAGTGAGCTCTATATCAGCACAAAAATGTAATAGAATGTTAGTGATAACAAAGTTCTATTAAGACACATATCTCTATATACTCTAAAGCTAAACAAAGGGGAGTGGTGACTGACACATAAATGCTAATCCAATCTAATAATTGCTCTATTTCAAATTTCAACAATATCATCTATTATTTTATCACTAGTACCACATATTTTGGTTAGACAGGGTAGGCCAGATATTGACCAGCACCCCCTGATAATTTGATTGCTAATTATTCTGGGAAAAGAAAGATTCACAAGTGCTGACAGGTGGCCTGATTGAATCCAATATTTGAATTGTTTCAATTTTAAATTATTTTATTATTTGTAACACCACAATTATTATTAGACAATTACAATCACAAGAATCATCAACGCCCAACCAAATTGACAATATACATCATTGGTCGGGGGTGGAGTGCGAAGAGAAAGTTACCAACCTCTTGAATCCAACCAATAGGAAAGCGGCAGGGACAATTTGGCCATCCTGATATGAAAGGGAGCAAGTTTTCTTCAGGGATGGCAGAGTGGACCTGAAATGGTCTTCAATTAGCTCTAAAATGAAGAACATCAGTGGCTTGATACAATGTAACCCCTAGGGGGTCTATAAATGAAGTAGACAAAGCGCGGTTACGCCGAGAAGTGTTGGTTTATTGATCACACACACAGATACATAGATCAAGTCAACATAGGCTCTATGGCGGTTAAGTTCAAAATACTCTAATACTCCTCCTCGATTTCATTTTTATGTGCTTACAAAAAATAGAAAATCGTCAAGTACAATTCAAATAAAATAATGAACACAATGCAAATAGAACGATTATAGTGCAAATAGAATGATTACAATGCAAGTATAGATAATACAAAGCAAATATTGAATACAAAAAGTTATTAAAAGAAATCATACAATTTTCAACTCTTGTCTCAATTTGAAAAATTTGTCATATGACAGTGCTTTAGTCAAAATGTCGCTCAAGTTTTCCTCACTTCTAACATAATCAATACTTAATATACCTTTATTTATAATGTCTTTAATGAAATGAGCCTTTATATCAATGTGTTTGCTTCTTTTGCTGTTTTCAAAATTTTTTGTCATTTGTATGGCAGATTGATTGTCTATAGATAGATAAGTTTTACAATTGTAACCTAAGTCATTAGCAATTCCCTTCAAATTCATTAATTCTGTGGCTGTGGATGCAGCAGCCAAATATTCAGCTTCTGCGGTTGACAGTGCAACGCAATTTTGTTTTCTTGAAAACCATGACACAGGATTTCCAGCAAATAGAACTAAGCAACCACTTGTACTCTTCCTATCAAGTTTATCACCTGCCCAATCTGCATCACTAAAACCCTGCAATAACTCAGGTGAATTTGATTGAAATGTGAGATTACAATTCTGTGTTTCTTTCAGATATCTTAAGATTCTTTTTCCTGCTTTCCATACTTTTTCACTAGGTTTGTCCAGAAATCTACTCAAGTAACTAACACTAAATGCTATGTCAGGTCTTGTACTAGTTGCAATATACATAAGACTTCCAATTAATTCACGAAAAGGAACATCAATCATCTCATTATTATTTGACAAATCTAATCCTTTTTCCATAGGAGTCTTCATACCTTTACATTCAATCATCTGAAATTTTCCAAGAAGTTTCTTTATGAATTTAGATTGATACAATTTCAAATCATTAATGCTCCTCCTGAATTCTATGCCTAAGAAATGTGATATTTCACCCATATACTTAGCATTGAATTTCTTTTGCAAGTTTATAATTACATTCTCAGATTCACCAGCAATTAAAATGTCATCTACATAGACTAACATGTTTACACCATTACCAATATATAAACAAAAATCATGATTGGAACGTTTGAAATCAAGTTCATTAGCAAAATTGTTAAATTCATCATTCCAGCATTTAGGCGACTCTCTGAGTCCATACAAGGCTCTATTCAATTTCAAAACTTTATTTTTGTCACATTTAATTCCTTCTGGCGGCAAAATGTAAACTTCAGAATTGAGTTTTCCATTCAGAAAAGCTGATGGAATGTCCATATGAATTATATTTTGTTTTCTCAACAAGGCTACAGTTAAAAATATCCTAATACAACTCATCTTAGCTACAGGAGCATAAATATTATTTCCTTTATCCTCAACTTGAAATCCCTTAGCTACTAATCGGGCCTTTTTAATACCATTATCTTTATTCCTAAAAACCCATTTTGTTTCTATGGCTGTCTTCCCTCTTGGCAATTCTACTGGTGTCCACGTATTCAATTTTTCTAGTCCATCAATTTCTTTTTCAATTGCCTTTTTCCATTCTACTTGTTTCATTGCTTCTGTGAACGTTATAGGTACTTCATCTGACTCTACATACAAAGCAATTGCTTCATTACACTCAGTAATGAACCTCTTTGGTTTTCTTAAAATTTCTCTTGGTCTTAGATTCAGTTTATTTTCTTCTCCTTCTTGCTCATAGCCTTGTTCATTCTCATTAGAATTGTTGTCATTAACCAAAATTTCATTATTCAACTCTTCTTCATTGTCCTCGATTTGTTCTTGATTTCTACTTACATCTGCATTACATAATTCTCTCTCGCTATCCTGTGATTTTTGTTCTTGATTTATATCAATATAAAATCTACTTTTGTCAAAATCTACATTGTCATATTCTGGGAATTCATTTTCATTGAATAATGCATCTCTAGTAACTACTATTTTGTGTGTTATGGGGTCCATTAGTCTATAATTATTTGAATTTCTGTCATAGCCAACTAGTATCATTTTCTTTGATTTAGGATCCAATTTCTTTCTTCTACAATCCGGTATCAATGCATAGGCTTCTGAACCAAATATTTTCAAGTGTTTCAATGAAGGTTTTTTACCTGTCCATACCTCAAAGGGAGTAGAGTTTGGGGTTTGACATGTCCCTGATCTATTCAAAATGTATACACTTGTATTCACTGCTTCAGCCCATAGATTTTTAGGTAAATTTTTTGACAATAACATACAACGAGTCATTTCCATAATTGTTCTGTTATCCCTTTCAACCCTAGCATTTTGTTGTGGAGTATACCTTGCTGTTCTTTCAATCTCAATACCATTTGCATGCAAGTAATTTTCAAACGTTTTATTGACATATTCAGTTCCATTGTCTGTATGCAAATACTTTGGTGTACGTCCATACATGTTCTGAAGTTTATTTACATAAGTCTTGAAAGCATCAAATGCATCAGATTTATTCTTAATAAAAAATACAACTCTGTATCCTGAGCAATCATCTTTAAAACAAATAAAATAATTGGCTCCTCCAATAGAAGGTACTGACATGGGTCCACAGACATCACTAAAAATTCTTTCACCTGGCTTGGAAGATTTCCATGAATTTCCTACAGTAAAAGGTAATCTATGTTGTTTTCCTAACGTACAGCCTTCACAGAAAAATTTCTCAGTGTCATTAATTTCAATACCGTTAATTAATCCTTTAGAAACCATTTCTTTAATTACTCTGCAATTCAAGTGTCCTAATCTTTCATGCCACAGTTTAAGATTTGCAACAGATTTATTACTTGTTAAAAGAAGCTCAATATTTTTTGGCAATACAGTTTTAAACAACATATTATACAAATTATTTTCAGTACGAATTCCTTCAGCTACAAGTTTTTTGTCGTGATAAATTTTTGCTGTATCATTTTCCTTAATAATAGTCATACCCTTTTTAGTTAATTGACCTTCTGAAAAGAGATTTCTTTTTAAACTCGGTACATAAAGAACATTGGTAATAATGGAGTCGAACCACTCACCTTCAATCAATTTTTGGATTTTTACAGTACCTTGTCCTTTAATAGGAAGGCGGAGATTACTTCCAAGTATGACTGTCTTTGCATTGTTGAACTCTTGAATTTCTTCAAAGTATTTGCCGTTCCCCGTCATGTGAGAAGAGGCTCCACTGTCGAGTATCCAAACTTCTGAGTCTAGGTTGGTTTCTTCAGTTGCATTGAATGCTGAAAAATTTCCTTCATTCTGCTTCCTTTTGTCTCCTGGGTCGTGATTTTCATGTGTAGATCGAAATCTGTAGTCTCTTTGGTCATGATTTTCACGTGTAGATCGAAATCTGCTGTCGTTTTCACGCATAGATCTAAATCTTCTGTCACTTGGTTCATGATTTTCACGAGTAGATTGAAAGGTCTTAGGCTTTTTGCAGTTTCTAGCGATATGATTTTTTTCACGGCAGTTATAACAGATTAAAGTTCGTTTATCTGGAAACGGTTTCTTATTTTGAATGGAAGTTGCAAGGGCTTGATCGTTGGTCTCTTCTTCCGCTAAAGCTCGTTCTTCATCCAGAAGTCTTGAAGTTAAATTGGCAATTGTCTGTTTATCATCCGGCATAGAAAACCATGCTTGTCTTACCGTCCTGTACTTGGATGGTAGGGTGCTCAAAACTTTTGTAATTATTGAAAGTTCACTTATAGTTTCACCTATATCCCTAGCTTCCTTGGCCAGTCCTTCAATTTTGTTGATATGTGTAGCTACATTATCACAAGAGTTCATTTTATACTGATGAAATTTGTCTATTATTAGCATTTTGTTTATTTCAGATTTTTGGCAGTAAATCGAATCAAGTTTTTGTATTATTTCAAACGATGTTTCACAATTTTCAATTAACACAATTTGTTTCTGGTCCATAGCCGTTGATAGAGTAAACATTGCATTCGCGTCCTTTTTATTCCAATCCGCTAGTTCTTTATCAGCAAGTGGCTTTGTTTCCTTGCCAAAGGCAACGTCCAAACAACCTTTAGCTCTAAGAGCACACTTCATTTGGAATAACCATTGTTTGTAGTTTGTCCCGTTGAATCTCGTAATTAAGTCGGAAGAATTCATTTTGCAGGCTTAAATTGTCCGAAATAAATTGTACATTTACCAATTTCAAGTTCATTTATGTTAGCACAAAGCACATCATGTGGCACACAGCGACGTCGAATTTTCACACAGAAGTTTTCGATTGTAAATCCTTTTCCAGTCCGATTTTCACTGAGAATAACTCACTTTGACATTTTTACACTTATAAAAAACAACCATAGTGATTAAAATCAATAAAATAACTCATTTTTAGAGCTTCCTGGGCCCATAACCTATAAATGAAGTAGACAAAGCGCGGTTACGCCGAGAAGTGTTGGTTTATTGATCACACACACAGATACATAGATCAAGTCAACATAGGCTCTATGGCGGTTAAGTTCAAAATACTCTAATAGGGTCCCACCGCTCGGCGCTCGCGGTCCGATCGGGTGTTACAGAGAATCCCCAAGTCGAACTAGATAATTTAAATTAATATATCAGTACAAAATTAGTTCAGAATTACTCGAAACGTGAATCTTTTATGTTTTTAGTTGTTGACAATTTACCTGTTGTGATCTAACAACTTATATGGATTAGGATTAAAAATATATTGACATGTAATACACTGTAAGAGCTGTGCTCATGAAAATGACACAGTTTCACATGACGAAATAAAATAATAATAATAATGATCGCGCGGCGTGAATTCCTGGCGGCGGTGGCGTCCCTGATTACTCAATCACTCAATTCGACAGCGTATTACTTTATTAGCATTTTAAATTATTAAGAAAATCGTAATTTTGATGATTCAAGAACTCTAAGAAATACTTTTAACCGATGTTAGACTATATAATTATTATCATGTTGATTACCTATGTACAAAGTCCAAAAAATATTAATTTATAATTATAATTACAGTCCAAAGAAAAACACTCGTTCTTGTTCATTTCAAGCGATCCTTGGATCCCCTTTCACTCATAGTGATGCTTAAGTTATGTCATATGGGTGGGAAAGACAGTACTATTTGTGTGTATTGAGAGTTGGTCGAATCCTGTGACAATTGTCTGGTCATGAAATATAGCAGCTGAGTTAAGCTGGGGCAAATTAATCTAAATTATTAAAGTTTCACAAGGTAAGTGGTTTATTCTGCAACCTGGAAATGAAGAAAAGGCGTCTGGAACTAATGGATTTATTTCATAATGACCAATGATCATTACAAAAAATTATCAACAGAAATGTTTTATGAATCAGATAATTGGTCAGGATCAGGTTCGATAAAAGATTGATTTTACTCAATTTGTTTGATCTCGTTACAACCAGTTTCAATGGGACTTTATTATTCATTTATTTATCAATTATACATCAATCAATACATATGACCATTTCACATTTCATCACTGGTACAATAAATCTAGGTGGGAAAGGATAAGTACAAATGCATAACAGAGTATTCTTAATATTTTTGAGAAATAGAAAATTTTGAGTGAATCATTTTGAGAAAGGCATTATCATTGTATTGTATGGGATGAATGTCAACTAATCCAATCTAAGAATTGCTCTATTTCATTTTTTTTAGTGAGACAGGATGAGCACAGATGACAACCAGCATCTCCTGATTATTTACTTGTTAATTATTCTAGGAAAAGCAAGATAACACGAAGGTGAGAATGTGGTTCGATCTGTTCTAAAAACTGAATTATTTGAACTTTAGAAAATCCTATTTATTATTTTATCACTGGTACATTAAGTATGGGTGAGAAAGGAGAAGTATAGAGGCATAGCTGAGTCCTGATTTTTTTATCTTTCCATTGAATAGAACTATTGTATAACTTTTGCATCAATTAGTATTCAATTTTGTATATTACAGATGTATTTTTTATGTTTCTGATGTTGATGTGTTTCTTGGTTATGAAAGATGAATAAAATTTGATTTGATTTGATGATTTACTTGTAGATAATTTTGAAAAAAATACGTGATAATTGAGCGTTGTATTTTTATCATATTGAAGGAATTTTATTAAATTTCTAATATTTTGTTATTATTATAAAGAAATCACTTATTTAAAACTTAAATGTGTTGTCCATGATTATTTAGTTCAGATGAAGGCTACAACAGTCTGAATTTATTTTTCGCTAATCTTTATTTGCTAATCCACAGCTAATGATAGGGTTTATGAAAACGACTGATTCAGTGAACAACAAATAACCATAACAATTAATTGATATAAACTTATTGGCTCATTTTTCTGTTTTACATATTCAAAAAAGTTTGTGAGTCACTCAATAAGTTTCTATCCATTAAATGTTTGTGGAAGTTGTCACTAAAGAGGCACTTTATAAACGTTTTTCAGAGAAAGATCTCTAGTTAATGGTGGCACAACTGTATTGATGATATGATTTATTGATGGGCAGCTGGAGTAGTATGTGGTTTTAACAGTCTTCCTCTATTCCTTGCTCTATTTCTTCCATATTTTTTATCTGTGACATTCTTTCATTTTTGAGAAATCTTTCCCAGCTTTTTATCGCATGTTTATTATTCATGTAAATTAGAATAAATAATTATACAGAGAAGGTAGATTTAGATTTCGAATACCAAGTTGAGGTAATTGAGACCTACATTTGCCGACAGTTCATTGTTTTAATAAATTTCAGCTTTTTTCAAAATTCTCTTGTAGAAACGCCTAAAATAGGACGAGTCTTTAACTTCTTTTTCGCTAATATTTGAGCTAAAAAATAATGCTAGACACTCATGAGGTCAGTCCATTACAATGACGTCTAGATACTACACTTGATAATACCTTATGATGGCCAATGGAGGTAGGTAACGTTTTTTAATTATAAAGTTTATTTGAATGAGCGCGACTTTTCGATCGCTTTGTAGTTAATGTTACAATTCAGTTGGATTATGCACTGATTATAAATCTCTACTTACATTTGGTAGGGCCAGAACAAGGTTTGCATTGCCTTCTCCCCTGTAGCGCCAGTTTCTTCTTTTCAAATCTAGGGTAAGAATTGGTTGCTCATTCAATTCTGGCCAATTACCCATGATTTCTGGTTGCATCTGTTGAAAAAAAATTGCGATTAGCCAAAAATACTTTTGTCTGTTTCAAAACGCATTAGTTTCCTTAGTAACTATAGAAATAAAGCCAACGTTCATTTTATCATTATAAAGTTACCCAATATCAACTACATTTGGTTCAATATAATGATAATTCAATGCAATTCAATAATAATAATAATAAAATCAGTATTATTATTATTATTATTGTCGATAGAACTCCCAAGAGGAAGACGATAAGTATTAAATGACTCGTGGTATATGGTATTTATTTTTTCTCTTTGCCCAGTATTCCTTCATCCTTTGCAAGAACCGCTGCTTCCTTTCTTCACTCCATAGTGGTCTGTACTGTTTAGGGCGCAGCTCTGAGAGAATTTCCCACTTCTCCACTTTTCTCCTGAATAACTCCCTGTTCAATATCTCCTGTTCATTTGTGTTGAGCGTGGATAGATCTTTTCTAATATTTTCTAACCAGGGTCCCGGACTAGTTAGCGACAGTAGGTATCTTAGCACTCTATTGGTTAACCTGTATTCCGGAAGTCTGAGAATATGACCGTAAAACCTTAAACGCCGTTTCTTCATATCTTTTTCTATGTTGGAAAATATTTCTACAAGCTCATTCTTCTGTAATCTAAATCCATTTTCTGTTTTTCTTGAACCAAGAATTTTCCTGATGATTTTCCTTTCTTCTTATATTATTATTATAACATGAATGGAAATGCTTGCCCTATGGCCGCATATTGGGTGATCAGTTATCTTGTGGAAAATTTTCTACAACTGAACATTTTTGTGAGGGTGATAAAGTTTTCTATGAAGAATAATCTTCATTACACTGTATTCTAAAAAACGATTTTTTTATGTCTTGTTGATGTAACCCCGAAAATAATTGTTCACATTTCTGTGCAAAACTAATTTATAAATCTATTCAATCATTTTACTATAGATTTCCATAGGACTAATGAAAATAAAAATTGATAGCTACGGTATATATTATCCCTTGAAAAGTCAAAGGATTGGGTCTCATGGAAAATGCATGTGAGTGCAAGTGCCAACATTTGAGGGAATGTATTCACTTTATTCTGATTAACGACAACCTCTATATCTTTTTTTTTTGAGGATGAAGCCCACATAGGTCTGAGACCTGTGCGTGGGTAATGAGTTGGATGATGGTGATTTATCAAGTTAGTTTGAAGTGACTGACAATTGAATAAACTGACAAATATACATAAACAGAATTTATTAATTTCGAATTCCTTTAATTGCTATTACTTTATACTGAAGACTTCCGCAATGGCGGATATTGACAACAGCATTGAACAGCTGATGGGAATCGATGAATGCTACTGTACAAAAATATCAGTCACCACCGGGAATCGAACCACGGACCTCTCAATTGCCGGTTGAGCGCCTTAACCACTAGACCATGGAGACCTTTCTGCACAGGAGCATTCATTTTCAACTTGGCCATATTAATAAATACTTGGCGAAATTAATAAATTCTGTTTATGGTGATTTATCTATTCAATTGTTATTTTACATGTTAGAGGCCCATGTGAAAAAACTATTGTATGTTTTTCCTGGAATCACATACATACTTAGCTTCGGGATTAATTCGTACTCAGCGCCAAACAATACTTGAGAACCCGTAGAGAAAAGAACTACTGCTGTGTTTTCAGGTATCACTTATGAAACTTGGTTACAGGCCTAATAGCGCTACACAGTGGTTCAGGTTTTTTTGTATTAGGAAAAAAATTGGAAAAATTCCCAAATTGAGGATTTCTCTGAAAGAAAATTTAATGATCTAAAACTTATTTTCTATAACTTTGATATGTTAAAAGATAAATGTATCTGGAGATTACTCATTTTTCTCAAACGTGGATACGTTTATGTTGTTAATACTTGATGTTTGATTATTGAATGTGAATAAACAACTAAACCGATTTGGTATTGATATACATCAATCGACGTAGAATGTTATATTCTTTAACATCGAATAGAACATTGTTTTCAACGCGGTAAATAGTTTCCGAGTTTGAGGTGGAAACTGAAAAAATTTCCAAATTTGAGGGGTCTTGGCCCCCCAAAAGTTAGGCGCAGTCCAGAAACTTTCGCAAACTCAGGGGACCCGACGCTTTCTCATAATGTCGAGTGGATTAAAACAAGTTCTAGCTTTGTACCAAATTTTATCCACCCAAAGTCTAATTTGTCTGAGTTACTAGGCTTCCACAATAATCAGACAACTAGATGACCTCCTTATTCTTTCTAGGTCTATAGATGACCTCATTCTTATTTCAACTTCAAACAGAGGAGAAAACTTACTTTTGTAGTTTTTGTGGCCCCCGTTTTTTATGTTTTCTACAAGAATATCAATTCATTGTGTAGGAACACTGAATAATAAACATGGGAAATCTGTTCAAACACAAAAATAACATTTAAATTATTCATTTAATACGAAATAATAAAAAAATCAAGAACTAGTACAGAAACACATAATAATAATAAACAGTGGATAATTATTATCAAAGTATAATAATCTACTTAATCTGCAGTTAAGGTCAACAAAAGTAATTTAGTCACATGTAAATTCAAAGTCTAATAAGGATATTGCAAATAATAATAAACACAGAGTTTATAGAATGAAAACTGATATTTTGGACACAGTCAAGGTTATCAAATTTTATGTAAATTCAAGCGTTAAATGTCTGTTAACGAGAAGGAATCGAATCTCAACTTCAACTGTCTTGAATAATCTTGTATTCATCTAAGAACAAGTTCATAACATTTAGACCTGAGATTGTGTTCTGTGTTTGGATTCAGAGACGAAGTTCTAATGATTTTCTAGACCTAGGGAACTTTATCTAATGACTAGATACTTGACGAAGTTCTTATAGCCAAGCGCCTTATTTGGTTTAGGGTGAATGACACACATGCATCTTCGACACAAAAAATAAGGCTACATTAACTGTGTTACTCTCCAAACCTAGGTACTGTATTAAAATCCAACCCAGATAGAATGCTGATGAGAAGTGCTACACATTCATATGATACAAGATTTAGTCAATCTCTAAATGTTACCCGAAGTAAACTTCATAAAACGGACCAAAGTCCCTCAAATGCATCAATTAAGTTCATGAACAGGCTTCCTATTGAGGTAAGGCAACTTGATCATAGGAAGTTCAAACTTATAATACAAACATTCCTCTTATTGAGTAACCCCTTTTACTCAGTTAAAGAGTACCACGACAGAAAATTGACTGTGGAGGATTTTAAAATTTAATAATTGACCAATTGATTAAGTGACTATAATGTATTATTTTTATTTGATGACTTATTTGTATCTAGTTTTATATTGACTTGCCTATGTATCAATGTGTGATATTCTTTTGGGCTAATAAAAATATTCTATTCTATTCTATGAATTGCAGCCCTACCCAGAGTTGATTTCAGTGATCACTCCGGCCAGCTCAAGCAAAGCAATCGCCAACTACGTGATTCCTCTTTTCTGTCTGCTCTTTAGACCTAGTCTTATTATTTGTTAAGGTCTTCTAAATACCGCTTTATGCAGAATTATCGAGGTTTAGAGTCAAACTTATATTGGGCCAACAATCGAGCCCAATTTTGATTCTATGACAGAAGGAAATTTATTTTGAAATTACAGAAAGAAGACAAATATTTGTTTGCTCAAGAGCCATGCTTATTTTGAATATGTTAAGAACAGTGGATATGCCTTTCAATATTCATATATATTATCAGTGCATAATAATTGAAATTTAATTAATTCTTATTCTTAAACAATAGTTACAGAAAAGTAAACATAACATTTAAAAAAGGTTCCCCTCTGTCTGATAATTGCATTGATTATTTTAAGCGACGCTT
Organism: Conomelus anceps; assembly: GCA_948455865.1. Lineage (NCBI taxonomy): Eukaryota > Metazoa > Arthropoda > Insecta > Hemiptera > Delphacidae > Conomelus > Conomelus anceps. Next base: position 63,636,175 of record OX418222.1, read on the forward strand.
GTTCAAAGTAGGCTAAATTATTCTCAATTAAAGGATTCAATGTTACAAGATGGTGACACCCATATAAGTTTTCCTCGGGGGTACCTCATTTAAAATGTTTTACAACTATTAGCCTACTTTATTTTTAATGATATCATGTTTTGTATTGAATGTAAGGTGAATTATTATTATTAATTGACATAGAAGTCATGTTTAGACCAGTAACAGGTTCGCCATCTGTGATGATTACAAACAAGTTCAGTACATAAACAGCATTTTAAATCAATTCCAAAAACTTAATTTGAAATTTACAAAAAATCAATTTTCATTAATCAAATCAGATAATTCCAATTTTTCTAAATTTAATAATCTTCCACAAGTATTTTTCACTGAATAAAACTTGCACTTCAGAGATTTAGAGGTGCATATTCAACAATTTTCGCCATCGTCTTCAATAACTGACTTCTATCACCAATGAATAACAAAAAAAGTGTTGATAATGCACTCATCTCAAAATGTAAGTTGTCCTTTTTCCATCGCACAAAAACCAGTAAACACGATAATAAGTTGATAATCATTATATTAATCGTCTAAGGAAAAGAGTAGCTGGTCCCATAAGAAGCCTACCGAAAGTCAAATGACGTCACGTTCCTAAGAATACATTTATATTAGAAATATTTGGCCTGAATAGATTTGTTTGGAAAGTTTGTAATGAAATAGCTACCATGGTGTACGGGAGTATAAGTTACTCCAACAAGCCGATCAACCAGATTTTCATATAGAACGTCACAAACTCTACAAAACCATCGTCAAAAACACCATCAACTGAAGTTGAGAATTAATAACTATCAGAAATAAGGAATTAAATTATACACAGACAAGGCAAGTTAATAATTTCAATGAACAATTACTTTATTATAAACATAGAAAATACTTAGAATAATAGGATATACAAATCTTTATCAAACGTAATTACATGAATAAATTGATGAAAAAATATCGTTGGAGAATGATGAAATCAATAATTGTTGAAATTAATTAATGTTGCCTTAAAGTACAAGATACAAGTACTATGACATCATCAAGATCGCCACAACATTTAGGTCTAGGTAACTTGTTTTACCGGGATGGACTAGTAACAAAATTTCTTCCAAAATTGCAACTCACGGTCCTCAATGTAGGCCATCTAACTCAAAATCTGATCAATCCAAAGTATTTTGAAACTTCCAAAATCATCTAATGTATGGCATACTAGGAATTAATAAAATGATGCGCAACTCTAGTGAGAGAACTGGATTGGCTTGTGCTATGACAATATATAATTTTTCGAACATCATCAAAGAGATTCAACTTCAGATGAAACACAAAATCTCTCCCACTATATTTACAATATATATTAATTTTTAAATTAAAGAAATTTAAAAAATAAAAATACTAATAAATTTATTCTGTTGAACAGAGAACTGATCAAGTTATTTTTATCATAACAGATTTAGGACACAATATTATACAATACGAATACACACTTTAAATGGCCCACGAACATTATTTATTCTTAATAGGTAGCATTTTTTAAATTGAATTATTCGAGAAAAAATAATGATATAGCCTAATTATTGGGCCAGAATCTTTTGAAGAACCTGACTGAAAAAATTGTAAATTATTGAAACAATAAAATAGCGAATAATAAGACGAAATTGTCACAACCACAATTATTAAAACTTTGAGAAACTAGTTTCGGTTGTTACACCACTCTTTGTTTGATTGAGATTGATTTTGGTGTAACAACCGAAACTAGTTTCTCAAAGTTTTAATAAATGTGGTTGTGACAATTTCGTCTTATTATTCGCTATTTTATTGTTTCAATAATTTACAATTTTTTCAGTCAGGTTCTTCAAAAGATTCTGGCCCAATAATTAGGCTATATCACCTTCGCCACCACTTCAAAGAAAGTTCAATAAAATAGCATTAAAATTTCCTAGAAATGAATTATGACAAAAGCAATTTTTGATAATAAAACAAGATTCAAAGGTTATTAAAACTGATGAATTAAAATATTATAAAATACAATGTTTTTCCATTTGAGATTATTTCTCAAATAAAGAAGATCCCGAAATAAAAATAAGGAATACATTTCAATTAAAACACAAATATGAATGGTAAAAACAAATGCATAAAGTAAAGAGATCGCGGAGCATTTAGAGGCGTTATTCAGATAGTTTGATATGTATTTTAAATACATTTTTGTAAATAAAACGATTAAAGCATGAAAAGCAAACACCTGGAAGTTTGAGTTTTTAATTGAGTTTTTTAATTAAGTTTCTAATGAATTAAAACAAGAACATTAATGTCACCACTTTTATAAGGAAATTCAACATTTTGAAAGGAGTGGTTGTGAGCAGTGTCTTGTACCAATTCAACAACAATCAATCCCAAGAGTATTTCTTCGATTTTAGTTATCATGTATCAATAGTTATCATGTATTTATATTAATATTTCATATAAAAATAATTAAATTACTCTATCAACTTTCTAAATCTTTATCCACATATTATTAAGCATTTGATGAACACTCACATTTCTGAAAACTGACAGGTAACACCGAATTATAAAGAAGATTTCAAAATAACCAATTCACAATTGAGAAGGAATTGAATCACATAGATACCTATCTTTAGTAAATAATATGAGGAGCTATAAACATATAGACCAATAGAATTTCTTTGGAAATACATATTTGAACTCTATTTTCTATACAAATTTATAAACTTTAAAAGAAACAACATTGAATATACTACAAGGCTTTCTTGCAACTCAAGTATGAATAAAAATTCTCAGTACGCAGGAGCAACAACTAAAGGTAGGCTTTCCTAAAGACGTTTTTACGTTAGAAAAATCTTGTACTAAAACTATTACTAAAATATACTCTTAGGTGAGTATTTATGAACCTACCTTCACGTTTTCTCAACATATGGGAGACTTGAAAAGCCACTCGAGTTATGCTCTTCAAGTCACTTTTCAGTTTGGGAAGACTCAAACTAGGTTTATAAATAAGGGTCTAAAATTCTTTTCTTAATTTCACCAGCTTCAAGGTGGGAAGTACATTTGTTGATTAAATTCCAGAAAAAGAGACACATATGAAGAGGAAAGTGGAAATACAGTTGATTTGGTGTGTAATTAAAATTGCACCTTAATTACGTACTGTTTGTAAGTTATCTTTCTAAAAATGATATCTCCAAATCGACTAGGCTACATTGAAAGTTATGAAAAGCAAGCTTTAGTACGCAAGTACTTCGTTATAGTGAACAACTTTTTACATAAATTCGAATAAAATCTATCACATCTTGAGCTACAGGAAAACCACTGAAATTTATTATTGACTTAGATTAATTAAATGAATTTACGAATTACACAAAATAAAAAAATATAATTTACTGAATATAGAGACATGGATTTGAAACTGCTCGTGTGATTCAAGGTAACATATCATTTATCAACTTATTCATATTAAAGGCCAGGCATGTACAACAAGACGACTCGCAAGAATTCAAATGTTTACAGTCAATTGTGAAATACTTTCAATTTTCGGATATTATTTTGCTAATTGACGATTTAGAATTTTATGATGGGTTGGATTCAAGTAAAAATGTTCAACCCATATCCAAGGCCACAGGGAAAATTTAACGTAAACTGCAAAATTTTCATTTAAAATGAAAACAGTTACAAGTAAGGGTGCTCGAATACTCAAGCGGATCAATAATTATTCGATAATAATCATATATGCGAATAATGAAGCACCCTATCAAATTAGAAAACTTCAAAATTACGAGAATTCAAAATTGTTTTAAGGCACGGAAAATATTTGATCAGTGCAGTTTATCAAACAAAATCACATCCCAATGGAGAACCCAGCTTGAAAAATAATCATATTGAGATAATCTTTTATTAGAATTAGATACCGTATTTTAGAATTATTTTGATTTATTTGACTGAGAAATCAACCAAGGAAACTTTCCTGGCTCTTATTAATTTAGTATATTTAATTTGAGAATTCTGTTAGGAATAACTATTATGGTTTATAATTTATGAACTCATATGAGAACTTCAATTTAAAATGGTAGTTAATTATTGATCATCTGATAAAAAGTCAAACATGGTTTAGAATGACACATTCAAAATTAGTTCGAAGCTGTCAAAAAGTACCTCTCGGAAGACTTTCTAGCAAATTTACTTAATTTAAAGGACAGTCTTCTCTCATCTTATAACAAACTTCTAGTATGGAAAATGAACCATACTAACATCATCTCTATATACATTAAATAAGCTAAAAAATGCCTAATCTTTATTTATAATATAAAATCACAAAGTGATACTAAACTACAGTATTTAATCGACGTAATTTATTTCAATAATCACAGTTTACATATTTGTACTCCACCTATGACCTGAATGCAAATCCAGTCTTGAAATCTTCAAAAAATAATAGCTTCGCATATAGTTACAAATTCTCACAATGTGGGATCTGTGAAAACCTTCGAATACTAGAACAACCAACCAGCCAAGGAGCCTAGTTAAAGATCACAGTAGCAAATACTTAATAATTACATCACGATTGCTTTGAAAAAGAGATCAAAAATAACATTAAGCTGATGAAGATTGGGCCATTCTGGGATTATTAGGCAGAGGCCAATCAAAGACTTGAGCAGCATTGCGACACAGCAGACTTTTCTTGTAATCCCTCACAGCCTGGTCGGAGTGATCTAGAATGTCATTGTCCATATTTGGGACTGGATCTGGAATGAAGTTGACCATATCCTCGATGTCGGGGACGTAGACAGCCATTACACTACCATTCTCACCAATCCTGTAACTTACTTCGTTGGGGTCCACCCACATAGTGAACTCCAAAGGAAGCCAACTGCGCAGTTTTGCTCCAGTATGTCCGGTGATATGGCCGACGGCTGTAATCACAGGATCGATGTTTTGATTGACGCGGATACATCTGTAGCCAGAACCTCGGTGCGGGTTCTTAGGAAACCAGTGGTTGTGGTACCTGGCCACCATAACCGCTACAAGCGCGTCCCTCAGCGAGATAATATCCTCTTTTGGCATTTTCTCCTTCAGCTTCATCAATTTCAAGAGGAAAAGGCTTGCGCGGTTCACTTCAGTGATCATCTGAAACAATATCAAATGTGTAATTAATTACTTTAATAAAAATACGGCAACAAAAAATGTTTATTTTTCCATTTATTATAATAGATACTTCATTATCTTTTTACTCAAATATCAGCATAAAGAAATGTTTAAAGGTAGCTAAGAATGATCCAAAACATTATGCCTCAAACAATGTTTCTGCAAACACCATTAAGAATTTTAATTTTTTTTCAATATTGTTAATCAGTTAGCATTTTCAGAAGTAGGCTTAAGGACTGGTTGATTATTGAATGCCCCTATAGTTGGCAGGCTCTAATCAATGAAGACTATTTTAACTGATTATTGAATAAAAGGTTTTGACTGTACTATGAACCAATCATAGGCTATTATTATTATTATTATTATTTTTTCAACTAATGTTAACATTACATGATTGTGTTTCATTGTTGTCCATTATTTTAAAATTGACTGTGATTTTGCTGCTCTAGTTAATGAATTGTTTGTTTAATGAGCTTATGTGTTTATAATGTTAGATTCGATTATACTTTATGTATTGTTGATTAGGTTAACTTGTATGACTATTGTCAATGCTGACTAATGTATAGCCTATGACATGTATATGAATAAATAAATACATCTCGTCAAATATTCATTTATTACGGATAGATACAGCATTATATTTATTATCAAATAGCAAGATAAAAAATATTTTAAAGGTAGCTATGAATAATCCAGAACATTATGCCTCAAAAGTTTCTGTAAACGCCATTATTAAATTTTCAAGTTTTAGGCCTATGTCACATTGAGCCACCATGGTGGCTCCACCCGCGGCGCGACTCTGGTGGCTCAATATTTAAAACGATCCACCAGTACGGCCACCAAAACAAAAACCGCCACCAGCGCCCATATGAAAAAATGATACCACGTGGTGGCTCCACCATGGTGACCCAATGTGACATAGGCCTTAATAAATACTACTTTCAATTTCGCTCGGTAAATCTTCAACTCAATAAAATTATTTATCTATATTTTAATGTTATTGTAATACTATAATCACATTTCATGTTTGATTGTGTAAATTATATGGGTTTGGATACAATTAGTATGTAGGATATGTAGGTTTATATATTATTATATATTTATAGGTTTGGATACGCAGAGTTTGCATATTTACAGCCTCGCCTGAACCTAAATAAATCATTTCATTCATAAAAAAAATTATAAAATGAATGAAAATTGTTGGAGAAAATATAAAATAATATTGCCTGAGTTCTAATAGTGTTTTTCTGGCAACGTCACTATAAATTAAAGCTAGCAAAACTCTTTCCAATTTTGTTAGGTAAATCTTCATTATACTACAACAGGGGCCCTCAACGTTCCAGGCTCTGTGCCCCCCCCCCCCCCTTTAAACACTGATGTCAGTTTCACGACTCCAACTACCCCCCCCCCCCCCCCACCAACGCCATTTGAGATTATAAAAGGAGTACAATCGAAATATGAAACTAAAGCTGGATAGGGGGGCGTGCACAAATAGGTTGAGTACCCCTAAAATGATGTACTTATCTATATAATAATTTACAGGTGTTAGGGAGTTGATAAACTAAAGAAACATTTGGTAGGGTTATCCCCGTACTCCTTACAAGAGTTCGCTAATTGATTTATGAGAACATTGAGTTGTTTAAATTTTACAAGCTGATAAAAATGAGCTTTCTACACATTTTATCAAGAATAAATGACAATATTGCAATATACTTGAAACAAATTTTCAAATCAAAGACAAATCGATTCATTATGATTTATGAATCATAGATGATTCAACTCTGGTTCAAATAAAACAAAATGTGGAGGAGTGATTCATTAAAATATGTCCGAACTAAATAATTTGTACCACACTAACTTACTAATTCACAAAGTGATCCATATTGAAAAAAATCTAAAACTCTCATCAAATGAAATAGCAGATAGTTTCACAAGTTTGTAAATTTTTATCGATTAAAAGCAGCGGAAAGCCAATCATCAATTTAATAGGAAAATTTAAAGGCAATTTTAATGAATAATTTAAAAATCCACTAAATTTAATGAAAGCGAAATTTTCCACAAAAATTAGAATAGTTAATTAGTATGATCCTAATACAAGTCAGTGAGTCAATCAATCATGCACCTGGAATCCAATTTAATATAGCTGTAGGAGGGTTTCTCCAGTCTGTTCCCGTTCTTATAACAATTTGTTTGAAATGAGTATGAAGACTATTTTGACCTGTGAAATGTTATGCTGATCATTCGTTTACAAAAAATATCATTTATTATTACAACATTAATATTCATAAGAATACGTATTTTTCAAGAAGGGGCCACTTTCCATAAACTCCCCCCCCCCTCCCACCAAACAAGAAATAACATTAAGAATCTACAAAGAATCGAGGTTCCACCAACCTCTTTTTTCTATTCCATTCTTTGTAGATTTTGTAATTAATTCAACTTACAACTCAACCATTTCATTCGTTTAAAAATAAATTTACAACGCTCTGTTTATTAGATACTATTCAAGTTATTAAAGGGCGCTTCGCCTTCACCCAAGCTTAACAAAGCCTGAGCACATTTACTCATTCCAATAATAATAATAAATTATTATTATTATTATTATTCCAATCAATCATCTCAAAATAGAATTTTAAAAATAATTTTCAGTCCCATCAATGAACTCAATGCCTTCAAATACTTCATATTTTGCGATCAACTACTTACATTATTACTCCACGATAAAAAAATATCTAATATTAAAACTGACACTGTTTTTCACTTTTATATAATGTTTTTCTCATATATTGGAGATGTTTGAGGAATGCATTTCACTTCTGAAAATAAGCTTCACAGTCTGACGTGAAATGCATTCCTCAAACATCTCCAACATATTTGAGTAAAACATTATATAAAAGTGAAATACAGTCAGTTTTAATATTAGATTGTTCATTAAGAATTTCGTCATGGAAAACATCACCGAGAAAAAAAATATATTAGACTGTCCGTGGAAAGTTTAGATAGTAAAATCTAAAACAAAGTACAGTACCGTAACAATAAATATAAACAAACGCCTTGAACAAATCACTGAAAGAGAAAGCGACATTCAGTTTTCCATATGCTTCAAACTTTCATTTGACATGAAGATGAGCTTCTGGAAAAATCTAAGCTTGATCTTTCTAAATACAGTGAAAAAGGTTTGGAAAGGTTGAACAATTTGAAATACCGAACGCTTACTCATTGTCTCAGATAAGTAATCTCAATAGAATAAGCCAAGATGGGAAAGAAAATAATAATTATTACTTTATGATCTAATCTACAGTAGGCAACAATGATTTCCTGATTCTAGTCAGGCTATGAACAAAGGATCAAACTAGGTCTCAGTAGGCCTAATACGTACCTTCAACACAAGTTTCGAGATTTTGCAAATGCGAAATATTATTTACAAATTATCACAATTCTCTTAATCAACTGGCACAAAGAGACTAGTATATCAGACAAATTTAATGTATCCTACACCATTCGTACGGCAGCAAAGTTCTACGTTCGTCCCTCACACACGACACCGAGAGAATGGCTACGAAAATAGGACATCTAGCTCTCCAGCAGCTGTACTGTCGAATAATTATTCTTGTTTACAATTTTGTGAGCAGTGGTGGTGGCGGCAGTGGCACCAACAGCCTATCACACACAAGAATCCTGGTCACGCGATCAGGTCTACCAACCTAATGCTTCGAAATATACATATACTGACGTAAATGGACGTCAGGTTAGGCAAACTTTCCAGCGCTGATCACGGATACGGGAAGAATATTATTGTGAAAGGCTACAAAGGGATATCGTAAATAATAAAATTCATTAAAACCCACTTGGGAGGCATCTAATCGGTAGTGCTAGCACAGTGCAGTGGGATAATCACCATCGCTAAATCAAACACATGCTGCGGAATAGAGCTATGCAAGTTACTTTAATCTATTCCACAGCATAGGCCTATGTTTTGTTTTATGATGGTGATTATTATCGAGTATTGGATGCTACACTGTGCAAAACTTTTTACAGTATTGAGTAGGTTCTCCTACTTGGGGTGCTTCCCCACAGCAGAGCATCCAACATATATATTATCATATAAAATAAATTGAATAAATTGAAATAAAATTATATTATACCAATCGCATAACAAAGCCTATACCTATTAGTAGTTGTGATTAGTACGTTGATCCCCGCAACATGAGGCTCAACCACGTCTCACATATTGGACGGGTCTTGAATCATAGGCCTTGGCCTATAGCAGCAGAACACATGAATAAAATTTAGTTGAGCCCCTATGTTGTGTAATGCAATAAATTAACATTCTTAGTCTTTCAGAAATAAGGTGCTACTATTGTGTTTGGGAGCTTGTCCAGTAGAGTATCCAATACTCATTGATGATAATCATCGCAAAATCAAGCACATACTGTGGAATGGTAGCATTCACGCAAGCACCCTAATTGTGCGAACCTAGTCCATACTGAACCTGAGCGGCGTGATCATCCAATGATGCTCCACTGTGAAAGCACACTCAGGTTCAGTATGGACTAGGTTCGCACAATTAGGGTGCATGCGTGATTGCTACCATTCCATAGTATGTGCTTGATTTTGCAATGATTATCATCAATGAGTATTGGATACTCTACTGGACAAGCTCCCAAACACAATAGTAGCAGCTTATTTCTGAAAGACTAAGAATGTTAATTTATTGCATTACACAACATAGGGGCTCAACTAAATTTTATTCATGGGTTCTGCTGCTATAGGCCAAGGCCCATGATTCAAGACCCGTCCAATATGTGAGACGTGGTTGAGCCTCATGTTGCGGGGATCAACGTACTAATCACAACTACTAATAGGTATAGGCTTTGTTATGCGATTGGTATAATATAATTTTATTTCAATTTATTCAATTTAAATTCTTCACTCAAAAAATAACTTAAAATAAAAAATTTGCAGATTTATTACTGATACTAGCTAGCAGTGGCGTAGCCAGGATTAGATTTCGGGGGGGGGGGGGGCTCACCAAGGGGGTGTCTGGGCAGTGGATTAGCCAGGATCAGATTTCGGGAGGGGGGGGGGGCTCACCAAAGAGGGTGTGGGGTATAGGAGAGTCCGGATTTTTTTTAAATTTAGTGGTGTAAAAAGCTAATCTAGACAACTTGTTGGACTCTAAAGTTCAAAAGAAATTTTTGAAAAATTACTACCCAAGAACCTAGGTGGCCAGGTTTGAAATGATAAAGTTTGGTATACCGATATCTGTGACTACTTTGGATAGATCCCTCTCAGAGACCCATAGACAATAGACATTTAGCAGGCCTTTTGAGACAATTTTTGACCGGAGTAAACAAATGTCTAGAATCGTTAAAAATTTGGTTTTAGAGATAATTTTTTTGAAAAAATTCCCGGGGAGTACCCCCAAACTCCCTTTTCTAAAATCATTTTATGAACAGTACTGAACATCAGATTAGGTGAGGGATCAAAAATAGCAGAGTGAAAGTTCCAATAAAGTGAAAGTTTTAAGTAGGCCTGCTTCAAAGTTTTTACCAATACAATTGTATAAATGAGGGTCTGGATCTCCCATTGACAATAATGCAAGAACTAGATAAAATACACATAACGTGAGTTAAAATGTCAAATTGGATGAATTCATGCCTATAATCGCTAAAATGTGGTTTTAGAGGGTATTTTTCAACAAATTCCTGAACGAAATAGTCATATATAGCCTATTGCCTTCATTTATTGTTAGAGGACTCTTTCTTCACCTCCTGCTGTGTACTCCAAAGTGTTTAGAGCCTAAGACTAACCCCTCCCCCCCCCCCCCGCACTGTAATACCCCATCATGGTCAGACTAACCCACTAGTTACGGCACTGGGCTAGGTTGTGATTCATCATGTTTGCGAGATATATGAATTATTATTCTTAATGTGATTCATAAATAAGGAAGTAATTATCAGCTTTTTACGGAAAACCCCATTAAAATCGCCCAAAAAACGAATTGCAAGGCAGAAGCCAGGTGTAATTCACCATGTAATTAATTGCATTACCGATTACCTCATAACTTACATACAAAATTTGAGCAGGAGAAGATGAATATTGACATTTAACACATCAAATCATGAATCAGATTATTCCATGAATCAGATGGTCTAATTAGATGTCATAACTTTCAAAAGTTTCGGAAACTTAACCTACAAATTCCTTTGAATACGTTCACACTTTCAACGTTTTGTGAAATTTTTGTAATGTTTTGTCATCTTATTACCTAGCATGATTTGAGACGGTAAATATTGAAACGTAAAAATACGGTTGAGTAGAGAATTTAATATAATGTTAAAGACATCGCCAACAAATTGAAATATATAACCAATAAACTACCTGGGCGACATGACGTGAAAAGTATTTAAATAATAAAAAAATATTGTTAAAATACTTTAAATAATTAATTAACGGTCTACACATTATTACCTCGTAGTAATCTACACTGGGAATCCAGTAACAATTGTGGTTTTCAAGCAATACAAGCGGCATAGTTACACACTTTGTAACAAGAGCTGCACAAATGTACAAACTATTTGACATTATTTGACAAACTATTTGGAAAGCAGCAGCGAACAAAAAAGCAGCAGTGGTTGCATCATAAATTACCGTGCGCGGAAAACGGGGCGCAATGACATACACGCAAAACATCAGTTGAATATAAAAAATTATAGAAACTTTTTATATTCGACTGATTTTAATTTTTATTTATATTCAAAAGCAAGGAAGAACATTTTTTTTTTAAATTAATAGTGTAGAATAATGTGAACAATTCTTTAGTTTCTGAAAATCTACCCGCGCTAGTGACTGTTAGACTATAATCAAAAATGATCTACAGAAACACTAACAATGCAGTAAGTTATAGCATAATATAGCCTACTCTAAATTGTTTCTAAAGTTCTTGCTAGTTCTTTAATTTGTATCCAAAATAATGAAATCATAGTTCCGGGCTTTACAAAAAACATGCTCAACAGCGAAATTTAAAAATATATTATGCTAACCAATACGACACGTTGTTAACAATTTCTTTCCTTTTATCATTTCATAGCAATCTTCGGGGCATTGCGAAACAGAAGAATTTAAATTAAATTACATCAAATTTTAGGGGACTTTGCTAAACAAGACTTTTTGTGAAATATATGAGATTGGTAAATATTAAACTTATTGATAGGGCATAGAGCACTTGAAGTTAACAGATTTTCACCAAATCGAAGCATTTACTACTAGGTATTTGCCGCAAGCAGTCTTAAGGTATTTGCAGCAGAAATGTCACAGTTAAAATCTCAATCTGAGAGGTAGCATAGAGAATACCACAGGTGCGAATCCACGGTATGTATCGAACCCCCCCCCCCCCCCCCCCCAACCACCCCAAACTTCTGAATAGACACTAAAGAAAGCTTGATGTTGAAGATCCATCTTGTTTCCACTAATATAATAAAAACTTAAAAAAACTCTTTTCAGTGGAAATTATGACTCACGTTATGGCGTGACGGCCGTTTCACTCTGTTGTCAAGAGGATCGTTAGACGAACCACAGTACACACTGTGTACTGTGGGTCATCTGACGATGCTCTTGACTCTCACATCCTTCCTGAGCCTTGTGGTTACTGACTGCATACGTTCAATCCTCTATCTCAGAGTGGTTTCAGACCAGCAAAGAGTATCAAACCCCAAATTTAGCAGTTACAGACTGCAACTGTTCGTTCCTATCCCCCCAACAACTTCCTTGAACCTCTGGTGCAGTTACGGACTGCACTCACCCATTCCTCAACCTTCTTGTCACAGTTTCAGACATGCAACAAGCCCCAGTAGTAGGCCAGGATAAAGCTGCTAAAGAGCAGAATAGGCCTATGAAGAGTGTGGCCTCTTTTCCTAACCTCGCCCATTTCCCAACTGAGTCTAGTCAATCAGGAAAAAATCCTGATATCAATCAGTCACTACTCAAGGAGGAATTGAGTAGACCTAATAGTGGCAGACATACAGGAGGATGTTATACCTGGGATGGATTTCTTCAACAAGTTTGGACTCAAATTGGACCTGGATAACAAAGCAGTTGCAATTGGGGAAGAAGAGGTTATACTTCAAGGACCACTCCACTGCACCCACAGTCAGATGGTATGGTAAAGAGAATGAACAGGACCATGTAGCAATATCTGAGGAAAGTGGTTTCTGATAATCAGCAACTCCATTTCTTTCCTATGGCATATCATAGCACCATTAAACAACAAAGGAAAAACCCACTGGCATCATCATTGGTGGAGATCTACAGCTACCTTGTGACCTAAGAGTTTGGAATCAAGCCTAATGAAACATTCAAGGGGGAAGACTATATAACAAACTGAGGAAGCATATGGATGACACTCATGAGAAAATGTGCACCAATCTTAATGAAGCAAGCATGAAGATGAAGGAAAGGTATGATATTGAGGCTGACCAAGGTGGATACCAACCTGGAGACCTAGTCTGGCTATACAACCCAAAGAGAATTTGTGGCTACTCTCCAAAACTCCAAAAACAGTGGGATGGGCTTTATGAGGTTGTGACTAGGATCAATGATGTGGTATGCCAGATAAGGAAACCTCCTAGAGGGAAGCCAAGAGTAGTTTGACTCCATTTCATGGTAGTAACAGTGCTGGGGAAGGACAAGCAGCTTGGGTTCAGTGCACTACATCCCCAGAGAAGTCTGCTGATGAGTACAGTCCAGCACCAGGAGGGAAAATGATCCAGACATGTGAGAGGGATCTGTTCACCTTGCCCAAGGATTATGCACTGACACACTGACCAGCAAGTTGGCAGAATCTTGAGGTATTGCTACCATCTTCAGGAAGAAGTTTGGTGGTCTCAGAGACCTGGAACAGCAAGGACCAGCAGAAGGAAATTTTTTTCATTTGCAATGGCATGGCAGCATCTCTTCTACCTGGTGACTAAGAGACAACCTGAGTTGAAGGCCTCACATGACACATTGTGGACTTGCTTGGTTCAGCTGAGGGACAGGATGCATCATCTAGGAAAGAGGAAACTTGGTATACCAGAGCTTGGAAGTGGATATGATGGCTTGGACTGGGCAATAATGAAGCCAATGCTGGAAGAAGTGTTTCAATCCACTGGTATCCAGATTGCCATTTGGATATACAACCCTTGGAGGATCAAGGAGGAGTCAGCTAGTGGTCAAGGCAGACATCAATCATCCCAAAGTGCTATTGTTCTGAGACAGAAAAATTTCTTAAGGTGGGGGTAGTGTAATGATGAGCCAGAAATGACTTCCCATATGGCAGCGCCTTATCTGCAGAGGTCATAAATTACTTCTCATTGTTTCTTTTTCCTTTCGCTTTGTCTTTCCCACTCATATGTCAAATACCTTTTTAGGATTTTAGAACATTATTTTAGAACATCATAAGAAATTTTCAAGATCACCTTATCTGTTTAAATAGAAAGATCAGGAACCCACACCATTACCTGGAGACTTCTAGAATAAACAAAAATCTTATTTAAAGGGCTGTCCTTGTGAGCAGTGAGTCAGTTTTTATTTGGATGTTCAATGTGATAAACGACGTAGTGACAGTATGCAGTGACAGATTCTGCTTCGTAAGTGTTCAGTTTATTCTTGAGTGTTTTAACCGTTTATTAGACGTTTCTTCTTAAGTCATTGGACAGTTATTATTAAATTATTGGCAGTTAGTAATTAATTGTTTTTTTGTATAAAGATATAGTAATCTAATATCAAAACTGACACTGTATTTCTATTTAGTATATGATTTTCACTCACTTATACTGGAGATACTGGAGGGATGCATTTCATTTTTAGAGAGAAGCTTCATCTCTTTAGAAGTGAAATGCATCCCTCCAGTATCTCCAGTATAAGTGAGTGAAAATCATATATTAAATAGAAATACAGTGTCAGTTTTGATATTAGATTGTTCATCAAGTATTTCGTCATGGAAAACATCACAGATTGATATACGTTAGTAGATTCATTATTAGTAGAACGTTATTGAACTGTTTGCTTTTGTCAATTTTCTTGTGTGATAATTAACTGATTTGAGCGTGTTTTAAGTTACTTGTGTAAATAAAGTGCGAGTGTTTTATTATTTCGTGTTGCCAGCATTATTTTAGTGATAGAACCCGTAACAGAACGACTTGTCAGGTATTCTTCCGTCTGGTGTACATGTACACTGAGATAAAAAGGTTTACTTAGGCCGAACCAGGTGCGAACCCAGAATTTTTTTCCAGGGGGATCTATCTATTAACTAATATAATTTGTAGGGGATATCACCTAAAATAAGTCCTCGCCCCCATAAAACAACAAATACAGCTTTTAAAGTGTTGATTGCCTGAGAAATTCCGAGGGGGATACATCCCTTTAT
Source organism: Conomelus anceps (assembly GCA_948455865.1). Taxonomy (NCBI): domain Eukaryota; kingdom Metazoa; phylum Arthropoda; class Insecta; order Hemiptera; family Delphacidae; genus Conomelus; species Conomelus anceps. The sequence continues at coordinate 63,651,755 of OX418222.1, forward strand.
TGAAAAGGGCCCGAACGATAAAATCATGATATCAGGCCATTCCTCACTACAAATAAAGAGAAGTAGAAATAATTGGGCTGGAGGAAAAGTTTTGTTGGCATGTTAATCATGGATAATAAGTTAATACAAATGTTATTGTGTGGAAGGAATAAATATCGTCATTTTGAACAGACTTAAATGGACAGAGAGCAGATGATAAATTAATGAGAATGCATGTGGTGGCGATTGGGAGTCGGGAATCAAGCTGCATATGCAGAACCCGCCACCAGCTGCAGAATGTGACACAACAAAGATCTGGCAACGTCGCTTCAAGGCCCACAGCACAGGAGGGCAAGTGAAAACATTGTGTGACAGAGCACACATAGCCGGAGAAACACTTCATCTACCCCTTCCAAAAAAGAAAAAAATATATAGCTTTAATCCTACTCCTGCTCTGCAATAGTAACACAAAACAACAACCAGCATGAGATTTCAACAGATAAGTCATTCAATCTATGCCGCCCTGGTCTTGAGGATAATTGTGCAGTCATTGTAAATATTGATATAATATTAAATATAATAGATTATGTAGCTGGTTCTTATAAGATATACTATTAGGTTATATAGCCCTAATGTATATGGCTTGCCATAGTTATGAAGGGTAATCTTGTAGTTGTAGATTTAGCCTTATTATTCATATGCAATTTTACATTTATTTATAAAGTTTCTCAGTCTGATAAAAAGTGCGAAGCAGTTACAATCGAATCAGCCATCCATTAGAATAATTCGACAAAAATAACTGGGGAGGGCCATTAAAGACTGGGGATACTGTTATTTATTTATCCAGCAACACTTATTTACTCATTCGTACAAAGGAGTGGGAAGATACAACCCGGGCTTTTTCAAATTTAAAAAATATTAAAATTTTAGGGAAGTTCGTCTCACTGGAAAATTTCGCCAAAAAATGATATACCTTTATTCTTTTTTAGTTCAAAATATTAATTTGGAGGCGAAATTGACAGCTCATACAATTTATTTTGAACAATATACAGATTTTCTTGAATAAATGCATGAATTGTCAAAAATTTATATTAAAACAAATAATATCTGCTGTGAAATCGCTTCCCGGTGGTTCGGAGCCCCCCTAAAACGGTAGGTCCAATTCATCAGTTATCATCCAACTCATTAACCACGCACAGGTTTCAGACCTATGTGGGCATCATCCTCCAAAAAAAATTACAAGAAGCTGGAATGAAATCTTATTTGATTGACTCTGACGATTACAAAAACCAATTAACTAACTATTAAAGTTTGAGAATCATTTCTGTTCTTGGAAGGCCTTATGTTTTGCCTGAAATTGTCAGCGTCTTAACTCATAACAATGGGGAAAAAATGAAAAAAGATGAGAATAATAATTATTCGCATTGTAATGCATGAATGAGGAGAGGTGGATCAACAGGTGAAACTGGCTTGGGATCCAAAACTTGGCATCAGTGTAGAATGGTCAGACAATCACCTTCAAAAAAGTAGAAGTTGAAAGGTAGAAACCCTCTGAGTTATGTGACCAGCCAAGGCCCACTGTATGCGTAGTACAGTGAGGTCTTGGGTCTTGGACCAGAAGGCACAGGTACAAGAGAACCAGACACCCCCAACCAACACACCCCACAACCACTTACCACTACAGTCATCTTCTTTCCTCGACAGCTCGTACACATCATTTCCATTTCCAACACAAAGCCTATAGAAAATAGTATCTAGAGGGATTCAGTTTTCTTTTCATTGACAAAACGCTACCTTGAATCTCGACTATAGCCCCCTCTCACTCCTCACTCCTATAATTTCATAAAAATAAATATAATACTGTAAAACAACGTCAAATCCTAAAGCAGTTACTAATCAAACTTTCTACTAGTTAATAGTGGCTTACTTCCTTTACTTGCTTGCTTAGTTACTACCAGTTTGTAAGTCAACAGGCTTCTAAGAAAATCTACAATTTCGAAAAAACATATTTAAATAATTAAAAAATTGCAGTTTCCTTGTTCTCTGAATTAATTTAGTTGATATTTTGCCAAATTTGAAACTTATTTCAGAACTTTTCACTAATTACTAAGGAACAATGTGATGTAATAATACAATTTAAATAAAATCAAATGTATTCCACTAAATACAAACAAAACAAATTGACAATATTGTTCATGTCCTCCAAAAAGCTCATTTCTCTGTGTATGGGGATGACAAAACAAAATGAAACTAGTATTTGATTGTCATTGACTAGAATTCACAATGAAAAATATAAATAATGAAACATTAATTATTGCCAAGATTATTTTGCTATTATTTTTCCTTGTCTTTTATTCTATTTATTTCTTGCTTATAACTTTCTTGTTTTCTTGTAACTATGTTTTTTACTGTAATACTTTATTACTTTCTTTACTGTACAATTTCTTATTTTTATAAGTTAATTATTTTTTATGTAATTATTGAAAAATTTATGTTTTTGTTGTATCAATAATTATTTTGTATGGGCACCTACTGAAAAACCTGCCGGTTTAGTGGGACCCGTGATGTATTTTATTGAATAAAAAAATTGATTGATTATGTATTGCATTTCTTCCAATCGAGCACACAATTTAAACTTCAGTAGACTAGAATCTACAACTATGGGTACTCTATGTGATTTAGCCCTCTTTCTGTCGGTTTTAGTAGGAAGTTACCTCCCCGCCACCCCCACAGTATGTCGTCCCTGCATCCAGTCAACCATACTTCCCACTTCCTTCCCTCTCCGTCATACTTGTAAGTGGGTGTGGAGGGTGGTGCTCATAACCGGAGAGATATGATGGCAATAAGGCCTTTTCAAAGTGAAAGGGTAAAGAGGAGAACGTCTTGGTTGTCATAATCATCCAAAGAGACTAAAGCCAGTAGCAAATGTAACGGGTGAACATTCATTGAACGAGTTTCTACCAAGTCTTGTTGAAACCATGCTGGAAAAGTGAAATTGGTGTACCAGTTCTGAACAGAGAAGGCAGGGGCGTAGCCAAGGGGGGTCCTACACTACATACAGTGGCGGTCCCAGGGGGGGATGGGAGGGATATATCCCCCCGAAATATCTAGATGGATCCCCCCCCCCCTAAAAAAGAATTTATTCATAATTATGTATGTATAGTTTTTGCGAGAAATAAATTTAATCTGTGTCATTGTAACTTGTTAGCTAGAAGAATAAACAAGGAGGATGTGTACATCCTTACATCCATTACATTTTTGTGTAACAATCTGAGTATTTTTTGGCTATTCCTTCGTAACTTACATGTTAAAAATATAGCCTAACCATAAAGAAAAAATTTGCAGTGAACACTTGATTTATTTTTTATTTCATTATACATTTATTTAATTGAACTTTGTCATCATGCTCATTAGCTCATTAAATAACGATAATCCTGTATCGGGACATAATATTTCAAAATGAAATTATTTGCATACAGTATTATTTCTGCAGATATTTTTTTTGTAACATTTTATTTCTTGTACATGATAGTTAAGTTGAACTAAGTATTTTTTTCTTTGTAACTTCTTGGTTTCTCTTCTAATAATTGATTGTTTTATAATTATTATTATTTTCTATCATGTATAATTTTTTTCCTGTGTATTTTTTTTGCTTGTTTGTATTTACGGAAATAAAGATTATTATTATTATTAAAAGACCATGGTAAGCTGTAAAAAGTATATTTTTGACATCTAGCAAGCTGTTGCAGGACAAATTTCCCAGATGAAATTTTACAACATATTTTCTCAATGTATGGAGTCCAGGTCAATCGTCTATCCAATGCAATGCTTTCTTCCTGGTCTAGTTGATTATCGTTTACAGACACTTTTATAGCCCTATCCTCATTTGAATTATGTTTGCTTTTCAATCGAAGGTATTGTCATTTTTTACTGTTTATTGTTAATTTCAACTGATTCTAAAATTGGACAATCGACTGCACACCTATATGGGCAAATTATGTAGAACGGAATTGCTGAAAATGAGTGATTTATCGTCTGCAAGAGGACTCTACCACTAATATTAATTCTTTAGATAAACGGCTGACATATAACATGGGTCTTGACATTTATAAGATGGGTTTTAATGCAACTCTATTGTTCATCAAGAAGAAAATAATTTTGAGTGTCTAAGTTTGCTCTACGAGAGCGGTTTAGGAATAAGTGTCTCAGTTTGTACGAGTAACAAGAGTCTAGATTGTTTTACAAGTGTACTATCGCAATAAATGTCCCAGGTTTGCCTCAATACTCGAATACTGTGTTGAAATCCTAAGGCTTTATCCCTTAGCGCCAACAAAAAACTCAGCTTTTAGACTTTAGTCCAGACCAGTCACTCTAAAACCCAACAAACAAGTTATAGTCCTTTTCTTTGTTGTTGAAGCACGAGTTGGCAACAGCGCAGACCACTGCCAGCTGCCAGCTGTTCCTGTTTTCGACAAAGGCTTCTACCACTACAATTGCAATCAGGACACACACACTCCAGCTGTATTACATTATGATCCTACATCCTACTTCGCTGAAAATAAAAGCGAGTACGGTTAGAGTAAGAGAAAGACTACAGTATTTCCGTGATACAGCACTCAGATAATTCCATCAAGTGAGCTACGATTTTCTGATGGAATAATAATAATATTTTTATTTCACCAAAACACAAAAATACAAATATAAGAAAATTCACAATATAAAGTGTATAACACATTTTTGGCACAGCCAGCGAAGTAAATACTTGAGCGCTAGCTGTGAGTTCATTCAATAATATTACTAGTAAACATAGAAAGCTCGTGAAATAAGAGAAATCAATAATGAATTTAAAGGTAAAGTAATAAAGATTTTAAAGTGTCTCCATGAGGTGACAAAACTAAAAAACACACAATTATCATCCTTTCATTGTAAAACAATCGAAAAACACAGCAAAAAATATTCATCAAAACACATTTTTCATTTGCAGATGAATCAACACAAAAGCTTCACTACATCCTCCATGAGCTTGAAGCTCATTTTTTATAAACCTTAATAAACCCGGGTCGGAAATCCGATCTCTCCCATTTCACTATTAGAAAGTTTAATGGGTGGTTGAGTGGAAGGCCTGAATTGCAAATAACTGAAATAAAACCTGCACACCCGACTTCTGGTAGGCTATAGTTTATTTTAAAAGTTTCCAGGGGTTGACGACAATAAAGTTATTGTAATGTTTTCCAGTGCTATGAGAAAAAATATTCTAACAATGCATTTATGAGATATGTGTATTTGAAGATTAAGTTTTCCATCTGTAGGGAAACATCATTTCCACTACGAATTAAAAGTAAAACAATTTAATAAGTAAAACTTAATTGGAATTGATTGGAATAACATAGTTTATATTTCAGTTGTACGTTTGGTTTATTTGTACTGGAAAAGATTGAACTAAGAAAGAACTACTGTAATTTGAAGAGGGAATCTCTCACATTTTGATGTGTGACGAACGTTTCACTCTGTTATTTTTTATATGCATATTTTTGTAGATTACGTTTTGGAGACTCCAGTTAAGGAGTATAAGACAAGTCAAATGAACAATTATACAATCTTATACTCTAGTTACCATAATTACTAATCAATTAGTTGAGATGATGCTTAATTTTGATGTGAAAGGAACTCTTGTACACTATAAAAAACTTTATCAACCAAATATTTTTCCAATTGTTTTTTAAAAATATTTCTATATTTTCAAGACTCTAAAAACTGCGGTAGCTTGTTGAAGTGTTTGCTACCAATATAACTAGACTCTTGTTTGAATAAGTTACAATTGTGTCTCACCACTGGCGGTCCCAGGATTTCATTTCGGGAGGGGGGGGATGACCACTGGCCCCCCCCCCCCCGAAAAAAATGTGGAATTTAAAGCCTATAACGTATTTTTATACGTATTTGAACTCTAAAATATGCTCAAGCTAATAATGTTTATGTTAGCTAATAAAATAGTTTTTCATTTAAAGTTTATTGTACCTGGGTGAAATAGGACCCAACCATAGTATGTGTTTTTCCTTTGATTTCCTTTAGCTACACAAAGAAAATTGATTAAAAGTCAATGTGATTATTTAATGAGCTAATGAGCATGATGACAAAGTTCAGTTAAATAAACGTATAATGAAATCAAAAATAAATCAAGTGTTCACTGCAAATTTTTTCTTTATGGTTAGGCTTTACCATGTAAGTTACGAAGGAATAGCCAAAAAATACTCAGATTGTTACACAACAATGTAATGCACATTTATTAAGTTTACCAGAAAGAATATCAGGAATAAAAAATTAAGAATAATACAAAAACTATTGAGATTTACTTCAAAAGTAAACAAGTAGCAATGACACAGATTAAATTTATTTCTCGCAAAAACTATACATACATAATTATGAATAAATTCTTTTTAGGGGGGGGGGGGGGGGATCCATCTTGATATTTCGGGGAGGGATATATCACTCCCACCCCCTCCCTGGAACCGCCACTGTGTCTCACCGACTCAGCAAGAGATAATCACCTCGGCTTCTTGTATTATAATCGTGTACGTCAAGATTTTGGTTTAGTTACATAAAAAGTAGCTTCATACACATATAAGCAGGGTACAGTTAGGAGACCAAGTCTCTTGAACAACGGCCTACATGAATCTAATCTATTTACTCTTTCTATACACGTAACAGATTTCTTTTGGATCTTAAACACCCTATCAAGGTTTTGTTTTGATGAATTACCCCATACTAAGATAGCATACCTTGATTCAGCTCCCTGTACGGCACCAGCAGTGTCTGATGATACTCTAACAACAGAGTAAAACGATTTTTATACACAGAAATGTGTTTATATTTCCACTTCAAAGAAGTCCTTTAAGTTTAACCTGTTCGCTGGAAGGAAGATACCAAAACTGTCATTTTTCAAAATTCCATCAAAAATAGATGAATTGTCTAGTATGGGATAATAAACAAGCCTATGTAATTTTAATCTAGGGTTATAGTCACAGTAATAATTTTTTTTTGTAGATTACGTCTTGGAGACTCCAGTTAAGGAGTATAAGACAAGTCAGATCAACAATATTATACACTAGATACCATAATTACTTCAATTAGTTGAGGTGAGGCTTAATTTTGATGTGAAAGGAACTCTTGTATACTATAAAAAGCTTTATCAACTAAATATTTCTTCAATTGTTTTTTAAATATTACTATATTTTCAAGACTCTTTAAAAACTGCGGTAGCTTGTTATAGAATTTCCTACCAATATAACTAGGTTTTTGTTTGAATAAGCTACTATTGTGACTCACCAAGTGATAATCTCCTCGGCTTCTTGTATTATAATCATGTACATCAAGATTTTGGTTAATATCATTCGTTTTTACATATAAAGTAGCTTCATACACATATAAGCAGGTTAGGAGACCAAGTCTCTTGAACAACGGCCTACATGAATCTAATCTATTTACTCTTTCTATACACCTAACCGCTTTCTTTTGGATCTTAAACACCCTATCATTGAAAGTTCATATCAGTAGTAGGGGGGAATGACTTCACCAATCAAAGATCAACGGGAAATAACTTCAAGCGTTGTATTTCACAAATTAATAGCTGAAAGTTTTTTTAAGGCAGTAAAAGCATTCAGGGGCGCACCCAGACTTTTAGTTTGGGGGGGCCTCCCCCAAGGCCGGTCTGAGATTTTGCTGACCTTTCTTGCAAGATTACATAAATGAAAGCCCCAGATAATACCAAAACCTCTACGTTAAGAATTTTCATTGTGTCTCTAAACCTTATTAACATTGCAATTTTGACAACAGAACTTCTTATTTACAAATATATCTCTAGAATGATTTTGTGCCTGGATAATCAATTTCATTACCCAAAAGTTCAAATGTATTTGAATTTGGTTCCATTATTTGACTGAAAAGTCGTCGTTAGTGAATTAAATTTGCACGGGAAGCTCATCATGAATAAACATTTCCAGAATAAATCTGCATTGCCTTTTTTTTCTTGCTGCAAGACGGATAGTCTAGATGTCTAGAATCTAAACCTACATTTTTAAAAGATCCTAAAGTTTCATGTAAAGCATTTGACACATCATATTAACGCCGTGTCAGTGATTTTTGAGATCTATGTATCATTTTATTGCTTTTTTCACTAAAATATAAACCATATTACTATAATCACTTTTTTCAAAGATGTCAGCCAGTGGCGTACCGAGGTTTCAAGCGCCCTGGAGCAGAAGTTGCTTATGACCCCCCCCCCCCCCCCACAACAATAGCTGAGTACAAACAATTTGCTGACTTGACTTATAAACTGAATTCAAGAACATTAATTATAGTTCTATAACTAACAATTTTCCATTATCAATCATTTTTGTTGTATGCTGCTACTATTATCACTATGACTATACCATTTTAATTTGTCATTTTTTTAAAATTATTGCTGATGATGCCCACATGAGTCCGAGACTTGTGCGTGGGTAATGAGGTGAATGATTACACATAAATGCCTGACGGTGGAGTGAGATTCGAACCCACGACCGCTTAAACGACAGCAAGCTGAAGTTGCGACGCCCCAACCAACTGCGCTAAGCGGCCCGCCAAACAATATTATTCAATTTGGTTATTGAAAATTCACTTCAAAATTGAATAATGATCAACTCGAGAAGTTGCTATTTTATTTAACGAGCGAGGTCTACTGTTCACAGAACTACTAGTAATATTGTTTGGCTATTGTTGCAAAGAATGACTTGTGTTCGTGTTACTGCAGCCGGCTGAGATGTGAACATTGAAGTCAAGGTCTTCTCGGTGAAAAGAGGATAGTATGTAATATGATGGAAAACTGAATATAATAACATACAGTACATTTGTACATTATATAGTAATACATTTGTTGTAAGTAAAAGGCAATTTTCTGTCAAGAACAAGAACGGTGCCCCCTCAGTGCTCCACTCGCGCCATTATTGGTACGCCACTGACGTCATCACCATCAACACTTAAACTGATACTAAGCTTAGTTTTTGGGTAAGTTACTGTCACTTAAGGGTTTTTGGCCATAATGTTTTTCGAAGTTTCTTGTGTTGGATATCTATTGTTTTGAGGAAAATGTTTTTCTTTAAAATAAATAAATATGGGGGTTCAAAGTTGAAAATGTTCGGTTTTGGGGGCAATTGATATCTCTTCTTCGAGCTATTTTAACCTCTTGATAATTTTTCTCCAACTAAAAGACAACACAATGAATAAAACAACATATTTTTTTCTCCAATCAAGCAATTAGTTTTTTCAAAATAAACTTGAAAATCTGCAAAAATATCACTTTTTAAAAAACTATTTGTCAGATTGAAATACAAAATATGTCATTTTATTCCTTAAGGTGTCTTTTAGTTATAGAAAATTTATCAAGAGTTTAATATAACTTGTAGAAGAGATCAATTGCCTCCAAAAACAGAAAATTTTCAACCAACTGTGAACCCCCATATTTCACAAAATAATTAAAGGAAAAGTTTTTCCTTACAGCAATAGATAACATTTTGAAGTCCTAATAATATTAAACACAAGAAACTTCGAAAATAAATAATGACCAAAACCCATGCGCACAATCTTTCTGAGTGATTTTTTGCTCTACTACTTGCTCTGTTGAATTCTATTTGAAACTTCTATTTGAAATTTATTTGTGCTGTATAGCAAAATCATGTGTCTTTTTACATTTTTGCCAAAAAAAATCTTGAAGCCTAGCTGTGTGTGTGTGTGTGTGTGTCTCACAATGTTTCTATACATATACTGTACTTATAAAAGATTCACTCATATCAGTTTTTCATTGTGTAAGTAATGAAATGTAAGTAAATGTACAAGAAGTCTGATCGAATGTAACTTATTGATGTTGTATTTCATTGTGACAAAGTAGATAACAGGTAGTCAGCAGATATTGTCAAAACTTTCATATACTGCCAACTAAACTTACCTATCTGGACCGAATAATAAGCGTCTGCTGGTTTTCACCAGGGATTAACTAGTTTTTTTTTTGTAGATTACGTCTTGTAGACTCCAGTTAAGGAGTAAAAGACAAGTCAGATCAACAATATTATACACTAGATACCATAATTACTACATCAATTAGTTGAGGTGAGGCTTAATTTTGATGTGAAAGGAACTCTTGTACACTATAAAAAGCTTTATCAACTAAATATTTTTTCAATTGTTTTTTAAATATTTCTATATTTTCAAGACTCTAAAAACTGCGGTAGCTTGTAGAATTTCCTACCAATATAACTAGGTTATATAAGACTAGTAGCATAGTAGGTTAGAGACTATTGTTACAGAAATAAGTCACAAGACTATAGCTAAGGCTATAATTATCTTTGTTTTAGGGGAGTGATAGCCGTGAGCCGTAGCAGGCATATATGTTCAATCAGATTGATGAGCAACGCTCTCCTGGGCCCTCTCTGTAAGGGTGACCGATTGGATTGGCCAGCAAAAAAGACTGTGTTCTCCACCTAGACGGTGTTTAGGAACCCACCTAAAATAGTCGGTCCACCATGTTCTCCATAACATGGCTCAAGTGGTGAGGTGGAACTACACGTAAGGGTCTCCCCACCAATAAAAGCCATACGCATTTCCTTTTTTCCCCGACTTCCAAAAAGAAAAAGGTTCTATATTCGACCTGTTTTTTTTATGTTTGTACATCAATCATTCGAACAATATTGAACGGATTTCGATTAATTTTTTTTAAATGAAAGAGCATCGCTCAGCGGTGGTCCCATCCAAGTTTCAAAAGGATCGGCCCAATACTTAGCCCAATATTAAACAAAAAGGAACAATATTCTTCGATGTCTTCATTTCAATCTTGTTTGAATAGGATAGTTCCACACATAACTGCCAATCGAATAACCGGTGTCGTTTATCATTGTATCATATGGAGCGCTTCACATATAGACGATTTTCGAAATCATATGATGCAATGCAATTATGCCGGGTAAACGACGTCGGTTACGGTTACCCAAAGCTGGTTCAGTGTGAAACAAGCCTGTAATGTCCCGTTTTGACAAATCACGTGAACTTAATTTGAATTGAGAATAAGAAGAACATAATATTTTTGTTCATATGTTCATATGAAAATTGTAAATAATTTAGTTGATGTTATGGAGTCATAGATATAAGGTTATTTAGTTTCAATCATGAGTTGGAGTGAAAAATGTTTTTGAAATCGTTAATTAAAAAAAAAATAATTTAACAATATTCTTCAAAGTTATTAACTTTTCGGCAAACTCGCCACGAGAATTTGGAAAAACAGCTTATCTCAGAAGTATTTTTAGTTTCACTGCTGTGATGGATTAAGAATATTTATTCGCCATTAAATACATGTTCGTACAATAGGCTATTTTGAGGTTATGTTTGATTATGCTTGTTGTACTAGCTCAAAGTTTATGTTTTTTATATTAAAAAAATATATATGACTAATATCACGAAAAATATTGTACGTAACTCGTCCGGGAAGATGTTTGCCATACTCGTATGATAATACCGCACTCGACTTCGTCTTCTGCGTTAACTTTTATCATACTTTCAGTAAACACCATTTTCCGCACTTGTAACGTAATATAGGCCTACTATTTCAGTGTAGGTTTATTCTGAAAGGGACCACATCAAGATCAATTAAAAGCCATTCCACTTTTAAGAAGCCTTTCGCTATTATAATTTTCCTAAATACTATATTCCACATTAAATAAAGCGTTGTAGAATTTCCCTAGTTTATCTTTTCTTATAGGTGGATTTTTAGTTACCTAAGTTTGGATGTTATGAGTTAATTATTGGCTTGCTAATTTGATAAATATTTCATAATGAAGGCTTTAAGAAATTTCTCATGTTTTCAAAGTTTGAAAATTCAACTAAAAAGCTTGAAATAAAACAAAAAAGAAACCGACTTCAGTGAAATGATACTCAAACATTAAATACTCACGTACTAAAAAGTTTAAAATAAAGTATTTAAGTTACTTTAAACTGAGAATTTTTTTAATTTCATACAAGTAATCTTTTGAAGTCGGTGCCAAATTTTCCATAAACTTCTAAAATATAACAGAATTACTCTGTGATGTCTTCCATGAAGAAATAATTGAACAATCTAATATCAAAACTGACACTGTATTCCAGAAAAGTGAGTATAAATCACATATTTAATTGAAATACAGTGTTAGTTTTGATATTAGATAGAATGTCTTATCAATCACTGTATTTCAGTAAAGGTGAGTGTAAATCACATATTTAATTGAAATACAGTGTTAGTTTTGATATTAGATAGAATTTCTTATCAATCACTTCCCGGTGGTTCAGAACCCACCTAAAACTGTAGGTCCAAATCATCAATCACCATCATCCAACTCATTACCCACGCACAGGTCTCAGATTTATGTGGGCTTCATCCTCAAAAAAAAAATTTTTTAAATATGTGGCGCCGACTTCTAAAGATTACTTATATGAAATTTAAAAAAAATTCAGTGAAAAAACTTAAATACTTTATTTATCTTTGTTTTCACCACACTCCAATTGTGCATACAGCATCACATTTATCAGCATGAAATGGATCACTGAACAGCCACTACGCCACCTGGTGTTCGCATGCATACGTTTACGTATATGTTACAAGACAATACACATATTTGAGATATAGCGAATATACCATGAGTATGAAATGAGAATAAAGAGTCCGAAAAGTAACTACAGGTAACTCAACCTCAACATTTAGTTTCAGACTCATTTACATCTCTGTTTACCGTACGTTTTTTAGTCTTGCAAAAAGCCTCATTTTATCAAAAGCAGGATTTTTTCTAATTCATGATAAAGAATACTGTAATCGGGATATACATTCAGGGCGAAACTTCTATTAATCAGGCTAAACTGATCCATTTTTATACCTCTGAACTAAAGCAGGGGATGATCGTTTATTCAATGACGAAAACGAGTTAAAAAAGAATTTTATGATATTTAGTCATAACCTGGAAGTTCCAAAATTATTGAAGTAGATTTCTCAATTGATTGAAATGGTATTTAATTGACAAAACTTAGTTTTTATTCTTAGAAGAAACTCCTTTTATAATCCTCCAAATTCGTTGGATGATCTTAAAACAAATTTTTTAATGCATCATGACATCTAATTAACTTTCTTAGTAATGGCGAAGGTGATATTGTGGAAGGTATCCATAATGAAAAATAAGACGAAATTGTCACAACCACATTTATTAAAACTTCGAGAAACTAGTTTCGGTTGTTACACCATTATCAATCTCAATCAAACTGAAAACTAAAGTACAGAGAAGATTTTAGTTTTGTACTTTAGTTTTCAGTTTGATTGAGATTGATAATGGTGTAACAACCGAAACTAGTTTCTCGAAGTTTTAATAAATGTGGTTGTGACAATTTCGTCTTATTTTTCATTACATCTAATTAAGATAAATAATAAATGTCTAGATGCTGCTCTCTGTCGACGACACTTAAGCGCTGGAGAATAGGGGTTTGGATGATAGGAAGGAGAATGAGAAGAAAAATGATACGGTAATGGAGAAGAAGAAAAGGGAAAAAGAAGCTGGAAGGAGGGGGAGGAGGAAGAAGATTCAACTGAATCGGGCTACATGACTGGCATGAAGTAATAGTTTGTTTTTAAGAAATGCTTTTGATTATTAAGAAGGAATTTATGAAAGAAACATTTTCTACCATAACTGCTTGTTATAACTTGGTTGCCAATTTTGAAAGAGCAAAACTACACGTTTGAGGCATAAGGCTTGGACACCATCATCCAATATTAAGAAGTGGAATGTCATCAAGAGCATTTTTTATGAATAATTTTTATGCAGTAACTAATCAATTTGAATAAGTTGTACATTATATAAATGTTTGAAATTCCATTTCTTTAAAGTATTTCTCACCGAGAACATTATAAGGAAATTTAACAAATTTTATACTTACTTCCTCAGAATCCACGTTCAGTTGTCTAATGAATTTGGAAATTGTACGACTCAACACATGAAGCAAAACAATGATTCATTTTCCAGTCACCAAGAGTGAATTATCACGCGTTAATCATTCTCGAATAACAAACTGTAATCATTTTAAACTGAGTTTGTATTAAGATGAAACAACAAAGGTATTACAGTACAATACCGTATTGTTCCTATTTTTGTACTCAGAATGAGAAAACATTGTTACTCTGCTATGCTATTATGACACAAGCACTTTGTTCACGTTTGGTTACTGCTGGAAGAGCTGAATAAAGAGTTGTCTCAAATGCAGACAACTATAAAAAGACACAATAAATTCTCCATTCATTGATTGCTGCACTCTCCAATCTAAATATGTCAGCTGATTGATTAACAGTAATTCAATATCAATTCAATTTAATTTCGAATCTGCTATTTTTGAAACTACAGATTAATAGGTCTGTAACAAGTTTGTTGAGAAAAAATTGAGTCGAAATTTATCTGGTACTCCAATTTTTTCCAATGTTCTGATGACCTATTTAATGTTAAATAAAATACTGTGGTTTTATACATTAGTATTGAAAATCTCATCAAAATAATGAGTTTTTCTTCTAGGTGTTATTTGATTAAATGTATGTTTTTTAAAATGCTAAAATTGACAAATTATAAAATGCAATTACTACAAATTTAATGCTGAAACTACTGCATTGAAATAGCAATGAATAGAAAAGTCACAAAAATATCAGAGATCAATCTTATCATTTTATGATATTGTAGACTCTTCAAAATACACAAATTTATTGCAGAGATCTAACAAGTAACTATATCATTCAATACCACCAACAAAAATGTTAATACTGAAGCTAGAACATTAGAAATAACAAACAATGAAAAAGTTAAAAAAAATTCGGAATTATCAGTCATTCCTAATCTTCTCATGATATTGTACTCTTCAAAATGCAGAAATTTATTGCAGAGATCTACAAATTTTGATTGAAAATCTCATCAAAATAATAAGTTTTTCTTCTACATGTTATTTCATTAAATGTATGTTTTGATGAATGTATTGATGATGAATTGATGAAAAACACCACCATATCTTGGTAAATAATTGTCAAGTACTTACTCTGACCCAGTTTATGATCACGCACCTGAAACAAATTAAATCGATTTTATTAAAACTTTTCTTTAAAAGTGACTCTTTATGAGTCATGAACCACTTAAAAATTGAACGTTAACTGAATTATGTCGTATATAATACAAATTTTACATAGAATATGCAAGCTGACACAACTTTACAGTCAAGCGTAATCAAAGCACTGTACTATAGAAAAATTGAATCTATTTAATCCTCTCGTTGGTTATCTTGTATCTTCAAAAATTAAATGTGAATATATTGTACCCATCCAGTACAAAGAAGATGATCATTTACCTGCTTGATTTTTAAATGTGCTCAAGTTCACTTAGTTTTGAGAATTCTTCAGGCATACGGATTTGAATAACAGAGAAATTACTGTTTTCCTGACATTATCTCTGAAAACTTAATACCAATACAGTGTAGTACTTGCTATAAACATGAACTATGTATAATGGTGAAAATACAAACAAACTATGAGAAATTAAGTGCAAGTTGAAAAATAGAAATAAAATGGCGACGATTGAAATCGTTAAAAAGTGAAGATATGATAACAGAGGTGCCATTTTGAAAAGAAGTAGAAGTAATTACTTTCTTTAAAATGCCCCGTATGAAACCTCCTATATGCAAACCATCAATCAATCATCTATAAAACCTCAAAAGACAACCTTACTCAAATAAGCCTTACATTGAGCCGACAATGTAAAACACTTGAAAGATAGAGAACAAAATTCTATCATCACGTTCAATGTATGGAGTACTGGAGAGATGCTGTTTTAGGGTTAAGCTAAACTAAACGGGTGCGTTTTACATGGGGCACTTTGTATAATAAGAATTGGTGATTTTGCATCTCAGTTTTGAAGGAGCGGAATCGTTTTTATTCTTTCAAATGTGATCTATCTTTCTGAAAAATTTTACGCTAATATCATAAACAGAATTTATTAATTTTGAATTCCTGAATGTGCTATTAAGACTTCGAGCAATGAATAGCTGATGGATATCGATGAATGCTACCGTACAAAAATATCAGTCACCGCTGGGAATCAAACGGCGAACCTCCCAGAAGTATTCAGTATAAATGAATAGCACTTTGAGGAATTCAAAATTAATAAATTCTGTTTCAGTATATTTGTTAAATTGTCAGTTACATCAAAACTAAATTCCTGGATTTCTTGTTCCATGACGAACTGCGTTGTTAATATTAACTTTTTATGTGATTTCAACGACTTGCAGTCAAATATTCATTAAGAATCTTCTTCATTAAGAATCTTCTTAATGAATATTTGACTGCAAGTCGTTGAATTCACATAAAAAGTTAATATCAAAGCTAACTTGAAAAATATAAATAATGAAACATTAACCAAAGTTCAACTATCAAGCATTAAATAAAATATGTCAAACAACTAATAAATTAAAGATGTCTTTACTAACATATTGATTCCTTAGAAAATGTTATACATTTTCAACATTATGACCATATTTTGGACTCTAATTTCAACCTGAACTTCATTTGATTTGGCAAATACAGTACAGATAAACAGAAGTTATATTTTGAAGAAATGTACTCCAGCATTTTATTGATTCTTTTAGTGGATTTAGTTCAGATACAGATTACTTTATTCGTGCAAGTTTACAATGAATCATGCAAATTTATTACATATTTCAATAATAAAATAAATAATATCATAATATCCTGTGACCTGCCTGGCTCATATTTCAATAAAAATTTGTAGCACAGAGATCCAACAATGATGTGTATAATTAAAAAAATCCAATATGAGTTTAAAATTAGTCAGGTCACACGAGATGATGCATACAATATTTGTTAATTTCATGGAAATGTACAGTGTGTTGAAATACTCAATAGAAAACAAAAAATGGATCAGAGTGGTGCCTTGTAAGAATAGACGAAGTTAGGGACACGTATCCCTTTCTCCCTCAAAACGTTACGGTAATTCAAAAAATGTTTTAAGCTGGAGAGGTTATTGCTTCCAATCTGTACGTGAATAGAATCTTGAAAATAACCTATTTGCCATTACCAATACTGATTATTAATTATTAAAACATTTTTTTTTTAATACATTGCAATCTAGACTAAGGAGGTTAAAGAGTTTTTTCTAAAGATAAATTGCAACAGCGTTTTCATGCAGATCATGTCTTAGTGTATGAACATCTACAATAAATCATTAAAATTGACACAGCTACTTGGTTCAGATCGTGCTCATAACGTCTCATACGTATTTACAAGATTCAGAACGCTTGAACAGTGAAATTTCGAACAAGGTTTGTCATTTGAGAGATTACTGCTAATTAAAGCAAAGGAAAGTGGCGAATGGTGGTAATGAGGTCGCCTAAATGCAAATCACTTTCGCTTTCACTGGCCAGAATGAGGCGAGCATGCACTTACATATATATATATACCCACGAGAAAATAGAAAATAATGAGATAAATAATTTAATGGATACAAATATTGTCTGTGATGTTTTTCATGACGAAATTCTTGATGAACAATCTAATATCAAAACTGGCACTGTATTTCTATTTAAAGTATGATTTTTACTCACTTATACTGGGGAGCCTCTCTTTAGAAGTGAAATACATCCCTCCAGTATCTCCAGTATGAGTGAGTAAAAATCATAATTTAAATAGAAATACAGTATCAGTTTGGAAATTAGACAAATATTGTATTTCCAAATAATATATAAAAGAGCGTACAATTTCATTATGAGAAGAATATTTTAGAACAGTAGGAGGGAGCTATTTATACACAAATTTATTCATCTTTCTTTTTTATGTACCTATTTATCTATGGACTTTTCTATTTTCATCATAGTTGTACTGAAGGTCATAATATAATTTGTTCTCAATCATATTCACTAGACTTTGATGAAATCAATAAAAATGATAATAGGCTATTGCAAAATCATGTATCTAATGAGATATTTTCTCTTCAAAGTGTTTCTATAACGTAAAAATTACTTATATTCAGGGAAGTGACAGGTATCTATTCAATCAGAGATAAGCTACGAAACTCCTGGTCGCTCATTGTAAGGGAGACCGATTGGATTGGCCAGCAAAAAGACTCCGCTCTCTGCTGTAAAATCAATTCCCGGTGGTTCGGAACCCACCTAAAACTGTAGGTACAACTCATCAATCACCATTATATTCACTACCCACGCACAGGTCTCAGACCTATGTGGGCTTACAACTCCTTTTAGGTTGTGACGCCAATGCTCATCACACAATTGGATGGGGAAGCTCTGACACTAATCCAAGAGGTGAGGCTCTCCTTCAGTTTCTCATATCTAATAATCTTTATGTCTGTAATGCTGGAAACCGTCCGACGTTCGTTACACGAAATCGAAGTGAGGTTATTGACATTACACTTTGCTCAGAAGGACTCCTTAGTGCCATCGACAATTGGCACGTAAGTCATGAGGCCTCTTTGTCTGACCACAGGTTCATCTGTTTTAACCTGCAAAGTGAAGGCAGCTCATCCTGCTATCGAGATCCAAGGAGAACAGAATGGTCACTCTATAAGTCTGACCTCCTGTCTCAACTTGGATCATTAGGCAAGAGGGTCACCTGCTTTGCAGACATTGATCAGATTGCTTCCGATCTTCAGAATGCAATCATAAGCTGCTTTCAGGACAATTGTCCATTGCGGCGGGGAAAGAGTCGTACTAATACTAAATGGTGGACTGCTGACCTTGACCGCAGAAGGGCGGTTGTCAGGAAGCTTCATAACCATTGCAAACGGAGCCGTAACTGGGAACCATACCACAGGGCACTCACAGAATACAGCCTTGCAATCAAGAAAGCCAAAGAGAACTCTTGGAGACTGTTTACACAGGAGGTAAATAGTCTTAGGGCAGCAGCAAGACTGCAGCGTGTCTTAGCTTCAAGCCCAATTGGCCTCCTGGGAACTCTTAGGTTACCAGGGGGACAATATACCACTGGAACTGGTGGAAGTCTCAAACTTCTCCTTGAGACTCACTTTCCAGACTGTGTTTTTGAGGGTGCTTGCTCAGGCATGTCCAGCAACAGCGAAATGGGCTCACGGCCAAGAGCTGATCGTGGAAGCTGGACTTTAGCCAGACGTATTGTCACACTTTCCAAAGTTAAATGGGCCATCTCCAAGTTTGGCCCATTCAAATCTCCTGGGGGGGACGGTATCATACCGGCTATGTTGCAGCAAGGACCAGAAGCTCTCTTGGTCCTCCTGTGCGAACTCTTCAGAGCAAGTCTGGCTTATGGGTACATCCCTCAAGCTTGGCGCCTCAGTAGGGTGGTCTTCATTCCCAAGAGAGGAAGAGCAGACTACTCAACTGCAAAATCATTTCGCCCCATCAATCTTACATCGTTTCTCTTGAAGACACTGGAGAGACTGGTGGAGAGACATCTAAGAAAGGGAGTGCTTTCAGGTACTCCTCTTCATCGGAATCAGCATGCCTATCAGCCTGGTAAGTCCTGTGAAACAGCCCTGCATCAACTTGTGAGCAGGGTGGAGGACAGCCTTGCTGCCAAGGAGATTGCTCTATGCACCTTCATGGACATTGAGGGTGCTTTTGACAATGTTACTTACACGGCCATGGTCCGGGCAGTGCATGGGCGTGGTCTTGAGTCTGCTATATGTAGGTGGACTGAGGCCATGCTCCACTCCAGGCGGATCAGGGCTGATCTTCAAGACAAATCGATGGTGATCATACCTGCAAAAGGTTGTCCACAGGGAGGTGTGCTTTCTCCTCTTCTGTGGAACCTTGTGGTGGATGGTCTCCTCTGTGAACTCACTAGTAGAGGTGTCTTTGTCCAGGGCTATGCAGATGACATAGTCCTCATGGTACAGGGAAGGTTCACAAATATTGTTGCTGATGTCATGAACGTCAACCTTCAATTTGTTAATGACTGGTGTCTTGGAGAGGGACTAAGTATAAATCCCTCAAAGACTGTAGTTGTTCCATTTACAAGGAAAAAGAACCTGGAGTCTCTCTCCCGGTTGAAACTTGGACCAACACAGCTCAAAGTATCAGGTATAGTCAAATACCTAGGGCTGACTATCGACTCCAAGCTGACTTGGAACAATCATTTGAATAATATACTGCACAAAGCAAAATGGGCGCTTATGACGTCCAGGAGATTTGCAGGCTCCATGTGGGGGATCAAGCCTCACATAGCGCTGTGGCTGTACAAGGCAGTAATAAGGCCTCAAGTCACATATGGATCACTAGTCTGGTGGACAAAGGTGAACCAGATTACAGCTACAGCCAAACTCACAAGTTTACAAAGGATGGGCACACTCCTAGTCACTGGAGCTTTCAGGAGCAGCCCATCAGCAACTCTTGAAGTTGCTCTTGGCTTGCTGCCCTTGGATATTTTTATCAAGGCAGAAGCACGAAAATCAGCCTATCGATTGAAAGTCACAGGCCAATAGAGGGAAGGCCTGTCTGGAACAGGCCATTGCACAATCACCAAAGCTGTTGCTCATAGCCCTGTGCTTGAAATGACTTCAGATGTCATGAGTATGGAGATGGTTTACACTAAACCTTTTTCTGTTAAATTCTGCTCTAGAGAGGAGTGGAGGTCTGAGGAAGGGCCCTATATCAGGAGAGGTAGCCTTGTCTGGTACACAGACGGCTCTCTTATTGAAGGGAAATCTGGCTATGGGGTGTACAGTGAATCACCCAGAACAGAAATCTGTGCAAGTCTGGGACAATACTGTACTATCTTTCAAGCAGAAATTTGGGGCATCATGGCTTGTGCCAATATAGGCATTGCCAGACGCTATTGCGACAAGCATATAGTAATCTTGTCAGATTGTCAGGCAGCCCTCAAGGCTCTTGACTCTAATGAAATCAAGTCAAAATTGGTGTGGGAGTGCCACAAAACACTCAGCAAGCTCGCAACACACAACTCTGTGCATCTTGGTTGGGTACCTGGCCATGTAGGCATAGGTGGCAATGAGTGTGCAGATGGGCTTGCTAAGCAAGGTTCTAGTAGGTCATTCTTTGGCCCAGAGCCAAGCTGTGGCATAAGCAAAACTACTGCCTTCCACACAATAAACAAATGGTCCAGGGACTTACATCACCAGCAATGGCAAGGTCACTCAGGCCAAGCACTTGGCAAAAGGCTGCTAGCAGACACAAGCTCCTACTTCACCAACTGGCTGGTGAGGCTGGGTAGAGGTCAGGTTAAGCAGCTAATTGCTCTGATAACTGGACATGGCCACTTCAGGAAACATCTCCACACAATCGGACTCAGAAATGAAAATCAGATGTGTAGGCTTTGCAATCAGTCTGAAGAGACTGCCAAGCATATCATACTGGATTGTGAGAGACTCGGGGCAAGGAGAATGGCTCTGTTTGGCTTTAAGCAACCAGGTGATGAATGGGACGTTAGCATAGGGAAGAAACTCCTGGATCTTGTAAAGGGCACAGGTATTGGTTTGCCTAACTAACGTACTAGGGACACACAATAAGCTTCGGTTGACGTGTGAGGATCTTTGAATCTTCTGGATCTTTGAATCCGTCCCTTCAAACATAACATAACATAACATATGTGGGCTTCATCCTCAGAAAAAAATATAATGCGATTTTCACTTTAACTCATCAATCACCATCATCCAACTCATTACCCACGCACAGGTCTCAGACCTATGTGGGCTTCATCCTCAAAAAAAAAAAAAAAAAAAAAAATACTGACACCTCTGAAAGAAAATACTTCAATAGATGAATAATATTCTATACTTGTGTTTTTCTTAGATAAAATATTATTTAAAAAAGCATAAATCTATACACAGTGTCCAATTCTTAAATCAGTTGAAATCTATATATATATATATAATCGAAATACCACTGACTGACTCATTCATCACAGTTTCTCAGGAACCACTCGACCAAAAACGATAAAAATTGGTACACGTATTCAGTAGGGGGACTAGATGCGTGCTAAGAAAGGGTTTCAAAATTTACCCCAAAATGGGCCCAAAATTGAAGATTTTTGAAAATTTAGGTGACAACAATTTCTAGAGAACCATAAGGTCAAATCAGATAAAATTTGGTATTCATGTTAAGTATCGGCCTTAGATGTACCTTGGAAAAAAGTTTCAAAATTAGCCCCAAAATCGACGATTTTTGAAAAGTTTGGTGATAACCTAGACGTGTACTTAACAGATGTAATCAACCTGGCATAATTAAATTTCATCATACCCAGTCATATGTTTCCCACATGTTGCAAGGCTCCGACTGTATGGTAGACTACATGCAAAGTGCAAAGTCTTTTGCTGTTCAAAGACAGTGTAAATAACGCTGCTAAGGGGTCTGCCATATGATTAAAAACGGTTGACTTCTATCAGCTGTTCCTTTAAGCTGTTTGGCTGGCAAGTTCAGTAGGTTAGGTCTATTAATGAATAATAATTTGTTTCAAACAAAGCAAACTTATCCAGAGCTACCAAAATAATTTCAATAGCTAAGAGCCAACGTTTATGAAAAGTATATGTTTGATTAAGACCCTAGATGCATACTAAGTAATGGTAACAAAATTCTCCCCAAAATCACCTATTTCTGTGATGAATGAGTGAGTGAGTCAGTCAGTGTTATTTCGATTATATAGATATAGATTAGTTGGACCCCCCGGGGGTCCAGGGGGCGGAGCCCCCTGGCTAGACGGTTAAGGCGAGCGAAGCGAGTCTGCCGGCTAGTTAACAATAAACAGTAAAAAATGACAATACCTTCAATTCAAAAACAAACATAATTCAAATGAAGATAGGGCTATAACGTGTTTGTAAATGATAATCATCTAGACCAGGAAGAGAACATTGCATTTCTAGGAGCTTTGTTGGATAGACGATTGACCTGGGCTCCATACATTGATAAAATATGTTGTAAAATTTCAGCTGGGGTATTTGTCCTGCGACAGCTTGCTAGATTAAATGTCAAAAAGTTATTTTTTAACCGACTTCCAAAAAGAACAAGGTTCTATATTCGACCTGTTTTTTACAACTAACTATGGGCTCTTACTGTCACATATTATGTATGCTACCTTGGTATGGGGTAATTCACAAAAACAAAACCTTGATAGGGTATTTAAGATCCAAACGAAAGCTGTTAGGTGTATGAAAAAGTAAATAGGTTAGATTCATGTAGGCCGTTGTTCGAGAGACTTGGTCTCCTAACTGTACTTTGCTTGTATGTGTATGGAGTTTAATAATTATATGTGTAAAAAAGAGTGATACAAAAAATCTTTACGAACATGATTATAATACACGAAGCCGACAATCTCATTAATTTTCTCATTTATGTCAGGAAGATGTTTTAGACTAAGTTCATTCACATTGTTTGAGCCACCTAGTACTATTAGAAAATCGTTTTTACCAAAATCTTTTGTTTGCTCCGTAGCTGACTTTATAGGGGTAGGCTACTTGGCTTGAAAAAACTCCGAACATCATTGTTATTTTCAGTCTTTTAATTGGGTAGGAACTTTTGATTACTACCTTAAAATCACTGTTGGTCTTACAAAAATCAGTTATAAACAATGTGATGCAGTTACTTAGAAATTACCTAAGTACAACATTTTTTTTGAATGCTGAACTACTTACTGTAAGGCAATTGTTAATTTTAAAAGCTCTCTCACCTTTCTCCTTCTCCTAGGGATAATTTTGTGACCACTAAACCTAACTCCATATAGAGGGGCGATAGCTCAAGTTCACAGAGTATATTGACTATATAAGAAATAAGTTGTTCAATACAGAGCCCAGGTAATGAGTAAATAGTAATAATAAATCAAGGAAAATTTTGAAGTACTGGTTTGGTTGAGAGGCAACTTTTTTCAATCTAATATCACTTTTTTATTTAAACTGGGTAGCAGCTTATGGCGAGTGTAGCGAGCCTGCCGGCTAGTGGTGCATAATAACTAAAAACTAAAACAGTTAACTAATTCATATTTTCATACAGCAATGTATTCTCATTATATTTGCTTTGTGAAACATAGACGGATTAGATACAGAGGTGGCATTGAACATGACAAAATACTAGATATTTTTAATAATAAAATTTAGTATTTATTATATTAAATAAGTTTTACTCTAAGACGCATAAATAGTGTACTACATAATTAATAGTTTATATTTTTATACTGTAATGCATTTTTACTATATTTTCCTTGTGAGACATAGTCGAGTGAAATATTGCGGCATTTAAACATAATTAATTACATGGGATGTGATCTATATAAATAATTTATTTACAAAATTCCTTAATGAATAAATAAATTCGTATAATCTTCAGCATGGGATTATGAATACTTTAATAAAATATACAGTTACACCGAGTTTTCATACAATAATGGTGAGGTTTTAAAAATGATTTCTATGGAAAGAGAATTATTGTTTAACCATCAGAATAGTCATCTAAAAGAGGGTTTCAACACAACTACTAAATTTCTATATGTGCACACTTAGTCCCTGCATTTGTTTCGCTTTGAATGAAGATTTTGGATGTTGATGGATAGGCTGACAGGGCAGGGACTTATGAAAGTGATACGAATGTATCAACATTCTTGTATGTGCATGTGACATATTACATAGGCTATGTCATATGCACGGTTTTTGTGAATAAATTAGTGCCATAGCCGCATCTCTAGTGGTTATAATAATATTTGTATTGAAAGTCATAAAATTCATTCTTGATCACTCACAAGAAATTAGTTAAATCAATAAAATTTTTTTTTTTTTAGGATGAAGCCCACATAGGTCTGAGACCTGTGCGTGGGTAATGAGTTGGATGATGGTGATTGATGAGTTGGACCTACAGTTTTAGGTGGGTTCCGAACCACCGGGAAGTGATTTTACAGCAGAGAACAGTGCCTTTTTTGCTGGCCAATTGATTAAGCATTGATGTTTCCCTAGAAGTAGACAGTAGTTGAGTTCTTATATCATTGAGCTCTTCTGATCTTTCTTGACTATAACTCTTTTTTCCCATCCAACATCCAAGCAACCTTTTGACATTGTTCTTTCCATCAAATATTCTTTTGATAACTGCTCCTGTAGAAATAGGCTATATGCTTTTGAAGTAAATAAAACTGTTGGAATAAATTACTTTACTTCTGTTTTAAATATTTCATTATACTCAATTAAAAAGTACTCGATTCCCACTTCTTCAAGATCATTCTCCTCGGCACTACAAGAAGCAAGCAATCTGCATATTGTTGTTACTCCTAAGGCTTCGTAACTTTCCTTCAAAGCAAACTGTTAGGGGACAGACGTATACGCTTCTTAACTTTGTAGCAAACATTAATTAAATGTTGAACAACATTCATTGTAGTTAAGATTTGTTGCATAATTCTAGCTTTAAAGCTACAATTGTTTACACAATCAGGCACATTGATTGCATAATGATGGAGGACTTCTTTTTTTCTAAAGAAAACATTTTCAGCAACCTAGTTTTTTGTTGATATTCTATTGAGAACTCAAAGATACCTACGTAATTGTGACAGTGTAGTATTTTGGAAAATATTTTCAAAACGAATTATTGTTCAATCGGTGTTTTTAAGTGAGCGCTGATGCAATAACGGACTACTATAATATTTGGTATCTTGTAAGATTTTTTGTATATTTAACAGCTAAATTTGATATGAAGTGATCTTGAATTTGAATTTATTTTATCGACATTTAAATTTACAAAATACATAACACTTTTCCAGGATAGACAGTGAATTACAAAATACACAATGAAAATACATGTAATATTAAGAAATATACCTATTATATAATATATCAATCATTTTATAAATAATTTCAAACTATCCATTATTGAAATAATATGAGCCCACATAGACCTATTTGGTCTGTATTGTGAGTCAAAGAGTCCAGCACATTGACAAACATTTATGCTACTTTTCTTATTACTTATATATATTTTTTCTATTTTTATATTATCTATATATTCGTGGGTTAAGTGGAAGAGGGGGCTCTTATGCCTCAACTTCGCCCACAGCACTTTTATTACTTGTAAAGTGCACAAATAAAAGTCATTTATCTATCTATCTATCTCTTACACACACACACACACACACACACACACACACACACACACACACACACATACAGAATGAATAAAATAAGAAAACTATTTTGCATAAATTGATTTGAGTAGCATTTTGCACTGTTCATCACTCAAGGTCAACAACCACTCAGTTTAGATTATTTCATACTTGGATGTGTTGCAGACACTAGGCCGACTAATTCCTGATGGAACATATTGCTCAAAATTGTGTGACACAGATAAGTGATATTCAAATCACAGACAGCACACACACACACACACACATTAGGTGGTAGGTGGTATTCTAATAGTACCTCTTGTGTTATAATTATGAGTGGTCTTCGTATTGAAATTCATGCTATTCTTGAACAAATACATAAGGACAGTATTGATAAAAAGCAATCTATATATTATCTAAACTATATTACTAATACAAATAGATTCGTATGCAGAATTCGTATGCTTATGTTATTCATGAAGGCTTATGAATTTCAATTTTAAATTCTTCCACAACACGAGTTATTTTTGCATAGATATTGTGTAAACCCGGTTATCACATGTGTTCACCAAGGGGTAGACTGTACGCAGAGTCATGTCAGACACTACCATTTGAAATGCACATGTTCAATACTGCCGCTCATGAAAGTTAATAGACGGCGAGGTGGCGGTGTATTTGAGCACTAGTGAAGAAAAGAATAGATTCCTTTGTGATGTCCATAGTATGTACTAAAAGTCTGTGCTTTTAGAGGAAACCATTCCAACTGACGTATCAAAATGAATAGCATTTGGGGTTGATTGCATGAATAGAATAAGCATGTGCTGCTTTATCAAAACGCATCGATTGCCTCTTGTCAGTTCACGTGTGTCGAGACAACGTGATGATCAAGTTCTCCACATGGCTTAAACATGTGTCCTGCTCTCGTGTCACCGACCCCAATCGTGTAATAAATTGAATTGATGAGATTTAAAATTGTTCATTAAACGAGACTTTAAAAGTAATGTGAGATATATAAGAACCTAATTTCAAAAGCAATGACTAAACGAACTTCAAAACTGAAAATACTATTACTGTACTATTATTAAACTAGACCTACCACAAACTGACTATTGTAAGAACCCTGTACAGAAAAAGGCTGGATAAGACTTCTAGACTTAACCAGTGGCGGATCCAAGGGGGGGGGGCAAAGGGGGCAATTGCCCCCCCCTCCCGAGATCCAAGAGAAAAAGAAAAAACGGCATAAATCTGATAGAAACTAGGACGAAATTATGTAAGCAACAAAAATTGGCTGTTTCCAATTTGTCTCTTCTTACTTCTACTTTTTCTCTTCTTATCTAGATAATAGATATCAATCAGTTAGAGTGAGTATAGGACATGGCAGCTATAACACATTTGAATGGAGAAGGGTTACTTGCGGAGTGCCACAGGGATCAATTTTAGGCCCAGTTCAAACTAATTTTATATGCTGACACTACTGTTCTGGTTAAGGGCAAATATAATGCAACCGTTCTCTTGAAAGCTTAAGAAATTTTAAAGCAGCTTACCGATTGGTTTCATAGCAACAAACTGAAGTTGAATGTCAAAAAGACTAATTTTATTAAATTTTCAATGATAAACAATGAATTCAATCATACATTAATGCTATATTCTGGTATGGAATGCCATTCGACAATGGGAACGAAGTTTTTGGGTCTGGAGCTGCAGTCAAATTTAAAGTGGGATAATGAAATTAAAAGCCTTAGGAAAAGGTTATCCCATGTGGTTTTTGCTTTGAAGACTTTGAGCTTCGAACAAAAAAAAAACAGCCTTAGCGGTCTATCATGGGTATTTTATGTCCCAGGTTCGTTATGGTGTGATATTCTGGGGTGGTAGCGAGGGAAATATCAATACAATATTCAGATTGCAGAAGAAAGCGTTGCGAATAATTGAAGGATTAAGTGCAAGGCAGTCATGTTGACCGATTTTCAAAAAATTAGGACTGCTTACAATGCCGCCACTGTATTTTTTTAGATTGCCGTGTATTCGCATGAGAACCAGAGTAATTATGAAAATAATATAATCGCTCACCCATACAACACAAGACATGGTGAGTCAATACTTCGGTACCCCATGCATAGGCTGACTCTGATCGAGAAGGCGCCACACTATTCGGGAAAAAAAGATTTTAAATTGTTTGCCCAAAGTTTTAAAAGGTTACGGTCAAGACAAATTCGTGAAGGAACTCAGGAAGTTGCTTATTGATGCCTGTCCTTACTTTCTGGCTGAATGATATGGGGTTTTTCGGAGACAAAATGTAGAATCTGTTTCTAATGTTTTTATAGATGAACGAACGCTTGATGAATGGCTGATTAATTAGTTTAGTTGAAGTGAATTGACGTGTCACATGCTGTGCTAGTCTAGCTCGATAGATGCAGCTTAACGTGACTATTAACAAATTTATTTTAATTTTATTTATTTATTTGTGTAAAGCCATCCATGTTACTTGTGCAGAGGGAATTCTTTAATGTCGTGTTCTAGATATTAAAGAACATGGGTTCTTTAACCCGCTAGCACGCAGGTACTTCAAGCAGTGGCAGATCCACGGGGGGGAAAAAGGGGGAAATTCCCCCCCCCCCCCAATGGAGAAGAAGAAGGAAAGAAAAAGAAGAGGAAGGAGAAGAGAGAGAAAAAGAAGAGGAAGGAGAAGAGAGAGAAAAAAAAGAAGAATGAGGAAAAGAGGAACGAATGGAAATGGTAGAAAACAGTGAAGAAGTGGAAAAGAGATGACAATAGAAATTGGTAGGAGAAGAGAGATGAAAATGAAAAAATACAAAAAAGGGTAAAAAATAAGGATAAAATTAAAAGTAGAAGAAAATGAAGGAGATTTTTCAAAGTTGTTGACAAGCGAGGACAATCGCTCGAGCCTAGATCCTGGATCCTTAAAAAATTGTTGGGAGATTTTGGCTGATTACAGAATAGATTTTCAATTGCGAATAATGTATGTAATTTTTCTTGTTAATTTCATTTTTCATTAACAGTTTGTGTCAGCAGCATAACTATGGGGGGGGGGGGAATAAGGGGGTTATTCCCCCCCCCCCCCACCCGGGACAAAAGAAAATTTGGAATTCTAGCAAGCCATTGTGAGACAATTTTTGGCAAGAGTCAAAGATGCCTAGAAGCACTAAAAATATGGTTTTGTAGGAGTTTTATTTTTAAAAAGTTTCCAAGGAGTACTCCTCAATTATTTTGAAAAAAAATTCCAAGTAGCCTACGGTACTGTACATTACCCCAATCAGGAGCAGTGAGGGATCAAGTATAGAAAAGTTAAAGTTTCAAGTAAGGTTCCGGATCTCCCATTGACAGTAACACAACAACTAGACAAAATTTACTTTGACAAATAATGTGGGTTGTTGAAGTGTTAAGTTGGAAGAATTAATAGCTAGAATCACTTGACATGTAGTTTTAGAGACGTAATTTCAAAAATTTTCTCGGGGAGTTCCCCGAACCCCCGTTCTGAAATAAATAGACAAGTATTCTTCTCACCGTTAGAGGTCTACTACTCCAAATTACAAATTATTACTATTGTCTATAGAGTCTATCCCTCCCGACAACATTCCCCTCTCCTAGACTGACCCTGTAATTATGCAACTGCTTTGTGTGATGTAACGATACGCATTAAAATTTGTATTTAAAATATAATATCATTACAGGCAATAGGTGAACAATTAAATTTGTAAAGTTGGTTTCATTTCAATTGAAAATACCCTTAAATTCATGATTTTATGCCCCATTTTCAAACATCCCAGACTCCCCCCCCCCCCCCAGGTAACCATACCTCACTCAGGTATTTCCCCCCTCCCTGACTTCAAGCTTCAAGTGAAGTAGACTGACTGGAGACGGTGTTAAGCTGTTGAGTGTTCCGACCGAATATTATTCCGACTGCCCCCACTAGAATGGTTGTGCGCCACACGTGCATTCTAGCGGCGGCTCATATTTTATTGAATCATTACCTTATTCATATTATTCATATTTTTATATCTAAAAAAATGTGCTCAATAATTATTTAGTAAATTGGATGAGAACTCATTTGAAATTTGGTACGTAAAAACTTAAAAACTTAATTTATAAGAAAAAGTACAATGACATAAACAGATATCAGGTAAAACGGTAAGGAATGCAAATTACCAATACAAATACAAATTTGTACATACATATTGATAAAACAGTGCTATCCATGACAACATTATGAGGGGCACTAAAAACTCTGTCAAAATACACCATTTTCTATTAAAAAAGTCCAAAAAAATTCCGGGGGTGGCCCCCGGACCCCCCCAAACCCCCGGTGTTTGCCCCCCCCCCCCGAAATCACCTCCTGGATCCGCCACTGGACTTAACTTGACTCAGAAAAGACAACAGATCAACATAAACTCACGTAAATAATAAGTAAGACTGAAGTGGAGAGTAAGTAAAAATTGACAGCACTCAAGTAAAGAATAAGAAGTAAGAATAGACTCGATAATGTGGAGAGATCCATGATGAATAACATAACAACATTTATTATGAAAACACGAGAAACCAGTTTTGGTAGTCACGCCATTCTCAATCTCAATTTCTCTAGTCAGATTGAGAATGTTGTGACTGCCGAAATTATAGTATCTCGTTTCCATAATACACCTGGATGTGACAATATCAAGTCAACTCTTATTCATTGGAGAATTAAAATGTTTACACTAAAGACGCTTTATTTATAGAAAAAAGAGAAATAGTGGAACAAACAGAAATCAAATTATACATTTAGGATCTTGCAAATCCAAGAATTATTACTTTTCTCAAGTTGCAGAGACCAAAGTGAAGGTAATCAAGTGGAGGCTTCCTTGATTAATACATTTTATTTTGAGAGTAATTTTACACACTGAAAACAAGTCCAGATGATTTCTAAGCTAAATTGCTCTGGGAAACAACAAAATCTTAGAAGATTAGAGAGCTATCTTCAATCTTGAAATTTGGTATCCATGACGAACTGCACGTTTCACTAGTAACTTACAAGTATTTGTACGACTATGCAGTAAGTAAAATATTAAAATTTTCTACTCAAATATTTGACTGCATATAGTCGTGCAGCAATTACTTGTAAGTTACTATAGTTATCTAGAAATTTACTCCTGGTGCTGATTATCCGAATCGCATTGTGAAATTTTAACTTCCTGGATTTCTTGTTCCATGACGAACTGCGTTGTTAATATTAACTTATGTGGATTTAATTTTTATTAAATAAATTTTTTTAATAACTTATTTGACTGCAAGTCGTTAAATCCACATAACAAGTTAATATTAAAAAATTAACTTTGAGATGTTCAACAAGTTCAACAAAAAATTTCATTCATTTATATAAAATACAACTGATGTACAGCACTTGTAATTAAATATACACTACATAACGTGCAAAAGTATTGCCTTTGCATTTTAGTACCAAAGTCAACTCTTTTTCTTTAAAATACAGCCTTCTTTTCTAAAGCCCAACTATCTTTTTACAGCTTACCATGGGCTCTTACTGTCACATATTAGGTATGCTATCTTAGTATGGGGTAATTCATCAAAACAAAATCTTGATAGGGTGTTTAAGATCCAAAAGAAAGCGGTTAGGTGTATAGAAAGAGTAAATGTGAAGTAAATGGGAAGTGATAGCCGCGAGCCGTAGCAGGTATCTGTTCAATCAGAGAGATAAGCTGCGTTCTCGTAGGTCCTGTTTGTGACGGTGACCGATTAGATTGGCCAGCAAAAAAGACACTGTTCTCTGCTGTAAAATCACTTCCCGGTGGTTCGGAACCCACCTAAAACTGTAGGTCCAACTCATCAATCACCATCATCCAACTTATTACCCACGCACAGGTCTCAGACCTATGTGGGCTTCATCCTCAAAAAAAAAAAAAAAAAAATTAGATTTATGTAGGCCGTTGTTCAAGAGACTTGGTCTCCTAACTGTACCCTGCTTATATGTGTATGAAGCTACTTTATATGTAAAAACGAATGATATAAACCACAATCTTGACGTACACGATTACAATACAAGAAGCCGAAGAGATTATCACTTGGTGAGTCACAATAGTAGCTTTTCAAACAAAAACCTAGTTATATTGGTAGGAAACTCTACAACAATCTACCGCAGTTTTTGAAGAGTCTTGAAAATATAGTTTAATATTTAAAAAACAATTGAAAACATATTTAGTTGATAGAGCTTTTTATAGTGTACAAGTGTTCCTTTCATATCAAAATTGAGCCTCGCCTCAACTAATTGATAAAGTAATTATGGTATGTAGTGTATAATTGTTAATCTGACTTGTCTTATACTCCTTAACTGGAGTCTCCAAGACGTAATCTACAAAAAAAAATCGTCCCAATCTATTCTAATAACTTGAGTTCTACTGTAATTTTTTGAACGCCCATGAAAACCAATCTAAAAATAACCTCAAGACTTGTACTTACATGCAATCTATTCGATTCTAAACAATTGCATGTCGGCACACTCCTCATGCAAACCTTTGGCAGTGAGTTTTGCAACTAGACATTTTACTACTAACATTGAATTTGGGCACCTGGCCAAATAAATAGGGTTTGCAGTAACTGGTGGAATAGAAAATCTTCATTTCTCTCTCAATACTGAATAATAAGGATAATTGAAGATATTCTTCAAAGTATATATTTGTAACTATAACATAAGGATAGAATAGGTCTAGTGCCAGCATTATTGAATTTAAAAGTAACCAGATATAGTGAACAGTTTAATAATTGATGGGGCCCAAAGAAACCTGTGGTTACGCAAGTGAGGGCTAATACAGAAGTATGAAAACGCTAAAACGTCTGCAAAAGATTTGCCACAGCACTTGAAAGAGGGCAGGACTATAACGAGCAGCTGGCCACCGAAAGTTGAGCTGTGTTGCGCTGTGCCAATGGCCGGGCATTCATTGAAAACTATCGATTCGGTTTAAACAGCTTTCTCAGCACAGCAAAGCTTTCGGTGGCCGGGCATTGGCTGATCACTATTGATGGGGATATGGGGATTAATAATGAAGATGATTGAAGCAAATTTATTAAAATATGTGCGTTGTAGAGATTCAGACTTGTGAAAAGTCAAAAAGTGAGTGAAAAAGTAAGTGGATTAACTTACCAATAACAATTCAATTTCGGTACAGTACTGATGAACAGCAGTTTATGTGAGTAACAGGATGACTAATAACGCGTTCGTTTCAAATACGTAACAATTAAATGAGAATAACGACTCTTTTACAAACAATTAATAATTGAAACTTTACGAGCTCAATTATCAATATATAAAGGCAGTCTGCATATCCCTGCCGTATAATCACCAATTAATGCTCTATGTTTGTTTCTATTGTTCAACTGTTAACTGATCAAATGACACCGGCAAAACTGAACTTATCTGCGGCTAAATATTTCTATGAAAATACAAAAACCAGCCAATCTAGTCGATAAAAACAGAACCGGTTTAATAATTTTAGCAAACCCAGAAAATAGTCAAATAAAGGGAATGTGGAAAAGTGGCAACTTCTACACATAAATTGCTAGAAGACAAACTAGACGACTGATAGAGAGAAGTAAATTTCTGTATCTTCATACTTCTAGCTCAAGTTTGCTCGATGGAGCTAGATGTAGGCTACATATGATGTTCGTACTTTTCTACATCGCAAAATAATGACAACACAAAAAATAAATAGAAGTTTATTCTAAAATTATAAATAAAATTCCTGAACACCTTAAAAATAGTGCCAAAATAGCCAAGAAAATGAAACAAAACATCAGTAGTTGGATTAAGAGGAATTATTTTTTTTATCTATGAAATAGTACTAGAAACGGTTTTTCTGATTTGTGAGCTTGCTTACTGATGCTTCCCTCTGGTTTTTTGGACTATCCCTTCCCTCTATCTCACCCGTTTCTCTCCACATTCCTTTTTCATGGATTGAAGGCCTTCCTAGTACATGGGTAACCATAGTTGGAAGACCTTCTAATCCCCTCTCTTTTCTACACCACAACTCCTTATTGTTTTTTATTGAGTATTATACATATGTGGTATTATTGCATTGTTATGTTTGTTTTTTGGGATGTGTGTGTTAATATATAAATTGAATTGACACAAAAATTTACACCTAAATGTTTGCCATATCACAATATTAAATGGGTTAATTGGCAGTGGGAATTGTTTGCCTCAACTTCGCCCACAGAACTAATTTATTGTTAAGTGCGAAATATGGAGACAAATTTTATAGCTAATAAAAATAATATTACTCACGATTTTCTATCAGTATCATTCACTTAACTCTAACTTTCATTTATTCATACATATTTTTAGATGAATATCCACATAAAATTTAGAAGGCAATAACAAGCACTTAGCCCGAACTGTTCACGGTATTTCAACTGAATAGTTCATCAAAATCTTGAAAGGTTATTTCCACACAAAGGTTATTCTCACCAATTATTTTCACTAGAAAACTCATATAATTCTTATTGATTGAGAGAAAATCGAAAGAATGAACTAGAAAAAATGGTGCACTGAAAAAGCAGTTTCAATAGAAATGTGAATATTGAATTTTTCTAGAGCATTACTGAACATAAAATATTGAAATATTTATAATACTAACGGAACCCGACAGCAATAATTAATAGTTTGTGTGATTTTGAGAAAAACATGGCAAATGTATTTCTCTTCAAGACTAAACATAACGACCAACACCGGCTGGCTGTAAGTAAATAGACAACTATAACAGTCTATAGGTCAAAATTATTATCTTATCACTCAAAATAACATTCAATTGTATTTATTTTATTAATATTATTTTTCAAATGAAAGGCGTAAAATCAACTTTCTCTACTTTCGACTCCAGAACAATTCAGTTCTAAACTATATATATGGGTACTTCAGAGCCACAGAATATAGAAAGCCACAGTGACTCAATTTCACTAAAGGAAAAAACTGACTCCAGATAATCTGGATCTACAATATCTATGACTTTTTGATCTTGAAACTGTAAAGAAAGCTTTTCAGTTCATTTATCATACTGCTGCTAAGAAGAATAAATCATCTTTGCATTTGTAGGAGTAAGGTAGTGTATTAAATCTATTCTTCAAATAAGACTTACTTTTATAGTAATATTATTTACAATATTCGGGTGGTCAACTATAGTAAAACGACCAAAATATTAACTGATACACACTTCTATACAAAATTAATACACCATTCTACTAATTACCTACAGGAAAATGACTAGAGGGAACAACTGGTCAGAATGAGGTACTTCTGTAATAATTTACTCTTTGTTGGAAGCCACCGATAAGTTGTTGATTTGCTTTTTAGTTAATCTTAAGTCACTGCAGAGTGTGGCTCACTCTTTATTTAAGTAAGTCAGTTTCACACACCACCGCTATTCAGTGAAATTTAAACATGAATTCGCTCTCGCTCAACTCATTTGGAATAAGAACAAAGATCTTGGCTTTTTAAATGTATTATAATGTTTAAAAAATTGTTCGATTTTGTCAGGAGGATTGATGATAAGGAATGATTGTATTGTTTTGGTAAGTAAATAATTAGAGAGTACAGAATGAAAGTGAAAGAGCAAGTTCAAGTGGTCAACAGGTAACGGCCAACGTTAAGCTAACGGTACACCGGCAGCTCTCAACTGAAGGAGTGGACTGAGTGGAGTCTCTTGAGATGAGAAGTACAGAACACTGTTAGCTGTAGAGAGGCCGACCTCGCACAATAGTTGGCAAGAGAAGCGGCTTCCTCATTCAATTTGTCCTTCAACGTGAACAGCATTCAGCTATAAAACTTTTGGGCGAAAATGTAGGCACTATTTTTGCACATTTCAGATTCACAATCCGAAACGGTTTCGTCAACAAGGAAGCCCAATATCAATTTCAGCCTCAAGATAAAATGTATGAAGATACAACATCATGGAACTCACAAATTACTGTAATATTATGTCTTTGGACTTAGGAGCTTTTTGTCCTTATGGAGACAGATTTATGAGCACTTATCAAAATCTTTGCGAGAACATGTTCAATCTAAAACTTATTAGGTAGTTTCAAGGTTCTTAATAATGAGTTAGTTGAAGAGATCTTAAACATTAGGATATTTTGGTGCTGAAAATCTACCAATGATACCATGATTTTGAAAATGACAATCAGTTTAAAGATAACATCTTAATCAGGTTTTACTGTTTTTCAAATAATTTTCATATTCATTACTGTTATTCATATTCATAGCTGTTATTTGGGAGATGAAACCACATCAACAAATATTAATAATGAAGTAAAAAAATACAATGGAAAAACAGTGGTAAAAGTTATTTACAAATAATAAGCTCTAAGAGTAGAGAATTTAAACGTCTATTATCAGCCCAAAAGATATTGGAATCCAAGAAATCACGAACCATAAATAATAGAATAGTGATGAAGATCAGTTCCTCCACAACCACGCTGCTTGAATACAATAAATTGTCACTCTTCTATCACCAATGACATGAAAGTAACTGATTTAATCAATCATTTGATTTACTAAGATCCTAAGCATACTAATCACCTGAAGTGTGCTGACCGTGATTCATATTCATATTACAATCAAAACCGGTTGATAAGTTTGGCACTGTTCATTGCTACACCAAGCACACAATCAATAATTATTATGCAAATGGTGAGCCAGATACAATTGAATTTGACACTCAATCGAAATCTGATTGAATGACCCAAATTTATATTGAAAAGTGATTCATGAACTCAATGAGAATGAACTGATTACGTTAATTTTGGCAATATGTAAAGACTGCACAAAGTCCGAATAGATTGACTTGAAATTTTAACAAATAATAACAATTTAACTAATAATAACAAAAATAATAGTAATGATGATGATGATAATAATAATAATAATATTGATAAAGTTTTTCTTCAATATAAGAGGAAACTTAAAATAGCACTCACATAATAATAGAAGGCCCACCTGTTATCAGAACACAACTTTCTTGATTACACTATGCTAAAGAGCCCCAGGATTTATTGATGGGGTGAAATTAATTATATTTTTAAATGAAGATTTGTCAAAATTAAAAGATTTGTCTTAAAGCTATGATCTAGAGATTTACTGAAATATATCATACTCACACTTGAGCAGTAATCAGATCACCCTTGTATGAATATTAATATGTTATATTAATACGAACGACTTGCACACCTCACTTATGATAAAATAATAAATTTACTCATTAGACTGGCGCATGCGTACGCAATCGTTCAAATTGTTTGAATTTATCCTCAGCACTGGCCTCCTTGATTGACGTTTCCTGTTTCTTCTGCTCTGTTTCTAAGTTATGGTGGTTACAGGGATGTTATTTTTTTAATGTGGTTAATTTGTATGATTTAAATTTGAATTTCTCATTACGGATATTTCGTTTATTGTATGTTTATACATTTTCAAAGCTGTTCTGTGGTGTTGAGTTCATGCACTTTGGATTTTATGTGTAGGTTGGTTAAAGTGTGTCCAATTTGAATTATGTGGTTTGCAAATGTCGTTCTTATTGTCGTTGGTTGTTGTAGTTGTTCGTTGTAACGTTGTTTGGATGTGCGACCAGTATGTCCTATATTAAATTTTTCACAATTAAAAAAATTCAACCCTAAGAGATGGTATTTGCCAGTGCAGCCTTTATTTTTTCATTTTTGTTTTTCGTCTAGAATGCAAATATTTGTTCATTTATCCGGCAAAAATACAATGGAATCTTCCAAAATTCGACTGTAATTTTGCTGCAGTCCTTAGTCCAAAACGGCTTATTCACTAACATTTTGGTTTTTGAAAATGCTTGCTAGTTTGATTGTTGATTGATACAGAGTGATCGTAACGTCGCGCAACCCAATGTTTAAATCCGTGTAGGAATGAAATTTAAATTTGTAAAGTATGATTTCAATATAGGAATTTTTCGTTTATTTATACAATATGTGGCAGCACTGCTAGATCATGCCACCGGGTGTCAGTTAGCCAGACAGCAGTTGGTTTGTTCATTTTGAGTCGCAATGTCTTTTACGCATGAACAGCGTATCATTCAATAATTTCTTGTGGTTTGTGGCCTTCTTGTTCACCAGATCTGTCTGAGTCCTCCTGATTTTTATTTGTGGGGCTATTTGAAATATTATGTGTACACAAACAACCCGCATACACTTGATGAACTAAGAAAAAACATTGAAGACTGTATATCAAATTATCAGTACTGCTACATTGAAAAAGGTTGCTTGCAATGTAAGAAAATACGTTGATGCAAATTATGGTGGACATTTCCAGCACTAATTATGAATTTGTAATTAAGTAAGTTGTAATTATAACTTGTATCATAAACTTTGAAATTAAAGAAACAAAAATATTTCAACTTTCTAAGACTGTTATCATTTTGGGTTGCGCGACTTTACGATCACTCTGTATAAGAGATTTTCTTATTATTTGGAAGATTAAGCCCACATAGGTGTGAAACCTGTGACCTGTGCGTGGGTAATGGGCTGGACGATGGTGATTGATGAGTGCTGGACTGGCAGCTGCATGCCAGCCGAACTGACATGGCTAAATTAGCCATCGGCCCTCTACCAAGCGGAATGCTTTTCATTTTTATTTAGTAACAAATCTGTATTCAGAGTATTTCGCATACAGTTACCGTGCTTGTTGTACTCATAATGAGAAAAGTTTACATAGACAAAGGCTGACGATAGTTTAGAAGCTATCCTTATTAATTTAATCAATCAGAAACTCTTAATTTTTCATAACTTTATTTTACTATTTGTAGATTGGTTGGGTTTTGTGTAAAATGGACTGGAAAGTGGAATAAAACAAATAAGAACTTAGTAACTACAGTAATTTTGTGAGATATTCAACAAAATATGCGAACATCATCAAAAACATGTTTTTTGGTTCAAACTTGTTTAGTTTTACAATAAACCTGTATAGTAGTGTTTTTAGCTTTTGAGGATGAAGCCCACATAGGTCTGAGACCTGTGCGTGGGTAATGAGTTGGAGGATGGTGATTGATGAGTTGGACCTACAGTTTTAGGTGGGTTCCGAACCACCGGGCTTATTGTACAATTAAACCAAGTAAATCCACTTCGAACTAAAAAATTGCAGTAGTTACAAGCTTCTAACTTGTTTTATTCGATTCTTCAATTTTTTAAAATAAAACCTGGCCACTTCACAAGTAAAATGAAAGCACTAAACGTATCTGATCGAGTAAGCTGATGGGGATGACTGCTAACTTCCACCATCTTTAATTCTGCAACGAAGCATTTCCGAGGCATGTTTTGTGTACTACAAGCCCACGAGGTATTGGTAACTCTATGCGGAACACTCTGAATATATTATAGCACATTTACTAAATAATGAATAAGTCCTTTTGACTATTATGTTTTACTATGTTTGATTATATGTTTTATGTAATCAGATGCACATATTCAATTCTTAAAAATATATTAATTTATTGTAGGCTACCGCTATGGTATTACAACAAATACTCTATAATTATTAATCATTGTTAAGAGATGATATATAAGCTCCATCCAAAAAGTAATCAACTTCAAGAAACACAGCTAAAAATAGTATAAAGTGCATAATGCAGTAATAAACTTGATTATCAATAGAAGCAAGTTCAGTCCACAAGTCAGGTTCATAACATAATCGGAACAAAAGGGATCACATCATTAATATTTCTCAAGTTCTTCACTTGAGCAAGTAATGTCGCCCTAATATCAAAACTGACATTGTATTTCTATTTAAATTAGGATTTTTACTCGCTTATACTGGCATTTCACTACTACAGACCTAGACAACACATGATATCCACTGGATGTCCGATCCACCTCCGATATATCCTAAGTTGATCCATGGCTATTGCGGACTACCACTGGACGTCCATCACATATACGAACTGGATGGTCCAAAACAAATCCCCCAATAGTCGTCCTTGGGACATCATTTATAGGACGATCATGGGTTATGAAACTTACACCTGAATAAATTAATTTTATTATTGTCCTAATCATTAAAGGACTTGAAAAAGCATCGAAATTATAGTAGGCATTTTTTTGTCAAACGTTAGTTAGTGGGTAAAAATTTATAATAATGGTATTAACATAAAATTTGAAAATCTGATCCTACCATGTTGTAATTCCATATGAAATACACCTTATCCTAGAAAATGATTGAATTATTTACATAAATAGCAGAGATATTGCCATTTTAGCTGAAACTATATCACATTTTGAAAAAGTCAATATCATTCACACTAAATAATAATAATAATAATAATATCGTGTGACCTGGCTGGCTCAGGTCTGGTGTCAGAGTTATCAGGTCGCATCTGAATAAGTTCAGGGCCTCTGACATGACTTAACGACTGTTTTTAGGCTGCCGGGACCGACAGCTTAACGTGTCCTCCGAAACACGGGAGTGGCCCGAGGTAAATATTCACACTAAAATACTGTTATCAACTTCGTTGACCAACCATCAGTTTTGATTTTTGTATTTTCAACCATATTTCGTCAACCTGAAACTTTGGATTCACTCCAAATATAGTATTTTTCTATGTGGAGTCTGATAAAATTGTCAAAATTCCATATTTTACTCTTTTAGTTGATAAAAATGTTAGTATCATTCTGCATTGTTTAAAATTCGCGGTGCGCAAGCGTATTTGTGTAAATTTTTTGGCGCAAATTGAGTGGCCTTGTTGTGACTTGAGTTGTAGATTGAAAGTGGAAGTGTGTGCTTGATGCAATGATGTAAATGCACGTTGATTATTTGAATATACTGTATTAATGGTCGACTACATTGGGATAGTTATTCGCTAAGCGAGTAGCGAGTAGGACGGTACTGACCGACCGTGCTACAGCAGCTCAGCATACCAAGCCGAATTATATTAAAAATTTAATTTTCAGCATTACCCTCATACTATGGAAATTCAAAGACAAAAAATAATATTGCAACACAAAATTAAAATATGAAATTATTCAATAAAATTTCATCAAAACAATATACAATATATCTCATCTGAGGTGTTATGCTGGCAGCCTGCATGATTAAATGTCGGCTTTGGCCACAATAATATTGTATTTTGGTGTTGGCTACTCTGCCAGCAAGTTCCAAACCTGACCAAATTCAAAGTTGACAGCCTGTCTGTACAATAGACAATTCCGTATAGGTTTGATAGGCCAGAGCTAAATGAAGCCATTAAGTCAACAAATAAATCAATTCATAATACAATCAACAGCCTAAAAAATAAGAATTCTAAGCAGTTGGGGATTTGTTTTCTAAATGAAAGGCTGAAAAACAAAACTTCACTAATCATGGTCTACATCTAAATCAATCTGGCAAAGTAATATTTTGTAATAGGCTGGCAGAGCTGATTGAAAGTCGTTTACTGTCAATAATTCTCCTAAACAATCATCTAACGAACCTTTTTTAGTAAAGTGGCTCAAAACCGGGAAGGGAAACTAGTTTCAAATGATAAATTCATATCTTCAATTGTATTAAAAGACGTTAATCGATCAAAAAATCAGGATAGCATTAGTGGAAGGAACTCTTGTAGCAATATGATAGGCTCTCAAGATTCTAAGAGATTAAGTAAATCTACTTCAATATGCAAAAGCAACGATAAAGTAATAAGGGATGATAGGGAAGTACCGGTACTCACTGTGTTCCATCAGAATATTCAATACATTCGTAACAAAATAGATAGAATCGAAGTATTTTTTAAAGAAGAGGCTACTGATATAGCTATTTTCACAGAGCATGGTTTAAAAGAAGATGAATTGTCACAACTTAATATTCCAAACTATTCATTGAAAGCGTCGTATTGCAGGACATCTCCTCGAAGTGGGGGAGTAGCTATCTTCACTAAAAATGCTAAGAATATGCAAACATTTAATTTAGAATATGTAGAAAAATTAGCTGTGGAAATGGATTTAGAAGTTTCTGGGTTAAAAGTAAAAATCGACAATAATTTCGAAGTAGCGGTGTTAGGTATTTATAGGTCACCAAATGGGGAATGGAACAATTTTTGTGAACTATTCAATAGGATTTTAGAGATTACTACTACTCGTTTTACAAACGTTATTGTAGCGGGAGATTTAAATACAGACTTTGCAACACAGAATAAAATGACAGAAGATTTAAGGGATATTATATACATGAATAACTTGGAAATAAAAGTTCATGAATATACCAGAGTCACAAGAACATCACAAACAATAATTGATAACATCCTTACTAATATAGATTACTCTAAAACAAGATTAGGCGGCTCGGAACTATCTGATCATGACTATCAAATCTTAGAGGTGGGGTTGCAAGGTTATAAATCAATTAAAAAGAGTAGAGTAATGAAAGAAATTCAACAATGTGAACAGGGGAATATCGATTGTTTGAAGCAGAATCTGTTACAAGAAAACTGGAGTAGGGTTTACAATAGCAATAGTTTAAATGACAAATATGATAGTTTCATTAATATTTTAAGGTTTCATATTACTATGAGTTGTCCAGTTGAAAAAGTCCCTGTAAAAAACAAATTAGACAAGATTGAAGAGTGGATAACTGATGATATCCTTGCAGAAAGAAATAGGGTTAAAGATGCATATGATGAATTAAAACTATCTAGAAATATGTTAAGTGAAGATAGTTACAAAGCTCTAAAGAAAAATTATACAAGAGAAGTGAAAAGAGCGAAATGTAAGAAAACAGCTGAAATTTTGAATAATAGTGTGTACTTTAACACAGCAGTGTGGGATGTAATAAACAAAAATAGGCAAGTAGCTCATGTAGATGCTTATGTTAAATAAATTCTGTCCCCAGAATAGT
Source organism: Conomelus anceps (assembly GCA_948455865.1). Classification (NCBI taxonomy): domain Eukaryota; kingdom Metazoa; phylum Arthropoda; class Insecta; order Hemiptera; family Delphacidae; genus Conomelus; species Conomelus anceps. The sequence goes on from OX418222.1 coordinate 63,694,753, forward strand.
AAAAAATGCCAATACCTTCAATTCAAAAACAAACATAATTTAAATGAAGATAGGGCTATAAACGTGTTTGTAAACGATAATCAATTAGACCAGGAAGAAAAAATTGCATTTCTAGGAGTTATGTTGGATAGACGATTGACCTGGACTCCATACATTGAGAAAATATGTTGTAAAATTTCATCTGGGGTATTTGTACTGCGACAGCTCACTAGATTGAATGACAAAAAGTTACTTTTTACAGCTTACCATGGGCTCTTACTGTCACATATTAGGTATGCTATCTTAGTATGGGGTAATTCATCAAAACAAAATCTTGATAGGGTGTTTAAGATCCAAAAGAAAGCGGTTAGGTGTATAGAAAGAGTAAATAGATTAGATTCATGTAGGCCGTTGTTCAAGAGACTTGGTTTCCTAACTGTACCCTGCTTATATGTGTATGAAGCTACTTTATATGTAAAAACGAATGATATTAACCAAAATCTTGATGTACATGATTATAATACAAGAAGCCGAGGAGATTATCACTTGGTGAGTCACAATAGTAGCTTATTCAAACAAAAACCTAGTTATATTGGCAGGAAATTCTACAACAAGCTACCGCAGTTTTTGAAGAGTCTTGAAAATATAGAAATATTAAAAAAACAATTGAAGAAATATTTAGTTGATAAAGCTTTTTATAGTGTACAAGAGTTCCTTTCACATCAAAATTAAGCCTCACCTCAACTAATTGAAGTAATTATGGTATCTAGTGTATAATATTGTTGATCTGACTTGTCTTATACTCCTTAACTGGAGTCTCCAAGACGTAATCTACAAAAAAAAAAAATATTATTCCTAAATATTACGTGTTATCTTTAAATTTTATTTTAGTACATTGACATCTGTAGGATGCCGCTGCATCAATGCTAAATCATTCCTAGGTGGCAGGCCTGCAGAGGTCAAAGAAAAAGAAATGGCTGAGGTTTTCTATGTTAAGACTGACTAAATTTATATTCAATCAATTTTTAATGATTGCCAAACCATCGTTTGCTTTCTGAAAGACGTCATTCCATGACGCACCCAAAAAAAACAGCTACAGTGTCATCAGCAAATGAAAAAAAAAACAGCTTTCAAGTTCTGATTAATGATGATGTTGATGAATGTTATTTGCAAAACCTCACATTATGAACGATAAGATAAATCAAAATAAAATACAATAAGTTAGCTCTTTCCATTTAAACTCTTTTCCTGGACTAAAGCTGCAAGCGAAACCCCGAATTAAAAGTAAAACTCATGTCGGTAAAACATGAGATCATGAGTGTGGAAGCTATGACTGTTGAAAGGGGGTCCTTATTTACACGGCAATATATTGATATTGAGAGACTAATATGAATAATAATTATAATGAAAAGTAATTGATATTGTATAATTAAAAAAATGATTTGGAGCCTACATGACATGCTTAAAACTGTATCGTCCATTATGGAGCTAGCATATAAGAGTAATTCAAGATGCTAAATTCCGAGTATTTGAAATACCACCCATTCGTGTATTTTTAAATGTTTTTGGGCGATGACTTCAAGTGAATAAGGCTCTGATTGTTAGTTGATACTGTATGTGTGTACAGTACCACAGCTGATTTCGATTGTAGGAGACTCTTCAGACCACAACATTATGTTTTATTCAAAAGAGCTACTACGCAAATAAGGAGTCAGGTAGTTTCGGTTGCTTTCCTCACTGAGTTTACAAAGTTTTATAAGTATGCCAAGCCCGCCGAAAGAAATTCTGAAGTTCCATGCATTCCACTCTTACCATTACAAAGGTTCTAGCTGCACTGGGTAGTGTACAATACTTGAATAATTACTGTACTGTATAATACTGTTATTAATACGAGGCTCATCAATGTTTCTCGTAAATTATAACAGTCATCATTAGCTTATCAAGAGATTTTAAAGAAATAGCTGTCAACAGAATATTTGAGGAGATAACATGACAAAAATAGAAAATGGTTTGCTGTTTGTTGTAGAAATTATTTTGGATAATGAATAAAAATAGTAAAACTTGACTCAATTTATAGGATTTTTTATTAAATCTATGAATTGGCTAACAGGGAAAATTCAAATTTATGTATGTTACCTTTAAAGTGAACAGCTTGTCTCCTAATTGGCACTGTAGTGTTAATTGGTGCAGTGCTCACAAGTAGGATAATGTACTTCCTCGAATTTAAGTATTGTTATGTTCAATTGTATAGCTTTCAACATAATTTAATTTTAATGCAGAGCAGAGCTCAGTCACCCCTGTTCCACAGCAGGCGGTGTCCACCCCCGCGACTTAGATACGCCTGCCGAGATTTATTTATGTGGATTTGGAAATCATATCCAAACCACATAGACCGGGCTAACAGTCATGTATATGCCCTAGACTGAATGCGTTTTAGTAAATTAGAATATAAATGAAAATAACGAGTATAGTAGTCTAGATGTCTAGTTTTGATGAACAAACACTTTAGAAGTAAGTTAATAGATCCGAGATAATGAAGTTGAGAATTTCGTTTTAGTAATAATGTACAAGAAAAGGATAAACAAGAGACCTAATAAAAAACACTGGTAGAAATGAACTTCATTTTTTCTACTGAAAACGTTTACATGATTAACGTTAAAGTAACGATACTTTACACAAAGATCATCTGTTGAATGTGGCGAATAAAAGTTATGTTTACATTACATTATGCCAAATGATAATTGATAAAAGCTTGGTTTTGATACTCTTGATATCATCAACATGGTTTTGTTTGGAATGAGATTGAGCTAATAAAATTCATTTGGATGAATATAACCTTCTTTAAACAACAAAGCTTATATTTCTGAAACGCGGTTTGTTACCACTCAGAAATGTAAGCTTTGTTGTTGAAGCAAGTTTATATTAATATTTACATCGATATTTACCGACAGATCAAGTAAGGATGAAAGCCAGGAGAAATCGAATAAAATTATCAATCAATAGCAACATTGATGGAAATGTTCAACATCACTGACAATATTAAGATTCACTAGAATTTACCAGTTATAACGTTTCACCCCCATTTGAATCCTGGTTTTCAGTTAACTGCTAGGGCACGGCAATGGTTCTGACCAGAAAAACATGCAATAGTACCTCAAAGTATAAAGAGGAGCAGTATTGCACCTTCTGCCAGTACAAGAAAACAGTGAAGGAATATAAGAACAAGTAATTATTAACGTTTTCAGTGAATATAACCCTAACAAGGAGATAAAATAACTTGACAATTAGGAGACAGGCGTTAATTCGTGTCAACAAATCGATGAAGGATAGAAGGCATATCCTTGAACATCATGTTCAACATCAAAATATTCTATACTATATGAAAACGTTTCTTTGTAGCGGTGAAGGTGATATTGTGGAAGATATCCCTAATGAATAATAAGACGAAGTTGTCACAACCACATTTAGCCTATTAAAAATAGTGAGATACAGTACTACTTTCGATTGTTATACAATTATCAATATCAAGCAAACTCCATTTGACATTGATAATGGTATAACAATCGAAACTAGTACTGTATCTCACTATTTTTAATAAATGTGGTTGTGACAACTTCGTCTTATTATTCAATATATGAAAAAGATTTTTATATCCACTCTAAAAGTGAGAAAAAAATGAACCTCTCTCTCTTTCACACCTATGCTGATGATCTTCAGATTTATTCTAGTTGCTCTGTTAGAGACCTTGAACAAACTATCCATAGGATGAATGAAGATATGGCATGAATCAGTGAATGGACTAAAAAGAATGGCCTTAAACTCAAACACCTCAAAACTCAACTCTTTAATTAATTATTGGCTGCTTACGTTTGATCAATCGCATAGACTTCCAATCAATTCCAAAAATCACTGTTGATGGCACTAGTATTTCCTATTGCAAAACAGTAAAAAACCTAGGAATCATAATCAATACTAATTTCGATTGGACTGAACATGTTGTAGGTACCTGCAAAAGAGTTTTCTCTGCAATACATTGTGAAGAAAATGCAAGACATCCTTCCTAGGCATATCCGATTATTACTTGTCAAAACTCTTATCTTCCCATACTTCATGTACTGCAATTCAGTTATAAATTACATGACAGTAACACTCAATGAAAGGTTGCAGCGTAGTCAGAACTACTGCCTGCGTTTTGTTTACTCCCTACAAGGTCATGAGCATATAGCCTAATCCTACATTCATAGCAATACCTTAAAATTATCCGATCAGAAGCTTATCAGAGTACTTGAACTTCTAAAAAGCATTCTCAACAATGGAACTCCAAAATACTTTAAAATGATTTCAAGTTTGTGTCAGAAGGTAGGAGAAACAATGTATCACACACCAGAAATGGTGACAGAACTCTAAAGCCGCGTCTCCACCAACCGAACATGTTCGGCGAACAGTGTTCGCTGGAATTATCTGATGTCGCCCGAATATTGTTTGGTGTTGGTTTGGTGTGGACGCCTTCTCGAACATTATGATCGGTGTGGTGGGAGTAGTGGCGGGAACCTGTTGTTGGTTGTCACTGGTCGCTCACAGACCGAACATTTCAATTGAACTCAAGAACATGTTCGGTGACCCATATGTTTAATGTTTGTCCGTCTTTTGTATTCGCTAACAATGTTTGGCAGAAATGTTCGGTTGGTGGAGACGCGGCTTTAGGATACCAAATCACCGAGTCTTTTGTTGTGAGTGCTTGCCGTGCTTGAAATCTACTTCCACTTTCAATCAGGAATCATGAGAGCCGAGTGGGCTTCTCCCTGTCACTGAGGAGGCATCTGTTGGAGAAAATGGCTGCATTTTTTTGACCTTGAGATGACTGCGTAATCAATAATAATACTATTGTTTTAATTAATCTATTTATTACCCTAATTATTATTTTTAATTTACAAATTATGTTTATAATTCAGTCATCTATTTCATTTTTTACTCTAATATTAGGAATATAAATATGTATATATGTATATTTTATTTTTTTAGTCACGTTTATCTCATTTGAATTGATTCATCTTGATTAGATGAACTGTATTGATCAATTTCATTAATACCTATTGATATGTGAAAAAGTAGGACATGTTGAACAGTTCAAGTGTTAGAATGACCTGAATGGCCAAGACTTCGCCTTTTTGTGTTATTCATCTCTGAGATCCAAGCTCTTATTCTTTTTTACCAATTACATCAATAATTTCTGCAGTACAATACCTTAAAATATATATTTGTTGTATTTATAATCTTTTCTATTCAACCAGTATGTTAACTTTTCCAAAATCACTGTACATCACTTTAACTAGGGGATCTGAGTGTTGCTAATCTTAATAATACTGTTATCATTAATGTACATTGTAAATTCGCACAAATAAAGTCATCTGAATCTAAGGATACTCAACTGAAACGATTTCACAAAATGACCACTCAACAATCAATTCCTGGAGTGGAAATTCAAAATCTAGCCACTATTCTCTCTCTAGTTCAGTCAATGATTTAAAAGAAGAGAGCTTGATTGATAGTGGAAGCTTCAATTTTGGAACAAAATTAATTCCCTTTGTATTGTTGCCAAGGTAAAGTACCATTGGCCCCTAATGCAGATTCATCATTGAGGTAAGGCAGGGTGCTTGCACAGTGGAACAGACGTTTGTTTACAAACTCGAGGATAATTATCATTGTAAAATCAACCAGATGCTGTGCAATGATGGAATTCAAGCTGTTCTAATCTGTCATGCAACATCACTAGAGATAACTGGAGAAGATTTATTACTATTGAAAATAATAAGTCTGTACTAATCGTGTTACTGATGGCAAAAACAACAAGAATTATAATTTTTAAATTCGTGAAAGTAAAAAAAATACACAATGAGGTAGTATGTGTGTAAGGTAGGTTGCAATTACTTTCCTCACGGAGCTAATAGAGTTGTATCTATGCCAAGCCCATCAAAACAAATTCTGAAGCTCTATGCTTAATAGTCCATTCCCACAGGGTCTGGCTGCACAGGTGAATGTGTATACTATCTAGCACACATCTGAGCTACTTCCTGCGTCTAAGCCATCATTCCACAGATACGTTTGGAAAGCAACACAATTGATGTCACCTTTTTTGTATCTGAGATGAATAAAGTGTAATTCACCTCAAGCCACACAGTAAGGCGAAATCATAATGAGCACACGTTGATAGCATCTCTGTGAAGCTGCACATGGTCTATTACCCTTATAGGTAGTATTGCAGTGTATATAACAGTTAAATTTGGAATGAATAGCCTAAATTCAGTGTATAAACAGTATATTTAAATATTGTCATTATTATTGGTGAATATGGACAGTCTACCTGTTAGTGAAAACCCCTGTTTCTGGTGAGGCCTACCTAATCAACCAAACAGATTTTCTTCTTTCCTTTCTTAGAATAATAATTTTGACAAGATGAGCAGTACACGCTCAACTACATGACGTAAATGCTGCATAGCAATACTTCACTTTACTTTTCACTATGTCCTTAAAGTCTGAATATCTCATCAAAAATGAATGACTACCCTAGTAATGTAAGAAGAGCAGGTCAAGTTTAGGATAAACCAATAAAGAACGAAAACCATACCTGTCATAGCATCAGTGAAGAGGATTTTCGCTTGTTATCCAGGGAGAGCAACTGAAAATAAAATAATTTAAGTTTTCATCAAAATGTAATCAACAGGTATTCAAGTAGGTGTTCATGAAAGTCGATTGATCTTGAAATCGTTCGCAATGTTTATTACTATTATTATGGCAAGTCAATATCCTACTTATCAAAAATGATCTGAAATAGAAAAAGTAGCATTTGTACCTGGTGCCCAAACTATGTCAAGTTCAACCTCAATAGTCATCGTTATGATGCAATCCTAATTTCATTTTAAATATCCCGCGATATTTGTAAATATTTGACTACTTAGCAGACGATAAATTAATCAGCTGTACAATTACGGTTAAGATGAAATTAATTGTTATGCTTATTTTGATGAAGTTGAGAAGATTGCCTTTAAAACTGTTTCAACAACCACAATCTATTCAATGGTTTTAAATTCTTGATAATGCATGAATAAATGCATTAGCATTTTCAATTTGTTCGATTAGCCCCAGTCAGAAATGCAGAACATGAAAAGCCACAGTTTACTTGGTTATGGTTTATATTTAAATCAGAGCAACCCAAAGCAAAGCACAGACGTGATGCTGATCAATCATAAATTTCATTAATAAATTATTGATAAATGAAAGATAGGATAAAAATATTTTTCATTTGAATTGAAATTAAAATATAGAAGCATTATCATCTGCCAACACTTTATCAAAGGAATTTTTTCTCATGATCAATGCTTATTGATAAATGGCTACAATATATATAAAAATACCCTTAGGGTAGTTTCAAGTTCTATTTCACAATTAAAACTAAATATAAGTAGATTTTTTACGTTAGTTGAATGATGGATTTGTATAACTTAACCTAACCTCGAATTAGGTGGTATTCACGTGAGTTATAGGAATAGTGATAGCAATCTGGTCAAAGAATCAAAAAAATAATGTACCTTCTAGTGTAACAGTATGTTGGCTTTGTAAAAAGAATAGTTGAATGTAAAATCTTTATTTTGAATTATGTCGTCTGCCTTGAAAACCCTGACCCTAAACAACATGGTCACTATAAGACGTGACGTCACAGTCACAATATCAGAAGTACGGAAGGAATAGCCACTTCACTATTCATTCATTCATATCTTAAAATAAATTATATAAATACAATAAAACTTGAAATCTTATAATGTTCTATCAAAAAGATGATGGAAAATCAATTATATTATCCTGGACTGATCGAATTTATATCAATTAATTTGATTCACTGTCCGTAAACGATCATCTGATCTATGCCAGAAACACTATCATCTTAATAATTGAATTCCAATATGAATAACATCCATAGAAATATCGGGTTTTGGATAATAATTTAGAATTCGTTTTCGTACGTGATCATCCATTATTGATATAATTATAGGGCATGTGTAGAACATATGTTTTCTAAACTTGGGAGAAAAGTAGTCGGCCCTGCATTGTCTGCACCATCAATCCTATCTCCCTCACTCCCTGTCATCGTTGCAGTCAGCAGTGGGCTGTATGTAATTGGAAATTATTATTTTCAATTTGTAAATTATCAATGGAATATCAGAGGCAGTTTGTATGCAAATTGGGGTCAGTGCTACAATTCAGCTAAAGTTTATGTGATTAGAGTTTTCATTACACTCAGAAAAATGTGATATTTGTGTTATTCTAAGCAACCATTGTCAATAATGACAATTGCAACATTAAAGTTGTTTCACACGACGGAAGTCCAATATACATTTTTCTTATGGGAACAAAATAGTTTCAGTGATGGTTATTTCTGGGGTTAAACGAATTGAAACTGGATTTCAATTTCTGTTAAGATGGATCCAAACAAAGGCAGGCCCAGTAGAGCAAGGTCCCGCTTGTATTCGTTGACAACCAAATCAGGGTTAGGTTTGACTCTTGAAGAACAAGTTTGGAACAACTCGATCGATGAAAGTGGTCACAGAAGGTACTCTGATTCAGAAGAAAGGATAGAAAAGCCAAATTTGAAAACTGGTGAGTCAATTTTTCAGTAACATGTTTGTTGAGTTCTAATATATTTTTGATTTTTCTTTGTTCTTGCATGTATCAGTCTCCTTATTGAGTTCATTCTGCCTTGAACACTGTGCCAACTTCGTCATATTATTCATCATTCTGCCATTATTATCAAATTGGATAAACCATAAACCATTCCTCATACAATTCAGGAATTCTAGCCCAGTCACACATTTGTGAAATACATGCCTTACATTTTGTGACTGGTTCAGGGCATATATTATTTGTGGGCAACAGCTGATCAAGGCTGGACACTTCAAAATTGTTAAATATGATTTTTGGACATTACCATCATTGTTCTCATGGCATTTGGTTTGCAACTTCAATTTAATTATTAAAGCCATGCACATGTAGAGAGGCAATACAAGCATATAATGAAAATTAGCAAGATTAGAAATCAGGCAGCACACAAGAAGAAAGCAGAAGGGCAATCAGAACAATATGATTAGAAGCAGTAATATCATAGTAGTACCTCGTATTAAACTCGCTATAGATTCCCATTCCACAATCACTGTGTAGCTCAAAGAATTCTTCAACACTGTACAATGGGCGATCCAACAACCAGTTCTTAATGGTTATTCCATAATAAACCATTGTTAGAACTCTAACGTCCCCAGACACTTGATTAAAGAATTTCGCAGCTGAACAAGGGAAACAATTCGAAACCTTATTCAATCTGTTTCCAAGTATTTGGAAATTTGTGCACTGTCTTGTTGGATCAGTTGATGCATTAGATGTTCAGTGCTAGGTTATTGTAATCTGTTTGAAAATCCAGGGGTGGTTCTGGTTGTGTTGTCAACAAACCGTACAGTTATGTCATATGAGATTAGGTTTCATTCATAATTTTCAAAGTTATAAATACTTTTAATTTTCCAATCGAATTATTCAGCTGTTAGTGTTAAATGCTTGATCTTCAGTCTACTTCTAAACTAATGTATATTTTTATTAGGCTAATTATAATGCTCTATTATTCCTTATAATTTTAGTTTCACGATTTTAATCGATGCATTATATTCCTTGTTTCAAAATTTTATATTATAATGACTCAACCACCTAGTAGAATTTTGTCTGAGAAAACTTGATATATTCTATCTTAATGAATGACCGTCCCCAATGAGGGCTTCTAATTCTTCTGTTTACTCTCAACTTTGTGAGAGTCAGAGCACAAATCACGTTAGAAAACAGGACGTCATCTTTGAACTATAATGTGCCTCTTTGCCTCTTTCCAGGGGGCAGAACCCCATTCTACTAGCAAACACTGGTCTTCCATTAAAATTCTACTCCACAACATCATGCTTCCATTCAAATTATATTCTAAAATCTCTGTGACTCCAAAAGATAACAATAAATAAAATTAAAAATTTAGGGGAAGCCTCAGCTGAGCTCGAGTAATTAATTCATTACTATAGGGTAAGTTTTGTGGACTCTCTCTATTAAATTTAAATTTTATATAAATAATGATGTGATAAGAGATATTTGTTTGGTGAATTATATACATTTTATGTGTACGTCACTGGCATATGTGTTTGGTGACCTACATTGGCCAGCTTGTATTCGTAGTGTCACTTGGTGATTCACCAGTCATACTGTTCAAATATGATTATACTAATATGTGATCTCACTCGTAGAAATTACGGAGCATGAATAATTTCTTGATCGAATCAAGGCAGTTTTAATTGGCGGGCCCCTTAACGCAGTTGGTTGAGGCGTCGCAACTTCAGCTTGCTGTCGTTTCAGTGGTCGTGGGTTCGAATCCCGCTCCTCTGTCTATGTGTTATCATTCATCTTATTACCCACGCACAAGTCTCAGACTCATGTGGGCATCATCAACAATAAAATAAAAAATTCGAAAAATTGTTGAAAAAGATTACATGGAGTTGAACAAACGAGGAATATTAGGTCGACCTGCATTCCCAACACCTTCACTTGGTAGGTTTCTACACTTCGTAAAATCCAAATGCTCTTCCTAATTGCTCAATGTATAACTCTGTAGCGTAACTAATATTACAGTATCATGGACTACAGTTGTATAATATTATTAAATCAGAAAATAGTAATTCATTCCCTAAGTTTATATCTTTATTTATATACTGTACTGTTGTATTTTCAGAAATGTCAAATTTGGTTTTTATGAGGAACTCTACATTGGGACAGTCTGCTCCTTCATTGTCAAACTCAATGGTAAGCTCAACTTTACTTTCATAGTAGAACCATACAATGAAATCAAAGTTTTTCAGTCGATTTCTGTGCTTACAGAAAGTCTATCCTACATATTGTTAACATTATGCACTTTTTCTCGAGAGCTATTAAAACGATTTCTTTGAAGTTTCTAGAAATTTTTCTTTAAAATATTTTAATTAATGGATTTTCCAGAATAATTACTTATAACTGAGATCTTTCCTAGTGTAACGGGTGCAGCAGTATAGCCTGCAATTTTGAAATAACTGTAAAAGTGAACTTTTTTATTATTACTGATATTATGTCGTTTACATTGAAAAGCATGCAACATTCGTTTCCCTGTCTAGGTCAGACTCACGCATAAAAATTAAAAAATATATATAATGTACCTATAAGGTAATTAAAAAGACAAAAGAAAAGAGGTAAACTGGCAGAAAAATCTATATGCTAGATTTCCAGTGGGTAGCCACCATTACGGCTTTGTCATTCACCAATATCAAATCATCAGATGAACATGTCTCTGACAGCATCCCGCAAACCAACAAATGATCCGGATTCTGCCTTTCTCCACAATCACAAAGAGTATCCCAGTTAGGGAGCATACTTCAACATATTTACTTGCATCTGAGCACTTCTTATTTACTTGCATTTCCAGTTCTCATCCTATTGAAAGTCCTCCACACTACATAGTCCAGGTCATGTCCAGCACTCATCTCTTCCCATAGCACAATCTGGAATCAATCAAGTTCATTCCTCCATCTGTTCACATGGCTATCTTCTTTTGATTGTTCATGTGCCTTTGTCCTTGCCATGAATCTATGTCTTGATTTGAGCCGACGCTCTAGCTGGACATAACCATGTAGGGGCTGACGGGAATCTCTTTCTTGTTTGGATCTCTCAGCATCAGCAGTTACTTCTCATCTCACTTCAGGTGGAGCAATTAGTTCCTGCAATTAGGTAGATTCTTTCAACTGGAATGGGTTTCAGGCATCCTGTCACTATCCTCACAGTGTCATTCACTGCTACATCAACTTGTTTTGCATGTGTGAAGGCATTCCAGATTGGTGACCCATATTCTGCAGCTGAACTATTGCTGATGTTCTCAATGTTGTTGGATGTGCACCCCATGCATAATTAGTTAGCTTCCAGATTATGTTATTCTTGGTGCTCACTTTGGCCTTTGTGTTAAGGCAGTGCTGCTTGAATGAAAGCGTCCTATCTAATACTTATCTATCTGATACTTAGGTGTTTTGCAGTGCTCAAGTCTATTACCTCTCCATGTTATATTCAGTTCAACCCCTGCATCACGGTTACAGAGGTGAAATGCACACGCATGAGTTTAGCTGGGGTTTGGCCTTTAGATAATTACTATCATAGTAGGTTGCCATCTCCTCTAAAGTACTGGAAAGTTTTTGAGCGGTCTGTTGAAAAGTATTTGCTTGAACCACAACTACTGTATCATCTTTTTTTTTCAAAGGATGTGCGTGGGTAATGAATTGGATGATGGTGTTTGATGAGTTGGAACTATAGTTTTAGGTGGGTTCCGAACCACTGGGAAGTGATTTTACTGCTGAGAACAGAGACATTTTTATGCATACATAAAAAGCCTTGTATCATTGAGGGTAGGCAGATCATCTGTGTAAATCTTGTTCAGTATTGTTGACAAGACACTCCTTGTGGCGAACCATTCTTCTGTGTACGTCATCTGCTTTTCCTGCAATTTAATTGCACATAGAATCTTCTGTTCTGCAGGAAGCAACTTATTACCATTGTCAGTTTGTAATCACCAGTAATGTGATACAGCCTTTTTAGCAGCTTCCTGTGGTTGACAGTATTGTATTCAGCAGTTAGATCGATGAAAGCCACTCCAATAATCAACTTCCTTTCATAAGTCTCACTAATAAATTCAAGGTGGCAGGTTCGAATTGTTTTATTTGTTCTATTCTAATGCCGTCTGTGCCTGCTGCCCTGTTTTCTTTCATGCCTTTGATTGCCAATCTGAGCTCTTCTATTGAGAAAGGAAGGTCAAGCTCTCCATTGCCAGCATGGCCCATCATTCTCAGTTGTGTCCGATCTTTCTTTCCATGGACTTTCCCACTTTTCAACAGTTGTGTAGCATACAATAAACATCTATCACTGTTTGAAAAAGGGCATCGATCGTTACTTTCTTGCAGACGATGTCTAAAATTGGTCGCATTACAGAGCATCTAATCAGGGATCTTTCCATTTCCTGACGGATTCTCGCCTTTAGTTATTTCAGGGGACAAGGTCATTCTTGGAAAATGATGCTCTTCAGGCTAGTCCTACAAGAAAATATAACTTTCTGTGAATCAGGATGCAAGGACCGGCCAAGGAATTGCTCCATTCTGGAATATCGGCGTTGCACAGCTGCATAACTACCGTTCATAGTTATTTATTTATGCAATTACAATGCGGGAGCATACGGGGAAACCCCAAAATTTTCTCCCCAATCATGAACATATTACAATAAATACAATTTACAAATTTGTGAGAAAAAATGGTTTACCGGTTTACAGCGAACGACCGTTCTTGCTTGGACCACTGCTTCATGGCTACTGAAGAAAGTAACACATCTTTTTGCAGCTTTTTTTTCTCCAGTTATTTGACTGTGGCACTATGAAATGTTTTTCAGTTATTTTTCTGTAAAATGGTGATTCTTCAGTTTAGAAAAAACCTGTATTTAGCTGAGTAAACTTCAAGGGAATCGGTTCAGTAGTTTCCGAGAAAAGGTGCATCATGTGCGAAATAATTTATTTTTCCAACTAATGGCAAAAACCAATTGACTCATCAGACTTTAGAATATTCCACCACCGATCTTTTGTTATTATTGGATGTGTCTTATCATAACCAAATACCGTGCAATTTGTAATGCGTGAAACGTAAACTTTGTTACCAACATAATAAGCAATTTATAAGATTGTGTAAAGTAGTACAATATTTGTGGAATATCGAAATTTGTTTCCAACAAACACAAAATGAGACCAACACGGTGAACTTTAGGTTTTTCCATGAGAAATAACTGTCCAGTTTTTATAAATCATATATAAAAATGTACAAAATTATGTAAAAATTATGTAAAAATTAAAAATCATTCAAAAATTTAATTTTTCATTTTCCATGCGTCCAGGAATTGAAGTCAATATGGACCCATTATCCTCTTACAGTCCATGCGAATTTTAATTCTTGCTTCAACTAATCTTTTTCATTTGTATGTCTAAACATTCTTAGCTGAAGTACCTATTCAGCATTATTGCATTCTTCAGGCAGCAGATGATAATCCTTTTCAACAATTTTAACGAGTTTTAATTCATTATAATTTTGAATTTCGTTTCTATTTGACAATTAGTAAATTTACTTGCTCCAACTGATCCTTTGTATTTGTATAACTAGCACAAGTATATTTTTAATTTTATTCTTTAGCAGTTTGATGATAATTAAATGAAAATTAAATCATTTATCCCTTAGTACCGTATTACAAAACAGTCAATAATTATAACCGTGACATGCATCCATTATCAAGAATTTTTGTAGAAGAATTTGTTCCAATGGATATTTTTTAAATAAAAATTAATAATTTTAAATAATTATCATTTTCAACGAGTTTTAATCCATTATAAAGTTTAGTAACTATTCAACGAAAACAATTAATGATTAAGTTCCCATTCAACTAATAATTATTATTTCTAGAGCTTCAAACCGATCATCAATTTAATAACGTTGGTAAAATGTTGCGTAGTTTTTATTTATCGAATGATTGACAAGTTCTACGACATCTTTGATGACACGATCATGGCTTTATTGAGCTATCAATTGTAATTGAATCATTTTTCTATTCCAATGTCTTTCTTTCATTGCATATTAGTAACTTCCTAATAGTCGTCATTAAACATTGTTTCTTTCTTCAATATTCAGAAGGAGCTGAACATAGGTAGAAGAAGTAGTAGAGTCCTACAAAGAAAAAGTTTCATTTCCAACACATCGCCAACACTGCCAAGATGCCACTCACCGATGTCAGGTTAGTTATTCATCTTATTCATAATTTAACGTAACCTTTAGCATTACTCACTATGTCATGTACTTTAGCGCGGTGACAATTAATTGCATAATCAAGAAGCTACCAGAATGTGCGTTAATCACAAAAAAATAATGAGCTATTCCACAATTATTATGATCTCAATTGTCATAATTGTAGCATATGATTCAAAATAAATGGTTTTTGTCTCAAAACTCGAGTTGATTTAATCACAGAAGAAATACTGTTGCTTACTTCATTCTCTACTGTATTCTGTTCTTAACCTCGAGCTATTTAGGAAGATGTTACAATTTTTATTAAATTCCTAAATACTAACAAGTTAATTAATTTCGAAATCCATTATTTAGCTAATTAAATTCTGCTCTAAAGAGCTGATGATGACATATTTTTTCTTCAACTAGTTCTAATTATATATCACTTTGTATCTGTTCTAGAAATTCAAAATATTCACCAATTTCGAATAATTTATTAAAAAATTTAAATTATTTTTTTTCTTTGTATTGATAAGTTGAAAAAAAATTATTTTAAACCTTTTCTTGAAAACTGAGTTTTACATAGTGCATAATCTAATGAATATTTTTTGCTAGGAATATGCATAATTATTCCTCAAACTTGACTAACTCTAATATCTAATAATATTGACGCAGACAGTTATTCACTGCTACTTTGGTAGTGAAGCTTCTTCAATATAATTCAATTCAGTGGGGATTAATGCTTCACATTAGTGAAATATTCATTTTCGTATATCAATACTGTAAAATGTGAATCAATCTTTGGTATTTGATAAACTTCAGTTAGCATTGGACGGTTTTAGATATCAGGGATTATCTGATTGCCTGTGAACTAAGAGTAAGGAGAGATGAGCAATGATAGCTTCTTTTTTAATTTTTTAATGCAGTGTACTCTATATTTTATTTTCATGTGTTAATTATTGAATATTACCGACTATATTTTTAAATATTGATCTTCACAGGAAGCCCTCTAGAAAGTCCTCGCATGTCTCCAAGTCAACACTTTCCATTTCCTGCTGTGAAAAGGTGAATACAATTTTATTATAACTCGAATTCTTATCAATCATGATTGGTGTAATTATTATTTCCATTTATTTGAAAAGATACGAGTTTCACATTAAATTTTTCTTACAGTTGGCACGCTTTGAGTACGACAAAGTAAAATGAGTGTGGCAAAGTAAAACAGTGCAGAAATCAGCTGTTTGCGTACTATAATGTGCACAAAATACGGACATCAATAAACCGGTTTAGCAACTATGATTTCATCATTTTGAATAAAAAACTAGCTGAGGTAAACTATTGAAGAACTAGCTTGAACTTTAGAAATAATCTAAACAAAGTTATCAAGCAAGGTATTCATCAAAATCTGCTTGTTGTTTAATAGTTTACCCGTGGACGAACAAGAGCTTATTCTGGGAATACCATACGGTATTATGTATTTATTTCACATTATATTCTTAGTGAACCAATAATATTGTAGATTTGAATTTTATCTTTCTACTGTGTGATATATTTTGAAATGTTATTGTGAATTTGTAAGTATGGAATGAAATAATAAACTGAATTGAATAGTTTTTAAATTCAGAAGTTGAGACAAACTCAATATACTTGATGTACAATTATTCTGATTATAAACTTAAAAAACACTTTTGAATGGAAATTGACTCACATTATGGCGTGACGGCCGTTTCGCTCTGTTGTCTAGAGCATCATCAGACGACCCACAGTACACTGATTCAAGGCATGAGTTTGAGGGTTAGTTATGTTGGAATGGTGAAGGGGTGGGGGGATGAGTAGGCGGGAGGTTTGAAATTGGGATTATTTTGTCAAATAGAGTATGTGAGAAGAAGTTAAGTTGATCATTTAAAATGTGGAAGCAGCAACCTGACATTTTAAATGATCAACTTAACTTCTTCTCACATACTCTATTTGACAAAATAATCCCAATTTCAAACCTCCCGCCTACTCATCCCCCCACCCCTTCACCATTCCAACATAACTAACCCTCAAACTCAAGCCTTGAATCAGTGTACTGTGGGTCGTCTGATGATGCTCTAGAAAACAGAGCGAAACGGCCGTCACGCCATAATGTGAGTCAATTTCCATTCAAAAGTGTTTTTTAAGTTTATAATACATATTAGTTGAAACAAGATTGATCTTCAACATCATAATTATTCTGAATCTGCATTTCTATTCCAAGTTTATTTCTCTTTATTTCCTTTATTCTAATGCTAGGAACCCCAATGCTATTTATCTATTTTTGTTTTGACAGGCCCTACAATCACCTGGGCAATGAATGCAGAGGAGATGGAAGAAGATGGTCGGTTGCTTCTCTGCCGTCATCTGGCTATGGCACAACACCAGGAAGCTCAAATGTCTCGGTAAATATTTCAGATCACTTGTTAATCGTGTGAACAGCAACTCTACTTTTATATTAATTTGTACATCCAACTACTTTCATTAGCTGCCATTCCTAGCTTGAGAAATATCACTTTCCATACTTTATTAGATGCAGTAAAGTGCAATAGAATAATATACATGAATTCATTCATTAGTGAGCGTATGAGTTGTTACAATCTCTTTTTCAATACAAATCGCTTCTTATTACTTATTTATAGTCATTGGTCAGAGAGATCAACTCCTTCCATTGTAGCTATACTCTAAGGTGGAAGAGCTGACCTAAGTCAATCTTGAAAAGTATGTGGGCTGATTCCATGTATAATGCAGTATTGCTATGATACTTAGCCAGTCTTCATTAAAAATCCACTCTGTGTGTATGGTCATTTGATTTTGAATCGAGATCTGTTAATGTGAATTGATCTGTTACAGTCGCAATGCTCAAGTCAAGAGCGTTTGCATCAATTACCATCAGTGCCAACATCTGACGAGCTTCGCCTTCTGACACGTCATTTCTCTTCAAACGACAGTAATCCAAGCGCTGATGATGAGGGTCATCGTTCTCCATTCAGTCGCCCAAGATCAAGAAGTCTCAGCAGTCCAAGCCGGTCCCCCGTCATGGATAATGACATTGTTGCAATGAATATGCTTTATAAAGAACGGTTTCCGAAGGCTACTCAGCAAATGGAGGAGCGTCTGAAAAGCTTTATCAATGAAAACCGATCTGCAATGCAAGAATCTGCTCCGATAATAAGATTTGTACATCATCAGGTCGTGGAGATCGCGCGGGACTGCTTGTCAAAATCGGAGGAAAAGTTGATAACTCGTAGATATTTCTATGAGATGTCTGAAAATTTGGAGAGACTACTCGGAGAGGTAACTGACATTGATTATTATTTTTAATTTATCTATATCATTATTGATTCCATGTGCTATTTATAAGACATTATTGTTGATACTATGTGATATTGACTAGAAAAAGCCAGGCTTTGTGTTCTGAAGATAATTGGGGGAAGTAATGGATTCTAATAGTAATAATAATCATCTTTCTTCTTATTTAAAAACTTCCTATAAACACTATTAAAGGTGTAATTATCATATGATCATCGTCGAACATTTTCCCTTGATTGCGCATTGTTAATTATGACTGGGTCAGGTTAAAATTAAATTCCTTGTATACCAAACACGATAGGTACTCTCTCTCTCTCTTCCCGTTTCTAACATCACTATTATTATTATTATTATTATTATTATTATTATTATAGACAATTGAGGGCACTGCGCGAAAATTAATTTTTACTGACATCCACCCCCGTGCTGCATACCAAGGCTTCCGGCTGTTCTGCTGCACTGACAAAGGGCAAAGTCACTTGACAAAAGTTGTATTGCATTTTATAATTTCTGTTTGTTGTGTGCTTTGTTGAAATAAATAAATAAATTATTATTGTCGATAGAACTCCAAAGAAGAAGACGATAAGTATTCAATGACTCGTGGTGTGTGATATTTATTTTTTCTTCTTTGCCCAGTATTCCTTCATCCTATGCGAGAACCGCTGCTTCCTTTCTTCACTCCATAGTGTTCTGTACTGTTTAGGGAGCAGCTCTGAGAGAATTTCCCACTTATCCACCTTTCTCCTGAATAACTCCCTGTTCTATAACTCCTGTTCATTTGTGTTGAACGTGGTTAGATCTTTTCTAATATTTTCTAACCAGGGTCCTGGACTAGTTAGCGACAGTAGGTATCTTAGCACTCTGTTGGTTAACCTGTATTCTGGAAGTCTGAGAATATGACCGTAAAACTTTAAACGCCGTATCTTCGTATCTTTTTCTATGTTGGAAAATCTTTCTACAAGCTCATCCTTCTAACATTATTATTATTTTTCACCATCATCCATTTATTCCTCCATTCTTTTTTATATTATTATTTATTGAAAAAATAAAAGAACGACAACGTGGAATATTTAGTAGGCTATAATTATATTCAGTAAATCGATTATATTAGTCCAGATTATCAGAATTTCAGTGTAATAGATGAATTTGCCATTAACTGTAGACTTATTATTTTTCAGACAAAAGAAAAATCTATTGAAGCTGCATCACAGCTTTCGGGTATCATAAAGAAGCTTTTGTTGATCATTTCAAGACCTGCACGGTTGTTGGAATGTTTGGAATTTGATCCCGAAGAATTTTATCATCTACTTGAGCAGGCTGAAGGCCAAGCTAAAACTAATCAAGGGATTAAGGCAGATATTCCGCAATACATAATTGCAAAGTTGGGTCTCAACCGAGATCCCATGGCTGGTAAGTTGGATCATTATTCTCTGAATCACCTAAACCAGTAAAAATAACTGATTCATAGGCTGGATGCCAGATGAAAATTATGAATTCACCTACCTTATATTATAATAATCAAACCTTCCATAATCTCGTCCATTTCATTTGATTTGTTTCTTATTCACAAATTCAATGCAATAATTGAAAAAAATGATAATACATCATTATCTATTTTCTTTCTTATAGAAATTATTTTCATTATTATCTCGTCTGAAAACATTTCCGCACATATTTATTCCTGTTCGTTAATTATGAGATTATGGAAATAGAGGAAAGGACACAAGAGTTGTTGCCAGTTCTATGATATATATTACAATTCTATGTATAACAAGGAACGTGTTATACATAGAATTGTATAGGAACGTGTTATACATAGAATTGTACTGAAGGAACGTCGAGTATTTATGGAAATGATTAGGATGATTGATCAGACGTAAAATTATGAAAATAAGTATTAATAAACAAATTTCAATATTACCCAGAATGAAAAGTTATTGAAAATTATGAAATAAATTGTAACTTCTGTATCTGCTAATGGAGACAGGAGGTAGAATATAGTCAAGTCCATATCCATAGTGCTGGTTAGATTTCATTTTCATTTAATAAACCAGAAACTGTTTTTCGAGTTGTACTTTGAAATATTTATTTTCCGAAGTCTTATTTTCTGAATAAATTTCCATTGATTATCTGTAGTAATGGTCAGATGAGAAGCGTTGATTAAAATTAATTTAGGTTTAAGTTGCAGGCATTATTAAATATTATTTTTTCAGATTTTCAAGATGCATTTCAAGCTTCTCATTACCCAACTTCCAAGTGTTTGGATCTTGATAATCTTATTGTACCTCAGACATCTACGCCAGAACGAGAATCAAAGTTTTCCAAGGTAAATTGAATGTGCAAGTACCAGAATTTACTAAACGTGTAATCAATTATGTTTATCTACGACCATGTCATAATGTATACATTACAGTTTCACAATTGATGCCAAAACAGCTGTCTTTTCGAAATGCTTTTTGAAACCCGTTGCATAATGAGCTCATTATAGTACAGATTCTACATTATAACACGGGTTCTGGACCAATCAGAAGCATTTTTGATGGAATCAATATCGTAATTCAATATTGTGAAACTATCAGCTGATTTGATCAAACTGCTACACCAGCTGCTTTAACCTAACAATCTACTATAACTTCTCGTATTTGAGATGAGAGGTTAGGTATCTCTGACAGTCACAGGTAAAATGAAATTGAATCGCATTCGCTCGTGTTATAACTTACATCTAACTCGTGCCTTAATAAGGGTCAAAATAAAATCGTTTCATAAACTACTATTATCCACTTTATTTGCATCTCTATTATCACATCCTGTGAATAATAACATGCTATTTTTAGAACAATGAAGATGTTATTTAAAAAAAGTTTATTTAAGTTATCAAAATGTATTAATTATTTTTATTGTGAATATTGTGATGCGAACTGCTATTTCGTTTCAGAGCTATTCTGCTAATTGTTCCGTATCATGGGAATCTTTTTTCTTCTCATTAAAGATACAAATTTTAAAATTATTCCGTATTTATTACAATTGGAAAAAGAACGTATATAATAGTTCACTATTTTTCAGTTTCCTACTTTCAGTTTCCTAGTTCTGAATTTATGAAAGCTATAGTAGTCACTAATATAATATTTCTGTACATTGTATAAGTTAGATTGAAAACTATTTATTGTCTTGGTAACTTGTTGAAAAAGTGTATACATACCATCATTCAAACAATTCCTTCATTTGCCTTCATTTCTTATCTATTTAAAACAAGTCTCTTATTTCTGTTTTCCAGTTACCATCAGAAAAAGATTTTGACATGATAAAACTGATTTCGAATGGCGCATATGGTGCAGTTTATCTAGTGAGACATAAGGAGAGCAGACAGAGATTTGCGATGAAGAAAATTGTCAAAAATAACCTAATGCTGAGAAATCAAATAGACCAAGTATTTGCTGAAAGAGACATAATGAGCTTCACTGACAATCCGTTCGTTGTTAGCATGTACTGCAGTTTTGAAACTAAGGTATGTATCAAATTCATTATTCATCTAGAAAATATCCTGTTCAAATCGGCAGTCTTTTCATTTATTTCGCTTTTACGGGCGCATTTTTTTTATTGCTGATGATGCTCACAAGAGTCCGAGACTCATGGGTAATGAGGTGAATGATTACACATAGATGCCAGACGGAGGAGCGGGATTCGAACCCACGACCGCTTAAACGACAGCAAGCTGAAGCTGCGACACCCCAGCCAACTGCGCTAAGCGGCCCACCAAAATGTATTTATTCAAATAACATGGAAATTGAACTTTCAAATATCTTATGATTGTTATTGTTATTCTATGTGTGTGGATTGATATGGTAAATCGATGATTAAGATGTTATTGAATCATATCAATGAATAAAAGATTTTTGAATCATGACAATGATTGAATAAGAAAACATAGTATTGTAACTCAATAATAAACTATAGTATTGTCGAATGTTGTCAACTTTACTGCTTATTAGTAGTAGTTTAAACTAGAGTTTCATGACTTGATGTTAAATAACCTTTTATCCTCGTCCATTTCAATAGGCTTCTGATGCAGACATAATGGTTAAATTGTTGAAAATGCTCTTTCTGTTATAAATTACATCCTGTGCTACTTCTTTCCTGAAATATCCTCCAAGTTGTTAAATTGGCAGTGCTGGTTTGATAATAATTATCTAATAACATTAATTAATACTATAGAACGTGTAAATATTCCCTTGATACTTTTAAGGTGCAGTAATTCCCACTTCATCCAGTATCTTCTGCAGATTGAAAACCAATGAGAAAATTGAATAAGATACTGGGGGACATAGTGCCTCTCATATTCTTACCTTACTGTATCTATTGGTCCACCATGCCTTTTCTTCGGTGACATTTTTTATATTGACCTTTCTTTTATTGATTTGCAGTAGTTTTAGACCATTTTATAGGTATTTCTAACTAACCTAAATATCAATTACCACTTGTTCTCATTATTTCTATTGTCGAAATAGTTTTGAAAGGCAATAGTTCATGATTTGTAATTTTTTATAGAAACATTTATGCTTGGTAATGGAGTATGTGGAAGGAGGAGACTGTGCCGCGCTTGTTAAAACCATTGGACCGCTTCCTCCAGATATGGCCAGATTCTATTTTGCTGAAACTGTTCTTGCAGTGGAATATCTTCACAGCTACGGCATTGTACATCGCGATCTGAAGCCTGATAAGTGAGTTGAAAAAATGCAAAAGCTTCCTTAAATAGAAAATTGCTTTTATGTAAAAAGCAACAAGTAGTTGAACTACTTGTAATGTGACATCTTTTTTTGAAAACACATTTTTAAACAAAGCTGAAAATTTTCAAAATTGAAAGACTTCTTCAATTCTTTCTTTTATGGTTGCTTTATAAAGAATGTAACTTCACATGAAACTAGTTTATCATATAAGATGCCAACCGAATAAATAAGGTGCTAAAATTGTTATTTTCTTAATAGTTTTGATGTATTTATTTTTATTTTATTTATTTAAGAAACAGAGTGGAAACAACAGGCTTACAAGCCCAAAACTGTTTCCTGTACAGTTTTCAATTACAAAAATTATAAAAAACTAAAACTACAAATCTTGATTACATAATATTTTGTTTAAAATTGATTTACATTGTAATACAGTAGTTTTGAAACATTAGCAACAAAATAATAATAATAATTTTGCTTTTGACAAATCTAATGCGTCATTTGCTGTTGAAAGTGTAGATAACACTTTTATTTATTTTTTATATAATTTGATATTTATTGATATTGATATTTATTTTTGTTTTAATTTCAAAAACTAAAGCTACCAGCAATAAGATGTATTAAAATAATTATATTTTATATACAAATATGCAAAAGTAATTTTGAACCAAAACAGCCACAGCAAACCATTTTAGAGGAATCTATAGATACAATACCTAAAATACTATATTGTCCATGTGAAGGAAATAACTCAGATACATCTCATCATAATAATTGATCAGCATCATTTCTTATACTTAATTGCAAGTTTCCAAACAAACTTTCAATACAAATAGATCTGATAACGTCATGACTATTAAAAACTGAATTACTAGCAATCTATGTTTTAAATTGAACTTTTTGAATTAAATTAGTGTTTATTATTATTATTGTTGTTGTTGTTGTTGTTCTGCTGTTGTTATTATTATGAACGTTCTCATCCAGTAACTTTGAACTTTTTTTCATATTTGATGTCCTTTCATTGTTTTTATTGTGTATATAGCTAGCTAAAATAGTAGCTGTTTATTTTATATTCATAGAGCTTATATTGAGTTATTACCTTGTGCTGGAAATGCAGTATTGCTTGTTTTATTTTATATTTGTAGTTTATGTTCTACTGTAAATTATTATTTCAATGTGTCTATATAAAACACAATAAATTGGATGAATTTATTTATATAATTCTCTTCTGCTAATAGGCTGAGTTTAAGATATGAGTTGGCCGTCAAGTGTACCAAATTCCAGTGATTTGTTATAGTTTACCAATTGAACATTGTACTGTTTCAAATTAAATTTTAGCTTTTATAACTTTCTCATACAATTTGAAATTTTTCCAGCCTCTTGATTACTGCTCTGGGTCATATCAAACTGACAGATTTTGGGCTGAGCAAGATGGGTCTGATGTCATGTGAGTATCAGAATCATCATCATCACAATTATGATATTTTCAAAGCCTTTCGTAATACTTTTGTAGTTGATTTATCGATAAATAAAAAACTGTGATAGTGTTTAACTAATGAGCAATTACGAAAACTCAGGCGTCTTTTTATGGCTAGAATAGTGTCTACGATAATCGATTTATATCCATCGTAAGCCTTTTCAAATGCTCCAAAATAGATTTTTGTAGATTTGATACATTTTTTGTACTCATTGTTGTATTTCATTAAATTTAAATCTTTACTTGGTATGACATGCTATTTTTTGTGTTCATTGTTGTTTTTCATTAAATTTAAATCTTTACTGTTTACGACATGTTATGCATTTCAGTTTCTTAATTCATATTCACATCATATTTTAATTCAGCTATTGTATCAAGGGCTAGATTTCTCTATAAGAGCACTCTAATGCAGGTATCTGTTCAATCAGAGATAAGCTACGATACTCTTGGACGCTCTTTGTAAGGGTGACCGATTGGATTGGCCAGCAAAAAAGACTCTGTTCTCTGCTGTAAAATCACTTCCCGGTGGTTCGGAACCCACCTAAAACTGTAGGTCCAACTCATCAATCACCATCATCCAATTCATTACCCACGCACAGGTCTCAGACCTATGTGGGCTTCATCCTACGGAAAAAAGTCTCTGTTTAGACGACCTTTAGACTTACTCAGATCAGTTTTCAATCTATTATTACATACTAGTTTGCTTTTGAATTATTGAACAACCTGCTTCTTGTTTCGAATTCTCTATTCGAATTGTGTGGTATTTTTTTCAGTGGCAACAAATCTGTATGAAGTGTACATTGATCGTGATACACGTCAGTTCTCTGATAAGCAAGTATTTGGCACTCCGGAATACATCGCTCCAGAAGTCATTTTGAGGCAAGTTCCAGAACTTTTGAACCTTGCTTACAAATCTATAATGCTAATTTTTTGGGTATGGTATCTTATTATTCATTTTATTCACTCATTTTTGTATTATGCTTAGACTTATTCTCAGGTGAGAGATGAAAAGTGTTGAAATAAACATTAAAAAGAAAAAAAATGAGATTGAAATGATTTTAAAAATAATATGAAATATAACAAACATAATGTAATATAGTAAACACATGAATTGCAGAACTTCAATAGGCAAAAAATAAGCAGTGACATCAAAATAATGAATGGATGATTGAAATGAATGGGACAGTTGCGTTCGAGATGTCAGAGTGAAAGGTTGTCGCTAGGCGCTGTTATTTTGTATTGAGTAGTTTCGGAAGTATTATTAAATTTTGTCTATAATGAAATGAATAGTACAGTTGTGATCATCATATCACTAGCTAGCTAAAGAATGTATTCAATTAGTTGGATATTGTCTAATATTGTTGAAATTCTTTGGTTTTTATTTTACAATTGAAAAGTTCAAGTCTAATTCGCAAGGGCTCAGTGATGGTGAGGGGGGGTAGCGATAAGAACTATCAGCCTATTCAATCTATTGCCAGCGCAAGTGCCGATAAGTCAAGTTCTATCAACACATAGTTCGATATTCTTATTAACAAACTGGATATAATGCAGGTGGACATTACTTCTATCAAAAACAATCAAAAATATATGATTAAAAGTTTTGAAAATTATTTATTTGAATTAAATAAGGAGAGCTCTGCGATAGAAAACACACAGTCGACATAAATAAATGTTTTGATGACATCAATTCAATTGAAAAGGGTAATGTTCAATTAAAAAAAGACGTTGATAGACTAACTTTAGATAACAGCAATGTGCAGCAGTATTTGAGAAAAATTGTGTTGACATTCTTGGTGTTCCTTATGATAAAAGTGAGGATCTAGCCACAATTTTGAGCAAAATCTCTGCGTCAATAGGATTTGAACTGAAGGACTACATGCTGGATAATTTCCATAGGCTCCCGTCAAACACAAACCCTAGTAATAAAGATTATGATTGCCCTCCTATCATAGTTAAATTTTGTGGATACTCTTATAAGGACAAGTTTATGAACTGTAAGAGAAAGAAGGGAAAGTTGACCTTGTCTGACATTGGTTGGAATGGTAATAAGAGGATTGTTTTTATCAATGAGACTATGTCCCCTCTAAATCGTTCCATCTTTAAAACAGCGAAGGCTATGCAAGTGGATAAAAATTTCTCTATGGTTTAGGAATGAACCTATCTTAGCTAGGAAGGATGCGAATTCTAAGAGCGTCATTACGATAAACACAACTCAGGATCTTCTAAATTTTGTATAGGATATTGTTGTACTATAACAGAGTGCTACTTTGCTAGTTGGGCTACGAAGTATTTCTTTTCTTATTGGTTCCAATGGTTAATTGCACAGTTCATTTTTCATAAACGTTTTTTTGTGTCTTTCCCAACCATCATCTTTATATGAGATAGCCCAAAGGATATACATAATTGTTTTATTCTGAACATATTATTGTTTACAATAATTTTTTTAGGAAATGACTTCCATATGTTATATTATTGTCTCTATAGGTGCTGTATAATATATATTTATATATATATATTGTTTCATCATCTATTATAATGATTGGAATTGATAATTATTATGGTATGATTACTATTATTATTATTTGCATAACTCGTCTAGAACATTTTTATGCAATCTTAAATAATGATACCTTGCGAGCTGGCCAAGGAGTATTTGATTCTGTTTATCTTACTTATTTATTAATTTTTTTTCTCGTCCAATGGGTTTCTGAGAGTCTGTTTTAAGTTTGAACTCATATTATCATTTTTATTACTATTGTCGTTACTTTCTATCTATTCTGACTAATTGATTGAAGATCACGGATAAATTTTTTTTAAACTCTCGTTTTCTCTGAAGGAACTTTGTCTTATATTACTTTTCTGAAGCCGTACGACAGTCTTCTCTCTTTGATTTATGCTCAAGATTAAATACTCTTTAATATTACTGTATGTGTGTGTATGTGTGAGTGTGAGAGCTACATAGAGTCTGATATTTCAATTGAGCTCAAACTGTTATTGTATTTTATGCTGTGATATTAATCTTTTTATTAATAATGGGTAACGAATTTAAATTTTATAGTGATGTCAATGAGGTGAAAATGTTTTATTAACAGACGTAAATGATTTTATAATCCTCCACCAAAATATACGTAGTGTAAATTGTAATTTTGATGCTTTCTTGTCTTACTTGAGTTGTTGGAAATATATGCCTGATGTAATAGTATTGTCGGAGGTGTGGTTACAATCACCTGAGGAAGCTTCTTTGTATACTATACAGGGCTACAGTACTTATGTGGCTTGTGAAAATTTTACAAGAGCATCTGGTATATTGGTTTTTGTTACTTGTAAGGATGTAAATTTCACTAAACTGGAGTGCAAAATGATGGGAGCGGATTCAGTTTTGATTAAGACTCAGTTTAGAAATTATTCTTTGTCAATGCTTTGTTTGTATAGATGGCATGGCTATGATGTTGATTCTTCCTTAGATAGTTTGAATGATACTCTGAGTAATCTTCCAGCAGGTGATTCATTAGTAATTGGAGATTTAAATATTAATTCGTTGGATACTAGTAGCTCGAAAACTGATAAATATTTGGAGATTATGTTTAGTTTTGGCTTCGAATCACTGATAAATTCGGAAACGAGTTACAAACTTCAGCTCAACTTGCATAGATCATGTTTTCCTTAAGACATGTTAATCTATTGTATCTTCTCTATCTATTCTAATTACACCTATAATATGTATATATATATATATATATATATATATAAATTTATGTATAATGTCAATGTTTGCAGGCAAGGCTATGGAAAACCAGTTGACTGGTGGTCTATGGGAATTATTTTGTACGAGTTCTTGATCGGTTGTGTGCCCTTCTTTGGAGAAACTCCTGAAGAATTGTTTGCTCACACTGTCAATGGTAAGCATTTTTGTTTTTCTCTCTCTCTCTCTATTTATAAATTCAGTCGTAATATATGGGAAATGTTAATGGAAAATGGATCATTTTAAAAATAAAAGTAAGCATGGCAATGTTTGTTTTGCAGATGACATTGAATGGCCGTCTGAAGACGATTGGCCCATTCAGCCCGAGGCAAAAGATATTATAAGCCAGCTCCTTCAGCAAAATACAAGAGACCGGCTGGGCACTGGAGGACCTCACGATGTCAAAGAACATCCTTACTTCGATGGCATGGATTGGAACTCACTTCTAAGGCAGAAAGCTGAATTCGTCCCACAGTTAGATCATGAAGAAGATACTAGCTACTTTGATAGTACGTATTCATCTTTCTTGAATACCCTTTCAAACTAAGACACTTATTGCTCTAGAGCACTCTCCTAGAGCAATCTAGACTTGCTACACGAGTAGCAATAAATCGTTCAAAACGAGAGCGAGAGGTGTCTAGAATGCTCTACGAGATTTATCAGAGATTTACTATTGCTTGCTTGATATTAAAATGAAATATGTCATTATTGAAATTAATTGCCCCTATGTGTATTTACTATCAACTTCAAGTGGGTGTGTAATACAGAATATAACGGTTCAGAAATAAGGCATTTACTTTAATAATTGAATGGAATATTCAAAAATAAGTGAATAATCAGATTTTTGTAACGCTACTTCTGATATTGAAAATTGCAACCATTTTGCTCGCTCAGTTGTTATTATTTTGAAATACGACTGTATACATATGGATATTTATGTATTGGGTCTGGTATATTTTTGGCCTAGATCCTACTTTATTATGGTGAGGAGATTCTTTTGAATACTCGATACATGTCGAAACAAAGCTATTTTGTTCAAATATGAGAACCTACGTTCGCAATTTTTTTAGTGTAGTAGTCCCCGTTACAAGCGTAATTCAAGCTGATCTTTGTATTATTGTTCACTACGAGTGAAAATTTGTTTTGAGGTGAAGAATTTGATATCTTGCACGTTGAGTTTATTTTTGAGTCTAATATATTGTGCATTGTCTTGTCAGCTCGCGTGGACAGGTATAATCACGACATTGGTGAGGACACTGACGATCCCGACGACTCCATTACATTTGGAACATTCTCTTCCTGCTCGCCACAGTATAGAAAAGTCCAATCACGATTGAGTGGCAGCGTCCTGGATGATCAAAAAGAAATGAGCAAGAAATTTGTTTTTAGATGCGATTCTACTCAGTCTGAAACTGAATCATCATTTGCTCAACCACTGCCTCCTGAAAATTCGAGTCTTCAACCTCCAGGTAGGGAAACCTATAACATAAACAACACTAATTTAACAATAGTACGGAGGCAGCTGACTTATCTCAGCACAAAGCTAATAAACTTGATCTCCAGTAGTTTGGATGATTTTTTCGCTGAGAATAGACTAAGGATGTGGAATAGGATAAATGAATGGATAATTGGAAATTTCTTCTTCAATCTCAATAGTATATTATAATTTTGTTCTCTTTCTCTTTTTTTATTTATTTGCAGAATCGATTGCAGGATAGCAGGAACTAATTAGTTCTGAACTGATACTCTCACCCAGCGGACAGGAATTTCCTTTGCTGGGTGGTGCCAAGTTTTACTTTACTTTTGTTTTAAATTGTGTGCGTAAGAAAATACTTGTATACAATTTCTTTGTTTGATCACAGCATACAGATGTATTTTTTTGTATTATATATCGCACCTTGGGAGGAAGACTGTTCCAACTCAAAAATTATCAATTTTGAGCTAATGGTATATTTCGATAGTTTTTTATGCACTTTATTCGGTGGAAGACTGCTCCAAGTCAAAAGTTGTCACAATTATTCTATATTACAGAAGGTTTAGTATTCCTTTATTGAAAATTGCTACATTCATTTGCAAGAAGACTGTGCCATTTTGATTGGAACAGTCTCCAATTTTGGTTCAGCCATATGGTTTAATGGAAGACTGTGCCAATTCAAATGACACAGTCTTCCACCCAAACAGATGCCGGATGTGGTCATAATTTAACCTGTTGATTTTGAGAAGGCACATGTTCGTCTTGAGGTTATGCTGCCAAGCACATTTTCAGCGTGATTCTTGTTGATAAAATGTTTTTTTTTTTAATTATAAAGTGTGGGTAAATTGAGTTTTAGTTCCATACTAGTGGTTCACCCATGCGTTGCAACAGCATTTTAGTTATAATAGTAGGTCCTGTTTGAAACGGTGACCGATTAGATTGGCCAGCAAAAAAGACACTGTTCTCTGCTGAAAATCACTTCCCGGTGGTTCGGAACCCACCTAAAACTGTAGGTCCAACTCATAAATCACCATCATCCAACTCATTACCCACGCACAGGTCTCAGACCTATGTGGGCTTCATCCTCAGAAAAAAAAAAAAAGTGCTACCTGGCGAATTCCCAAGAGCCTAGCACAAACCGCACCTTCCTAAAAATGTTAATTTTTGTTTGGATAAATTGAAATAATTTTTTTTTTCACCAAAGAAATAATAAAACATAAGCTGAGCTTTGATTTACCAGTCATATGTTTCCTACATGACTGCAATGCTCCGACTACACAAGTCTGCAGTCAGCATAAATAACGCCACTAAGGGCCCACCATTTATGATTAAAAACAGTTGATTTCTATCAGCTGTTCCTTTAAGGATAGATTTCTTCTTTTTGTGTCCTTCAGCAAGGACTTTCAACTCCCAACCTTCACAGGAACCATCTCGGGACTGTTCTACATTATGCCTGAAAATTTCTATACTGTTAAATAACTTAAATCCCGATCGATGCTCTCGGTAATAAAACGTGGTAATAAAACTTTGAAGAAATGTATCCAAAATCGCACAATACTTGGTTTTCAAACGTTTATTATTCTGTTAAAAAAAAAGTTAATCTATTTTTTTTATAGCTAAAGACATTGTCAAAATAGTTTTCTATACTGTTAAATAACTCAAATCCTGAGCAATGCTCTCGTTTTCAGGAGAAGGCCGCGCAAAATGCCTTTGGGGCCGTGACAGACAGACAGACAGAAATTGAGATAAGACTTGTTTCGGCTTTTCTTTAATTTATAAAACGTGAAAATAACCAAAAAAAAATTAATTCTGATAAATGTACAGACAAAACTCTAATTTTATTGAAATAGATGAGTGAGTGTGGATCACATTCAAATAGATTTCATTGACTCCATACCTCGGGTAGAATCCCACTATTTAAGAAATCAAACATCGAGAGAGTATATAGATGGTGGGAAAACTCTTTCTGATATACATAGAGACTACCAGAATGAGTGCATTGGAAAAAATCTACCACATGGTAATTACACAGCCTTCAGAAAAGTGTTTATTGAACATTTCAACATGAGTTTCTTTGTACCCAAAAAGGATTTATGCTGCCTGTGTGAGCAATTCTAGAACTCACCCAATGATGAGAATTTGAAAGCACTTCATGAAACCCATATTAGGTTGAAGGAGTTAGCTAGGGAAGAAAAAATAAAGATGCACTGAATGCAAAAAATAAAGAGTAAGTGATAGCAGTTTTTCACCTGCAAGCTGTCCCTCCCACACCTTGTGGGGATGCATCCCTTTTTTATTACAAGAGACGCCTCTCCACTTTAAATTTCACTATTTATGACATAGGAAATTCAAATGCTTATTGCTATGTGTGGAACGAGGCATAATTATGCTAAGAGGGGCTGTAATGAAATCGGTTCATGCCTGCTTTTGTTTCTAGAGAAGGTTTGCCAGGGGAAGGATGTTATATTTTATTCAGACAATTGTCCTGGTCAAAACAAAAACCAGGCAATTGCAGCTGCATTCATTTATGCAGTTGAAAAGTTGAATGTTACATCAGTAACACATAAATTCTTACCAGTAGGTCACACCTGGAATGAAGGTGACATGATACACTCTTTAATTGAGAAACAAAAAAATCAGTTTTAATATCAGGTCCAGTATCTGCCCCTGCACAGTGGATAACTGTCATTCAGTCAGCAAAAAAAAGGGAAACCCATTCACAGTGATGGACATCAACAGAGAGATGTGAAAGACATCAAATACCTCAAAACTACAGTGGGAAAAAGTGTTCTCGAAAATATGTCAGGGGAACAAGTCAAATGGAGGGACATTTCTTTTATTCATGTTAATAGGGAAACCCCATTCCAAATATTTCATAGAATCAATTTCGATGACGTTGATAAATTCATAAATATTAGAGAAAAAATGAGAGGTGTAACTCAAATGGTTCTAGGATTGGCCTACACAACGCCCCCGGGTATATCAAATCCCGAGAAAAGAGATTTGTTGTCTCTATGCACATCCAACGTAATAAATAAGCAATGTAATTCATTTATGAATATCTACCAGTTGGTGAGTGTAATGACACAGAGAATTGATTCATCAATGTTATTGATCAAAAACTATTATTCATTATTGCATTGTCTTTTTCCATGATAATAACTTTTATTTTGTCTGTTCAATTCTATTTAAATTGTTGATTCATTGCTCAGTAGATTATAATTATTAGGTCTCAATTTGAATGATAAACATAAATCCTTTCTTAAACTATTTTTTCAATTTGTAAATGACAATTTTATTTCCCATGAAATTCATTTTTTGTTTAGTTATTATAGCTTGAAGAACTAGTTCATTGGTGGTGTGAATTGACAAGGATTATCGATTTGTAGCTCTTAGGATCCATTTAATACTTGAATAGAATTTAGTGTTTGTTGAATGAAGTAAATTAGGCTATCAAAATTTTTTGTTTCTAACAATTTCTAATTTTCACAATAATTTGATTTTTAATTTTTGTTGGTGTATAAATTGTTGATGATGTGCTTATT
The DNA here is from genome assembly GCA_948455865.1 of Conomelus anceps. Taxonomy (NCBI): domain Eukaryota; kingdom Metazoa; phylum Arthropoda; class Insecta; order Hemiptera; family Delphacidae; genus Conomelus; species Conomelus anceps. Next base: position 63,727,913 of record OX418222.1, read on the forward strand.
AACATTTTAAAATGCATTATTCAATTATTAGTAGTGTTTGAAAAAAAAACTATTGTTAAATTTGTAGCTATGTATACCTAGTACTTCATAAATTGGACAATACTTGAGAAATAATCATAGTGCATGAATTTCTTGCATATCCAACAAAATACCAACATATTTCTTGAATTTATTTCAAATATATTGTATTTTGGATTAATTTCAACCTATTATCATTGTTGGAAATTTTTCAATCATAAAATAATATTAAGTACCTTTTTGAAGATCATTCCAAAAAGTATGTAACTTTTTGGGGCAAGACTGTCCCAATTCGAAAAAATGATTATAACTTATTTATTTTCTCATCTTAATGAAAACATCAATACAGGTCGGTTTTAAGAAGTAATAAGTAAACTAAAACAGTTGGAATAATAGAAATTGAGTTATTCTAAGAGCAGAAAATCGAGTTTGAATATCCATGAAAACGTTAAAACCTCTTTCCTGAAAAAAGGACTTTTTTGAGATGGAACAGTCTTCCTCCCAAGGTGCGATATCAATGCAATATATCTTGTTCTTATTGTGAATTTTTGTGGCAATAAATTGATTTGATTTGAAAAAAAAACCTCAATTACTTCAACTGAACTGCATGTACATGATAATAATTACGCATACTGTACTTGACATAAATTCTCCGCGTCAATTAATTTGTCTAAATTGAACGCTAAGAGAAAGGCTTTCAAGACAATTTTGTCCCAACTAAAATAATTCATTACTATGTATGAAATTACCTGAACACTGGTCTACATGGTAATCTGACTTGAAAACATTCAGGATTCTTATTGAGTTTGTGGACATTGAATGCAATTATATTTGTGTGTTATTTCAATATATTGCAAAATAGCATGTAAGCGAGCTACGTGGCACCAGATAATAGTAATGGAAGCCAAATTTTCTTTTAAATAATTTGTTTTTAAGTTTTAATTGGAATTATCTGGATGTGTTCTATATTTTTCTAAATCCTTCTGAAATCAAATAGTTTTTTTCTACCTGCCGTGATGATAATAGATGGCGGATTCATTATAAAAATATAAAGCTTTTGCCAAACTCAAACACTCAGGTTCGTGTGCACAATAAATTAGCGTTCAAACTGAGTTTAATCAATATTTGTTTTAACTAAATCACATCTACTGTAATCTCATTTTAAGAATTGACTTTTGAATGAGCATAAAAATCCACAGTCTAAACCAAGTTGAAGCTGTGCTGAATAAAATTAAAACGCTCATTGTGCATACAGGTCCAAGTGCTGTGAAAGTTACGTTCACCATACTTAATTAATCATTTAAAAAAACTGAACTGAATTCACTTAATCATAATAATATCTCAGTCAATTAATTATTTGAGTTGTTTTGGCTAATATCTTCGCTTTCAATTATAGCAAGCAATGACGAAGGAGGAAATAACACGGTCAGCACTCCTGAGTCCTCACAAACTGAAAGTGACGATGTTTCTCCTCAAGTTCAAAGAAAAAGGCGGCTGCATTCTAGAGAAGGTCTTCCTCGTTTCTCCATATCCATTGATGATGAAGCAAGGTGAAACGAAGATCGCTATTATCTTAATTATAATAATTTCAGTGACTGTTATTTAAGTAATATTTCAAAAGGTATTGACTCGTAAATACCGGTTACAGAGATTGGCAAATACTGTTATCATATTATATGGCGAGTCTATAGATTTTGATCCATTATGTGGTAATAATTATGATTCATGCATTTTGTGGTAATTATTAGGACTAATACATTTTGTGGTTATTAGGATTAATTTATCCAAAAACATATTGAGATAGATGGATCCTATTCATTATGATAATTTTAAGAAGCGTGGCATAGAGTCGCCGTCTCGTTAGTCTTATAATAATTAATGCTGTAGCTTTTAAGTCATGATGGCAGAAAAAGCTTGACAGAAAAATAAGAAGATGAATGGAAAATAATAAAGAAATTTGCTTTGCTAAGTCTTGACATTGAATATTTTAATTTCTTGAAACTATATGTATTTATTGTTTCCTGCGTTGCGACGGATTACCTATAACATAATTAATAATTTTTTGTAATAAATTTCAGAGAAGCTCTAGAAACTGCTCAGCAACTTACTTTTTCATGAACGATCCCTCCTATATTATTTTTATTTATTGGTGATATAACTTATTAGATATCAATATTCTTCTAAATTCTATATTGTCTCATTGGTGATATAACCTATGGTGGTTTTCACGGCTGGTGAGCTCTGGCCGGCTTTGTGAATCATCCAATCAGAATGTTGGCCATTGCTACCAGATAGTGCAAATACACAGTCTATACACATGGGCTAAAAATAGCCGGGCGTCGTTGCGTGTAACAGTCACAAGTATTGCAGTTAGGACAGCGTGATTAGAAACAATCAGATAGAGAACAGCTGATTATGAAAATGAGAAACGTTCGATGCTTTGTATAGAAGAGCCCTAGCAAGGCTACATAACTGTTTTTTTTTTTTTTTTTTTTTTTTTATATAAACAAATAAATTTATTCAACAAAAACTTAAACATTATGAACGATACAAACATCACAATGTAACATTACAATGATACAAATTATATTCTTAACACGACATATTATTCAAAATTGTTAGTTGGTGACACCCATTATATAATGTGTGTCAATGTGCCACAGGATTAGTACCCTAGATAACGTACACTGTTGCCAACGTTGCTTGCAAATGATTGCCCAAATCTGAAAGTAGCGAGAAACATTGTGTGAGTTCAGAATTATATTCTGAACCCTGAGATAGTACGTAATTACACTATCTTATTGTACATTGCATGTATATGGTTTGATTCATTTTAAAGAATTGTCTTGTTATTTTAATGAATACGCCGGTATAGAATGAAAACATAGCATTACTCTAATAACCTGTAGGAGTTTCGATGTATAGAAAATTCGAATATCCACTTATTTATTCATCCATTCCTATTTGAATAGCCCAGTTGATAATTTGTTCTTATAAAATATATAGTATATATCAGTATAATATAATTATAAAATATCAGTTGTATATGTATTCCATTCGAACAGTTATGTCATTTTCTCATATAAATTAATTTGTCTGTCTTAGCTGCAACTTATCTCATCCAATCTTTTCATCGTCATCTGAAATCGATCAAAATTCGTGTAAGGTTGGGAAAAGTAACGGTGCAGACGTTTCAAGCAATTTCCTGCCTGGACCAAAAATGGCAATATCTCCTATTATGCCAATCACAAAGCATCGATCTCGTGCTGTAATCAAGAGCTTTTCAGCTTCCGGCTTGTCTCTTATCATACCTCCAGGTCAGTTAAGCTTGCTATCCCTATTCTTCAGCTCTACTATATTTAATTTTGAGATTTGGAGTTTAGATCACTATTCTAAATTATTAATATGTGTTTAAAAGTGAATTTGTTATATTTTATGCTTCCATTGGATACTCTTGTCCACATCAATCTTGTTTTTTTAACTAATGTAACTGTTGGTAGTACATGGACTAATGATCAGTTTTTTCTATCCCAAGTTCATAATTGAAGTACTTTACTATGATGGATTAATTTTTTCTGCTGAAATCACAGCTTTGTATGTATTTTTACTTACATAATATTTCTTTCTGTTGCTTAATTTATAATTTTTTTTCTATTGTGATCAATCTTACATTAAAGCTGACACTGCATTTCTAATTAAACTAGAAATACAGATGATCTAAGATTGTTCATAGAGTATTTCTTCATGGCAAAATCACGGGTATCGATTTTGATTTACAGATTGTATTCTATTAAGTTGATTTTTTATATTAATTAAGTCTAATTTCCCTTTATAATATTTGTGGTCTACAGTTTATACTTCTATATTAATTTGATTATTCAATTTGATTCATGCATCAAATATTTGTTTATTTTTCCAATTGACACCTCTTTTTCGAAGTTATCAATTGAGATATTTTATCCCTATGTGATCATTGATTTATTTGAAGTTTTGTATTCATGAAATTAGTTGTATGTATATTTTATAAGCAAATGAAATAAAAATATTCTATTCTTTAAGTTAAAGACGATATTGTTATAGGGGATGACGTGGGGCTATCTCAGTCAATTGAGTCGCCTGGTGGCTCTAGCACTGCCAGTTCCCGTGATACATCACCTTGTCGTGAGCTTTCTCCTCTAGTCAACAGTTTGAAGCCGCCAATAATTATTCGACGCGGACCTTGTGGATTTGGCTTCACTGTGAATACTATTCGAGTATACTATGGTGATACTGATTTCTACACAATGCACCATCTCGTCATGGTAATTGAAAACTATACCTGTTATTTGTTAGAATATTGTGACGTTTTTAAGCGGGGGTTTAACCAATTAATCAAGGAAACAACAACTAATTAAGTAAAGAAGACAATTTATTACATTAGACACAATAAAATCGATACTTAGCAAAATTTCAAAATAAATGGCACAAGTTAATAATTATTATCTTACTAACTCTGCTTCTACACTTGAAAAAGAATCAGAAGCTAGCAATTTATTATCCGATCTACAGATATTTATAAACAAAACACTTTTACTATAATCACTAAATGGACTAGTGTATCGTTGCTCAAACAGTCATTAAACATTGGACTTTATTAAAGATAGCTAGAACATGCGAACATCATACATAAAAATAATGTGCATATATGTTTTATCATATTGTCTCAGTTGGAAAAATGTTGTTTCTATAAATTTGTTTACATAACTAAGTAAATTTATAAGCTCTTATCAGTTGTATTCAGGGCTGTACCAAGAATAAATTTTGTTCCTGTAAGAAAAACTAAACTCTTTTTTTTTAATGTAATAACGTTGATACTTGACTGTATTGTCATTGTTTTTTAATCATTCTCTTGTAACTTACAGTTTAAATTTAAATGAAATTTTCCTGCCGGCTTGTAGACTGAATTGTCGAGAACTTTAAAATTCAATAAGACAAAATTCGTTAATTGTGTTGATTGATGTAATGTAATTGCAGATTTTTAAAGGAAAATGCTCTCCTTTGAAATGGTATAATATCAGGCATTTTGTTTACTTTATTCATCTTTTTTTTTTCTTTTTTTTTTCTTGGGAAGTGATAGCATCTATCATCTATCTTTTATTTCTTCGAATTCAATTCATATAAAGAAGATTTGAGTTACATATTTTTCCAAATGAGAATTTCCAGTAACTTGTAAAACATTAGCTACAAACTTCAATTTGAGATCTAGTTTTAAAATTTAATAATAGAAGCAGTATTGGACTAAAAACCTGTTGCTTTGTCACGTCCAGCTGTTTAAAGAATAAATAAATAGATAACTTTACAATAAAATAAATTAAAATTAACGTCTGTCAGCTTGTAGCTTGTGAATTTTTCACACTATTTATATGTGAATAATATTATTCAATAATTTATAATTTAAATATTACACATTTAACAAATTTATCATTTTATTTTCAATTTACTAATATTTTATTACATTTACTTTTTTGTAGGCTGTGAATTGTGGAAGTCCTGCATTCGAAGCAGGTCTCAGACCCGGTGACTTGTTAACTCACATCAATGGAGAAGCTGTCCAAGGGCTGTACCATACTCAAGTGCTGCAGCTGCTTCTTTCTGGTGGCGACCATGTCACTCTGCGTTCTACTCCTTTAGAAAATACTTCGATAAAATCGGGAGGAAGAAAAAGGGAGCCAGGTCAGAGCAAATTGGCTAAGAGATCGCTTCAAAAACAGAGAAGACAAAAGAGAGATGTAGGTGATAAACGGCGCAAAACATCTCTTTTCCGAAAGATCAGCAACAAACGGGCGAGTGTAGAAATGCAACAGGTAACTTGAGAGTTAATTAATTAATCTTATATTTATAAAAAATGAAAGATCGAATTAATCTCGTTTTTGAAGTTTCAGCAATAGGCGAATTGAACTTTAATTATTAAGAATGCTTTTTTGTCTTCCCAAACATCACATTTTTATTACTAACTAGTACAATTTACAGGCCTTCTTATTAAATCAAATAATTTTTTATTTTGCATCACAAACAATTAATTGAAAGAATTTCGTTGGTTACAGGCAATAATTAAGCAAGAAAAATAATTTAAACAACAAAAACTGGACAAAACTGTCTCATAATAACAAACTAATATAAGGCTAAAACAAAAAAGTACTACTTGCTAAATTATAACAATTTGCACGCAAGTAGGAGTTGAATATTTTTCTAATTGCTACATTCGCACATCATACACGCTTTAAAAACAAAAAGATCCATATGTATCTACTATTCTAGATCAATCAAGATGAAGTTAGCCAATGACAGTGAATAAACTCTCAATATTTTCAGATGGAGCGCAAATAAGCCATCTGGCAATTTGCTTTTTAAAAGAATAGATGCTGTAGTTCCTTTTATATAATCAGGCACATTGTTGAAAAATTTAGGACTAAGGAAGACAAACGTTTTCTGAAAAAAAGTTTTGTAAGCTTTAGGTAGCCTTAGAAGATTGTTAGTTGCACATATTGTGCCGTATAAGTGCATACCTTCATACAATTGCCTATTACGATTTCCTGACTGCATGAAGAATGAAGATAATACTTTAAAAACAAAAATGTAACGCAATGGTAAGCATTTGTAAGATTGGAAAATTGGGAAAGAGTGATCGGTTCTCCTTACACCTTTCATAACGCGTATTATGGATTTTTGAATGGTGACTAGTGGCATTAAATGGGTTTTATAAGTTGAGCCCCAACAAGTTATACCATAGTTCAACTTGGAATCTACAAGAGCAAAATACAATTGTCTTAGAACAGGTTCAGGCAGTATTTTTTTAAGAAAAAAGAATTTTCTTAGAAACATCAGTAGATATCTTTTCAAAACACGTATATGATGAGACCATGTAAGCTTCTCATCTAGCAATACTCCAAGATATTTTGTAGAGTCAGACTGCATTACTATTTGGCAATCACAGTTACACCGGTTGCATGCATAACTATGAAACTTCAGTGGAACATGGAATTTCCAAGATGTGACCAAGGTGAAAAGCAAATATTTTGTTTTGGACACATTAAGGGAGAGACCATTGCAGCTGAACCATATAAGCAATGGTTCAATAATCAATAAATTTTTGCAATAAAATAATCAAATGCCATTTTGTACATAGTGTGTGTTTTGCTATTGCACTGTGATTCTCCATACTATTAGTTCAATTTATTTGACCTTATATATTTTTTGTCCAAGGTTGTAAAAACTTGAATTAGGTAATTTAAACAAGTATAACGCATTTTAGCAAGTAACTGTTCAGTCTCAAGCTATTTTTAATTTTTTCTAAACATGAATATGATTAAGCCAACTATGCCTTTTTTAATATAAGTAAACCTCAAATTGTGTGAAATAGCCCTTTAACACCTTCGATTACTGCAATTATTCCAGATGATAATGATAATAGCTTACCAAAGAGACTTATAGAAAGGGCTCAGAACTCCCTGGGTTTAAAAATAATGTAATTTAGAAGATTAAAATTTTAAACGATTTTCTTAAGTACAAGGTCTAAGTAAAATATTTAATGGCTAGAATTTCTAAACTGCCCTCTACTAATGTTAGAACAACATTCCTTAACAACTTGCAATATGTAGCTACTTGCTATTTTGATGGGAGTCATCAGCTTTCATTGTCCTGAAGTGGGTGATTTTCTTTTAATTGGCAGGTCAACGGCAGGTTAAGGGAAGTGATAGCCGCGAGCCGTAGCAGGTATCTGTTCAATCAGAGAGATAAGCTGCGTTATCGTAGGTCCTGTTCGTAACGGTGACCGATTAGATTGGCCAGCAAAAAAGACACTGTTCTCTGCTGTAAAATCACTTCCCGGTGGTTCGGAACCCACCTAAAACTGTAGGTCTAACTCATCATTCACCATCATCCAACTCATTACCCACGCACAGGTCTCAGACCTATGTGGGCTTCATCCTCAAAAAAAAAAAAAAAAAAAAAAATTCCCCCGAAGGGTGGCTGTTAGATTTTTTGTTGTGTTTTATAAGATTTTATTATTTTTTGTGTGAAAAAAGAAAGCAGATGAAATGTTTTAATCATCTAAATATTAGTGACCTCTTGTATACTTATGCAGTGGCGGATCCACGGTGGGAAGGGGAAATTCCCCCCCCCCCCCAACTCAGAAGAAAAAAAGAAGGAAAAAGCAAAAAAGTAGAATTCTTAACGAATGGAAATAATAAAAAAACAGTGAAGAAGTGGAAAAGAGATGACAATATGTTAAACTGTTGAAGGATAGAAATTGGTAGGACAGAGATGAAAATTAAAAAATACGAATTAGGGTAAAAAGATAAAAAAAATAAGGATAAAAAGTAGAAGAAAATAAATGAGAGTTTTCAAAGTTGCTGACAAAGGAGGAAAATGAGACAGCAATGTTTCAGTGACTTCAGTACTAATTTTGGTCTAAAAATGATGCCAGTTCTGAAAGGTTTTTCTGGATTCTGCAGCTTATCAATACATGACTGAGGACAACCATGGCAGAAAAAGCCATTGTTTATTGAACAATAGTTTTATAGCAGACATTAGACAGTCAAGAGTCCCACATTTTTGGACTAAGGATTTAGGGTGATCAACGATTGTGTTATCTGGGTAAAGGGCTAAAAGGGAACAATGGTTGTCCCTGTAAACAAGAACTCTGCCCAATGATAAATTTAAAAAGAGGACGAAGCGATTTTTTAGAAATAATTTTTCTGTGTGAAATCTAGTCAGCTCCCAGGATTCATATTATCTACTCATAGAATATCATCTTTCAATTCAATTGATAGCTGCTGTCTTAACCAATAACATAATTTTTTTCAGTTAAGTTCATATTATGAAATGAACATTTCATTGTGATATTCCCACTTAATGTTTATGTGAGATACAAACATTAAATTGCGTTGAACTTGAAATTTTTGCTACATTGATTTCTGTATTTACACTCAGAAATTAACTTATATTCTATTTTACACCCATTAGTTGAAGTTTCTTTTTTTGGCAGTATAGGACGTTGTAAAGGCATTTAATCATGATTAATTTTGTACTAACAGTATAATATTATATCATTACAGGCAATAGATGAATTTTGGAAAGTTGGTTTCATTTCACCTTAAATTTCTTCAAATTCACGATTTTAGGCCTCATTTTAAAACACCCCGGTCCATCCCCCCCATCCTGGTGCCTGGTGATACATAACCACTCAGTTATTCCCCCCCCCCCCCAAATCTGCTGTTGGATCGACTCCTGTGTATGTAAGCAATCAACATTACAGACTAATTCACACTATTGGTGTTGCATCTGCATCCGCTGTTCTGAAGTTCTCATTCTTGCAAACCCGAGGAGTCCCTTACAATGTCTAGGTAAAAGAGTCTTAGTTACTACCACCGTTTATCGAAATGTCGTGGAATATATTACCTGAAGTAAAATTGGTTTTATAGAACTTTAGAGGTCGGGAATTTCGTAAATGTGGTCGGGAAAAAGTCGGGAATTTTAAAATTAGGAACTAGTAGACACCCTGCCTCCCAGAAACCAAAATGACGGTCATAGAAAAAGTTATTCCGGTTTAAAAAGCTAAATAGTCTCTTTTCAACAACTTTTTCCAAGAGTTTTGAAAATACTGATACTAGAGAGATTGGCCTATAATTGCTTAGATTGGAATGTGAACCACTTTTAAAAACAGGAATTACCTTGGCCAATTTCAACTTGCTTGGAAATTTACTACTTGAAAGACTACAGTTAAATATATCAGTGAGAATCGGAACAATAGCAACAGCAACATTTTTAAGAAGTTTTGAAGTAAATCTATCATCACCAGGAGCCTTACCATGTTTTAATTCGAAAATATATTGCAAATGTTCGTTATAAGTTACTGGCTTAAAGAAAATAGATTTTGGACATTGATCCACTCTGAAGAAATCTCTATACTCTTCCCAAGCTCTATTGTCATTTTTTATTGAGGTAGCCACTTCTTTAGGCACATTAACAAAAAACTTATTAAATAAATCAGCCAAGGCACTCCCATCTGTAATAAAAGTGTTTTCATGCTCAATCTTCAAATCAAATTTTCTTTTTTTATTGGGATTTCCACATAACTTATTAAGAGTAGACCATTTTTGCCAAGGTGGTAAATTATTAATTGAAGAATAAAATTTGTTTTTTTTTCTGTTTGAATCCAGACTTTGATTTTTTTAGAATAAGCCTTTCAATTTGATTTTAATCTTTGGTTTCCTGGATTTCTTCTCACCATTTTCGCCAATTTGTTCCGGAAGAGAATTGCTGCACATAATCTGTCCGATATCCAAGGTTTCAATTTTCGAATGACTGTTTTCTCGACTTTCTTATTGATAGCTAAAGTTGAATTATCAATAAAGGCATGCAACGTCTAAGAACTTATCAAACTTACAATCTATTTCATTACAAGACATCAGACCAGTCATGAGAAATTAACATATCGCATAAACTATCATAATTTATCATAGTGTCGACATCGGTTATGCAGCTTTCATTGTTGAGTAAATTCCTCCGACTAAGAGCTAGAGCTACAGCTTTGTGATCACTTATTGCTGTTTCAATAACTGCTCCCTTGACAAAGTGTGAATAATCACGCGATCTGACAAATATATGATCAATGCATGTGGCAGAGCTATCAGTAATTCTTGTATACATATCAATTATTTTCTCATAACCAAAAGAGCTTAGGACTTCGAGATAGCTGTAGGTTATATTATCTTCATAGTTAAGTATATTGATATTTATATCACCAATAATTATTGAATCACCTGGTGGCAAAGACTCGGTTGAAGCAAAACTTGAAAGAAAACGTTCAGTATTGAAACCATGCCAACGGTATAGGCACACAAGATTGAATTTATAATTGGAAATACTGCATTCAAGATTAGCGATATCTGCTCCCTCCAATAAACTATTTAAAATTATACATGAAAAATTTGATAACTCAGTAGAATAATAAACAATCAAGCCAGTAGCACGAGTGAAAGCTGAAATGTTTGAATATTGATTGTATCCATCAATATAAAATAGTGATGCCTCCTCGCTTGAATTGAGCCAAACTTCAGACAACACTATAATTGCAGGTTTATTTTTCCAACAACTTATATAGGTTGAAAACTATCGAAATTGCTATTAACACTCTGTATATTCTGATACAATATTTTATATATGGGAATATGGCATTATATAGTATAATAAAAATTTGTATAATGAAAATGACAAGCGAGATGAAAAGCGGGAATAAATCATGAATTCAATTAATCAAAACTGTGACAAATGAAAATAAACACGCTGTAAAGGAAAAAAGAATACCAAGAATTATAATGTGATACTATCATGAAGAAGTTTTTCCTTCTCTAGTAATATTACTGAATAGAATAGTATTCCCTTTGCAGTCATTATTCAGTTCAAATTCATACGTCATATTTAATTTTCCCCTTTAAATTACTGATTTATGTAATCTATTTCAAATTAATGATTTCATAGTAGGATAAAAAGAGAATTTGAAAGTGATGGATGAGATTCATAAGTACGGTACGCAAAAGAAAAATAGTAATATGCAAAAACATTCAAACAAAAAATAATAGCAATAATAATATACTGTACTCTCTTTTAGAAAGGTTTTCTCCTCTAAAAGAATAATGAATAATGTGAGTAATGCTTATTTAACAATCCTTATTCAGTTCAGCTTCATATTTCTTTTTCAAGTTGACTAAGTCATCTGAACTGTTTATTGCATACACCCTATCGCCATCACACTTTATATTAAGTACAGGTATATCGAAAAGGGTTGCAATCATAAAAAAATCACATTAAAGATGAATTCATAAATTTTGTTTTGTTTTACACAGGAAATATTGAAGTTTTTTTATGGTTTGACTGCAACGTGTGCAGTAGGTGTGGGTTATACCATACCTTTGTATGTATGTGGTAATGCATGACCAAGTGAAACTAATGTTAAAAATTCATTTAATTCTTGCAGTTCTGATAAGAATTAGGGTTTGATGTATTAGTCATAATTAATTACATGTTAATAAAACAAATACTAAAATATCCGATTTATTATAGCTTGTTTTACTTGTGTCATGATACATGATTTTTCATATTTTAAAATACTTTCCTTCAACTACAGGAAATCATCTAAGTGAAGGAACTATGAATAAATAAATATTTATATCAGCAAAGTGAAATATTTTTACCCCAACTTAATAATTTACTAAGTTAGTAGAAGTTGAGGTAAATATTTTATATTTATTATATTGTATTGAAACACACGATCTTCCTACTGTGAATCTGACTATAACTAGAGCTGCTTTTATGTTCAATTACCTCAGACCAGATGTTTTTGTATTTATGAACCGAGGCTTCCTTATCTCATGGGAGACTTGAAACGCCTTTTGAGTGGATTCTTTTCAATTCTTCCTCGAGTAAGTAAGCCTTCGGTAGTTTCATTAATACGGGCCTTCTTGATTATTGTCTCAATAATAAAATATTTTGATGTTTATAATTTTAAATGGCAGTTCTTCTCATTGAACTTCATTGGGAGGCTGACTATTCAGATCTGATGTTGTAGTGTGATTAGGTTAAGCAATTCTCATAACTTTTTCTTGATGGGGGAAGATTGACTATTAACTTTTTTTAATGGAGGAAAATGGTAATTAATTTCAAATACAAAAAATAATTATGCACATGTACAAAACTTTAAAAAATCAACGATCACTTTGGTAATTCTGCATTTAATTATTCTAATAAATCATTTAACATAAATCATTTAATGAAAATGGTTTATATGAAAATCAATACAAAGGAAACAGAAATTACAAAGAAATAAACTCATTCCTAGAAATTAACTAGAAACTTGAGCTTAATGTATAATAAAAACTTTCACTTTACAAAAGATTGAAATTTTTAACGAACAGTTCATACAAGGATTAAAAAATACTGAATAAAATGTTGATTGTTTGTTTTAGATGGGTGTGTGTGTCTCATCTCCATCACTAGTGACTCCAAGCCGAAGTTTCCAATCATTCAGCCGTTCACTATCTCAAGGTCACCAGTCACCAGTCACTGCTGCAACTGTGGTGGCCACAGTGGTGGAGCCGGTTCAGACCAAGTGCTTGCGTGCTGCACCGCCTCCAGTGCCCTCTCCAGAAGCCATCGGTCGCAGCCCGGACTCTCCCAACCAGAGCTCTTCTAGCTCATCATCTGGAGCAAGTCCTGGAGTTGTACCATCTGGACATTACCAGCGACCATCCACTCTCCATGGTCTTAAGCACAAACTTCACTCTGCTGCCAAGAATGTTCATTCTCCAGGTAGGAGGAAGTCAGTGGGACACATTCCATTGTCCCCGCTCGCACGAACACCCTCTCCATCGCCACTGCCATCTTCCCCAACCCGTTCCCCTAGTCCTCTGGCTTTTCCTCCTGGTCATCAGCCGGGAAGCTCCAACACCACCCAGTCATACAGTCCCGGCTCTTGTTCAAAAAAGAACTGTGGCTTTGGTCGGGCAAAGAGCGCCGAACCAGGGTCTCCCTTGCTACGACGGGCACTTTCACCTGACAGACTTCACCCACGTACGGCAGAATCCAACTTGAAAGCTACTTCTATTTCACCCTTGTGTAATCCTGCCCTCAAGGTCACTGTCTCAGCAGCTCCACGTGTTACCATAACATCCAAATCCCCAGCAGTTTTAAAACCCTTGCCGGAAACTGACAACAAGTCCGCAAGTAAAGCACCTGCTCAACCTCCATCAAACACCTTTCCCATTTCATCCTCTTCTTTCTGCTCCTCTGCACCTTCGCTCACTTGCGCTGGCACCACTGCAACACTTGCTCCAGTGCAATCATTGAGCAACAGCAACGAGCTAGAATTCGTATTGCCAACAGAAGCTACAGCCCCAGCCCGCAACTGCCAACCCTTACCAAGAATTGCCGAAGAAAAGGACTCGCCAACAGCTGTCAAGGAAGAAAGCGTGCAGTCAAAGAAAGCCTCGCCCGAAGAGCATGCAGCTGCACCGGCACCAGCTCCTGCACAATCTCATAAGAGCAAGAGTCGGATAGGCTCGTTCAAATTGTGCTCTGGCCGAAAGTGGAAGAACCCAAAGGCAAATAGCAAAGATGACGAACCCACCAATAGTTCACAGCGCAAGCCCAATACTGTTCTCGACAAGAATAAAACAGTTGACAAGTGATCCATTCTCTGTCATTGATTCTGTATATGTTTGGTATTACATTATCCCAATATGGCTTATTATTTTGACTTGTTTTGTTGACAGTTTCAGTATTTTTAATCCAATGTTGATCAATAATTATTATTAAATCTATGTCTTATTGGATATTTGCATTGTATTATATTATTTTGTTATTATTGTAATTGATAATTGGCTCGTGTTATGTAAGAAGTATGTATTTAACATGCCCCTTTTCGCTTTAGCCAATATACTTTCACTCCACACTATTGTGTAATTTATTCAATTTCCCACGTGGATTCGAAAAAGTTTTATTGTGTTTTGTGGATCAAGTTACAAATTCAGGTTATTATACTCTTGATTATGATAATTTTGCTGAAAAAATAATAAATGATTGTATGTAACCCACTGTGGAAATTGAAATAGGTTAGCTAGCTCCCCCTAGTCAAATAGTTGAGCTAGAGAAAATTTATCTTATAGGCTATAACCTCCAGTTTTATTATGATTATTAAGATAGCAACGTCTCCAACTCCTTACAATATAATAATTCAATCAGTTGTTGAACTATCGCAGTAAATAATTATTCATTTGTTAACATCCAATATTTATTACCCATTAGAGATAACTTTCAATAGATCATTCATAAATAAATTCTACTCTAGCAAATTCAGTTGACATTAAACTCATTGATATTATAATGTTATATTGAGGGATAAGATCCTTTTAGTCGTAAAAATTGATTGCATCAATTCTATACTTTGATTGCATGAAATATTGAACATAGTACATCACTGAAACCACTTTCACTTCTTACGCTCATTATATGGGCTACTGTTTATTTATTGTACTATCACTGTCTTATATTGACCTATAATAAAATATTATGTCTAGTAATTACTGTTTACAGTTTATATCTTCCAATATTTTATTATCTAGAAGTAATGCGTAAAGGGACATATTTTTGATGTGTGTGTGTGTGTGTGTGTGTGTGTGTGTGGGTGAATATGAGTGCGTGTACGTATGAACTGTCTCATTCGAGCTTTTCTTGTGCAATTATAGTTCAGTTTAATGTTTTAGCACTCTTCTATTATCTAGTCTATCGACGTTACTATCTCTTGAAATGAATTCATGAACGCTGTGAATATGGCGATTTTTTCATGGCATCACAATATCTTCATGTGACGTATTATCATTCTGCGCACTGTCACGATGTAACTTAGATGCCAAAGCATCACTCAATTGATGAGACCTATTGTAACTGTATGAAAAATCTGTCTCATTTCATTTGTATTTTAGTGTAATACAGTATATCTCTATTAGGGATTATTAGAGCGATATTATAGCTGGAAATACAATTTTTAATGATGTTATTGTAATGTTAATTGAGGAAGGATTGTTGCATGTGCTTTCCAGAAATGTCTATGCATATACTAAAAACTGAGTGGTAATGTGTAATACTTCATTCTCACTGCTGTAGAGTGTATTTTGATGTGAACCTATATTTTTACTCTTATTTTTGTTCCCGATGTTGATAAATCATTGATGTATACAAAATAGATGGATAATTGCGGAATTTTCTGTGATGCAATTCCGCCCTTGAAAATCTTGCAAAAATTCGGGAATCTGTATTTCGTTAATAGAAAGAAACATATGTTGCAAAATGTATTTTTTTGAATGTAAAATTGATGTTTTCACATGTTCTGCTGCCTGGCATCACAGTTCCATAGGCTTGAAGGTTAGGGTTATTCGTCTATATATCAATGGGTTAAATTGATGTTCTTCTCAATGTGGATGTCTTTTTAATAGAAATAATTTTGAGTACTCTGTTGTTATTTTTTCGTAAATTATTAAATGAAATTCTGCTAATAATAAATTTAATTTTGGATTCGAATTTACCCAATATTGTTAGCTTTGACGAAAATATTTTGGAATTTACTGTTAGATTGCAATGAAAACTACAATATACAGTACAATGCATTTGATCTTAATTCTAGGCAGCTTGAAAATTGAAATTCATAACTCCAAAAGTCATAATGAAGTAAGCAATTTGATATTAGTATCAAGAATCTGTACAAATATATTTATCAACAATTTGTACACTGGTTGTTTGGTAAATTGTCTCTGGTTGAAAGAAAAAATCAATAAGTTTGGAATCATTTATAGCAAATTGGTTAGAATAATTATACGTAGCCGTTTTACGCCAAGTAAAACGTGATTATTCTTCCTGTAATGCTTAATTAAATGCCGTTTCGCGTCAATCTAATCCAACTATTATATGAATAAAGTATGCACAAACTATAACGAAAAACGGAAATAGTAGATTGATTGAAATTCTCAACTACTTTTCTTGGATGACTCCTCAGTTAATCAAAGTTTGTGCTTTGGTAATGTGGTGCAATTGTCAAGCCAAGCCGATACTCGTCTAAGGAATCTTTGCTATGTTTATCAGACATAGAGAATAGACTTTTAGGTTCGGAGACTTCTAGACTTGAAGTCGGCAATTATGGAGCTTGTTTCAATTTTCTGGATTAAATTTTATTTCGATAGATCTGAGCATGACCTAGTTTACTATTTGTACATTTCCCACTTTTTGAATTGGAACTGCTTTAAAAAATGTCAGTATGTGATCTTATTAAGTTGATCATTGTTGTGAATAATATTTTGTAGTACTATTTATACTCTATTCAATGTTTTAATAATGTCTGTATTTAATGTGTGTCAACATGAGGATGCTGTTGCTGAATTTCCAAATGATCTCTTACAAAATTCTCTTTGCCTAAAGCTGGTGTTTGGCTCGAATATTATTGTTACGTGTATTGTGTGTTCATCAAGTAAGTGAAGCTAATTTTTCTCATAATTTACTTGTATAATTGAGCTTTTAATTTATTATTTATATTTAAAATATATGAATTATCTTAGCAGGAGGCAGATTATTCTCTTATAATACAATTTTTATTTGAAACAAAATAAATTAATGAAAATTAAATCTGGGAATCCTCTAAAGTGGAATTACTAATCTGAAATGTTTCTTTAAACATTATTTATTTTCGTATACTGTATAATACTAATAAATTAATAATACATTGATGTATTATTATTTATTATATACTGTATAATTTCATGGCTTCATTTTCCAAATTCTATTTCCTTGAACTTTTGTTTTATTCCCTGCTGTTTTTTTCAGCATTGGAAGATATTGAATGCTTCAATATCATTTCATATAAACACAAATATTTCAAATCAATAGTCATGTCGAGAAAGAAATGATATAATATTAGTAGCTCGAAATAATTAACTTGACCTGAAATTGTGTAGTATCCATATTATTTATTGAGTCTAGTTTTCTGCTTTGAGGTCTTCTGCAATTCTCAATCAGTAATCCACTACGCACTTCGCTTTGATATAGTAAAATAACTTTTATTATATTATTAGACGTAAAGCTCCCAAAGTGGAAGACGCTGAGAAGAGATGGTTAATTTTTTGGACTTGTTCTTCTTGTTTGCCCACCAGCTTTTCATTTTTTGAGCGAATTCAGCTTTTCTCTCTTCACTCCATTTTGTTCCAACTCTTGGAGGTTTTTTCTCTTCTATAACTTCTCATTTATAAAGTATTATTCTGAAGTTTTTTTTTATTGTAAATTTCTTTGTTGGTTATTTTGGCCAGTACTAGGTCTTTATTATATTATTATTCTTTCTTTTATGCCAATCATAATTATTCAAAAAAATATTTTAACATGTAAAATAAATGTAAACCTAAATAAATAACTATAATTTTAATTGAATTTCCACGTGAATTTTTATTTATTCGTAATATCTACTAAAAATATTTTCTTAACATTTATAGCCCACTTTACTCGTGATTAAATTGAACAAAAAGCAAAATACGCATATGGTTCGTTGCCAGGGATTATTGCTAAATTTCGGTTTGCTGATTACCGTATATAATTTGAATTATTTACTGTCTTTACTATTGACTAGTAATGAACTTTTCTACATGGAAACCCATATGTTGAGTTGGGTTGATACCTTTTGTTAATGCAAATGTTTCATTTGCTGGTCAACATGATCATAAAGTTTCTTGCAAGTCCAAATTTATAATCTAATATCAAAACTAACACTGTATTTCAACTAAATACATGATTTCCACTCATTTTTACTGGAGATACTGGAGGAATGCATTCGTCAGCCTTCGAAGCTTATTTTCAGAAGTGAAATGCATTCCTCCAGTATCTCCAGTAAAAGTGGGTGAAAGTCACATATTTAATTGAAATACAGTGTCAGTTTTGATATTAGATTGTTCAAGTATTTTGTCATGGAAAACATCATAGATCTAAATTTATACTTTTCTGAAATCTATCAAGGATTAATAAGAATATTGAGTTTTGTATGGTGTGCACAGTATTTGGATGTTTGGCTGTGGTTAATTATTAGAACAATATGTGTATTTGAATAGCTAGATTATCTATGTTATGTAATTCAACTTCAAACGTTTTTACCGCAAATAATGTATTTTTTAATGGAATATTCTTCTCAAAAATATTAATATTTTAATTGTTCATTCAGTTATTCATTTTATCATATTAATTTATTTTATCATATTAATTTATTTTATCATATAATTTTCCAATTTCAAAAATATAGGTTAAATGGTTCTTGTATTTTAATTGTATTATCTGTAATCTTGCCATGGAACCAACGAACTTTAAATTTCCGACAATTGTATTGATTATTCCAGTATAATTTTGTTTGTTATTGTACCGATGTTTATGATTTTAAAATTGGATGTTTTATGTACATTAAGATAGATAGTTGCATATTAGTCTAAAATTAGAATTTCATGTCATACTTTAATATTATTTTTAAATTGTTTATTTATAATTATTTGTTTCTCTTGCTTTTATGTATTTCATAAAGTATTATTGTTCTGTTGCATCATTGCCATACCAATAATATTATTTATCTGTGTTCAATTTCATTCATGATTTTAAATATTTGAAATAATAATTCTTTAGAGCCATAAAATTTGTTATGATAGTTCATCCAATTTTCTTCTAATAGCATAATACTTACTTGATAATTAAGTTGACCTTAAAGTAAAGTGCAATAACCTTGCACATTATAGTTGGATTCAGGATAGTGCAATTCTTTTTGTTTGCCATCTCTATTCGATCTGAGGGAAGTGTATACAGAGTATATATAGTATTTACTATGTATGCAGAGTAGCATAAATATGGGAACCCCTTGATAAATTTGAAACTATTCCATTCTGTAAGTTCCAGAATAATTCATTTGTTATTGGTCTACGTTGTTGTCAACGTACATGAGAACATTAATCAGTTATCAGGTTTTACGGCCATGTTGACAACTTAACTTTGTTTAATTTAAATTCAACTGTATTAAAAAAAACTACATACTAGCCTACATACATCTGATCGTGCGACAAATAAATAAAGATGATTACAAAAAATAAAACAAAGTAAAAGAACAATAAAACTACAGGTTAAAAGAGAAAGTTTACTTGTATCTTGATGACAAAGTGGATCCTAGAAAACTGGACATATGATAGATAAGCTGGGACTTCGATACTTGGGTCTAGTTTGACCATTTAATGATGTATGCAAGTGTCAAAACACTGAGCTAGGTATAGGCTATCAATTGGAGGATGCTCTGCCATAGCTATTTTACTAGTAAAGGGTGCCATTGTATTTTTTGCAAAATTGGCAACTTGTTGGGGATACATCTGTTTTTCAAATTTAGTTGAATTGCTAAAAACCGATGTAAACAGTTTTATTGCAACTATTATGTCAATATGGTTTGTTATTATGTTTTGAATGCAAGGCATACTATGTTTACATGAATTGTTTTCTTTATTTTGATGAACAGAATCAGCTAGAGCAGTATGGCAGATTTCTCACTCATTTTTTCAAAGCACATTAGAAATTATTTGTTAAACCCTATTTGTAAGCGTGTTGAGGCACCATCTTTTAAAGATCATGTGAAAACTCAAAAGAGAAAAACTATTAATGAAGATTTCCATGTAACAATAAGGTATAGCCTAAACCAATTTACTGAAATATTTTGGTCGACAACTTTGAATGTTTGGTGAAAATTTATACAACAATCTGCAGCCAGACAAAGTAAAAGCCTTATTGAAAAAAGAAGACCTCTGATTTGGAGTCTGAAGCATGACTCGAGAGAACGCATTGCCCTATTATGAATTTCAGACTTAAAATTGAATGAATTTATAGAAATATGCCAGTAATTTTCACTTTAGAATATTATATAGACTACGTAGGTATACCACGACAGCAAGAACGAGATTCCTACGCTGTTATAGTTTAAAGATCTAGTAATGGGAATATGATCAGATAACCTAAGCTAGATGCACACAAAACGTGGTTGGCGGTTGCGGGTTAGATGCTGACTTTGCTGACCTTTTGATAAATATTATGTGTCTCGTATTTTCAATAGCCTCGATCTCATGTGCATGTCGCTGGCCCGGTCATGTCTGAATTTGTAAAAACAAATTATGCCACTATCAAGTACCTATTTCGTACTATTTAGTACCTCCAATAAATATTTTCGTACCTCAACCCTGACCGAGCTATTAACATTCTTAAGTTGCCGGGCCAGTGACATGGTAGCCCGGCCATGACTGAATTTGAAAAGAAAAATTATGCCAATATTTGGTACCTATTTCGTACTATTTAGTACCTCCAATAGAAATTTTCGTACCTCAAAGGTTGAGGAGATACAGCATAAAATGATATAGGTCAATGACCTCTCAGCCCGGCCATGTCTGAATTTGCATAAACAAAATATGTCATTATTTAGGATATATTTAGTACCTCCAAGAAAAAAAATGTTACCTCAATCCCAACTGAGCTATAATTTTTTTTTTAAATTTCACTGGCCTTGTGAAAAAAATCGTTTACTCAGTTAGGGATGAAGTACTAATTTTATTCTTAGAGGTACTAAATAGTACGAAATTGGTACTTAATATTGGCATAATTTTTTCATACAAATTCCAACATGGCCGGGCCAGCGACATGGTAGCCCGGCCATGTCTGAATTTGAAAAGCAAAATTATGCCAATATCTGGTACCTATTTCGTACTATTTAGTACCTCCAATAGAAATTTTCGTACCTCAAAGGTTGAGGAGATACAGCATAAAATGATATAGGTCAATGACCTTTCAGCCCGGCCATGTCTGAATTTGCATAAACAAAATATGTCATTATTTAGGATATATTTAGTACCTCCAAGAAAAAAAATGTTACCTCAATCTTAACTGAGCTATAATTTTTTTTTTAAATTTCACTGGCCTTGTGAAAAAAATCGTTTACTCAGTTAGGGATGAAGTACAGTACTAATTTTATTCTTAGAGGTACTAAATAGTACGAAATTGGTACTTAATATTGGCATAATTTTTTCATACAAATTCCAACATGGCCGGGCCAGCGACATGGTAGCCCGGCCATGTCTGAATTTGAAAAGCAAAATTATGCCAATATCTGGTACCTATTTCGTACTATTTAGTACTTCCAAAAAAAAAATTAGTACTTCAACCCCAACTGTGTAATCGATTTTTTTAGATGTTCACTTTCATGCATCATAGAACAGCTGATTCCCGCCTCTTATTCTTATACAACTGCTGTTTGACGTCACATGCTGCCAGTCATCGATAACAAAACAAAAATTGTGATAATTATTTCCAGTCTGTTGTGAAGGTCTTTCTCATTCACTCTCTCACTCTCTCGCTCGCTCGCTCGCTCACCCACACTCCTTTCCATTCTTCATCTTTTCATATGTCTCCGTCTTCATCACTACGGCCAATCCTTTCTCACTTCCTCATCTTGTTCATCGGCTTCGGCACTCTTTTGACACCTTCTCTCACCAAACCTGCACTGAGAAATATTTAGTTGTTTTTTTACACACACCCCCATGCTCTCTTTTTCGCTTGGCGCTCTCACTTTTCTCTCACACACAGACAAGCTTTTTCACGAAAATGTATTGTCCAGGGGTTGGCTACCTTTTTGTACCTGTGGGTTTCATGTTCAACGTATTTTGTATTTTACAAGTAAGGGCCGTAAATATAAAATACTATTACGGGTTCTCTCTCTAGAATAATACTGGAACAATTCAAATTAACACTCGCACTTTATTTACACAAATTATCCACAACACGCACTAATCAGTTATATCACACAAAAGAAATCAATCAGAAACAGATAAAACGATCATGTTTAGCTAACAAAGAATTTACTTTGTTACTGTAGAAAAATTAATTACTAACTGTTGAAAGGCCCAGCCGATAAAATGTTAAATAATAACTGTTCAATAATTCAAGATGAAACGTCTAAAAATAACAATTGAACACTTATGTATAGAACAGGTCCGTATTACAATAATAGCTAAGAGTATGAGTCCACTTGTATAGAATGTAAAGAATGTCTCACTAATACAGTCACAATATACTGCGTTTAACGTTTGTTTAACACGGTCTGAATAAATTCTCACTGAAGTCTGTCTTGAATTCTCACTGAACTTCAAACCATGAATGAACTAACAGTTTACAGAGCCCCTGCTTCATATACATTTTTGTGATGTTCCAGTAAACACACGATGGTTCTCTATTTTTTGAGATTATTCTATTCAAACAAATAATGTATTCTAGAGGTCTCTAGATGGACCGCAAGGTGTGAGGGGACCGGGGAGAGTAAACAAACATGCCAATTATAGCTTCGATTGGAAGACAATTACACGTCTTTTTTCTTCCTAGCATTTCATTACAATACCATGAATTCTACAAGCTATTTCCTAATTATAGATCGGTAATGTAAGTGATTCAAATAAAGAACAAAAGGTGACTAAAACTAACTGTATTTTCTGGATTTTTAAGTAACTTCCATAACATACTTGAAAAGCTTCCTTATAACAAATATTGTTCTATCTATCTCTGACAAATTTCCATAATTTTTTCAAGTTGCTAAGATTCAAGATACTGAAATATAACGCATTTATAAAAAAATGTGTTACTACAATAAATCAAGAAAATAATTGTGGAACATCATTTGTATTTTAAGTGTATTTCTGTATGTCGAAATGAAATGCGAAAATCGTTTTCAATTGAACAAAATTAATGATCAGATTAGGGCAACTTTTCTATGTCAACCCTACTTACACAGGCTCTGAAAAGTTGGTGTGAATTGTATAAGCTTTCTGTAATCTGTGAGACTAGACCAAGTTGTAGACTTGATGTGTGTTGCATGTTTGGAGAAGGTTTCTCACAAATATTGGTACTTCAAAAAATTGAGATTTTCTCTCAGTTCTGCGAATAACGCCGGAAGACTAGCATGAAATGCAATATAATTAATTATTCTTCTAGAACACGTATTTTAAAGTATCATTAGCTTGCAGCTCAATCACCTCCATCTGCAAATTTTATTTTACATTGCTAAAGTCGATTTTCAATATTAAGAAAGTCATTGGCTGCGAGCCTGACTGTTCAGTCAGATAAGGTGAGACACGAACGCTCGGAATGTAGAACGATTTGGATGTCCAGTGAAAATACTCTGTGTGTGGTGTAAAATATCTTGCTGTAAAATTTTGCTGTGGATTGGAACTAGCCAAAAACTTCCGAGTGAACTGTTGCATTAACCAGAAAACTGTGGCCATGGTCTTCAAGTTTATTACAAGCTGAAAATGTGTAAAATCGCTAAGACTTATCAGGGAAAGATTTTTTTGTAAAGAGCAGAGCCATCAATCAACCCTGTTATAGAGTTGCAGCATACGTTGCAACAGATATTGAAATACCTAATGTCACTCATTCAAAACCACTGCAAAATAAAATCTCTTGTTTCAGTACGGCAATTCAAGTGAATTTAAATTGGGATATTAAAGAGAATTATGATTCGAAACTCTTGAAGTTAAATGAAATATGACTTGCGTATACAGAAATATGATTCAAGCTTAGATCCTCCTTAGCCTTTGTTAGACGTCCAAATACCATCATTTTGATGATTAAAATGCCTAGTGTTTTTTCCAGAATTTCAGACAACAAGCTCCTATTCAATTTATTAAAACACGAATGTTGAAATTTTAAAGGATAATTTATTCATAATTGAGATTTCTTTGACAATTACAGGTAAGAATTATTCATAGAAAGATATCCGAACATTTTTTTATTCAAGCATGGTTTCTGCTAACCAATATTTGAGTAGCATATTTATTTGAGGCTTGAGTAGAAGCATAAAATATTATATATATATATTTTTTTTTTAAAGAATATAATAATTTGTT
Source organism: Conomelus anceps (assembly GCA_948455865.1). Taxonomy (NCBI): domain Eukaryota; kingdom Metazoa; phylum Arthropoda; class Insecta; order Hemiptera; family Delphacidae; genus Conomelus; species Conomelus anceps. The sequence goes on from OX418222.1 coordinate 63,752,455, forward strand.
TATAAGAATTTTTCTCTTTTTTTGATGTGAGGAATGAGCTAGAGTAGCATGACTTATTTCTCTTGAAAGAGACGTATGAGAATAATAAATATTACTTTAATATATTATATTATAAAGCCTTTATTATCCATATCTTTATAATTTGCAAATTTTCTAAAGAGCAGATAATTGCAGATTGATTTTTCTATTACAAGCGATTTTTGATAACGCTTTTAAAAGCTTCTACAATAGAATGATTCAAAACAAAATTGGGTTTGAAACATTTTCGGAGACTAAGATTGTGTCATTCCTTAGTCTCTGAAAATGTTCTCTTCAATATCCCAATTAAAAATTCACTTGAATTGCTGAACTGAAACCACAAATTTCATGTGCAGTGGTTTTTACTTTAGAGATGTGATTCGGTGAAGAAGTTTCTGATAAGAGTACTGCATTACAGTACTTACTGTAGATCAGTATTTTTACGTAGTGTGTATTGTTAATTTATTTAGCCTTCAACGGCTTCCTGCGGTCACTCAGGGACCACAGTAATTAATAATTTATCTTGGTAAACATCTGATTACAACAAAATTTTGAAATCAAATTTCTACTCTCTCAGCTCTTGTCCCTTAGATACTAATTCTTGTGGGTTTGTGAAAGGTTTTTACAATTTTCTAGCATTTGCAATAATTCATCAATTTGAAACATTTTAGTCTCATTTAAAAGCTTAAGAAATGAGAAAGATTTTCATTATGTTAAGAAAACATCATGATAATAATCATTTTTCATGATGGTTTAGTGAATTTTTGTAAAATATCCCACCAATTTAAAGATTTGGTAATCTCGATTCGCGTTCAGACTGGCATTTTTTGTTCACTTCATTACCAACGCAAAAGTCTCATGTGAGCATCATAAAAATTTATAATAGTGAATCTTGTAGCACGTTTCAAATAAGTTTACACTGATTCAATTTAATTCACACCATCTATATAAAGACTTCAGTCATTTCTGAATGGACGATGGAATAGCTGTAATCTTTCGCCCTCTTTATTTCTGTAACAAAGCGTTCCGGACCTACTTTCATTCTAATTTTTTTATCCCCCCAAACCATCCAAACCAAAAGTCTGGGTGCGCCCCTGAGGTGAGCACAAGCAACTACTCCTGCGTTGTGGCTATCCATAGGAAACGTTCTGACCAAGTTGATTGAGCTTCATGATAATGTAAAGCTGTTCGTTCGTATCGCAATTGCAAGCAGAAGGAGAGTTGAAAGCTCGTCTTTTTTGGCAAATGCCTTAATGATGAGGTTTGGTTAATAAAGTTAGCTTACTTGGCGTATATTTTTAGTTCTCTGAATACTCTTAATTTGACCTAACAAAAAAAAGATATTCACAAATTCATTGATGACTTGTGACTTCTGAACGATTTTTTGGACGGTAAAATTATCACAGAACGATCAAAGTAAATAAACAATCTTCCAAAATGACCTTTGATGATCTTAAAGCCGTGTCTTCTGAACTGAAACACTACTTTCCACTCTCATAGAGGAAGGAAAAGCAGTGGATTAAAACTCCATTCGATGAGGACAACAAACTTAAATAATCTCAGCCTTAAGACCTCCCAGTTAAGCTACTACTCTTTTAAATCTCAAAATATTACAGTAGCCTAACTAAACATTTCATACACATTTTCTCTTAACAATTTGAGTTATTAAACTATTCACAATCGTAGTATGTAGAGGCATCAATTTGAAAAATTTTATCAAAATTAAATTCTTTCTATTATCATTCAATCACAATTAAAATTGACTGCAAGTTTGGTGAATTTACAAAAAAAGATAACTCAATAATTATCAAAGGCTTCAAGGTTTATAAATGCCAGTATAGACCGATAGAATCCAGTTGAAAAGATAGACAACGAGTTCGTCTGAGAGAGTGTGAGTGAATATCTTTTCTTGGATTGCTGGAGAGTTGCGTACACGAAAATAGTGCAAGATAAGAAAATCTCCTAAGTAGTGCAAACATCGGGTCGAAAAGGGGGTTTCATCTACTTGGAAAAGCCGTTTAGAAAAAAGACAGCCCGGAAGACCTATGATTATAATATGAATATTATGATAGCATTTGCTCTGAACCGAGTCGAACTTACCAAACAAAATCTTGATAGGGTGTTTAAGATCCAAAAGAAAGCGGTTAGGTGTATATATAGAAAGAGTAAATAGATTAGATTCATGTAGGCCGTTGTTCAAGAGACTTGGTCTCCTAACTGTACCCTGCTTATATGTGTATGAAGCTACTTTATATGTAAAAACGAATGATATTAACCAAAATCTTGATGTACATGATTATAATACAAGAAGCCGAGGAGATTATCACTTGGTGAGTCACAATAGTAGCTTATTCAAACAAAAACCTAGTTATATTGGTAGGAAATTCTACAACAAGCTACCGCAGTTTTTGAAGAGTCTTGAAAATATAGAAATATTTAAAAAACAATTGAAGAAATATTTAGTTGATAAAGCTTTTTATAGTGTACAAGAGTTCCTTTCACATCAAAATTAAGCCTCACCTCAACTAATTGAAGTAATTATGGTATCTAGTGTATAATATTGTTGATCTGACTTGTCTTATACTCCTTAACTGGAGTCTCCAAGACGTAATCTACAAAAAAAAAAAGCTGTAATAAGTACCGTAATTGATTGATGCTGATGCCAATAATTACAATACTGTAATGTTGGTGTTTTGTGATGAATCGAAAGAGGATACACATAAAATTAATCATTTTCAATAATTAAATAAGACCTGAGAAAATAAGACCTGAATTATCATTAAAATTATATTGTATGAGGTTTTTGAAATAAATCATGGATATTGTCAATGTAATATTTTTAAATGATTGACTCACTGTATATATACTGTATACTGTATATACGATCATTCGCATAATATTTTCAATTCTGTTTGCTTGCAAACGTAATGAGAACTGTTTCTTTTACCTTTCAGTGCATTCTAATGTTCATAGCATTCTAATTTCCAACAAAAAATGATGAGTTTTCATCAGAGGAATGAGTTTTGACATTCTTGATTGATTATTATTGTATAGTAAGCAATTCGTGTAAACTGACGTTGCTGTATTCATATCATTGTTTACAGAAGCGTGTAATATATTGAATGATTATTACATATAGATTCATCTAACCACTATTTTTTTATCTACATTTTACAACCCATTTTTTTTATTTTGATTGAATAAAAATAGGATTTCTCATGGAATTCCTTCCATGATGGATTGGAAATTTCAATCGTTGATGCATTATTGTACTATTGCTAAAGTAGAAGTAGCATGGAAGTCTCAATATTGATACTTTGTGATTAATTTTCCAAGTATAGAATGAGTGACATTGAGTACTTAAATGTAACAGGAATGGTATGCTGCAACTTAGACTTCAATAATGGCTCTGCTCTCTTCACTAAGGATCTTTTCCTTTACACATTTTTCAGCTTGTAATGAACTTAGAGGCTATGGCAACGATTTTCCAGTTGAAAAATGCATCAGTGCACTTGAAGTTTTTTGTGTGTTCCGATACACACCAAAATTTTATAGCAAGAGATTTGTAAAAGATTTGCGAGATATCTGTGCTGGTCATACAAATCGGTTACAATTCCAAGCGTTCATGTCTCATCTTACTGAACAGATGAAAAAGTTGTGAATTATTTGTGTTAATAAAGTGCGAGTGATAAATTTAAGTGTTGCCAGCGTTATTTTAGACATAGAACCCGTAACAATATGTTACATTGTCCGAAACATTGAGGTTAACACAGACTAAGAATTTAAAATTCGCTAAAAACCTTCTCTCGAAAAATAACAAAGTGCATCTTCTCTCTTAAACACTATTAATTTAAAAGTTCACTTGAAACGAAACACCAAAAACAGTTAAAAATAGTTTATAATATAAAATTTTTATAAATACTTTTGAGCCGAAAAATATTGCATTTCATGCTAGTCTTCTGGCGTTATTTTGCAGAACTGAGAGAAAATCTCAATTTTGGTAGTACCGTACTTATGTACATGTTGTGAGAAAACTTCTCCAAACATGAAACACGCATAAAGTCTTCAACCCGGTCTAGACTCACAGATTACACAAAGTTTTAGACAATTAACACCAACGTTTCAGAACCTGTATAATTGAGGTTTACAGAAAAGTTGCCCTAATCTAATCATTAATTTTGTTCTATTGACATAGACTTTTTCATTCAATTCCGATTTAAAAAATACACAGTACTTACAATACAAATAATGCCCCACAATTATTTTCTTAATTCATTGTAGTAACACATTTTAATATAAATGAGTTCTATTTCAGTATCTTGAAAAATGGATGGAAAGTTGTCAGAGATAGGTAGAACAATATTTGTTATAAGGATGCTTTTCAAGAATGTTATGGAAGTTACTTGAAAAATCCACAAAATACAGTTAGTTATAGTTATAGTCACCTTTTGTACTTTATTGGAATCAGTTACATTACTGATCTAAAAATTGGGAAATAGCTTGTACAATTCATGGTATTGTTATGAAATGCTAGGAAGAAGAAAGAAGTATAATAATTATCTGCCTGTGTCAATAAGTCTTACTGTCAAACAATGCAATACAAAATACAACGACATAATCTCAGCATTAAAGTATGAAATAAAAATGAAAAAAAAATTCTGATATTTACAGTGAACCTATCACTTCACATTGTTCACTGATAGGCTCTGTTGAACTCATTCTTGGCAATGCGCAGAAACACAATTTGGTAGTGCCGACATGTGGCACAGAATAAGTATAATTTTAACAACTATTTTGGTTAGCTATACACATCATAAAATCCTAAGAAATACGTTAAACCAATAAATATATTAAATATTGAAATTTACTACTCAATAAATATAATAACGTTATAACTCAATAAGGCTAATCATATTCAAATTTGAAAATAAATTAGTCTACTTTTTAGTTAATTTACTATATTGTGTATTTGTTCAAAAACATTTTAAATGTCGAGAGTTACAGAATAATAATGCTTTTTCTCAATGTGATATTTCTATTTAATTTAAAATAAATTAGAAAACCTTTCACTGAATCAGAAACTATTTTCAATAACCATTACATTACTGGATGTATCTCTACTGTACATGTATGTTTGTTCAAAAAATTATTGATAGACTATCATACGTGATTCTTTGGAAATAAAGGTATAGTATCATTACAAAAATGACTAAAATTATTCTAACTAAAGAAGATTACATTGAACATCAGATCATAATGACTTGATAGAATTTCTGTATTATTTTTTCGGATTACTGACTTTACATTCAATCTTTTTTCATATGTAACTCAAATTTAACTGATGGATTAAGGAAATTAGAGAGGATATGAATGAGCTAGGAGTAGTAACCCTGGGCAATTGGAAAAATTAAACAAAATATAGAAATATAGAGAAGTAGGATTCAATCCTAAAATAGACACCGACCATGGTGGGAGGGAAGACTCCCTGCCATCATGCAAACAACAAGCCATACAAAAGATATTTACAGCCGAGGAACGACAAAGGAAATCAGAACGAATGTGGCTCTGAAAGAAAATTACAGAGGAAAACAATACACGATTGACTGAAATGGTCCAATGACCGTAAAAACAAAATAATAATAATTATCATAATAGAGCCATCAAATAATTAAGATTTTTCAATCTTAGTGCACTTTGAAAGACACATATTGCACATATATGCAATTAATATTTACTTTCGATTTGCATTGCCTACTCTACGTTTGTCTCGAGCTTCTAAAATGAAACTTCTTTTCTGATAAAGAAAGGTGGGTCACCAGCTGAAAAAAGGTTGGGAAACACTGTTCTATTCTACTCTTTCTGCCGGCGACTTGCCCTAGCCCTAATCGGTCATTTCTTCAGTTTCTCCCCTCTTTCGTTTGTAGGCTACGTGATGACATTCCACAATAATTGGGAATATGGAAGGGAGCCGCTTGGATACACAAACACACCTCACCACATACAGCAGCCGGCTGTGACGTCATACTACAGATAATCTAGAAAAATCGATTACTCAGTTGCGGTTGAGGTATTAAATTTTTTTTTGAGGGTACTAAATAGTACGAAAAAGGTACTAGATAGTGGCATAATTTGTTTGTATGATTTCAGACATGGCCGGGCCAGCGACATGCATGCCACGTGCATGTCACTGGCCCGGCCATGATGGAATTTCTATAAAAAAATCATGCCATTATTAAGTACCAATTTCGTACTATTTAGTACCTCTAAGAATAAAATTAGTACTTCATCCCTAACTGAGTAAACGATTTTTTTCACAAGGCCAGTGAAATTTAAAAAAAAATTATAGCTCAGTTAGGATTGAGGTAACATTTTTTTTCTTGGAGGTACTAAATAGTACGAAATATATCCTAAATAATGACATATTTTGTTTGTGCAAATTCAGACATGGCCGGGCTGAGAGGTCATTGACCTATATCATTTTATGCTGTATCTCCTCAACCTTTGAGGTACGAAAATTTCTATTGGAGGTACTAAATAGTACGAAATAGGTACCAAATATTGGCATAATTTTTCTTTTCAAATTCAGACATGGCCGGGCTACCATGTCGCTGGCCCGGCAACTTAAGAATGTTAATAGCTCGGTCAGGGTTGAGGTACGAAAATATTTATTGGAGGTACTAAATAGTACGAAATAGGTACTTAATAGTGGCATAATTTGTTTTTACAAATTCAGACATGGCCGGGCCAGCGACATGCACGTCTCGCTCTCGGTGAGGCCGCAGGTCGTTTTTGAGTTGTAGAAAATTACAAACTCAAGGTCAGCCGCGACAGGTGAGTATTTGACTGAGCGCTGACTTCTTATTTCAGATGCCAATTTGTTTGATGCCTACTCCACTATAAAACATTTTCAAAAACACATGAAATTCTGATATTTGGTTCAAAATATTATATCATATTTCACGCTCCCGTCAGTCCATAGCAACTTGGATTTTATTTCCCTAGATCTACAAGAAACTACACTAAAAATGATAATAAAATATTAATTTATTATAGCCTACAGTTAATTGGAATTACTGTAATTTACTTTTATCAATCATAATCATCCAACTCTTTGCTCACGCACAGGTCTCAGAATTACGTGGGCTTCATCCTCATAAAAAACTGATTTACTATTTGCATATTGTATCAATAGCAGTTGTTTCTGTTCATTTTTTTTTTTTTAAGGAAAACACTAGATGCAACTGAAAATTATGTTGCTCAGAAAAAGGTTGATTTCCCCTCTAAAAGGGAGTTTTCCTTGGCGGTTGGATGGGAGTTCCCCCTCAAAGTAGTAGCTTAGAAGCCATTCAGGAAGCTAACAAGGCACGCTCTTTTCTCTTTGTGTTTTGATCAGCTCCGCATCCGTTGTTCACTGGAAAGGTATTTATAATATTTAATATTCATGTCTAAATTTATAAAATCCAAATTCCACTGACTTCGATTACAATTATTGCGAATTACTTATATTGGGATAGTTACTCGCTAAGCGAGTAGCGAGTAGGACGTTACTGACCGACCGTACTACAGCAGCTCAGCATACCAAGCCGAATTATATTAAAAATTTATCTTCCAGAATCACCCCCATACTATGGAATTTCTGCCCCACCGCCGCGTGCACGCAGCTTTCACAACACTCCGGGCGGTCTGGCAGGTTGAAACCGCTGAAAACACGCTCTGGAGCGTGTTTTATTATTATTATATATTATTTTATAATATTATTATAACTTCTTTGCTCTAGAGTGTATTGAAGAGAGAAACCACGCAAGTGTGCACCGAGCCTTAAGGGCTGATTACATTGGGATAGTTACTCGCTAAGCGAGTAGCGAGTAGGACGTTACTGACCGACCGTACTACAGCAGCTCAGCATACCAAGCCGAATTATATTAAAAATTTATCTTCCAGAATCACCCCCATACTATGGAATTTCTAAGACAATAAATAATATTGCTACACAAAATTAAAATATGAAGTTTACCAACAATTATTCAATAAAATTTAATCAAAACAATATACAATATATCTCATCTGAAGTGTTATGCTGGCAGCCTGCGTGATTAAGTGTCGGCTTTGGCCACAATTTTGGTGTTGGCTACTCTGCCAGCGAGTATAAATGTGACCAAATTCAAAGTAGACAGGCGCTCAATGCTGTAGCACGGTCGGTCAGTAACGTCCTACTCGCTTAGCGAGTAACTATCCCAATGTAATCAACCCTTTAGGCCGTGGTCAGACTGCATGCGACTGACGGGTGTATACCAACTGGACTACGACCAACTGGACTACGATCTAAAATAAAATCAGCTGTTGACCAACTCGCCACTAATGGAATGCGGAATTCACAGATTCATAAGAAATAGAATGAGGAATGCACCAACCTATAAGAGCATAAAATCCCTCTCAGTGATATATTATCAAATAATAATGCTACTGTTAATAATCAATATTGAATGATAGCATTTTTTTAGATTTGTGAGCTGAAACTCATAGATTGTTCACACAAAATTAATTCATTTGACTTTCTGAGACTTCTTTCATAATCGCAATAATGCGTCAGCAAAATTTTAATATATCGATCTATCTAGCATATTATAAATTGAGAGTACACTCACATTACTTTGTTTTACTCCTGATGGATAAAACTCATTATAATTATCATTTTTTAAATAAATAAAAGATAATTTGTGAGCTCTAGTGCGGTTTGAACGGTTTTAGCCTATGGTTGAACAATATTAACCTAAATGATTGATACGTTGGCACACTGAGCTGTGTGAACTGGCAAATTTGAAACTCAATTTTCAATGGTAATTTAAAACTATTATTAAAATTGAGTGGGACAATTTGCATTATTTGAATCATGAAATATGAAGCATTATGTTGAAACCAGTGACTTTATAACCAGTTTGCATGATATTGAATCGTGCTTAAAATACTTGATGTTACTTGATTAAACCAATATTTTATGATTTGTACGATCCATCTCTTAGTCAACTTATTTCAACGTACTTGGATAACAATCTATGGTACCGGTACCATATCTATTGCTGCACATTGTACTGCATAATCTTTCAAGAATAATACATATTTCTAGTACATTTATAGTGTCTGATTCAGAACTAGAGAGTGAATAAAAAATAAAACAGTGTACAAACTAGAGTGAATAAAAAACTAACAATGCATTGTACATACTTGTGTAACTTATGTGGGTTTATTGAAAAGACGATTGCAAACAATGTTTTACAACGCATGATGCATTGAATAAATTTCAACATGAGTACATAAAACTTATGCTTCTCTTGAAAACATGTTTTTCTACCAACCTAAGCCTTTACTGGACTAGCTGCAACACTCCCACCCCAGCTCACATCATCACAACAAAGCAGGCGCTGTTCATTGGTGACCATCTCAAATTCAAGCACCTTTACAAACTGTTTTTACTAAAATAGGAGCGCTAGTTCAGTTTTTTCTACAACTGTATACTCTGTCACCAATATACTATAGTCTCAAGGAAGTTGTTTATTAGGAATTAGAAAGATTAAACTGTCAGTTGTAGGAAATGAAATTGTATTCTCAGTGAATTTGTTGAATACAAAACTGTATATTGATTTGTTATTTTTCATCTTCCTATAAAATACGCCCAATAAATTTTGCTCACTCTTTAAATCAGAACAGTTATTTGCACGCGCAGTTTATATCAGTATTAGCGAGTGGAAGTGTAGAATGCTACACAAAACTCGATTGTTATTGTAGGATTTATCAGTTCAATAGTCAAAATAGCTCCAACATCTGTTTAAAGGTACGCGCGCGTAACAATCACAATATTGAAAAAAGTAATAACTTGGCTGAAAACGTTATCAAAAAATCCAATCACAGTTATTTATTTGATCAACAAATCAATCAATCATGATTGTAAATTAGTGATGGTACAAAAGTGGAATCACAGCTACTTCCATAGTTAAATTATATTATTAGCATTCCATTAATGCAATAAAAAGTAATTGAATGATACCAAAGCATATTAATTTTATTGGAAGAGTTTTTGTAGCCAGGAATGGATAATTTAAGTAGCAAATGTACTCGTTGCTGATATAATCTGGACACCACTTGCTGCTATTTTCAATAAATGTTATGAGCAAGGATATTTTCCCAAACATTTTAAATCGGTTAAGATAAAACCACTGTTTAAATAAAGAGATCCCTCTAATCCAAACAATTACAGACCAATCAGTCTCATTATTAATTTTGCTAAAATTATGGGGGAAATAGTTAAGAAAACAGTATTATAATATTCTAGTAAATATGAAATAATAAACAGAAACTAATTCGGCTTTCAAATCAATAAGAATACAGAAGAAACCATAATAAAATTCACAAAAATACTGTTTCTCTGAACCTAAACTCCAACATGAAATTTCTTTTGTATTTCTCCATAATATAATAACAGAAAAGCTTTCGATACTATTCTTCATGATTCCTTCTTAAAAAAAAGGAAAAAAAACTAGAGGCAGACGGCTTTATAGGAGTATTATTCCTGACCTCATTAAGAGCTATTCCTACAGGATAGAACACAATCACTTTCACAGAAAATGAAATTTTTTCATTTCAACTTGCTAATAGGCTACTTCTGTAATCTGAGCTTTTTCTGTTCAAGAATCACCTCATCTTCTGAGTCCCAGTATTTTCAATATCTCTTCAGAAATAATGTTTAATTCGAACTCTAAGGCTATATATCTGACGTGAAGGGTATTCAACAGCTCACGCCTGAACTTCGTTGATAATTTATTTAACATACATGCTTAATAATGTTTCTTTTCAGGAAATTCCAATAAGAATGACTTGAAGACAGCTATTAAACCTAATGACAATTTTGAGTTTATCAATTGATAGTGTTTCTTTCCTAACATCTCTGTCAATGGGTTCCAGCGTCACATATTGCCAAATTGCAACAACATTTATGCCAAGTTTAGATGACGTCTGTCATCTACCTCATTATTGGAAACCGACACTTTGTATAAAAGCGGTCAAATGAATTAAGCTGCATACACACAGAAGTTCACAGCTTTGAGCAGGTCTTCAATTAAAAAAAGTAACTTTTTGCAAACTGGTTGAGTTTCAAACAAAATTCTCGTGTTGCAAACTGAGTTTTGTGTGTAAATGCAGGTACGTCCTCCACTCTCCACAAATTTAATATCACTAGCCATTCAAATAAAAAGTTTCAAACAATTTTTAAGCTCAAACTTGAGCTAGTTTGCATTTCTCTGTTTCAGACTAAAAAGCTGCAAACATTTCTGTAGAAAACAGCGACTTGTAAACTAGGCGACATGTTACAAAATACTATTGTCAATTCGTGTATTGAGGATGGTAATTCTCTACTATCAGCTGCTGGCATCGTCTCGTATCAGGCAACATCGCAATATTTCATAGCAACCTAATTTGGGGGCGTGAACTATATACATGAGGCCCCCATTGTACAGACGCGAGCAACAATTTAAGATAAATTACATCAGCTGAGTGTCTGATCGAGCTCAACTATGACATAGAACACAAAAGCATTAACATGTTTGGATAGCCATCAGCTGAATTTTTAATCAAATTTAACCGACTGATGTAATTTAGCCATAAAGGTCGCGCGCCGTTATAGAAAAATGATTTGCTAATAAAAATAATTCATGACGACTGAACGCAAATAGCTAATTGAACACTGCTTTCTAGCTGATGCAGTACCATTACATAATATTGAATTAGAATATGAGTATGATGTAGAAGACCACAACAGTAAATTGATGTATTTATTCCTAATTATCAAATACACACATACATATATATATATACTGTGCGAGACTAAGCTCCGTGTCCCTGACGGCTGAAGAGGAGAGACGAAGAATACTATACTGGGCAGCGCGGAAGCACGCACAGAGACGCACAATTGCATTGCTTTTGCGATGACATAGTGCATTCCTCCGAGGGATACGGAGCTCAGTCTCGCACTGTATATATATATATATATATCTATCAAATAATTATATATATATATGTGTGTGTGTCTTTGAGCGTTCCCAAGGAACGGATTACTTGAAAATTAAAAACTAGAGTCAAAGTTTTTAAACGCTAAGAATTTTGACAACACTTCAACACTTCAAAGTTGTTGCATAACATTTTTCAGGTTTGTTTATCTTCATAAAATTAGCTCTGCGCATGCATAGGTTAGACATCAATTTCACGCAACCTGTCAATTGTGATGAGTTGATGAGATATATAATGTGATATATTTCTTAGTTGTATTTCTGAATAAGAACAATAGAACTGATACATTTCAATAAGAGATTTATTCCAATAACGTATAAATGTTATTCAACAAAACAAGATACATCATATAAGATTATATTGAATTATAACAAATTTGTAACTTATAAATCGTAGTTAGTTAGTCTATGTTGAATCAACTTTCATGAACTAATATAATATTCAATGATAATAATGGCCTTATAACTGACATATAAGGTATACAATGGTATAAATTTGACAATAGTAAAAATATCAATATAATAATACATTTGTTATAATAATATATAATAAAATGATAATATTAATAATAACCGATTTCATTTGTTCTAAAATAAGAATTTGTTGTTGGTAATAATAAAACATTTCAAACTTTTGATTAAGATATAAGTCAAGGTTTGCTTATTTTATGCGAAGAAACTATGATGGGGTGTCCATGCAGTTTAAGATGAGTTATCAGGTCTGAAAAAACAATATAAAAAAATTAGAAACAAATTAACATGGTTTACAAGCAGAGCTGGCTCAAGGGTAAATTACTACCTGTGCGAATCATGGCTGGCACGCCCTTACTAGGGTGCTAGAAGAATCATTTATAATTTATGGTATTTTTTGCAGTTCCATGTCGAAGTTCTTATGAGAAAGTTTTTATCTTAAATCAATTCAGTATTCATAAATGGACGCTATCTATGCCCATATGTAACCACAATAAATGTGATTTATTTGGTACAGAGGCGCTTTTCTTTAAGAAACATAAGGAAAAGTGAATATATCCTGAAGTTCAATGTGCATATTATTATAGTATAATAAAAAATATTGCCATATACATTTTCCATGTAAATTTGTGTGTACTCACTATGTATGTGTCGTGCCTACACGTCCCTTATGATCAATGTCCTTCTCAATGGCTTTTTATGTCCAGGTGAAGCTTTAGACACACGTTAATTCTAATAATTTCATTTATTTATTATAGATGTGCAGAGTTCAAAAAGGTAGAGTTTTATGGACAACTCACTATGTGTGGGTGTGGGGAATGACATGTCCCATACAGTCAATGACTGTCACATTGTTGAAATGCTGGATAAATGTTGGAGAAAATCGTAACTGAGATAGCTGTTTGACAATGCTATGCCAGAAGAAAGGGTGGATTTCATTCCCAGAAGCGGCAACAGACACTCATGAAAAAGATCATGATTTTTAGAACGAATCTTATAATAGCAAGCAAAATACACAGAAAAAAGATAAAAGGTGTAATTTGAAACAGTTCATAAAAATTAGTTTGGGACAAAACATTCAAAACTTTAAGATTATAATCGATCAATCCTACTTTGCAATATTGATAACTTCCAAGCATGTGTGCCTCAAAAACTAAGAAATTATTGTGATATCTTCCAGAATTTGTGCTTGAGAGAATGAACAGTGATTGTGATTAGCAAAATATAAATTAAGCAGTTAAAAATAAGAGTAAAACAGAATATACAAGCACTTCCAAAATCCTAACCTCGAATTTGGCTATGTGAGTCCTTATTGGATATTACTCATCACAGATGAGCAAATATAGCCTACAGAAACTAGATGAGTGAATGGCTTTCAGGTCTCATTTTATAATTTCCTTTTATAAATTTTATTAAAACAATAATTGCTCAAATGAATTATTTTGAAGCTGAAATACGTAGTCTTAGCTGCTATTAACTTATTATTGTCTATTATTTGTATGGTCACTATCTCAATACGTTACATTGACAGTAGTTAGCTGATAGTATGACATTTATTATTTCATAACCTAGTAATCGCAGTCTTTGTCTATTTAAATTGATTTTTCAACAGTATTTCTCAAATGAGCATAATTGTGTCTTACACTACACTAATAATTGATTCACAAGTTTGAATGCTTCAAGGCTTCAAGTTCAATTCAAGATGTCATATAATAGAGTCAAAGGTAATTGTGCCGCAGATGTTAGCAAGAAAAAAATCACTTGAAACCTTCACCAAATTGTAGTATTATGTCTCCTGATCACAATTATCAAGTTTTTAAGTGTCGGTCTCAATTAATTTATTATTCAATATTAAAAACTCACCTTTTGAACATAACTACGGCTCTGTAAAAAGCCTTTATAGTGCCTTAAGCATAACATCATAGACGAATTGTTTTAAATGTTTATTTAGGCTAAAAAACATTGATTTCTTTCACCAAGAAATTAATTGGTAATAATGGGTGTGCTTTGGTTCATTCGAGCCTTTTACCGTTTACCGGTAAATGAAAATCTACAAATATTTAATATCAAGTTTTGGTTTCAAGTAAAATTCCATTTACCGGTAATGATAAAGATCAATGTAGGGATGGAGTATCAATACCAAAATTATTGATATATCATATCAATATGGAAACTGGTATTGATATTTATTGTGATATAATATCAATATATTCCCAATATTATGTCACTATATTAATTAATTATAGTGATCATTATTATGTTTTCATTAATTCCATAATGCATTCAAAGTAAAAATCTCTTCAATAATTTTTTTGTTATTTTAAAATTTTTACATTTAGAAATAGCCTATATCTGTGAGTTCAGAGTGAAACAAAAGCATCAGTTTCAGATTCTATAGCACTCTATGATATTATCATCCATCATCGTTAGTCACAGTCGGCAAAATTCATAAGCTAAAGAAATAGAAGGCCCAAGCGCCCAAAACCCAGGCTGTGGCGACAGATTATGCAGAAGTATGTGCAATGCATCAAGTGATAAGATTATGGAACAAATTGAAAATGCTTTTATTATTGAATAGATAAATTGTATGAGTAAATAATTCATAAACTAGAATGCAAATTATTGTGTTGCAATGATTTAGGCATTCTAAACACTCAATTCAAGTTAATTGCTAAAGATAATCATTTTGGGGTTCTGTTCAAAATTTGAGTTTTTAATATTGAATAATTAATTAATTTATTGAGACCGACACTTGGAAACTTGATAATTGTGATCAGAAAACTTAATACTACAATTTGGTGAAGGTTTCAAGTGATTTTTTTCTTGCTAACATCTGCGGCACAATTACCCAATATATATATCACTTATTAAATCTACTGCATTATTTCTAAACCTTTATGTATGGTATTACATATTCTTCTGGATTTGGTAAGAATGCAATCAATTGGAGCATTGAAACCTCTTGGTTGTACCACATTCTTACATGTAAGTATACAAGTGGCTGGAAACAAATTATCATAGTTTTTAGTTTTTGTGCAACCTCAAATGCAAGAACCAATTAAAAGCAATTTTTTGCTCCTTTGAAATATATTAGGTTGATATTTGAGAAGAGAGCTCACCTGATACTTCACAGATTGTTCACAAGCTGTGAATGATGCTTGAATTATAAATAAACAATAATCCACTTGCAATAACATTCAGTAACTAGTTAAGAAATTACAGTTCAGCCAGCAGGTGTTATTCTCTGAAAAAAAAATTAAAATGAATATATTATATATATTCTATTGTAGACCTGTTCAAATTATAAACACATGGAACATACACAATTATGTAGACATATACTTCAAGCAACTAAAAGTTTATGACAGGGATAAGAAACAAAATGGCTATGAATAAAGGTATCTCTGACATGGAACGGTGCTATCATCCATTTACCAAATTTAGTCAGTTAATAAATAAAAAAATCGAACTAGTGTGAGTGAAATTTACAACTGATGATACTAAAGCTTGTTTCATATAATTCATTCATCCATGACAAAACACAATCAAGTGAAGATACAACAGGCATAGGGCTAAGGTGACCAGACGTCCCGTTTTCAACAGGACAGTCCCGTTTTTGAGAGGCATGTCCCGGTGTCCCCACCATCCTGGTCAGGACACCCATTTGTCCCGTTTTGGAAATATTAGTTACTAATATTCTACTTCATGAATAGGTTTTTTCATTTATTGAAAATTATTATTGCTCTAAATAATCTAAAAGTTGAACTCAAGTTCTAATTACAATAAATTGAACCTTAGCTCCAAAATCCCTCAATATTATGAGCAGACTTTTACTATTCTTCGGTCATCTTTGATGGTATTGCGAACATTGATGGCATGACATTAAAAACTACGGTTTCGTTTTAATATAAGATGTGTGAGAATGACTACAAAAATATCTTTGTATAGAGAAGAAATAAAGTTTTTCCCCTACTTTCTGATCAACTTTTAACCCCCCCCCCCCCCGACCTATACGTTCAGTTGTCCCGTTTTGGGGTTTCAAAAATCTGGTCACCTTGGGCATAGCCCACTACTGCTTTCTTTATAAATTTTTAAATGAAAAAATAAATTTTTATATCAAATGTCATAAGGTTGTCACATTATCGCCTTATTCATTGACAGTAGCTACTTGAACATGTGTGAACCAACCTGCAGTTTTTCAGCTGTGAGGCCTGTTTTATACAGACAGAAAAACGCAGCAGGAACACGAAAAAATTTGATTATGCTCTGCCTATGTTGTTATTCTCATGGTACAGTGACATCAACAATGATTGCCATTACATTGGAATAACACTATTACGGTATCTCTAATGTAGCCTACAATAATTTGGGGGTCAATTATCATTATCAATTCCAAGGGGTGAGCACACCTAGGTGTACCCACACAAGGGCATTCAAGGTATAGTAGAAACAATTAGTCTGGGAGCGCGGCCTTTTGGTAGTCAGCAAAGGCGCGGGGTGGAGAGGGGAGTGTTTATCGCTCATTTCTAAAAGCATTTGTGTCTTCAAGGTCACCATTTCAGCCGTTAGTGGAGCGGTAGAAAGGAGTGGAGTGAGCGAACCAACTTTTACAGGACGGCCAGTAGTGACAGAGCGTAGTGTGAGAGCCATGCGCCCAGAGTAATTGTTTCCACTGTAGATTGAGGAGCGCCAGTATGGCAGAAAAAAAGCTTTTGATGAAACACACATAATGTACCAGCATAAACTGAAAAAATTATAGCTTTGTAATTAACGATCTTAAAAACATTTTTCACTCCAACTCATGATTGAAACCAAGGTAATCAAAAGACAAGGTAGTGTTCAACAGCATGATGCGCAGTAGCAAGTTACAGCCAGCTGATGCAGTGACATCATGCAGGTCTCTTTTCATGATTTCGCCTATCTTTTACATAATAAATTGCATAACTTTATAAGTCTTTTTCTCAAAATATATATGATCTTCAAGAAACTTGGACGTCTCCTATGGTTTATGATAATATATTCAACTGTTGACCTACGGCATTTTTAATATGATCATACAATTACCTATTCAATTCAGATCACTCGATAATGTTATAGCATGTACATAATACAAGGATAGTAGTTCTCGGGTATTTAAGTTATTTTATTTCTGTGATGTTTTCCATGACGAAATACTTAATGAACAATCTAATATTAAAACTGACACTGTATTTCACTTTTAAATAATGTTTTACTCACATATATTGGAGATGCTTGAGGAATGCATTTCACTTCTGAAAAGAAGCTTCGTCAGCCTGCCGCCAGGGGTCATGCTCTGTTTGGGTTAGGATGAGCAGCCATTATGTATTTGAAAATTGCGTTTGATTTGAATTGTGTTTGGTCGTTGAGTAAGTTTGTTCTATCTTGTTTATGGTGTTTGAATATTTCATATTGTTCCAGTGTATTTAGTTTGTGGCTTTTTTGGAATGTGTGTAGGATTTAACACAGCATTCAGAACAACAAACAACCTGAAACACCAGATCCAACAAAAACCAGCTCACCTAACAAACAGCACAATTCACAAATTCAACAAACCAGGCATATATAAGCTTAAATGCAACACATGCCCCAAGTACTACATAGGACAAACAGGCAGATCATTCAACATAAGATATAAAGAGCACATCAAAGCACTACATTCCAACTCTGACTCAACATTTGCAGATCACTTAATCAACACTGGGCACTCACACAATAACATCCAAACTGACTTGGAAATTCTACACACATTCCAAAAAAGCCACAAACTAAATACACTGGAACAATATGAAATATTCAAACACCATAAACAAGATAGAACAAACTTACTCAACGACCAAACACAATTCAAATCAAACGCAATTTTCAAATACATAATGGCTGCTCATCCTAACCCAAACAGAGCATGACCCCTGGCGGCAGGCTGACGAAGCTTCTTTTCAGAAGTGAAATGCATTCCTCAAGCATCTCCAATATATGTGAGTAAAACATTATTTAAAAGTGAAATACAGTGTCAGTTTTAATATTAGATTATTTTATTTCTCTTCAAATTAATTTATGAGTACTGTGGAAAATTAAATATTCATTTTTTTAAGAAAATTGTTTGGAGAAATAGGTATGCAATTCCAGTAAGCACATAATATTTAGTTGAAGGTCAATTATTTTATTACGGTTAACTGAACATATTTTTCTCCAATCAATTTCAACGCTCTTCCAACTACAGAAGTATACTGTTAAAAGTATTGAAGGAAAACAGCATCATGTAAACAATATATAAATTATTACAATAAAAAATTAACACAATTAAATTCCATTAAACATTGAATATTTAACCTTCCACAGTACTTGCAAATTAATTGAAGTGAGTTTGAAGACATAAAATAACTTAAATACCCGAGAAGTACAATCCTTGATGTTATGTGCATGCTATAACATTAACAAGTGCTCTGAACTAAATAATTGTATGATCATATCAAGAATGCCGTAGATTAACACTTACATTTATACCATAAACCAAAGGAGACATCCAAGTTTCTTGAAAATCATATATATTTTGAGATATACTTATAAAGTTATGGAATTTAACAAGTAAATTATAGGTAAAATCGTGAAAAGACACCCAAATGACGTCACTTCATCAGCTGATAGGACTCAACAGATGAGTGGAGATGTGCGAGAACACTACCTTGATTGAAACAATATAATCTATATATATATAATCCAAATACCACTCACTCATTCATCACAGTTTCTCAGGAACCACTCGACCAAAAACGATAAAATTTGGTACACGTATTCAGTAGGGGGACTAGACGCGTGCTAAGAAAGGGTTTCAAAATTTACCCCAAAATTGAAGATTTTTGAAAATTTAGGTGACAACAATTTCTAGAGAACCATAAGGTCAAATCAGATAAAATTTGATATTCATGTTAAGTATCGGCCTTAGATGTACCTTGGAAAAAAGTTTCAAAATTAGCCCCAAAATCGACGATTTTTGAAAAGTTTGATGATAAACAGCCAAATATTTTGAAATTTGCACTTAACAGATGTCATCAACCTGGCATAATAACATTTCATCATACCCAGTCATATGTTTCCCACATATTGCAAGGCTACGACTGTATGGTAGCCTACATGCAAAGTGCAAAGTCTTTTGCTGTTCAAAGACAGTGTAAATAACGCTACTAAGGGGTCTGCCATATGATAAAACCGGTTGACTTCTATCAGCTGTTCCTTTAAGCTGTTTGTCTGGCAAGTTCAGTAGGTTAGGTCTATTAATGAATAATAATTTGTTTCAAACAAAGCAAACTTATCCCGAGCTACCAAAATAATTTCAATAGCTGAAAGCCTACGTTTTTAAAAGTAAAAAAGTAGCCAAGCTGCCTGTTAAGCAATTGTGTTAGGTAAGTGTGACTCAAATCGAATATCAATATAGGCATTCTCTAACTAACCTGTCAGATTGATTTCATTCTGTCACCTTTCTCATTCCACACTCACACTTTAATTTCGAACTTATTCATTTTGCATCACAATGAAAATTTAGGTGATTATAATTTCTTAAGAACCACTGAGCCAAATAAGATGAAATTTGGTAGGCATGTCCAGTATAGACCCTAAATGAGTTTTAAAAGAAGGGTTTCAAAATTAACGATTTTTGAAAATTTAGGTGATTATAATTTCTTGAGAACCACTGAGCCAAATAAGATGAAATTTGGTATGCATGTCCAGTATAGACCCTATGAGTTTTAAAAGAAGGGTTTCAAAATTAACGATTCTTGAAAATTTAGGTGATTATAATTTCTTGAGAACCACTGAGCCAAATAAGATGAAATTTGGTATGCATGTCCAGTATAGACCCTAAATGAGTTTTAAAAGAAGGGTTTCAAAATTATAATTTTGTAACAGTATTATATTTTGTAACATAATTTATATTTGTAACAGTACATGAGCCTGAGAATTTTTGTGAAAATAGGTATTGATCAGAAAATCAACAAAAATTAGTTGTGAAATTAATGAACCATAGATTAACGATTTTGAAAATTTAGGTGATTATAATTTCTCAAGAACCACAAGGCCAAAAAAGTTCAAATTTTCAGCTGGGGTGCCTATTTCTGTAAATTTATCTAATCACAATGGAAATTAGTTGGACCCCCCGGGGGTCCAGGGGGCGGAGCCCCCTGGCTAGACGGTTAAGGCGAGCGAAGCGAGTCTGCCGGCTAGTTTAGCATATTTATAATATTATAAGGACGCCTCAGCCAGAATGAAAAAATATTGGGCTGAGAAGAGGGAAAAAGCTAAATCAACTAAATTATTTACAATGTTCATAAGAAGAGAAATATTATCTTCTTCTTATTCTAAATTCAAATTAAGTTCACCTAATTGGTCAAAAAGGCTCTGGGTAACCGATGTCAATCACCCGGCATAATTAGCCTACAATGCATCATATGATTTCAAAAATCGGTGGGTGAAAGAGCTCCATATATCATAAAATGATCAGTCTGGTAAACGACAACGGTTGGTTACTCGACTGCCAGTTATGTATGAAACTATCCTATTTGAATAAAACTGAAATGAAGACATCAATGAATGCTCCTTTTTGTTTGATATTGGGCTAAGTATTGGGCCGATCCTTGCGAAACTTGGATAGAACTACCGATGAATGATGCGCATTCATTAAAAAAAATTTAATCGGTTCAATAGTACCCCAATAATTGATGTACAAACATGAAAAAACATGCCTAATTGAGAGCCTCCTCCTGTTTGGAAGTTGGTTAAAAATTAAAAAAAAAAAAAAAAAAAAAAAAAATAGCTTGGTTTCTTTCATTATAGCGCTTGTGACCAGAGGGTTGCATGTAAACAAACAGGTGTATTGGTTATAAATGCACGCTCCACTGCACCCCTGCCATAAAAAATTTGAAACGCTTCAACTACCATTGTTCTCTTTGAATACTCATATTATATGAATTTCGAACGATACTTTTCGAATATAGTATACAGTGTATGTTTACAGACGGTTGCTTGTAGACAAACCATAGTTATATGATCGTGAATGGTTGCTATGGTGATGGCGAATTCTGTCATTTCCTAAGCTCCAGATGAAGCTAACAAAAGTTCTAAAAGAGAAGAAAACATACCAACATGGCATTACCAAGCACTGATGAAAGAATGCTGCACAGGCAGAGTCAAGTGATTAGAAGGAGCTACATACCATTCAAAATTCATACACCAAATACAGTAGGTTGGCCAGCAGACTTTTCAACCTTTGACGGAAACAAGCAGCAGACAGACCTCGTGCTGAAACAGGAATTTTCTTAGTTTCATTGCCAAAAAAGTTGAGCTTGCTCGAGCTGTACTAAGCTGCAAGTAGGGTAAATCTCTCAATCATTTGAAAAGTAATTAGGCTACTGTAATCACAATTATCTTTAGTGAACAGCATAGTCAAGTTTAATTGACAAAAATTCATGAAAGAACTATTCAACTCCGTTTGCCTACTCATTTATAATATACCTCCGAACATCTACACAATAAAGGTACTGTGTTTCCAGTAAGGTAAACGTACTAATTATTAGCCACCTACCTAATATTGACCCCTTTCACTTTCAACTTCGAAAATCGAGGTTGCACTTCCGTATTTAGTCTAGTGACATAATCGGCTGATAATCGATAAGGTAACTTAGTCGATATATTCCAAATCTAAACCTAACCGCGATCGACTCTTAGTCAATTATTTCGGTGGATCAGATACGGAAATGCAGCCCCAGAGCCGTCTAAGCTAAGCATCGCCGCCACTATCAGCGACAAAAATACTTTGCAAAAAATGCCACCACCAATATAAAGGTAGATAGATAATCTATCAGATGATTTACTTTAGATTAATAACTGTAACTTATGCAATGAACTCAGGTATGAAAGTTGTTGACGAGCAATTTAATGAATGATTTGCATTTGACTCTACTTACCGTAGTTTAAAAGTGATGTAAAACAGCTCTAGATAACATTTCAACAATTAGAGCGGTCGGGTTATTTCACTAGATAGAAATTCAAATTACTATAGGTGGATCGGCCATAAGAATACATGTAAGCTGATGCCATTCTCGTGGCGATCCACCGATATTTATTTATTAAGTAATCTACGTTATTAGATTGATAATTTCATAACTTGAACATTAACTTAACCAATAAAACTAAACCGTTATGAAGCTCAGTAGATAGAAAAACAAAATTCGCAGTGGCTACAGTCACGGCAGCCGGGTCTCCATTGGGTAGCCGGCAGATAGATGACTCATTTACTTTGAACATTTGCGCCTGCACCAAATCTCCTTCTCTTTCTCAACCAATGGGTGTATACTCACTCCCGTAAAGCCAACCTCGGGAAAGTGGTTTCCTAACTTTATTGTGCCTAACCTGTTTCCCGATAAACATATAAATACTGAAATTAGTTTGCATTTGCACTGTGTTCGGAGGCGGTAGTATTTTGGAAATGTTATATTCACTTGACTTATATTGTCTTATGGTTTGGAGCTCCTCATATGTTTGCAAATTATGAATTTTTCAAATAAAAATAGAAATTTTTTATAAATTTTAATTTTCTTTATGAATTTTTCAAATAAAAATATAAATTTTTTAAATTTAAATTTTCTTAATTATAAATTTTTTAAATAAAAATATAAATTTTTTATAAATTTAAATTTTTTTGTGAGAATATTGCGACCCCCAAAAATGTCAGTTTATTGCTTCTTAGGGTGTGTAGATGTCACAAAAAAATTGTTGGAAAATTCGAATTAGTCCAGTGCGCTGTTGAGAACAAAGTTTTAGCAATTGAAAAATACAATAATGTGAATTACGAGTTATCTATCATTCACTAACAGACTGTTAGACATAAATTTTTAGTACGGTAAAGCATAAAAGCCTTGAAAAGAAGACGTTATTCTCTCTTAGGGGTTTCAAATGTTGAATTTAAAAGAAAAAAAAGTGTTCAATATGGTTCTTTTCCAATGATGCATGAGGCTTCATAGAAATAATGATCTCTAGATTCTAGGAAAGCGCGAATGAATGTAATAAGCGGTATACTGTGATAATCAGAAAGTATATATTATTGCACTGGCATTAAATCTGCCATTCTAATATACGTAGTATTCAGATACCGGTACTCTACGTCAATATATTAATTTATCCCACTCTAATATAATTATGCTATATTTATGCAAGCTACGCTGGGGTACTGAGCCGTAACCATCGTACAGAGCACTGACATTATAAATAGCAGCGCATGCGCAAATGTTCAAAGTAAATGAGTCATCTATCTGCCGGCTACCCAATGGAGACCCGGCTGCCGTGACTGTAGCCACAGCGAACAAAATTACGCACTGATGGTGATGCTACCAACGTATAAAGCATAATATCTCTGGTAGATTCCAACACAGATTTTGCAGACAGTTCCGAGTTCAAACGCATTCCATTTCGTTAATTCCGCATTCCATTAGTGGCGAGTTGGTCAACAGCTGACTTTTTTCCACTGTTTTTGTCAGTAGTCCAGTTGGTCGTAGTCCAGTTGGTACTCCCCCGCGACTGACGAGTAGATCGTTTTGCGAGCAGGTCGTACGAGTAGGTCGTCAGAGTAAGAGTGGTCACATTGCAAACATCCTACTCCTGCGAGTTTATACTTCAATGGCATTGGATTGACCTGTTGTTAGACAATCTGTTATTGCGAATTTTGTTTGTTAATGAAGAAAAAGAAAGCTGGGTGAATGATATTAATTTAACAAGAGAGACGCAAGGAGAATTCAAGCTACTTTTTCATGATCTACGAAAAAAATAATTTTCGGATGTCACTAGAAACGTTTTATTATATTTTAAACAGAATCAGCACAAAAATTGAAAACAAAGCAATTTTTGGACTTGTATCAAGGTCACATTGAGATCTCTATTTGATAATCCTTTGTGGATTGGTCCCACAATGGATTTTGGTCAAACACAAGCACAATCAACTCCTCAACTTTCATTTTCACACTGACGACCACGCAAAGAAAATCAAACAAACTTGCT
Source organism: Conomelus anceps (assembly GCA_948455865.1). Taxonomy (NCBI): domain Eukaryota; kingdom Metazoa; phylum Arthropoda; class Insecta; order Hemiptera; family Delphacidae; genus Conomelus; species Conomelus anceps. The sequence continues at coordinate 63,777,063 of OX418222.1, forward strand.
TCCAGAATTGACTCGTGCGTGTGCGCAAGAACTCGTACGACCAACTCTTCTCTACTGTGACCAATCAAACCGGTTTATCAACGTTTGTTTTACTCTGACGTCCAGATGCGAGCACGCACGTCCATTTACTCGTCGGAGTACGCATGCAGTCTGACCACGGCCTTAGAGTTAGATTGTTGACTGTATCATGCATTAGTGGTGAGCTTTCTCTGTTTAGTAACTGCCTCTATACAATGATACGGAGCATTCCTGCATAGCATAACGTAGAATGCTACACTACGACTCTAGTGCTATACAAGCAACATAAACTTGTACCCCGACTTTACCAAATTTGAAAATGAACCATGTCATAATTTTGTACCATTTTGTACCACCAAGAACTAATTTTGTACCCCTTCCCATTTTTAGGTAAGAGCGATTCAAAAGTCGGGGTACAGGTTTATGGCTGACCCCGACTTGCTCAAATTTCAAGAAAAGTAACACCATCAATATCTTATAATTTTGTACCATTTTGTACCACCAAAAGAAAATTTTGTACCCTCCCCCATTTCGGGATACAAGCGATTCAAAAGTCGGGGTCTGGACCCCGACTTGCACAAATAGCAATAAAACCTATACCAAAATATTGCAATAATTTTGTACCATTTTGTACCACCAAAAAAAAATTTTGTACCCCTTCCCATTTTTAGGTAAGAGCGATTCAAAAGTCGGGGTACAGGTTTATGGCTGACCCCGACTTGCTCAAATTTCAAGAAAAGTAACACCATCAATATCTTATAATTTTGTACCATTTTGTACCACCAAAAGAAAATTTTGTACCCTCCCCCATTTCGGGATACAAGCGATTCAAAAGTCGGGGTCTGGACCCCGACTTGCACAAATAGCAATAAAACCTATACCAAAATATTGCAATAATTTTGTACCATTTTGTACCACCAAAAAAAAATTTTGTACCCCTTCCCATTTTTAGGTAAGAGCGATTCAAAAGTCGGGGTACAGGTTTATGGCTGACCCCGACTTGCTCAAATTTCAAGAAAAGTAACACCATCAATATCTTATAATTTTGTACCATTTTGTACCACCAAAAGAAAATTTTGTACCCTCCCCCATTTTGGGATACAAGCGATTCAAAAGTCGGGGTCTGGACCCCGACTTGCACAAATAGCGATAAAACCTATACCAAAATATTGCAATAATTTTGTACCATTTTGTACCACCAAAAAAAATTTTTGTACCCTCTCCCATATTGGGGTACAAGCGGTACAAAAGTCGGGGGCTAGACCCCGACTTGCCCAAATAGAAATAAAAACTAAACCAAATTATTGCTGAAAATTTGTTTTAAACAATAACATTTTGTAACTCTTGTTCAGTAACAGTTTTCTTTATTACATTACCACTAAGAAATAATTTGGTACACCCTCTCATTTTTTGGTAGCAGGGTACTAAAAGTTACTTATCAAATTGCTTGATGCATAAGAACAATAATAAATTGCCTCTCTCATCTTGGCTATTTGAGATACTATAATAGATATGTATGAAATTGCATGATACTAAAGAACAATGATATATTATGCCTTGAGGATCATACTTGAAATCGAAAAAATTGATATCAAAATTAGTAAGATAAAGTCCTCTTCCTTCCATTATATCTGAAGAAAAATTTTGTACCCGGGAACTAAGAGCTATGAATTGAATTGCTCAATACACAAGAACAATGATAAATGGTCAATCATTACCTCAAAATACTCTAAATCGAAAAAAAAATATATAAGAATTGTTGAAAACAAGTCTTCATAGTTTCATTATCACTGAAATAGCTATTTGTGTAACAAGAGTGCAAAGTGGGGTTTGCACCAAGAAAAACGGTTTTTGTCACAAGCCGAAGGCGAGTGAAAAAAGTTTCTTGAGTGCAGAAACAATACTTTGAGCTCGAATTACACATTAAATTTTTTGTACAATAACGTATAAAGTACAGTAGAAACAATTAGTTTGGGCGCGTGGCTCTGGTTTCACTACTAGCCGTCCAGTAAAAGCTGACTAGTTGATCTTGAAGACATCTGCAGCATCGCACGGGCCATATGTTTTTAGAAATGAGCGATAAACACTCCCCTTGTCATGTCTGACTACCAAACGGCCGTGCACCCAGACTAATTGTTTCTAATGTAATTCAAACAGAACAAAATAGGACATACATAACCTGGCAATTCCTCACATAACCTATCTTTGAATCAAATCGATTTCAACAACTACAGCTGACTATTTTGTAGCTGATGTAGAGGAACCAACCTATTTTGGAATGCAGAATAGGGAACCTGTGTATTTCATGCTCACTATTTTGTGTTGCTGGTTGCAAATCTGGAGTGTGGAAATAGCTATTTGTGTAACTAGAGTGCAAAATAGCGTTTTTCTGCATCGAGAGAAACAGTTTGTTTCATGAGCCAAAGGCGAGTGAAAAAAGTTTCTTGAGTGCAGAAACAATACTTTGCACTCGTATTACACATTAAATTTTTCCTACAGTAATGTATAAAGTAATTCAAACAGAACAAAACAGGGCATACATAACCTGAAAATTCCTCACATGACCTATCTTCAAATCAAATCGATTTCATCATCAACAACTACAACAACTATTCACAGCTGAAGCAGAGTAGCCAACCTATTTTTGAATTTCAGAATAGGGAACCTGCGTATTACATGCTCACTATTTTGTGTTGTTAGGTTGCAAATTTGGAGTGCGGAAAAGTACATTGCCGCACTGCAATTTACTTTCCCGCACTGGTGCAGGAATAGACTATTTTGCGTGCTTCAGTTAGTGCAAAAATAGACACTTTTTTGGGTCACTGTAGGAAAAGTACTTTTGTGCACTGGAATTTACTTTCCCACACTATTGCAGGAATAGACAATTTTTCGTGCTATAGTTAGTGCAAGAGTTGGGACTTTTTTGGGTCACTGTAGGAAAAATAATTTTTTACCCGACTCATTTTTGGGATACTGTGATACTAAGGTGGCGTTCACACCGGCATAATATGCGATATGCGATATATCTTAAGCGATATGTGATATGCGACACACACAGACAGATACTTTAAATGTAGAGGGAGGCGATAAAAATGGTTCACACCAAGGCGATTGGTGAGCGATATATCGTGAGCGATGAATCACACCAAGTACTGCGTGCTGTCTTTACGATTAGTTGCATATTGACTTCAAGTAACTTAGTCAACATGTCGGGAAGAGAAGACAAGGATTTATTTCATTTTATTAATTTACTCAAATCTCGTCAGTGCATCTGGAACTATACCCTTGCCGAATAGCGAATACAGCAAGACAGAAGATGTGACCAGTGCTGCATGGGGGGAAATAATTGTCCCCCTTCACATTCTTATCGCAGAGATGGCACCGATTTATCGCCTGCAGTATGAACCTTCCTTGTGATATATCTTAACAATATTTTCACTAAGATATATCCCATATCATGCCGGTGTGAACGCCGCCTTTAGCTACAAATTAATTTTTTTTTTGGAGGATGAAGCCCACATAGGTCTGTGACCTGGGCATGGGCAATGAATTGAATGATGATTATTGATGAGTTGGACCTACAGTTTTAGGTAGGTTCCGAATTACCAGGAAGTGATTTTACAGCAGAGAACAGAGTCTTTTTGCTGACCAATCTAATCAGTCAGCTTTACAAAAAGCGCACAGGAGTTTCGTAGCTTATCTCTGATTGAACAGATACCAGCTACAGCACTTGGCTGTCACAATATACATATATTTGCTCAATGTACAAGAAAGATTATGAATTGTCAATTATTATTGCATTTACATACTCGAAATCAAAGAATCTAATAGCAAAATTGGTTGAAACTAGACCTCATTCTTCCATTACTACTCAAAAATAATGTTATACCCCTTCTCATTTCGGCTTATTAGGGTACAAATAGTTACGTATCAAATTACTTGATACAGATGAAGAACGATAATAAATTGTCAATTATAGCCTCTACATTCTTGAATTTGGATGAAATAATATCAAAATTGTGAAGAACTAAAGTATAATTAAAACCAGAAGCGTATTGCCAAAACGGTGGTTGGAGTGATGGAGGAGGGGGCTTAGCCAATACCAATTTGGCAGTTCCCACACCAACTGATTCTCTTGTTGTCATGTCTCCTACTCCCAAACCTTGCCTGTTGCTACTACACTGTGGCATGTGTTCTGCATTCCACACGACATGGCAACACTATTGCTGATCTCTACTGAGACTCTGAGACCGTCCCCAAAGACTATACCTTTCCAATACACCTCTGCTTTTAATTCCACTATAGTCCTCTTTCTTTGATTACCACACAAAAATAATTTTGTACTCCTCTAATTTTGGCTTATTAGGGTATAAATAGTTATGTATCAAATGGCTTGATACAGAAGAACGTTTGTAAATATTATCAATTTTATTGCCCTTACAACCTTTTTTGGGAGGATGAAGCCCACATAGGTCTGAGACCTGTGCGCGGGTAATGAGTTGGATGATGGTGATTGATGAGCTGGATCTACAGTTTTAGGTGGTTTCCGAACCACCAGGAAGTGATTTTACAGCAGAGAACAGTGTCTTCACTTGAATTCAGATGAAATAATTTCAAAAATGTAAAGAACTAGTCCTCTTTCTTCCATTAATACACAAAAATAATTGTGTACTTCTTCTCTTTTGGGTTATTGAGGTATGGTACGAACAGTTATGAATTAAATTTTGTTAAATTAAAGATGGTATGAAAAGAAGTAGGAGGTGGAGGATGATGATAAGGAGGGTGATGAGGAGGAGGGGAAGGAGGAGAAGGAGGTGGAGGTGGTGGAAGTGGTGGATGAGGTGGAGGAGGAGGATGATGAGGTGGGAAAGAAGGAGGAGGAGTAAGAGGAACCTAACCTAACTCTTAAGGTTAGATTAGGTTTAATGCATTAATATAGGAGATTTCTGGTCTAGTTATAAGAAATGATTATATTTCAAATCAATTTTATTACCCTAGGAATTGAATGAAACGTGATACTTGTAACAAATTTATTTAACTCAGCCGCACTAGTATAATATTCAAGTTGATTAGTAAAACAAATTGATAATTCTTCCAAATAACATTATGTAGTCTAATACAAACAAACTAGCCAAAAGGTTTTTACACAAATTGTTTCTTTAGTCAACATGGATTACACAAATACCTAAATCTATGCTTAGTGACAGATTATAATAACATCAGATATTATTTGAGCAGCCTTATATTCTTGATTACACACCAGTGAATAATGATTAATAAAAAACCGTATGTACACTCAATATCATAATATTTGAGTAAGAACAAAGCACTGACTATGAAAATACCTTTTTTGACATAAATGAAGTCAATTTATTATAAACTTAAAAAACACTTTTGAATGGAAATTGACTCACGTTATGGCGTGACGGCCGTTTCGCTCTGTTGTCTAGAGCATCATCAGACGACCCACAGTACACTGATTCAAGGCGATTCCCTGTGGGTCGTCTGATGATGCTCTAGACAACAGAGCGAAACGGCCGTCACGCCATAACGTGAGTCAATTTCCATTCAAAAGTGTTTTTTAAGTTTATAATACATATTAGTGGAAACAAGATGGATCTTCAACATCATAATGAAGTCAATTTAATTTTTAAAAAACTATCAATAAATAACAAAACTAGTCAAATTAATTCAGAAGGAAAAACTGAAACAGAATTTATTAATTTGGAATTCCTCAATTAATTCTGTTTTTGTATATTTGTCAGTTTGTTAAATTGTCAGTTATTTCAAACTAATTTGTGAAAATCTGAATATTAAAATATGTATTTCTTCAGAAGTAGAAAATTCTGTACCAAGCAATAAAATATAGCAACCTGTATTCAGTAACAGTCTTCTTTATTCCACTACCACTCAGAAATAACTTTGTACATCCTCTCATTTCGTGGTAGAAGGGTACTAATAGTTATTTATCAAATTGCTTGATACAAAAGAATGCTGATGAATTGTCAATTATTGCCTTAACATACTTGAATTTGAAAAAAATTACATCAAAATTAGTTGGAAATAGTCCTCTTCTTTTCATTATAACTCAAAAATAATTTTGTACCCTTTCTCATTTCGGGGCATTGGGTTACTAAGAGCTATGAATCAAATTTTTCAATACACAAGAGCTATAATAAATTGTCAATTATTGCCTTTACATTCTTACAGTGATCAATCCATTATAAATAACATTAATACATTTTGTGAAGACAATGCATTAATTAAAAAAATTGAATGAATATTAACGTTGAAGAGGAATAGATCATATTGAGATTGTCAGAAAGTACCTGTAAGTACCTATATAGGCCTACAGCTCAAAATAAGAATTAAAAAAATCACATAATACATTTTAGAAGTATGATATTTCTATTTGCTTTGTAAATCAGTCAGCTCTTGCCCAATCGTCCATGTCGTTCATCAGGAAAAAGCTTGTGAAACAATACACGTTTTCAAACCATTTTGTAGTTTTTCTAAGAAAGTTTATCTAAACCCATAACTTTCAGAATCGAGTAAATCGACTTTGAAAGTGCAGAAGTTTCAGACTAGGCTTCTCTAGATAACTCTATATTTTGGGAGGATTTCGTTGATGAATGTGTACATTCAATATTTGAATTGTTCGTTTTGTGATTTGTCTATTTTCCCCTCCAATTCTGATCTTCTGAATTCAACATTGACTATTTTTAGTGTTTTGGACTGAAAAGCATTTTGTGGAATGAGAATGTTCTATTTCAAACAAGAATCTCATTTCCAATTTTTTTTTTAATAATTTAAGGAAAATAGTTCTGTGCAGAAAACCTGTTGTTACTTGTTCAACTATTTCAATGATTTATTTTTTATGAAGAATTGAAATGATGATAAATTTTACAATAAAATTTTGGCAGGTGCATGGCTGAATTTTTTTAATGTTGAAAGGTAGTAGTTGCTCCTTACTGTGCTCCTTAATGCTCCTTGCTTCTTAATGATTACACTGTGTAAAGAATAAGATGAGCTTTTATATCTGTTTTAGGAGCACTGACATTTTTATTACTTTGAAGATCATCAAACGTTTGCCAACATTCATTGATTCTGAATGTGTATGCCACATAGTGGCCTATATCACTCACATTATCTGTTCCAAGGAACCCTACACACCCTCTCAAAAACATTTCCTGGTCACCAACAACAATCCGTCTAGGTACCTCTCTTAGCTTAAGAATGCATTGCATAAGACGAGTTTCATTTCCCACATCTATAGGCTCCACAAGAATATAATTTTTAACCTTCATTTCAATAAACTTTTCTCCTTGGCAGTAGCTACCATCATCACAAACTTGAAAGCAATTATTAATTTTTTTCTTTACTTCCTCATTTATGAGAGTATTTAAATTTTGTATTATTTCAGATCTATTCATGGAAATTGATAATATTACTTTTTCAAAAACAGTTTGTTGTTTGGGGCATTCCTTCCTGGAACAGACACTTCTCTCCACCAACGATGATAGGTTCTGTAGAAGCTTGGGAGCTAGAGCACTGACCAGTGTTTCACACTTAACTAATTGAAGAGCTCCTGGCAGAGCGTATGTGTGATTTCTGTATAAAGGTGCAAGTATATTTGTTCTTGCTTGGTATGTTTTTCTACTTACACCTTCAACAACAATCCGTTGCACCAAAATCAAGAAATCACTCTCAGTAGAGTGGATGCAGTCTCTAAAGCATAAGCTATCACAGTATGCAACCGCAAAAAGTTGGAGGAGACTGTCAAATGCACATGTATTTGACAGTATGTAGCCAACCCCATCGATGCTTACAGGATTCAATTTCTCACTATTCCCATTCTTTAAGACTCCAATTGGCATTGCTGGTCTTGCTTTAGTCAGATCTGACAGAGTCAGTCCTGGCTCCTTTCTCAAATATGAAGAAGTTTTTCCTTCTTTTGATATCAAACCACCCCAGTCTTCATGTTGTTTTGATTCGAAAATTTTCTGATCAACATTGCTCAAGTCCACAGAGTTTTGTTCTTCCTCTATTTTTCCTTTGTAAATAGGCCTACAGCTCTGATCTTTCTCATCTAGTTTCATCCCACTAGCAGCTGCCATTTTCATTGCTCCTTCTGTTGAAATTATGTGTTGAAATATGAAATCATCAGCTCTCATTGGAAGAGTTCTGTGTTTGAAAATGACTGATTTCAATATTTTGAAATTGGTCTCAACAGAGGCAGACGTGGCTGTTATTTCCCCATACCCAAATTTGGGTATCATGATGCCACTCCAAGTTGGCAACAGAGGAGCAATATCTTTCAAATGATCTGCAAGGCCTGGTAGATACTGTTGGTTGCCCCTATCACCAATAACAGCTCTACTCTTAACATAATTCTTTATGCATGAGAACATCTTCCCAAAGGCATTTTCACATCGTTTCTTGTGGAAGATTCCTGGATTCTCCCCCTCTACTGCTCCTTCCCTGACATCAAAAATCTCCTGCTCTGGATCATGGATTAGGCCTCCAATCCTATTCACTAAGCACTTCTTGCTGATTTCACAAGGAGTATTTTTCCCATACTTATCTACTCCTTCAGTTTCAGACACTGCTACTGTGAGAATGTGCATGATGGTCATTTTCACCTCTTCTAGACTTGATATTTGTAAAACTTGAGCAAGACTTCTCATGTAAAAATGTTTTGTTATTTTCAAACATCCTTGGAAACATCTCCATGAGGCCATCATTTTTATGAGGTGTGCCACATCATTTCTTATGAAACATTCTGGTAGAATTTTTGAGTTACTACTGTCAGATATATCTAACACATCTGCACATCGTTGTAGATATGAATCTAATGATGGCAGTGATGTAAAGGCCTGAACTGATGCAGACATGAGAGCCACAGACATGTCTGTGACAATCTCATGAGGTGTAGGTACACCGCTTCTCAAGAATAGGGCAAGCCAATGCCTGAGGGTTTCTGTATCATGCCTCTCAGAGAGTAGAGAGCATATTGGATATATCTGTTTCAAATTTACATCTCGTATTACAAAACTATACAAAAATATATGCCCAGATCTGACTCCAAGAACCCTTTTAAATCTTTCAACTACTCCTCCTGTAGCATCAATTGCCACTGACACCACTTTATTTTGTTTACAAAATTCCCTGTAAACATGCAATTGAGTTGTACTGTGATATCTTACTTGAAATTTATCATAACTAACATCTCTTATTACATTTCTAAAGCGTGACTGGTGCATAGCCCTTGCTATTGATATAATTGGATCTTGATCTATTGTGAGTGCTTTAGCAGCCTGACATTTTGCGTTTCGTAGTTGGGGCAAACTAGGCAGATGAGCTGGCTCCACGTCTCCTAGATCCATTAATTTGTCACCTTCTCTTCTCTGGAAGGCAAGGGGTGCAACATTTGCATTTAGCATGAGGTCAACCACTCTTTCTCGCTCTTTACCCTTGAGGTGCCTTTTAATATTTCCTGGATGTTCAATGGAAAAATTACCTGAATATCTGCAAGTGAATTCCAAACTATCACCATCTTCATCTGGCAATTTATCAGCAGATGCGAAAAATTTTGCTTTACAAAATGAACATTGTCCTGTGATTGTAACTTTGTGTAACGCATTTGATGAATAAATTCTTCCACCACGATATGATACCCTACAAGGAAGTTTTGTTTCCTTCCAGAAATTTTTATTTATAACATTGGTCCACGTTCCTCGCCTTAATGTTAAATAATTTCTTATCTTACCATGTCCTTTTTTGTCTGGGTAGGTGACAGCTTCAGGTCTGATTTCGTCCCACTCCTTACTGCCAAATGTGATGACAAAGTTCAATTTATCTTCGTTTCCACTGCTCTTTCCACTACTAGATTTGGTGGAGAGTGAATCTTCTTCTGAAGAAGCAGGTGAAGATGTACAGGGTGTGTGGTCATCAATCACATCAGATGAATTTCTATTGGACGTGTGCTCAATCAGACAATCTTGAAGTTGATATCTAAAAAAACATTAATATGTCTTTGTCAATTACTGATCCATATGTAAACAGAAATTGAACACTTTGGAGTATACAAAGTGTCCGCAAATTGGACTGACAAATTTTAGGAATCAATAATACAGACCAAAATAGAAAGTAATTTGATAGAAAAATTAAAAAAAAAAAAATACCCCTTTGTTACAGAGATGAAGATAACTGAATATTTTTGATTTTCGTATTCATACACTCGTTCAGAAACTAGTGCTAATAAACAAGTAAATTTTATAAATGTAGTAAATTTATTAATTATTGAGAGATAATTTAAATTGACCATATAACTTGAAATGCACCCAAACTTCGTTAATTAGGATTATATTGTGACTAAGGGGACATGAAGTAGCAATATTGAGGAATAACTATGCAATAAAACGTTTATTTCTGAGAGCATTTTATATTTTGATTGCTGAAGAAAACACTATAATTTATTAAGAATTAACTAAAAAACTAAATATTAAGAATTGGTTAGATGGATATACTTTATGTTTGAGTAATAATAAGTGAATAACGTTTTCAGAAATAGATCAGAGTGACCTACTAAAAGTCACACTCCACAGCTTCACTGGAGGTGAGATTCAAACTCTAATATTTGTGATTGTCGTTAGTAAAATCAATATGTGTGACATAATTCAAGAAAGCTGTTTCAATAGTACCGGTAATCATAATTAATAATATATGAAAAAATTATTTTTATATTCATTCTTAATTAACATACATTGACCCTTCGGGAATATTTCTAGGTGGAGTTGTACTCATAAAAAACTAGAAAAGTTCTTTCACGTGATTAAAGAACAGATATCGATATTATCATTTTGTTGAATTAGAATATGGAAAAATAACAAACTGTTAAATGTTTCGTGGTTTAGTCTATAAAATAGCCTCGATGCGTGAGCATTTTGTTAAGGAGGTGGGACAAATAAATAATGTTATTCAGGAATTCATGGAATTGAATCATTTAAATAAATTTTCTAGACCTCTATAGTCTAGAAAATACTTTGTAAACAAGATAAGGATGATGCAGATATTCGGAAATGCTTGGTTAACTAGACAAGAATAATGGTGGAAAATGTCTACAAATTTACAATTTTATAATTTTTTTGAGGCTTCATTCAAGTATGATGATGGTTAACTCTAATGAAAAATTTTCTGATAGATGCTGAGCAAATTTGAAAAATCAGTGTTTTGATTTATTAAAGACCAGATTTTTTAACAATATTTTAATCAGTAACAAAGCGTGTTCGGACCTGTGTGATTAATAACTTCTCTTATTACTTTTTTTTTGAGGGTGAAGCCTACATAGATCTTAGACTTGTGCGTGGGTAATGAGTGGATGATGATGATTGATGAGTTGGACCTACAGTTTTAGGTGGGTTCCGAACCACCGGGAAGTGATTTTACAGCAGAGAACAGTGTCGTTTTTGCTGGCCACTCTAATCGGTCACAGTTACAAACAGGTCCTACGAGAACGCAGCTTATCACGACAATACAACAATAGAAGTAACGAGATTACGTGATGTAACCGATTACATCATAGATATAGATCTCAATTTCATTACACTGCAAACACTATTTGGTTGATAATTACAATTTATGAGACACCGCTAATAGATGTATGAGTGACATATCTACTACTAACATTGATTGAACATGGGCGGATTTATGGTGGGGGGGGGGGGGGGGGGGAGGTGCATCGCACCCACAGATTTTTCTGATATTTCTCAAAGACTTTCTGTCATTACTTTGTAAACATTTTTCCTGACAATTCATCCTAATTTCTTCAATAATCTAGAATCAACTTCATTTATAATCACATAAGAAGATTCAATAACATAATAATAAGATAATGCGTAAGCCATGTGATCAAAAAAATATTTTGGAGAAAAACGATTGAACGAGTTCTGTATTATAAATAAATTCACTTTGTCATGTTTGTCACGTTTGTCATGTCAATTTTTGGACTCCTCAGTTATTTATTGATAATCAATGCAAAAGAACTAAAATTCAATTAGGAGTTCAAAAAGTCATCTTTAAAAGCGAAAATTAAAACAGGAATTTCAAATTCTCACAATGCTCCTCTAGCTATGATCTAGCCGTTTCTATAGTAACATTACGAATGAATTGTTAATTCATTCCATAATTCCGTCCATAATGTGAACGGAATAGAATATTAATTGAGGGGATTTTTTTAAAGAAAATAATTATAGGCCTACTACTGTACTATAAAAATCCTAAGAACGGACTATTCAAATATTTTAGTAGGGTGATAAAATTTTAGAATGTGTAACTACCTCATGCTCATACCATAGAAGAGCTCGCACGCCCAAAGATTATGATCTAAATCCGCCCAAGCATGTATTAAGAGGCACACTTGGTATACATACGAATGAAAATCATAGACCTTACTCCTAATCACATTCTCTTTTATTGAAAAATTAATAAAAAACTAAACAAGAGATAGAAATCGTGATTTAAAGAAATTATTTCGTTGATCTTGATAAGTGAAATCTGCGATTTCTGTACTGATTTGAGTTTGCTATGCCTATTGTTTTTGAGAGTATATATGGGGTGAGAAAATGTTGTCCTCTTATTATTGAAGCTACTGTAATCAAATAGTAGCCCAGTCAATATAATGGGGTTCGGGCAGAAAATTAGTTAAACCCTAACTTCCACATCATCGATAGATCATTATCAAACACGCAATTAGGAATTTTTTAAGACCAACCTGTTCTGCTTGACTGTGACGTAAATATGAATTCCAGAAAGTTGATTTGCTGCTTTCACAATGGTATTGAGATTTACAGCGATGTGGTTCCATATTTGACTATTCTTTCCAACTATTTTCCCATCCTGAATGATTTCTTCTTTGTACTCAAGAAGTAAGAGTTTGAGAGCAGCTGATGGAAATGATTTTGGCCGTCCTACATTTCCCGATTGCATTTCTGAAAATAGCAACGTTAAAATTGTGAATTTGTTGATCTATTACGAACTGAAATGTTAACACTATCGACTTCACTGAAAATACCAACTTGCACTCATTATTTAAACGATAAAATGAGTATATGAATAAGAAAGAATAAGAGAGAAAAGAGAAACAAAAAAGAGGAAGAAGGAGAAGAGAGGAAGAGGGAAAAAGAGAAGGGAAGAGAGAAAGAGAAAGAGAAGGAGAGAAAGAGTGAGACAACGAAATAGAATGAAAGAGAGAATAAGAGAAAGAGAAAATAGAAAGAGAAAATGAGAATTATAAGAATAATGAGAGTAATAAGAGTAATAATAATATTAATAATAGGTATAATACAATTTTCAGCAACTAATGACATTTTCTGTATTGACATATGGCCCGGCCCAAAGATGCAGCTTAACGCCATGAATTTTAATAATAATAATAAAAGAGATGAAGTAGATGTTGATCGATTGAAATTCTGATTCTATTAAATTAGGCTACCCGCTGATATATTTGTTATAATACCAAAATTATTATGGTAAAAAATTTCCTCTTTAGTTAAAGAACATGGTAATCCATATCGATTTTTATTTAAAAAAAAAAATGTTAACCTAACCTGACTTTATAGATTCACGGATAAGGAATCCTCAAATTTTTTGGCAAGATGAATTAAAAAAAAAATCAAATTTTATTCTGTATATTGAATTATGCAAATTGATATTGCAATATATAATTTTATTGACATAGAAGACTTTAAAAACACGCAGATATACAAAAATGTTAATAGTAAATATCATGTAGCAGAGTGAACTAAATGGTAAAAAATCTACCCATACTATTCGACCAAAAGCAGAAGACCAATAATTATAAATTTTTATCAATATGGTGTACAGATCTTATATGAAATGACAATAAAATGTATTAACTTAACTTACCTATCAGTCCAGTTTCAAGTGATGGAATGATAAAAGCATTCAGCAGCATCCCTTTTATAGTCTTGGTAGCTTGGTGGTTGAAACTGCAGCAGCGATTATTGAAGCAGATGAAGAAGATTTGTTCTTGGCCAACACGAAGAAATATCAATCTTAGTTGTAATATTGTAATTATTCCAACAGCGATCAATATTGCGTTTTACTTTGCACGTGCATACTAACCACGTGTGTGGGACATTATAGGCCTAATTCAAATTATCTCCAATACAATATCAATCATTTTTATCGAGTGATGCGTTTTGCAGCTTCAGTTCTCACACCACAATCCCAGCTGCAGGAAATTGTCCATTAAAATTTGTACATTTGCTCCTGAACAATTTGCTGAATTCTTCATTTCTTAATATAATTTTGAAATTAATACTTCTGTTATAAATAAAATGGCTCAGCTGGTCAACTATTGATAACACGTGTAACAATGGCATGACCATTTTATAGGCTAAAATTGTGCACATTTCTAATTGTGCTATATTAAAATAATTATCGATAATGCAACACTGGGCAGCTGGCTATCAAACTACTAGATTGCACTGTATTCGCTAATTAAAATAATTATGAATGAGGTCTTGCTTCTCACAATACCTCCACTAGCTTTAAAACTCTGGAACGGGAGTCAGCGAAGCTCATGGACTTGAAAATGAGAAAACATCATTTGAAAAGAGTCTGTGAAGACTTATTACCATATTCACTAATTATTAAATTTTGAATTTATTTAACTTTTGAATCGCTCTTACTTAAAAATGGGAAGGGGTACAAAAATTTTTTTTGGTGGTACAAAATGGTACAAAATTATTGCAATATTTTGGTATAGGTTTTATCGCTATTTGTGCAAGTCGGGGTCCAGACCCCGACTTTTGAATCGCTTGTATCCCAAAATGGGGGAGGGTACAAAATTTTCTTTTGGTGGTACAAAATGGTACAAAATTATAAGATATTGATGGTGTTACTTTTCTTGAAATTTGAGCAAGTCGGGGTCAGCCATAAACCTGTACCCCGACTTTTGAATCGCTCTTACTTAAAAATGGGAAGGGGTACAAAATTTTTTTTTGGTGGTACAAAATGGTACAAAATTATTGCAATATTTTGGTATAGGTTTTATTGCTATTTGTGCAAGTCGGGGTCCAGACCCCGACTTTTGAATCGCTTGTATCCCGAAATGGGGGAGGGTACAAAATTTTCTTTTGGTGGTACAAAATGGTACAAAATTATAAGATATTGATGGTGTTACTTTTCTTGAAATTTGAGCAAGTCAGGGTCAGCCATAAACCTGTACCCCGACTTTTGAATCGCTCTTACCTAAAAATGGGAAGGGGTACAAAATTAGTTCTTAGTAGGGGTACTTAGCCGATACCGCCGCGGCCAATCAGAAGACAGGGGGGCGTGGCCACCCCCCTTCCCCCCTCCCCCAGGTCAGACATTTTGTAAACACCCACCCCTTCCCCCCTGTCCCAGTCAGCCATTTTGTTTTTAAGGTCACATACCCCCTTCCCTATGTGCCCCCACTTTATTCCCAATAGATTAAAGGGGGACCCCCCGCAAGCACCAATGAGAGAGGACCTATCCCCCCTGACCCCACCTCTCACAGAAGGTTCCCAATAAATATAGAACATACAGCTTTATATCTATATATACATGCTTGCAATTATATATCTATATATACCTGCTTGCAATTACTATATCTATATTTGCAATAGCATCAGCCCCCGCCGCCAGATTTAGCTATTAATTGAGGCTGCACACCTGCTACCTCCTGCTGTGATTCTCAAAGCCCTCTCTCTCTCTTTCGCACGTGCAGTGTTAATATACCCCCCTGCCCCAGACACTGCTTCAGATATTAATAACACTTCCGCCCCCTGCTGTGAAAAAACTATTTCATAACGTTTAAAAGCAGAGCACGTGCACAAGTTTTTTATATGACTCATTAAGCTGTGGAATAATAATCCTCTCTCTCTTTCTTTTTGAAAGAGAGGTTATTTCTACAATACCCCATGCTGTTTGCTCAAATAATCCGACCCCCACTTTCTCTCTCAGGTCATTAACCTTTGCATGAATAATCCTGTCTGTGTGTGAGAGAGAGGCTTTCTCTCTCACTCTCTCTCAGCTCATTTGAAGGTCACAAACATGTTTTAACCTGTCTGTGTGTGAGAGAGAGGCTTTCTCTCTCACTCTCTCAGCTCATTCATTACCCTCAGTTGAAAATTCAAATATGCTTTGCAATAATATTAAACTCATCTATAGCTATACCAATAAGTAAACTGAATCACCAAAACATGGTATTATTGAATCACGTGCACCGCCTTTTGAATCTCGTGCACTACCTTTTGAGGTGTGCAAGTGAAACTGGATCCTCCAATAGATTCATAGGCACCTGCTATTAGTAACATGGTTTCTAGGCAAACCCAACACACATAATCGCATTTAGCATCATTAAATGTTGTTAGACACAAATAGGTGTAGAATGCTGGTGTACTTTTCAGGTCATTAACCTTTGCATGAATAAACATGCCTATTACAATGTTGGTTTCCCCCTCATGATTGAAATTTTTTACATTTTTTATCCGCTAAATCATATAGAGCATCCCAAAGTTCGTTTGTATCTGAAATAATTTGTATTGGGGAATCGTTAGAACACCCATAGTGCAAATGACCCTCCTCACTTATAACTATATCTAGGAGATCATATATTTCAGATAAAATAGGATAGCAGAAATTCTCAGTTTTTGTTGCAGACAAAGTTCCATCATCTGCCTCGGTTGAAAATTTAATATTCTTTGCAATAATATCAAACTCGCTTACTGAAATGGCCATCAGTAAACGGGATAGTTTTTTAAATTTTGTATAGCTGTAGCATCGCATCCTTCCTCTATGATAGTTAAACACATACTGAATGACCGGCGGTTTGTTAGTTAGAAAAAGCCTCCAAAGGAACGTCAACCTCACCGCCTTACTGGAGGTCACTCTTTTTTATTTGGGTAAAAAGAGGTTCACACAGGGCTAGGTCACATAAACCTGTGCTATGGAGAAAAACCCATTGTAAAAATTTACATTTCTTTCAACTCTACTTGTCCGTTCTCATGTTCGCATATTAATACGAATTTTCTCTTGTTAAAATCTGTTCTCTAATTCTTTATCCGCACACATCCACTTCTGAGGATCCATTATCTACAACTAATTATTTATACAGCGGGATTAATACCGAAAAATTGATAGGTTTCCTACTAACGCCCACGCTACAAATTCTCACTTTGTGTGATTCCAACTCATAACCACAGTAAACGCATACGACCTTTTTTCCATCATAGTAAAATCCTTGTCTCGCATAATTTCTTTTGCTTGTTCTACTATAAAAAGCGCAATTCCTCATACTTTTCATTCGATTATTTTCACAAGTATAATCCCCCTCCTCTCCTATCTTTGGAAGCGTGTTAGATGTTAATAGTTGCAAATAATGTTGTGCACTTATTAGAGCGCACCTCCCACCTTCTACATTTTTGTGTATGTTACAAACCTCAAAACACCACGTATCTTTAAACTTTGTGAAATTAGGTTTCGCGTAATATTCCGGTATGTTACGTACATCATTATGATACTTTTTCAAAAATGCCGCTTTTTCTGTTCCCTTTGTAAAAATGCAATCATACGCGCCGAGATATCCTCTCATCAATGAATCTGTAAACTCCATCTCCCCCTCATCCCATAATATTTTATGATAATGTTGTTCTAACCAGGTAGCCTCGCGAAACATTTTCCAGCTCAAAGTAGATTTCGGAAAAGGAGGTTTAAAGTGAAGTACCACATAATTACCAGCCTGATCAACCAGCGCGAATTCTTTTAAAATTATTTGATTATTATCTCCCTTAAACCAGTGTAGATCCGCAACGGCAAAATTCTTCTTCTTCTTTTCTTCCATCTCACACTGTATTCCCACTGTACGTGTTTTTCCCTCTTCACTAGCCTCAAAATCTCCAATCGCCTCTTGAAACAGCAAAGAAGTGGACATGTTGCTCTCTCACACACGCCCACACGAATGATAAATTATTTTTTACATTTCACCTTTTAAACATCCCCCCTACCGGCAATTTATTGTACTTCTCTAACTAATGAGGTTAAAGGCGTGTATTCCATTATTGAATCGCTTATAAGAATACAATATGCCGAAGTCGAGTTTGGTAGTTCTTTACTAAATTCCATATCTAATCTTATATCTGTGGATGTTTTCAAATGATCAGATTGGTGTGAACAGTCAATCACAATTATTGGTGATTTTTCGCAAAACGCTTTAAAATCAATAGCGTTCCCATGTTCTGCATTTATAGTGCGATTATAGTAACTCGGCGCGAAATCTAAAAACATGCGATACATTATCTGCTTATTCCCCAACAAATTATCATAGGGATAATATTGACTGTTTAGAAATAATTTAACGTTATACAACTCGCACGAATCAAAATCAGACATTGATTTATTAATAGCATTTTTCCGAGCCGTTTGAAAGGCTAAAATTACATAGCGTGGAACATCTAAATGCGATGATGTTTTTATCGCCCATGAATGAATTCTCGATGTCGCCATGTTTGGAAATTCGTGAATCTCCCATCTTCTAAACGCAAGTTTTAAAGGACGATCAGAATCGAGTAATTTCAAAAATTTCAACCTTACGTGATCTTCCAAATGGATGTACGGAATTTTCCACTGTAGTTTATCAATTGTTAAAGAAACATTTGTTCCTGTAGCCGATTCAACGCAGTTTAGATCCGACGCACTTCTCAATAATACAAGCTCTTGTTTCAAGTTTAAAATTATTCGTTGAAAATCTTTGAAAAATGGTAACAAAAGTTTCAGCGGTACGCAAAAAATGAATTTATTATCCGTCAACTTATATCCATCTCTATCAAATCCTGCCAATTGGTATGTATTTGTATCGAAAACATTTTTCAAAAGCAATCCTTTAATTGTAGACGTAATTCCGACAAGTCTCGATTTCGCTACTTGCTGTCCCGCCAATTCATAACGAAGCTCATCAAACAGATGGCCTACCACGTTGCTGACAAGTTTATATTCGGCATGCACCGGTGGATCCTCAGGTTTCGCACCCGGCTTTGTACATTTAACACTCCCCTCAATAAATAGAAAGGATTTACAAGGCAGTGTGTATATATCCTGTTGATTTACAGGAAGCCTTACTTCATCCGAATTACCTAGTTTCTGTCCAGAATATGTTGTGTGCGTGTGAAATTCGTACTTAGTAATATCAGAGTAAAATTGAATTTGACTATCGACATCTAGAATTTCACTTATTGCGGCTCCCGACATTTTTCCAATTAACTATAAATCCCAATTTTTCTAGTATTCTCGCGTTTTTAGCTGTTAATCTGTTTTTCGGCGTTAACATAGGTGTTAACGCTACTGAGCTTAAACTCCTACTGACGCTTTCTCTGTTCTCATCTCGACGCTTAGGTACGGCATTGAATACAATAAAACCCATCTTCTAACTTTTCTCACGAATATGTAACCTCACAGTTATACTATCCCCTCGAAAATCGATAAGTGATCCGTCTTGATCGGTTACCGTCACATTAATAAACTGAATTCTGCGCGTATTGAGAGGTACATATATAATTTCTGCGGGCGTTTCATTAATCAAATAACCGGGCGGTACCCTCGGCAGAAATTCGTAAATAATATGCTTTTCATCTCCGTTAGCGAAGCTTCCACATGCTAAATTACACGACACCACGATTGTATTAATATGACTGATCGAGACTAAATGATTTGAATAATGCCATGTATTTGCTTCGAGTAGAAGTTTATCAAACCCAAGTGTCTTACCAATTGAATCGTCAAAAGTTAAATCTACTGGTTTATCGGAATAAATTCCAACTTTCATAGTGTTATTATTCGGTTGTATAACGAGACTCTCATCGCTCAAGTTCAATTTCAACTTTATAGCGCTTATTATATTATCAATTTCGTACGATCCTGTATCAAGATTCACCAGTTTATCTCCATATTTAAAACTGGAATTTTTCCCCCTTATTATATTCGGTATACTATTAAACGTCCACAAGTTAACCAATCCAATTTCCCATTCGCGATTTTTATCCAATTCCAGAGCATGGTTTAAATTCTCATATAGATTACTTGTTTTTGAGGTTAGTGTAATAACAGCCATCACTCACTCAGCTAATGCTTTCAACACAAGCGTAAAATTACAACTGGTTAGCAAGAAACAAAATCACTAGGTGCCCACAAATGTCTGTGTTTACCCGCTGCAATTGGTTGGTATTATAGAATATTTTTACATTATTTTCTTTTTCCCAATATTTTGCCAATTCGCGTGGCGGTTGCAAGTCACCGATCGGATCAAAATAATACACATTTTTTCCTCGTTTAATATATGCCGTCCAATGTGTTCCCATTCCAATCTGTTTGTCTAAATTAACAATTGCGAGCTCATTATTTCGAATTTTACTCGGAAGTGTATCAATCATATATATGTCCCTTAGTGGTATATCTAATATTTTGCACCATTTTATCAGGTCATAGTTTGACAGCGGGCCGTTCATCTTTGCGTTTTTCTCTGTCTTTTCCTCTGCTTTTTTCCTCCTTGCTTCTTTTTAACCTTAGGAAATAGTGTTACACCGTATTGGGTGGGAGGTACTAGTATTCTTCCGCCTGTTGGATATGGTTTCAGATAAAAACCGCGACCAGCAATATGATTTTTTAACCTATTGATCGCCTTTTGCCTAATACTATCACTATGTGTTTTTCTAACTCCCCTCGTTTTTCGTTTTCTCAAACCGCCACCAAATGCGGATTTCGCTTTCATAATGTTTGTAACAAGATAAGAATATGCCCTCTCAGATAACCCCGTTTTTGGGTCCTTGAAAATTTCCCAAGCTCCATCTGCCAAGTGCCTGTCAGCCTCCGCCCGTGTCTTGTTATCAGACGCTCGGGAGTAAACTATGTCGTGCGTCTTACATAAATCATCAAGACGGTTTATTCCTTTATCTCCACGTGCTAACCTCGACCTTAACCTCGTTCCTGGACCGCAGAAATTATACCCATCTAGGTGGGCTTCTACAGGTAATAAGTCAA
This sequence comes from Conomelus anceps, assembly GCA_948455865.1. Taxonomy (NCBI): domain Eukaryota; kingdom Metazoa; phylum Arthropoda; class Insecta; order Hemiptera; family Delphacidae; genus Conomelus; species Conomelus anceps. Next base: position 63,798,159 of record OX418222.1, read on the forward strand.
CCCCCCTATTTATCACTGTACCCAAAATATTCCCAATTTTTGATAAAATACCTCTACCACGCTTACGAACAGAGCGGCGCCTTTTCTTAACAGTGTTCATCCTTTAAAGGTTAAACATAAACTGAACTGTAATTACTACTACTACTACTACATAATTGATTAGTTTTCTTCAAAAGAAAATTCGATTTTTCATTAAAAGTGTCGGCACAATTTGCAAGAACGCTATAGTATTTGTAGAAATTACAAACTGTTTCTCGCTCATCAACCATAAATTTATACCAATGTATCAACCCAATTTCAAAGGAAATTGGTGTTTTATAATACGAATTAACGCAAGATTTAATATTGAATAAAGTATGGTTTCTCAGTGAAGTTGACGATCCAAAGGAATTGAAAAGAAATTGCGTATCATTTCGTTTCTCATGCAGATTGCACGATTTATCTTTATTTAAAAGTAGTACGGTGTTTAGACAGCATAATAGAAATATAAATAGTACTATCGTTTTCCACACGTGCCGCATCGCCAAAACACATTCCATGTTGACAGATGCAAACATACTGATAAAAATAGAACACCGTGTTGAGGGGGAGAAGCAAGCGCGTGCCAGCGAGAGCTTCCTGCGAGCTTCCTTCTTTTAGGTGCACACCTACTCCAAAGAGGAATGCTCATCGCATCCCGCAATCCTTTTTTAGCTAGCCGCGCACACCGCTAAAAGATCATTCGCGTTTTGAACGTCATAGTTATCGGATCAAAAAAAGTGCGATCATCTTTATCAGTTTGAAAGCGTCGCAACAGTTTGAACTTTAGCTATTCGCGCACAGCGATAAAAGACCATTTGTGTTTTTGAACGTCACAACAAGAAGAGTGATCATTTTGAAAGCATCACATCAGTTTGAAACAAAGGTGAGCAATAATAATTCAAATCTTTATTTACATTAATCAATTATAACAAACTCGAAATAAAGCCACAAAATAATCAAACTCGAAATAAAGTCAAACTCATAAAAATTATCTTCAACCCAATCACACATTTTTACAAGTTTTTGGGTAAATACTGTTAGTGCAAAAAATCTTGCATATTAAATTGGAGCAATTGTAATAGTAATAGTAATTGTTCAATAATATTTACAATAAATCTTCTCACACCTTAATGCAGACGACACCTCCATAATCTGATAATAAGTGTGCATAATCCAAATTTTTAAACATCAATCTGATCCATTTTTCCCTATTTTGTATGTTTCAGTTCCAACTAGAGACGTTTCAACTCTACAACAGAGTGCAAGTGATTCCTCGGCTTCCTTCTCGTGCAGGTTTGTTTACTTTTTCAATTAATTCTCCTCCTTCTCCTCCTCCCCCTTCTCCTTCTCCTCCTCCTTCTCCTTCTCCTCCTTCTCCTTCTCCTCCTTCTCCTTCTCCTCCTCCTTCTCCTCCTCCTTCTCCTCCTTCTCCTTCTTCTCCTTCTCCTTCTCCTTCTCCTTCTCCTTCTCCTCCTCCTTCTCCCCCTTCCCCTTTAAGACTGTTCTTATTATATATACAAAACGATGCATGACACAGTTTTTTCGAATCTGCAATAATTACTTTACAATATACACATTGCAAATAACCCGTTTTATGTAGAAAAAATCCATTACTCGCGAAATATTCAGCATTTCTTTTAAAAACCAATATCCTCTTATTAAATGAGTTTGACCAGTGGGGCTTTGATCTTTGATAAAATGTCTTTATTCGCTGGTCGTAATCCCAAAGATTATTAAAATTTTCATTCTCGATAGAAATATTATGCATTCTCCTCCACCCACAATTCGGACTATGTTTTTCATGTTCTTTTTCGGGATCATCTGTTATTAGCCATTTTTCCAAACCAACTAAACAAAACACGCACTGCACTGAGTCTGGTGGCGTCTTGAATACAAATCCCAGTTTAGCTAAATGTTTAGGTGATAAAAGGGGAGATTCGAATTTTTTCCATCTCTCATCAAAACTTAATAACCTCAATCTTTCGTACATTAAAACGTGTGATTGATCCATAGTGTGCCGATCAACTTCTAATCCACTACTAACTTGTTTGTTTTAGATCAGTTGTACCAGCGGAGTGTAAGAGAGCACACATCTGAGTGAGAGGATACATCTGAGAGAGAGCGAACATCCGAGAGAGAGCGCACATCTGAGAGAGAGAGAGTTCATCATTTGCCATCACCCTTTTACAATGTAAGTAGTGATTATTGACTGCACATTATTTCGAATTATTTTTCTCGGTAGAAACTATTATTCTGCAGAAAACACATTGCATGCGAGTATCTCCATTCAACTAATTCTGCTGCTGATTGTTGTACATTGGAGGAGTAAACTCGCGTTCAGTATTCCTACTTAGTTTTACCAGCACACTTGAGTGTTTGAAATAATTTACAATTTTTCCCACACCGAAATCTTCTGGATGAATTACACAAAAATTTATCAATTTTGTTGTTACACATATTAAATGTATGATAGACTCCATTACACGATTCGTGATGGTTATCTGCAATATGTAATTGCATTATTCGATAAAAACATGTATCTGAATTACATTCTCCAATAAATTGGTGTAATGGTTCATTGAGTGCAGGATTTATACACATGCAATAGTGTCCATATTGTCTTCCATAGCACTCATAGCGGTGGAAGCATAATTTATGTATTAATTGTTTTTCGAATGAGGATTTATTTTTAATAAACTTTTCTTCTTCCTCGTCTACTGCCACGTTTATATCCATAGATATAATCTGTTTCACACTCATAATCTTTTTTAACCTTTCAGTTGGAGAACACAGTGGAATCGCTTCCTTTGAAAGTCAATCTTTCGTAATTTAGAACAGTCCGTGGTGATCAACTTCTAATCCGCTACTAACTTGTTTTGTTTTAGAGAGCAGAACGATTTCACAATGGCTCATACGACGGAGAAGATTCGAGGTTTGAGCGGCAGCGCAGCTAGATACAGATTCACGTATCTGGAGGAGGAACGTGACATCAAATCTACGCTGGAATCAAGCAGGGAGGAGGCGCTGCAGCTTATCGTCGACGAGTCGCACCGGTTCAACGGGAATGTGAAGTGCTTTATTGTTTTAAATGTTCTCATGAATAAAATAGTGTTGTTGGGTGAAGAGAACGAACAAGTATCAGCTATTGTGAACTTCCATAGCTATTCTGCACAAATTGAGCAGTGTGCTTCAAATTCTATCGATTTAAACAATTTTTTTACAAATGCTATTGTAAAAATTTTATCTTCTTTTGACAAGTTTGTGAGGTTTGGGAGTGGGTGGGTTATAAAAAAGATCCAATCGTTGGATCTCAACATAATTAGGCATACAGCGATTCGTGGTTCCTCATCCACATATGTAGAAACCCCCGATTTTATTAAGAAAAAGACATGTGTGATTAACATAAAAAATTTCAATGACGAGAAATGCCTTTTGTGGTCAATTTTATCTTTTTTCCATTATCGGCGAAATACACATATGAGTGTTGAATATTTGAGCAAGTTTGCTCACACAGTCAACACAAACGGGGTCAACTTTCCTTCCAGTTTGCAAGATATTAAGAAATTTGAAGCTTTAAATCCTGATATATCCATAAATGTAATTGCATATGATAAAAACGTATTTTTCCCATACAAGTGTAGCGCTTACAGAAACCGTACTCATCAAATTAATCTTTTGTTGCTAACAAGCGAAACTTATCCGCGAAAATCTCATTTTTGCCTCATCAACACCGCAAACGGGAAAAACGGGTTGTCTCGGCTCTTGAGTCATCTTACAAAAAGAGGGCATCAAGTAGATGTTTGTGAATTTTGCTTTCATCGCTTCACAACAAATAAATCGTTGAACGTGGATGGAAAACTAAATTTGGAGAAGCACAAAGAGCACTGTTCAAAATTCAGCCCGCAGAGAACAGTGCTTCCCAAAGAAGGGGAAACTCTCAAATTTACAAATTATACTGCAACATTGAAAACAAAATACACAATTTATGCCGATTTTGAATCGTTTATTGTACCGATAAAGAGTGGGGAAGAAGAAGAAGAAGAAGAACCGCACATCACAAGTAGCTTTACAAAAAAGACAACCCGTCACATTCCCTGTGGATATTGTTTTGTAGTGGTGAACATAGAGGGGGAAATTTGCCACGGGCCGATCATCTATCGGTCGCGAGATATGGAGGAGAAGATCATTGAGAAATTTCTAGATGAAATTACAAGTGTGGGAGAACTGCTCTATCGGGATATGAAGAGTGAAATCCCAATGTTTGAATTGAGTGAAGAGCAACAAAGTGATTTTAATAGTGCAGAAAAATGCGGTCTATGTGGAAAAATATTCGCGAAAAATGACATCAAGTGTAGGCATCACTCGCACGAAACAGGTGAATTTATTTGCGCAGCTCATCAAGCCTGTAATTTAAATGGGAAATCACCTGATTTCATACCCTGTTTTATGCACAACTTTGGGGGGTATGATTGCCATCATATTGTGCAGGCATTAGGCAAGTGTAAAAAAACAATACGCTGCATTGCTCCTTCAGCAGAGAAGTTTTTCTCAATCACGGTGGGAAAAATCAAGTTTTTGGATAGCCTAAAATTCATGAACGCTTCGTTGGACAGTTTGGTGAAAAATTTGTCAGAAGGACAACAGACAGAGTCAAAATTCAAATCTATGTTTGCAGTGTTTAAAAGCGTTGAACAGCGACAACTGCTTATTAAAAAAGGAGTATACCCCTACACATATATTGACTCTCCACAGAAATTTGAAGAAACCTCCCTTCCCCCAATCGAAAGTTTTTACAATGATTTGTCGGATTCGCCTTTAGAAGAAAGGGAGTACGCTCATGCACAGAATGTTTGGCAAACATTCAAGATAAAGAATTTGGGAGATTATCATAATTTGTATCTGCTTTGTGATACACTCCTTTTGTGTGACGTTTTTGAGGATATGAGGTCATCAATGTTTGAGAAATACGGTTTGGATGTGACTCATTTTTTAAGTCTTGCGCATTATTCGTGGAATTGCATGCTGCATTTCACAAAAGTTGAACTCGGCTTGATAACAGATATAGATATCTACTTGATGGTCGAGCAAAATGTGAGAGGCGGTTTAGCTGTAATACCCCATCGGTATGCTGAGGCTAACAACCCTTATATGGGAGCAGATTTTGATGCAAGCAAACCGACAAGCTATATACTCTATCTCGATGCGAATAATTTATATGGGTACGCAATGTGCGAACCTCTGCCTGATGGAAATTTTCAATTTCTATCTGAGGATGAAATCAGTCAAGTTGACTTTTTCAACTTGGCTGATGATTCAGAGTATGGGTACATTCTCGAGTGTGATCTCCAATATCCCAAAACGTTACACGACAGGCACAATCATTTTCCGCTAGCGCCGACAAAAGAAGAAGCACCTCACCATCTATTGTCTGACTACCAGAAACATGAGGGACAGAAATCGTCGACAAAACTATTGGCTACACTGTACGATAGGGAAAAATACGTTTTACATTATAGGAACTTGAAACTGTATGTACAACTAGGAATGTGTCTTAAACGCATTCATCGTGTCGTAAGGTTCACGCAATCTCGCTGGCTTAAGCCCTACATCGATTTTAACACAGAGTGTAGGAGAAATGCTAGAAATACATTTGAAATTCAAAATTTTAAGGCGATGAGTAACCTTATTTTTGGAAAATCTTTACAATCCGACCGCACCCACTGTCAGGTAGAGCTTGTCACCGATGAAAGGAGATTGGATAAATTAATATCGAAACCTCTGTGCAAGCGATGGCATATTTACAATGAAAATGTAATCGGAGTGTTTCTAAGAAAACCTGAAATCTCGCTGAAAAAACCAATTTTTGCCGGCTTCACTATTTTAGATTTGAGCAAACACCTCATGTTTGACTTTCATTACAACAAGATTTTGAAAATGTACCCTGTTGAATGTGTGAAGCTGCTTATGAGTGATACAGATTCTGTTTTGTACAGTATAAGAACAGAGGACGTCTTTTCCGACATTAAGAATAACCTAGATTGGTTTGACACAAGTGATTATCCTCTGTCACACATGTGTTACTCTTTAAAAAATAAGAAGGTTGTTGGGAAATTTAAGGACGAAGCAAATTCAAAGATCATAACACAGTTTGTCGGTTTGCGTCCCAAGCTGTATTCCTTCAAATATATGGATGATGCAGCTGTTATTACAAAGAACACAGCGAAAGGAGTGAAAAGGAATGTTAAGGATAGGTGCTTATCATTTGATTTATACAAGAAGTGTTTATTTGAAAGAAGCACACATTACGAAAGGTTCAACATGATAAGAAGTTATTCGCACAAGATTTATCAAATAGAATGTGCAAAAACGCCTCTCTCATGCTATGATGATAAAAGATACATCATGCCCAATTCGGTTGACACCTTGGCATGGGGTCATTACAGAATAGGTGAGGAGGGGGAGGAGGAGGAGGAGGAGAAGGAGGAGGAGGAGGAGGTAGTGAGAGGGGTGAAGAAGTAAGTAGAACCTTCCTCTCCAAGTGCGCAGCAGTGAGTGAGTAGTGGAGAAGGAAGGATGCGTGTTGTTTCACAAAAAGAGGGTGGCTAAAAATAGATTACCCACACGGCGCGTGCCGAGCCAGTTGAGATACAATCGCGCGTGTGTGATGTCGACAAAAATGAATGATCTTAGACATAGATTAGCACAAGAATTGCATTCTGTGCCAAGAGTACATTTTAATAGGAGAAAATATGAGATTAAAAGTGAGGTGGATCTGCTTCAGGCAGATTTAATTGATATGAGCTCGCTGGCGAGAGATAATTCAAATTTTACTTTTATTTTAGCTGTAATTAACTGTTTTTCTAAATATGCTTATTGCGTGGCAATAAAATCCAAAAGTGCCGGCTCTGTGTATGCTGCGCTTGAGCCTATTATTCGTAAAAATAAAAATGTTAAACTTTTTCAGACAGACCAAGGTACCGAATTTTTTAATACAAAAGTAAAAGCATTATTGGATAGGTATAATATTAAACATTACCATGTTTTTAGTGAGAAAAAGGCTGCAATAGTCGAACGTTTTATTAGAACTATTAAATCGAAAATCTATAAATATTTAACGCAGCATGGAACAAAACGATGGGTAGGAGCATTACCAACATTGGTTAAAGAGTATAATAATGCTTTCCACAGAACAATTCAAATGCGGCCATCTGATGTTCGCAAAAAACATCGAAATCATATAATAGCATCGCTTAATAAGGCGGCCAATGAGAACTTACGTTTGAAATCTAAACGAATAAAACCGAAATTTAAATTGGGCGATGTTGTACGCATTAGTAAGTACAGACAGGTTTTCGACAAATCGTATAATATTAATTGGAGTGGGGAATTATTTATAATTCATTCAGTCTATCCGACTAAGCCACCTACTTACATCTTGCGTGATTTGAAAGGGGAAATAATTTCTGGCCGTTTCTACGAAGAAGAAATGAAAAAAACAAAGCTGGATGAGGAGGAGCAGAAAGTTTATTTAGTAGAGAAAATTATAAGGAAAAATAAAGATAAAATATTGGTTAAATGGTTAGGTTTCAGCGAACCTACATGGATCGAGAGAAAGAATTTACTAGGTTAAGAACTGTATTGTAAATACTATGTATTATATTGTAAATACTATGTATTATATTGTAAATAAGCGAAATGTTGTATATTGGAAAAGAACTGAAAAATATTATCAATAAATTGATATAATATGTTGAAGCATGTGTTTTATTCAGTTATCCATTGGCTATCATAGTGATACAATGGTAAAGGATACGACCATACCCATCATCAATTTTGATGAGGTTATTACAGGTAAACCGAACATTGGCAAGAGTAAAAATGGTAGTTTATTACCGCATAATGCACGCATTATCCTGATTGGAAGATCCAACAGTGGTAAGACAAATACGTTATTGAATTTGATTTTCAATAAAAACGGATTGAAATTTAAACATTTATATGTATACAGTAAGTCATTATATCAAGATAAATATGAATTTTTGAAAAAGGTGTTTTCAAAGATAAAATGTGTTACTTTTCATTTATCAGACAATACTGATATGATAAAGCATCCCAACAAAGTTGAGAGAAACTCTCTTGTCATTTTTGATGATTTACAATTAAGCAATGTACCTCAAATTCGTAATTACTTTACAATGGGTAGACATCGCGAAATTGACACAGCCTACTTGGTACAAAGTTACGGTGCGATAATGAAACATCACATCCGAGATAATTGTAACGTATTGATTATTTTCAAACTTGATCAATTAAATTTGAAATTAATTTATAGGGATTTTGTGGGGGAAGATATGAGTTTCAGTGAGTTTAGAAAACTATGTTGGGAGGTGTGGTCAAAAGGTGCTCACAAATTTGTTTCTATTTTTACTGAATGTAAGGCTGAAAATGGAAGATACAGAGAGCAATTGGATAAATTCATAAAGATTCCTTTGCAATGAGGTAACTTCGGTGTTTGCACGTTTTTGTTCATTCAACGTTTGATCATACTTGGGATATTACACAAAGAGTAAGCTAATGAAGAAAGTTAAGAAGCGTGTCGCGCATGGTGCGGAAAGTTTAACAGATAGAATTAAAAAGTTGAGAAAAACTATTTTGGATAAGCATAGGAATTTATTGGGTTTTCAAACACAGAGTGAAGAATTTAATCGTAAAAGGTTGGAACCAATAATTACTCCATTAATTGAACTCAAAAAGAGCACAATCTCTGCCAATGAAACAGTAAAGCGCGAAAAAGAACACAAGGTTGAACCGTTGGTAACGGAGAAGGAGAAGGAGGAGGAGGAGGTGGAGGAGAAGGAGGAGGATGGGGAGGAAGATGTAAATATTTCTGCTAATGATAAATCTGCTTTCTTTGATTCGACTTTGAATATTACTAACCGTCGCACTCGAATAGAAGAAATTTTAGACAACTATTTAGGTGTGTTTCATAACGAGAAATTAGATAATTCTATTCCTTACGGTATACGTTTTGATCATAAACAAAATTTATATTTTATCGGCGATGAGCCCGTAAGTTTTGATGATGTTTTTATAACTGTCGGCGAACAAAGGTTTAGAATGACTCATGGTTTGTTGGAGCTATTGTTTAACAGTAGGCCAAATTCAAATCTCTACAATAACAAAGATTTGGCGAAATATAAAAAAATATTATCACTGACATCTGTACATATTAATAACCAGGGTTACGTAATTCGCAATTCTGGTAAAAAATCTCAAATTATACAGAAACTTTTTCCACCCAAAAAACGTTCAAAGTATGGGAAGGGATTATTGAATTTTGTTAGAAATAAATCACGTGATAGAAACTACATATTCTGGGATGATGTTAACGAACTAGTCGAACGGTTATTTATTTTAATGGGTTCAAAAAATGCAGGAAATTCAGCTCACGATATTGAAATCGATTCGATATTACAAGAACTGCGAGAAGCTAACTTTATACAGTAAAAAAGCGAGGACAGGCCGTGTTGGCAGGAAGCTGTTCGGTAGAGCGAAAGAGGAGAGAAAGAAATATGAGAGAGATGAGGCTGGGTGAAACCGGCTGTTGCGAAAGAGTATGTTAGAAGAAATGCGGAGTGGGCGCCCCCTCACCCCTCTGCGAAACATCGTGTAAAGTGAGAATAGCCGACTAAAGACACGAGCTGGGGTGGTGACGTCAGTGCTGTTCCTTCTTGACAACCAACACAAATCGGAGCGTTGGAACCTCTTCGCTGGAGCGGATGTACCGAGGTGTTGATAATTAATTTCGACATTCGAACAATGAACACCGACCGATTCGGACGAATGCATCGTCCGCATGCGAAGCAATTAGAGGAGTTAAAAAAATTAGTAGCGAATTTTGACAAGTTGAAATTTGAATTGAGTGAGTTGAAGAAGGCTGTTTTAACTAGAACAGAATTTAACAATGAAAGAAGCCAACTTGTGTCATTTGAAAATCTCAATAGTGGATTAAGTATAATTAACAATGTGTTGGAAAAACGCATGCATGATTTAGAACAGGTTGTTTTAACTAGGAGAGAATTTGAGCAGGAGAAGGCTAGTGTGCTGGTGAGTAGACATACCCTCAATAATGAGATGAAAATTATTAGCAAAGAGGCAAAGGCAGAAAGAGATAAACTACTCACTCGAGATGAATTCAATAGGGAAAATTTACTCACTAAAAAAGAGTTTATAATTGAAAAAGCAGGATTCATCTCATATGAACAACTTAACACAGCTGTAAAAATATCACAGGACCTATTAATGGATTATGTGCATAATAATCGAGATTTCAAGAGACATTTAAATGATCTGATGTATAGATATGCCTATTATTTGATAGAAAAATGTGTAATGGCTGCCAGAACGTTTGATTATAAAGAGTTGGAGGGACGAGGACTATTGCCAGAACATACTGTCGGCGAATTTCTTCGACGAATTGATATGAATGAGCCAACGATAAAATATGATAGTAGTTTGTTTTTACCTCCCCAACAAGAACGTCTATTACAACGCTATCAATCTAGGAATCGAGGAGTGTAGAACTATTCTATTTCTGTGTACAGCCCCCCACCTGCTAGGCACGTGTTGCGACCGTTAAATTCTAAGGTTAATGACCTGAGAGCACGTCTCTCTCACACGCACACACACACACACACACATAAAACTTGTGCACGTGCTCTGCTTTTAAACGTTATGAAATAGTTTTTTCACAGCAGGGGGCGGAAGTGTTATTAATATCTGAAGCAGTGTCTGGGGCAGGGGGGTATATTAACACTGCACGTGCGAAAGAGAGAGAGAGGGCTTTGAGAATCACAGCAGGAGGTAGCAGGTGTGCAGCCTCAATTAATAGCTAAATCTGGCGGCGGGGGCTGATGCTATTGCAAATATAGATATAGTAATTGCAAGCAGGTATATATAGATATATAATTGCAAGCATGTATATATAGATATAAAGCTGTATGTTCTATATTTATTGGGAACCTTCTGTGAGAGGTGGGGTCAGGGGGGATAGGTCCTCTCTCATTGGTGCTTGCGGGGGGTCCCCCTTTAATCTATTGGGAATAAAGTGGGGGCACATAGGGAAGGGGGTATGTGACCTTAAAAACAAAATGGCTGACTGGGACAGGGGGGAAGGGGTGGGTGTTTACAAAATGTCTGACCTGGGGGAGGGGGGAAGGGGGGTGGCCACGCCCCCCTGTCTTCTGATTGGCCGCGGCGGTATCGGCTAAGTACCCCTACTGTTCTTGGTGGTACAAAATGGTACAAAATTAGTACAAAATTATGACATGGTTCATTTTCAAATTTGGAAAAGTCGGGGTACAAGTTTATGTTGCTTATGATACACAACCCAGAGCCTGGCTCCAACCGAACCGATTGCAGATTAGGGATGTGTAGTTCGCGAACGAACTAGTTCAAATGAACTGTTCCCAATTGTGAACTATTCACATAAGCCGGTCGGTCAGGTGAACTACAGTTCAGTTCTCTTTGACATGGGGTCGGGCTTCGGGTTCGGTTTGTCTCGATAATGTCGTTGCTTATACCATAGATTAGGGAGTAAGGTTGATGGTTCGTCGTTCGTCTATGCTTATACGCACTACACAGACGCATACACATAGTTCGTAGATCACCTTCCTTAAATAGTTCAATATGGTTCCTTTGGTCTCAGATTGATGTCTGAACTATTGAGCTGATCGAACTATTCTGAACTAGCCGTCTATTGAACTGATCAGCTGATCAACTATTCTGAACTAGCCGCCTATTGAACTGATCGAACTATTCTGAACTAGCCGCCTATTGAACTGATCGAACTATTCTGAACTAGCCGTCTATTGAACTGATCAACTATTCTGAACTAGCCGCCTATTGAACTGATCGAACTATTCTGAACTAGCCGTCTATTGAACTGATCAGCTGATCAACTATTCTGAACTAGCCGCCTATTGAACTGATCGAACTATTCTGAACTAGCCGTAGGTTCAGGCCCGGGTGGACAGGGGGATGTGTCCCCCTGCGCCCTCGCCATCAAGATCAAACGGCGCCCTCTCATCATCGAACGAAAAATTCAGATGTTTGTATATTAACTCATAATATCCATTGCATGATTTAGGACTCTTAAAATACGTTTCGTATTTATACAATATTGTAAAGATCAATATTGTTCATATCTTGTTTGCTTATTGTGATACTTGTACTGTATTTTTATATTTTGAAAATAGAATTTAGTTTCTTGTATGTAAAAATCAATATTGTTCATACCTTGTTTGCTTGTTGCTGTTTCTTTGTAAAAGTATAAATCATATAAAATTAGTTTTACATTAAATAATTTTTTGTAAGTGAGAAATCATGATTTTTATTCTCTCAATTTAAACAGTCCCAGTTCCAATGATCTGTTTGTTTCATTATAAACTTATCTGTAGTTTAAATAATAAAAACTAGATGCTTATTTTCTAGACTTGTCTACTTGATCTGGCCTTGAGGTGCAACAATGCACCTCTACAATGAAGCTTATCTTGTAAATAATGTAGCCAGTCACGCCTTTAAAATATATGAACTAGATAGTTCAATTGAACTAGTTTGTTAAACTAGTTCACTTAAGTGAACGAACTAAGAAGAGATAGTTCAGTTCAATGAACTACTTTTCCCATCTCTATTGCAGATGAGTCTTCTTAACGACAGGAAAAATATGTCAATCCCATTTGTTGACAAGATGGCGGCTCTCGAATACATAATTATTTTTATCTTGGGATATTATTTATTGCTAATTCAATTGCTATAATATCAATTTACTCATCTAAAAATTGCAGTATTCATTCATTAATTTTTTCGACTTTTAAATCTTCAGATTTTTTCGACTTAATACAATATACAATGGCAACTTTATTCATCATTCTGATGGTCAATTCGAAAATTATACATCCTGCGATAGAAATTATCATCAGAATCTATTTATAGATTACAATTCATCAATTATATTCTATTAGTTTAATATTTTTGTTATGAATATTGTTAATATTGAAATGGTATGAATTTGTATAGGTTACCTGTTTTCGATAACCTCACGTTCATGCCATTTGCACAAACCGTAAATCAAACAAGGTCAAGCATACGAACTTTTACATTTTTACACTGGGTTATCATGTTTAGATTTGTAATACTATATCATAAGGTATTCATATCCATGAATAATAATTATTAGAGATGTAAATATAGTTAAATAAGACATCCTAAACCCAAAAATTATTTCATGAATCAGAGTCGATCTAAGCCGCTCTCGTGGACGAAGTTTGTACTAGCAATAACTGAGCGCCAATTTTCAAACTCTCCTCTTTCTAGACTTCTATTTCAAAAGTACGGTATCTAATATTTATAGAAGAAGCAAGACCAGGTCGACCCTAGTTAATTAGCACATACAATCTTGCAAAATGCCATAAACTTATCATCAATCATCAACTTAAATTTAGTCTTACACTCTAATTCTCACTAGAGTTGAAAACTAGAGAACGTTACAAAGTCTAATTTATTATATTTCATTCTCAATTAGGCCTACACAATTTTAGAAGAATGATATGACGGCTTAGCTTGGACAGGCTCAAATTAATCGCTTATTGTTCAAGCTTTTTATGAACAAGATTTCAAAATACCCATTACAAGTTTGTTTCTAGTTCCCTATCTTCAACTATAAATATAGCAGGAATGTCAATCACGTATGAAAAAATTACCTTGATGAACCAATAGTTACCAGTCTTATTTGTAATAAAATGTAATTCAATAATGGAAAAGCTATTCTAGAGCAAGAAGAAACTCCAGTCATTTTTCCCCTACCAAAGCAGTTTGGGCGCTCTACACACTGCTGGTGTCTCAGACATGTCTTTAGTCATTGAGGCGTCTTTTCATTCCAACCTGTTATATAATATAGTTGTTGTACTCGATGATAATCATTAGGCTATCTTAAAATTGAATACAATCATCACATTCAAAGAAATCTTCCAGATCTAACAACATCTATTAGACACCCTTGCCTAAGCCGAGTAAGCATGTAAAAAATCATTTCATCTTCATTGAGAGTGTCTCAATAGGCTGTCTTCAGCTATTATTTCTAGTTTTACTTGAACAATATTATTATTCAGCTTCCTACTTTCTGCAGCAGTTTGGGGTGGCACAGATATATGAGGTGAGGATGAATTTTTGTGAAACACAGAGATGAACTAGACCTGAACCTTGGTTCCATTTGCGTAGCCTATTTCATGTCTGCCTTCAAGAAAAGTCACTCAGTATCACACCACGGTTGCAGTCATATTTTCACCCAGCCAATCATCTGTACTTACAATGTTCCAGACAGCTTATTGCTAATGAATTTATAGAACAATATTAATAAATCTTGCATAATTATGCATTAATTTTCATAATTCGAAATGATTTGTTTCTCTTGAACAAATATATTACTCTTATGAGTGATAACTCAACCCAAATGAAGGCTTAACCAGATTAAAAAGAAGGCCCGAGGGCTATCTTGTAATCTGATTCCAAATGCATATATGATGGAGAAGCTCAATTTGAAATCATGTTTTCTATAGAAGAAGGCCTGAGTTTCTTCACTTTTAAATGTACTGTACTCTAAATTCAAACAAATTTTGAAAATCATCATTTATCCATCCATTTATCTATTTTTTTATTGTGACAAAATCACAATGAATGTGAAGGCGCAAAAGACTCAAGTTCAAAATTGCTCTCTTCACAAATTTTGAATATGTTATAATGCCCAAAACATTGAGATTAAATTTAATGCTAAAAATTTTACCAAATTACTCCACTCAAAAAATAATTCCCTTTTACTTGAAGGCAATTAATTTGAAAGTTCACTAAAAACTAAACACTGAAAACCGTGAAATAATATCAAATGTTGACACAATTTTAAAATCCTTACACATCCATCCTGGGCATTCCTCAAAGGAAGATCCATGTAAAATTTTATAGAATTAGGTTAATCAGCCATAAATGTGTTACAAACAACCAGACAGACAAATGCTAAATGTCGACTTGAAATACAGTCAATATAGGTTAGTCTGATAATTTATGTTCAATATAAGGACTTTGGTAACTGTAAATGAAATAACAGAATAAATCAAACAGGCTACACTTTAATGCATAATTATCACAATAATCAATCATATGGGATTAGCTAATTGACAATAACCATATACGGTACAAGAAGATTTATGATAAAACTGAATGGCCATCACTCTTTTATGCCCTTTGTAAATCATGAAAATGATAAGTTTTTCACATTGAAGCCCATTTGAAAATTTACATCCAATAACTTGTCCGTGCATTTTGAACAGACTTCGCTTGCCTTAACAGTTCAAATGGACCCAAGCGGGGGAGGAGAATTGATACAAATTTTATTAGTTTTTGTTCCTTCTGGGGGAAAATTTTGAATGTTGTACTTGGTACTCATTTAGAGTCTTAAATGAGCCTGCATACCAAACTTTGTAGGCCACGTGTCTCTTAAGTTATGAAATTATTTTTTAAAAATCGGTTTTTTCTCAAACAATGACGTGACACATTTTCAAAAATTGTTAGTTATAGCCATAGGTGGGATTTACTAGCTCCGCACTTTTGTGGAGTGCACTGCGCACTAGTGTTGCCAGATGCAAGCTGAAGAACTTTTTGGGGAATGTTGCTCAAAATTACAAAACAAAAAACCTACGGTATTTACCGCAAATAACAGTTAAATGTGCAGTCATTTTGAGCCAAATCCTCAACAATTCTTGAGCTTGTGTCTGGCAACACTGGAGCTCAGTGCTCTCCGCAAAAAGTGCGGAGCTAGGAAAACCCAGCTTTATGGAATATTATCAAACCCTTTCTCAGCACACATCTAGGGCCTAACTGAACCAAAATTCAGCTTTAAAATGTATTTTACCTCCTTTCCACTCTTGTTTTAGCTTGCTAGATCCATTTTGCAGCCAAAGATGCCATTTTTCACTGGTTTGCACTCTCTCCAAAAAGCCCTTAGATTGCAAAAAAATAATATCAACATTTCTTCATTTTTTCATATCAAACTTCTTGAAAAATTTCTATGAAGCAACGTTTGGCTGAAATACAGAGAATATAGGTAAACTGGAAATGGAAAAGTGAAAAATATATTTAGTTTAGGGTGAACTCTCAGAAAGCATCAAGAGAAATTAGTAAGCATATAGAGTACGGTATAGAATTTGAGGAAATCGGCTGCTAATTCCCTCTTGCCACGAAGCTGCAATAGGTTAGTTCTAAGAATGCACCAACATCACCATTAATGTAGTTTTGTGCGAAATACAGTACAATAAAGAGGCTCACATGATTGAATTATTGGCTCTATTCCTACCAAATTCAAAAGGATAAGTAATAAAATATTATGAAGAAATTATGCAGCTAATTTAATAAATGAATAAAATTCGGTATTTATTCATAAACAGGTTTCAAGATTATGTACAGTGTCATCTGATAGATCATCTTCAGTGTTTAGTACAGACTAGTTTTGCCTTGCTCTAATGGTGTGAAAAGTATAGCTCAAAACGCTTTTGCTACTCGAACAAGGTCAGCTCTATAAATGGAATCTGAAATTTTCACATTATTTGTAAACAAATTATGTTTTTTATATGTCATTGTCACTCAAGCCACCTTAGTAAAGGGCCTAGACCTTAGCCACTCTTATTTAAGACAGTAATTATCATATATAAATGGAATACATACTCATAACACATTTAGCGACATCAGTTCTGCCAAATGCAACTTTCATATTCCCAGCCATCACTACTTTTCCAGTACCGTATATGAAAATTGCATTGCCAGTTCAACCATGACTCTCCTGAGAATGTTATTTATGGCTTGAGGGATATCTTCGCCACCCACACTCGATTAGAAATTAATAAGAGCACGAGTAGTAGTAACAACACTTAATGACTGTAATGAATTTTCGGCTGAACGCGTAGACCAAATTCTAGGAATTTTGCATGGATGTTCCTTTTGGGAATGCGCAGTGATGTATGTGTATGGACTTTAAGAATGTGCTTGCATTTAATGGATATTAATTTAAAAGGATAAAAGGAAAAGCACTCTGACCTTCTTCTAAAAAACATATGATTTATGATGGACTTTTCCATCATAATATGGGATCAGCATCAGATTTCAAGATAGTAGGCTACATCTCAGGATAGCTCTCAGACCACTTTATTCTTCTGGTCGAGCCTCCATCAAAGTCCAGATATTCATGAAAATAACAGTTTTGTCTAAGAGGAACTGAATAATCTTCCCATTTAGTAAAATAAAGATTTATTACTGAGTAAATAATTATGTATAATTGGTACCTACATATTTAATTATTCTATGAATTAATTTATCTGAAATTTGAAAGGCGTTTTGAGATAAAATTTATTAATCAGCTGTTTAGAACAATATAAGTAGCCTATGGCTACAGATGTATGGCTTTAATGTCTTATAGAAATGTAGGCTTGGTGACGTGATAAGAATTTATTTTGTTTTGTGAAATAAACATAGATACGAATAGAGTAGCATCAATTTTATATATCACATGTTGATAGATACATTATCTCGGCCTTTGACAACAGCGATTTTTTTCTCACCAGAATATCGAGATCATGATATTGATATCCTGGTAAGATAAAAATGGCTTACCATTTTCTTTAACAATATTTGCACTTTGCACTAATATTTTCCATTTGCACTTTCAAATAATATTTTGACAATTTCTGTATAAATAATCTGTAGACGTTTTGATGGATTTGAAGATGATTTAGGAATGTAGTTGATATTGCAAAAAATATCTAGATGTAGTATCCAATTTTGTTAATCAGGTGAGAACATATTTTTTTCATGTGTTGAAGTGTTTAAACGGTGAAGTCAAGCAAAGCGAGCCTGCCGGCTAGTAATTTATGTAACAGCATATAAGATCTATTAGCATATTATCATATTTATCCATTAGCATATATTATTATAATAGCATATTCGTACATGTGTGTATCTTTTAGGAATAGATTCAAGATGAATACATAATAATAAGCAAACACTTCATTAAAATAAGAAACACTGTAGCCACTTATGCACTTCACGTGGAATGATGCATTGTGGGAAATTAAATGTAACTATATATCAATTGGATTTAAAATCATCTGCCGGTGGTTCGGAACCCACCTAAAACTGCAGGTCCAACTCATCAATCACCATCATCCAATTCATCACCCACGCACAGGTTTCAGACATGTGGGCTTCATCCCCCCAAAAAAAATGTTTTAAAAAATAAGCAAATTTACCTGACTCCAAACATTCTTTCAACAATGCTGTTATATTTCTGCTTTGTGACTTTGTGAATGGGTAAAATGTCGTTGTATTGCTGTCCACTAGCCACCGTGCACAATCACCAATGCATTCTCTTCATCTGGGAGTTTGCATAGACAGCATACATCTGAAAAATGTTTATATATTGATATTATGTTCTGCTTGATAGGCTCTTAATAATTATTATAAATGAAGTTTATTCGTAAATAATTATATTCTTTGAATATAATATTTTTTTTCCCCATAAATAATTTATTCATCCCTTTGGCTCTTTGGAGATACCCTATCAGACATCAGCATCAATCATATTCTCAGCTACTGATCACAAATAATAAATGACGAGGAACACACATGAAAATACGGGATAATCGATTAGGGAGTCAATGACATGGCCTATTCATTTCTCAATTGAAAATTCTTTTTAAATATTTCTTTCAACCCGAGATTTCCCAAGATATTAGTCGTGAGAAACAAATAAATTAAACTGCTATAGATAAAATAAATAATAGCTCTTATTAGTAGATCGAGGTAGCAGTGGTACTGTGCATACGTTGTCAGAACAGGCTCTGCGAGTTTTGAAGCATAGAATATTAATTCGAACGGATAAGTAGTATTTTTGTTTATAATTATTAGTATTTATAATATCTTAATAATTTACATCATTAACTTGTCTAATATAAGTTAAAGTATTTAAATAAAAAGTCAAATTCTATTTTCGAGGTTAGGTGTACCGATATTGATCAATTTTCTTGTAATTAAATAGTCTCAAGTTGACAATTGTAATAAATTAAGTAATATTTCATTAAACATTTAACTAAAATCAATTGAAAACAATTTTTAGCTAGGAAAATGAGTCCAAACAAGGCATCTAAATCTAATTGTTTAACTAAAACTCAGGTAGCTACGCGATCTCAGCAATTATTAACAAAAAAATCTCCAACAGCTCTTAAAGCTACTGTAGATGTAGAAGAAAAGGTTGCTAAACTATTGAGTGATCACACCAAATTGAAAACAAAATTAGAAACATCACTAAAAAATTCTGAGGAAGAACGAATAGGGTTAGTGGATCACATAAAATCTCTGGAAGTTATTGTAAAATTGCAGCAGGAAGACCATAAAACTGAAATACTAAATCTCACGAGTCAATGTAGGTCTATGTCAGAGGAAATCGAAATATTAAAATCAAAAATAAACTTGGCTAATGTAAGATCTGAACCTCTGATCAATACAAAAAAAGTAGAACCTAAATCAAATGGGGAAAAAATAAATAGAAATGGTCAAACAAAAACGTATAGTCAGGTTTTGCAAACAGCAACCAAAACTAAAGTAAGGGCAAATAACGATAGGAAAGGTAGAGTACTGCTCTTGACATCCAGTCATGGACGAGACTGTAGTGACCTACTAAATAAAAGATTAAAAAATAAGTATGAAGTTCAGAGCTTTTTCAAACCAAGTGCCCCTATAAACGCAATCGTAGAGTCAGCACAGGAACAAACTAAAGATTTTGGAAAAAACTATTTTCTAATAGTACTGGGTGGCTCAAACAATATAAATGAACCTAATCTAAAACATCTTCCTGAAATAAATGAAAAAATTAAAGAGATTGTGCCACTCAGCCAAAAAACTAATGTAATAATAAGTACAATTCCGTATAGGTTTGATAGGCCAGAGCTAAATGAAGTCATTAAGTCAACAAATAAATCAATTCATAATACAATCAACAGCCTAAAAAATAAGAATTCTAAGCAGTTGGGGACTTGTTTTCTAAATGAAAGGCTGAAAAAACAAAACTTCACTAATCATGGTCTACATCTAAATAAATCTGGCAAAGTAATATTTTGTAATAGGCTGGCAGAGCTGATTGAAAGTCGTTTGCTATCTACTGTCAATAATTCTCCTAAACAATCATCTAACGAACCTTTTTTAGTAAAATGGCTCAAAACCGGGAAGGGAAACTAGTTTCAGATGATAAATTCATATCTTCAATTGTATTGAAAGACGTTAATCGATCAAAAAATCAGGATAGCATTAGTGGAAGGAACTCTTGTAGCAATCTGATAGGCTCCCAAGATTCTAAGAGATTAAGTAAATCTACTTCAATATGCAAAAGCAACGATAAAGTAATAAGGGATGATAGGGAAGTACCGGTACTCACTGTGTTCCATCAGAATATTCAATACATTCGTAACAAAATAGATAGAATCGAAGTATTTTTTAAAGAAGAGGCTCCTGATATAGCTATTTTCACAGAGCATGGTTTAAAAGAAGATGAATTGTCACAACTTACTATTCCAAACTATTCATTGAAAACGTCGTATTGCAGGACATCTCATCGAAGTGGGGGAGTAGCTATCTTCACTAAAAATGCTAAGAATATGCAAACATTTAATTTAGAATATGTAGAGAAATTTGCTGTGGAAATGGATTTAGAAGTTACTGGTTTGAGAGTAAAAATCGACAATAATTTCGAAGTAGCGGTGTTAGGTATTTACAGGTCACCAAATGGGGAATGGAACAATTTTTGTGAACTATTCAATAGGCTTTTAGAGATTACTACTACTCGTTTTACAAACGTTATTGTTGCGGGAGATTTCAATACAGACTTTGCAACACAGAATAAAATGACAGAAGATTTAAAGGATATTATATGCATGAATAACTTGGAAATAAAAGTTCATGAATATACCAGAGTCACAAGAACATCACAAACAATAATTGATAACATCCTTACTAATATAGATTACTCTAAAACAAGATTAGGCGGCTCGGAACGATCTGATCATGACTATCAAATCTTAGAGGTGGGGTTGCAAGGTCATAAATCAATTAAAAAGAGTAGAGTAATGAAAGAAATTCAACAATGTGAACAGGGGAATATCGATTGTTTGAAGCAGAATCTGCTACAAGAAAACTGGAGTAGGGTAATAGCAATAGTTTAAATGACAAATATGATAGTTTCATTAATATTTTAAGGTTTCATATTACTGTGAGTTGTCCAGTTAAAAAAGTCCCTGTAAAGAACAAATTAGACAAGATTGAAGAGTGGATAACTGATGATATCCTTGCAGAAAGAAATAGGGTTAAAGATGCATATGATGAATTCAAACTATCTAGAGATATGTTAAGTGAAGATAATTACAAAGCTCTAAAGAAAAATTATACAAGAGAAGTGAAAAGAGCGAAATGTAAGAAAACAGCTGAAATTTTGAATAATAGTGTGTACTTTAACACAGCAGTGTGGGATGTAATAAACAAAAATAGGCTAGTAGCTCATGTAGATGCTTATACTAGTGTCCCCAGAATAATTAACGAAAATAACAAATATATTGATGATAGTGTAGACATTTGTAATTTCTTTAACAGATATTATCAACTGGTTGCTAAGGATCTTCAAAAATCTCTTAATACAGGTATTAGTGATGCAAACATGAGGAATACTGAGGGGATTCAGAACGAATTAAAATTCCACCCAGTATGCCAAGACGAGTTTTCAAATATCATTGATAGTTTAAATAATAAAAAAACTGTAGGAATGGATGGGGTATCCAGTAAAATTCTGAAAGAATGTAAAGATCAATTGTTAGACCCTTTGATTCATCTGATCAATCATTCATTAGAACAAGGTGTTTTTCCAGATAACTTAAAAGAGGGGAAGATCTTGCCAATCTTCAAAAGTGGTGATAGAGAAAAGGTAGAAAACTATAGGCCCATTAGTATTTTAAATGTAATAAGTAAAATTTTTGAAAGAGTACTTCTAAATAGGTTACTTCTGCACCTTCAAGAAGCTAACTTTATCTGTGATGAACAGCATGGCTTCCAGAAAGGGAGATCAACAAAGACAGCCATAGTTTCTCTAGTTGAAAAACTAATAGATATAATAGATTCAGGTGATAAAACTACTGCAATCTTCTTAGATCTGTCAAAGGCATTTGATTGTGTTAATCATAGAACTTTATTGGAAATACTGCAAAATGTAGGTGTAAATGGGGTTGAACTGAAATGGTTTGAATCATATCTTATTGGGAGAAAACAATGTGTAGAACTAACTACAGTAGTTGGTAATAGTATAGTAAAGAATAAATCTAATAAATTAGAGGTGCAAGCTGGAGTGCCTCAGGGGTCAATACTAGGTCCATTGCTTTTTTTGTTATATGTCAACCGTTTACCTAAAGAATTAATTAGTGGTAGAGCCCTCTTATTTGCTGATGATACATCACTCATTTTCAGCAATTCCATTCTAGATAATTTAGAAATAAGTGCCCATATAGGTGTGCAGTCCATTGTCCAATTTTTAAATCAATTGAAATTAACTATAAATAGTAAAAAATGCCAATACCTTCAATTCAAAAACAAACGTAATTTAAATGAAGATAGGGCTATAAACATGTTTGTAAACGATAATCAATTAGAACAGGAAGAAAAAATTGCATTTATAGGAGTTATGTTGGATAGACGATTGACCTGGACTCCATACATTGAGAAAATATGTAGTAAAATTTCATCTGGGGTATTTGTCCTGCGACAGCTCGCTAGATTAAATGACAAAAAGTTACTTTTTACAGCTTACCATGGGCTCTTACTGTCACATATTAGGTATGCTATCTTAGTATGGGGTAATTCATCAAAACAAAATCTTGATAGGGTGTTTAAGATCCAAAAGAAAGCGGTTAGGTGTATAGAAAGAGTAAATAGATTAGATTCATGTAGGCCGTTGTTCAAGAGACTTGGTCTCCTAACTGTACCCTGCTTATATGTGTATGAAGCTACTCTATATGTAAAAACGAATGATATTAACCAAAATCTTGATGTACATGATTATAATACAAGACGCCGAGGAGATTATCACTTGGTGAGTCACAATAGTAGTTTATTCGAACAAAAACCTAGTTATATTGGTAGGAAATTCTACAACAAGCTACCGCAGTTTTTGAAGAGTCTTGAAAATATAGAAATATTTAATGAAAAATAAGACGAAATTGTCACAACCACATTTATTAAAACTTCGAGAAACTAGTTTCGGTTGTTACACCATTATCAATCTCAATCCGAATGAGATTGATAATGGTGTAACAACCGAAACTAGTTTCTCGAAGTTTTAATAAATGTGGTTGTGACAATTTCGTCTTATTTTTCATTATGGATACCTTCCACAATATCACCTTCGCCATTACTAAGAAAGTTATAGAAATATTTAGTTGATAAAGCTTTTTATAGTGTACAAGAGTTCCTTTCACATCAAAATAATTAAGCCTCACCTCAACTAATTGAAGTAATTATGGTATCTAGTGTATAATATTGTTGATCTGACTTGTCTTATACTCCTTAAATGGAGTCTCCAAGACGTACCGTAATCTACAAAAAAAAAAAAAAGATTAAATTGCAGGTCACGTATTCAGCTTTCCTCACGCAATATTCAACCCATAAAAGTTGAGTGACAGAAATAAATTTATTTAACTCCCAATATTTTTGGGAAGCAATCACCAAAGCAGTTGCGTTCACAGCCTTAATGGAAAATTATTATGAATTCAATCAATGCTTATAAGTGAGTACATCAATAATTAGGTAACCTTTTAGTATAGCTCTATAGTTTCATTAACAAATCCATTTATTTGATGTTTTCATATTAATTTTCCACTTGAAATTTAAACATAAATATTATTTGAAAACACTTTACTGGTAAACTTAACTCTTACTTATTCATGTGATATCTATTTCGCATTGTTGTAATTCTTCCTCAATCACAGTTGAAGGTCTACTGAATCAGGTTTTGAGTACTGGGCTTTGAAAAAAGTTTTACGTTTTTCAAAGCCCAATTTTCAAGACCTGATTCAGTAATCTCCAACCGTGTCTGAGTAAGCATTATTTGAACAATGCGAAATAGCTACCAGCACACACGGATAAGTGTTAATAAATTCACCAGTAGCATATTTTCAACAATTATTCATGTTTGAACTCATTTATACCGTACTTATTTTTATTACGTTCGATAGCCCACATACTGGTAGTCATCTTTCAAAAAATAACTATGACCAGCTAACTATAATGAGAAAAACTTATGACCAAAGGCTGCATTGTTTAATTTGAAATAATTACGAAAAGGTTTGAGAAAACCAAAGTTTTGTACTGCCGTTACTTTTAAAATTATTTGCAAAAATATTCAAGTAGCAAAGTAGCAATTAAAATACTGCAGACGTTCTTTGTAGTCAATTTTAAAAAATGTATTTAATTGGTTGATGCTGTTTGTTAGTAATTTTTCGATCTCCTGTAAAATTAATTGGTATGCTACATGAAATGAAAAACTATTTCTAATTGGACAAATGTTCCATGAAGTAGCCTATCGTAGATGAGGACCCTAATTGTTCAATACGGTATATTCTGCAAAAGCAACTTGCAGTCTACATTAATAAGAATTAAACCAAAAAGAAGTATTATACTGTACTGGATTATTTTTTGAGACCCGTGCACCCGGGTTTGTATATTTTCTCTATAACTAACACATCAATCCCTTGACTCTCCCAAAATCAAACAAATTTGATAAAATTAGATGAAATACAAATAAGTTGTAGGCTACTTACCGTACTCAATGTGCAACTCGTTCTTCTCGGTGTAGAATTACGGTACGGTATACAAAAAACAGGAACAACTTGTCGAGCTCACTTCACAAATACTTTCGCCTAGCAAGTCAGAACTAGACATGGTCAGTTGGTCTTGGATTATAACAAAGATGAAGAGTCTGAAAATCCTGTGTTGGCGGGAACGAAACAATGAAGGAATTAGTTGCTGCCTCCAAAACCTGCCGGGCACAACCCGCACGCACAACATTCTTGAATAGAATCTTCTGTATCCCCGACTATTTCCCAAAATAGCAGCCGCCATGCGACCCCCTCTCCCATTTCCAGTTAAATGCCTTGCCAGCCTGTATTCAACGGTTTTCGCTATGACAATTATAGTTTGCTTCTAGGGATTTCCATTCAGTCTTTATTACTTTTAAGCCTACACTGGTGTTTGAATTTTTTCTCTCACTCTCGCGAGCTCACTCTTCTCTCTCACTTCCTCCTCCCTACTCACACTTCAGCAACATTACAAAAACAGATTCCAATCACCTGGTTTTGTTAACACTATTTTAAATTGCATCTGCATCTGGTATAAGGGTAGCTATTAGTTTTTTATGTACAGTACCGGAATGCAACTCAGTTGCATTTGTAACAGGTTTAGCTACATGACATGTCACTGACTAGTGCACTGTATATGAATATTTAATGCATATTATATTGTATAGATTATTTTATTATATTGATAATATTAACTGACTTTCATTCCACGTATAGCTCATGTATTGACTGTACTTAAATTATTCTGACATACCTGCTACGTAATACACAATTCACAAAATTATTTTAACACGATAGATAAGTAAAAGGGAGGACGGCCTCCATTGACTTTGGACTTTGACAATAACGATTTTCTTTTCGTGGGTTTGAAGGGCTCTCAGGCAACTTGCATGAAGTTGACACAGTAGGCCTAAAAGGAGAAAAGATCACTACTTAATATTTTGCAGACGGCCTTCAAATGCTCATTTCTATCACTGTTCAGATTTAAGTTAATATAATTTTATTGATTACCAAGGTGCTCCAACACCACTGCCTAGCAAGGATTAAATACCAGGGGGGAATGAAATCTCCCCCTCCCACCAGTTAATAGGGGGATTTGGGGGTCCTCCCCAGGAACTTTTTAAAAATATTTATCATTTTTATAATGATGTTTTTAGAATTTAAAAATAATTTTTATTTAGACATTTCAATTAAAGCAATTGTTAATTTAAATGAAATATATCTCCAATCCGGAAGAGTCAGTGACAGATAACACTGAAAATCACTGCATTGCCACATTGCTCACTAAACTGTACTTTTTGCAATAATTTCCATGACAATTAAACTCTTGTGCTAAATAAAACTAAGGTTTATTTTTGTATTAACTGTTTTAATTTAATCTGTAATTATTAGTATTGTGAAAGATGACTACAACATTCCGGGGAGGGGGGGGATTTATCCCGATATCCCCCCCTGGCTACGCCCCTGCCCAACGCATCATAAAATTTATTGTGATAGTAAAATGTGTCATGCCACGAATCAATCAACAAATAATATGAGGGAAGAGGTTGATTACCACAAAAAAGGTTAGCGTTGCACTTTCAAGACCTAAAAAAAATTCTTCAGGGGAGAAACGTCAGACGCCTCCCCCATCATTTTTTCAGGGTTTCGTCAGCATCCACATGTTATT
The DNA here is from genome assembly GCA_948455865.1 of Conomelus anceps. Classification (NCBI taxonomy): domain Eukaryota; kingdom Metazoa; phylum Arthropoda; class Insecta; order Hemiptera; family Delphacidae; genus Conomelus; species Conomelus anceps. The sequence continues at coordinate 63,824,832 of OX418222.1, forward strand.
ACAAAATTACTTTTTAAAGTTAAAATTTTGAAGTGGATGTGTTATTAATTAAAAGTTAAATTGTTGTTTGTTTTTTGCACATTCTCTAGTTGCCAGTTGCAGCAAGTTCTATTCAGTCATAATAATTTTTATTAATTTCGAATTCCTTTAATTGCTATTACTTTATACTGAAGACTTCCGCAATGGCGGATATTGACAACAGCATTGAAAAGCTCATGGGAATCGATGAATGCTACTGTACAAAAATATCAGTCACCACCGGGAATCGAACCACGGACCTCTCAATTGCCGGTTGAGCGCCTTAACCACTAGACCATGGAGACCTTTCTGCACAGGAGCATTCATTTTCAACTTGGCCATATCGGCTCGTATCTCACAAGTTAGTTTGAAGTGACTGACAATTGAATAAACTGACAAATATACATAAACATGTATATTTTATGTATATTTGTCAGTTTATTCAATTGTCAGTCACTTCAAACTAACTTGTGATAATTTTTATATTTTTACACAATTTACATATTCCAGTATTAGTGAATAGTTCTATGTAAATTCAAGAAATTACAGCAAAATAGAAGAGACATTTATCGAATTTTTCAAAGCTCTCTCTCATGTAATTCCCCCTAGCTTCCACAAGTTGTTCATTGAATGTTTTTTAGTTGGTCTACACTCGAATTTTATCTTTAAATTGAAAAGATAATTCAAATTAGTTACACAGATACTTCTGATTGCCAGTGGGCAACTAGGCATAGCTGAAATACTTAATTAATGCTATTTGAAAAATCTTGTCGCTGATTGAAAATTGGTATTTAGGGTGCTGAAGAGGTAAGGGAGCCTCCAGCCTCTGCCCCGTATCACAAAAGGTCTCTGTGTGGACCTGATTGTAATAATAATTCGAAACCACTATAACTTGTTAAATTGGCACTATAAAAGTAATATTTTTTTATATTTCATACATGAACTATAAGCATATATACGAATAGTGGGTTCAATTTCTTAAACAAGCGATTTCACGAAAGCAATGATTTAAGCTTCCACTTTAACCGATTTATAAACTTCATTTTAATAAATACTCGTAAAAATTACTCTTTTTGAGCAGATTCCCATAATGTGGACTAAAATGAATGAGTTCAAGTTTTTCTAGTCATTATAGTCTACAATCTGTTAAAATAATTTTAGAGGGGCTATTTATCAAAATTTTCCTGGGGAAGGACTCCCGGACCCCCCTCGCTGGGAAGTATTCCATAACCCCCAGATCCCCCGGGAGGGCCCCAAAATCTCCAATAACACCCCCATCCACCATATCGAAATATTCGATACGCTACTGGATCAGATGAACACGTTTCCACCACCCGATTAGAGAATAAAAATATTGAAAACCTGAATGGAATAATTTCTATGTTGAAGAATCATCAGTTTGTGGATGGAGAAATATTGAATTTTGTAGCTCTTCACGGATTTTTAGCTCATTTTTAATTTTGTGAAAATTGAAACCAAGAATCATTTTAATCAAGACCATATATCAAGCTAGTGCAAACACGAATCAGGAAAAAACAAGAAATTATTATTTTATATTAATTTATGAATAGAATATCCAACTTCATAAATTTTAGCACTCGTTAGCTCGTTTGATAAAATAAAAAATAAGGTTGAGCTAAAAGTTGACATCAATTCACTGACTTTTAGGTGATGAGAGTGGAGGGAGTCGGTCCACTACATGGAAGTTCCCAATCATTTTGCATGTTTGACTGTACTGATATTTGTAAAGTAACTGACATCGTTGTGTTGCAATGTGTATTTCTCTCTTTCTAAATTTAAACCCGTATCTTTCCTTCAGAATTCAAGCATTGGCGCTCAGATTCTTAAATGTGACGTTAGTACTGACTTCCTTCAAAAAGACTTCCTGGCCAAAAAGGCCACTTTATTTTTCCTTAGTTAATTACAATCAACCACACTTTTCGTCAGCAATGTACATGTTTATGGATTCATCTGAAAGCTAATGAATCGGAATTGTTTTTCATGTAATAAGCTAGTTACAATCCATTGGAAAATATTCTTGAAAAATCTGATTGAAATTCCAGAATGAAATTTGAAAATCAACTTTTCGAATTTTGACTGCAGATAAAAATATGGTATATAATGTGGTTTGGCAATGAAAATGGATTGATCTTTTTGAGAATATTCTTGTCTGTGCAACAATAGTTTCAGAATTCTAATCCGAAAATTAATTTCTGGGTTATAGAGCATTTAATGGCAGAAAGTGGTTATATTTGGAAAACTCTGATGTATCAATACTTCTCAAAACCGATGGTTGAAAAAATTAATATTTACTTGACATTTTTTGTTGGAAATTTGATGTAGAACCTTGAGTTAACAGGATTTACACTTCATGCAGGACACAATAATTATGTTTTATTTATTCGTATGCTTCAGCCTCGTTTGTGCTAAAGGCTTGTGCAGATGGCATGAGCGAAAACAAGCCAACGGACTTGTTTTGAAAATGAAAAGTTGAAATCCAACGCCTTTTGGATATCTATGAATTGTCAATCAAAACCTACAAATTAAACCAAAAATTTAAAAAATATATGCTTATATCAAGCTCAATTATACAGATTATGCAAGTTCTACATGCATAGTAACTTGAGTTACTAATAAATTGATCAGCTCGCATCTTTTGCCATTGTACATGATGATTTTCCATGTTTTATATAATCAAACATTATCAGGTGAAAACATAGTGTATGAGTTTTATAATAATCTTTCATTAAGAAATTTATTATCAAGTGGAATTATTTCATGATACAAAAATGTAATAAGTAAAATTGTGTAATTGGAACTAGAATACGTATGTTGGCAACGGCCGCCATCTTTGTCAACAAATGGGATTGACATTTTTTTCCTGTATTTAGGTAAACTACAAGGTTCCTATACAGATACTACAGATACTATACAGGTACATACAAATAGATACTTAAAGGCACTATCTCACCATCATCCAGCCCAATCCCTCTCAGTGGTCAATAGTCTAATTTCCAGATCAGTTTGCCTCAGTGACGACCACAACAGAAAAGATGAAATGGAATACATATCATCAGTACTGAAGAATAATGGCTACAGCAATAGATGCATAAAAAACTCAATAAAAAAAACAATTATTAAAAGACGTCAATGAAAAGAAAAAAGAGGAAGTGTCTTACAAAAAATGTGTATTACTACCATATATTAGAGGCACCACAGACAGGATAGGTAGGATTTAAAAAAAACATGAAATCAGACCAGTTTTCAAACCCAGCCAAACAATAGCTCAAATTTAAAAAAAAACCCACACAAAAAATTATTTTAGAAAATCAGGGAGTGTACAGTATTTCCTGTTTCAACTGCAAGAAGAAATATATAGGACAGACCAACAGAAGAATCTCCGCCCGCATAGAAGAGCACAAACTCAGCATCCGCAACAAACAACCCACCTCTGCTTTATTCCAACACGAAAATACAACAGGCCATAAATTAATTTTGATAGTGCTAAAGAAATAGTCAACATACAGGAGTATAAAGTCAGAATAATTCGGGAGGCGCTGGAAATTGAAAAACAAGGCGAACTTAACAAAAGAGATGACAGTCTCAATATTTCACCTGCATGGAAAATAATTTTAAATCACAACCCACCAACAACTGAAGCTAATCTAACGGTACCATCAGAAGAGGTCAACGACATTGCAGTCCGAGGCCTTCAAGAACATCGACCTGAACAGGAGAGGGGTGGGAGGTATGCCCTCCGCCCTTGAAGAAATTCACAACTTCTAACAACCCTCTGAAGGCAGTGTGGTACTGACCACTCTCCAAGTCAGAAGATGTTGCCTGTGATGGCAACGAAACGTCACGTGAGTAACGATTCAAAAAATTATTATCTTGCTAATCGGATGTACCCGGAAATACACCATTCATATTTTTCCATCCGCGAGTCTTTAAAATGTAACATATATATATATATAAGAATTATTGTATGTGTAATTTTAATTCTATTAATTCGTCTAATATATTGAAGTAGTCCCGAACCACATTATTATTCTTATTAATATCTATTTTGATATCGCCATCAGCCTGACATTTGTTGATACCCTGTTGAATTTCTTTCATAAATTCTTCAAAAACTTCCATGAATTTTATAAATACGGTATAGCTAATTAATAAGAAAAAATACTACCAACAATTCACTATGACCCTCTTGTGTATGGATTGGCGGTCAATCGAGTGTTTTATTTAAAAATTGTCATTTGGCCACTTTTAAGAATAAGCTAATCTTGGGAATGTTTTTTCATACCATTTTCCCCCTAATTGCAACATGGTTCTACTCATTGGCTCTTCAAATATTTTGATTCTAAACTCACATGGCTTTGAATCAGGCCCGTGCTGGCCCGCCGGGACACCAGGACGTATCCCGTTGCGCCCTCCAGCCAGAAAAATTTTGGCGCCCTCCTGTTCTGAAACTGACGTTTCATGACGAGTTTTATCGTCGATATAGCTGAGCGGCCGGGTTGAGTGTTGCGACTGTAGGGTGTAGGCTATACTACTGAATGAACTTGATTCTTCCAGTACTCGTGCGGGGCGCCCTCGGCTAGTATCTGGCCAATTTCGACCCAACATTATTCAAATCCCAATAACCTTTTCCTTCTAAAGCATTAAAGGTAATAGAATTATAACCAGATTGAGATCGTCTTCGACAAACGAAAATTTAGAATCTTTACTGTTGAAATGCACTCAGAAGCTGATATTTTGAACTCCATAGATCCAGACACCATCAGGGGCGCACCCAGACTTTTGATTTGGTGGGGGGCTTACCCGTCCTACCAGGTAAAATTATTTTTGGAGGGGAAGGGGGGGAAAATTGGGATTTTTCTGAGTTTTATTCTACAAGATTGTGGCCTGATAAAGTTCCTTGAGGGGGTTCATTACTTGACTTTTTAAAGTGTATTAGCTATGGGGAAACAAAATGTGTCTTATTTGTACAGAGTGTTTCAAGAGTTAAAAATGATTCTGCCAGACTGCATAAGCATCTTCTCATGAGGATAAAAAAATCAAATTAATGAAGATCCGCAAACGCTTTGTTACAGAAATACAGAGGGTAAAGATCGCAGCTATTCCATCATAAATTCAGAAAACTCCAAGGCCTTCATATAGGTGGTGTGAATTAAATTGAATTAATATAATATTGACTAAATGTGCTACAAGATCTACTATTATACATTTTAATGATGCCCACACCATTCTGATACTTTTGCTTGTGTAATAAAGTGAACGTAAAATGCCAGTCTGAACGCAAATCGAGATTACATAATCTTTGAGTTGGTGGGATATTTTACAAAAATTCACAAAATGATCATGAAAACACGTTTTTTATTGTCGGCTCAATGAGTAAACTAATTTAATTGGCAATGAACCAAATCTTTTTCAAATTCCCCTTCAGAAAACTTGTGAAATCATTTTTTTTTTTATTAAATGTGAATGTACCTAATAATTAAGAACCAGGGCTTAATTTCAGCCGGAGCACACCGGAGCGGAGCTCCGGCTATCTAAATCGATAATAGAATAATTTGTTTTAAACCAGATCTGAACTAGCTGGAAATGATTTTGTTTTTTTTTTAATTTAGACTTACTAAGTTTCTGACTTTTGTAGTTATGGTTTTCAAGTTTTCGTCAAAATCATTTAAGACCTTATTTTTAAAAACCTGAATGTTATTATTTTGTAACTTATATTATGCAATATTATATGTGCATTACTAACCATGCTCAAATGCGTTTAAAATGCACCAATTCAAGTGTAATTTTCAACAATTTCCCGGGGAAGTACCCCCCGGTAAATCACAGCTCCGGTACTTCTCAATTTAGAAATTAAGCCCTGTTAAGAACGATCCCAAAGCTTAGTCGAGTTTTATTGAGTCGAAGCACACAGATTTTGCACAGATGCTATTGCTTTTGCGCACTTGCTATTCTTGTGTATTTTGATCCAATTTAAATTCTGATTTCATGAACTCTGGGTGCTCTATTCGCAATCAAAAACCAAGTTCATACCCTTCAATCTAAAAAACGCCTTCGTTTGGCTTTTTTGAGTATTTCATAGAATAACTCAATAACCACTATTAAATGTAATATAATAATGAATGATTCAACCTGATCTGACAAATTCCCAATTAAAGAAAAGTTAATATAGGTACTGATACAACAATAATTAATTGTAAACCCATAAAATTGTTTGAACAAATTGAATCAATTAAAACTTATTCATTCATTTTTCATCAATCATTGCACCAAATACCCTTTGCAATAATAATGTATAATATATTTCATGAAATCATATCAAAAGCAAACAAAAATAAACACTATTGAATAGATCATAATATAGGCTACCAATTGAGCTGATTCGACACAAAACAAAATATTAGTCTTGATTACTTGAATCTAAAATAGAAGATAATATTGTTTAATCTGACCGATCTGACACAAATTTTCTTTTGAAGAAAAGCTAATTCTGTTACAATTATTGTGAAAATTCAAACTTGCACATTTGTCACCGATTATTGCGCTAAGCAATAAAAAAAAACAATACTCGCTCACAACTACTTCTGATTTTAAAATCCGTAACTTATTCACAGTTCAGGCTATTTTAAAAGATCTAAGCCAAAGACGATAATTTTGGATATATGCTACTGGATAATGTGATGTTATAAAAACTATTACAAGTCCAGGATTCCAGCAGCTAACTAACCATAATATTATCCTACTCAAAGCTCAATAAGCTTCTCACAAGGTATTACAGTATGTATTTCTCACAATAGAAGTGCTTGAATAATTAAAAATAAAGATAAATACACCATCATTTTTGATTTACATAGCTTACATAAATATACAAATAGTCTATATAAAGTAAACACTCAACTTAGTAAATCATCTTATTCAGCTTAGTAAACAACTTATAACATAAACAATTCAGTGACAGTGTTATCAGAGAGAATATTTGAGAACAGCTGATTGATATATCATGATAAATTACGTGATTTGTTCTTATGTGGTAATAAAACTTAGAAGAAATGTATCCAAAATCGCACAATACTTGGTTTTTAACCGACTTCCAAAAACAACAAGGTTACTATATTCAACCTGTTTTTTTTTTTATGTTTGTACATCAATCATTCGAACAATATTGAACCGATTTCGATGAATTTTTTTTAAATGAAAGAGCATCGCTCAGCGGTGGTCCCATCCAAGTTTCGCAAGGATCGGCCCAATACTTAGCCCAATATTAAACAAAAAGGAGCATTCTTCGAAGTCTTCATTTCAATCAAGTTTGAATAGGATAGTTCCACACATAACCGCCAATCGGATAACCGGTGTCGTTTACCAGGCTGATCATTGTATCATATGGAGCGCTTTACAATAAGAAGAATATAATATTTCTGTCCATATGTTCATATGAAAATTGTAAATAATATTTAGTTGATGTTATTGAGTCATAGCAATAAGGTTATTTAATTTCAATCATGAGTTGGAGTGAAAAATGTTTTTGAAATCGTTAATTTCAAAAAAATAATTGAACAATATTCTTCAAAGCTATTGATTTTTCGTCAAACACGCCACTTCACCAAGAATTTGGAAAAACAGCTAATCTCAGAAGTATTTTCAGTTTCACTGCTGTGTTTGATTAAGAATATTTATTCGCCATTAAATACATGTGTAAATAATGATCCTTTTGTACTAGCTCAAAGTATTAAAAAAATATATATGACTAATACACGAAAAATATCGTACATAACTTGTCCGGGAAGATGTTTACCATACTCGTATGATAATACCGCACTCAACTTCATTTCCTGCGTTACGGTAACTTATCATATTTTCAGTAAACACAATTTTCCACACTTGTAACGTGATATAGGACTTTCGGTGTAGGTATATTCTGAAAGGGACCACATCAGAATGAATCAAAAGCCATTTCACTTTTAAGAAGCCTTTTGCTATACAATATTCCACATTAAATAAAACGTTGTAGAATTTTCCTTAGTTTATCTTTTCTTATAAGTGGATTCTTAGTTACTTAAGTTTGAATGTTACAAATTAATTAGTGGCTTGCTAATTTGATAAATATTTCATAATGTAGGCTTTAAGAAATTTCTCATGTTTTCAAAGTTTGAAAATTCAACTAAAAAGCTTAAAATAAAACATATTTTAAAACAAAAAAAGAAACCGACTTCAGTGAAATGATAAAATACTCACGTACTAAAAAGTTTAAAATAAAGTATTTACTTTGAACTGAGAAAATTTTAAATTTCATACAAGTGATCTTTTGAAGTCGGCGCCAAATTTCCCATAAACTTCTAAAATATAACAGAATTACTCTTTGATGTTTTCTATGACGAAATAATTGAACAATCTAATATCAAAACTGACACTGAATTTCAGTAAAAGTTAGTGTAAATCACATATTTAATTGAAATACAGTGTTAGTTTTGATATTAGATAGAATTTTTTATCAATTAATGTATTTCAGTAAAAGTGAGTGTAAATCACATATTTAATTGAAATACAGTGTTAGTTTTGATATTAGATAGAATTTCTTATCAATCACTTCCTGGTGGTTCGGAACCCACCTAAAACTGTAGGTCCAACTCATCAATCTCCATCATCCAATTCATTACCCACGCAAAGGTCTCAGACCCATGTGGGCTTCATCCTCCAAAAAAATACAGTGTTAGTTTTGATATTAGATAGAATTTCTTATCAACTTCATAAAATATTTGGCGCCGACTTCAAAAGATTACTTGTATGAAATTTAAAATTTTCTCAGTTTAAAGTAAATACTTTATTTTAAACTTTTTAGTACGTGAGTATTTTATCATTTCACTGAAGTCGGTTTCTTTTTTTGTTTTAAAATATGTTTTATTAAACGTTTATTATTCTGTTAAAACAAAAGTTAATTTAGTTTTTTATAGCTAAAGACATTGTCAAAAAAAGGTTCTCAATACTGTTCAATAACTAAAATCCCAATTGATGCTCGCGTTTTTCAGGAGAAGGCCGCATAAAATGCCTTCGGGGCCGTGACAGACAGACAGAAATTGAGATAAGACTTGTTTCGGCTTCTTTAATGTATAAATCGTGAAAATAACCAAAAAATATATAATTCTGATAAATTTACAGACAAAACTCTAATTTTATTCATATACTAGCCGGCAGACTCGCTTCGCTCGCCTTAACCGTCTAGCCAGGGGGCTCCGCCCCCTGGACCCCCGGGGGGGTCCAACTAATTTCCATTGTGATTAGATGAATTTACAGAAATAGGTGATTTTGGGGAGAATTTTGATACCATTACCTAGTATGCATCTAGGGTCTTAATCAAACATATACATTATATCATATTTCACTCCATGTGGCCTTGAGGTTCTTGAGAAACTGTGATCAACTGACTTCCAAAAATCCTAAATTTTGAATCATGTAACCCTATTTTTAACCCTCCAGCAAAGTTGTACCGAGCAATATTCTACTAATATTAAAAATTATTGCAATGTTAGCAGTTGGATGTGCAACTGCAAACTGATCTGATCGTGAAAGTGAGTGATCGTTTGAGGTAGTAGGCTAAGCAATTGAAGTGGGAAGGGGTCAGCCTACCGGCAGTACAGTCAGGTTCAGAACGGAATATGCAACTACAATGAGCATTCTTCATAGGAGAAAGAGACAGCATTCTTCTAGAAAGAGACAGAAACGTTGAGAATACGACTATACACTATGCGGAAGGGAATCGAAATGCATAATATGCATGTGCGATTAATCGGCTCCAGCAAAGTTGTACCGAGCAATATTGTACTAATATTAAAAATTATTGTACTTTACCTAACAGGCAGCTCGGCTACTTTTTTACTTTTCATAAACGTTGGCTTTTAGCTATTGAAATTATTTTGGTAGCTTGGGATAAGTTTGCTTTGTTTGAAACAAATTATTATTCATTAATAGACCTAACCTATTGAACTTGCCAGCCAAACAGCTTAAAGGAACAGCTGATAGAAGTCAACCGTTTTTATCATAAATGGCAGACGCCTTAGCAGCGTTATTTACACTGTCTTTGAACAGCAAAAAACTTTGCATTTAGGCTACCATACAGTCGGAGCCTTGCAATATGTGGGAAACATATGACTGGGTATGATGAAATGTTATTATGCCAGGTTGATGACATCTGTTAAGTGCAAATTTCAAAATATTTGGCTGTTTATCACCAAACTTTTCAAAAATCGTCGATTTTGGGGCTAATTTTGAAACTTTTTTCCAAGGTACATCTAAGGCCGATACTTAACATGAATACCAAATTTTATCTGATTTGACCTTATGGTTCTCTAGAAATTGTTGTCACCTAAATTTTCAAAAATCTTCAATTTTGGGGTAAATCTTAGCACGCGTCTAGTGCCCCTACTGAATACGTGTACCAAACTTTATCGTTTTTGGTTGAGTGGTTCCTGAGAAACTGTGATGAATGAGTGAGTGAGTCAGTCAGTGGTATACCAAATTTTATCGTTTTTGGTCGAGTGGTTCCTGAGAAGCTGTGATGAATGAGTGAGTCAGTCAGTGGTATTTTCAAAAATCTTCAATTTTGGGCCCATTTTGGGGTAAATTTTGAAACCCTTTCTTAGCACGCGTCTAGTCCCCCTACTGAATACGTGTACCAAATTTTATCGTTTTTGGTCAAGTGGTTCCTGAGAAACTGTGATGAATGAGTGAGTGGTATTTGGATTATATATATATAGATAGATAGATAGAAGATATTCTATAAAAAACCTGATCACATTTATATTCACCTACAGCTGATAATAACTCAAAATATATTTTGAAATCTATTGCAAATGCCATCATATGGTAGAATCGTAGAAACAACACTATTTTCTATATATAGTGATATATAGATATGTATATCAATGAAGGGCCTATTTTTTTTTTATTATTTATTTTATTCCTTTAACACATTACAAAATATAAAATACATTTTAAAAATACACAGCAAAAATGAAATAATCACAATTATACAAATTAAAACATAAGGAACTACTTCCCCAAAAGAGCAAGCTCGAGCTTGGGGAAGGAGCAGCCGTGCTTGGGCTTAACTAAAAACTAAATCCTTCTAACATAAAAAAAAATCAGTAACAATATAAAATTTTTGTGTAAGTAATTTATAATATGTGAGAGTAAGATATAATATTGTGCAGATGAGAAAAAAATTTAGACTTGAATGAATATTTACAGAGTAGTACAAAATTTAAATGTGGTGAGTCATTAATAAGTTTATACATGAAGAGTGTAAAATGACATACATAAGTTGTGTAGAACTGATACATAGATATAATAGATAGAATATAACTAAAATCTTATCCTATCGAACTCCAGAATCGCTCGGCCCTATCCCAGCCATGAGAGTCAACAAGATACTTTTTTAAATGCAAACTAAAATTCTTTTGGGCGATTACACCTCTGACATTGCTAGGGAGGGTATTAAAAAATAATGGAGATAGGTAGAGGAAGCTACGCTGACCGGCTGTAGTCAAAAACCGAGGCACAGTAACCAGACCTGACTCTTCCCGTCTTGTTATTGAACAGTCCGTTCTATTTATGAATTGAAATAGTGAAAACTTCTTGTAATATAATATGATGTGTTTCAAGTATATCTGTCGGATGGGTAAAACTGAAAATTCTGAAAAAACCGCTTTAGTTGAGAACATTCTATTCTTTTTTAGTATGACTTATTATTGAGTTCTGTATAGTTTGGACTGGTTTAAAAACATTTTTATATGAACTCCCCCAACCCACAATACCATATTGAAGCAAGGACTGTGCCAGCACATAATTCACTATTCTCATGACTTTAACAGGCAATACTGAACGCAACTTTACGAATAGGTAAATTAGTTTTCTGGATCGCGTAGCAAGTTGTGACAAATGTACGTCCCACTTTAAATGCTGATCCACCATCACACCAAGATATCGAATACTTTCAACTTTCTCTATTCTATTACAGCTAGTTGAACACCCTAGCCATTCAGAACACTCTGAAGAATGCAAAACAAGTGACATATTTTCTGGCTGATTATGCATATTTAAAGAAAAAGTAATGCATTTTGTTTTAGTGAGATTAAGGGTTAATTTTCTCATATCCAGCCACTTTTTTACTTTTTTAAGTCCACTTGCAGCTGTGTCATATGCGCTAGCCCAGTCCTCCTCTTGAAAAATTAAAACCGCATCGTCCGCAAAAGATAAAATTTTCCCATTGACTAAATTAAGGTTACAAAACTCATTAATATAGATCAGGAAGATACAAGGTCCAATTACTGTTCCCTGTGTAATTCCCATTTTAACATATTTATAATCACTAAAAACGTTGTTGACTCTCACACACTGCCGCCTGTTCCTCAAATAACTGCCAAACCATCCCAGAGCCGCATCCCCAAGACCGAGGCAATGGAGGCAATCAATTAGACGATTATGGCACACTGTATCAAAGGCCTTTGCCAGATCCAGGAAAACGGCAATTTGTCTCTTTCCTGAGTCCAAGTTTAGAATTGTTTCTTTGACAAATGGGGCAATTGCTTCTTGAGTTCCCATCCCCTCCCTAAAGCCAAATTGATTATCTGATAATATATTGTTAATGCTCAGAAATGTATGGAGCTGCTTCTTAACACATTTTTCTATTATTTTTGCCAGATTTGAAAAAAAGCTTATAGGCCTATAATTAGTGATTTTTCTTTTATCTTGTGATTTAAAAATTGGTTGTATTACTGTCATTTTGAAGGCATCTGGAAAAATTCCTTGTTGAAAACTAGTATTAATAATGTGTTTAAGTGGTGAGGCTACACAATTTTTAACAGATTTTAAAACGGATACAGTAATGCCATCATGACCAGGCCCAGATGCACCCCTAAGGCTCTCAATCGCCTCCACAACCTCAGCCTCAGAAACCAACCGAAAAGAAAAATTATCCTGCGGTTGCCAGTCGGGTAGTTATTTGATAATAACTACCATAGGGCCTCAAAAAGGATGAAGGAGTCGGTTAATTTTATTGACCAACGAACTTGACCTGTCTAAAGATCAGTGGGGCCCGGCCCCCCCCCCCCGAAATTTCAGAAATAAAAAATTCTCAAATACTCAAATAACTAATAGATAAGGACTTATTAAAGCCGAAGGATTCTATCTGTTTTGTTGTATTATAATGAACAGATTACAGAAACCCTGTTTGTGTAATGGAATATAGCTACAGTTATCTTGTAGAAAATTTAGTTTTGAAGTTAAAATTCAGTATAACCCACTAGCCTGAACGCACCCAAAGTTCATGAAATTGGGATTTTATAAATGAAAACACACAAATAAATGCAAGTTCTATGCAAGCATGTAAAATCAGTGTGCTATGATTAAAAAAAATTCTGATTTCATGAACTTTGGGTTGGGTGCGTTTTAGGCTAATGACATAAATTTTTGAAACTTATAATAATAATTAGTATTAATTTTGAGATTCAGTACATCAGTTAAGTATGATTAGTTCCAATTCAAGGGTTTTGTTAGTGCGGGGTTTACAACGGAGGACCGCGGGGGAACAATAACGAATTGAAAGTGTAAAAAATGCAATTTGTACGACTTACGACTTAAAAGATGCGATTCACGAACATAGCTGCACTCGAGTCCGCTCTCTTGCAGCAAATGACCTGGTTGAGAGGGGGTGGTACTGCCACCAACGTTGATGAGAGGAGGAGCGGGGTAGGGAAGGAAAGAGCAGGATTGCACAAACCAACAAAAGATAACTCAATCTCTACCAGGTTTTGACTCAAAATAGTCACAGATATCGGTATATCAAACTTTATCATTTCAAGCCTGGCCACCTAGGTTCTTGGGTAGTAATTTTTCAAAACTTTCTTTTGAACTTTAGAGCCTAACAAGTTGTCTAGATTTGCTTTTCACACCACTAAATTTTCAAAAAAATCCGGACTCGCCTATACCCAAGATCCCCGAAATTTGATCCTGGCTAAGCCACTGCCCCCCCCCCCCCGAAATCTAATCCTGGCTACGCCACTGCTAAAGATACCAAGAATCTGTGTTTAAAATTTGAAGTTGATTGATAAAGGCGTTCAAAAGTTATCGTGGAACATACCCACAAACACACAACGCCTCGAGCCTTGTCAAAAGAAAGAGCTCGCTTCGCTTGTTCAATAATACACTTAAATAACTGCAATGGAAATATCATCTACATGAGAGAAAAAGGATAATTATTTAAAAAATAGTAAACTATAACAATGGTGAACTATATGAAGTTCAATTGACTTGCTCTATATTCTTACGTTTTTCTGTTTCTTTCAGTTTCTTCTGTTCGGCTTTTTGCCTTTCTTCTTCTATATAGGGTGGGTTTCTTATAGGCATTGACCTGTTGTGTCGGGGATCTATAATTTCGGGAAGAAGGCAGTTCATGTAAAACCTCTTCAACTTTGAAAACATTTTTGTGTCCCAAAACGTGTCATCTCGAGCAATGTTTGCTACTTTGATTCCTTTTGGGGTCCATAAAGCAAAGAAGCAAAATTGTCGCCCAGTCACTCTCAGTTGTCCTTGAATTTGATAATAAAAACTATGGTTCTTGTTTATGTCCCCTATTTCCCCATTTTTTTTAACTGTCCAGAAAGTGATTTTCCTATTTCTAATGGCGTCGTCTGGAGTCAGATCTTGGCCAGATGATGGACACTTTATTTCAACTGTAGCATTGTCATTTACAAGGCCATCAGGACATCCACCAAGAAAAAAGTGCTCTTTATCAATGAAAATCCCACACTTCTGCACATTTTCACCGATTTCTTTTCAAGTTCTTTGGGAGCTGTTTCTTCGTTTTTTTCTGCCATACAGCATCACCTCACAATCAAAAACTGTATACAGAATTTGCTTTACTAGTGACTCACAGCTGGTGGTTGGACGCATTTTACATACACGTCCAAAGTGTGACGCAGTCAGAAGACTTCTACGAAGTTCTAGCCATTCACTGCTATCAGCTTGTAGTCTTGTCTCTGTTTCAATCCTTTCACATTCTTCATTTGTTTTTCAACCCCACAAGATACTCTTTACATTCTCTTTTCATAGTTTCTTCATCAATGTCTGGGCGTTGAGCAGATATTCCATAATCCATCTCATCATTGCTGTTGTTTACAAATAAAGATTTTCGACATCTTTTGTCTCTTCTTTTTTGGTCCATCTTCTGTTTTCTTTTCATTTCATTGCTCTTAGCAAAGGTACCCGGGCTTGAATTATAAACAACTTTATGAAAGTTGTAATGGGCATGGCCCGAGTTGTGTTGTACAACGGCAGCTGCACAGCGGCCCTGATAGGATCCACTTAGGGCAAAATTGATCCGTTTACCCCCGACAAACTTGGCAACAACTGAATTAAAATGTTCAACATAATTACTTGTAACATCAATTAGTAAACTACGGCTGTGGCGACTAAGATGTCTAAAGATATATTGAATTGCTGGGTACAGTCCAACAGAGATGAGCTTTGGTACTAGGTTGCTAGATGCTGGAGCAGCTGATGCATCAAGCTCACAGAAATATCCTTGTTCTGCACATCGTTTGTGTTCACCAAACACATGACTTGGAATGTTGAGAATATCTTGCCGCAAGTTATCAATATTTTCAGTGATGGGTCTTCTGCTTTTCTGTGTTGTGTAGCCTTAGTTACAGCCACCCTACAATGTAACAAGTTATCCCCAATTTTCTTTCTTAAAATTACAGATGACTTCTCCATTTTGGAACATGCCACAGCCTTTAGTTTGGTACACATATTCCGCAATAGGTGGTTCTTGCATTCTACTTTTTCAACTGTCAAGTGTTTGTAGGGTCTGCTCTCTAAAATCTTTTTGTAAACACTACTATCTCCATCTGCAATTAATTTATTGTACCTAATGTTGTACATCTCCTCACTTCTTTTAAAACCCTTGCAGATAATGGCTGCTTCCATGCTTGTTGAACTCTGCTTCATTGCCCAGTTCTTGTAGCAAGTGTGGGGTTTAGTTGCTTCATCCTTTGCTTCAGCCCGTGCACAAGTTGTACAATATTTGTTTTTCACACCAAGGAAAATCACTTTTCTTGTTCTATATCCTACAACTGCCGCCTGAAACAAAAATCAACATATTAAAAAAAAAGCTTTGTTATTTGCATAAACAACAATGATTTCACAATTAAAATGGAAAATAGATTGCAGCATTTCTGAATCTGTCAATTTAAGTACTATGGGCGCTGTGTTGTACAACAGCAGCTGCATAGCAGCCCTGTTAGGATCCACTTTCAGGGCAAAATTAATCCATTTACCCCCAACAAACTTGGCAAAGATATATAAGGCAATCTAATATTAAAACTGACACTGTATTTCACTTTTAAATAATGTTTTACTCACATATATTGGAGATGCTTGAGGAATGCATTTCACTTCTGAAAAGAAGCTTCGTCAGCCTGCCGCCAGGGGTCATGCTTTGTTCAGGTTAGGATGAGCAGCCATTATGTAGTTAAAAATTGCGTTTGATTTGAATTGTATTTGGTCATTGAGTATGTTGGTTCTATCTTGCTTATGGTGTTTGAATATTTCATATTGCTCCAGTGTATTTAGTTTGTGGCTTTTTGGAATGTGTGTAGAATTTCTAAGTCAGTTTGAATGTTATTGTGTGAGTGACCAGTGTTGATTAAGTGATCTGCAAATGTTGAGTCAGTGTTGGAATGTAGTGCTTTGATGTGTTCTTTGTATCTTGTGTTGAATGATCTGCCTGTTTGTCCTATGTAGTACTTGGGGCATGTGTTGCATTTGAGCTTATATATTCCTGGTTTGTTTCACTATGGTGTTGAATTTTTGTCAAATGATGCTAGTGTGGAATTATGTGGGATGTGTGTATTTTTTATTTTGTTTATGAGGTCTGTGCTGTTCTTTATATGA
Source organism: Conomelus anceps (assembly GCA_948455865.1). NCBI lineage: Eukaryota > Metazoa > Arthropoda > Insecta > Hemiptera > Delphacidae > Conomelus > Conomelus anceps. The sequence goes on from OX418222.1 coordinate 63,841,812, forward strand.
TACAATTCACAGATAAATATGACCAGACAATATAAACAGACAATATGACACAGATACAATTCACTCCTACAGAAAAGAACCTCCTCAACAAAGGACTAAAATATAACCTCCCTTCCACACAAAAATTCAACACCATAGTGAAACAAGCTATAGACTCAGAAACCAATATTCAGAAAGCAAAAGCAGAAGAACAAGATAACCTGAGACATGACATTGTAAAAATCATCAAAACACCGAAATACATACAACAAAATTACACCTCTGAAATCAAGACAGCTCAATCACTACAACAAAAAGCAGAACTACACAACCTAACTTACACCAAATCAGACAAAGGCAATAGCACAGTAATAATCCACACTGATGATCTAAACAGAAAAGTAGATGAATTCATTCAAAACAACAACATCCAACAAATTCAAAGAGACCCAACACCCAAATTCCAGAGCATAATAAAAAACAGTATAAATAAAACAAAACACCTCTTTAATGAAACAGATAAACGATATATGAAGCAAATTCACCCTTCTGCACCAACTCTTCAAGCCCTACCGAAAATACACAAAGAAAGCACACCAATCAGACCCATCATAAATTACAAAAAAGCACCAGGATACAAATTAGCCAAACAGATAGATACTCAACTACGAAAACTCATCAATATCAATCATTCATCTCATATAAAGAACAGCACAGACCTCATAAGCAAAATAAAAAATACACACATCCCACATAATTCCACACTAGCATCATTTGACATAAAAAACCTGTATACAAACATTCCTGTAACTGAAACCATTTCCATAATAGAGAACATACTCAAAGCACAAAACAACCCACCTGAACACACAAAAGAACTAATAGAGACATTAAAAATAATCACATCTCAAAACTACTTCACCAACAATAACAAGTATTACACCCAACCAGAAGGACTACCAATGGGATCCCCAATCTCCAGCATCCTAGCAGAAATATTTTTACAACACATAGAGAATACTAAAATACTAAAAAACACCAAACACTCAAACAAAATTATTTACTGGCACCGCTACGTTGATGACATTATTGTACTCTACAATGGAAACCAAAGACAGTGTGAACAACTCCTAACACAATTGAACAAAACCCATAAAAACTTACAATTCACAGCAGAATATGAAACAGACTACACCTTAAACTTCTTAGACCTGACTATCAAAAAGCTAAATAACATGCACAATTTCAAAATCTACAGAAAACCAACTCTCACAGACACACTCATTCACAACTCATCCAACCATCCAAATCAACACAAACTTGCTGCTTTCAACTCCATGATCCATAGACTCCTAAATGTTCCACTATCACAAGCTGACCACCAAGAAGAAATCAATACAATCAAATATTTAGCACAACAAAACGGATACAACACCAATCTAGTAGACAAAATCCTGAATAAAATGAAAAGTAAAAATCCAAAACCTGCAAACCAAAACAGATTTATCACACTCACATATTTCAACAAAAAATCACACAAAATAGCTTACATCTTTCAAAAATCCGGATTTAACACAGCATTCAGAACAGCAAACAACCTAGATCATCAGATCCAACAAGAACCAGCTCACCTAACAAACAGCACAATTCACAAATTCAACAAACCAGGAATATATAAGCTCAAATGCAACACATGCCCCAAGTACTACATAGGACAAACAGGCAGATCATTCAACACAAGATACAAAGAACACATCAAAGCACTACATTCCAACTCTGACTCAACATTTGCAGATCACTTAATCAACACTGGTCACTCACACAATAACATTCAAACTGACTTAGAAATTCTACACACATTCCAAAAAAGCCACAAACTAAATACACTGGAGCAATATGAAATATTCAAACACCATAAGCAAGATAGAACCAACATACTCAATGACCAAATACAATTCAAATCAAACGTAATTTTTAACTACATAATGGCTGCTCATCCTAACCTGAACAAAGCATGACCCCTGGCGGCAGGCTGACGAAGCTTCTTTTCAGAAGTGAAATGCATTCCTCAAGCATCTCCAATATATGTGAGTAAAACATTATTTAAAAGTGAAATACAGTGTCAGTTTTAATATTAGATTGTTCATTAAGTATTTCGTCATGGAAAACATCACAGATATATAAGGTTTGCTGTGGTCTATGGAGTGGCTGTTTTAGAGTTTCTAGCAGAACTGGTGTCAGAGGACGCAATAGTATAATACATTACCAGGCTGGAAAGAAACGTTTTGCTGGTCGAGCATATTATGAAAGCAAAATTTGTGTAACTAGAGTGTAAAGCAGCGTTTTTCTGCATCGAGAGAAACAGCTTTTTTCATGAACCAATGGCGAGTGAAAAAAGTTTCTTGAGTGCAAAAACAATACTTTGTGCTTGAATTACACATTAAATTTTTCCTACAGTGTGTAATTTAAACAGAACAAAACAGGACATACATAACCTGACAATTGCTCACATAACCTATCTTCAAATCAAATTGATTTCAACAACAGCAACTATTTCGCAGCTGAAGCAGAGTAGCCAACCTATTTTTGAATGCAGATTAGGGAACCTGCGTATTACATGCTCACTATTTTGTGTTGTTAGGTTGCAAATCTGGAGTGCGGAAAAGTGCTTTCCCACACTGGAATTTACTTTCCCGCACTGGTCTTTACTTTCCCTAACAGAAAAAACTGTTACATTTCAATGTGATGTGGCGTTACCAAAGCGGTTTGAGAAAAGCCACTTTGGGCTTTATTGGACTACTTTTCTTTATTTTTGCATAAAAATTCAAAGCCTCAATTATTTTTAATTTGATGAGTTTCCTCATGAAACTGCTTACCAACTTTTATAAAAAATATATCCATAAATAAGGAAGTATTCTTTAATGTAGTTATTGAATTGATTATTATTCATGCAATTCAAACCACTTGGAATTTTTTTACATTCAATTGCTGTACAGTAATACCAAAATTTTTCATTTTAGGTATTCTTTCATGCAAGTATTTTATGAAATATTGCCTAATTTATATTATCAAAATTATATTTATTAGGTATTTATATAATAGTACATCTCCTTACGAAGCCAACCATGTGACACTTGAATGTTTCCTTAGTAGTGATTTGGTAGACTACACATGCTTCACAAAAACGCCTTGCAAACCGTCACTAGTAATTCTTTTATACTTCAATCTAAGAGATAATGAACTACTTACCACGTCAGACAAAGCCGAGTAGTTGGTGCGGTATGATCGTTTGCACCATGCGCCGTCAGCCACCACGGTGATGAGTGGTGTACCGTCCTTGTCCACCTCGCCGAGCTCCCGTGCCAGCCGAGCCTCTTCTGTAGCCGTTTCCTCCATTTCCACAGCCGCCGTCGCTGCCCATCCTGCTGATACTTTTTCTTCGTAATTTTTATATGTATTATAACACATCGATGAAATGTTAAGTACACTCAAAAACTCCGCTAATTGAGCGTGACCCCCACCTGTCGTAATTGTTCCACAAACAGCACCAGTGTTCACATCCATCAAATTTTCATTTATTTTCTCACTCCAAACCGTAGTTTTGTAACTGCACGTTGTACACTTTACAACAAATCCACTGTTCAGGCCTAGTCTCTTTTCTGACATTATTTCCATATTCGAAAAAGAACCACCAAAAGGACCGTGATTGTCCAACTCTTTTATTTGTTTGAAGAAATCTCCAACATTCACTATTCTTCTTCCACTAAATGTTGTTCCACATTGTTCATTTCCCACACATATCTTGTTCTCTTGTGGAAGGAGACCAGGAGTAAATAGGTTTTCTTCAAGCTGCCGTTCTGCTGGTTTTGGTAAAGCTGCTTGTATTCTACAAAAAAAACAACAGAATTACCAATTTTTACTAAAAAGATGCTGGATTGGTGATAAGCAAAAATACAATCAAACATTACAAAAAATAAAACTGGTTGATTTTTCAGTCATTGAGAATTAAATTGATTATGTATTACTTAATTAATTACTACAGGGTTAACCAGAAATACGGATTTAGCAGTCAGTGTATTACCCCTTGTTTGTCCAGACAAATGTATAAGATGCCTTTTTCGTTTTAAACAAATTTATTTTATTTATTTATTGTTTGTGGTGTGTTTGTAAATTTCAAATTGTTCCAAGGTGTTGAGTTCGTGTCCTTTAGATTTTATATATAGAATGTGTAAGTTGGTAGTGATGTCAGTAAAAGTGTGTCCAGTTTGAATGATATGGTCTGCAAAAGTCGATTCTGTTTTTGTATGTAAAGCTTGTAAATGTTCCTTGTAGCGTTGTTTGAATGTGCGGCCTGTTTGTCCTATGTAAAATTTACAAATTTACACACAATAAACAGAACATCCTCAACGAACAGTTAAATTTTAAATCACACAAACTTTTTGACCACATTATACAGAAACCACAGTTCTTCTAACCAACAAACCAACATCGATATTTAGGATGCCTTGAAGATGGGTTTTAACAACTCGAAAACGTTCGGCCTACAGAAGTAAGTGAAATACTACTTATTTTGATAAAAATTTTACTGCAAGTCGTTTAATTCATTTGAAAAGTTAATATTAACAACGCAGTTCGTCATGAAACAAGAAATCCAGGAATTTAATTCAGCAAGACAAGCTACTATCCATGCCTACAGATCGACAGTGTTTAAGGTTAGAAGAAAACATTTACACATTCAATTCAACAAAAACTGTCTCAAACTCAAAATTACACCAAACTATGCTAAATTCATAACTAACAACAAATCAAAACCAGCTCAAATAGCCAAAACTAAAGCAGAAACTACCTTCATCAAAGAGAGCATAAACTTTTACATAAACAGAAAGACATACACAATTTGAAACTCCTCAAACTACATCTATCTATCACACAAAAATACGGACACAGTTTCTTTCTTGAATTAGCAGAAGCAACAAACACTTGGGTGCAACAAAAACTTGACAAAATTAAACAAAGACACAACAAAAAAATACATAACCTAACACCTGCTAGACCAATTATTCAATCTGCTCACACTTTTTACAGAAAAACTGTCAACCTAACAAACATAGATTTTACAGAAACCGAACTTAACTTATTGAACAAAGGTCTAAAACATAACCTGAACTACAAAATCAACAGATCCACATCAAAAAACATAGTCATTGAAACAGAAACATGCATCCAACGAACAGATCCACAAATACATGACGAACTTAGACTAGAAACCTACAGCACAATAAAAACCAACAGCTCACAACCACATCCATCCATAACATCAGAAAACCACACCATAAAAGAATTGAAACAAAAAGCTCTAACTCACAACCTCACCTATGTCAAAGCAGATAAAGGCAACACTACAGTTATCATAAACAATGAAGAATTCAACAGAAAAACACTTGACTACATAAACAGAAATAACATAAAACAACTGCACACCGATCCCACAAATGTATACCAAACTACAGTCAAGCAAGTAATCAGCAGGACAAATCATATAATTAATGATTCACAAAAAAGAAGACTGAAACAAATACACCCTTCTGCACCATCACTTCAAACCCTCCCCAAAATTCACAAACCTAACATACCTATAAGACCAATTGTAAACTACCAAGAAGCCCCAGCATACTAACTAGCAAAACACATGGACCATATGCTCAGAAAACTAATTAACATCAACAACAACACATACATAAAAAACAGTAGTGACCTCATCTCACAAATAAAAGACACACACATTCCTCACAACTCCACTCTTGCATCGTTTAATATAACAAATTTATACACCAATGAAACAATAGAAATAATAAAAAACATGCTTATTCACAACAACACAGCTACCGAACATATAAATGAAATAATAGACATCCTAAACATCATCACTTAACAAAATTAATTCACATTCAACAATAAATTTTACTCACAACCTGATGGATTACCAATGGGCTCACCAATATTATGAAAGAAAGAAAGAAGAAAGAAAGAAATTTTATTTTTCAAATCTACAAAATAAACAAGGAGTATAAACTATTACAATAATGATAAATAAAATGGATGCCACCCCTGAGTAAAACTGTGTGGGGTCGATCTAATTACAATAACATAAAACATAAAACTATATTTGGTATGGTTCAGTAAATTAAATAAAGTAAATTAATTTAAGATAATAAAAAGACAGTGCAGAGCTCCTCAAGATTAAGACAAATGTAAATTATGTTGGTTGACAATTTTATATGTATACATCGTAAGGTCTAGTAATAGTACTAATTAACTAAGTATATAATAGAATTAATACTATATTGCAATGCTAATACCTTCAATATTCTAAAATAGTGATTCAACGTCATTCTTCTCTAATAACCACTCTTTAACATATCCAGCATATTTGCTGAGATCTATCTCCAACACTGCGAAAACACCCACATACTGTTCAACAACAGATTCTCACAGAACATAATATACTGGCACAGATATGTAGATGACATTCTACTACTATACAGAGGGAACAAAAGACAATGTCAACAGCTCTGATCACACATAAACAAAATACACAGCAGAATATGAACACAACAAATTTAATAAATTTCCTACACCTCTCGATCACAAAGAACACAAACCAAAAACACAGCTTCAACATTTACAGAAAACCGACAATTTCAGATACCTTAATACACAGCACATCCAATCATCCAACACAACACAAACACTCAGCATTCAGATCAATGCTACACAGATTGAACAACACACCACTATCCACTGAAAATTACAACACTGAACTAAACACAATAAAATACCTAGCACAAGAAAACGGCTACAAACATGACCTAATTGACAAACTCAACCATAAAATAATAACCAAAAAACAAAACACCAACAAAAAATACATCACAATGACATACATTAACCCACAATCAAGCAGACTAGCCAAAATCTTCAAAAAAGCTGGCCACACCATCGCATTCAGAACAAAAAACAAAATAAAAAATGCACTTACACCAAAAACCACAATGAACACGAATAAATACGATCTCCCAGGGATCTACAAACTGAACTGCTCTGACTGTAACAAATTTTACATAGGACAAACAGGCCGCACATTCAAACAACGCTACAAGGAACATTTACAAGCTTTACATACAAAAACAGAATCGACTTTTGCAGACCATATCATTCAAACTGGACACACTTTTACTGACATCACTACCAACTTACACATTCTATATATAAAATCTAAAGGACACGAACTCAACACCTTGGAACAATTTGAAATTTACAAACACACCACACACAATAAACAAAACATCCTCAACGAACAGTTTTAAATCACACAAACTTTTTGACCACATTATAATGAAACCACAGTTCTTCTAACCAACAAACCAACATCGATATTTAGGATGCCTTGAAGATGGGTTTTAACAACTCGAAAACGTTCGGCCTACAGAAGTAAGTGAAATACTACTTATTTTGATAAAAATTTTACTGCAAGTCGTTTAATTCACTTGAAAAGTTAATATGATCTTTACTCACGTATACTGGAAACTGGATATATTAAAGGGATGCATTTCACTTCTAGGCTGATGAAGCTGATTAGAAGTGAAATACATCCCTCTAATATCTCCAGTATAAGTGAGTAAAAATCATAATTTAAATATCAAATATTTGTTTTATACAGTGTCAGTTTTGATATTAGATTGTACATAGGTACCATATACCACGCCTCTATCCAAAGACGTTCGCTATTGTGGACCCCCTTTAACATATCATGGACCCCCAATTTTATTTTTCACTGACATGGACCCCTAGCCGGTCCCCGTGAACCCCAGGGACCACTGGTCTACACTATCATCAATATATTTGTTACTTTCGTTAGATATTCTGGGGACACTAGTACAAGCATCTATTTTAGCTGCTTGCCTATTTTTGTTTATTACATCCCACACTGCTGTGTTAAAGTACAAACTTGTATTCAAAATTTGCTGTTTTTTTATATTTGGCCCTTTTTTACTTCTTTTGTATAGTTTTTCTTTAAAGCTTTGTAATTATCTTCACGTAACATATTTCTAGATAGTTTGAATTCATCATATGCACCTTTAACCCTATTACTTTCTGCAAGGATATCATCAGGTATTCACTCTTCAATTTTGTTTAATTTGTTTTTACAGCATTACAGGGTCTTTTTTGACTGGACAACTCATAGTAATATGAAACCTTAAAATATTAATGAAACTATCATATTTGCATCTCCCGAGCATTCGTGTGTGATGTGAATAGTAAATCTAAAAAAAATTAAAAACAGAAATTCATGTTGGGCTATGTTGTTTTTTCAAATCAACTCAATTGATACCAGCAAGCTATTTTGTACTTAGTTGAAATACTAGTAAACTCCCTGGGATAAGCAAGTCGCTCAATAATTATAGTTCAGTTCAGTATCAATCTCAATTTATATACAGAGTTTCCACTTAGTAGGGTGCCAAACTCAGGAAGATGATTCGGTACCTTAAAATACACAGACCGTTTCATATAAATGTAGACTGGAAGAGCTGATTGAAAGTTGTTTGCAATCTGCTGTCAATAATTTGCCTTAAAACTTTTAATGAACCTTTTTTAGTGTTATGGCTCAAAACCGGGAAGGGGAGTTGTCTACACCGATCAATATAAATCTGGATCCCAAATTTGTTATTAAGAAGCCTCCTGCTTCAGTTTCACATCTTTGGCTGTAAAAAACCTGAAGAAGCAGGACGCCTCTTAGTAACAAATTTGGTATCCAAAACTACTTGATAGTTGGAACAGCAAATAATAGTTACATGAGTAAATCTAACTAGGTTATTTACAATAATTATAATCAAACAAATTTTTCTATTATTATTATTATTAATACCACCATGGTCCTGTGACTCAAATTGTTAGTTTAGTGAAATTTGAAAACTCTGTTTTGTTTCAATTACATTAACTTAATTAAATTGTATAACAGACTTCATAGATTCACGGATGGAATATAGAGGAATCCTGAAATTTTGGCAGGATGAATTTAAAAACAGTTCCAATTTTTATCCTGCTTATTGAACCGTGCAACTTGAAATTGCAATATATGAGTTTATATTGTTTATATGGAAGAAGGCATTTGAAAAAATTGAAAGTAAATATAATTTAGCAGAGTGAACTATATGGTAAAAAAATCTACCCATACTATATTGATCAAAAGCAGAAGTCTAATTTTGAATTTTTATCAATATGATACAAATCTTATATGAAATGACAAAATAAAATGTTGCATTTACGTACCTCTCTGGTTTTAAGTGATGGAATGATAAAAGCATTCTGAGGCATCCCACAGATCCCACTTGTCTTGGTACTAAAAAAAATAGCTTAATGGTTGAAGCTGCATCAGCAGAAAAATAAAATTTGTACTTGGCTAATAACAATCTTATTCCAACTTTAACAGCAATCAGTATTGCATTTTACTTTGCACGTGCATACTAACTAACAACGTACCGGTATGTGTTACGCTTGTATATTTCGAGCTCCATTTTGCTGACTCATTCACTAACTAATCGGTACAACGTTGCAGTACACAGAAGTTCTATAATAACATCCTGCATTGGTAATCCAGGGAATGAATTCTCCGAATAGACCAACGATCACATAAGACCAATTGGTCTTATGTGATCGCTGGAATAGACTAATGTAATAAACAGTAGGTTTATATATGTAGTAGGCCTACGTAGGCGGGCCATCGTTATAGATAAACAAAAACTTTCAAGAAAAAAATCAATAAGTCCAAATTAATGAAAAATACAAAGTATTAAACAAATTTTTATTGTGAATATACATTGTTCTGAGCATTCAATATACAGTTTTTCGGGAGGAATCTGCCTAACTCCTTAGACGTCTTCCTCTCATTGCAATAAAGAAAATCATTTTTCCTATTGTCTTATCCTGTTATTCAAAATAATGAAATTCTCACAACTCATACTTATTAATATTTAGTGATACGCCATGACAAATTATTCTCTGGTATACTTGTGAACTTATTAGTAATAATTATTATTGTAGCAATGTAAGTGACTTTGAAAATAAATGTGTAGAACAATTGTTAAATGATAAGACTGCACTAAACTAGTTTTTAAAAATGAAAATTCTTTTATAAAATATAAATTGAGATAATTGACAGTTTCATATTGTTGAATGTCAGTACATGCAAAATTAATTAAAAGGATAGTAATAAGAATATTACAACTTTTCCAAATGGCAGAACTCATTTGCTAAACTGAATAATTCTGAAGCAATCATTGGGCACTATAGACCCTTAGTATTTTGGGAAAATAAATTTTTTATTCCTACGGAAATTAATGAAAATAAAAGAATGTCACGTTCTGATTTCGAAAAAACACATGAAGCAAATGTTAAAATACAGGACCTAGAGATACTATATGAATTGCCAATTAGCAACAATCGCACTTTTTACATTGTGTTGTTATGTTTAATAGTTGCATTTTTATTAATGTTAATTATTTTTTTCAAGCATAAAACAATATGGTCAAAATATTCTAGTTGTAAAACTAGTGGTAATGTTGGAAATAATTTGGAGGTTGAAGCTCAGAAACAGGTATATCCTAAATTAGCATGCTAATTGAATCTGAGGACAGCTTCAAATCTAGGGGGGAGGAGTTACATTTGGTAACCGTTTCCCAAACTTGCATTGTATTCTATTAAGATGCTGAGCATTGTATTGACGAGCGTTTCATTGTTTTTAATTCAGTCTGCTGCCAGCTCTCACAAGATATACTTGTTCTAATTATTTCTTCAAGTAATTTGTAATTTGTAATTGAATAAAATATTTTTTTTAAAAAAGGCAATTGGTGCACTCAGTAAGTTACTTAACTCAAGACAACGGAACCTCATAATTTGTAGCACTGATTACAAGAAAAAGAATCTACAATTATTACAGATATTATTATGATTATTATTACAGGTTATTCGTCTTGATAACATGGAATTAACAGGAAGCAATTTGGCCTCTGCAATCTTCTCTGATAATGGTAATGTTAACTGTCAGTCATCTGTCATCTGTGATTGAAGAGATTTTTCTACAGGATTATTTTTGGGTAAAGGTGGATTTTTGTGGTTTCATTTGCGGCGGCAGGATAAAGTCCTTAAGGAAGCAAGATGCAGTAGATTATTTCTGAGATTTTTACAGTGATTTTTTCTATCAAAATTTGACGCTATCTGACATTTTTGAGAAGGATGAAGCCCAAATGGGCTCTATACATTGAGAAATAGTTTCTTAATGGAATAGTTCATTAGTTATTAGCAATCCTAGAAAAATGAATTAATTGGTCAAGATATTCTGCGTTGCGAAAATTTGCATCAAGAAAGGAAACTGGTGAATGACCTCCTTACATTACCTCGAAATCAAATAAGTGAATCAGCACCAAGCATCCGGTCAACAATTATTCTCGTGCATCAATGTCTGAATTTTATCTTCAGCACCGTTCTTTACCGTTTTAATGCGCTGACTTTGCACTTGCATATTTCCAGTACAAAGGTAAAAAACATGAAAATTGTGATATTTGAATTTTACAAAATTCTGTCATTGTCTACTGGCTTTCCTGGTTCCATAGCAACTTGACATTTTTTTCTAGGATAAAATTGGAGGTGTTTATAAACTACTCAATTTTAGACTGTATAACTTGACAAAATCAATGCTAGTTTGAAGTGACTGACATTTAAACAAACTGACAAATATACATAAACAGAATTTATCAGTTTCGAATTCCTTTAAGTGCTATTAGTTTATACTGAAGACTTCCGCAATGGCGGATATTGACAACAGTATTGAATAGCTGATGGAAATCGATGAATGTTACTGTACAAAAATATCAGTCACCACCGGGAATCGAACCACGGACCTCCCAATTGCCGGTCGGGCGCCTTAACCATTAGACTATGGAGACCTTTCTGCACAGCAGCATTCATTTTTAACTTGGCCATATCGGCTCGTATCTCACATGTTAGTTTGAAGTGACTGACAATTAAACAAACTGACAAATATACAAAAAAAGAATTTATTAATTTCGAATCCCTTTAAGTACTATTAGTTTATACTGAAGACTTCCGCAATGGCGGATATTGACAACAGTATTGAATAGCTGATGGAAATCGATGAAGAAAGGTGCAGAAAGGTCTCCATAGTCTAGTGGTTAAGGCACCCGACCAGCAATTGGGAGGTCCGTGGTTCGATTCCCGGTGGTGGGTGATATCTTTGTACAGTAGCATTCATCGATTTCCATCAGCTATTCAATACTGTTGTCAATATCCGCCATTGCGGAAGTCTTCGGTATAAACTAATAGCACTTAAAGGAATTCGAAATTGATAAAATCAATGCATTTGATAAAATGCTTCAATTTCATGTTGAGAGGAAAATTCAAGTTGTTGAGTGGCCTACTCAGAAAAAGAAGTAGAAAATACCTTAGGATCTCAAGAAATTCAAACATCTTAACTTCCTGTTTCTTGTTGTGTAGTGTAGAGAAGCATCAAAAACAAAATATATGTTTTACTTCCAGAATTTTAGGCAATGGTTATTTGTAAGTGGTCAAGCTTATAAGAAAATCAAGCATACTTTCAAAAACTTCCCGGTTTTACAAACAATAAAAGTTTAAAAAATCAATTCAAATTCAGTTTTAGACGGGTTTTTTTTAATTTTTGGAAAAAGTTTCTAGGAGATTGCCCCTATAGCCTGTAATTTATTATATTGTTAGAGAGAGGCAGACAGTCCGGCTAAACCGTTGAAAGCCTCTTTTTTAAGAAGTCTGTTCTACCTTGGATTTGTCCGATTATTTTTAAACGTGATCATCAATCCAATTATATTTTTATAATTCATTTTTTATCTATAATTAATTGAATTGGTTGATCAAAAAACTGTGTTTTATTAATGAATGAGCAAGTTCATTAGGTTCATTGGAGTAGAAGAAGGGCTAGAAAGTGATTGTTTTCATCGTTTCATGGTATGTTGAAAAATTGAACAGTGGAGAGGAAGGAAAATGATTTTCTCCAACCAGTAGACATTCAAGCTACATTCAGCTACTTTCAAGAAATATTGAGTGCACGTTTTTATAAAAATATAAGATTCCAGTAAACAGATAACACACGAATCGACACACCGACTATGTATTATGTTTGATTTGGTTTCTGAGAAATTCCAGACAAAAACATTCTCACTTATCAATGCTATTGCATTGATCAAACGCCTTTGATCAACCCGTCTTTGATCAAACGATAATTTATTGTTGAATCTTATGTAACAAAGGAAACGAAACGTCTGACGTCTGTCAGTGTTTTTCATACGATATCCGCTGTCTCCTCCACTTTTTCATCTCACTCGGCTACACCTCCTCCTCCTCCACCACAACCACCACCTCCTCCTACTACTCCTCTTCCCCCCTCCTCATTCTACTCCTCCTCCTCCTCCTCCTCCTCCTCCTCCTCCTCCTCCTCCTCCTCCTCCTCATCACCCACCGCTTAGCTACTTCCATCGCTTCACTCCCAAGCTCTATGAGCTCCGTGAACTTGTAGTGCACAGACAAAAACGGAGCTAGTTCTATGTGGTGTTCCAGTCATTGCGTCTTTGTCTATCTTCCGCATTAATAACAGCCTCTACTATTTCATTCCACTGTTCTTCTAATTCCAACTGATCAGTGCAAATATATATATTCAATGAAATGTATCTCTCTTTCATGTCTACAACATCTGGAATTCATTTCAAGTCCTTTCTAGATGGAGCTGCACTCCACGTCCCCAACTAAACCTTTTTGATTTTTAAGATCAATTTTTTCTCTCTTGATTATTCACTTGAAAACGTTTTTATCATATCAGATAATATTGTATACATTGTGTTATCTAGGTTGCTTGCACCCATGGGTTCCGGGTATGAAACTGTTAGACAAAGACAATAACACTGTTCATCGAACCACTCGCATGAAACCGAGTGAGGTGAATACTGAAAATGAAAAGTATGTACTGATGAATATTGATAAGGCTACCCTGCGTTCCTTCAAACTTAAAAAGCAGAAGTTTAAAATCGATGATAAGGTTCGAATCACTTGTTACAAGCGAATATTCGATAAAGGATACCTACCAAACTACACTAATGAGATTTTCACTGTACACAATGTACTACCAAGCATTCCCTTCACCTATCACCTCAAAGACAATAACAATAAAATTATTAAGGGGGCATTCTATGAGTATGAAATGAAGAAAACCAAGTACCCTGATGTGTATCTTATTGAAAGAGTGCTAAAGAAGAAAGGCAATAAATTGTATGTGAAATGGTTGGGCTTTGATTCGAAATACAATTCATGGATTGATAATAATACATTAAAAAAATGAAGCTAAAACAACACAAATCAAAATTACCACTGATTAACTTTGACAAGTATTTGAATAAAAAGCAACAAATAAGACACAGTGTGCTTCTACCAAATAGTGTAAGATGTATTGTGTGTGGGCCGTCCAATGTTGGAAAAACAAATACCGTTTTTAATTTATTATTTGCCGAGAATGGTGTCAAGTTTTCACATTTATATGTATTCACCAAATCTCACCAGCAAGACAAGTATCAACCTCTCAAGGAAATTATGAGTCAAGTAGTCTAGAGTCAGGTTAGATTCAATCTGTACCAGCATAATGAAGAAATACCACACCCAAACGATGCACACCCCAATTCAGTTATGATTTTCTACGATATTTGTATGGAAAAACAACAGAATATTAGAGACTATTTCAGTATGGGTAGACACAACAACATCGATAGTTTCTACATTTGTCAAACGTACTCTAGTATTCCTAAACAACTGATTAGAGACAACAGTAATTTGATTGTTATATTCAAACAGGATAATCGTAATCTACAACACATATATCATGATCATGTACATCCGGATTTGAGTAGGGATGAATTCAGTAAAATGTGTGCTCAAGCATGGAATAATAATAATTTTCTGGTCATAAACAAAGATTGTGCACTGGATAACGGAAGATACAGGGTTGGATTTGATAAATTTATCTTATTATAAAAATGATACTGAAAAAGGATCTAAAAGAATTGACGGCCATCAAGAATAATATAAAACAGTTGCGTGACTCTATACGTCAAAAACATAGAGAATTATCGTATAATGCAATTAGTGAAGAAGAAAATTTACAGAAACAGTATAAACCCATTACCGAATCATTGAATCAATTTAAACAACAACAATTTGATGTTAAACAGGAAATGAAAGAGGAGGAGGAGGAAGAGGAGGAGGAGGAGGAGGTAGAGGAGGAGGAAGACTACCCCATTCTAGACTCCACTAATTTAGATGCTTCTAATTTAGATACAACAGACATTTCGAATTTAGACTCTTCCAATGTTCCCAGTAATTAAGACTCTTCTAATTTAGACACCTCCAATGTTCCCAGTAATTTAGATGAAAGTAGTAGAAGAGACAGTAGAGAGTCTAGTCGGAAATTTGCATCTAGAAAACGTATAGGTACATACATTGATAATTTTATGAGAACAACAAAAGGTCAAAATCTGTATGGAGTTCACTTCAATCCCACCATCAATGAATGGCAAATTGGAAACAAAGTTATCAAGTTTGACGATAAAAAAATCATTATTGATGGTGATAAATCATTCCCGCTTACACACGGTCTACTAGAGCTGCTGTTCAAACCAATTCCAGATACATTCATCTATAGGAAAGGTGATCTTGTCGACTACAAACGTATACTTGAACTAACTGGAGTTCATCTTGATGCATTGGGACGTGTGAAAAGAAATACCAGTTTTAAATACAATCGCATAATTAAAGATTTATTTCCACCTAAACGTGTTAAAGGAGTTGAACAAAAGCTGGGTAGTGGAATACGTGATTTGCAAATTGAAACCTCACCTAAGAGCAACGTCTACACCTATTGGGATAATCCAAATGAATTGTGTTAAAGATTGGAATTGTTGATTAATTCAAAACTTGCCGGACACACCGGTCATGATTCAGAAATTGCATCAATAATTGAAGAATTACGTGAAATCGGTATCATTATAGGTGGTAATTTATTATTATAAAAATGACTATTGATAAATTTGGACGACATTTGTATGCAAGTAGAAAGGCAAATATCAATGAAGAATTGAAACAATTGGTGCAGAATTTAATTGATATCCTACAATTGATACCACTTGCGGCACACCATCTTCCAAGAGTTGATCTCAACAACATTGATCAGTGGCGAGCAATGACAGATCCAAACCTATTTGATCAGTATAGAAAATATTCAGAGGAAACTGAAAATCCATGGTTTTTTAGAGCATGGTTTGAGAGTAAATTTATCTACAAACATGAATTATAATAAAAACAAGTATGACTATTGATAAATTTGGTCGTCATTTGAGTAGAATGAGAACATGAATACAGAAGATATTAAAAACTTTTTTTTATTATTCCGTTTTGGGGGGCCCCTGGCGATCGCCAGGTAGCCACCCGGGTCAGACCAGGCCTGGTCTTCTTCAGCTGAAACTATTATGGATCGCGCTGAAAAACTTAAATATTTTTATGAAATTGATCTAGAAAAATCATTTTTAAATGAGTGCATACACTTCTCTGGCCTTCTAAAGAGTGGCGGTGTTAAGGACAACACCTTATCGATGATAAAGCTCATAAGAGAACAAAATCTCCAATTGCAATTTCCCAACATAGATATAGAGCTCTTCGTATGAATTTGTGCACAGCTTTTTCAAGCGTTCATTTTCTGTCCTAAAGACCCAGAATGAATGAAGATAAACTAATCGTTGGCTCTGCTACAAACCGTGGCTGAACTTTTGACCGGTGATCAAATAAAAGTTAAAGACTTATAGAGTAGGAGTTCGCAATGGTTGAAAGTAGGAGGAAACCAATATAAGGAAACATAATAAAGATTCTCTAAAGTAGAAAACATTGATACGTTAGTTTATTTTTGTTAATTTTTCTTTTTATTCAAGTATTTCAATAATAATATGTATTCTTAGTTCGAAAAAGTAAAAAATTACCTTTTCAAAGGTAATTAAAATCTGAAAGAAGTAATTCTCAAAGTTTTTTATGAACAGCCTTTTATGGACTCGTTTGATTTAGTTTTTTATTTAAATAATGAATAGGCACAAATGTGGCATGCTTCAAGGGGGGGGGGGGGGGCAGTCAGAATAGTGCCTAGGGGCGAAAATTGTATAAATCATCCCTGAACTCAATTGTCTTTCAATATTATATTGAAAATAATATAAAACTGTTTTGAACATTAATGTTCACTACTTGTAATCATGTGTGAAAAGGTGAATGAAGAAAGACAAAGGGAATTAACTCTCTTATCTAAAGTAATTCTTGAAATTTGATTTGTTAAATTGTCAACTGTCTTTATTCAAACTAATGTAAGCATCTACATTCAAATTCATTCAAATCAAGTTTTCTATTTTCTTGGCTCATACATAAGATTTTATTGACGTTTTTATGGGAGTTGCTCGAAATTCTTAGTGATGATGCAATTGGAGGTAATACAGAGGTTTGTTTTATTAAGTAGAATGGATGAAAAAATAGTAAGATGGGATGGAATGACTGTTCTAATTATTATGTGAAGGGAGCTCAATTGGATAAATTCATCTATAATATTCATACGACTAAAATCATTAATATTACTGTGGAATCATCAGCGTTTTGGTAATAATGATTTAGCTAGGATTAATGAATAAATTAAACCATTTATCTGGTAATTAGTTGGGTTTTCCTGAATTGGCCCCAACATTCCCTAATGTTTGTTGTCAGTAACTTTATCAAGGACCTGTCAATACCTTATTATCTTCCAATACTACAGAATCAATTGTCTGCAAATAGAATGAATTGTAATTTTTGCAAGTGTTAAGTATACCTGAGTTTGATCAATAATTATTTTTTGTTACTTCGCGAAATTCTTACAAAATGATATTGTGTCAAGTTTTGTATTTAAAAGAACAAATGCAGTCATCATTATATAAATTTAGATTAATAGATTTTGTGTGAACTCCTGTTCAATAATTTATGGAAATTGAGAATAAGGTATTGCTTGGCTCTACCATATGATTTTGAGCATTAGCACCAAATGAGATTACGTCATTGATCAGTCCTAAGGCCTTTTGTCCCGTGGGTTAGGTCCAAGCATCTCTATCACCAACCATCCCTCTCCATCCTCTATATCCCATCTTTAAGATATTCTCTCTCATTTCATCCTCGCATCTTATTCTTGTTCTGCCTTTCTTGAGTGAAGTTTTTCTTTGTAGAATATTTTGGGCATTCTGGTTTCACTCATTCTGCGGATGTGCCCAAACCACCTGAGTCTCTGCGCCATTATAAAACGTACAATATTAAGACCGTGTATCAATGATTCCAGCTCTGAATTTGTCCTTCTTCTCCATTCTTCTCCCTCTTTAATAGGACCATAAGTTAAATAATTCTAAGAATGTTTCTTTCAAATACACCAAGGTTATTTTTGCCTTCTTTTGTTAATGCCCAATATTCACAGCCATATGTCACTGGCCGTATTATATTTTACTGGCTCTCATATATTTTCGATTTACTTTCAGTCTCTACAATCGACCTTGCTTTTTAGAAGTTTCATGTTACTGAAGTACGCTCTATTTCATTATTCTTATATGACATTATTATTTCTTTTATTCTGAAACTCATCTTGTTCTTGTTATTCAGTTCAACACGTAAATAACTAAAAATTTCCACTCCTTCAAATAATGTTTGACCTACCCTAAGATTTTGTGCTACTCTTCTTGCCTGGCTACTAGATATTTTCATATATTTCACTTTTTACTTTCCCGAATTTTACCTCTAGCAAACAGTTTACCTTATCCAGTACACGATCAGAACACTGTTCGTTTTCGGTGGATGATTCCATTTCAGCAAACGTAATAGAGAACGGTAATATAAGAATTTCACTTTGTCACCTCGAGCAAGGACCCGAAAAAAGATGATGAAGCAAAAACAAAAACCGTCTGCCCGCCTGCTTCGACTGCTAGCTCGAACTCGATAAGTGATAAAAAAAAAATACCATAGCGAGACTGATGCTCTCATCACATTGAACAACATCATCAGATAACAGTATTACCTTCATCTTTTGAATGAAACGTATAGGTCAATCTCTTATGTTTATGATATGAACAGTTGTTATGCTCTGATTGAATGAATCTAAACCATCACGTTAGTCCAGCTTGGTGATTTTTTAATTGAAAATAAAATTTTTTAATGCTGATGTTGTCTACATGAGTCTGAAGACTTGTGCGTGAATAATGAGTTGAATGGGTGAATGATGAGAAACATCCATAGCTGAATGAGATTCGAAACCAGAGCCAGCTAGAGCCTTATCTTATCTGAGACAAGCGCTTCAATAAACTGAACTACCGCAGCCGCACTGGTAGATTTAAGTGGAAAGAGGGTTCTGGGGATAAAGTTTCCTTTAAACTATTTTTCAGTTAAAAATATGGAAATATTTCCATCGAATATGGTATGATCTTTGGAGGAGTGTAACTTATAACTTTCTTTAGAGAAACCTGACAGTTGCAGTTAGACTTAGACCCTTTCCTTCCATCAGGCCTGAACTGTGTCTTCTTTTATTCGATAACTACACCCTCAAAATTATAACCAAAACCAATAAGGTTATGTATTTATGTGTGCTGAAGTAGCAAAGACCAATTTTAAAAAGGTCCTTTCCACCCGAAATTATTCCTCGTTGTTAAACAAGGGGCTCTGTAGGCAACCATGTCTTCCTTTGATCCTTTTAGAGTCCTTAGTCGCTGATCTGTCACGGAAGATGTTTATTGCTTCATCGGCTCATGTGCATCATTACTAATAAACGTTGAGAGTAATTGATTCTTATCGGCGTAGAGATGTCCAAAATTACAAAATTAATACAGACCTTTCTAGGAGTAATAGGAAGCTAAATATCAAGTTTCAATATTCTGGCATATTCTTTTCAAAAGTAATCAGACGGATGAACTTTCAAAGATTTTTAAAATTACAAGGGATTGCTTGTGACCAGCCAAACAGCTCTCTTTACTGACTGAAAGGGTAAAATCTATCTGCGGACTAAGCAATTGAAATGAGAGAGAAAAGAAAAAGAACGAAACATCTTTGGCTACATATTGACAAAAACTTTTAGACACAGCAGTGATTGAACAATTTGTTCTCCAACTTTATTCATGGCTATCTACTTTTCTATTTACTCTCTAAATTCTTGGTTTTCTTGTTCCATAACGATCTGCGTTGGTCATATTGACGTTTTATTGTAAATTTAACGACCTGCAGTCAATTTTAACTCACTCAGGTCAGAGTGAGTAGAGATATTATCTATTCACATTTAAAATTGACTGCAAATCATTAAATTTACAATAAAACGTTAATTTCAAACCCTCTGTTTCTACTTCATATGCAATGGATTCTGGTGGGATGAGGTTCATTTCTATTTCAATCCTCATAAGTTAATAAAACCTATTCAACAAAAATTGAATTTATAAGTAGAAACATGAATGAGAGGCTTAAAAATGAATTGGAGAAAAGAATAGTTATGAATAAAATTGAAGAAAACTGTTCTAACCAATCACTGCCGTATCTAAAAAGTTTTATCAATGTGTAGACAAGTCTCTTTTCTTTCTCTTCCTTTTTCTCTCACTTCAACTTCCCTCAATTTTCATCACTCTATCTCTTTCTTTTTCTCATTATTCTATATCTTTCTTCTTTTTATCCATCATCTTTTCAAATTGACTTTCGTGTAATCTATTATCGTGATCAACTCTTATTGTTAAATTCAATGAAATTGACCGTCTCTGCAGTCTGCATGAGTCCTAGAACAGTAACCACTCGTTTTTTCTGTATAGTACTGCTAAATTTTTATTTACATGTTTTCGATATTTACTAAACGTTTCTTATCACGTCTTCTCTGATCTTTGAAAGGAATTCTCATCTATTCGTATAACATACAAAGAACGTGAATGTGATTGCTTTTTTATTGTGAATATCACTCAATACTCAAGTACTGTAGTATTCATATAACTTGGCAGCGTGTAGCAGATGGGACATGCTACATCTGAACCCAACATACTGCTGCCAAGTTATATGAAAACTACAGTACATTCATGTATACCCTATGCTCATGCTTCAAGCAGTATATTTCAGATATATTTCAAGCAATGTAATATCATAAAAATATACTGATAGGATAGTTGAAAGAAAATCTGCACAATTGAAAAGATTGGATGGCATTGAATGCCTTAAGTTAAGCTCTAATGCAAAGTCTAGTTCAATTCAATGTATTCATAAGAAGTACAGTTTATTTCAAGCAATATACTGTATTATGATAATGATATGATAAAATCATAGTGATACAATATTTTTTTTAAGAAAGCACATAGATTATTGAAGATTGGTATGCATTATCCATTTAATTCAGTCTTAGTATAACTTCTAGATTTTTATTTTGCTTTTTTAATAAATTTTTTGGACTCAGCCATATTGTGAAGCATTATGTATGATTAATAAAAAAAAAAGTTTGAAAATGGATCACCCACTCTAGAGCATGACATTCCATAGTGAAGTAGGTTGATTTCCTGTATTATGTGAATAGAATACAAAATACATATGTATATAATATTGAGTATTCTATTCTTGCAGTAGTATGTAAGGCAGTATTTTATTATTAAAGTGATTAATTGTGAAAAATTATTTATTTATTTTGTCATCTTGCTCACATTCATAGTCACCTGGTCTATGCTATCCAACCATGAAGCAATCGCTCAATAGCCATCACAAGTTCAAGGCTTCAAAAGTAAGTCATAGAGTTGAAGAAAATTTGTTTAATTAGTCAAGGCGTTTGTGTACCATGCAATGCCAAGATTTTTATGTCTTCCCTCTGGTAGTATATATTCTTATTAATTCATTCGATAAAATGTAGAAACATCCCGATGCCCTTCCCTCTATTATTATTGGTTACAAAGAGCAACAAATTTCAGCAGTGCTTAGGTGGCATTCCTCTAAAGTGTAGGAATACACTTCACCTGAGTCCTGAATAATATAACCCTTTTCAAGTGGATCCAGTCAGTAAATTGGATACATGAATACATTAATTTATTATTTTCCTCTAGTTTCATACAAATTTCTCTATTCTTGAAGACAAAACTAACAAATTCTAGAAAATAAAAAGCCAGAACTGTGAAGTTGGTGCTTTCCAAGTGAAAGTCGGCATGAAGTAGATGAACCGGAATCTTTTTCCTACATTAGGACTCTTTAAATAATTTTTTCCCGATCCCAAAACACCTTAATTCAGCTGTGATGAGATTTGATATAGTCTTCAGGGCGAACAATGCAGGATACAACTTTCTATTAAGTTTCTCGCTAGGTCTCTCTAGGTATCTGTGGGCCCCGGGGCAGAAATAGAATTCGGGGGCCTACTTTTTCAAAGCGTAAGACCTGTTTTTGCATGTTTGAGCCCTTTGAGGGATTGTAGCACAGCTACAGGCCTGACTTTTTCAAGTTAGGCCCTGTTCACACAAGCAACTTTTTGCGGCGTTACAGCTGCTCCACTAACGC
The DNA here is from genome assembly GCA_948455865.1 of Conomelus anceps. Classification (NCBI taxonomy): domain Eukaryota; kingdom Metazoa; phylum Arthropoda; class Insecta; order Hemiptera; family Delphacidae; genus Conomelus; species Conomelus anceps. The sequence continues at coordinate 63,864,471 of OX418222.1, forward strand.
GCGTTGTGGAGCAGCTGTAGCGCGACGGTAGCGCAGCAGTCGCACGTCTGCTGCTCCACTACGCGTGACTAACACGCTGCAGCTTGCGACCAAAACCATTTTCATGGTAGTTTTATGATCATTAGACGGCAAGTTCGCTCCGCTCGCCTCACCCGTGTAGAAAGGTCTATGCATCACCCGTACCATATAAGACCATATGAGAGAGGGTTTTTTTTATTATCGATTTTTTTTGGGTTCATTCCATTTTTAGGTTCAATGCAAGTCTGTTCTATATCAAGAATAATTGTAAATTATAATCATAGCAGACTGAAATTGAAATTAAAAATACATCACAAACATCAAATTACAAATAAAAATACAGTACGTCAGAAGTAAATTGTCGCAAAATAAATTGTATTCCCCAATTTTGTCCCCCAATGAAGTAATACTACTCATGTTAGTATTACTTCATTGGGGGAAAAACAAATAGGCATACCGTAACACAAATGTATAAAACTATAGTTGTTTAAAAATGTGATAAATCTTGGGTTACCCTCGAAATTAAGAGACAATTTCGCTTTCATTGTTCTTCCTCACTGATTAATAGCTATGATTTAATAACTATTTTTCCATTTCTGCTTTATTTTTTCCTTTTTTATTTTGTTTAATTGTTTGTTAAAGCTGTTTTGTATCTCGATAAAAAGAATTTTTCTTGGCTATGGCTAAGATCAGGTCAAAAAGATGGGAGAGTGAGAATAACCGTTAGTTATAATTTAAAAAAAATAGACTCGGCAGTCGGCAGGACTGATATTTTATCATTTTATTGTATTAAATATTCTTGAATCATAACTATTTATAATTTATATGATTATTATTGACTAGTTTGTTGATGTTGCAATTTTTTGCGACGCAAACATGCCATTATCATCTGATTCAACTCCAGGAATTCTAAAGAACAAGAGTGACAATATAGTCCACACACATACTCTCTCAAAAAACTATAAAATAACTGGAACTAGGATAGTCTAGACACTAGACTCTAGAGTCTAGAGTAGAATGAAGGTCACTCAAGAATGGAATGAAGATACGGTATTATTATTTTGTGATTTTTTTTATTGTCTGCTACTTCGACTCCATTAATATAAGTTAGTAGAGCTCATTGAAGTTGAAAGGTTCCAGACTTATAAAAATAATTCTGTTGGACTGAAAAAAATAAACAATCTCTATACATTCTCATGCATCTCTTCTTTTTGTATTGCTGAAACATTTGAAGTATGTTTAAACTAATAAATATTTGGTTATTCATTCAATATCCATATCATTCACATTTTGTGAAGTTGTTCACATTGTAAACTCACCCAATGCTATAATTTCTTAACTGAATTATTGTTTTCTAAATAACTTTATAGAAGAAAATTTTTATGCCTGATAAAAAGTGTAATTTTGCTGATAAAAAGAAAATTCAAAAAAATATGAACAGTGTTGAACATATAGAACACGATGGCAATTTGAAAAATTCAAATATTCGAAATTTCACCAAATTTAGATTTTGGTTATGATAGGCATCGGTTACGCGTCTACGAGCGTCCGTTGTGCTTTAGCTTTGCAGCTGAAAAAGTAGCAAGCGTGTGAACAGCAACCGGCAACTGCCATTTAGTTCTAATGGCTCTGAGTCTTTCGGCATCAAACGCTCCACTTTTTGTCGCAAGTTTGAAGCGCCGTGTGAACAGGACTCGAAAATCTTATATAAGACAATGCTTTGCCACAGACGCTCTACAAAAAGACGCCACGTGTGAACAGGCTCTAATAATCTTTTCTGCATATTTTAGTCATTGTGCTAAACCGGGGTTTGTTGTTGCTGTTGCTAAAGTTTGGTGATGGAGGAAGGGGGTCAGCGCTAACTAGTGTCATTGATGATTGATCAGGGATCTTGATGGTTCGTCTATGATCATTTAGATTGCTGCGCATGCGCTTATCACCCCCCTAACCAGTTCAACGTCCAGCATTTTCTGCATTGTGAATTTGTGATTCTATCATCAGTCCAGTGGAGATAGCGGTACGGGTTATTCATTAATTTTTAGCTACTTATCGGTTTTCAGTTTTCTAGTACTCTTATTTCTTATGCGGCGCTACCGACATCTTCCTTTATCCGGTTATGAAACATCATTCATATCAATGCAAATTTCGAATATTTGTTCGATCTGCGGGGGTAACTACGACTGCAACTTTGAGGATATTCAGCCTTTAGGCCGGACACGTTTGAGATTCGCATCTATTTTGAGCCGTTGGATATATTTAAAACAAAAATTGCTCTAGTCGGCGCACTTTTTGTGTAACGAGAAGTCTTATTAATATGTAGCGCGGAAGCGTCTATCTTAGACAAGCCGTTGAAATAACGTGTGCAGTGCTAAATACAATTCTCATTGTTTTGATTGGTTTCTACTTTCTTGCAGATTTGAAGCCTTGTGAGACCCCAATTTTCTAGTTGATGATGCTGCTTTTTTAAATTTTTGATTTGTCTGTGCGGTCAGTGAAGTGTAAATAATGGCAATAAATGAATATAGTTTTGTCAACTATTAAGTTCTCAGCTTTCCAAGTTTTCTATATTTTCCTGCTTATCAAACTACTCCTATCTGAGTGTGTGTTGATACAAATACTCCAGGCTGAAACGATAATCGAACCTGTGGCCAATGGAGTAGCAATCGGATGCTACAGCAGCTACACTATTATTTAGGTAAGAGATACATAGCAGGCAACTTTACTCAATTCAAAATTGATACTTTCTTCTATCATTCAACAACTATTACTTTTGATAATCAATCTCACTGACTTTTCCTTAGCAGCTAGGCTTCTATTCCTCAATTTTCTTTATTGTATTTATTACTGTGATTGTTCTGTGTGTATTTTTTCTACTGTTATGTCTTTCTTTGTCTGGTACCTATACATTGTTTGAGCTCAAGGAGTTTTAATTGAACAATTTATGTGTCAAGTTCTACATAGAAATTCAGTACTCAGGACCAACCTTTCAGGAAGAAAGATTAGAAATGTTCAATCTAGTAATGCATGGAATTGTTGGATGATATTTTAGGGCTCTACGATCGAACTAACTCGTCAATGTCAGTTTTGAATGAAGATGTTTCTATCACTTCTCATTTTAAGTGGATTTCATTCTTGATTGAAACACAACCAAAACATTATTCGTTTTTTCCATTTTATGTCATGGAATCTTTCTTTCTAAGAAATCGGTCGGCCAAATCGTTTCTAAGCAATGTAGGCATAGAAGAAAGATGATGGGATTCCAATTAATTAGTACTGTAGCGAAAATACAGATAACTTCAAAAGTTACGTAGGATGCATTGCTGGAGAGAATTCTTCTTTCATAATCAAGAATCAAATATCATTTTCCAAACTTGAAGGCTGCAGAAATATTACAGTACATAAAAAAATTATTCATCCGAATGGATTCATATCTACATTCAAAATTGCACGCGTCAAATTGGGATATGTATATCGCTTTTCAAATAAACAGCCTATTGTTTACTGATTTCATAAGCATGTATGGTAAACTTATTGAATTGGCGATTTTAATGAAAAATATTGCCCAATTGTTATATTGACTAGGAATTTTCCTATTCACAATCACTGAAGAATTCTAATGTGAAATTTTATATTACCATATGTACTTACACTGAACTTACTGGGAATTAGTGGAGAGCTTTTCAAACATTTAATATTTTATACATTCCTGAAATATATTTACGTATGAAAATCACTGATCGAACAAAGATTTAGTAATAATAGTTTTTCTATTTATTCGGAGGTGCAAATCGCAAACTGGATGGCAGTGGATGACCGACCATTTGATAATCTGTTCTGCAATCCTGTGTCATATCGCTCATGTTCCGTGTACAGTGCACACCGTTCTTGTCTTGTCTCCAACGTTTTTTCTCGTCTTGTCTCCGTTTAGTTTTGATTTTGTGCTTTTTGTCTTCGCATTTCTGCACCTTTTTACATTCAGTTGCTGTCGGAAATTTTATATATAAATTTATATAATTTCAAGGTGAGAATTTTTCCATTTCATGATAAAGCTATGCTCAACTTTCTTTTCTCTCAATTGCAGTTTCCGTAATGCGAAATAATTATTTAATAATCAATTTTAGAAGTTTATTATACAATTAATTACTACACGATATGATTATATTTTTGAAGCTTAATAAATTTTATTCAGAAATTTTCGAGTTAGGAAAATGGCCGACATGTCAAATTTCGAAAACAGAAATTCTTCATTTGTTCTGAAATTTCAATGAAATAAACAATGAGAAATATATTTGCATGCAAGAAGAATGAGTACGTTTTAAAACTTATTAAATTCAGTTGTTCTTGCGATAACAGTTCGAATATTTCTCACAGCTAGACTGGTATGAGTCAGCATTTCCAAGTGCTGAACTTACGAGCTTAGTCTACTTTTAATAAAGTTTCTTCTTAACTTTTCATGTGAAATTTAACGACTTGCAGTCAAATATTTGTTAAGAATAAGTATAATAACTCACTTAATCTGGCCGAGTACTTTCGAATCTATGAGATCCATCTTCAGAGGCCCCTCTGAGGCCAGATTAAGTGAGTTATTATACTTATTCTTAACAAATATTTGACTGCAAGTCGTTAAATTTCACATGAAAAGTTAATATTAACAACGCAGTTCGTCATGGAACAAGAAATCCAGAAAAGTTTCTTCTTCTAAATTTCCTTTTGTATGTTTTCTTCTTTTGGTAGAGTAGCTCCTTTACAAATTCAAAAATTCCATTATTCTTTCCAATATATTGTCACCTTCTTTTGTACAGATTCACCTTGTTTTTTCTTCATACCAATATTAGGAACTTATCTTTTATTTGTTTTCCACATTTCTCATCATGTTTTGGTACTTCTATGCTTCAAACTGTCAACATCTTTTTTATTTTAGTTTTCAGATTTGTATGTCGATTCATGACTAACCTTTTTATAAATACTTCTGAATTTTCTTCAATATTTATTCCTCTCTTGTTGAATTTGTCATATTAGTCATTTTGATCTCCATAACTTTTCCCGTATCAGTCATTTCTACCATAAGCCTCTCAAGCATATCACATACTTTCTCCACGATAGCACCATGCTTTTATCCTAACTGAATTAAGTATATTACGTAAACTTACGTCTCCAATCGTTGTACTTTGTCTCCACGTCTGGTTTCGACGCGACAAATACAGCAAAGAAGTTCATATAATAAAACAGATAGCGGTTCAGAACGGATATGGGACCAGCTTGGTGGACAAGATGCTCAGCAAGTAAAACAGGAGGGTTATCTTGGGACGGAGAACAGAGAAGTCTGGAAATGAAGAAAAATTTGTGATAATCGATTACGATGAAGTTCAGTCAGTATTCTGTAACATTTTCAAGAAATTTGGATATAAAGTCGCATATAAAAACAACAATACCCTTGGACACAATTCAAAGCATACTCGAAAGATAGGCCACATACAATAAATTTGAAAAAGGAGGGTATAGAATCTAAATTACTAACTTGTTTATTTTCACACCAACTCAGTAAATACACATAATTCGTGTGAAGCCACGGTAGCCTATTCCTTCCTGTCACTTTAGCTACTCCGATGGTCTCTGGTTCGATTCCCGATCCAATCACTATTATCCTCATTACTCTCACGAGTATCAGACCCAACATTTCTGGAGAAATCGTCTGTTATCAGTAATCAACCATTTCATTAACATTTTTATCGATATGGTGGAATGTATTTAATAATATGAAATTCAATTCATATTGGTATAAAATGTATTTTCATCATGATGTGATTCTACGTATTATAACTCCTTATCATTTTCAATTTTCAGTATGGAAGCACAGCAACTGTTCGGATATAGGGCACGGCTCAGGCCGCGGTTAGTAGGTTAGTAATATTCTATTATTATAAGCAATCTATTTTATAATAATATGCGTTATTGTGGCTTGAGGTGTACTATGTTCAGTTCATCTCCGATATAATAACGGCTTCATCAAGTGTGTTGCTTTCCAAACTTTTCTGTCAGATGATGGCTTTGTTTCAGTGGGTTTGGCATACTGATATAACTTATTCTACAAAAAAAACTTTGTTAGCTCAGTAAGGAAATCAATCACAACCTATCTCAATCCTCGTTTGCGTAGCACCATGTATAGGCCAAAACATAATGTCGGGTACGAAGAGTCACCCATAGTCGAGATTGGTTAGAAGGACTATAGCCTATGTAGGCTTCCATTATATACTCATACTATACATGGTGTATGTAAAGTCCCTTTAACCGATTTTGACTGTGGATGACTCTTCCAGCTACTCTGTGTTGTGGTTTAAGGGCATACTACTCAAAGAAGAGTGCTTCGATTGCTGTCCTAACTGATAGATTATTTATATCAGTCTGCCAAGCTGAGTCTGACAATGATATAGAATAGGAAAATGTGTGTCAGGAATTATAGATTTTCACAACAATGATAAGAACAATAAAGTTTATGTAAATTTTTAAATTATCAATTTTTCTTCTAGATTTTGAAAAATCGTTTTACATAGTATTTCTAAAGATATGTATCATCAGCGCAGTTATAACAATATAATATTGTGTTATCTTGAGATGTATTCACCATAGCATGTGTCTCTTGAAAGATGAAAGTTTCAATAACATAATTATGAGCGAGACTGAATTTTGTATTTCGAGTATTTATTGAGAAAGGCAACTTCTGTTTGAAGTGCTCTGTGCCAACCTGTTGTGTAGTAATTCTAATATTAAATTTGTTGTTTTGCTTGTAGAAGTGCCAGCACCGCCACCGCCACCAGCACCAGCACCAGCAAGAAGGAGACGCCCCCTTCCCCAACATAACCGCCGCCACCAACCGCCACAAGCGGAGCTGAGTTTGGTGGTCGGCATGCTATTGTGGGCCAGGTTGGGGAAGGGTCCTTATCGGCCTGCTGTGGTCACCAGGGACCCTGAAAGCCACAGCTGGACACAAGTCCGAAGTGAGTAGAGTGTCAATCAATGTAATTGATTTATACTATATGTATATATAAGTAGTCGGTCTTAGCGAGTCAGTTGGGGCGCTTATCTCTGATTGGAAATGACTCTGACTGGCTGCTGCTCCTCTAGGCTTCGAATTCTAAACTCTTTCAGACTTGGATGTTTTCACCTTGTCATCATGCACCTCATTACCCTCGCACACGTTCATGACTCATGTGCTCATCTGTCAAATAAAATTATTTCAATTTATCAGGCATGGTCACTAGCCCAGTCAACGAAGAGGTATAGAGGGAAAGTCTTTGAACACAATTTTTGACTTCGTAACTTTGTTTGGGCTAGTTAGGAGGTGAACATATCAAAAGTCCCTGCGACCCCTTAAGCCGGAGGGAGGGAGGGGGGTTGAAAGCCTCATTTTTCTGTTTTTTGCTTATATCTCGGAAAACATACGTCCTACCGACATGACCTTTCCATACAAAATTAAAGCTGATTGGATTTCATACAAGTCTTATCCAGTTATATTTTTCGATATTTTGTTTAGTTTTTGAGATATCCGCTCTTGAAAGTCTGTAATTTTAAGAAAACTTTTTTGCTTCACATTCTTGCTCTTTTTGACCGGATAATTCTTGAACGATGCAACAAAAAACTAAATGATGGCCATAGGATTGTAAAGCATTAAATTCCTTTCAATAATATATATTACTTCACTATTTTATCTATTTTCCTTCAAATGTTAAAGCAGTTTCAGTGTTGAGCATGAAATCTGAAGCTTTGGAACAACACTGTTGACTAATGAATCTTTCAATTTCTCACCATTCCCGGCCAACGAATTAGCCGGAATATGCACCATTAAGTACACCTATTCAGTACTGGACGTTTAAATAGCATAGATACTCATTTTAGAATATATACTTGTAGACCCACTGACCAGGTTCCTCACAGTTAATTAAAGAAGATCTAGAACATTTTAATGAGAAATAATTTTCTTTGACTATGTTTGTGCATATATGAGTACATATAAGACATTGTGATAGTTTTACCGAACACAACCATTGAGTGGAATGAAGTTTATCGACATTAAAAGGTAAATTAATCAATCAATCAACCAAGTGAACTTTATTAAACAAAAAATACATACTTGAAGAATAAAACAACAGAAAATCTGTTCAGAAATCTTTTTTAATAACATATTTTTTAACTTCGAATACAACTAAAAGTCCACTAGGCTTAGACAATGGCCGTCAGTCAGGTTGATAGCTTTATAATATAGTCTAAAAGTATTTATGTGCGGTAAACATAGGCTACATAAATTTGTTTATCGAATTAACATAAATCTCATTGAATATATAAAATAAACAGACAAGAAAACAAACTCTGCACACTCTATGTCTTTTGAATAACTAGATACTCAAATTAATAATTAAATTCCTGAATCAAGTGATTCGTGATTGCAATATTTTCAGGCCCTTCTTACATACCCCACTAGTGACTTCCAACATTTACCCTCTACATACTCTATCACCTCTCCCCTATCCAATGTACTCTTTCCCAACCACGCTAAGCGAATTTCACCTAAAATTGAACATTTACCTATAAAATGAATAATATCCTTCTTTTCTAGACTATTACAAATTGATCATAAAAAAGGACAACCGCCTCTCCCCGAAAAGGACTGTGGTTTAAAGGGTATAATTCTCCTCTCGCCATGAACATAGTAGTCATGAAGCTACGCTTCGCACCACATTCATGTAACTTTTTGATGTTTCATCAGTCTTCAAGGCTGCATAAATAGCATGATATTGTGAACGCTCGCTTCTTTCCTTCCACTTTCCTGTCATACCTTTTTTATTCATTCCAGTACTCTATCCCATGCAGTACATACGGCTATACATCGTTACATCATTTACAGATTTACACAAAGATCGCGGGCGCCTGCCAGTCGCCATGCGATAAGCCCCCCCCCCCCCCCCCCTTCATAAAGGCTTAAGGGCTACGGGCGAGGACTTTTGATATATTCACCTCCTAACTAGTCCAAGCAAAGTTACGAAGTAAAAAATTGTGTTCCAAGAATTTCCTCTATACTTTTTCTTGAACATTTGTTATCATTTAGTCAACAGTTGTTGCAAAGCTTCAGATTTCATGCTCAACACTGAAACTGCTTTAACATTTGAAGGAAAATAGATAAAATAGTGAAGTGATATAGATTATTGAAAGGAATTTAATGCTCTACAACCCTATGGCCATCATTTAGTTTTTTGGTGCATCATTCAACAGTTATCCGGTCAAAAAAAGAAAAAATGTGAAGCAAAAACGTTTTTCTTAAAATTACAGACTTTCAAGAGCAAACATCTCGAACACTATTCAAGAAATCGGAAAAATTGACCGGATAAAACTTGTAGTAAATTTGATCGGCTTTAATTTTGTATAGAATGGTCATGTCAGTAGGACTTATGTTCTCCGAGATATAAGCAAAAAACTGAAAAATGAGACTTTCAACTCCCCTCCCTCCACCAGTCTTAAGGGGTGTGGGCGGGGAATTTTGATATGTTCACCTCCTAACTAGCCCAAACAAAGTTATGAAGTCAAAAATTGTGTCCCAAGAATTTCCCTCTATACCTTTTTTTGAGCATTCGTTTCCTGGACTATCAGACTGATTTTTTAAATATTTTTGCTGCATGTGATTAATCTCCTAGACATGATTCCTTGGGTACTTTGACAACCCTCTAGGCTAGTGAATGTGATCTGATTTGGTGGTTGAAGGCCACTGGATTGAGGCAACGATTTGAGTCTGCAATCATTAAATTGGATCTATAGGGGATTGAGCGATCACATAACTATGGAGGCACTTATTGCTTTAATAGAGCAATCTAGACACTACCTTTACAATTCATATAAATAATTATACTTATAGGTCATTTCAATTTCTCCATTTGCAATTGATAATAATAATAATTTCAATTCTATGGCCAATTTTGAATGTTAGATTCAATCTAAATGTACAAGCCCTTGCAGGAGTTTCCATGATCTTGGGTTAGTTATATCAAAATAAAATTTAATTTGAGCTATGTCATCCTTCATAATTGTTTGCTCATTTATTTATTGTTCAGCTCAGAATTTTTTATTATAAATTCTATTCAACAGTTGTGAGTGAACGTATAAATTCATAGCCATTAAGTTAATATAAACTAGTTATTTTTTTTTAATTTTCAGTGATTTAGAATTATTCTTGTTAACTAATCTACCATACAACGTTTTTGATAATGTAGCCTGAATGGCCAAACTGTCCTCATAAACTATTGAGTCCAAACCATTTGACACAAATGCTGTGAGTCATTTTTGCCTTGAAAGGTTCATTTTTATAGCTGCTTTCCTTATTCAATCACTCTCAACCTTGTTTTCATTTTTTCAGCTTTCCCAACACGCACACTGAGGGACATCCACCTTACATGGCTGGGGGACCGTGCCCGGCACTCGTGGGTGTCATGGGGGGCTGTACACCCCTTCATGCCCCACGAAGATTTAGTGCCAGCCGTGAAGAAAAATGTGAGTGAAAAACAGTTCTATTTTTGGTTAGAATAATTATTTTTCTTTAAAAATCTTTATGAATCTGCAGCACTTGAACCATAGTAATTGGAAGTAAAACTAGTAATTAGTAGTCTCAAGGCCCCCATCGACTTAGACAGTAGTTTTTGTCAGCAAGATAATTAATTCACCCATTGACTGAAGCCATTCCCCCTAGAACTTGTCTTCAAATAAGAGTAAACCATTTGAAATTGGCATTTGCCAATCGCCCTCAAGGCTGTGCACTTGTGATTGAGAAACATTTTTTTGTCAAAGTTGAAGATTATGAAGGTATTGAAATGTTTTATCCATTGCCATGTGACATTTTTTATCAATTATTTTTGTATCATATGTCTTTGTGAACCTCAACATAATTGGGGGAAAGAATAATGAAGAAGATGCAAATAGTTATGAAAATTTCAAATGTTTGTTTGATTATCAAGATTTAAGATGCCACTTTCAAGAAAAGGGAAACATGTGACTGTGCCAACCGTAGTATACTATATTATACCCATAGTTGTTATGGTGCTTTACTTATTATCTTGTTAGCTCTGTTATGGAGTCTGTAAGGGTAATGAAATATGGCAAATATCACAAAAAATAATAATAAATTGAATAAAGGTTACTTTACCATTGCGGAGTGATACTAAAGTGAAAATATTTCTAATTGGTTTACAATTCTCTTGCAGAATATACTGAAAAAAGTGAAAATAAATGTTCAGGCCCTCAAAGTGAGGGCAGGTGAGAGGAGGAGGTGGGAGGCCAGCGTGCGGGAGGCAGCGGACCTCGAGCCTCTCTCGAGGTATTTATAAAAATATTTTTTTTTCAATTACAATAATACTATAAATTGTCTTTCTCCATCACTATGCTTCTAACAGCCACTAAGCTTGATGTCATTGAGCCTTTCTAGACATTGCTGTAGAAAGCAATATAATATGTAGTTGGATGCAAGTACAAGAATGGATCGAAATTTAATGTCCTTTATCATCTTTTAGCGAACTTACCGCACTGAACCAGTGATTGTTCATGTAATCCAACCTTAACTTTCCAAACTGAATTCAAACAACAACTAAAACTATTTACAGAGTTTGTTATAAGCAGAAATAAAATTTTTTCATCTTAATATTCAATTTTTAATTGATTATACTGATCAATTGAAAAATTCTGTTCAAGATTCCCTATGGCACAACTAATCAGTTGAACTATGATATCTTGGTAGAATGTACCTGATTGCCAAAATGTGGAATTATTTTGTTGACTAATTTTGATACACTCTTAGATTCCAACTCCATGGGACTTGACTCAGGAACTGTTGAATTCACAACTACTGTACTCTTAGGCAGTGACACTTACAACTTGCGGTGGTGTTAGACTACACAAACAGCTTGTCATAGCACACCAATGGAGTGTTGTATTGTGTTATATCTTTACCTGAAGTTCAGACAACATGGAAACTCAGTTGATGTGCTACATGTTGCTTGTGTGGTCTCACTCCATCATGCAGCTTGAGTTATAGAAATTACACCCAACAACTCTTAAATGGAAACTCCCATCATGCAAAAAAGTGCCAAAATTATTGTTCAGTGAGCTATCACCAAACAATTTGAGTATTTTGAACATTATATAAAAGGGTTTATTTTTAAGAGTTTCCCATATTCTATTTTTATACTATCCATACTATTTTGAACCAAACCATGAAATGTATACTTTTGTTGATGATAATACAATTTATTTAATGTTTTGCAGGATCCAGAGAGTCGAATGGCTGGCGAGGGTAGCTGCGGGTGAGACCCCGCCCCTCCCGCAGGCACACGCAGAGGAACAGGGCAACGGAGAGGAAGGGGATGCTGCCTTCCTCTACTTCCTCTCCATGATGGAGGAGGCAGAGGCGGTGGAGGCAGCCCCCCCTCGGCAGCCCCCGCGCCAACAGACCCCCCCTCCCCGGCGCGGCAATAAAGTAAGCAATAAAACACTTTAATGAGACCAATTCAATAATCCAATTCAATAAGACCATACATCAATAATTCACCAATATCCATGGGGTTGTAGAGTGGGGGCCTAATTGATGGAGCTTTATCAACTTCTCAATCATTATTGCTGTGTTATTCAGCAGTGTAATTTAATTTGGATGGACTTCAAATTAATAATAATTGGAAGCAGAGAGAAATAGTTCATTTGTTTTTGACCTGCTGCAACAGCTTTGTTATTTTAATACCAATTTAATAAACAACGGTTCCTTCCACCAATATTTTTACATTAAAAATGTGTGTTTCAAAAGTCATGCTGTTTCTTATTCCTCATTATAACAATAGAATGGTTGCTGGTTGATTGATTGTTGATAAATTGCTAATTTATACTTCCATCAACTTGGTGAGTCCAAATATTTTTGAAGAATCAACCTCAATCTACCTAGTACTAAAATAATTATTATTTTTATTCTGAGTATCACCATTATGAGCCTACTATTTCATTTTGATTAATTTGATTAATATTAGTTTTCAGACTATCGTTTTTATCTATAAAAACAACACGTTTCAATATTCCACTGAAACTTCTGTTTTTCTCTCCATAAAACTTGAACAGGGATAACATGTTATAATGACATTATAGCCCATACTTCTCAACTGCAGTATTGAAAATTAAGCTTCTTCAGAATCATTTTGAAAATATAATCATGTAGGCCTACATTATTGAACGAGCGGAGCGAGTTCTTCCTTTTGACTTGAGGCTCGAGGCTTTGTGTGTTTGTATGTTCCACGATAACTTTCGAACGCCTTTATCAATCTACTTTAAATTTGAAACACCGATTCTTGGTATCTTTGGGCAGGTCAAGTTCGTTGGCCAATAAAATTAACAGACTCCTTCATCCTTTTTGAAGCGAAATAAAAGAACAATAGAATCTCAGCCCTTCATTAATATATCTATATATATTACTATAATATATATAAAATAGTTGTTTTCACCATATGGAATTCTCAATAGATTTCAAAATATAGCCTATTTTGAGTTACCATCAGCTGTATAGGTGAATAAATGCGATCAGGCTTTTTATAGAATCTCTATCAGCTGATACTAACTTCATTGCCCTGACAAAATATGAATATAATATATACAGCTGTTTTTTATATTGTAAATATATCTACTCTATAGATATACACTAATCCCATTGTCCTGATAGATAGGTATATGAGTACGGTATGTCTTTTTTGTGGAAAATAAACCTGTATATCAGAGCAATGATGAACTTGAACTTCAAGTGATAGATTGTCTTGTGAATTTTATCTAAATCAGTATCTTTAAAACAGCCGTTTTTTGTTACCACATTCCCCTATGATAAGCTTCCCAAATGAGTTTCCCTTTTCGAATTAAGTTGTTTGCAAGCGAGTTCTCCAGTCCGTTGGGCTCTCTAGTATTGAAACAATAGAATAAATCTATTCATGGTTGTTCAAAGTGCTAGGTGATGTGTATATGCATCATACTTCTGTCAGCAAGACACTGAAAAAAAATGTCTAATGGGAAACTAGATTATTAACTTTGTTTTTGTATGATTTTTTAGAGACCGAGAGATGACGATGATGATGATGATGATGATGATGATAATAATGATAATGGCGCCCCGGTGGCCAAGCGGGCCAGGGTCCAACAGCAACAACAACAACAGCAGCAACAACAACAACAGCAACAACTACAGCTGCAGCAACAGCAACAACAGCAACAACAACAGCAGCAACAACAACAGCAGCAACTACAGCAACAGCAACTACAGCAACAACAACAGCAACAACAACAACAACAGCAGCAACTACAGCAACAACAACAACAGCAACAACAACAGCAGCAACAGCAACAACAACAGCAGCAACAGCAACAACAACAACTACAACAGCAACAACAACAACAGCAGCAACAACAGGGGCCACCACCCTGCCAGCCCCTGGAGATAGGTCATCAAGACCTACCCAGGGCGCCAGGCTTGATGTGGGTGCGTCCGGCCCCAAGGTGGAGGAGGTCAGCCTCGGCCCCTGAGCCGAGGCATGTCACTCCACCACCACCATCGCCACCATCGCCACCACCCCCACCGTCGCCGCCCCATGTGCCAATAAATATTGGATACATGGATTTACCTGTGGGCGGCGGCATAATGTGGGCGGTGAGAGCTGCGAGGAGGCAACGGCGATCTGCTTCCTCACCCTTATAAATAAGGGGGTGGGGAAAGCACGGCCCCGTGCTCTAAGAGTCAAAGTAAGCATTAATTTTGAATCATCTTTCTGTATCAAGGTCTTGGTCTGGTCTCATATTAGAAGCTACTATGAGCGACTTTTAGTCGTCCCTGAGGCTCTTTAAGCACCACAAGCCTTCTGATGCAATAGATTTGCTGATGCAGATTGGATTCAGATTGTATTGTATCGGCTGGATTGTAATGTTTAAAAAGCCTCATGTGTGGCCAAAATTCGAAACATGATCGCCTCCAATGTGAGACCAGCCTTATCTGTGATGTGTTACTAAGAAATATTAGTTCTGTTTTTAATTCAGTAATTCATTTCATTTTGAACAGTAAGTCTACATCATATTAGCAGTGTTTGAATTTTCATTTTCATACTATACATATTCTTATTCATTGACAATTTAATTATCATCTTGGAATTGGAGACAGTGAAGGATAATGTGTAGGGTATCCATGATGTTGATACATCCACTTGATTGATCTACACACGATGTACTATAGTTTCAGCTGTCAATCTTTTTCCAAACTGAAATCAAAATATAACATAGTAGCTAATTATACTCTCCTCAGAAGAATATTATTGGTTTTTAGACAGGGAGCCTTCTTCTAGTGCATGAGAGGCTCTCAATCTATAAACCATTGTGATTTGTTTGAAGAGAGTATGTATAGAGCTACTCTGTATTATATTTCAGTTCTAGTTTGGTTGAGATGAAAACGATGTGACAGTCAAAACTATAGTTTCTTGTGTGTTTATGACTTCATTATCATTATTCACTCATCAAGTACGGTACCTGTCTGGGACCTGTTCAAATAAATTGTGCTACTATTCATCTGCCCTGTCTGTCTGCACTGCCTCAACGGCTTCCTTCTGAACTTAGGTTGAGCTAATATCTCAATCAGTAGAGCTCCTGGAACACTGTTTATCAAAACCAAATATTGAACTTGATGAAACTAAAAATTAAAATATCAGTTTCAGTTACCATTGGCTTGGAATCGTGTCGTTCTACTAATTTTCTGACTGTATTCATACTAGCTGGAAAAAGCTAATGTGTTCAAAATTCAAATTAAATATTGTAGCTATTGCCAGTTTTCTAGAAAAGGTAAATCAATAACTAATGATGGAAACAGTAGCCTAATTGAAAACTTGAATAATAATATTGTTTTTGCATTTATTTTCAGCAACTGAATCCTATATGATAAACATTTGAAAAACAAGAATTGGAGAATTGGAGATACTTGAAGTGTCAAAAACTATTGAGTAAGTAGAATCAGATTTGAAAATTTTCAGAGCTATGCACTATTTTTTTGTACTGTATAACAGACAGTAATAATTGAAGTTCTTTATGAGACTAACCCCTGGCTTCAAGGACAATAAATAGCATATAATGGATTATTCACATGATTATTATTATTATTATTATTATTACTATTACTATCACTATTATTATTTTTATTATTATTATTATTAGAGGCTATGTTTTTTAAGCTGGGTTTTCTTCCTAGCTACACTCATGTTTTGGAGCTCACTCCGCATCAGTGTTGCTAGATGTGAGCCCAAGAATTGTGGGGGATTCAACTCGAAATTACCTTACTCAACTATTGAAAATACGGTGATTTTGAGCCAAATCCCCACAATTCTTTAGCTTGCTTCTGGCAACACTGGTGTGCAGTGCGTTCTGAAAAAGGTGCGGAGCTAGGAAAACCCATCTTAAGACTGGCAGACGGCATTATGCTTTTGCTGAATGGAATTTATTATTACTTATGTATGTGATCTCGGAAAGATTTAATATAGATTTTTAAATTTTTTTCCATACTACTACTATTCTTTACTAAATCACATTACATGATGAAAATGTAGTAGAATGAACACACATTCGAAGTGTATGTAACCTAACCCATCTGTTCAATTTTAGCAGCAAGTAGTTCTAATTCAGGAAGTTGTCCGAGACATAAAAGCTTATAATTTCAGACTATTATTTATAAATTTATTTTGCTTTATAAACTTTCTTTGAGCTTCTGATGGAACAGTCCATTTCAACCTTGTCCGTTGAGATGTTGAAAATTAATCGAATCGTTAAGGCAGTTTACTTTGTTGCTTCGATTGGCTATTTCATTAATGTTTTGATTATTGTATTAGCTATTTGGTACTTGACAAAATTGATGCTGAGATTAATGTTTATTTCAGAACGGGCCACGAAAACGAGCGAGAACACACGGGGCCACGCCGGACCAACGCCTACCCAAACATGCCTTCATGCCAATCCTGCATCTGCCGGCGTCTACCATCTGCCCCCTCCCTAAACAACAGGTTGCTCAAACTCAATGATTAGCTCAATTGGCTTGGTAAATTAATTTCTCTTTCAGATAGACACAGCTGACACTCTAAAAGTATATTTAAATTCCCCCTCTTCAAAATCGCTCATTCAATTTACCATAGTGTTAATCAAAATACAATTTATATTTTTTAAAGTCACAAAATATTGATGAATTATTATCGTTTCGATAGCTAAGTACCGGGTGTTTATAAAAAATATCGGAGTTCTTACGCTTTATAGTGTTTATTACATACAACTTACAATTCAAATTAATACAACAAAAGAAAAGTACAACTCATACAGTACAACTCACAAGTCATCATATTATGGTGTATCATAATGCTGCCAAATGTAATTCTGTTATTCATCTTCTACCAATTGAGGAAATAGCCAAAGTTCTAGCGCATAACTACAGGGAGTACCAGTTGCAGTCGCTTACCCCACCCACATAAACTTTTCGCCGAGATATAGCACAAACAAGCATTAAATTTAGGAGAGTCTCGTTGCAATTGCGTACCAACAGGAGCTAAAAAACAAAAATATTTCTCTTTCATTTGATGTGATATTTTGATTGTAAGTAGTATGTAATGAATACTATGAACATTTGGAAATCCGATATTATTTTATAAACACCCTTTATTACAACACAAAATAAGAACGTGGATAAACTCATTTTTTTATTATTTCAAACCATTACATGAACGCAAAAGAAAGTCCCAAGTAATAATTGAATTTGAATTTAAAGATGATTATATTGTATTATATCAATATTTGCCTTACATTAAGGAGCTGTACTGCACTGCACTGAATTTTTCAAAGTTGCTTCGCCTTTTAAACTTGAATTTGGAATTTAGTTTGCAATGAAACTCACAATTTTTTGTTGAATCCATGACTGATTTCAAACCATAGAACCAATGCATTTTTTCGTCTCTGTACCGAACTAGGTGTTTTGATTAGTTTCAAACTTCTTTAAATTTTTCTTCGACTGAATTTGCCTGAATGTTCAGAATTTCCCCATCATCAGAAATTCAGGAAGGCCCTCGGGATAAGCGTTATTCATAGGGGGTTGAAATTCTTAATTGCTGTCGCATTTATAATAATCTTATGACAATCTGATCTTATGATAATCTTCATCTCTAATCTCATCTATCACATTTTCGCTCGCGTGTCAAATGGCGTCGGTGGGGAGTGAATCCCTTGTGGAATTGGCATCGGTAATTATTAAATTTCAATGATACAAAATACAAATTATAAATTCCTCATACGTGATACAATTATCGTTCAACTAGTTAATTTTACAATTTGAATAATAAAATAAAGGTGTATCACCTGGACCACTTTTTTTCAATTATCTAAATCATCAATTACATTAATTCTTGCAATATTGAAAACTGCAATTTAGATGTAATTTCCATTGTCCAAAATTAAGTAAATTCCCAATATTGTATTCAAAATAACCTTATAAACTTATTTTTTGAAAAATCTACAAAACAAAAATAAAATTTCAATTTTTATAGTCTATAAAATGAAACATTAGTTCTTGGAATCAATAATCGACCAAATTTTAATTCAATTATAGTTACATTTGATATAAAGACCAGCATTTCCCAATGTTAGCTGCTCATCATCCTAAGTAATACACTAATAATAGAGAATTTACCCTATAAATATAAAAATAATTTTTTTACTACATAGCTTTGTTCTTGAACTAATGAAAATTGAACAGTAGTTTTGAAATAAATAGATAATCTACAAATAATATTCAAAATTTCACTCTGATATTCAAATAATAGAGAATTTACCCTATAAATATAATAATAATGTTTCTGCAACGTAGCTTTGTTCTCGAACTATTGAAAATTGAACAGTATTTTCAAAATAAAAAGACAATCTACAAATAATATTCACAATTCCACTCTGATATTCAAATAAAATAATAATAATAATAATCGAACTAAAAACAATTCTGAATATTGTAAAACATGCTCTTTTCTCGCGACAATTTTGTTGATTATTCATGAGATCCAGGATATCGAACATATAATTATATTATATGTTTATCCTGGAGCTCATGTGTAATTATTGGATTTGTCATTGTGTAATTGGGTAGTATGTGCATTTATTCATTTTCAAACTTATCTTTTTTAATATATAACACGGTTCAATTTGAAATAACTATAGCCTAGTTTCATTTCTTGTTATTCTAAACGAAGAACGTTATTCTACGCCATTTTACATTGTCCCCAATTTCACATTATTTTCGAATTACTGGAAATCGTTAACATTTTCTGAGGTAATAGTAAAATCTGCAATAAATTTCCGTCTAGAAAGTAATTATAGGATATAAAGAAACTATCTTGTTACTTGATATCAAATCCTTTTTTTCTCCAAACTGGAATAATTGCCATTTTTCTCGAAATACTATATTCCTTGATAACAGTAAAGGAATCCAATTTTAATATTCTGTGACAAATTTGGCGGCTCTGGTAGCGCAGTTGGTTGGAGCGCTTGTCTGTGATAAGATAATGGGCTCTGGCTGGCTTCGTTTCCTGCATCCTTGGGTTCGAATCTCATTCAGCTATGGATGTTTCTCATCATTAACCCATTCACCTCATTACGCACGCACAATTTTCAGGACTCATGTGGGCATCATCCGCTATAGAAAAAATAATATTACCAGCCTAATATGCAATCTAATTTCGGCCGTTTTATTCAACAAATCATCAACTCCAAAGCATCTACCTCACACTTAACTATAACTTTTAACTTTTAATTGATTAAGAAAAGGGCAATCACTATTCCTGATGAATTCATGAAATTATTGAAATATTTCAAACTTAGTTGCTATAAAAAATAAGATAATTCTATCAACTTATTATCTCAATACCAATTTGTACTGTCACTTTCAATTAAGAAAATCAAGTAGACCATAAATGCCTAGAAAAAATAGTTCCAAAAAATTTCCCTCGCAAAATGTCAAATAAATCGCAATAAAATAGTTCATAAAACTGGTCCAAACTGCATCACATTAATAATAAAATGGAAATTATTATATTCAATTATTATTGTAAGTGAACTGCACTCCGAGTAGAGAGAAAAATTGAGTAATTAATTACTGGAATATTCCCTACACATCGCTAACGATACAACACTTTTTCGTTTATGAATATTACAATATTTATTTCACAAAACTGAATTCCAGTTATATATCATGTAGCCATGTTTCAGTGAGATCAATAACCGGGCAGTTGCAATGCTTGTTTTTTTCGTTAGTTCCCCGTTTCAATAATTTTTTTTTCAATTGTTGAAAGGGTTAAAAAATTTTATCAAACAGAACCAGATTCAACAGGGTGATCAGCAGCATTATTTATTTATTGAAATTACAGTAATCATTTGACAGCACTAGGATAAACCCATTATTGCCCTTATGACACAAACGGTGAGATATAATATAATGTAGAAATATGAAAAGAGCTGATGAGTATTTGAATAGTTAAGCCCAATTACGGAAAAAACAATTGAACCACAATTGGCATCATACACTATAGAAGAAAAATTTCACGATAGAAGAAAGACAGTTATAAAATTCAATAATTATTGGAAATTACAATATCAATGTAAATAAAAACGAACAATAATAATAATAGAGAAGTGCTGATCATAAAATTAATCATTTCTACTTAATTTAAATGTATGTATGGAATATAAGTAACCCCATAAAGAATAACAGACATCCTCACAAAAATCTCAAAGATACATCACCTTTAAATCCCTCCTAAAATTATTATTTGGTTTGAATAAATCGATCCTAGACTCAAATTGTTATAGAGTACTCTGAAAAAGAGGAGTGGAAATATCCACTATCGGTTCTACTTCTGGGTAGGGCAACTTCTAGACTTAATTTCCTACATAGATTTCCCTTGCATCGTTTTTTCTGAGAAAAATTTCACCATGGCGTGTCAAGAATAAACTTATATTAGAATACTTTTCTTAATTATTATACTTATATCAAATTACCATTAGCCTCCAGTTCGGTGATAAATTTACAAAATAGAATTAATACATTTATAGTTATTGTTTAGAAAGAGTTCGAAACTGACGGATTTTTAATGCTTCAAACAGAAAAGTAGAAAATAATTAATTGAGCTCCCTTGATCTTTCAAGTGCTTTCCTCTTACACACACCACACCAGGCATTGATCTGAATCTAGGTGATCTCTGATTAATACATTATTTTATTCTACCCCAGTGAGACGGCTTGAACTCTTGTAAGAATCGGAAATACTCCTATTAAGTGCCTAGTATCTTCCCTTTGCTTCATATTTTTATTAAAAAAATTAATTATGTTTCCTCCCTCGTATGTCTAAGATTAAAATTGCACACATTTAGGAATCCAAAAACTCTAATCAATCAAAATTCACATCGTTTTATGTATTTAATAATTATTTAATTAATATATTCTCATTTACATTCCTTTATTTAGACCTTCTCAGTGTATCCATTTCCTCTGCAAACAGAATACAGTAAAATAATGTTAATTATAATTATTATGAACTTTGTCTCGATAATTGGAAATGCTTATAAAGTTTATTATTAAACTGGAAAGTATTTAAATAAATAACATAATTCTAAAATAAAATTAAAAAAGTTTCATAGACAATTGAACAAAATAAATATATAAAAGATATACACAGCCTACTGTACATGTACATACACACAATACAAGTCAAATACTGTCTAATCAGGTACATGCACTAGGTCTCACAGAGGAAATGAATAGTTCACTCATTTCTAGTTTTATCCTATCCAATAAATTTATGAGTTTAGTTTCACATGAGTATTTGGGGTCTTCACAATTAAACGATTTTTCATCTTAGTGGTGAAAGAATCTCTATTCTGGATGCATTTGGAACGAAAAATTCGGAAAACAATCTTATCTTACTTGATACGCCAAAACACAGTCAATAATTGAATGTTTTTTTGTTTGCTTCGGTTTATGATTTAAGAGTCTTGCATTTGAAAGTTAAAATTGTTACATTAGACCTTCAACCTAATTTTATATTATAGATGTTATAAGCTTTATTAGCACTTACACGGTGGTTCGCAACCCACCTAAAACAGTAGGCCCACCAAGTTCCCCGTAAGGGTCTCTCCACTAATAAATGCTTATTATTATTTATTATATATTTTGATTCGATAAGCAGTAACTAATTATTGAATTAAAATAATAATTTCTATCCTCATATAAGTAAAATCCTCTACAAATCAAGTAAACAAAATACAATTCAATTTGAAAGTTTTGGAGAGTGACTGCAATATTTTAAAAATTGAATACATGAAATATCTTACACATTTCCTGAAAAAATACACTTTTTCTTCACCGTAACTTCAGATGACTAGCCCATTTGTTGAAGAATTTAGGGCTTCAATACAAATAGAAATTTTCCAAAAAACTTTTCTCAGTTTTGAAATTAATCTAACACTTAGAGAGTTCTCCTATGATTATTATTATCATCATTTTCTTAGCTGTTTAAAAAATATTCCCAGTACCGTGTTAATATTTTAATAGCTCAAGAATTCTTAGCTTTCTAAAAATATGTTAACGAGAGTTCACTTAGTGATTCAGAAGTTATTAATTGGATAAAGAGAAAAAAATGTAGGAAAAATATGAGTACTACATAAATTTATTTTACATTATTTATCTCTGGGCGAGGGGCCTTGGGCGTTGATCTCTTTGCAATCTATTAAGGCTGTGCGCAGGGTTTTTGATCATGATTTTTTTCAAAGTTTCTTGCATTGGGCATTATTAGGGCTTTGAAATGATATCTATTGCTGTGAGGAAAAAATTTTCCTTCAATTATTCTGTGAAATATGGGGGTTTAAAGTTGATTTTTTTCGGTTTTAGGGGGAAATGGATTTCACCTACGAGTGGTTCAAAAATTTTGATAAATTTTCTATAACTAGAAGTCTTACAGTATTGAGGAATAGAATGACATAAGTTAATTTTTATTTCAATCTAACAAATAGTTTTTTTAAAGTAAATTATTGAAAAACTGAAATTTCTACAGATTTAAAATCAATACTTCTTTTAAAAATACAAATTTAATCATCAGAGTAAAAATTATGTCATTTCATTTCTCAAGGTGTCTTTTAGTTAAAGAACATTTATCAACATTTTAAAATCACTCTTAGGTGAAATCCATTTCCCCTAAAACCAAAAATACTCAACTTTAAACCCATATTTCACAAAATAATTGAAGAAAAAAAATTCCTCACAGCAATAGATATCATTTCAAAGCCCTAATAATATCCAATACAAGAAACTTTGAAAAAAACTATGACAAAAAACCCTCACATAGCCTTCAAGCCTTGTGTTCCACTATATATTATTATTTGCTGGCTTTTTTGAACGATTTCTCTCAGTTGTAATCACTTATATATATTACTAGCAGGTTGCCCGATTCAATTGAATTTGGATTTCTTGATGTTGCTCAACTTATTAACAAAATCAATTTAAAAGGATGATCTTTTAATCCATCTTCCCCTTCTGTTCGTTCTTTCGTCTTTCCTTTCCCTTCTTTTCTTCTTCCTCTTCTTTTTTGCCTTCTTCCTTTTCTTCTTCTTCACCCGCATAACAATAATGCACCCAGTTCATTTTTGTCACAGTGTGCTAGAGTTTTGTCAAAGGAGAACAACATTGAAACTTTAATTTATATATTATTAGATATTTTGGGACATACAATAATGTGCATCCCTTGTCGGCTGATCCAACAGTTCAACTCTTCACAGTCCTCTATAGAATCTTTACACTATACAGTAACTTTTGAATAGATTAAAAAAATAAAAAAATAAAATAGAAAATAGATTTTCTATTTTCAAACAAGTATCTAGAGGGGATAGGAAGAATCAGAGGACCTCCAATATTGAAGTCGACCTGCAATCGTACAAGCAATCGGATACTATCATCAGCATTATTTCTATGTCCATGCTCACATTCACTTGCATTCAAAGGAGGCTTTCTCTGCGCTGTCCCTGAGTTTTCAACAATAATCTCCCACTTATCAAGACAACACCTTGTGGGGAATCATCGTTGGATTAGGAAAATCTGCTGCACAGAGCTGCTTCAAATTCTTTTTCCTTCCATCAGTAGGCACATACACGGTGATGTTGGGAGTCCACAGAGTGTGCGCACTGATCACATCTCGCCAAACATCACTTCTATATTCCACGCCGTAGCTCTTATTGAAAACTACACACTAAAAGAGATAAATAACTTCATCTCTGATCATTGCTGGGGTGTCCGACATGTATGAAAACGTACATTGTAAAGGACCAGGGTGGTTGAAGAATTGATTAAGGGAGGGTACGTTTTGGATAACGTCGCTTGAAAATTCGTCTGTATCTCTGCTAACTATCAATCTTAAATTGCTTTTTGCATCATACTGGTGCATTGTGCTGGGATAGAGGTTAAAGGTAACAAATAGATCAGACATCTGTCAAGTCAGCATCGTAAATGCAGCCTCTGTTAACAGAGGGTTTTTGGGTGGCATATAATATTCATAATGTCATGTTGGACCAAGCATCTTATATGCGACCACCACCAGGGGAAGGGGTTTAGGTGACAAATTAAACAGACTATTGTTAAGTCAGCATCTTAAATGCAGCTCATGTTATAAAAATAAAATTATGTTTTATTTGCATCTTAAATGCAGCCTCTGCTGAGAGAGGATTTTTAGGTGGCGAATCATTCATGTCATTGTTGGACATGGCATCTTATATGCTTTCACCAATGGGAGGAGGTTTCAGAGGGGGGGAAATAGTGTTTTGCATCATTTTGATGCATTCTTCTGGGATAGGGGTTGCAGGTGACAAATTATCTGACTATTGTTGAGTCAGCATCTTAAATGCAGCCCATGTTATAAAAAGAAAATTATGTTTTATTTGCATCTTAAATGCAGCCTCTGGTGACAGAGAACTATTAGGTGGCTTATAATTCATAATGTCATTGTTGGACATGGCATCTTATATGCGACCACTACTTTGCGGGGGGGGGGGGGGGGTTTAGGAATGAAATAAGACAGTCAATGTTTGGACTGGAGTGGCTTAAAGATAGTCAATGTTGGACAGCATCTTAATCAAATGCAGCCACTATTGAAAACATTTTTGAGAAAAACTGAGGATGAGGGTCAACAATTCACATTCGTGAACAAAAATCACTTCAAGATTGATACTTCGCAGATACAGACGATTTCCCAAGCTGCAGTTCTCTATTCATCCCCTTTTCAGCCCCAATTCATCAACAACTCTGGAGCTCGACTATATGCTTTTTCATACTCACTTTGTACCCCTCAGCAATGATCAGAGAACAAGTTCTTTATCTTTTTCAGTGCGTAGCTTTCAATGAGAGCTACGGCGTGGAATATAGAAGTGATGTTTGGCGAGATGTGACCAGTGCGCACACTCTGTGGACTCCCAACATCACCGTGTATGTGCCTACTGATGGAAGGAAAAAGAATTTGAAGCAGCTCTGTGCAGCAGATTTTCCTAATCCAGCGATGATTCCCCACAAGGTGTTGTCTTGATAAGTGGGAGATTATTGTTGAAAACTCAGGGACAGCGCAGAGAAAGCCTCCTTCGAATGCAAAGGAAAGTGAGCATGGACATAGAAATAATGCTGATGATAGTATCCGATTGCTTGTATGATTGCAGGTCGACTTCAATATTGGAGGTCCTTTTACTCTTCCTATCCCCTCTAGATACTTGTTTAAAAATAAAAAATCTATTATCAATTTTTTTTTGAAGGAAGTGATAGCCGAGTGCCGTAGCAGGTATCTGTTCAATCAGAGATAAGCTACGAAACTCCTTGGCCATCTTTGTAACGGTGACCGATTGAATTGGCCAGCAAAAAAGACTCTGTTCTCTGCTGTAAAATCACTTCCCGGTGGTTCGGAACCCACCTAAAACTTTATGTCCAACTCATCAATCACTGATGAAACAGTTCTACAATATCTCTGAAAGCAGTGTTAAATTCATCAATCACTATCATCCAATTCATCACCCACGCACAGGTCTCAGACCTATGTGTGCTTCATCCTCCGAAAAAAAATATATAAATGAAAGTTTCAATGTTGTTCTCCTTTGAAGAAAAAATAGCGCTCCATGTGACAAAAAATAAACTAGGTGTATAGTGATGAGGAGAAGAAGACGAGATGGAAGAGAAAATGTAGGGTTGAGAAGGAGGAGATAATAGAAAGATAAAAGATGAGATTACTTTATTTACGTGAATTTACAAAATTCCATTGATTGATTAAAAAGAATATTATTAACAACACAATAGATTGTATATGAGTCAAAGCTTGGATATTAACAATGAGATTTTATGTGAAGCATTTACGTAATAAGGGCGAAGTCTGAACAAAACCTTGATAACTGCGAACTGAGAGACTCTAATAATCAGTAATAATAGAAGGAGATATTATAGAATAATAGAAGGAAAGGAGACTGAGAAGAGTAAATAGAAGAAGGGGAAAACAGATAATAAAATAGACTATCAAATTGATTTTGTAAATAAGTTGTCACATTTGAAACTAGATTCAATTGAATCGGGCAAACTGCTAGTAATATAATATATATGAGATTTTTGGCTTACAACAGAACGAAATTGTTTAAAAAAAAACAAGCAAAAAGAGCTGCATGAAAATAGGAAAATAACCTAAAGTAAATTATGTACGTTACTCACATTCTTCTGAAATGTTAATTCCTCCTTATTCGTTTAATTTCATTAAAGCACTACGTTCTCGCACAACAGAAACTAGAAGCTGATATGTTTCCGTTATAATTTCATTTTGAGTTAAATATCCTCGCGGTCAAGGGAAAGTTTTTAGTTAGGCCAATTTCACAAATACAAGTATTCTTGAATTACTCACACACAAATACATGTACTTACTCACAAATACAAGTACCGCCACTAATAGAAACAGAACACCAATGAGAGTAATTATTGACAATCATAATGTTTTTCCAACGAGATTGACACTTTCCAAACATTAATTCAAATTCAAAATGATTTATTTCACACACACAATAATACAATACAGTAAAACAATAGTAAAATACAATAAAACACTCAAACATGCGCTTATCTCCTCCAACCATAATTAGATTATAATACACTGGATGAAATAATATTTACATATATGGTTGCAACTTAATAATTATTCAATTACAAAACATAATAAAATTGAAAAATAACAACAGGTGATAAGTATGAAAAAATAAAGTTGGACACCCCTAAGCAGGCCCGAGTGGAGTGTAAGCCTACTTCACAAAATAAATTTTTAATCAGAGAAGTCCCCGCCCTATGTATATTAACAAAATTAACCCGAATAAAAAAAAATATTTCACATACTGTGTTGCAAACTTTACCATATAAAGACAAATAAGAAGAAAAAACGATAAACAAAAATAGAAAGAAAATCATTATTAAAAAAGAAGAGAGAAAAAAGAGTGAAAAGAAAACAGCTATCTTCACTTGGAAACAAGTGAGTACACAAGTTATCCAACAATTTTCAAAAATGATTCGCATTCATTTAAAGTAAAGAGGTGGGATTTCAAACTTCTAAGTAAAGAATTTGAAGGTTTCAAGCAGCTGAGCTTTCGTGAAATTAAGTTAAAAAATTTAGGAGCATTAAAAGAAAAATAATGTTAAAAACAGTTGAGCTAGATTGGGGAATTTGAACCAGTAATCGTCTGAAATCGTATCTTATATCACGAGTAAGATTGGTATTTAAGCTTCTTATGAAAAAAAGCTTTAAAACCTTTTAAACATAGAGATTTCTGATTGGAAGTAGGTACTTTAAGTCGAACAAAAAGAGGCCAAGAATGATCAGTTCTAAGCGATCTGGTAATTACACGGATAAAGGACTTTTTAAAAACAATGATAGGATACAGTGTTGGGACATATTATGCACCTCCCCAGCATACAAGTCCATAACTCATACTGGAGATGATAAGCATTTGATAATAATGCATAATTCACGCAACATGTAGAAACTTCTTATTCCTCTACAAAACTCCTTTTTTAATTTAGCTACATGACCGCGAACAGCCCAACACATACTGTCTATAAACACTGAATAAGTAGTATCCTATAAATAAATCGACAAGCAGTTCATTAATAACTATGTGTTCTTATCCACATCACAAAATAATACCAATTTTGATAGTTTGCAACAGAAAATGTGTACACTGAGCTCACAATAATTAATTATTCATGATTCAATCAACTTACACGGGTAAAGTTGCCATTTTAATACCGTACTTGAAAACGCATTTACTGTTCAGGAAAATTCATTCGTGGCAAATCAAGGCAACAATTCTAGACAAATAATAAAAACATTTTCAATTCTCTCTACACTGTAGGTACTTGATAAACTTCTATTATTTACCATAAACATTTCATTCAGTTGTCAATATAACTTACCTCTTTATTCAACTTGCCATTCCCCATCAGAGCCTTAGAGCCTAATAATTATTTGGTCATCTTGCAGTCTTCCAATTATTATTTATTAGTAGAAATATTATCACAGATTGCTTGTAAACTGAAACTGAGAAAATATCATAATCAATTTTAATAATCATCACCTAAAAAGTAGAAACCAATATGAATTCCATTAATTCCGAGTGTTACTATATTCAATTTTAATCCGTTCCTCCAAAATAGAGAACTATATAATTTGTATAAGAACTACATAGTGGCATCAATTTTTTTTAACAGTATTTGACTTTGTAACTCAGTATCATGTTAGTATTTTTATTCGTTTCAGTACAGTATTATGTTTTTAAAAGTCATGGGTGGATAAAATGCTACATCAGCAATCAGAGGCCCAATACAAACTCATTTAAATATTAATAGCCTTGTGCAGTAATTACCAATAGTATTAAATTTCTAGTTATGAAACGCCCCCAGAAATGAACAAGTCACATCAAGAATTCGTTAATTTATCACAAAAGTCAGAACAATCAGAATCTTCAGTAGAAACAGTAGAACCTTGATAGAAAAATTAACACTCTTTGTCACGAAAAGTATCACAGAGCCGTTGTTTGGTAACATAATGTTCAAGTCGTCTCCTCAATAATCAAATTATTGTAAGTGACACTCCTGGTTATTTTATTACAATCGTTAAAGATCATTAATAATGTTTAAGACAAATTAGTTTTGAAATTATTTGATAACGGATAATAAACAAATAGATTTTAGTAAGTTAAAATTCAAATCAAATCTTATATACTTTAACGCTTTTAAATCTTGAAATGCTTTAGAAAAATTCAAATCATTATCCTAAACTCTTCCATAGGCAGGCCGCTTAGCGCAGTTGGTTGGGGCGTCGCAACTTCAGCTTACGGTCGTGGGTTCGAATCCCGCTCCACCGTCAAGCATTTATGT
Source organism: Conomelus anceps (assembly GCA_948455865.1). Taxonomy (NCBI): domain Eukaryota; kingdom Metazoa; phylum Arthropoda; class Insecta; order Hemiptera; family Delphacidae; genus Conomelus; species Conomelus anceps. The sequence goes on from OX418222.1 coordinate 63,894,024, forward strand.
GTAATCATTCACCTCATTACCCACGCACAAGTCTCGGACTCATGTGGGCATCAACAGCAATAAAAAAAATTCATACTTATGATGTTCTCATCTCCATTACATAGATAACTCGAAGTAAATCAAACAGCACTTACTAACTTGACACAATGAGTAAGCAAAAAGTACAAATCAAATTAATAAGCATTTTGCATTACATGGAAATAATTTGAAGAAAATCTAAGAATAGGGAAGCAAAAGATATCAGGTGCCCAGACTAATAATAATATTATAATGTCTTTGAGTCCGGTAAATTTAAATCAAATTCTTTATTGTATCAAAAATGACATAGAATATAGCAAAATATTATAATACATTGCTTCTACACATTAAATATTATATCATATTTATTCATCTGGTAAAATAGAATAATTATTCAAGGAAACTTGGTTCCACACGCCGGAAAAAGTTAAAACTTGTGCGCCAACGCAGAGTCTTGTTAACTGAATTTACATAATTTCTTTTTAATCCATTGAATAAAAAAATCGTTCACTGATTCTAGAGGTTATATAGATTAAGATAGAGAAATGAAAATAATAATTTTTTTTAATTCTTACTCATCAGCTCTATAGTTTAAAACATCTAATAAGATGAGATAAAATTATTAATTGAATGAAAAAATGTCCTCAACCAAAAATATAATTCAATTTTTTATGCTCATTATCACTATTCACACATTCCCTGAGTTGAACTGTAACCCTTTCTATGGGCATTAAGTTCAGTGACATTATTTTGTCTTGTTACAGTAGCACCCCTAGGGAGATTTCGAAAGGGCTTGATAATAAACACATGGTTTCTTCAGGGATTTAAAAATGAAAGATTTTCTCACATTCAGCTTTCAAATACAATGTTCCAACTCTCGGATAGTCTCTAAGTAACTGCATGAGATATTTTTCAGTTATTGAATTTTGTAAGACAAACTGTGCTTTTAAGTACCAAAATTTCCTCCCCAAATACAATTAACACTCTGAATTTAATGATTGAAATGGGGTGGAATAAACGCAATTTGAAAATGTTTGACTCATGATACCTCTAAGAATATGCATTTTTAAATTGACAACCCTCAGTTTTTTAAATAGATAATTGTAGTGTTATAATTATTGGCTCTTGGTTCTGTAGTCGGACCCACGCACTATTGAAGATAGTATATAAACAAGAGGACCCTTCTTCATAATAAATTATAAGCTGTGGAAAAATAATAGATCTAACACCCCTTCTCACTTCAAATAAATTTCCAAGAGTATTACTGGGAAAATCAAAAGAATAATAAATAGTATTGAACTTCTGGGAAAACATAAAATTATATTATTGTTATTAATTTTGAGCCTTTTCTTCACTCTGAAGTCAGTGGGTAGAATCATTATAAAGGTACTAATTCGTCAAACTCTTGGAATGATTCTATTTCAATGCGGTCCACTAAAAAAAAACATACGTTGGTTTATTAGCAGCAGCTAATTTCTAATTTATTTTCAATGAATGTTTTGAAAATAGAGCCCAAAAGGGAAATTCCGGTACAGTACACGTGAAAGTAGCGTCTCTGGTGGCGCATTTGGTTGGAGCGCTTGTCTGTAATAAGATAGGGCTCTGGCTGGCTTCGTTTCCTGTAGCTTTGGGTTCGAATCTCACTCAGTCATGCATGTTTCTCATCATTCACCCATTCACCCAAGCACAAGTCGCCGGCCTCATGTGGGTATCATCCACAATAAAAAAAAGTTTTTGGCTTAAAACATTTTTAAAATACAAAAAATTACAAATTCCTTTCCCAACAAAAATTGAAATTCGTTAAATTTTGTGTGAAATGTTATCCTTGAACAGCATCCACGTCAGAATCATAAAATAATAATCAGAGATGCTTAAACGATTGCATGCGCTTTTTAAAACCACTCCAGATTTCTAATGAAGTCATTTTGACAGTCCTATCAAAAAATCAAATCAAGTCTTAAATTGCATAGGCTGATTATCAACTAAAATTCCACCAAGTTCTAATACAGGTAGAAATGAACAAATTCAATCATATTCTTAATTATAGTCTTGCACAGTTTTCTGTCGTAATAAAATTGATATTTCAAGATATTTCATTTCAATAAAATTTGAAATCAAGTAATCAAGATAAGATCTTCCTTTTCTCTATCCGATGATTGCATTTACTTATCAAATACATAGAATCTCACCTAATCACTCGAATAAAATAATTTAATTCACAATTTGTGATAAGATAGCTTTTTCATAATATGCGAAAATATTCCCCATTGCCATTTTCAAATTCTAAACACTTGATTAAAAATCAAAGCTTTAAAATCACGTTAAAATTTAAAATTATACTCTTTTAAATTATTGCAATTTTAGATAATCAAATAAATCTATGTTCAAACTACAAGAAAAAAGTTCGAACAATAATCACTATTATTTTGAAATCGAAATCTGAATTGGAGCAAAAATTCAATTTACAAAAACGTCCTTGAAATTAAACTAGCCTATAGTTGTTTGTTATCAGCATTATTACTTCCCCTTTTTGTCTGAAAATATTTCTCTAAATTATTTGATTTTAGTGATATTCAATTTCGTCATTTTCAAATCAAATCAATTTATTGAGCCATAAAAATAATACATGAATCGCCCAAGTCAATAAGTACAAAGTACAATCACTAAAAAATATAATATTAAGTCAAATTTAATGTAGTCTACAACAGATCATACAAAGTGAAAGTATACCGCAATGTAACAACATAAAATCAATTCAGACAAATGAACGAACAACCAACACTTCGGCCTAACATTATATGAGCACAGCATGTTCAGTTAGTCAACCGAGCAAAGCGTTATTAATTTACTATTGTGCTAAGATGAGAATCAACAAAATGAATAACTTTTCTCTTTTAAATTAAAATTATTATAATCAGTTCATCCCCATAAAATAGAAATTTCCATTTTCAGTTTTTTAATACATCTTCCTGCTTCCAAACAAGCGAATCCTAGTTATGTTCGTATTTTTAATATGAGACATTTTTGATCTTTAAATTGAGGTTATATTTGAATACAATATTATCAGTAAAAACTGCAACTATTCGCAGCAATGCAATGCGAAACTTGAACTATATACACGCCTTAAAAGACTTGGAAACTCCACGAAAACCCAAATAGATACAGCACCGGTAATTGACAATAATAATTCATTTTACATTTTCTGTACTTTATATTGAATCAAATTTACTGGAAAGTCATACATTTTTATCAGTTTTAAAATCACCTTATTCAATTGTGGAGGAAAACCCCAATTCCATTAATATTTTTTTTTTTTTAATGTACAGTCAGACTATTGATAATTTTCCAATAACTTATAGTAGTGAGGGCTTCATTAAACGCTTTTTATAAAGTAGAGGATTAGCTCACATCAAAGTATAGCAGTCCGCGTACTGAAGCGTTCGCCAAGCGTCACAGGCATCAAGCGTCATGAATAAACATTATGATTGTGATTAGTTGAGCCGTAACAGTTAATGACAGTCATTTATTCATGACGCTTGACGCCCATGACGCTTGGCGAACGCCGTGTGCGTCTGGCTTGTGGTTGAATTAAAACAATAAACATCAATTTTTGAATATGTTGGTCCTAGGTATGAAATTTTAAAGTGGTTGCGCCCCCCCCCCCCCAACCACAGCCTGTTGGCTAAGTGAGGTTGTCTTAGAGGTTGACTAGAAACCAATTATTCCGATTCCACTGTTCACCGACCCCATTTGTCATGGCGAAAATGTTTAAACAATTGTTGAAAATACTTTACTGGTGAATTTAACACTTACTTATTCGTGTGATAGCTATTTCGCGTTGTTGAAATTCTTCCTCAGACACAGTTGGAGGTCTACTCAAGAGCAAGAGCTAGACCGTGTCTGAGGAAGCATTACAACAATGCGAAATATCTGTCACACGAATAATTAAGTGTTAAATTCACCAGTGAAATATTTTTAACAATCATCTAAGTTGAATTATAAGTGAAAAAGTAATATGGAACTACAACATTGAAAAGTTTTAGTTTTTTTTTTAAACGATATGTTTAGTCTAGTTTGATAGTCTTGAAAGTATATACTTCCCCAATGTTGTATCCCTTTTGCAATATGGGAGTGAATAAGGGCAATCACTAGGGTTCTCCGCTAGATAAATAGATTACTTTAAATACGGTTGTCCTGCCTGGTAACTTTGGTATTCCAGGAAAGTTCCTTGTTGATTACCAACCCCAGAATATTCACTTTTGTTATAAATATTTTATTCGGTGTACAATGCTAATTAAAAGTGCAAACTGTTTCAAAGGTTTGAAATCGAATTGGATTCACAATTAAAAATTCAAACTGGTTTGAAGGTTTGAAATCGAATGGGATTCACAATTAAAAATTAAAAATGGTTCGAAGGTTTGAAATCGAATTGGATTCACAATTACAAATTAAAAATGGTTTGAAGGTTTGAAATCGAATGGGATTCACAATTAAATATTAAAAATGGTTCGAAGGTTTGAAATCGAATGGTATTCACAATTAAAAATCCAAACTGGTTCAAAGGTTTGAAATCGTATTGGATTTACTTCTCTTCATTCATATGTATTGTATTGTAGAGTGAAATCTTTACAATGCTTGGATTCACCTCCAGATTATTTATGATAGTTGAACATTGGCTATAATAAATCAATAAAATTGGTTCACCAACTATCGATGTTAATTAAATGAATATTATGTCATCAGCATACTAAGTAATATTTACACCCATTTGGAACTGATTATTGCAAATCATTGGTATACACGACTCAAATGTACTGGATATCACAATACTTATAAAACACGCAACATAATTATCACTCCACATTATTTTGATTTCAATTCCACAGATTCCACAGTCGTAGAATGAATAAATTACATTGATTGTCAGGATATTCCTGGTCAAAGCTCGGCCGGGAAGAACTCTCAATTGATTAATTCCATTACTTTTGAGACCATTGCTTGCTAAAGCTAGCCCCATAAGTTTGCAGTGAGCTCTGAAGTAATAGAATTATTATATTCAATTTCCCACAAATTTTTTAAAGAATTACTTATCCAGTACATTGTGGAAAATTACAATGAATGTGAAGGCGCAACTGGCTCAAGTCCAAAACTGCTCTATTCACAAATTTTGAAAATGTTACATTGTACAAAACATTGAGCTCAATTTTAATGCTGAAAATTTTGATTTACCATACTACTCCACTTGAAAAATAATAAAATGATTCATTTTCACTTTTAAGCAATTAATTTGAAAGTTCACTCAAAACTGAAACACTGAAAACCTAAATAATATCAAATTCTGATAGAAAAATTCAAGCCAAAAATACTTTCTCGTTGCTATGGTAAATAACTATATTGAGATTAAAAAAATTTATTATAGTCAATTAAATACAATAAATTGAATGAATGACTATTTTTCATGAACCAGTGCAAAGCAGTACAGAGCTCCCCATTCATTTAGAATAGCAGGTGTAGTTGGGTAATCAATAGAACTGCTCATTGTTGCTTACAGAGAATTGAACTTACCCAAATGTGATATTCAAAGAATCATTACATACAACTTTAGACGTCTAATGAGCATTCACTCAATCAATGAATTGACAGAATCCATTGCAAAAATGTGCGCCAAAATTATGACCATAACTTGAATTCTCACTTTTTTATTTGGCGCTATCAGCAAAGCATAGATTATGGTGGATAATGATGAGTTCTAAATAAATGAAAGCTACTCGAATTTCAGCTATCAAAATAATTCATCTCTATTTTCTGTTCCAAGCCATGAAGCCGGGTTTTCCTAGCTCCGCACTTTTTGTGGAGTGCGCTGCGCACCAGTGTTACCAGACAAAAGATAAAGACTTGTGGGGAATTTTGCTGTATGTAACAATTGAACGTGTGTTAATTACTGTACGTAACATTAGAATGTACGATATTTCGAAACAAATTCCCCAAATTTCTTTACCTTGCATGTGGCAACACTGGTGCAGAGTGCACTCTGCAAAAGCTACGGAAGTGGGGAAACCCGGCTTTAAATGGAAGAACTATCTGCAATAATTTCCATTAAATTTATGATCAACATTCAATTATCTTTCAGGAATCACCTTTTATGATACATTTTTTTTTAGATGAAGTGTTATCTATTCTAGAATTTTTTCTCAGAATTTTTCCTTAGAGAATCTGAGTGTCAGCTGTGTCTTGATGGATTATTACTACTGTTTCTTATTCAGTTGTACAGCAATTAGTGATACGGTATTGTACAGTTATCCATATGTAGCACGGTTGTCCAGAGTAGGCGATGACTAGAAACAAGAAGAAAAGTACAAGAAATTACCTCAAAATATTAAAAAAATCGAAAAGTATAGTATAGAAATGGTAGTGGCTCCCAAAAAAAAACTATATGTATTCATTCATTTTTCATTCACTCATTTATACTTTCATTTTTCAAAATTTTAATATTATTTAATAGTTAAAGGACCCAAAAAAATGATGTTTCTGATTGTTAATCGTTTTCATTTTCATTGGTGATGGCCCAAAAAAAATTATATGTTTTCATTCACTCATTTTTTTTAAATTTCAACATTAATCATTTAATAAATTTAATCGTTTTCATTTTCATTGGTGATGGCCCCCAAAAAAAATTATATGTTTCTTTCACTCATTATTTTTAAATTTCAACATTAATCATGTAATAAATTTAATCGTTCTCATTTTCATTGGTGATGGCCCCCAAAAAAAATTATATGTTTCATTCACTCATTTTTTTAAAATTTCAACATTAATCATTTAATAAATTTAATCGTTTTCATTTTCATTGGTGATGGCCCCCAAAAAAAGTTATATGTTTTCATTCATTCATTTTTTTAAATTTCAACATTAATCATTTAATAAATTTAATCGTTTTCATTTTCATTGGTGATGGCCCCCAAAAAAAATTATATGTTTTCATTCACTCATTTTTTTCAAATTTCAACATTAATCATTTAATAAATTTAATCGTTTTCATTTTCATTGGTGATGGCCCCCAAAAAAATTATGTTTTCATTCACTCATTCATACAATAATTTTTCATTTATTTCAATATTAATTATTCAAGGTTTTCATTTTCATTGGTGGTGCCCCCCCCCCAAAAAAAAACTCATCCATTTTCTATTCATCCATCTATACATTCATTTTTTATTTATTTTAATATTAAATATTTGATCAGATGTTAATTACTGTAATTATAAAAAGAAAAATACTGTGAAAAAAAACAATTTTATATTCTCAAATAGCCTACTCTGGATTAAACCGTTGCTCTATCTATCTTTCTAAAAAGAATTTATTTCAGTTGGTTGAGAAGTCTTTGTTGTGAGCTTAGTTGGATTGAGTTTGATGCATCGCCGTCAAGTGGGAGGGGGCGTACTACATGAGAAAATAAAAGGAGAGAAAAAAGGTATGGCAGTTGAAAAAATATGGAAAGTATTTAAATAGACAAACAAAATCCTTATGTACTGCACCAAAGGATCAAACATAATTTGCTGAAAATTATTCTGTCCATAATTCAAATTTCAGTATACATGTTTCATCATATGTATTCATCTAAATCATTCTCATTCTCATCGGTGGTGGCCCCCAAAAAAATTATATGTTTTTCATTTTCATTGGTGATGGCCCCCAAAAAAAATTATATGTTTTCATTCACTCATTTTTTTAAATTTCAACATTAATCATTTAATTAATTTAATCGTTCTCATTTTCATTGGTGATGGCCCCCAAAAAAAATTATATGTTTCATTCACTCATTTTTTTAAAATTTCAACATTAATCATTTAATAAATTTAATCGTTTTCATTTTCATTGGTGATGGCCCCCAAAAAAAGTTATATGTTTTCATTCATTCATTTTTTTAAATTTCAACATTAATCATTTAATAAATTTAATCGTTTTCATTTTCATTGGTGATGGCCCCCAAAAAAAATTATATGTTTTCATTCACTCATTTTTTTCAAATTTCAACATTAATCATTTAATAAATTTAATCGTTTTCATTTTCATTGGTGATGGCCCCCAAAAAAATTATATGTTTTCATTCACTCATTCATACAATAATTTTTCATTTATTTCAATATTAATTATTCAAGGTTTTCATTTTCATTGGTGGTGCCCCCCCCCCCAAAAAAAAACTCATCCATTTTCTATTCATCCATCTATACATTCATTTTTTATTTATTTTAATATTAAATATTTGATCAGATGTTAATTACTGTAATTATAAAAAGAAAAATACTGTGAAAAAAAACAATTTTATATTCTCAAATAGCCTACTCTGGATGAAACCGTTGCTCTATCTATCTTTCTAAAAAGAATTTATTTCAGTTGGTTGAGAAGTCTTTGTTGTGAGCTTAGTTGGATTGAGTTTGATGCATCGCCGTCAAGTGGGAGGGGGCGTACTACATGAGAAAATAAAAGGAGAGAAAAAAGGTATGGCAGTTGAAAAAATATGGAAAGTATTTAAATAGACAAACAAAATCCTTATGTACTGCACCAAAGGATCAAACATAATTTGCTGAAAATTATTCTGTCCATAATTCAAATTTCAGTATACATGTTTCATCATATGTATTCATCTAAATCATTCTCATTCTCATCGGTGGTGGCCCCCAAAAAAATTATATGTTTTTCATTTTCATTGGTGATGGCCCCCAAAAAAAATTATATGTTTTCATTCACTCATTTTTTTAAATTTCAACATTAATCATTTAATTAATTTAATCGTTCTCATTTTCATTGGTGATGGCCCCAAAAAAAATTATATGTTTCATTCACTCATTTTTTTTAAATTTCAACATTAATCATTTAATTAATTTAATCGTTTTCATTTTCATTGGTGATGGCCCCCAAAAAAAATTATATGTTTTCATTCACTCATTTTTTTTTAATTTCAACATTAATCATGTAATAAATTTAATCGTTTTCATTTTCATTGGTGATGGCCCCCAAAAAAAATTATATGTTTCATTCACTCATTTTTTTTAAATTTCAACATTAATCATTTAATAAATTTAATCGTTTTCATTTTCATTGGTGATGGCCCCAAAAAAAAATTATATGTTCCATTCACTCCTTTATACAATCATTTTTTTTAATTTTTAATTTTAATATTACACTTCAAATTAACACTTGCACTTCATCAACACAAATTGATGAAGTGCAAGTGTTAATTTAAAGTGTTGCCAGCATTATTCTAGAGATAGAACCCGGTACAATAATTTGCAGAAAGGATACACTGTGAAACATTTATCAATCCAGTACAATGTAGGTGATAATACAGTTTTTGTAGATTAATGCATTTTGAAGTCATGTAACTACAGTACTGTAATTTCTTCAATTCACAAGCATGATTATTGATTGAGTTACAGTAGTCTGCCTTATAATTGTTAACAGTGCACTCACTGTAACACTGTACAGTACAGGTATTAGTTTTTAAAGTACAGTTCAGTACAGCAGGCGATTTTCGGCTTTTTTTTGCTTAACCGCGATTTTGCTTTATCTGTGATCACACTCCCCATCATTATCGCGATGAATCGAGAGTTTACTGTATGATAACATAGTAATATCTGGCTTGAAAAACTATATTTTAATCATGTTCTCCAGGTAACATAAGTGTATTCGTAGTTGATTCAAACAAAAATCAATATTCTACTGAAAGTGGATGCAGTAATTCGAAATTTATTTTATAATGACACTTTTAAATAAAATTTTGATGTAATATCTATTGTAATTGAACATATTGTGGTAACTGATACACCACTTACTGTTTTGATGTGTGAAATACCCACCGATGTTCAACAATTTAATCGTTGAGTTTACAGGTATATATTTCCCTAAATAAGCTATGTGAGTGGACCATCTCTTCAAGTCATATATTCATATAGTGTACTTATAAAACTATTGAAAATATCTGAATAAATGTGTAAGGTTCAGTGGATACATGAAGGCATAATTCTAAAAAAAAAACCTATAGTTTATTAAGTGGATCTTGTTTACTCATTTTAAAATGTTAAGAAAATAGTAATTATGTATAAATGAGATATGTGTTTTTGTAAAAATGCTATTTCAGTCACCAATCATTCGAAATTTTGTAATTATGTATTAATCTGTGATATGCTACAGCTTTGTGATAATGATTACTTTGGCTAAAAATTATTCTAAAAAAATGTTAGACTGAGTAGATTACTAACATATTATTGTAAAGTTATAACCATTCCTGGATTTCTTGTTCCATGACGAACTGCGATGTTAATATCAACTTTTCATAAGAAATTTAACGACTTGCAGTCAAATATTCATTAAGAATAAGTATAACTTACTTAATCTGTAGGCCGAGCGCTTTCGAATCTTCCAAAGATGGAAGATGGATCTCAAAGATTCGAAAGCGCTCGGCCTACAGATTAAGTAAGTTATACTTATTCTTAATGAATATTTGACTGCAAGTCGTTAAATTTCACATGAAAAGTTAATTATAACCATTATTATTTCTGTGTCTACCAATAACTAAATAATGAATTTGTGTTTTTAATATTAAATTATCTAATCAATATACTGCTTTCTAGGTTTATAATAATTGCTGTAAGAAATAAGAGAGAACGAGTAATGCAATTTATTTTCACTAGGGAGAATGTTGGAATGTGTTCTAGTGATTTCTAATGTGAGTATTATGGCTTGGTACAAAGATTAATGGAAGTACATGCAGTCGTTCGAAATTATATTTTTTATATCTACATTTATTTATTCACTAAATAATACAAAATGCAAATTATATAATATACTACCCAAAACGGTTTACATATGAAAACATAGTACATAAACAGTTCAAGCCTTTTAAAAACAGAAAAGTGATTACATAATCTTAATTTAAAAAAAATTCTCACTAAATTCCATAGGCCTACAGGTATTTTGGTTGATATCACACAATTCAAGCATATTCTAAATGCAATTTAAGTAATCTAGTTTTGTTCTTGTCATTTTCTTTCGTATTTAGTAGATTCACTGAGTGTAAAAGTTTCATCAGCTCACTATGATTGTAGAGATGGTGTACCAGTGGCGTAACGTTTTCCAATTGGGCCCCCCACAACTGATATAATTATGTATGAACATATTTTTCTCTATTAAATTTTAAAATTCAATCATGCTTCAAGGGGGGTCTAGTCTAATGATTTTGGCTCTAGCCTACAGGCTTCTGAAAGACAGAAATAGTTGAGAGTTGATTTTATTATGAATAATCAACTTCATAGAAATATTGAAATTGATGTCTTCCATAGGATCCACATTCACAGCCTCCTGGTTAGCACCATCACTCCTTGTCCCAGAAATGGTGTTCTCAGAATTCGCCTAGTTCGCGCACACGGACACAGGTTCAAATTCAAAAAGGGACTTAATATAAATTACGGAGAATTTACTAAGTCAGGAATTTTTCAAGTAGCCATTTTCTAGTATGAAAATTATAATCTCAATATTTTACACCTTGTAGTCTGAATGAGTTAAATGTTTAATGAAAAACTTTAAGTTTTGGTTTTGGCTTGAAAACTTTTTGAAAAGTTTTTGGATCTCATTTTCGATGCTGAGTGAAGCGACGCTACAGAGTCGGTCTTGAGTCATTGTACTTCTCAGGTAGCTTTTGATTATTTTTAATTTTGAAATACTTCGCTCTGCACTTGCGAAAGTTTTTGAGTCAAAAAAGTATCATAGCTGTGCATGAATCTGGGAAGCTGGATGCTATTGTGTTATTGTCGATTAATAGAAGCTTTGCCAACTGTCCAATTGACATTAATCGGACTATTTCTGACTTTAATGCCCTTCTGAAAGATTTAATTTGGAAATTAATATCAATGCTGAGATCTTCTTTATACTCTTTCACTAGTGTATTAACTTTTTTAAACTTGATCATCGTCTGCTTGTGTTAGAAACTTTGGGGAAAGCACTTGGAAAAGACTACTTATTTAATGCATAGCATCAAACCTGGTTTTAAATGAGCAATAACTGTATCCAGCGTTGCATAGAATACTGAAATTTTAAAATATTCTCACCATCGACCAGTTTTTCATCCTTGCTAAGATCTTCGAAGTGTCTCTTCACTTTCCTGACTCTTTTATCATTGAATACTTTGTTAACTCCCCAATTCTTTGCAAGATCCACTGCTGCATTCTTGATCTCTTCAAAGTTGGCTCTTGCAACAGTAAGTTTTTTTTATCTTACAAACTGGACAATGACCTGCCAATATTTAGCCTATTCTTCCTTTCTTTCTTCCTTCAGTGTTTCAGTTTTAATTATTTTGAAAAAATATATACCGTAATATATAATATTTCAGTCCAGGCATGGGCAATTTCTCGAAAAAATATATTTTTATTCCAGGCCCTCATGTAGCTGGATTCTAAGTCTATTGCTGAGAAATGAGTTGCACATTCTATCTTTCCAAATAAGTCTTCAATTTCTGGTGAGGGATATTTTTCATCTAATTAAATTTCCTGTAGTCCAGAACCATGCATATCTTAAATTGGCCTGAGGTATGAAATGAAAAATGAAATGAAAATATGCTTTATTAGGCGGAGTTGGGACTTAAGAGTCCCCTCTACCACTCAACCTTGAGTATCTGGTTTTTTTGGCACTACCCAGGTTAAAGAGTTGTAAGAATTGGAATTTTAAATAATTTTGTTCTTCAATAATTCTTCTATTTCTATTTGAATATCTTCCCCAAATGCTAAAGGATATCTATAGTTCTTAGTATATACTGGAGTGTCAATTTTGTGACTATTCTATGCTTCAACAGGTTAGTACTTTTTTAGAAATCAAGGCTTTTATTAGCTAAACAGAACTGTAGTAGCGTACGCAGTGATGAGCAATATTGAACTGAATGTTTATTTATTTATTGTATTGCTATGAGCTGGTTGCTAAGGGCTTGTTAGTATGCACACATTGGATATCACCACATTCTTCCCCGCTGAATAAAGTATTTGAATGAGGTAGTGGTGCAAGATGCTGCAGACTCACTGTCGACTCCTGTCCAACTTTGTGTCGTATGAAAGCATAGCTCGGGTTTGCTTGGACCTCTTTGACTAATGGATCACTCTTCCTTCTCCTTGCTGTTCTCTTCAGCCACACTGGACCCGGATTTGTGAGCCAAGTAGGCAATGATATCCCGTTGTCAGATCTGAAAGGATGTATAAACATGCATTCATGTGGCGTTGCATTTGTTGAAGTGCTCAAGAGTGAGCGGATGGAATGGAGTGCATTGGGGAGGACTGTTTACTACTGGTCTGATTGTAGATTAAGTGATTGCAGCGCTATAGTTACCAACTTCCATACATGATTCCTACATATCGTTCCGCCTGGCCATTCCCTGCTGGATTGTAGGGGGTAGTCCTGCTTGTAGCAATTCCTTTGGAGACAAGGAAAGCCTGTAGTTCCGCTGATAGAAAAGATGTACCCTGGTCGGAATGGATGTAAGAAGGGAATCCAAAGATGATGAATAGATGTTCCAAGCACTTGATTACAGTTTTAGCTGTCATATAAGAACATGGATAAGCCCAAGGAAATCGAGAATATTTGTCAATGATAATTAAAATGTATTTATTTCGTGTCAATGAGGATAAAGGGCCTTTAAAATCTATGCTCAATCTCTCCATGGGTCTTGTAGCTTTAATTACGTGTCCTGAAGAACAATAAAAACGTGGCTTCAATTCAGAGCAGATTGTACACTTTGAACAGACAGTATAGACATCATCTACTGAGAAAGGTAGGTTTTTTGTTTCAACCCAATGGTATAGTCTACAGCTGGGTGACAAAGTTGGTTGCTGTAAGTTTCCAGTTTTCTAATATCTGGATTGTTACAGCCAACAGCTGAGCAAATTCACGATAAAGCATCAGCAGGAATGTTATCCTTTCCAGGTATGTAAATAATATCGAATTTAAACAGGATAGTTCAAGTCACAAACACAAAATCTTTTCATTTTTTATTTTACTTGATGCTTTGGAACTGAACATGGAAGAAATAGATTTTTGATCAGTTATAAGAGTAAAATAGCGGCCTGTCAGGTAGTGCCGCCATTTTCGTATTGATTCAATGATTGCTTGGGCTTCTTTTTCAATAGAAGAATATTTGAGTTCACTATGATTGAGGGTTTGTGAAAAAAATGCAACAGGCTGTCCATGTTGTGACAGTACCTCTGATAGCATTATTTGATGCATCTGTCTCAATAGTAAATGGACTTTCTTCATCCACATGTAATAGAACCGAAGAAGCAATCTCTTTTTTTAAGGATTGAAAAGCAATTTCAGCATCTGGACTTAGAGGGAACAAGGATGTATGAACAAGTGGATGAATTAACCTATGGAGGTTAACATCATGTTCTTCTTGGTTCCACCCACAAATTGTAACATCATCTAAGTAAGCAAATGTATCTGTTAGTTTTTCTGTTTGAATGATGGAATTTATCATTCTTTGGAAAGCAGCGACACCCTTAGTGACTCCAAAAGGGATTCTTGTGAACTGGTATAATTTCCTATCAGCTTCAAAAGCTGTAAAACGTTTTTCAGATTCAAGGATGGGCACTTGGTGATGAGCACTTTTCCAATCAATACTGCTAAAAAAGTTGTATACCGATTTATTGTTTGTGAATAGTCAATTACTAGGCGTTGTTTTTGATTTTCAGCTTTTATAACAAAAGCCTGTGCATGCCAAGGAGAATTGCTTGGTTCTATTATTCCATCAGATAAGAGTTTCTGTTCATTTTGTACAAACATTTTATCAGTCTGAGAAATTTGTCTGGATTTTTTTGCTATTTGAGAACAATTTGGTGTAAGATTATGAAAGAGAGAGCAAGGCTCTACTTTGGCTGGAAGGAGAGCGCATATCTGAAGTGCTGGCCTGTCTCCCCCAAAAGCAATGTTTACTGTTGTGTTTTTAAAAAATATCTATGCCCAGGATTATATCAGTACATAGTTCTTTCATAACAAGCAATGTCACATCCTTATAAGTTTCTTCATTCAGCTGAATTGTAGTTACTATGCAGGTTGTAATATCAGTACTGTGTAGTTTCGAAGCTAGGCCAACAGTAACTGTCTTTGCTGGAATTAAAGGCATGCCAGAGCAAATAGCAAAAAACTTGTCAATAAAGCTTACTGTACTTCCAGTGTCTAGTAATGCATTAGCATCATTACCATTGATAAGGATTGAGATAATAGTTTTATTTTGAGAGATACAGATAGTTTTATTTTGATACAGATGCTATAGTTGATACAAAGTTGAGTTGGTTATGTGATTCAGGTGTAGAAATAAAATAGGATAGAGCAGTAATTTTCTTATTATTAGATTGACTTGATTGACATAGTTTGGCAAAATGACCTGTTTTCCCACATTTATTGCAATTAATTAATCTGGCTGGACAATCAGCACGATTATGTGGCTCAGAATTTCCACAGAAGTAACACAACCACTGTGGTGTAATAGCTGCTACTGAGTCGGATTTAATTTTTACTGATTCAAAGTTCATTTCAGTTTCATCAACTACTTTACCTGTAACAAGCGCATTAACATCCAAAATATTATGTTCGTGAGATTCATTGAAGATTTTGGCTGCTTCCATTAAACATGATTGATCTAAATTAAAGCTTCTGTCAATGATAGTGATCGTTTCTCTAATAATCATTGCCAAATCTCTGAAGAATGGAGTCCTGATATCAATGCATCTCTGGTATGGTAATTTCTATTTTCCTCTGCAGTTACACCCCGAGAATTACAGTCTAAGCTTAGTGTTTTGAGATCTAAGAAGAATTGATTGATTTGATAGATTCTCCTTTTTGTTGTTTTCTAGTGGCAAGGCGATAACGGCAATGAAGCTCATTTTTTGTTTTAACAAATGAATCCTCTACTGAATTAATTGCTGCAGCAAAAGTAGTGCATTCTGTTATTATATTGAAAAGAGCTGGAGATTTAAAATTGAATAATACCTTTTGATTCTTGTCTTCACTTATCTTGGACAATTCCAGGAAGTTTTCGAAAGTGATTTTCCAGTGTTTCCATTCTAATTCTGCTGCCGGAGAATTCGGGTCAGAGTCAAGTCTAGTTGGACAAAATACATTTCCATTTCCATTGCCATATAAATTCTCCTTGTCTTCTTCAGGCGGTTTTTGTCTATGCCTTGACATAGTGAGATTACTGTTTAGCTTATAAAATTGTAGTGGAAGAATGATTACACCTTTTTAGAAATCAAGGCTTTTATTAGCTAAACAGAACTGTAGTAGCGTGCACAGTGACAAGCAATATCAAACTGAATGTTTATTTATTTATTGCGTTGCTATGGGCTCGTTAGTATGCACACGTTGGATATCACCACATTCTTCCCCGCTGAATAAAGTATTTGAATGAGGTAGTGGTGCAAGATGCCACAGACTCACTGTCGGATGTATCAATTTCTTGTTTTATAAGTTCTGGAAATTCTTTCAATAAATTTATGATATTCAACCTTTCTTCTTCATTCAAATGATCAGTGCGTATAAGGCTTGGAATTCCATCTAACGTTTATTGACATTTTTACAATCACTAATGATATCTAAAGGTTTTATTTCCATAGGTTCAGGACTAATGGTCAAGAGTTACTTGGAGATAACTAAGCATAAACATTCGTATTTTACAATAGCTACTTCAATTGTATATTAATTTTTATTTATTGATTTCATTAATTCTTCCTTCAAATTTGAAGATGACTTCACCGGGACCGAGATCATGTTGAAGCCTGGTTGAAGTGTAATGCTCTTGTTATCTAAGGAGAATAGCAATTCCTTTACTCCATCCTCGTATTTTAAAACCTTTTCACTAGTCTACATTTGCTTTTATTGCACTTAATTTTTCATGGCCAAGAAGTATGTCATATTTTGGTGAGAATTCGAATAGATACATTTGTATTGTGTATGGTTTCGAAAATATGCCCTCTGAATTGAAAAAATATATATTCTTGTCTTTTGCTTTCTCCATTCGAAGTTCTGACAATAAAATCTTCTTTGTGCCCAGTAACATCTGAAGAGACTAGAGACAGATTTATGTAGTTTTTGATTGAGCTTGTGCCTACTAGCCATTTGCGATTTTTCTTATCACAAAAGTAAGGGAGAGATTTGTTGAGAATTTTTAAATCAAATTGTTTGGGGGTTCCTCCACATAGCTGGGGCCTGACTCTCAAAAATTATCTGTCAGCTTGTTGATTGAGTCAGAGAGTTGATTTGAGACTGCATATTATGTATTTGCTCTTGGGTAGAATCATTTTGTGGTGTTTCTTCCAGATAATTAACTTCAAGGGTGATCTGTAGTTTCTCGTTTTCTGTACAGGGTCTGTCCTTTGTGTGCGCATTGAAATAATGCTGGTTTTGGTATTATTTTGCAGTTGAAAGTTTTGTTGTGGAAATTTTTGTTGCAAAAAGTTCTGTTGTAGAAAATTCTGTTACAGAAAGCTTTTTTGAAAGTTTTGACGAAAATTTTGATGTTGAAATTTTGGTTGTTGAAAATTTGTTTGATATAGAAAATATTAAATATTAAATATTGATATATATTTGTTTGATTTTGTTTAAATCTAGGTTGTGAAAATTGTTGTCTACCAAGAAAATTTCTTAGGAAATTCTGGAAAGGTTTTCCTTTAGTCCATCGTTTTTTATTATTTCGTTTGAAATTTGGAATTCTAAAAGAATTGGTTGCTTGTGCAAATCTATTATCATGTCTGTTCATTGTTTCAATAGAGATGTTGAAGCGCAAGTTTTGTAACACCATATAATACTTCATTCATTAATTAATTTACTTCTAGCATCATATAAACTTTGTACTTGCAATACTTGTAAATGAGATCCTAGAGTTGGGTGTACACCATTAACAAACGTATTTATTAACAACTATTGGTTTGGGTTAAATTTTCTAATACACTTCCTGATACACCATTCAACTTATATCTGGTTAATACGGTACATGTGTGCGTTTTTCATCTAATCTATTCAAAAATTCAATTGGATGTTCTCCATGGTATGATGTCATTACAGCTAATTCTGTTATCAATTCTGGTACAGATCTATTATCAGCAAAATTTTGTTTCAAAGCATTAACTAATTCGGCAACATTAGAGCAAGAATTGTTGTAGGCTACTGCTTCAGCTGGTCCATCAAGGTGGTTCATTGCCGCCTTGAAAAGAATCCAATGATTTCCATCTCTTTCTACTATATTTTCAGCACAGTATGCTCCAAATAAATCTTCACAGGTGGAGATAAATTTTGGTAGTATGTATGAAGTTCCATCATAACGAGGGCTGTACTTCAAAAGTTCATGAGGAAGAGGCCTATTCATCTCTGCCATTGTGGAATTTAAAATAGTTGTTGTTTCCAACCTTGATGGCTGGATGACGGAATAACTCGCGCCTGGGGTGGCGAGGTGATGATGAGCTTCTGGGTCTTCTTCGTTGTCTGTTGAACGGCCGGTTGACGTTGTATTTGTCTGCCAGGATGACCACTCAGCTGCGTCCGTTTCTGGTTGTTGATGTGGATGAGGAGTTAACACTCGCATTTTCACTGCTCAAGACTATTGGTCGTGAAATAGTAATTTGAAAGAACTTGAATGAAAACGTACACAGTTCCTGTTCGCGGCCGCCAATTAAGAGGCCTTAATACCTTTGGCAAAACTCGGTGGTGGAGTCCGATTCTTGTAATCGACCTCAGTAGAGTCAGAGTCATAGTCCGTAGGCGAGAGGTGGAGAACGGGGCAGCAACCGTGCCGTTCTGAAAACTACAGTCTTTCCCCCACCTCTCCTCCTTGCCATACTACACTCCTCTCCTACAGTCTCAACTCTTCTCACTTACTCACAGCTTCGGTCTCTCTTCTTCGTCTTCGCCTTTACGCAGAGTCGTAGAGAATAAAATAAGCTGTGTTATGATTCCCAACCGGTGGGTCGTGATCACTAGTATCAGTACCATCACTTACAATTACAAGAAAGACTTGAATAAATTACGCTTGCAGTTATAATATTTGAATGGTGACTTTCAATAAAAGTGCTATAATATTCAACAATAATGAAAAATGAGCATTAATTATTTTCTTTAAAATAGATTAATTCATGATATGATAATAAAAAATTGTATCGGAATATTATAAACAGACAAGAGACGCCCAATCTAAATAAGATTTAGTTTGTTTATAGTAAAATAATGAAACAGCTGAAAAAATAGAATTATCAAGTAAAATGAAGTACTGTAGTCTAGTTCAGAATGCATTTCATTTCTTGGATACCAAGACTCTAATCTCTCAATGGAAGCAAGCTAAAAGGTTCTCACAATAAAAAGTAAAATCATATTGGAAAAAAATTAAATGATGACTGAATGTAATTTAATGATGTGGAGTATTTTTTTCTTGTTTCCTTTTTTGAGTGCATTCACTGTATAATCAGGATTCCTTATTTTCATTAAATCTAGGATTAGTGGCGTAGCAACGGGGGGGGCGGAGGGGGCGGACCGCCCCGGGTGACAGCCCAAGGGGGGGTGACAAAAAACAGATCCAATCAGGCTTTAAAAGGACTGGTATTAAATGCTTTTTAAATATTTTTTAATAGATCATTTTTTCTAATAAATAATATAGAAAAAACTAAAAAGAATTTGATTCATAATGTGGGTTGAAATATTGAAATACAGCGTTTACATAAATGGTATATGGTTTTTGGGTGAGAGCTAATACTTTTTTGGGTCAGCTAATACAGAGATATGTATGTGTTACAATAATGTGGGAGGATTTTTGTATAGAAACGCTGAAAATTCAATTTTAGAAGGGCTATTTTAAATTTTTCCGCATCCCCTCCCCTTCATTCAAACAAGAGAGTCATATATTTTGTCAACATCATGAAAAGACAACTTAATTTATTCTTAGTTATCGGCCTACTGTGAAGATTGATGATAGAGTTTAGTAGGGAAAGCTATAAAAATCATTAATTTGATTCGTGAAAAGCAAGTCATAAAGTAATGTAATTGAATTTCAAGGCATAATATTATTCCAGTAAAAAAATTATTAAGTAACAAATTTTTTAGAATAAATTTCAGTGGTAGGTCTTGTAGGTGCTTTTTACTAATTGGACTATACCGTTTACGGTGAGTCTAGTCAAGTGAGGTGCTCCCAGGGGTTGGACCCAAACATTTGCCATGCCTCAAATTGAGTCTCTCAGTTCTCAAACACAAATAAATCAATTGAATTTTTTTACCAAATATTATGGTGTAAGATGAATGAGTTTGTGTCTAAAAGCGCTTGAGAGGATTATTTTCAATTTTTCTCCGGGTGAAAACCCCCGCACCACCCTTCTACAATCTATAGAAGAGGTATTTGTTTCTTTTGAAGTGTTAGAGGGTTCCTACAAGCTAATTCATGATTCACATTTTTTCTCTAATTTCCAATAATAGAGTCCTAAGTACTATTCCCTGAGTGAACCAGCTAATGACCTAATACTCAACTGAATCACATGCTGTTCAAGCAAGCTATTTCAATATTTTCAATTAGACTGCCCACATTCTGAAAAGTTGTGATATGCAGGCCTAAGCTAATCAATTTTCCGGATCCCAATTTAAAGACAAAAATCATCAAAATAACTTAAAATTGCTTTCAAAAGACCTAAAAATCTAAATTTTTCTGACGCCCGCCCGCGGAGTCCCAAATTTTGAAAAAATTAAAAAATTAACAACTATTCTTAAAAAATTTAAAAGAAATTTCTCTCATGGTTGATACAAAATAAGAATCAGTTACGAAAAAGGTGCCGTTTGTTGACTGTGTGTAATGTTGGGGGGGGGGGGGGGGGGGGTGTCACGTTGAAATACCGCCCCGGGTGCCACAAGACCTCGCTACGCCACTGTCTAGGATGATTAGGATGCCCGGGGATCCACCAATTCCGGTAGCAAACAGTCCATATAGAACTTCTTTAATTTCTCTTCCATCTGGTTTTTCCAAAAGTCATCATCTCTGAAAATAGTCTCAACTATGATGCCGTGAGGTGTCTATAAAGCAAACAAACATTTATCTCTCTTTGTTATGTGTAACTGTCACTGAACTTGATAGAAGAAGTTGTGGTTTTTATTTACTTCAAATCTATCTCCCACTGAGTTGAGGAAAGGGATTTTTTTTGGATTTGATGGCATCCTCAGGAGTAACATTTTTACAAGACTTTCACTTCAATTAAAGAGTTGTCCCCAATAAGGCCATCTGGAGTTGCACCTAGGTATGAAATTACCTATCAATAGATAAGCCACATTTTTTATAGATTCTCCCAGAACCTCACCCACCTTCATGATGGCATTTATTTAAAAAGTAAGTACAGAAATGTACTTGTTGATGTTGGAAACGATTTAAGGTTGTACCTAACAAAACTTAACAAAACCTAACAAAAGCTGAACATTGAGGAACTATGTAAAAGAAGCAAGCTCATTCTTCTCATTAATCTTTTGTAATGTGTTTCAAATAATATATTTCCAAATATATATTGTGTTTTTGATGGAAATAGCTATTTGTGTAACTAGAGCGAAAAGTGGGAGATTTCTGCACCGAGAGAAACAGTTTTTTTCACAAGCCGAAGGCAAGTGAAAAAAGTTTCTCGAGTTCAGAAACAATACTTTGTTCTCGAATTACACATTAAATTTTTCCTTCAGTAATGTATAAAGTAATTTAAACAAACAAAACAGGCCATGCATAGCCTCACATAACCTATCTTCGAGTCAAATCGATTTCGACAACTAGGCCTACAGCTGACTGTGAGCTGACTTTTTGCGTGGCTGAAGCACAGTAGCCAACCTATTTTTGAATGCAGAATAGGGAACCTGCGTATTACATGCTCACTATTTTATATTGTTAGGTTGCAAATATGGAGCGCGGAAAAGTACTTTCGCGCACTGGAACTTACTTTCCCGCACTGATGCAGGAATAGACTATTTTGCATGCTACAGTTGGTGCAAAAATAGGCAATTTTTCTGGTCACTGTATAGGAAAAGATTATTATTGGGTTTTTGACTACATACCTATGTTAAAGAGGGTTGTCGAGCTCAATATATTTTAAAGTAAGTACAGAAACAAGGTTAATGTTGAGGACGATTTAAAGTTGTACCTAACAAAACTTGAGCTGAACATTGAGGAACTCAACGAACCTCAACAAACCCCTCCCCGGCACACGATAACTAGGGGGTACGCAACATTTCAATTTTTCATAAAGTTTTTTAAAAAGATTGAGAACCTCTGATGTAGCCTATTAAAAGTTTTGTAATGCTGCCTTGTACACTACTATATCCAATTATCATAATATTTAAAAGTTGTTCAACAAATTCAATTTGTTGTAATGCTAATTTTTGTAATGCTTCCATGTACACTACTATATCCAATTATCAAAATATTTAAAAGTTGTTCAACAATTCCAAATTCCACAAACTACAATTTCGCCTACTTGAATTTCATCACCTCCAACTCAAAAAAGGGATGATTTTAAAAAAACTTTAGAATACTCAGTAGTCAATTCTTTTTATTGTTCATTTGCTCCAAAAACAAATTATGCAAAGCATTACGGTATGTCGAAATTGTAAACTTTTTGTTTCCTTTTATCTATGCCATCCACTCAACAAATTGATTGTAATTATTTTCCACCATTAGCAACACTGTCACCTTCGAGGATAGAAAATGGAATTTATTGATAATAAAGTTTTTTAATATAATTTTAGAGGTCCATATTTTGGTCTAATCACAGTTTTACCTGTCCCTCTCCAAAAGGGAGGACTTTGCAAACTGTGATCAACGTTTAAAAATTATTCAAGCAGCCTGCTCCTATCCCATTTTTTTTAGTTACAACTTTTGTCAAATAGAACTGTCTCTTGCTTCTAATAGAAAGTCCTTGAAATTACCACCAAAAACATTATTTTGACAAAATTAAAAAATCCCATTTCCCCTGCCCTTTACTCCCAAAGAGGTAATTTTTTGGAAATTTATAATAGATAATCATATTCAATTCAAAAGCTTTATCAATCAGAGTAGAGAATTTCTCAAAGATGTCAACTACGTTGAACATTTTGAGTAACTCCTAAAACATAAAAAAATGGGTTGGTAAGATTTTCTCACAAGAACGTCTGCAGAATCACCTCAACTACATCTCACAAAAAATATAATTTTGAATAAAATATTTCAAAGTAAGATGCACTGTTCGAAAATGTAAAAGCCTACTCTACCTGAAACGAACGAACCTAAACTTTGCAGCTGTAGAGTGAATATCCAGCAAATATTTCTGTCTCACTGTTATTATAATGGCAATAAGGAAATCATTGCCGAGATAACATTGTCTGGCGCCTAAATGCGTGCATGCGCTTGTGTGTGTTTATGCAACGGCCGGCTGGGCAGTGTGTGAGTGCAATACTCGGTTTTCGATGGAATGGTTAGTAGCAGCATTAGGTCTTGCAATGAAGAGTCTCCTCTAGAGTCAAAAACAGCACTTCGTAGTTTTCTGTTTCGGTCGCTATTTTCAATCAAATAAAGATGAAAATGGTACCAAATTGTGCAGAAAGATCTAAAGAATGGTCGTATAACCTCCGAATTTCGAATTTTTAACTCTGTTACAGCCCTATGAGTCGTTAAACTTTTATAAACTTCGACATGTAATTATAAAAAAATGGTAAGTGATATTCAAATTCCGAGGTTATACGACCATTCTAGCAATATTTATCTACAATTTGACACCATTCACGTATCTCTAGCTTCAAAAATAGCGTCCGAAACAGAAAACTACGAAGTGCTTATTTTAGTGTTTTTTCCAAAGGTATTAAGGCCTCTTAAGATAACAGAACATGCCAATGTGTTTTCAGAAAATGTTTTTATTTAGAACCAAGTCGGTCTTCCGACCAGCATACCTTATTAATAATGACAACTGAATTAATTTAACAAGATGTCTTATACTCTAAGGAATGCTTACTACACTATTGTACTAGTCTATTGTTTTATATCCATATAACTATTGGCATAAATCCACATTTTTTAATATTCAAAAATAATTTATTTACAATAAATTATTTGAAGAGTTTAGATCAACTACTTACAAAATTAAATAGTTCTCTTCTGACTTAATTAAATGACTTGTAATTACACAAATTGTAATTGATACACAATATATTTAATAGATGTATGAGATACCTGTCAACTCCCATGTTTAACTGTTAACTCCCATCCATAAACTAAGTGATAGAACCATGTTTCTGTGTGATACTATACACTGTATATCGTTCAAAACGTCCGAAAATGCATCTAAAAAAATGAATAAGGTTCAGTAGTTACATGAGGGCATAATTCAAAATGAAAATAAATTATCTCGTTTAAATAACGAAAATGATATTGCTCTCAAATGTTGAGAGGTATAAATAATAACTATGGACTGTACTATAAGTGATGAGTTATACTTCTTGTACGACTGCCCTTTTAACAACCAATCATTGTAAATATTTATTTGTTATTTTTCACAGCTTTAAATATTGATCACTTTGCTACTAGAAAATATACAATTTATTGTTATCTATTATTGTTTTTATTATCTATGAGAAAATACTGAAATGTATCACAATGGCTCAATTATTGAAGAATTATCATCAAATATTGTAACATGCAATAAAATGTTGAGTTTTGGTTTTTGTTAAGTTTCTTGTAGAAAACGTTTCAATCTTGGACTGAGTTACGATTTCCTGCAGAAAGCTATAATGCTGTAGGCGACCATTGACTCAGCCAAAGGTGTAGTGTTTTTTGTATAGTGTTGTAAACCGTTTATTTCTCTTAAATATATTTTGCAACATTTAACCCCATCATCCCCATTCAACCTTTTATAAAGGTAGGTGCAACAATTAATTCAGGATTAAATTTTACATTCAAACATTAAAAGTACTTTTGAACTGAATGAGACACTTACTATGTTTGTGTGATGGTCATTCCGCATTGGTGTAATGCTTCATTAGAGACATCTGGAGGCCTGCTGAATCAGGTTTGAAAGCCGAGGCAGCCATCTGAGTTTACATTCAACTGAGGAAATGGCCATCAAACAAGCATATAAAGTGTTCACATTCACTCAAGTTTTGAATTCAAACGTGTCAGAATACATGGAACTACAAAATCACTTTTAAATACAGTTCATTATAATTATCACATGAAAAGGCCATCATTATTGATTAAAATTGATATTTAAAATGAAATGATGGCCCTGTCCGTATTTAATTCGTGGTTCCTGTAGTCTATCTATTACTGAGGTTTAATAATAATTATCAAATTCCTGGATTTCTTTTTTTTATATAAACAGAAAGACAGGTGTAGTTTGAGAAGTTCCAAATTGTGTATGTCTTTCTGTTTATATAAAAAAAGAAATCCAGGAATTTGATAATTATTATTAAACCACACAGAAATATGGACACAGTTTCTTCCTTGAGTTAGCAGAAACAACAAGCACTTGGGTACAACAAAAACTTAACAAAATTAAACAAAGACACGACAATAAAATATATAACCTAACACCTCCAAAAACGACAATTCAATCAGCTCACATTTTTTACAGTAAAACTGTTAACCTAACAAACGTAGATTTTACAGAAACCGAACTTAACTTATTGAACAAAGGTCTTAAACATAACCCGAACTACAAAAACAACAAATCCACATCAAAAAACATTGTCATTGAAACAGAAAGAAGCATCCAATGCACAGACCCACAAATACATGACGAACTTAGACTAGAAACCTACAACATAATGAAAACAAACAGCTCACAACCACACGCACCCATAAATTCAGATAACCACACCATAAAAGATTGAGACACAAAGCTCTAACTGACAATCTCACCTATATCAAAGCAGACAAAGGCAACACTACAGTTATCATAAACAATGAAGAGCTCAACAAAAAAACACTTGACTATATAAACAAAAACAAAATTAAACAACTACACACCGATCCCACAAATGTTTACCAAACAAAAATCAAACAAATAATCAACAAGACAAATCATGTGATTCACAAAAAAAAGACTGAAACAAATACACCCTTCTGCACCATCACTTCAAACACTCCCCAAAATTCTAACCCAACATACCTATTAGACCAATTGTAAACTACCAAGAAGCAACTGCCTATAAACTAGCAAAACACATAGATCAAACACTGAGAAAACTAATTGATATCAACAACAACTCATACATAAAAAACAGTAGCAATCTTATCACAAAAATAAAAGACACACAAATTCCTCACAACTCCACTCTTGCATCTTTCGATATAACAAATCTATATACACCAACATACCTGTCAATGAAACAATAGAAATAATAAAGAACATCCTTATTCACAACAATACAGCTACAGAACATATAATAGACATCCTAAAAATCATCACTCAACAAAATTACTTTACCTTCAACAACAAATTTTACTCACAACCTGATGGACTGCCAATGGCCTCACCAATTTCAAGCGTATTTGCTGAAATCTATCTCCAACACTGCGAAAACACTCATATACTCTTTAATAACAAATTTTCACAGAACATAATATACTGGCACAGATATGTAGATGATGTTCTATTGCTATACAGAGGAAACAAAAGACAATGTGAACAACTCCAATCATACATAAACAAAATACATAAGAACATTCAATACACAGCTGAATATGAGCAAAACAATTCAATCAACTTCCTAGACCTCTCAATTACAAAGAACACAAACCAGCAACACAGCTTCAACATCTACAGAAAACCAACAATGACAGATACCCTAATACACAGCACCTCCAATCATCCAACACAACACAAACACTCAGCATTCAGGTCAATGCTACACAGACTCAACAACACACCGCTATCCACCGACAATTACAACACTGAACTAAATACAATAAAATACCTAGCACAAGAAAACAGCCACAAACATGACCTAATTGACAAACTCAATCATAAAATAAAAAAGAAAACACCAACACCACAGACAAAAAATACATCACAATGACATACATTAATACACAATCAAACAGACTATGAGACATCTCATTCAGAACAAAAAACAAAACAAAAAATGCACTTACACTCAAAACGACACTGAACACAAACAAATACGATCTCCCAGGGATCTACAAACTGAACTGCTCTGATTGTAACAAATTCTACATAGAACAAACAGGCCGCACATTCAAGCAACGTTACAAGGAACATTTTCAAGCCTTAACATCAAAAGCTGAATCGAATTTCGCCGACCATATCATTCAAACTGGACACACTTTTACTGAAATCACTACCAACCTACACATTCTACATATAAAATCTAAAGGACACGAACTCAACACCTTGGAACAATTTGAAATATACAAACACACCACACACAACAAACAAAACATCCTCAACGAACAACTAAATTTTAAATCACAAACTTTTTGATCACATTTTACAAAAACCACAATTCTTCTAACCAAAAAACTGACATCGATGATCAAGAAGGACGCCTCTGAAAACGGATCTCAAAGATTCGAAAGCGCTCGGCCTACAGAGTAAGTAAATTATACTTATTCTTAATGAATATTTGACTGCAAGTCGTTAGATTCACATAAAAAGTTAATAATTATCAGATCCAATTCAAGACATTTCTATCATTTTCCCCATTTCAATACATTCAGCCAAGCAGTAACTTTCATTCCAGACTGAAAATATATGAAGAAAATTTGAAAATATAATATAGACTAAGCCCTTCATTATTTGAATCTAGATGCTTTTCATTTCTGATATTGAGCTTCAACAAATCTATTTCTTGCGACTTTTGCTGTTATTATAATAATAATTATAAATAATAATAATTATAGTAATAATAATAGTACCTAATTATTATTATTCATTTTCTGATGTACAGTATCTGAATGTGTTTAAAATTGAAAAATAATTTTTTGTATTTTTTCATTAAATTTCTGGTCTATTGCACATTTGTATTTGTCCTATATCAAAACTGACACTGTATTTCTATTAAATATATAATTTTCACTAACTTATACTGGAGGGATGCATTTCACTTCTAAATAGAAGCTTTATCAGCCTTCTATTTAGAGATGAAATGCAGTATCTCCAGTATAAGTGAGTGAAAGTCATATATTAAATAGAAATACAGTGTCAGATTTGATATTAGATTGTTCATGAACATACATCCTTTCACGACTAAACAAAATATTTAAATTGATTAAATATCGTTTGGTTCAGCCATAAAAATACATTTTTATTTGCAACTGGGAATGAAATTTAAAAAATCTAGTTCCTGTCCACATTCAATTTCTGTTTCACTCCAACTGTACATTGGGCTCAACCAACATCCAAGTAATGCTTTACCATTATTCTCATTTCATTATATTAGCTTTTCAGTCATGCAAACTTTTTGATATACTATTATATGTATATAGTACCATAGCCGATTCGATTGTAGGTGACTCTTCAGACCTCAGTTTTGTTGAAGTCCAAAGAGCGCACTACACAAACGAGGAGTGAGGTAGTTTGTGATTGCTTTCCTCACTGAGCTAACAAAAAACAAATTCTGAAGCTCTATGCTTGACAGTATGCTTGACTCCCACCTTTAAACAGGGTCTGGCTACACAGGTGAGTGTGTACACTATGTAGCACACCTCTGAGCTACTTTCTGCGTCCAAGCATATACTATTAGGAGTATTAAATTATTAGTTACTCGTTTTAAGGCTCCATCAACCAGCTTCAGCACTCACAAATCCTGTCTTGATAAAATCATCCATGAGCTAATATCCAGAAGATGCTGTAATGGATCTGTCTCACCATACTCTAGTACCTATTACAGTTATACATCAGATGGTAGATCCCTTGGAAATTCAAATCAATCAAATTTTCTTTGCAGTGGCGAGGTGATATTGTGGAAGATATCCACAATGAATAATAAGACCAAGTTGTCAAATGTGGTTGTGACAACTTCGTCTTATTATTCATTAAAATCAATGGTTACAATAATAAGACTGCTATAATTGGACTGTTTCACTAGTACATTGTCTTGCTCCAAAACTCATCTTCAATTCAAAATCATCAATTGCTACTTCAGTAATCAGAAGACATTGTCAAGCCTCTGTCCCAACTCTTTCTCATCGTTAGTAGTAAGGTGTAATAAGGTATAGTAAGGTATAAGATATTACTATGATATATTAAATGATACCAGATTGCAGTTATGTATCACTCCACCGAAACAATCGAATGGAAAATATCTATATTTTTATCAAAATAATCTACATTTGTACCAGAACCTAAATTTCATTTCATATCGACTACCGATTCTATCTTTCGATTGTTTTGGTGGAATGGTATGGAAGATGCCAGTGGCGGATCACCACCCTCAACGCACGAATTGGCAACACTACACGTGCCGTGTTGTCTAGTCTGCAAGTCTGATGCTAGCAATCAGTTGGTTTGTCACTGTAGTCAAATGCTTTTTTGCAACATGGAGATTTTTTCAAGCCGCCTAATTTGATGGTGTGAAGTAAGTACGGTATTGTAAGAATGTGAGCCCAACTAGAACTAGTGAGCCCAACGGGCTGGAGAACTCGCTTGCAAACAACTAATTTTGGAAAGGGAAACTCATTTGGCAAGCTTATCGTAGGGGAAGGCAGTAACGAAAAATGGCTGTTTTGAAGATAATGATTTAGATAAAATTCTCAAGACAACTATCACTTGAAGTTCAAGTGTTAATCGTTGCTCTGACATAGCTTGGTTACTTTTATCTGGCGCTTGAGACCAGAGAGAGGAATATTGTTTATGAATCTGTGCACGCACCTGTCTGTCTCATTCTGTTGACACGTTTTACCTGACCATGAGCCGTTGCTATGGTGAAGGCATCATTTTCCAAGCGCCAGTCGCCAGATGAAAGCATTGATCAGGGATAGTAAGGTGGTAGTATATGGTAGTATATTACGTTACTAGGCTGGAAAGAAACGTTTTGCCGGTTGAGCATAATATAATAGGTTCGCACTAGGCGACAGTCGAGTGCAGAAACGTGAATATGCGAGAACCGGCAAAGGTTTACAGCTGTGTAATGTACATTTTTTGTTACAATTGATAGAAGGCATATCATGGCCGACTCTAGTGAACTAGTCGGCCATGGGCAGAAATGTACTATAGTCTGTTCAACGAGCCTAAGCTAACAAACTTTGCATGCGTGTGAGTGAGGAATTCCGAGAATTGTACTGGCATCAGTCGGTCGGCCTATTCACATTCATTGCCACTCAGCCTACTTCATCCTTAAGGGTGTTTGAACAAAAAATAGGCTATCTGTGAATCAGGCTTCGTTGAGTCTCGGCTTGCATGCACGCACATGTTTGTTTACTCCACTCCATAGGCAACGAAACGTTGGGCGCCAATTTGTAAAGCTGTGTTTACAATTATTTGAGGTGAAGGATGTAAATTTACCTCTTTCCTAGTCCAGCGTGGCTGGGCGAGTTTGCTCGTGTGAGAAGGTATCCACGTTTCAATTTGTCTTGTGTGGGAGTAGAGCTGCCGAATATATAATTTAGCGATTGTTCTTTAATCCCTCTAATTGGGCCCAATTTAATTCTGAGGGTTAATAATAATAAATGGAAAGAAGTCACCTGGCTGGTATTTTCGCGCTGGTCCAATGAACTTTTATAGATCCTCTGTTGAATTTCGCTGCTTTTATACATCAATTCTTTGGCTGCACTTTTGATTTAAAACACTTCGAAGATGAACTTATAATTTTTTGGAACGTTGAACAGAGAAATTAATTACTTTAGCAAAAACACATTCAGCCCGCAGCACAGTCTGAGATCAAGTCACTACCATTCCTTTTTCAGAGCACATTGCCTACCCAAGATAACTGATTATTATGTTCACTTCCTTCCGTGGAATGTTCTACAAGGTTTTTTAAGTTTCTGTAATTTTATAAATTGTTGCAAAAAGTGGTCCCAAATAACTAAATTATTGTTCCTGAATTAAATTTATCAGTTCTCATACCGGCATAAATTGTGTACAGTTGATAGTATGAAGTGTATGCACTGTCTTATTTTAATTTATTAAATTTGATACAATATTTTCTGGTACAAGTTAAGTTTTTCAGTTCTTACAATATTAATGTTTTGGATGGTTTATATTACTGATACTATTAAATATTATTCGTTGAGTTTGTTTGCTGAAGACACTGATTGATAACATGTTAAATTTGGCGGTTGAAAAGGTAAACAAAAAAAACTAACCTATTGAACTTTTAAAGCTGACAGGTAGGCTGTGATTTGAATTTCTAAATTATTAATTACTGATAAAAAATGACTGAGAATATGGTTCTAATAAATCTGGCTGAATTTGATAATGACTGGAAATCTGGTAAGTGACTGTACTGAGATGAATATATTCTTTCTTTAATCTTTCTTTAGCTGGTGTACTATCTTAATTTTTTATGGCTTTATTAGTTGGATAATAGGTGCAGCATCACAATATATATATATATTTTTTTTAATGAAGAGATACCTTTGTTTCGCCTCAAAAAGGATGAAGGAGTAGGTCAATTTCATTGGCACACGAACTTGATCTGTATTTAAAGGTTCCAAGAATATGTGTTTAAAAGTTGAAGTTGGTTGGTCAAAGCGTTCGAAAGTTATCGTCGAATTTACAAACGAACATACAGAAAAAGCCAGGAGCCTCGAGTAACAAAACTAAGAACTCGCTTCGCTCGTTCAATTATGAAGATATCAATATTCTATCAAGTGATCGATTTTTGAAAAAATGCATCGATTTTTGAAAAAATGCATATAGGCTACTGATCTTTAAATTAGTTGAAAACCAAATATTTCGATGTTGATGATTATGAACTTGCATTTATAACAGAACTTATATTTGTGAGTAGTATGTTAACAGACGCGTTTTAGGACCTGTTTAGAGGATCAGCAAACTGATAATACACACTTGTACTGAGGACTCAGGTCCTGAAACGCGCGTCCGATACTGCTCACAAATGTAACTTCTTTTGTAAATGCAGGTTTATAATTATTATTAACATCGATAATAACCAACAGTCACTTAAGGATGACAACAGAAGAGAAAGAATGATTAATTGAATTACTGTTTCGGGGTTAATTGCTGTTGTAACTTCAGCTGGTACAAAATGGGTTCCAGACTCTGATTTGAAGAATATGTTTCCAGCTGGACAGCCGTCATGAGAGTGACAATTTTGAATATCTGATTGCCAAAGTGAGTTGCTTCTAATGCTTAATTTAAATATCTACTACCTCTGTCAGTGAGCAGTACCATTGCTCAAATATTTTTAGTTTTTTGCCGATAATGCCAAGCCCACATGAGTCTAAAACTTGTGCGAGGGTAATGAGGTGAATACACAAAATAAGCAAGACTGAGCGGGAATCGAATCCATGACCGCAGAAGTAGTAGTCAACGGAGATAATCGCCCTACCGTTAACACAGCCAACTCTGTGGCTAAAACTTGAGAGCCTTATTATACGGAGCCACAGCAGTTGTGCTCGTACGCCACAGTCAAGGATAAATTACACTAGCCGGGTAAAATGGCTTCAAACATGTTAATACACATGACTCCAACCTTCATACTTTGTTGAGCTCGGTCAGACGCTCAGCTGATGTAATTTAGCCTAAATTGTGACTCGCGACCGCGACTGTAGTGGCTCTTTATAATAAGGCTCTCACATGTCAATATGCAATGCTCAAAAATTATTTTAGATATAATTTTGCAGTTTTGGTAACCCATATTGCTTATTATCATTCAGATTATGCACGCTTGAAAGTAATATGAGTAAACTATCATTCATTGAAATTGAAATATTCATCTTCATCAAGGTGGAACGTCAGCTGGAAAGGGTAATCTGTAATTATGTCTTCTCATTTGTCATAGAAGTATTGCAATCGCTTATTATGCTAAATAAATAATTCAGTATACGGTACTTCATGTAAAATCAATTAACTATTTATGCTCAGTTTTCAAATATCTTCAATCCTAGTCTTTTTTTATTATTTGTGAGGGTGATATTGTGATCTGGTAGATAACAATCATGGATAAGAAGACTTGTTGTCACAACATCATTTATTATCAGCACACAAGATACTACAATTTCAGCAGTAGCAATCAAACTACGGGATCGATAATGAAAATGGCGTAATTGCCGAAACTATAGTATCTCGTGTTTTAATAATAAATGCGGTTGTGATATCTAGTCTTATTTATTTTCAATCCTGGTGTTGGGCTTTTTCTCTCAAGTAAAATTACTTGTAAGGATAACCGATTGGATTGGCCAGCAAAAAAGACTGTTCTCTGCTGTAAAATCACTTCCCGGTGGTTCGGAACCCACCTGAAACTGTAGGTCCAACTCATCAATCACCATCATCCAATTCATTACCCACGCACAGGTCTGTGACCTATGTGGGTTTCATCCTCCGAAAAAGGTACTTTTTATCCTAATATATCTAATGCTATTTTAGCAGTTATAAAAAATAAGTGTAGGGGACCTTGAAACGCAAAGATTACCTAATTTCTTGGAAAGCAATGTACTAATTTTAAGTAAAGGAAACTGTAATTAGGTGGCTGAGAGTAAGAGAAGAACTTATAGAATGAATAAATAAGAGTTTTCATCTACAAATCACAATAATAAGGCAATCTCAAATAAATTATTATTATTTTAACACAAAAAATAAAGTATGGTATATATTTTACAGCCATTCACTATTCCTTAGAAAAACATACAAAATTAACAATATTTTACAAATCAGAATAATAAGGTCATTATAAATTACATATATTCAACAAAAATATATCATCTTAGCAGGCAGATGACATCTTACAGTCTTAATGCAATAATATATTGTTTGTCCCTCTCTGAAGGACTGTCACAAATAGAAAGGCAGGCTTGCAGGCGTTAGACACTGAGTGGCACCTTGTGAAGCACAGAAACGAATCAGAAAATGAATCTCAACTTATCTAGCTTACAAACAATAGTGTCATCATGTAACTTGGATAAAGTGACATTTGATTTGAAAACATACTTGAATTTCTGAACTAATCACAGCACTCAGCAATGTGCGCAGTCTAATTCATTTCTGTGTCTCACAAAAAGCCACCATGTAACACGTTACAAGGCCGGCCATTCCATTCTCAAGTGGAACGCATTCAAAAATACGAAAAATTTCATTACAACTGAAAAGGCACCTAAAAAAGAGTACCTTCAAACAACATCATTTAGGCATCAAAATTATTTAGTATGCTGAATAATTTCAGTAATGAAATATACAATCAACAATGAATAGATGGTCTCCCATTAATCATTGATGAAATGACTCTCACAATGTTCTAATACACTGGTCATATATCTCTAATAAACTGATCCAAATTCAATTTTAAAAGTCAAAAACCCACATTCAAAGACCCAAGTTTGGAAATGATGTGCAGAAATAAGCACTAGAAACTGTAGATCCGTTGAAAGCCTAATTGAGATGACTCAATTTCGAAAAAGAAAAACTCTACTTAGGCCAATTTGAGAACTATGTCAAATTGTGAACCAAAATGTGACACAAGTTCATTTATTTATTGATTTATTTTATAGAAATTACAAATTACTTAGTGACACCAGGAAAGTTACTTTATAACACAAATTGTAGGTTTAAAAAAAAAAATTAAATAAGATTACAAGCAGAAGAGAAGTAAGTGTTCAACGGAAATATGAATAATTAATAACTCATTCATCAAATGGACAACCTAAAATATACATCTAGATAAAAGAGCTCGATTTCAAGCAGGAGATAAAATTGAATGTGGAAAAAACCATAAACGAATAGATTAATTGCTATTTTTCCACAGTAAGTATTTTGCAGAATATTTCCATGGGAGGACCCCGCACGCACCTTTCAAAAGAGATAAGCATAAATTTATATCTCATCTGAAATTTTAGAAGCTCCTTCCTTCAAACCGTTTTGAAAACCATAGGTGCAGCAGCACCATTCATACTAAAGTTTCTATGATGGATAAGCCAATGGAATCGTTTTTCTATGATTTCTGTATATTATAATGTACTATAGATACTATGAAAAGGGAATCCCTTATATGTTTTATTAAACGTTTGTGAACTTATTGTATGCCACCTCTTCAAGTTGGTACGTACAGAGTACAATATTTATAGAATGGAGTATTGTAACGTTCACAAAAAGCTATATATGTCTAGTTTTCACGAGAATCAATTTATTTATAACGGATGAATTAATTTTTCAACTAAAACTCATGGAAAAATACACGTAATTGGAGAAGATACGCCAATCATTGAAATCTAAGAAAAGTACAGAAGAAACTGGTAGGCTCAATAAGGTTGGATCTTGGGATGAAGGGGTTTTTGAGAATAGTGTGTTTAGTAGAGATGGCTTCTTCTAAAAGATTGTAAACTTATAGGACGTTACAGATTTTTGGAGGCATCTGTGTTATGGACCCCACCTTGAAAAATATTTTTATATACCAATCAATTAAAAGCTATGATCAACAATTTTTAAACTCATTGATGAATAATATTACATTATTTCTGTATGCTTAATGATTATTTAGAGAATTCAATAAAAGTGATTTTTATAACTTCTACTAAAAAAAAATTATTACTAATAAATATTATTCCCAAATAGTTATGCTTTTTGACTGATTACTATAATCTTTTCGAGTTCTGGACTACAGATGAATTCGCTACAGAATTCACCAAAAGTGAGTTTCTATCACTGATAAGTAACCTGAGGCCTGGGCCTGACGTATATGATTTATGAAAGCAATGCAAGTTCAAACTAGTGATATTATTTGAAGTACAAATATTACTCATACTATTAACATTTTTGTAATTATTTCGGATGACGTCCCCATGAGTCTGGAAACTTGTGCGTGGATAATGAGGTGAATGTGTGAATGATGAGAGACATCCATGGCTAAATGAGATTCGAACTCAAGGCTGTAGAAAACGAAGCCAGCTAGAATCTTGTCTTATCACAGTCAAGCGCTCCAATACCAGAGCCGCCAAATTTATTATTGCGAAATTCCAATTATTGTGTACGTGAGATAATTTCAGATAATTATTGACCGATGATTTACAAATAATTTATTGTTCATGACAGAAAATGTTAGGAACAGTTCGGATAATTAATTTGGTTGATAAATTCAAAAACTGAGTTAGGCAACAGGTAACCAAGCAAAAGGAAGAGCTTACATCTTGCTGTAAGACATTTTTTTCTCTATTTATTCCAAGTTATTTCCTCATGTAATGCGATACCTATACTGCGGAACTGTTTAAAGAACACTGCAGGTTTAATTCCCATCTGGGGAGGAGCTTACTACTTCGAAATAAACTACTTGTTACAGGGCAAAGTAGGCTATATCTTGTAGACCATGATATATATGTCGTTATATTTATTATTTTTCAATTGGGGCATTTTTCTATCATCAGAAAATAATCTAAGATGGCTGACAACAAAATAATTAAATAATTTCATACCACCATCTCGGTGGTAGAAATTGCAAACTAATTCAATACCAGGAGCTTCTTGATTAAAAGATACTTTTTGTCAATAATTCAGAATTCAGAATTGTCAATTAATATGAAGGCCAATTTTTATGTAAATTATAATGAATAATAACAAGTAAAATTATTAGACTGAACCACTGAGTAACTCCCAGATTTCAGCCCAAGGACAAGTTAAAGCTGATGGCAAAATGGCTGGCTCATAGTTAAACCAATTCAACAGTTTCAAACTGAAAATAATTTTGAAATGTTATTTCCATTAATAAATATAGACTGATGACTGAAACTTGCTAATGAACCCTTTCACAATGTGTAACAGCCCAATTACACATTGCGAGCGAGTGTACAAGCAAGTGGAGAAAAACAGAACTTAAGAGGGATTCTCATAAACATGTTGAATGGTCATTAGCTGATTATTGTGTACAAAATTAATTTTTAGACCTTTATTTTAAAAGAAAAATTACCACTAACTAAACTCGCCCACAATGTGTAACAGCCCAATTACACATTGCGAGCGAGTGTACAAGCAAGTGGAGAAAAACAGAACTTAAGAGGGATTCTCATAAACATGTTGAATTGTCATTAGCTGATTATTGTGTACAAAATTAATTTTTAGACCTTTATTTTAAAAGAAAAATTACCACTAACTAAACTCGCCCACAATGTGTAACAGCCCAATTAAACATTGCGAGCGAGTGTACAAGCAAGTGGAGAAAAACAGAACTTAAGAGGGATTCTCATAAACATGTTGAATGGTCATTAGCTGATTATTGTGTACAAAATTAATTTTTAGACCTTTATTTTAAAAGAAAAATTACCACTAACTAAACTCGCCCACAATGTGTAACAGCCCAATTAAACATTGCGAGCGAGTGTACAAGCAAGTGGAGAAAAACAGAACTTAAGAGGGATTCTCATAAAAATGTTGAATGATCATTAGCTGATTATTGTGTACAAAATTACTTTTTAGAACTTTATTTTAAAAGAAAAATATCCACCAACTTAACTCTCCCACAATGTGTAACAGCCCAATTACACATTGCAGGCGAGTGTACAAGTGGAGAAGAACAAAACTTGAGTGGGATTCTCATACATGTTAAATGGCCATCAGCTGTTTATTGTGGATAAAAATACTTTTTAGACCAGGATTTTAGAAAAAAAAATACCACTAACTAAACTCTCCCACAATGTGTAACAGCCCAATTACACATTGCAGGCGAGTGTGCAAGCAAGTGGAGAAGAATAGAACTCAAACGGAATTTAATTTTAAAACAACTTAAAATTTGGCTTTTTTCAATGCAGAAATTAAATTTTTTGAACCACTCATTGATGTGAGTGGGAATTTTCAATCTAATTGATTTAAAATCAATTAAGCCTAGTTTTAAAGTAATTAGTTATAATTTTGTAGGTGTAACTATTTCATAATTTAAAGAATATTCGTAGACGCCATGGAGTGCGAGTTGATTATGTGAAGCGAGATTGGACTCAGATAAAGTGTACTCTTATTTGTCTATATATATATAATCGAAATACCATTGACTGACTCACTCATTCATCACAGTTTCTCAGGAACCACTCGACCAAAAACGATAAAATTTGGTACACGTATTCAGTAGGGGGACTAGACGCGTGCTAAGAAAGGATTTTTCAAAATTCGCAATTTTCGGGGTGTTTTTAGGGGGTTAAAGTTTTGCCTATGCAAAGCACGGGTACATGGCTAACTAGCTTACTGGGATCTTTTAATCATATGGGAAATATTTTGAAATTTGCACTTAACAGATGTCATCAACCTGGCATAATAACATTTCATCATACCCAGTCATATGTTTCCCACATATTGCAAGGCTCCGACTGTATGGTAGCCTACATGCAAAGTGCAAAGTCTTTTGCTGTTCAAAGAAAGTGTAAATAACGCTGCTAAGGGGTCTGCCATATGATTAAAAACGGTTGACTTCTATCAGCTGTTCCTTTAAGCTGTTTGGCTGGCAAGTTCAGTAGGTTAGGTCTATTAATGAATAATAATTTGTTTCAAACAAAGCTAAAAGCCAACGTTTATGAAAAGTATATGTTTGATTAAGACCCTAGATGCATACTAAGTAATGGTAGCAAAATTCTCCACCTATTTCTGTAAATTTATCTAATCACAATGGAAATTAGTTGGACCCCCCCGGGGGTCCAGGGGGCGGAGCCCCCTGGCTAGACGGTTAAGGCGAGCGAAGCGAGTCTGCCGGCTAGTTAATTATATATTTTTATTTTATTTTTTTGCCACGAATACTGGAAAATGTGGCCAAAAGAATTCCTTATAAATTTATACACATGTCAAATGGCCATTAGCTGCCTATTGTGTACAAAATTATTTTTTAGTCCTGAATCTTGGAAAAAAATACGTCTCACTAACAAATTTATGTAGGTTATTAAATTTTGGCCTTCATTATTTCTAAAGAAAAAAATGTTTATATTTGTAAAATAAAGAAGATCCAATAAAGCTCGAAAATGTTGGCTGTTCAGCTCCCATTAACTCTACACTAAATACTCTCCCTGCCTGCAACATAAATTTTGTCCGAGCACTCAGTTTGAAACTAACATCAAATCAATACTGAAAAATAGAGTATCGGAATTCCCAAGGTAGTGTTCAAGCGCATCTAGCTTGCTACTGCGCATCACGCTATTGAACAATACCTTATCTTCTAATTACCTTGAGAATTCCATAACATTGGCATGAGGAAATAAACTAGCCCTATTCACTGCAGAATATACTCACTAACATTGACATGAGGGAATAAACTAGCCTTAAAATTAATTAATGAGGAAATAAACTGACTTTATAATGATTAATTCACTGCTTGCCACTACTCAATTTTTTATTACGAATGATGCCCACATGAGCCCGGAGACTTGTGCGTGGGTAATGGGGTGAATGGGTGGATAATGAGAAACATCCATGGCTGAATGAGATTCGAACCCAAGGCTGCAGGAAACGAAGCCAGCCAGAGCCCCTTATCTATCACAGACAAGCGATCCAACCAACTGCGCTACCATAGCCGCCAAATTAGAAATGAAAGATGAAGGTTAGAGTTCATGTAGAGTAAATTAGAATCGATATCAGTTAAGTCATTTACTTGAGTAAATACGATGAAAGTGGAATACTTATAGGCCTAAGTTTGTGTTTTTATTACATTTGTTTAAATCATATAGTTTCGAAATTTTTGTGGTACTTGTGAACAGAAATTTTATGACGATGGTGATGCATTTCGAGAGTAAATTATCAAATTATGATTATCTTACGGATTTTTTTCTAGGGGTCCACAATCAAGGTTGGTGGTATTCATAGTAATGGATTTAATAGGAAAAAGGTACAGAGTGAGTGCCTTTAAATGGATTAAATGTGAATAAAATGCAATTCTAAGCTATTGTGAAGCTAAACTACTTTTGATGAGTGAAAAATCATCTTTTTTGAAGTATGTATGATGCTGTTAGTAACAGCTTGTATCCAAGACACAGTGCATGTCATGTTACTATGATGTCTTACTGAATGCTACTGTATCATTTGATGTTGTAGTTCCACATTACGTTTTCGAAATTTCCAATGAGTACAGTTGAAATATTAAAAGACTAATAATTTTATATTGAACACAGTGAAAGAGAAAGCTTCGAATAAATGGGGTCCTGGGTCATCTCCCTGAGCAATAGAAATATTTGAAAATAGTTATCATGAAATTCGCTGACCTATCCTGATTGAAATCTGGCTCTTATTTTGTATTAAACATACAAATTGACATAGTTCTCTAATTTTAATAGGCCTAGTAAACATCACAGAACGCAATAGTTTTTCAATTCTGGTGGACCAATTTCAATGAGCTGTTGGTTGCTACCAATAATTGGATCTTTGTTGGGCTGAATAAACATATTGTACAACTTTTTACATAGAAATAGTTGTGTAACAAAAATTATACTGTTATAATCTTTAAAAAACTTGCTTATCAAACTTTGTTCTATAACATTGTTATAATGCAGTATAAACGCTGCTTTATTGAAGTATTGTAACTCGTACGAAGTTGTTAACTTGTTTGTCATCTTGAAGCATGATGAAATAAGGTTCGTGGGGTGAAATTGATGCCTTTCTGGAAACATCAGACTCGGCAGCTAGTGTGTGCTTGCAAAGAAAAATGGTCAAATGTTATCAGAACAGTAGTGTCGTACTCTTGTGGCTTGCCGGAGTGCACAGCTAGCTGCCTAGTTGTACTATACATAGTATGGAATAATAAGAGATCCAACCTTTTTCTGGTACTGAAGAACGTCGACTGCAATACTGATGTTTGATGCTAGTCTATGCTCATGTACGTTGAAAAGTCAATGATATCGTCTTACGATCCACTATCGCAGTTCATCTCCACAATCAAATTCTTACAGAATTCAATTCTTTTCTATCTGAAAAAAATAAAATAAATTGTGAGTTTTGTCTTGGCTTTAAATTAACAATGATTGATAGGCT
The DNA here is from genome assembly GCA_948455865.1 of Conomelus anceps. Taxonomy (NCBI): domain Eukaryota; kingdom Metazoa; phylum Arthropoda; class Insecta; order Hemiptera; family Delphacidae; genus Conomelus; species Conomelus anceps. The sequence continues at coordinate 63,935,159 of OX418222.1, forward strand.
ACATCAGAACAAGTATCAGAGATTAAGAAGACAAGTGTTGTGAACATTCATCTGTACATATACTATAAAAAGTCACTGCAACTAAGAAAAAACGCAAAAGAAAGATTCAATATGAGTAACAACTCTTGAAAAGTTCTGCTGTTAGAAATAATTGTTAATTACCATATTCATGTTTAGCTGATTTGTTATCAACTTGAATTTGTCATTTTGCTTCGGAAGATTTTTTATATCATTATTAAATTTGCATCACCTCGTCATTACCCACGCACAAGTCCAAGACTCATGCGGACTACATCAGCAAGAAAAAAAGGAATCTAGTGTCTTCAACATTAGCTATCATCTGAAGCTATTCAAGAAAACTATAAAAAGAATTTTAATTGATAAATCGTGCTATTCAGTAGCAGACTTCAGTGAACACTCAAGTCTAGTTACTCAATAAACAGATGGTGCTCACATTTGTTCTATCTTATGAACTTAATGACTCTTTTATATCATATTTATATTGACTGATACTGTTTTTTACTTTTACTTGTAATATTCTTGTTTGTCTACAAGGACGAAATTGTTTGACAAATCACTCATCAAATGGGAGTAGGCTATTCCCAGAAAATTGATGTAATGTGATTAAACATAAAATTAAGAAATAAATTAGTTACAGAGTAATTTTTTACTTACGGCGAATCAAAGCGACTAACAGCTTTCGTTCGGGTCTCCTATTGGTTTCCTTATTTTGTTAGTGTGTGTTTGCTGCAATACAATTACAAAAAAAAAACGAATTAGAATAAATGACAAATAGTAAAATTACAATCATAGTGAATACAAAAAAAAATATAAGGGATTGATATTGAGGACCATTTCAATTATTCAATTAATGGATTCTAGCAGCAAATGGCGTGTGATTATTCTTTTGATAAACATGGTCAAGTTTGGGAATTTTAGTGAAATATTATTTGTAAAGAAAGCAGTTGTGGGCAAGAGCCTGTTGAACCATTGCTTGATTATGACTTTGTCATGAATAAATAGTTGACAATTTAACTAACTGACAAATATACAGAAACAGAATTTATTAATTTCGAAAGTGCCATTAATTTATACTGAAGACTTCCGCAATGGCGGATATTGACACCAGCATTGAATAGCATGTTTTTTAAATACCTTGAGAAATTCAAATAACAATGCTACTGTACAAAAATATCAGTCACCGACGGAAATCAAACCGCGGACCTTCCAATTAATTGCTGGTCGGGCGCCTTAACCACTATAACTTACTACAGTGACCATTCTGCAAACCAGCAGTCATTTTAAACTCGGCCATATTGGCTTGAAATTCAGTATAAATTAAAATCTCTGAGGAATTCGAAATAAATTCTGTTTCTCTAAATTTGTCAGTTACGATACGAGCCGATATGGCCAAGTTTAAAATGAGTGCTGCTTTGCAGAAGGGTCACTGTAGTCTAGTGGTAATAACGCCAGACCAGCTATTGGGAGGTCCGCTGTTCGATTCCCGGCGGTGACTAAATATTTTTGTGCAGTAGTATTCATCGATTTCAATCAGCTATACAATGCAGTTGTCAATATCCTCCATTGCAGAAGTCTTCAGTATAAAGTTATAGCCTAACACTTTGAGGAATTCGAAATTGATAAATTCTGTCTAATAAATAGTTGATGGATATCATTACATGAAATTAATGAAAAGTTCCAGACAATTGATAATAGAGATTTTTTGATTTGGTCTGGACAAAAATAAAATTTAGTGTGTATTTCACACAACTCAACTAACCCAAAGTGAAAACGGTTTAGGCCTCTCACTCAAGATTCCTAGAATTTCCGATGAAGGCTCTTCTTGGCGGTTATAATTTCGTTTATCATAATTAAATAATTATAAAACTCCTTGATGGTAACGTGACCTATTTTCATCACAAATGGCAAGAATTCAATTTACGAATTTATCCTTACGTTTTGTACACGAACATTAATAATAAAATTAGGAAGGACGCAAATTGATTCAAGTATTTAGTGAAATATTGGATAATATAAATAAAAGTGACAATTTCCAAGCTCACATACCTGTAATAATGGCTAACTGCATAACTTCTGATCGAACAATGACCAATTCAATTTATCATCACCGAATTAAGTTAGCACAGTCACTGCATATCACATTTAAAACTCTTTGAAATGAACTGTAATTTATCAACTGTGTGTACTAAATCGCACTATAAACCACTTTTTAATTCAACGATAAATAATTAATTATTATTTACGGAGCAGTACTGTTGTCTCTTTCAGAGAAGAATCATCTGGTAAATGGAGGTTAGCCTACAGCTACGACGCTACGAGGCAGCGTTGCCAACCATAAAGAGCTCAATTATCGTATTTCGACCCATGTTATCGTACTTTTTTCTGTTGTTGCTTTTTCAACAATTCTCTTAATTTATTCTAGAACTAGGCAACTTATTTAAAGATATCATGCTATTTTGACGACTTACACATTGATGGGATAAAGAAGTGTCCAATGTCCTTGATTCTGAGGACGAAATTATCTTCATAGACTAAAAAATTTATTTTTAAATGCTATTATTTGAGTTTCTACATTTGTTACCTAAACATGTGACAAAAAAACCAAAGACTTCAGTAGTCTTCATTCAATTAAGCGAATGAATCGGAATTGTTTTTCTTGTAATAAGTTAGTTACAATCCATTGGAAAATATTCTTGAAAAATCTGTTTGAAATTCCAGAATGAAATTTGAAAATCAACTTTTCGAATTTTGACTGCAGATAAAAATATGGTATATAATGTGGTTTGGCAATGAAAATGGATTGATCTTTTTGAGAATATTCTTATCTTTGCAACAATAGTTTCAGAACTCTAATCCGAAAATTAATTTCTGGGTTATAGAGGATTTAATGGCAGAAAGTAGTTATATTTGGAAAACTCTGATGTATCAATACTTCTCAAAACCGATGGTTGAAAAAATTAATATTTACTTGACATTTTTTGTTGGAAATTTGATGTAGAACCTTGAGTTAACAGGATTTACACTTCATGCAGGACACAATAATTATGTTTTATTTAATCGTATGCTTCAGCCTCGTTTGTGCTAAAGGCTTGTGCAGATGGCATGAGCGAAAACAAGCCAACGGACTTGTTTTGAAAATGAAAAGTTGAAATCCAACGCCTTTTGGATATCTATGAATTGTCAATCAAAACCTACAAATTAAACCAAAAATTTAAAAAATATATGCTTATATCAAGCTCAATTATACAGATTATGCAAGTTCTACATGCATAGTAACTTGGGTTACTAATAAATTGATCAGCTCGCATCTTTTGCCATTGTACATGATGATTTTCCATGTTTTATATAATCAAACATTATCAGGTGAAAACATAGTGTATGAGTTTTATAATAATCTTTCATTAAGAAATTTATTATCAAGTGGAATTATTTCGTGATTCAAAAATGTAATAAGTAAAATTGTGTAATTGGAACTAGAATACGTATGTTGGCAACGGCCGCCATCTTTGTCAACAAATGGGATTGACATTTTTTTCCTGTATTTAGGTAAACTCATTGCAGATAGCCACAAACCTAGGCACTACTTATCAGTTTAGGTTATGTCTACATTATAGAACGTAAGTAATATTACCATGATGTGATGATATTGATTTGAAATTTTGAACTTTGAAGTCACCACCACTCTACTAGCCTCGAATAATATTTCAGTCATTTGCGGATATTAATCTAAGCGGGAAGTGATAGCCTTGAGCCGTAGCAGTTCGATCAGATAAGCTGCGTTCCTGGGCACTCTTTGTAAGGGTGACCGATTAGATTGGCCAGCAAAAGACTCTATTCTCTGCTGTAAAATCACTTCCCGGTGGTTCGGAACCCACCTAAAACTGTAGGTCCAGCTCAATCACCATCATCCAACTCAAAACCCACGCACAGGTCTCATATCTATGTGGGCTTCATTCTCCCAAAAATACCATGAGTTGGGTTAGGCTTTATTTAAACTGATAATTTTCATAGAATTCCTCGGTTTGAGGTTTTGTATGTTATTTTATACAACACTTGCCTTATTGACGTTATTCGGCGCGTATTGCAGCCCAGTCATAAAAATTGAATAATTTGTCCCATCGTTTTTAACATCTTGGAGCCCCGGGCAATGTCTCAGGTTCTGTGCGCTCATAAAATGGGCGTAACAGCATTTCTGTTGTTATGGTTTTGGTGGCTGCAGCTATTTTTGCAAAACTTCATAATGTGTGGAACAAAAATCACAGGAGGTTAAATCAGGGCTCATTGGAAGGCTGTGAAGAAGGCAGTGACAGAGACCTCTTTGTCAGTTACTCTGCAGCAAATCCATAGAAATTATTCAGAATTTTCCAGCTAAGAATAATATCGAACAGGTAGGTGCGATTGTGGTGGTGCTTTATCCAGTTGGAAAATGTGGAAAATTCCTCTTCTTATTGAGAACACAATCAACTCATGAGTATCAAAACTTGCAGCCATTGAAACCATAGCATCAAATTAGACATTTATGAAAATTTTAGATAATTTATAAAACTTTGGAATTCGCTATTAAATATGAATGGTCAAAAAGTGTCGTATCTTCGTTTTGCCCTTCAAAATTGAGACATTATTTTCTTATCATACGGTATAGTTTCACACTTTCTTGAGGAATATCAACACTTACTTAATGTATGTTGTAGTGCTTCTTCAGACACAGCTGGCGGAGGTCTGCTGAATAAGGTTGAATAGTTGAAAAATGTTTTCAACCTTATTCAGTAACTTCCAGTCATGTCTGAGGAAGTACGGTACTAAAACAGTGCGATTACACACATTGAGGTGGTGTTGAAAAAATAATATCAAATTACAGTTTAAATCTATAAGTGAAAAATAATAATGGAACCACTAAGGAAAATAATTAACTTATTCTTTCAGTGTGGAAATTTTTTATTGGAATAGGCCTACTCATATCTGAATTCCAATTGGCGTAATATGATATATATCAGTCCATCAAAACAATCAGAAGAGAACATTCAATATCAAAATAATAGTTATGTGTACAACACCTGACCATCATATCAATAATTGTAAAATTTAGATAGTTTTCATTTGATTGTGTTGGAGGATGGTTATGGAACTGAAACCCAATAATCACATAATGATATTACTCTGAAGTAAATGTTTGCCTTTTACAGGTATATGAGTGAAGATGTTTGGTTTTGGGTTGAAACTTAAACCAAAACCGAAGCCCACTATTAGTACAGCTCGTCGTCCAAGAGACCAGGTTGGCGAAAAATCCCAAAATACTGACGCAATTGGACAGAACGAAAAGATCAGTCTAGCTCGAAATTCTAAAATAGAAGAACCTGATAGCTATGAGAGAAGTAAACCAACAATTGTGAGCAATGTTGTGGAAGCACTCACGCATTCCGAATCATGCCATCTTGAGCCTAAGAACATCAATAGTGAAAATAGTGAAGAAACATCTGAAAAAACAGACGCTCTAAATTCTCCATCAGTTATTTCTCTCGTTAATAGCATTAGTGCTATTAACAATGATCGTGCTAGTTCTCATTCATTCCGCGATGTTAACTGTGCTATTGAAAACAATTCTGAGGAGAATATACCAATTCTTACATCTACTGTAAAGGAAGATTTTTCCGCCATAGATGGTGCGATAGAAGAAACTGCTAGTCTAGAAAATTCTGTAATTCTGAAGGATGTTAATACTGTGAACAGCAGCTCAGAAAATGTAAAACTGGACAGTAATCGACAAAAACGTGTACCAATTACGTTAAACCTTCTTAAAAAGAAGAAATTTGTTCCCAAACTGTGTATGAATTCAGACTCAATCTATAATGAATCTGATTGCACTCCAGTCGTGGCTACAGAATGTGAATCTCATATTGACTCTCAGGACATTACGTCAAAAACAGCTATGACGTTATCTGATAGGCCAATTTATCAGACAATTGGAGATGAAAATCCGACTACTTCCAATGAACAACTGCAGGGCATTGATTCACCCCCAGCTCAACCAGTGCAGTCGTTACATCTAATCAATTCTCACAAAGAACCAGTGTCACCAAGCAAGCCAATTTCAGATAAAACAGCAGATAAAGAAAACTCAATTTGTAGCGATGATGATACGATGCACGACCCAAGCACCGTATTGCCGTAAGTAATACCTTAATCGTTATTACATCGAAGAGTGATGTTTATATTTTTATAAATGATATCCTGGTGCTACAGGCCACCATGGCCTTGGCTCTAACATCAATCACTTTTATGATTAACAATTCCTCAGATCCATAACAATTATAAGTAACGTATCAAACTTCTAAACATAGTGAATTTGGTTCCTCTAGGAATCAGTTTGCTATGAATTTTCAATGGCACAATATGCCCTGTTTCCAGCTTGGATCTTTTGGGACATGTTGTTCTCAGTTAGTCGAAGTCTTTCGCTCTCTTCAATTTTTTGCTATCAATTTCAAAGTGTTGATGTGCACTTTCTCATTGCCTGATGATCTTTATTTCATCATCAAACCATGTTTATGCGTTCCTGATTTTTTTGCTAATTATTTGCAAACTTACTAGACCTGTTTTGAGGAAACCCCTAGAAATACTTAAAATCTGATTAATTCATATTGGTTGTGTAAAAGATAATAGTTAATGAAATATGTTATCAATTCATTTGATAATATATTTTCCTTGAAATTAAATTTAGTTATCACTGATATGGATGTATCTAGTTGGAAATTCAATTACAGTATTTTATCTCTTTGGTTGGCTCTGATATTAAATGCAGTATATAAACTATAGAGTATGAAAGTTAGATACCCATTAAATAGAAAATATTTTCAATCTATTTGATATATTATTCTCATATTGTGCTTTCTCCGTAGGTTTTGCTGGAAAATGAAGCCAAAAGAAACTTTGAAAAGGACTGTTAGTGCAAAAAAGGAACTAAATAAAAAGCTTAAGGATGGTGTGATTGATAAATCGAAGCTTATCATGCGTGATCTGTCAGTTTACAATCCAACTTCAAATCCTATGTCGGTGTAAGTTGAAATATTATTATTATTATTTACAATTTTTATTATTATTATTATTATTAGCTATATATTTTTTGTATAAGTGTGTGTGTGTATGCTTATTTACTGCCAGTAATTTAGGCGTTCACTGGGGTTCGTAAAGCCCCAAAAAGGTTTCATTGAATCGCTCAAGAACTGGGGTGCGGAGATGTGGGTATTTGATGCACATGTTGAGTTTAGCAGAGAAGCAGGCTCGTGACGACACCGCGCTCATTGAGCAGCCATCACTCCTTAAAATTAGTTGCTTGGAAAAACTAAAAAGCTGAATGATACCACTTACAGCCCTCCCCTGGCTTGATTGCTCCAGCTGCTAGAGCAATTAAGAAAATGTCAAATTTCCAATTTCTGGGCAGTTTTTGAAATGTCGAATGGCTGAACTCGTAAACAGATTGGAATGCATGATGCATTACTTGGATTCCCATTTTAAATCTTGTCGGTATTACTTGCCAATTGCACCGTAGTTAATAATTTCAATTGATTGTACCTTAAATTGCACCATCTACAATCTATATGATTTTATATTTTTATGCCATCATATTGTATTGAAGTGAGAAGATTACCATTCAGTGACTTCAATCTTCTACAATCTACATAAACAATTGGTCTAATTTGACTTGATTTGTTTCATAGGCAATTAATGCAGTGACAGTGTTCATCCGATATAATTTTTGAAATACTCAATGCAATTGACAGTTTTGTACATAAATTAATATATCATATTTTTTATAACATAACTATTGTTTCTCTCCAATTGGAAATTCATCCAACTCTCGATTTATCGCGATAATGATGGGGAGTGTGATCGTGGATAAAGCAAAATCCCGGTTAAGCCGAAAAAAACCGAAAATCGCCTGTTGTATTACTCTACCGTACTTAAAAAAACTTAAACCTGTATTGTATAGTGTTACAGTAGGTGTACATTTTTTTTAAACTATAATAAGGCAGACTAATGTAACTTATGAATTAAGGCAGACTAATCATGCTTGTGAATTAAAGAAATTACAGTAAACCATTTTAACATGGCTTCATCAAATTCTTCAAAGGTAGATTTGTCCATCGTCTTACGATGTTTCATGCCCTTGAAAGTATCAGATAATGATGCGAAAGCGATCAGTTTATCCTTATTTTTTAGAATATCACGGACTGTATTATCACCTACATTGTACTGGATTGATAATTGTTTCATAGTGTATTCTTTATGCAACATAAATAATAGCTCATTTTTGTTCGATAGACAACACATGTGTTTTTTCTCACTCATTTCTACCACTATAAAAACCAATCCACTATACGAAAACTAAAACACTAGTATGAAAACTGGTAAACCGATTCGAAAAACGAAACTAGAGACCGTTTTATTTACAGTGTTTCATTTCCGTAGTATCTTTTCCGGAATCAGCGCCTAAAGATACATAAGAAATAGAAGGAAATTTAATGCTCTGGAGACATCATAATGCTATTTCTCGTGTCTAATAGGCTCATCACACATTGTAATGAATTTTGTCGTAGGGCACGGCTCGAGCAATATAATTAACGTACAAAAAATGCCCTGTATTCAAATATAATGCATAATCAGTTGTTCACTATGTGACGCGCGACAGATTAAAATTTCAAGTGGACTTGGACCAGTCTTGCTCGGAAATTTGTTTTCAATAAGATTCAAAGAAAAATTTTCGTCATTTTCGATCAGCTAAAAAATTAATGAATGTGACTTGGTCCAGTATGGCTTTGAGGTGTACAATGGTTGAGTCAAATTTTATTTTTGTATGACTGCACTTTATAGTGCTGATAAAATGAAAATTGTACCAATAATTATGTAAAATCCGGCAACAATCCAGTAGATCTGAAAACAGATTTAGCAATTGTAAAAAACTAGTTTCCTTATATTCTTTCAATATTTTTTTTCATCTTCATATCATTGGAAAGTTGAAAGTTGTAATAATCTTGAATTTGTTTGTTTTTTTATATTAGCAGCATAGACAAAAATTTAGTACTGGATGAAATATCATCCGAGCAAAGTGACGATGACATAGAATCTACAGATGACTCTGATGAAGAGTCTATGCCCGTTCCACGGTTGAAAGTTGGCCCCAATGGAAAAGTCATTTTGGACACTAGCAGTCTGGTGAGCGTGCAATTTTTCACAAATCACTTAATTTTGAACAACTATCAAAAGAAAGCTGTGGAAAAGTGTGGGAATAAAAAAATGTTTATAAGTTTTTAGGAAATTCTCTCATTGTTCATATTTTATTAAAGAATATATAAATGTGCTTGTGACAACTTCTTAAAATTCTTGGATTTCTTTTTCCTTAACGATCTGGATCAGGAATGGCATCCTAGTTCTTCAGCCGCGATAGGAGCGGGATTATTTTTTAGGAAATTGTGTAGAGTGTGGCAGAAGAAGAATTGTTTAGAGCTGTCTAGTGATACTTTCAGCAGGAGGGAGTTGCGTAGAGTGATCTAGAGACCCGCTTTTAGTGGGAGGTGGGAGGGAGTTACTTGGAGCTGTCTAGAGATGCTTTTTCAGCAGGAAGGGAAAAGCTGTCAAGGGTTGCGCTTTTGGCGGGAGAGGGGTTTGCGTAGACCGTAAAGCAATCTAGAGGCATGCTTTCAGCTGTGTATCTTCTTTTAAACCATAAAATCAGAAAATTGTGAGTATAACTGCTCCGGGAGAAAGATGGCCCGCGCTGTACAGCAGTCTCAACTAGGGATCCCAGTACCGAGCATCGCCGCGGGATTTCCCACTCAGTGCACCTGGAAACTGGATTTCCTCCTTTTCATGTTTTCCTGCCAGTCGAAGTGCTTTGTAACAATAGGTCTCATAAAGGGCTTATTGACCTAAGCATAAAAAACGAATTGATCTTATCAACTATTGCAGAAACAATACAAATAATTTGATAAGTCTATATTCTCTGCTTCAAACAAGGGAAATCAAACTGTTGTTCTTCTTATTATAATACAAATATTTTTTTAAAACAAGTTGAAGGAAGGCTCACATAGGTGGCACAGCTAACCATGAGCATTACCATTGATTGTGTAAAGAGACATTTACACGCAGATGTTACTGATGTTATAATGCTTGAAGTTATTCATGTAGAGGTTCAATTAACTTATTAATATACAGTTTAGCAATTTGTAATAAACATTTATTGAGCTTAAACATTAAAAATTGTTTTTCATTCTAATATCTATGATTGTATATGTCGTTTTATAAAGCATGTGAGAATGGAGTGAGATTGATAATTATTTTGTTTACAGGTGATTGAGACGACTAGCATCGAAAAAAATCGGGCAGATCTTGAAAACTCGAAAATTGTTAATGATAACGAAGTCAGTGGCCCGAAGCCTCCTCCAAAAAGGAGGCGTAATATTTGGAGTCCTGGAGGTATTTTCATTGTAAATCGTTTTAGATCCAATATTCCATTTTTCAATGGGCTGGAGAACTCGCTTGAAAACAACTAATTTTGGAAAGGGAATCTCATTTGGGGAGCTTATCATAGGGGAAGGTGGTAACGAAAAACGGCTGTTTTGAAGATACTGATTTAGATAAAATTCACAAGTCATCAGCTATCACTTGAAGTTCAAGTTCATCGTTGCTCTGATACACAGATTTATTTTCCACAACAAAGACCTACCGCACTCATATGTCAGTGGAATTATTATTGTATAGAGTAGATATATTTACCACATGAGAAACAGCTGTTTATATATCCATATATCGGGGCAATAAAATTAGTATAGGCCTATCAGCTGATAGAGAATCTAAAAGCCTGGTCGCATTTATTCACCTACAGCTGATGATAACTCAAAATATATTTTGAAGTCTATCGCGAATTCGATTATGGTGAAAACTATTTTCTATTTATAGTAATATATAGATATATTAATGAAGGGCTGAGAATCTATAATTTTGTTTCACTTCAAAAAGTATAAAGGAGTGGGCCAATTTCATTGGCAAACTAACTTTTTTTTGAGGATGAAGCCCACAGGTCTGAGACCTGTGTGTGGGTAATGAGTTGGATGATGGTGATTGATGAGTTGGACCAACAGTTTTAGGTGGGTTCTGAACCACCGGGAAGTGATTTTACAGCAGAAAACAGTGTCGATTTTGCTGGCGAGTCTAATAGGTCACTGTAACAAACAGGACCCAGGAGAACGCAGCTTATGATAGTACAGATGTCTGCTACGGCTCGCGGCCGGGGAACCTCACTTCCCAAGGATGTTACATCCTTGCTTTTCTATGCATTATTATTATACACTTTACCATAATAAGACGTTCTTGGCAGCTTCACAAATCACTCTCCATTATTTTAGTTATCAATTCTACCTCTAGATCTTGCCAAAAGTACTGAAAAAAGGCAGACTAACTATTTTATTCCTAACTATGTCCTTCTAAACAGCTGCGCTTCTGACAGATGACTTGAGTCGTTTGTTTTGGATTAATCTCAATCATTTTGTACCAAAATGGATGATATTCTCATGAAATATTCTACACATAATTTCTTACATAAAATATCAACTTTCACAAATTGTCAATTTTTTCTTTTCAAAAAATCATGTTTTGTTTTAGCTTGTAATTTTTTCCAAATTTTCCTACCATATAAATTTCAATGCTTGAATGTCTTGAAAATAGCCAAGACTGGCCGTCATGTAGGGTGTAGGGACAGGAGTTGACTGGCCGGCATTCTGTCCTATACTGCAGGGGAGTAGGCTATACTGTCACGATAAGTGTTAACTAGTTAATAGTTGTTCTGGTCTTTCATTTCAGAAACTATTCTCTTCTACAAGGCCGTGCATGACATAGGGACCGATTTCACCCTAATGGAGCCACTGTTCCCAGGCCGAACACGCAAAGATTTAAAATGCAAGTTCAAAAGGGAAGAGAAGATTAATCTCAAGCTAGTGGACAAAGCAATGGCTGGTGAAGGAGATTTCGATTATGAGGGCCTAAAAGAGGAATTAAGTAAGTTGAAAGTCATTGGAAACATTGGTGTGTTGTATCTGTCCAAACTATGTATTGATTATTGAACTAACAACTTAATTTTTTTTCTTTTTGCCTTCATGGTGCCCTATTCTTAGATATTCCAATAATTGCTACCGTATTCAATTCACATTTGAAATATATTTTTGTCTAAAGAACATTGTTTCCAATTGATGTTTTCAATGATAAATTTGAAATAACTCAGTAATAAATAATACTGATTCACAAATCCTCAATAAATTAAGTGCTTGTGACAATATCTATTATTCATTATGGATATGTACCACAATATCACCAACACCAAGAAAACTTATTTAGTATTTATTTTTTACTTATTTCGTTATTACATGTCCCGAATGAAGGATAATTATTATACTTATGAACTGGCTGAATCTACATAATAAGAGAGGTAGTGGTGTGTGTGTGTGTGTGTGTGTGTGTGCTTTTTGTTTTAATGATTTCACAATAGTATATTATGTTACAAGTGCGGGAAATGGTGTTTAACATACGAGTATGATAAGTTAATGCACGAGACAAAGTCGAGTGCGGTATTATCATACGAGTATGGTAAACATTTTCCCGGACGAGTTATGTACGATATTTTTCGTCATACAAGTCTAAAATAGCAGATAAGTTGAAATAAGAAACTATAAATCATTGTTATACAAACATAACCTCAACACACCAACTCAAGGTGAAATGTGGCAATAATGGTTCTAGATCAGCTGATCTAGCTTTCGACCAAATGGTTTTTCAGTGAAGTGGTAGCCACAACCACCCATAGAGTGCGGTAATAATCATTTGATGATTTTTACCACACAGTGTACGGTAATAATCATCAAATTACATCAGCTGTTTTTGATTTCTGTAAACAGCTGTTTACCACATTGATTGCTTGACTGGTAAACTGTCCATAACCTACAAGTATGACGAAAAAACTATAATGGTTTGGAACACTAAATTTGGCACATAGCTTCCTCTAAACTCGATTCAGTGCACCCCGATGTCGGATTTTTTATTTTCATTTCAGAATTTTCACAATCAAAGTTCAAAACTTCAAACTACCACAGAATTGTTGTTGGTATTGTTCCTTGATCATAGATCGTATGCTAGTAATAATTATTACTGTCTTTCATAGATTCGAAAGAACTTTTAGTAGCATTTCCTTCCATTGCTTCTGATAGCGCAGTGCATAGAGCAGCTGTTCATCATGCTTGAGAACTTGGGTTCTAATCTCGGCATGGTCAAAATTTTTTTGCTCACAGCAGTCAACTCAACAAATAAATTTTCTATTTTCAAAAACAATTTGGTTGAAATTATTTGATTTGCATAATTTTTTTTCTCATGGTTTGATCTGAATTCTGTTCTGTAAGAGAAAATATTATTTCCATTCAAATCAGCATAATAAATAAATACTTAGCTTTTTTTAAAACAATAATAAATATTTGTAATTGAAAAATACAATGTTGTTCGGGTTTGAACGGGGATTTTTGGAAATTATTTTTGCCCATTAATATTATTAAAAATGATCCAATAACATGAAATTAAGTTACTTTAATCAAAACTTACTTGAATTCAAAAAGAATAAAATTGAAAGATCCAATTAATTTAATATGAAATTCAACTCAACTCAATTGAATTCACGGGCAAGATCGGGTATAATGCTAGTATGGAATAATAGAAAATTGCATAGCCGATGATACAGAAAAACAAGATAATGAATGTATTGCGAGTTCAATAAATGTTGTTTCAACAATGCAAAACTCTTTACTTGCCTTATCAATTAGGTGGTAATACCCTAATCCACCTATAGCTTTCATTATTCTGGATTGAGCCATGACATGTACAAAGGTATTGAGACCTTTACTAATATAAAGAAGGCTATAATGTATTGTATGGTACTTGATGGTTGCAATGTAGTGTATTTGTTTTGTGTGAAATATCCCGTATTGTTAATTATATTGTAAGTATTGTTTAGGAATGCTGTCTTGAAATAAACGTAGCTGATAATCAGATATTTAATGCTGTCTTCAATATCTGTCATTGCGGAAGTTTTTAGTATAAATTAATAGCACTTGAAGGAATTCGAAATTAATTAATTCTGTTTCTGTATATTTGTCAGTTTGTTGAATTTTCATTTACTTCAAACTAAATAATAATATCGTGAGACCTGGCTAAAGTCTGCAAATCTTAGCTAAGTATTACAGTAATCTTAGTTGCAGTATTACACTACAGTAATACTGTAGTATTTTCAGTATTATAGGGTACATTGCTGCCAAGATGCACAGTAGCTGAGCAAGCCTAGTCAAGCAGTCACATTTTCATACAACAGCATATGGCTAATAAAATGTAAACGAAAAATGTCAAACGCACACTAGCAATGACAATAGTTTTGCTAGAAGACTTTTCTGAAATCTAAGGTTTGATGGATTATAGCTTGTCATAGGTCGCACGTGAATAAGTTCAGAGTCCCTGACGTGGACCGTTTTTCAATAGCCATGCTTAACGTGTCCTCATTTTTTTGCAATGAATCCTTTTGAAAATATTTTTCAATTTAGTAAAATATTTCAAGTTTTGGCTCTTAACCGACTTCCAAAACAGAAGAACGTTCTCAATTCGACCTGTTTTTTATGTTTGTACATGAACTATTCAAACACTATTGAACCTATTTTGACGATTTCTTTTTAAAATGAAAGAGCGTCATTCAGCGATCCCATTAAAGTTTCGGGTATTTATTGAGTATCCAAACTTTTCGAATTTTCCAACAATTTTTCCCCTACACACTCAACAAAAACTAGTAAGTGATAATACACTGATATTTTGCGGGGGCAACGCTTATTTGGCATTTAAATTAGAGTTTTCTGATGGAAATATTTTTCTTCTGCGTATGAATATTTGCATCTGTCAAATATTATACCTTTTGTTTAATATCAAATCAAAATTTATTCAATCAAAAACATAATAATTACAATAATCCTTTTAGTTAAACTTCATAAATACAGAATATTTTATATCAGTAATTCAACTTTAGAAACCCCACTATAAAAAAACCATGTGTTGAGGTAATACCATATGTGACGGGTTTCCAGTTCAAACAAACCGACCAAAACAAACCTCACGAAAACGAAACTTTACGAAAAAAGTATATTGTGTAACATTGCCAGACTAGGCAAGGTTAGATTAGGTTTGGTTAGGTGGAATCATCTACTTTTATTTGGTCGGTCAACTGGTATGGTTGGGCAACTGAAAGGTAGGTTAACTAACCAATCTACACATGTGAGAGAGAAGTTGTCGGTGGGCCATATGATGTGTAAAGATGATGATTAAAAAATACTAGTTGGAAAACATATTTTCATGTTTCTTTGAAATGCTATAATTTTGTATTTTCGACCAGAGAGTCAATTATTGTTAGATCACACGATGATAGATAGTATTTGAAAAATATAGCTTTTTCTTGGAAATGCTATAATTTTTTATTTTCGGCGAGAGTTGATTGTTTGAATTTATCCATTATGTGAGACGTTTGTAAGGAGAGATTTGTGATATGGAGTGCAGCCTGAAATTTTTAGGATTTTGAAGTATTGAAAGGTTAGTGAGCTTAATTTTTTTGTTGTTTTATGCATGAAAGAACTGAAGGTATGAGGTGGTTCCATCATACTAGCCTTGTTAGCCACAAAGCCACTAGGGAATGTTTGGTTAGGCGCTCGTAGCGAAAATTTTGTTTGGGGGCGGTAGTATTGTGGCAATGTTATATTCACTTGATCTATGTCGTTTAATGGTAAATTAGCTTGATTTGTGTTGTTTTAAGTACTAAATCTCTGAGGTGGTTCAGTCACATCTAGCCTTGTTAGCCACCCAGGGAAGGTTTGGTTAAGCGCGCAGTGTTTGGGGGCGGTAGTGCTTCGGAAATGTTATATTCACTTGATTGATTTCGTTTTATGGTTCGGAGCTCCTCATATGTTTGCTAATTATGAATTATTCAAATAAAAAAAAAATTTGAAAAATTTAATTTTTCTTGTGAAAAAAAAACGCGACCCCCCCAAACATTTCGACAGATTATTGCTTCGAGGGGTGTGTAGATGTCACAAAAAAATTGTTGGAAAATTCGAAAAGTTTGGATACTCAATAATTACCAAGTTTCGCAAGGATCGGCCCAATACTTTTCAAAAGTCTCTCACTATTATAATTTTCCTAAATGCAATATTCTACGTTAAATAGAGTTGTAGAATTTTACTTAGTTCATTAACTTTTCTTATAGGTAGTTTTTAGTTACTTTAGTTTATATGTTATATTGATCATATTGATTTACTAATTTGATATTTCATAATGTAGGCTTCAAGAAATTTCTTATGTTTTGTAGTTTTAAAAATTCAACTAAAAAGCTTAAAATAAAACAAATTTTAAAACAAAAAAAGAAACCGACTTCAATGAAATGATGCTCAAAAATGAAATACTCACGTACTAAAAAAGTTTAAAATGAATCATTTACTTTAAACTGAGATTTTAAATTTAATACAAGTAATCTTTTGAAGTCGGCGCCAAATATTTTAAGAAGTTCTAGGGTATATTTTAGAAGTTTATAGAAAATTTGGCGCCCACTTCAAAAGATTACTTGTTCTCAGTTTAAAGTAATTACTTCATTATAAACTTTTTAGTAGCCTACGTGAGTATTTCATTTTTGAGCATCATTTCATTGAAGTCGGTTTCTTTTTTGTTTTAAAATCTGTTTTTTATGAATTGTGTATTGCAGCCAGAGATAGAACAGAGAGTGCTAGACAGAAACGTATGAAAGAAGAGCATAAGCTGTTCTTGAAAAACAAAAGATCGGAAGAGATGAAACAGAGAAGATTGAACCGACAAAAAGAAAAAGAACTGGCGAAAAAACGACGTAAGTTTTTATCTCTCAAATTTTACAAGGTGTGGCGCCGAAACTTGCTGGTTTGTGTATAGTTTCAAACGGTAAATGTGATAGAAACATAATGGGAAGGATTTCATAGGAAAGACTAGGTCATGTAGTTGTGTTTTCAATATCCATCTGAGGACCATACACCACCTGAAAAACAACATACGCCAAGCCATTGCCAACATATCCGTCAACATGCTTGAACACGTGATCTTATCTTCATAAATCGTTTAAATCAATGCATTGACTATGAGGCATGTCCTTTGACCGATGTTTTCTTTGAAATTTCAAAACTGAGCTCACAGTAAATAAAATTCGAATGATGAATTCTACAATAACAATCTTATTGTAATGATATATATCTTTACTACTTTTTGTTTTATTGACCTTTTGAATGAGCATGTTTCTGCGCCACACTCTTAATTTGCTATTGATTTTTATGTGTTAACTAAAATTTTCTGTTGTGTACTTTATGGGATTTGAATTCCTGATACTTCATCAAACACCTCTTTTGACGAGTGTTGTCTTCTTTCCACAATAAGTAAAGACATCTTTTTTGTAATGAATAATACATTCGCAGATGTTGTCACAACCACTTACAGCATTAACACACGAGATACTATAGTTTTAAATGTCACAACTATAGTATCTCGTATGTTGGCAGTTTTAGTGTTTGCGACAACATCTGAATTATTCATTATGTATATCAACCACCATATCACCAATGCCAAGAAGCTTGTCTCTGTTTCGCTTTAAATCGAGTCTTTATATAAAAGATTTTAATAAAAATATAAATTAATGTCCAGAACTAATGAATAACAATTGGTTGGGTTAATCAATAACAATTAATAAATGTCCAATAAAAAAAAGTAAATTCGTATGGCTTTTCGTGGTGGGGAGACCCTTACGGGTAGTTCCACCTCGCCGTTTTTTTTTTTATATGCAACCGGGACCGACGGCTTAACGTGTCCTCCGAAACACGGAATGTCCTATAATTCAGTAATAATCAATTTACCTACTTAGATTATTCCTCAAAGAAGTTCGGTTATCATTTGATAATCTTATCACAATTACTGTCACAGTTATTCTCATACTAAAATGTACTGTCACATTGAAGAATGTTGAAATGTCATAGAAAAAACTGTCAGTCACAAATGAACTTGTTATCAAAAAAATCAAATCAGAACTGAATGACTGACTGGCAAACTCGGCCCTTTTTATATGCTTGTATACATTTGTGAGAGATCCAGAAAATTCTATTCCAAAGGTCTTTTATTCACACAAGAATCATGTTTCATCCAGAGTTTTCCAGAATGGGCATTGAATGTGTAGTAGTGAGTGAGAGCGTGCAAGCAGAGAGAAATAATAAACATTGATTTATTCACGCTAAGTAAAGCAGGCGCTAAGTAAGCAATAACAATGCTCCGCTTCAGGTCATTCAGGTATCTTGAATTAGATTAAATAAACGTTCTAGCATTTGTTTCCAGCATATTCATTGCAGTAGGCCTATGTCTTAGCTCTGTAATATTCATAATTTTGCTTTTTTACTCCAGGTAAACAAAATGAGATCAAACGGAAAAAGAGATTGGCAGCTTTGAAATCGAAAGACAGCTGTAACGATGACCTGTTCTTAAGTCCAGAAACTGGTGGGAAACCGAAACGTCGATATCGAATGTCAAAGAAAAAGGAAGAGCTTGAGACTAGAAAAATGAGAAAGTTACTTGAAACGAAGACAGCCGCTGAGATTTTCAAAGAGGAGATTGAGAAAAATTACTTTCATATTGCAGTAAAAGAAGAGCAACAGCGAAAGCAAGAACAGTTGGAGAGCTTGATCTCAACCCCAGTCAGCTTGGACAATGGTCAAGGTATAGGAATTTATTTATTCGAAGACCCTCCAGCAGATGATTACTTGGAGGAATCTAGTAACCTACAGAATGAACAAATAGCAAAAGAACAGAATAATAATAATAGTTGTAAAGGACTTTCTGCATTGAATGGCTCCAGATTATCTAAAAAAGAATCACCTGAAAATGCTAAATTAGTGGCAGTACCAACAATTACCAGCAATCCTATGGTTGATGTGCGTGGAAACTTGTATACGCCAATGGCGATGAAAGATTGCAAAAATAGAATTTCTCATGAAATGCACAGTCGAAAGAAGTCAACTAAAATTTACCAATCCACTGCTGCAGAAACTACAAATTGTCAAAATTTCACAATACGTTATGGAGAAAATATAGATGACATTATTATAGAACCGGTGAGTTCCAACATCAGAAATATTGAATCACGTCATCATCAAATGGTTGATAATAATAAGAAGTCACCCTATCAATTGTTTGGGAATGAAAACAGTTTTGCTGAAAATTTCAAGCCGCCCTATCAAAAGGTTACTCATGAGGAAATGTATTCTTCCTATCCATATTCTGAACACTCATATTGTAGTCTCAAGTACTGTGATGATAATAATAATAATTAATTCCTATCCTACTATTCTAATCAAGAGGTCCTGATATTTTTTTAATGTTTATCAGTTGTTAAGTGCTTGTCCAGATCAGCTTTACGTTTACAAGCTATAGAGATTGTCTGATCATGAACTTCGCATTTTACTTGCCATAGTTCTTTTGCCAGCTTGAAGGTTTTGTACATCCCCGCTGCAGTTCTTCAGTAAATATACATTTTCTCTTTGGCATGTGAGATCTGAAAAGAACAAAAGCACCTTGATAAAGCAATAAACAAGCTCCTCATCTTCATAAAAGTGTATTTTTGTTCTTTCGTTGATTCTTCATTCAACGTATTCAATTACAAAGTACAATATTAAACAAGTTATACTGTACTTTGTAATTGAATACGTTGAATGAAAAATCTATCAGGAAAGAACAAAAATACAATTTGATGAAGATGAAGAGCTTGTTTATTGCTCTTTAACAATTGTTTATAGTTGTTAACAAGAGTTAAAGATGAAATTCTAAAACATTTTGCAAAATAATTACTTAGTTCCAAAAATGTTGAACACGCAGTACAGACATCCAAAAAGCTCAACCATGTCCTGCTATATCCGGACTCGTTACTCATGAACATTAATGAGTGTGTGCAATTCATGAAACTGTAAATGCAATTATGAGTGTTGATGATTCTTGATTTTTATTAATGTCAATTCAACATACTATTTTCAACGTTTTCCATATTGATTTTGTGACACATGTATAAGGATATAAGCCTACTGTATAAGTCGCATGTATAAGTCTACTGTACGAGTATATGGTTAACAATCCTGTCACGTGAACAAGACAGATCAGGGTAAGGTACGTTTATTACTAAACCAATATGGCAAAAACCGAACCGAACCTGTATCGTCTTATGTGGGCCCAAGCAAAACTACGATAATGCTAATGCTAATCTGACTATTATAATCCTCAGCTCACCCTAAATCATCCTACATCAGAGCAAGCAGAGGCATTGAGTGGTCAAGTTAGTATTAACGTTATCATTATCATAGTTTTGCTAAAACTCTTAATGATCATTATGAAAAACCTTGCTTTATCCTTTCTCCTTGTACAACCAACTAATCAGATGACGTAGCATATACGAATCAACTTTGTTCTGATATTGATTGTATTGGCAAATTCTCTGAAGACAATCTTAATCCTCTGTCTTCTCAAATATGTATATTTTTTCTGCTGTTTCAAAACCCAATGATTGTGTGAAATATAAGATTTTGTAAAATGTAATGGTAGTTGATGGTGATGCATAATATAACATTTAATTTAATTATGTAACCGAAATTCCACTTTCGTCAGTTTACTGTACGTAAGTAATCAGTATTCTATACTATAACAGTATACTATAGTCTACTGTTAGACTTTTTTATAGTACTTTTATACTGTTTTATAATATATACTATAATAGTATACTATCTGTATGTATTTCTCTGTAATATATAGAGAGATTCATGATTAATATAGTATTAGTAAAGCTAAGATAACGTTAATGCCAACCTGACCTCTCTATACATCAGCTTGCTCTACATCTTGCATCTAGAGTATCTCAGCTTGCTCTACATCTTGAATCTAGAGCAAGTGCATGCATAGATTAGTCAAGTTAGAATTAGCGTTTTAATTCTCATAGTTTTACTATGAAACTCTTAGAGTGATCATTATCTCCTCGCATTTGTGCTGTGAACCACAAGACTGTTTTATAATAGTGATAGAATTAAGTTGTTGATAAAAAATATTGCTTACTTTTGTCTTTGTGTTTGAAATTAAAATGTTTATCTACAATATTTATCAAGTTATTGACTACCCATAACGGTCCATATTTAGATAGAATTTTTATTATTACAATATTCAAAAAGGATTTACAGTTCATTTAATAAGTTAACAGTTTAGTTTGAGTTTGAAAGAGATGACAAATTAGTGCATTCATAGTTTTATACAATGAAATGAATCATTTATTTTAGAAGCAAAGTATTATTCATAATAATTAAAAGCTGGGTTGGCCAGCAAAAAAGACCCTGTTCGCTGATGTAAAATCACTTCCCGGTGTTTCGGAACCCACCTAAAATTATAATTCTAACTCATTAACAACGCACATGTCTCAGACCTATGTGGGCTTCATCCTTCAAAAATAATAATAATAATAATAAGCGTATGGCTTTTAATGGTGGGGAGACCCTTACGGGTAGTTCCACCTCGCCGTTTGAGCCATGTTACGGGGAACATGGACCTACTATTTTAGGTGGGTTCCGAACCACCGGGTGATTTTCAAAAAAAAGTGCAGGAGGCATCAAGGCAAGGCATTATAATGGTTGTTAAATTAAATTTGAAAAAATTACAGTTAATGTTCTATAGAGTTGGTTGCTTGATAGTGCTTGCCTTGAGATCTAGCTTGCTTTTTTATGCATTTTGTCAATACTCATTACTAATAACTCTCACTAATTCAGACATTATGTAATAAACTAACTCTAGTTATTAAGACAGTTTGGAGGAGCTCTGTACAACTTCAAATGAAACAAATGCCTCTTCTATAGATAATAGAAGGGTGGTCCGGGGATTTCCTCTCAAGCGGTTCTAGACCCAAATCAGTACCCATTCATCTTATCCCATAATCTTTGGTAGAGAATTCAATTGATTCTTTTCAGCTCTTGAGAATTGAGTGAATCAATGTGAGTCATTGCAAATGCTTGGGTCCAACTCCTGGCCAGCACCTCACTTTCTTGACAACTCACTTTAAACAGTATAGTCCATTTAGCAAAAAGTACCTACAAAACCTACCAATGAAATGTATTCTATAAAATTTGTTACTTGATAAATTAGCATTTTTTACTAAAATAATATATCTTTAAATCGAATTAGCATACTTCAAGGCTTGCTTTTCACAAATCAAACCAATAATATTTATAACTTATCTTCATAGTAGGACGAGAATAGTAAAGTGTCTCATCACAATTTTGACAAAATACATGACGTATTCAAATGGGGGTCCTCCCCCAGAAAAAAATTAAAAATACTCCCTCTAAATAAATAGCATTTTGAGCGTTTCTATACATAAATGCTCCCACATTATTTCAATCGATTTATATCTCTGAATTAGCCAACCCAAACAAGTTTTAGCTCTCACCCAAAAAAACCATGTACCATTAATTTCAACCCACATTATGGATCAAATTCTATTTAGTGCTTGAGTCATCGCTAATGGAGAGGTGTCCTTACTCGAGGACCCCCCCCCCTTGGGTACTCTCCTGACACCTGCACCAGCACCAAAAAATGGTAGGTATAGTAGAGCAGAACAAATATATTCTGGTAGCGCAGTTAGTTGGAGCGCTTGTCTATGATAAGATAAGGCTCTCTGGCTGGCTTCGTTTCCTGCAGCCTTGGGTTCGAATCTCATTCAGCCATGGATGTTTCTTATCATTCATCTCATTACCAAGGGTGCCCACAGGGGGGGGGGGGGGGCTATGACGCAGACTGCGTCATTGAAATTCTTGGGGGGGGGTTCCAAAAAACGTTTTGGGGGGGCGCGTAAAGTTGATTGAAACCGTGTTTAAAGTGACAACATTCATAAATATACTACGAAGTCACCAGATAGAATTTCAATTAATGGAAATATATTTATAATTATTATTATACAATTGAATATGAATTAGCTAAAATAGTTATGTTTAGGATTTGTGCAGGAAGTTATTATTCAAACTTAGCAAGACGCTAAGCGAGTGCTCTGAAAGTGTTTTATACAACTTTACTCTCCTTAACAGTTACTAGTTAATCAGCAGAAAGAGCAATAAGTCGATTTAAAATTATCAAAAACAGACTCAGATCAGCTATGGGAGACTCATGGTTGTCCAATCTAATGGTTCTAGCTGCAGAAAAAGATGTACTTGAGTCTATTTCTAACGAAGAAATAATTGAAAGGTTTTCTGTTTCCTCATCCCAAAGACAAAAACTCCTATGTGGGGTTTAGAGAGATAGATTTAAGAAGCTGAGAAGGTGCCTAGCTAACTTGTAGATGGTCGCACCGTACAAATTTAAAATGTTTGACTTCAAACTGTTGATGTTTTTCATGTATTTTACGATAACTACTTACTAATAAGTAAGAACTGCTATAGCAAAACTTACTAAATACTAAAAATTCAGTAATTTTTCATAACTATGTCTCTATTTTGTTTTTGAAAGACACTTTTTTCGATTGTGTGTTGTAAATAACTATACATGAAATGTGTGCCTTTTATGTACTTCATCCATACATGAATTCTCCCAAGATACTACACTGAGTAAATAACCTGTTGTTTAACTACTGTCCAATAAATGACTTAGTATTTTGAATTTTTGTGTTTTACAAATGAAGTTATTAACTCATTGTTTTCACTTCCTTTAAAGGAACAACTTTGTAGAATTATTTAACCTTAATGTAATTGGTACACCGAACATAAACTTATAGGTATTTCATTTTTATTGAACCTTGTGTATTTGTAATAATATTTTATTGTTTAAAAACCATTCAGGTTCAAATTCTCATTTAGCTATTTTACAATTAAGTTCATTGAGCAGAAGTTCATATATTCATTTCATTGATATTTCGTTTTTACCTTTACAAGAAAATGTTACCTATGTAAAGAATCTCAAGAAATATACATATATTTTGTATATTATCGACTGGGTTTGAATTTTTTCAATAGTTATAAAAATCTTCTTTTAGTTTTAGACAGAATACGGGGGGCTTTTTTCGCATTTTTTTGGGGGCCTAATTTATGGGGGGGGGGATTGATGCTAAATTTAGGGGGGGGGGTGCGTCATGAGGCTTAGGGGGGGTGGGCACCCCTGTCATTACCCACGCACAAGTCTCTAGACTCATGTGGACATCATCCGCAATAAAGAATGAAAGAAAGAAAGATCTTAAGAAATAAATTTAGCTGATATAAGTAACCTCTGTGTCACATATTTCAACCGAGCCCCTACCATCCCTATAGCACTATACAGTCTGCAATTCTGCAAATTGAGAATCGGTATCGTCGCCATTTTAGGGGAGCTTTTGAGCGGCAATTCAAAAACCGTAATGTAAGAAATGAGAAAAAGTACGGTTTGTTGATTCGAATTATAATCTTAACAACCTATAACTCATTTCGAATTCACCACTGTAATGTTCCCAAAGGTTCGTATCCCAATAAAATGGACAAATAATATCAATATTATAAATCATGGATGAGCCATTACAGGTTCCACATTGTTGTTTGAGCCATAGACTATGATAGACTTTTTAAACTACAATCTTAGGTTTGTTTCAACAATCAAAATAATATTAGTTCTAGAGCCTACTTTGGGAACTCCCGCCACAATTTATTATTGGATTAATTATAAAATGAATCAACACTCTTTTTTGAGTAATGCTATTTCCTAGATCATTCCACGTCTGAGAAAAGTACCAGTTCACTGAAACCAACATCGATTCACTAGATAGATTGCTTACAACAGCAGTCTGTATCTAATAATATAACTTACTATTAATACAATTGGGTGATCATGTGAAAAAAGTTATCATCTGATGATAAAGTTATTTTAAATAGGTCCTAATAGCAAGCGTATAATATATAAATATATTGGTGCAGCTTGCTAGAGAAGCTCATCATTGAAAATATACAATTAAAGGATTTTTGGAAACCTTTTCAGGTTCTTTCTCAACTTTTCAGCCACCTACTCAGTTTATGGAGTATAAGACAAGTCAGATTAACAATAAATTATACTATCTTATACACTAATTACCATAATAATTACTACTGTATATTAATTAATTCAGGTGAGGCTTAAATTTGATTTGAAAGGAACTCTTGTACACTATAAAAAGCTTTATCAACTGAATATTTATAACTGAATCGAAGATTTGGGAGCCCTCTGGGGGGTCTGGGATTTTGATAAATAGTTCCTCTAAATTTGTATTCCAAGAGATTCTAGACCAATGTCTAGAAAAGCTTAAATCCATTCATTTTAGTCCACATTATGGGGAAATCTTTTAATGTTCAATGTTGAGAGCTTGATTTGAGGTTTAAAAACAGTAACTTTATACAAGTATTTATTGAAATGAAGTTTATAAATTGGGTAAAGTGAAAGCTTAAACTCAATAAATCATTGCTTTTATGAATCGTTTGCCTATTAAGAGCTTGAACCCACTTTTCATATATTGTTAGTTCATTAATTAGTTGTGAACAAATTTTAATGTATAGAATCAAAAAAATACTGCTTTTACAAAGCCAATTTAACAAGCTATAGTGGTTTCAAATTATTATCACAATCAGTGCCTCCCAGAGACATTTTAGTGGCCCGAGGCAGCGTTGTGGCTGGAGTTTCGCTTACACCTTCACCCTAAACACCAATTTTCAATAATTGAAAATTATTAAATAATTTTATACTAAATAAATAATTTAATTATTAATTACTCGATTTCCCGACTAGCATTGATTATAATTATGTATTCTGAGCTCAAAAGAATCTGTGTAACTAATTTGAATTGTTTTTTTAATTTAAAGATAAAATTCGAGTGTAGGCCAACTGAAAGCCATTCCTTGAAAACGTTTTGGAAACTAGGGAAAAGGGCAATGAGTGACACCAGAGAGAGCAAGAAACTTATTTTCTATTTTTATGTAATCTCTTGAATTCGCATCAAACTAATACTGGAATATGTAAAATGTATAAATATAAAAATTATTATAACTTTGAAAGGAACTTGATTCAACTTGCAAAGAGAGAATGAATTAATACCACATCCAATTTCAAACTTTAACTTATAGTAATTTTGCATTTACATATAGATGGTGAGTGGTGACGAACCCCAAAACATTGGGGATTCTGAGTTCTCCACCGGAGAAATAATTGTTTTCCAGGTCTTAAAAGCTTTTTTGTGGTTATCAACTCTTCCCTCATATTATTTGTTGATTGACTCATGGCCTGACAGATTTCACAATAAACTCTATGGGGTATCAGATCTGAACAGTAACAGAAATGAGAATTTGACGCTAGTCTGCAAAAAAAACCTTTTCTCCTTTCAAGCCTACTGTGTCAACTTCATTCAAATGGTCGGGGGGACCTTCAAACCCATGTTTGGGGGCTCCGAAAATACTAAGTCTCACCAGAATCGTGGGCATTTGAAGGCCCTAAGCCGAGGCAATTAGGTGACCCTGGTGTATAAACGCTGAAATTTGAAATATTCCAGATGCAGCCTATTTGAATCTCTACTTCACATTTCTTTTTTTTTTTTAGATTACGTCTTGGAGACTCCAGTTAAGGAGTATAAGACAAGTCAGATCAGCAATATTATACACTAGATACCATAATTACTTCAATTAGTTGAGGTGAGGCTTAATTTTGATGTGATATTTTGTGTCATCATTCACCTCATTACCCAGGTACAAGTCTCAAAAACATGTGGACATTAACATCGATGAAAAGTCTATTTAGCTTTTAAAATATTTTTTTTTGTAGATTACGTCTTGAAGGAAGACTCCAGTTAAGGAGTATAAGACAAGTCAGATCAACAACTATACTCTTATACACTAGTTACCATAATTACTATATCAATTAGTTGGGGTGATGCTTAATTTTGATGTGAAAGGAACTCTTGTACACTATAAAAAGCTTTATCAACTAAATATTTTTTCAATTGTTTTTTAAATATTTCTATATTTTCAAGACTCTTCAAAAACTGCGGTAGCTTGTTGTAGAATTTCCTACCAATATAACAAGGTTTTTGTTTGAATAAGCTACTATAGTGACTCACCAAGTGATAATCTCCTCGGCTTCTTGTATTATAATCATGTACATCAAGATTTTGGTTAATATCATTCGTTTTTACATATAAAGTAGCTTCATACACATATAAGCAGGGTACAGTTAGGAGACCAAGTCTCTTGAACAACGGCCTACATGAATCTAATCTATTTACTCTTTCTATACACCTAACCGCTTTCTTTTGGATCTTAAACACCCTATCAAGATTTTGTTTTGATGAATTACCCCATACTAAGATAGCATACCTAATATGTGACAGTAAGAGCCCATGGTAAGCTGTAAAAAGTAACTTTTTGTCATTCAATCTAGCGAGCTGTCGCAGGACAAATACCCCAGATGAAATTTTACTACATATTTTCTCAATGTATGGAGTACAGGTCAATCGTCTATCCAACATAACTCCTAGAAATGCAATTTTTTCTTCCTGGTCTAATTGATTATCGTTTACAAACACGTTTATAGCCCTATCTTCATTTAAATTATGTTTGTTTTTGAATTGAACGTATTGGCATTTTTTACTATTTATAGTTAATTTCAACTGATTTAAGAATTGGACAATGGACTGCACACCTATATGGGCACTTATTTCTAAATTATCTAGAATGGAATTGCTGAAAATGAGTGATGTATCATCAGCAAATAAGAGGGCTCTACCACTAATTAATTCTTTAGGTAAACGGTTGACATATAACAAAAAAAGCAATGGACCTAGTATTGAGGCACTCCAGCTTGCACCTCTAATTTATTAGATTTATTCTTTACTATACTATTACCAACTACTGTAGTTAGTTCTACACATTGTTTTCTCCCAATAAGATATGATTCAAACCATTTCAGTTCAACCCCATTTACACCCAAATTTTGCAGTATTTCCAATGAAGTTCTATGATTAACACAATCAAATGCCTTTGACAGATCTAAGAAGATTGCAGTAGCTTTATCACCTGAATCTATTATATCTATTAGTTTTTCAACTAGAGAAACTATGGCTGTCTTTGTTGATCTCCCTTTCTGAAAGCCATGCTGTTCATCACTGATAAAGTTAGCTTCTTGAAGGTGCAGAAGTAACCTATTTAGAACTACTCTTTCAAAAATTTTACTTATTACATTTAAAATACTAATGGGCCTATAGTTTTCTACCTTTTCTCTATCACCACTTTTGAAGATTGGCAAGATCTTCCCCTCTTTTAAGTTATCTGGAAAAACACCTTGTTCTAATGAATGATTGATCAGATGAATCAAAGGGTCTAACAATTGATCTTTACATTCTTTCAGAATTTTACTGGATACCCCATCCATTCCTACAGTTTTTTTATTATTTAAACTATCAATGATATTTGAAAACTCGTCTTGGCATACTGGGTGGAATTTTAATTCGTTCTGAATCCCCTCAGTATTCCTCATGTTTGCATCACTAATACCTGTATTAAGAGATTTTTGAAGATCCTTAGCAACCAGTTGATAATATCTGTTAAAGAAATTACAAATGTCTACACTATCATCAATATATTTGTTATTTTCGTTAATTATTTTGGGGACACTAGTATAAGCATCTACATGAGCTACTTGCCTATTTTTGTTTATTACATCCCACACTG
The DNA here is from genome assembly GCA_948455865.1 of Conomelus anceps. Taxonomy (NCBI): domain Eukaryota; kingdom Metazoa; phylum Arthropoda; class Insecta; order Hemiptera; family Delphacidae; genus Conomelus; species Conomelus anceps. The sequence continues at coordinate 63,964,018 of OX418222.1, forward strand.
CTGTGTTAAAGTACACACTATTATTCAAAATTTCAGCAGTTTTCTTACATTTCGCTCTTTTCACTTCTCTTGTATAATTTTTCTTTAGAGCTTTGTAATTATCTTCACTTAACATATTTCTAGATAGTTTTAATTCATCATATGCATCTTTAACCCTATTTCTTTCTGCAAGGATATCATCAGTTATCCACTCTTCAATCTTGTCTAATTTGTTCTTTACAGGGACGTTTTTAACTGGACAACTCATAGTAATATGAAACCTTAAAATATTAATGAAACTATCATATTTGTCATTTAAACTATTGCTATTGTAAACCCTACTCCAGTTTTCTTGTAGCAGATTCTGCTTCAAACAATCGATATTCCCCTGTTCACATTGTTGAATTTCTTTCATTACTCCACTCTTTTTAATTGATTTATGACCTTGCAACGCCACCTCTAAGATTTGATAGTCATGATCAGATAGTTCCGAGCCGCCTAATCTTGTTTTAGAGTAATCTATATTAGTAAGGATGTTATCAACTATTGTTTGTGATGTTCTTGTGACTCTGGTATATTCATGAACTTTTATTTCCAAGTTATTCATGCATATAATATCCTTTAAATCTTCTGTCATTTTATTCTGTGTTGCAAAGTCTGTATTGAAATCTCCCGCTACAATAACGTTTGTAAAACGAGTAGTAGTAATCTCTAAAAGCCTATTGAATAGTTCACAAAAATTGTTCCATTCCCCATTTGGTGACCTGTAAATACCTAACACCGCTACTTCGAAATTATTGTCGATTTTTACTCTCAAACCAGTAACTTCTAAATCCATTTCCACAGCAAATTTCTCTACATATTCTAAATTAAATGTTTGCATATTCTTAGCATTTTTAGTGAAGATAGCTACTCCCCCACTCCGATGAGATGTCCTGCAATATGACGTTTTCAATGAATAGTTTGGAATATTAAGTTGTGAAATTCATCTTCTTTTAAACCATGCTCTATGGCATGACTTTTAAACATGACTATAATGGCAATAAAAATGGGTCCAAAAGGGCCAGGGGCCTCTAGGAGGCTTCTAAAAGGGGCCTGTAGAGGTCCAAATTGGACAAAAAAGGGGCCCTGGAGGCCCCTAGTTGGACAATTTGGGGCTTGTTATTTTATTTTTGTTTTGTCACTTGCTTACATTTGTAAAATAATGTGGCCCCTTGACGTTGACGTCCAAGAAAACTTTCCTTGTTCGCCCTAACCCTCTGTAGCCTCAATTAATCTATTATTTTTAGTTAATTAAAGAACCGTATTTAAAATATTAAAATTTTAGTATTTTTTCTAACTGTAACACTTCACATATGAAAACTTTGTTTCCTTCAGTAACCGATATTGATTTACTATCGATGCCTCCCTACTCGTTTTTGGGGCCTCTTTTACAGGCTCAAGGTTGTAACCCGGAAACACCCCCTCCCCCCATCACTAATAATACTCCCCTAATGGTACTCCCCCATGATCATTTTAAAAAATCAGCTCTAAACGCGTTTTTTAATGAGTTAGCTGTGTTTGATCAACTTATAAAACTGACCTTATTATTTGTGTATTATTATATTAATTTCTAATGTACTAAATTAACAGCCTGAAAATTTGATCAGTTGGCACTATAGGTATAGCGCATTGACTGAATTTTTTATACAAAATAATGCGTTTTCTGTGTATATTTTAATGTTTAGCATGCTGAAAATGGTTAGCTAAACCCAAAAGTTGGCATGTTTTATCATAAAATATGCCATATAAAACTGTAAAGAATAGCCAATAGTCAAAAGTCAATACATTACGTTATAGGTTTACTTTTTTTTTAAATACCAGACAACTGGGCCCCGCTGACTCGCCCGGCCAATTTTTGTGGGCTTCTTTAAGTATTTCGCATTGACACAATAATTTCTGAGTGAGAAATTTCAATATAATAGATTTCTATATCTCGTTTACTCTTTCCTTGCCTGTATGCTGGTTGAGCTTGAAGGCCTCGCGCTTCTAACCGACCGACCCGACCTGCGTTTTGTCAAGTCCGGGCCATGCCGCGGGGCCCTACTGGGCGCGGGGAGCCGGGTGGTTGCCCGGCTCGCCCAGCCCTGGATCCGCCCCTGCTTCACCATATTAATTTTGTCAGATATATACAGCTGGTAATAGCTAATAATACTTCATTCAACATTTTTTTGTAGAACTTCAGTGCTTTAACCAACGTAAACAAACAGAGGATGCTCCCCGGTTATGGCATCCAAAGTCAGTTTCAATTTGCAGAGCGATTTTAGCGCTGTTGCTCCTTCTAGTGATAGTGAATACTATTATAACTTCTTTGATTTCAACACTCACTGCTCCATTGATATATACTACTAGATGCGTAACTCTAACATTGAAGGCTATGGCATAGTGAAGCCACTTTTTTCTGGCGGGAAAAGGCCAAATCGGGCAAAAAATCAAATTTAACACAGGCTCATATGGAGACAAGTCAATTTTCATTCGGAGATTTCTCGCAACTCCCTTGACGAATTTCAATAATTCTTTCTTTGGAAAATAGCCCATGATTTTGTCTTACATAACTCACCTCTCTTATATGTGTATGAAGCTACATTTTTTGTAAGAATGGAATAGAAATTCACCTTGCTTATATGTGTATGAAGCTCCTTTTTTGTAAGATAGAAATAAAAATTCACCTTGCTTATATGTGTATGAAGCTCCTTTTTTTGTGAGATAGAAATATAAATTCACCTTGCTTATATGTGTATGAAGATCCTTTTTTTGTTAGATAGAAATATAAATTCACCTTGCTTATATGTGTATGAAGCTCCTTTTTTTGTGAGATAGAAATATAAATTCACCTTGCTTATATGTGTATGAAGCTCCTTTTTTTGTAAGAATGGAATATGAATACACCTTGCTTATATGTGTATGAAGCTCCTTTTTTTGTGAGATAGAAATAAAAAATCACCTTGCTTATATGTGTATGAAGCTCCTTTTTTTGTAAGAATGGAATAGAAATTCACCTTGCTTATATGTGTATGAAGCTCCTTTTTTTGTTAGATAGAAATATAAATTCACCTTGCTTATATGTGTATGAAGCTTTTTTTTTGTTAGATAGGAATATAAATTCACCTTGCTTATATGTGTATGAAGCTCCTTTTTTTGTGAGATAGAAATATAAATTCACCTTGCTTATATGTGTATGAAGCTCCTTTTTTTGTAAGAAAGGAATAGAAATTACCTTGCTTATATGTGTATGGAGCTCCTTTTTTTGTGAAATAGAAATATAAATTCACCTTGCTTATATGTGTATGAAGCTCCTTTCTTTGTTAGATGGAAATATAAATTCACTTTGCTTATATGTGTATGAAGCTCCTTTTTTTGTAAGAATGGAATAGAAATTCACTTTGCTTATATGTGTATGAAGCTCCTTTTTTTGTTAGAAAGAAATATGAATTCACCTTGCTCATATGTGTATGAAGCTCCTTATTTTGTGAGATAGAAATATAAATTCACCTTGCTTATATGTGTATGAAGCTCATTTTTTTGTTAGATAGAAATATGAATTTAACTTGCTTATATGTGTATGAAGCTCCTTTTTTTGTAAGAATGGAATAAAAATTCACTTTGCTTATATGTGTAAGAAGCTCCTTTCTTTGTATAAATGGAAGAGAAATTCACCATCTTATATGTGTATGAAGCTCCTTTTTTTGTTAGATAGGAATATAAATTCACCTTGAGCTCCTTTTTTTGTTAGATAGAAATATAAATTCACCTTGCTTATATGTGTATGAAGCTTCTTTTTTTGTGAGAATAGAATGATAATTCATCTTGCTTATATGTGTATGAAGCTCCTTTTTTGTTAGATAGAAATATGAATTCACCTTGCTTATATGTGTATGAAGCTACTTTTTTTGTTACATAGAAATATAAATTCACCTTTCTTATATGTGTATGAAGCTACATTTTTTGTAAGAATGAAATAGATATTCACCTTGCTTATATGTGTATGAAGCTCCTTTTTTTGTTAAATAGAAATATAAATCCACCTTGCTTATATGTGTATGAAGCTTCTTTTTTTGTGAGATAGAAATATAAATTCACCTTGCTTATATGTGTATGAAGCTATATTTTTTGTAAGATAGAAATATAAATTCACATTGCTTATATGTGTATGAAGCTCCTTTTTTTGTTAGATGGAAATATAAATTCACCCTGCTTATATGTGTATGAAGCTACATTTTTTGTAAGAATGGAATGGAAATTCACCTTGCTTATATGTGTATGAAGCTCCTTTTTTTGTTGAAAAGAATATAAATTCACCTTGCTTATATGTGTATGAAGCTCCTTTTTTTGTAAGATAGAAATGTAAATTCACCTTGCTTATTTCTGTATGAAGCCCCTTTTTTTGTGAGATAGAAATGTAAATTCACCTTGCTTATATGTGTATGAAGCTCCTTTTTTTTGTTAGATATAAATAAAAATTCGCCTTGATTATATGTGTATGAAGCTCCTTTTTCTGTGAGATAGGAATATAAATCCACCTTGCTTATATGTGTATGAAGCTCCTTTTTTTGTTAAATAGAAATATAAATTCACCTTGCTTATATGTGTATGAAGCTCCTTTTTTTGTAAGAATGGAATAGAAATTCACCTTGCTTATATGTGTATGAAGCTCCTTTTTTTGTTAGGTAGAAATATAAATTCACCTTGCTTATATGTGTATGAAGCTCCTTTTTTTTTGCAAGAATGGGATAGAAATTCACCTAACTTATATGTGTATGAAGCTCCTTTTTTTGTAAGAATGGAATATAAATTCTCCTTGCTTATATGTGTATGAAGCTACTTTTTTTGTGAGATAGAAATATAAATTCACCTTGATTATATGTGTATGAAGCTCCTTTTTTTGTTAGATAGAAATATGAATTCACCTTGCTCATATGTGTATGGAGCTCCTTTTTTTGTGAGATAGAATTATAAATTCACCTTGCTGATATGTGTATGAAACTACATTTTTTTTTAGATAGAAATATAAATTCACCTTGCTTATATGTGTATGAAGCTAAATTTTTTGTAAAAATGGAATAGAAATTCACCTTGCTTATAAGTGTATGGAGCTATTTTTTTTTGTAAGAATGGAATAGAAATTTACCTTGCTTATATGTGTATGAAGCTTTTTTTTCTGTGAGATAGAAATATAAATTCACCTTGCTTATATGTGTATGGAGCTCCTTTTTTGTTAGATAGAAATATAAATTCACCTTGCTTATATGTGTATGAAGCTCCTTTTTTTGTGAGATAGAAATATAAATTCATCTTGTTTATATGTGTATGAAGCTCCTTTTTTTGTTGCATAGAAATATAAATTCACCTTGCTTATATGTGTATGAAGCTCCTTTTTTTTTGCAAGAATGGGATAGAAATTCACCTAACTTATATGTGTATGAAGCTCCTTTTTTTGTAAGAATGGAATAGAAATTCACCTTGCTTATATGTGTATGAAGCTACTTTTTTTGTAAGATAGAAATATAAATTCACATTGCTTATATGTGTCTAAAGCTCCTTTTCTTGAAAGAATGGAATAGAAATTCACCTTGCTTATATGTGTATGAAACTCCTTTTTTTGTGACATAGAAATATAAATTCACCTTGCTTATATGTGTATGAAGCTCCTTTCTTTGTTAGATAGAAATATGAATTCACCTTGCTTATATGTGTATGAAGCTCCTTTTTTTGTGAGATAGAAATATAAAATCACCTCGCTTATATTTGTATGAAGCTCCTTTTTTTGTTAGATAGAAATATGAATTCACCTTGCTTATATGTGTATGAAGCTCCTTTTTCTGTAAGAATGGAATAGAAATTCACCTTGCTTATATGTGTATGAAGCTCCTTTGTTTGTAAGAATGGGATAGAAATTCACCTTCTTATATGTGTATGAAGCTCCTTTTCTTGTGAGATAGAAATATAAATTCACCTTGCTTATATGTGTATGAAGCTAAATTTTTTGTAAAAATGGAATAGAAATTCACCTTGCTTATATGTGTATGAAGCTCTTTTTTTTGTTAGATAGAAAAATAAATTCACCTTGCTTATATGTGTATGAAGCTCCTTTTTTTGTGAGATAGAAATATAAATTCACCTTGTTTATATGTGTATGAAGCTCCTTTTTTGTTGGATAGAAATATAAATTCACCTTGCTTATATGTGTATGAAGCTCCTTCTTTTGTAAGAATGGAATAGAAATTCACCTTGCTAATATGTGTATGAAGCTCCTTTTTTTGTAAGAATGGAACAGAAATTCACCATGCTTTTATGTGTATGAAGCTCCTTCCTTTGTTAGATAGAAATATGAATTCACCTTGCTTATATGTGTATGAAGCTCCTTTTTTTGTAGGAATTGAATGAGAATTCACCTTTCTTATATGTGTATGAAGCTCTTTTTTTTGTTAGATAGAAATATGAATTCACCTTGGTTATATGTGTATGAAGCTCCTTTTTTTGTGAGAAAGGAATATAAATTTACCTTGCTTATCTGTGTATGGAGCTGCTTTTTTGTTAGATAGAAATATAAATTCACCTTGCTTATATGTGCATGAAGCTCTTTTTTGGTAAGAATGGAATAGAAATTCACCTTGCTTATATGTGTATGAAGCTCCTTTTTTTGTGAGATAAAAATATAAATTCACCTTGCTTATATGTCTATGAAGCTACATTTTTTGTATGAATGGAATATAAATTCACCTTGCTCATATGTGTATGAAGCTCCTTTTTTTGTGAGATAGAAATTTAAATTCACCTCGCTTATATGTGTATGGAGCTACATTTTTTGTAAGAATGGAATGGAAATTCACCTTGCTTATGTGTATGAAGCTCCTTTTTTTGTGAGATAGAAATATTAATTCACCTCGCTTACATGTTTATGAAGCTCCTTTTTCGGTTAGATAGAAATATAAACTCACCTTGCTTATATGTGTATGAAGCTTCATTTTTTTGTAAGAATGTAATAGAAATTCACCTTGCTTATATGTGTATGAAGCTCCTTTTTTTGTAAGAATGGAATATAAATTCACCTTGCTTATATGTGTATGGAGCTCCTTTTTTTGTTAGATAGAAATATAAATTCACCTTGCTTAAATGTGTATGAAGCTCCTTTTTTTGTTGGATAGGAATATAAATTCACCTTGCTTATATGTGTATGAAGCTCCTTTTTTTTTTTGCAAGAATGGGATAGAAATTCACCTAACTTATATGTGTATGAAGCTCCTTTTTTTGTAAGGATGGAATAGAAATTCACCTTGCTTATATGTGTATGAAGCTACTTTTTTTGTTAGATAGAAATATAAATTCTCCTTGCTTAAATGTGTATGAAGCTCCTTTTTTTGTGAGATAGAAATATAAATTCACCTTGATTATATGTGTATGAAGCTCCTTTCTTTGTTAGATAGAAATATGAATTCACCTTGCTCATATGTGTATGGAGCTCCTTTTTTTGTGAGATAGAATTATAAATTCACCTTGCTGATATGTGTATGAAACTACATTTTTTTTTAGTTAGAAATATAAATTCACCTTGCTTATATGTGTATGAAGCTAAATTTTTTGTAAAAATGGAATAGAAATTCACCTTGCTTATAAGTGTATGGAGCTATTTTTTTTTGTAGGAATGGAATAGAAATTTTCCTTGCTTATATGTGTATGAAGCTCCTTTTTCTGTGAGATAGAAATATAAATTCACCTTGCTTATATGTGTATGAAGCTCCTTTTTTGTTAGATAGAAATATAAAATTAACCTTGCTTATATGTGTATGAAGCTCCTTTTTTTGTGAGATAGAAATATAAATTCATCTTGTTTATATGTGTATGAAGCTCCTTTTTTTGTTGGATAGAAATATAAATTCACCTTGCTTATATGTGTATGAAGCTCCTTTTTTTTTTGCAAGAATGGGATAGAAATTCACCTAACTTATATGTGTATGAACCTCCTTTTTTTGTAAGAATGGAATAGAAATTCACCTTGCTTATATGTGTATGGAGCTACTTTTTTTGTAAGATGGAAATATAAATTCACTTTGCTTATATGTGTCTGAAGCTCCTTTTCTTGAAAGAATGGAATAGAAATTCACCTTGCTTATATGTGTATGAAATTCCTTTTTTTGTGACATAGAAATATAAATTCACCTTGCTTATATGTGTATGAAGCTCCTTTCTTTGTTAGATAGAAATATGAATTCACCTTGCTTATATGTGTATGAAGCTCCTTTTTTTGTGAGATAGAAATAAAAAATCACCTCGCTTATATTTGTATGAAGCTCCTTTTTTTGTTAGATAGAAATATGAATTCACCTTGCTTATATGTGTATGAAGCTCCTTTTTCTGTAAGAATGGAATAGAAATTCACCTTGCTTATATGTGTATGAAGCTCCTTTGTTTGTAAGAATGGGATAGAAATTCACCTTCTTATATGTGTATGAAACTCCTTTTTTTGTGACATAGAAATATAAATTCACCTTGCTTATGAAGCTAAATTTTTTGTAAAAATGGAATAGAAATTCACCTTGCTTATATGTGTATGAAGCTCTTTTTATTGTTAGATAGAAAAATAAATTCACCTTGCTTATATGTGTATGAAGCTCCTTTTTTTGTGAGATAGAAATATAAATTCACCTTGCTTATATGTGTATGAAGCTCCTTTTTTGTTGGATAGAAATATAAATTCACCTTGCTTATATGTGTATGAAGCTCCTTCTTTTGTAAGAATGGAATAGAAATTCACCTTGCTAATATGTGTATGAAGCTCCTTTTTTTGTAAGAATGGAACAGAAATTCACCATGCTTTTATGTGTATGAAGCTCCTTCCTTTGTTAGATAGAAATATGAATTCACCTTGCTTATATGTGTATGAAGCTCCTTTTTTTGTAGGAATTGAATGAGAATTCACCTTTCTTATATGTGTATGAAGCTCTTTTTTTGTTGGATAGAAATATGAATTCACCTTGGTTATATGTGTATGAAGCTCCTTTTTTTGTGAGAAAGGAATATAAATTTACCTTGCTTATCTGTGTATGGAGCTGCTTTTTTGTTAGATAGAAATATAAATTCACCTTGCTTATATGTGCATGAAGCTCTTTTTTGGTAAGAATGGAATAGAAATTCACCTTGCTTATATGTGTATGAAGCTCCTTTTTTTGTGAGATAAAAATATAAATTCACCTTGCTTATATGTCTATGAAGCTACATTTTTTGTATGAATGGAATATAAATTCACCTTGCTCATATGTGTATGAAGCTCCTTTTTTTGTGAGATAGAAATATAAATTAACCTTGCTTATATGTGTATGAAGCTCCTTTTTTTGTGAGATAGAAATTTAAATTCACCTCGCTTATATGTGTATGGAGCTACATTTTTTGTACGAATGGAATGGAAATTCACCTTGCTTATGTGTATGAAGCTCCTTTTTTTGTGAGATAGAAATATTAATTCACCTCGCTTATATGTTTATGAAGCTCCTTTTTCGGTTAGATAGAAATATAAACTCACCTTGCTTATATGTGTATGAAGCTTCTTTTTTTTGTAAGAATGTAATAGAAATTCACCTTGCTTTTATGTGTATGAAGCTCCTTTTTTTGTAAGAATGGAATATAAATTCACCTTGCTTATATGTGTATGGAGCTCCTTTTTTTGTTAGATAGAAATATAAATTCACCTTGCTTAAATGTGTATGAAGCTCCTTTTTTTGTTGGATAGGAATATAAATTCACTTTGCTTATATGTGTATAAAGCTCCTTTTTTTGTAAGAATGGAATAGAAATTCACCTTGCTTATATGTGTATGAAGCTCCTTTTTCTGTAAGAATGGAATAGAAATTCACCTTGCTTATATGTTTATGAAGCTTCTTTTGTTTGTAAGAATGGGATAGAAATTCACCTTCTTATATGTGTATGAAGCTCCTTTTCTTGGGAGATAGAAATATAAATTCACCTTGCTTATATGTGTATGAAGCTAAATTTATTGTAAAAATGGAATAGAAATTCACCTTGCTTATATGTGTATGAAGCTCCTTTCTTTGTTAGATAGAAAAATAAAATCACCTTGCTTATATGTGTATGAAGCTCCTTTTTTGTTGGATAGAAATATAAATTCACCTTGCTTATATGTGTATGAAGCTCCTTCTCTTGTAAGAATGGAATAGAAATTCACCTTGCTAATATGTGTATGAAGCTCCTTTTTTTGTAAGAATGGAACAGAAATTCACCTTGCTTTTATGTGTATGAAGCTCCTTCCTTTGTTAGATAGAAATATGGATTCACTTGCTTATATGTGTATGAAGCTCCTTTTTTTGTAGGAATGGAATGAGAATTCACCTTGCTTATATGTGTATGAAGTTTTTTTTTTTGTTAGATAGAAATATGAATTCACCTTGGTTATATGTGTATGAAGCTCCTTTTTATGTGAGATAGGAATATAAATTATCTTGCTTATCTGTGTATGGAGCTGCTTTTTTGTTAGATAGAAATATAAATTCACCTTGCTTATATCTGCATGAAGCTCTTTTTCTGTTGTAAGAATGGAATAGAAATTCACCTTGCTTATATGTGTATGAAGCTTCATTCTTTGTTAGATAGAAATATAAATTCACCTTGCTTATATGTGTATGAAGCTCCTTTTTTTGTGAGATAGAAATATAAATTCACCTCGCTTATATGTGTATGGAGCTACATTTTTTGTAAGAATGGAATGGAAATTCACCTTGCTTATATATGTATGAAGCTCCTATTTTGTGAGATAGAAATATTAATTCACCTTGCTTATATGTTTATGTAGCTCCTTTTTCGGTTAGATAGAAATATAAATTCACCTTGCTTATATGTGTATGAAGCTTCTTTTTTTTTTGTTAGAATGGAATAGAAATCCACCTTGCTTATATGTGTATGAAGCTCCTTTTTTTGTAAGAATGAAATAGATTTCACCTTGCTTATATGTGTATGAAACTCCTTTTCCTGATAGATAGAAATATAAATTCACCTTGCTTATATGTGTATGAAGCTTCTTTTTTTTGTTAGAATGGAATAGAAATCCACCTTGCTTATATGTGTATGAAGCTCCTTTCTTTGTTAGTCAGGTATATAAATCCACCTTGCTTATATGTGTATGAATCTCCTTTTTTTGTAAGAATGGAATATGAATTCACCTAGCTTATATGTGTATGAAGCTCCTTTTTTTGAAAAAATGGAATAGAAATCCACCTTGCTTATATGTGTATGAAGCTCCTTTTTTTTTTGTGAGAATGGAATATAAATTCACCTTGCTTATATGTGTATGGAGCTCCTTTTTTTGTTAGATAGAAATATAAATTCACCTTGCTTAAATGTGTATGAAGCTCCTTTTTTTGTTGGATAGAAATATAAATTCACCTTGCTTATATGTGTATAAAGCTCCTTTTTTTGTAAGAATGGAATAGAAATTCACCTGGCTTATATGTGTATGAAGCTCTTTTTTTTGTTAGATAGAAATATGAATTCACCTTGGTTATATGTGTATGAAGCTCCTTTTTTTGTGAGATAGGAATATAAATTTACCTTGCTTATCTGTGTATGGAGCTGCTTTTTTGTTAGATAGAAATATAAATTCACCTTGCTTATATCTGCATGAAGCTCTTTTTTTTGTAAGAATGGAATAGAAATTCACCTTGCTTATATGTGTATGAAGCTCCTTTCTTTGTTAGATAGAAAAATAAAATCACCTTGCTTATATGTGTATGAAGCTCCTTTTTTGTTGGATAGAAATATAAATTCACCTTGCTTATATGTGTATGAAGCTCCTTCTCTTGTAAGAATGGAATAGAAATTCACCTTGCTAATATGTGTATGAAGCTCCTTTTTTTGTAAGAATGGAACAGAAATTCACCTTGCTTTTATGTGTATGAAGCTCCTTCCTTTGTTAGATAGAAATATGGATTCACTTGCTTATATGTGTATGAAGCTCCTTTTTTTGTAGGAATGGAATGAGAATTCACCTTGCTTATATGTGTATGAAGTTTTTTTTTTTGTTAGATAGAAATATGAATTCACCTTGGTTATATGTGTATGAAGCTCCTTTTTATGTGAGATAGGAATATAAATTATCTTGCTTATCTGTGTATGGAGCTGCTTTTTTGTTAGATAGAAATATAAATTCACCTTGCTTATATCTGCATGAAGCTCTTTTTCTGTTGTAAGAATGGAATAGAAATTCACCTTGCTTATATGTGTATGAAGCTTCATTCTTTGTTAGATAGAAATATAAATTCACCTTGCTTATATGTGTATGAAGCTCCTTTTTTTGTGAGATAGAAATATAAATTCACCTCGCTTATATGTGTATGGAGCTACATTTTTTGTAAGAATGGAATGGAAATTCACCTTGCTTATATATGTATGAAGCTCCTATTTTGTGAGATAGAAATATTAATTCACCTTGCTTATATGTTTATGTAGCTCCTTTTTCGGTTAGATAGAAATATAAATTCACCTTGCTTATATGTGTATGAAGCTTCTTTTTTTTTTGTTAGAATGGAATAGAAATCCACCTTGCTTATATGTGTATGAAGCTCCTTTTTTTGTAAGAATGAAATAGATTTCACCTTGCTTATATGTGTATGAAACTCCTTTTCCTGATAGATAGAAATATAAATTCACCTTGCTTATATGTGTATGAAGCTTCTTTTTTTTGTTAGAATGGAATAGAAATCCACCTTGCTTATATGTGTATGAAGCTCCTTTCTTTGTTAGTCAGGTATATAAATCCACCTTGCTTATATGTGTATGAATCTCCTTTTTTTGTAAGAATGGAATATGAATTCACCTAGCTTATATGTGTATGAAGCTCCTTTTTTTGAAAAAATGGAATAGAAATCCACCTTGCTTATATGTGTATGAAGCTCCTTTTTTTTTTGTGAGAATGGAATATAAATTCACCTTGCTTATATGTGTATGGAGCTCCTTTTTTTGTTAGATAGAAATATAAATTCACCTTGCTTAAATGTGTATGAAGCTCCTTTTTTTGTTGGATAGAAATATAAATTCACCTTGCTTATATGTGTATAAAGCTCCTTTTTTTGTAAGAATGGAATAGAAATTCACCTGGCTTATATGTGTATGAAGCTCTTTTTTTTGTTAGATAGAAATATGAATTCACCTTGGTTATATGTGTATGAAGCTCCTTTTTTTGTGAGATAGGAATATAAATTTACCTTGCTTATCTGTGTATGGAGCTGCTTTTTTGTTAGATAGAAATATAAATTCACCTTGCTTATATCTGCATGAAGCTCTTTTTTTTGTAAGAATGGAATAGAAATTCACCTTGCTTATATGTGTATGAAGCTTCATTCTTTGTTAGATAGAAATATTAATTCACCTTGCTTATATGTGTATGAAGCTCCTTTTTTTTTAGATAGAAATATAAATTCACCTCGCTTATATGTGTATGGAGCTACATTTTTTGTAAGAATGGAATGGAAATTCACCTTGCTTATATGTGTATGAAGCTCCTTTTTCTGTTAGATAGAAATAAAAATTCACCTTGCTCATATGTGTATGAAGCTACATTTTTTGTGAGAATGGAATAGAAATTCACCTTGCTTATATGTGTATGAATCTCCTTTATTTGTTACATAGGAATATAAATTGAACTTTCTTATATGTGTATGAAGCTACATTTCTTGTAGGAATGGAATAGAAATTCATCTTGCTTATATGTGTATGAAGCTCCTTTTCTTGTGAGATAGAAATATAAATTCACCTTGCTTATATGTGTATGAAGCTCCTTTTTTTGTGAGATAGAAATATTAATTCACCTCGCTCATATGTTTATGAAGCTCCTTTCTTGGTTAGATAGAAATATAAATTCACCTTGCTTATATGTGTATGAAGCTTCTTTTTTTTTGTAAGAATGTAATAGAAATTCACCTTGCTTATATGTGTATGAAGCTCCTTTTTTTTGTAAGAATGGAATAGAGATTCACCTTGCTTATATGTGTATGAAGCTCCTTTTTTTGTCAGATAGAAATATAAATTCACCTTGCTTATTATGTGTATGAAGCTCCTTTTTTTGTGAGAATGAAATATAAATTCACCTTGCTTATATGTGTATGAAACTCCTTTTCCTGATAGATAGAAATATAAATTCACCTTGCTTATATGTGTATGAAGCTCCTTTTTTTGTTAGAATGGAATAGAAATCCACCTTGCTTATATGTGTATGAAGCTCCTTTTTTTGTTAGTCAGGTATATAAATTCACCTTGCTTATATGTGTATGAATCTCCTTTTTTTGTAAGAATGGAATATGAATTCACCTTGCTTATATGTGTATGAAGCTCCTTTTTTTGTAAAAATGGAATAGAAATCCACCTTGCTTATATGTGTATGAAGCTCCTTTTTTTAAGAATGGAATATAAATTCACCTTTCTTATATATGTGTATGAAGCTCCTTCTTTTGTTAGATAGAAATATAAATTCACCTTGCTCAAATGTGTATGAAGCTCCTTTTTTTGTTGGATAGAAATATAAATTCACCTTGCTTATATGTGTATGAAGCTCCTTTTTTTGTAAGAATGGAATAGAAATTCACCTTGCTTATATGTGTATGAAGCTTTTTTTTTTGTTGGATAGAACATCATCTGGGTAGTCCTCCGTTAAAAATATCTTAGTGCTCTTTAACCTCTTACAGCTTTTCATTATTTCAATTTTTCTCCTTCGAGTTGATAGTGCAAGAATATCTCATGCTGTTTGGTCTATTTTTCCTAATCTTCTAACCCAATCTATATCTGAATTCTCAATCATAACATTGAGTTTTTCTCTAATCAATTTGAGACCGACGTTTCCCATCCTCCTCCAATCCATGAATGATGACATTTCTAGCTCTAATCTTCCTCTCTAACTCAGCTATCTTTCCTTCTTGCTCTTTTACCACCACATTCAAACAACACAGCTGCTCTTTCATCGTGTCTGCAAACCTATCCGTTACAGTATCCAATTTTTTATGGAATTCTAATTTTATCTCTTGTTTGAGCTCAGTTTTGAACTTATCCAGCATGACATTCAAATCTTCGTTATCCATATTATTTATTTGTTAAATTTCCAACTTATTCTTATATTTTTGTAGGTCCTTATAAAATAATGACAGAGGTTGAAAACCTAAAATATACACTTACAATATAATACTGAATGACTAAAATAATTTATTCTCACATGATTCAGATTTAATTGAATTTTTTGCTGCATTTAACAGAAGGATAGGAAAACACGGGTAAATATAGGATGCCAAGAGAGCTCAGTTTAGATATTTGATAATTCTTTTCAAATCATGGTCAGTTCTCAGCTCTCCATCGGTTATCTACCTAGAAGCATTAGTTTGTTTGATGTTCAAATGTAACAAAATATGGGCTCAACATCTACAAGTTGCAATATTTCATTGAATCATTTCTGTATTTCACAAAAAGGCAGGCGCAGGCTGATCACAAGCCATGGCATTGAAACATTTTACAAATAAGTACATGCATGCTTCAACTGAATACGCCTACAGAATTTCAATGGGAATCTCAATTGAATTGGTGCTTTATAGAAAAAGCACCATGTATGTTCGACGGTTTACAGTACTGAGTAATCAGTGGATATTAGCATAAGATTGAAATATTTTATTAAATTCTTAAATCTTATGCTAGGAGAAAAATTCAAGTTGCAGTATACTCAGGAAAAGAAGTGGAAAAGCATAAAACTTAAAAAATTAGATAATTCGAATTTTATATATTTTTTTAGTTTTATATAGTGGAGAACAGGATCAAAGAAAAATCACGTATCTCTGAATCACATAATTTCTGTCTGGCAGTGTTTACACATTGCACAGACAGCCGACCAAATGAAGGTTAAGTCAATCTTGTCCGTGGTTTGCCATCGTGTCCACTAGTGTGTAGGGTCTATAATAAAATCTCCAAAATAACTATTACTGTATTTCTTCTAAGTACAGTAGTTGAAATTGTATAAGGATTAGATTTTTATTCCTTACAAAGAGCTTCATTGCAGCTTCATTCACAAATCACAAGCAGCCCTGACAATTTTGAAATTGATTTCTTCAAAGATTTTACTCAACTTTCCTGCAGTGAAAATGCATTTTTCTTGCAGTTTCGCTTGGACTTGTGCAAAATTACTTCCAAGAAATACAGTCATATAGTGTCAGGTTCTATAGAAAATTAGTAATCAATCTTATTCCACTCCCAGAAGAGCTTGGAAAAAACTAAAACAGGCTAGTTCAACTTTATTACATAATTTTATTTAATTAACTCTTATTCTATCAATTTATTCACTATATATGACAATGGTAGATGAGCTTCACATAACTATTTACATCTTTCCTTCAATATTTATCTCAAAATTAGATCACGGAAGCTTGTTTCACGCTCGCCACGTTTCCGGAATGGATTCCATGTCAGTTTTTTGTGAGTGGTACTTGATCCTGTTGGTGTTGGCTGACAGCTTGTAGATTTTGTGCTACTGATCGGCTGAAAAAATATAAATCACTTTAGGCATTCTACAATACAATATTTCAGCTTTGGTACTATTTTTCTTTGTATAACACAACTCTTTACAATTATGAACTGTTCACTAGTCAAAATTCACACTAGTAGATGGTATGAACATTCAGCACATATTAGTGAGATAAGTCAAGAAGCAAGATTGGTGGTAGAGGTGAAAAGTAATAGAGCAACAGGAAAATAAAATGAAATTTTATCATGCTATTGTAAACTTATTTGAAAATTTTAGTGCTAGGAATACCATGAAATAGAAACCGTATACCCTCTTTGGACGAAAATTAGAGAAACATTTTTTTCCAAATCATAAAAATGAGTATTACCAATAAATAACTAACGTCTTCATATTGTTTATGAATTAATTATTCAATTTAGTTTCAGATGGTTTTCTTACCTTGAGGTAGTTTCTGTCCATTGGAGTAACTAGTCGCATGCTTAGTGAATCTCCAGCTTCTTTGATGAGTCTGACAACATCTTCATGTGGTGACCACTTTACATCACAGTCACCAATTGCCACAATGAAATCACCTTCTTTCATTCCGCCATACTGAAAAATTAAAATTATTTTTATTATTTCTTCTCCAGAAGCTTGTGATAGTCAAGCCATTAGGCTGATAAATAGAATCTGATGACAGGTAGTAGACAAAAAGTTGAAATTCATCCGCTTACTTGATGTAACAGATATTTTTTAATTAGATCATATTAGGTATTAAAATCGTACCAGAAGAGTTTGGCCGCCATTAACCAATTTTCTAGCCGACATGGACTCTCCATCTTGTTGGTCACCGACTGCACATGAGTTCAATGTTCACTTTAAAATTGATTACTAAAGAATTATGGAATTATAAGTTAATTATTTTTCTTCGCTGAAATCAATATTCTTTTCAATATCCTTTCCAAGTGAATTATTTCCTTATTATATTTCTATGTTTTCAAATTATATATGAAATAGCTTGATACTCGTCTCCTACGACGGGCGGATCCAGGATTTTTGTTGAGGAAAAATTTTCAATTTCAAATGTCTAGAAATCTCTTTTTTGAAGCACTTAAACTTGAAAAGTTTCTGCTAGTTTTGTACAAAAATATTAATTGTATTATAACAAAATTAATTGAAAATTATCATGATCTGACACTTGTATAGACCTGAAAACTTATTGAAAGTAAGAAACAATAATAGTTCTTCTATTCATGGGGGTAGAAGGGAAATAATATATATATTTTTTGTAATTCTGTATCTATTATACTATAACACTGATGGACATCAATAATAAATAATCAATTAATAAATTGAAATGAAAAGATTTTATATCTCACATGTGCAAGTGAACCAGAGTCAACTCCAGCTACAATAACTGGTGAATCCCCGCGCACACTGAAGCCAAATCCAGTATCACCTTCTCCTCTTTGAAGTTGCACACTTCTAGGAGCTGTCCAATGATGTTTAGCTGAAAATATAGCCACAGGTCCCAGTGTGTGGAATAGGTCGTCTACCCTCAGCTGCGCAAAATCTGGTGGGGTAAGACTCAACTGGAAGTTTGTTGATGCTGAAAATTGTATTTGAAATTCAAATTGATATTTATCGTCATTTAGATTCACTTCACATTCAATTGATATTGAAAGAAATTGAAAAGTAAAATAATAATATGCTATATGTTACACTTCCCTTTATATGTTACATGTTACACTTTTTCTTTGCAGAAATTAAAAATATACATTTTTGTCTTTGAACAAATTGAACAAATACAAAAAAATAGTAGACATTTTTACTTGTAGACGACTTGCAGAATTGTTCAAGAAAAAAATTGAATTTTTCTTTCTTCCTTAAGGCAGAACATGTTTTCGGGCAGGACGTCCACCCTCAGTGCCTGGTTGATCATACAGGTCCTCAGTCAGCTCTATCATTGGTTGGCGGGAAGTCCAGTTGAATGATTTGGTTTAGCAATTAGTAAATATTTGAAAAGGGTGTGCAATTTGAAAAAGATCTGTTTATTTAGGCTATTGTGTTTTTTATCTAAGGCATGTTAGATGTCAAATTGTTTCAGTATATTCAGTTTTGGGTCTTTACTGTGTTTGTGTAGGATGTGCATGTTATGTTGTCTTCATCATTTTCAAAACAACAACCAAAAACTGAAAAATTCCAATTTCTTTTTTATTTTATTTTATTTTAAATAGTTTTGCATGTCATACAAGTGAAAATATCTACTATCCTACTCGCAGTTTGTCATGGATCAGCAAATACTAAGTTTTAGCAGGTAAAACTTATATCATGGAAAATATTTGCATGCCAGCATACCCATGCTGTGATACCAATCCGCTTGAAGCTATTAAAATGATTTATTTAATTGATTTTGATAAATGTGAAAAATACAACCATATAAAAGACATGACTCTGTTTTATTATACATTTTTGCCTTACCATGAATGTGGGGAGGGTCTAGTAAGTCATTGAACTCATCTTCAGGATCTGTATCAGAATATGCTGTCATTGTATTTTCTTTTGCTTTCTTTAGAACTTGAAGCAGGGAATGTTTATTCCTCAGTTCTCTACACATTCTCAGTAGACGATGACTCTCCTCATGTAACAGCAGAGCAGCCCTAAGATGTGCTCGACCTGTGATAAAAAAACCTGTATCATTTTCAAGGTATTTCACTAAACAAACTTAGGCTATGAAATACTGAATTTGATCTTTTTTAGCCTTTATCTAGATCTAGAATTATTACCCAGGACAGAGTCCCTCCAATCGAAATGCAGCACAACTCCACTGGGTTTACCTTCCAACGGATAATTACAAGACGTTTCTTGTCCATCAATAAAAGCACTTGCTTCGAATGATGACAAACAATCATAATGCAGCATACTGTGTCCACTTTTCAACTTATTAAAAAACGTTTCATTCCAACCAATAATAGCACTTCTCTAAATCGTGACAGCCAATCATAATGCAGCATGATGGGTCTACATTCCAATCACAATTACAAGGCGTTTCTTGTGAACCAATAGAAGCATTTTCTTGAAATTCTGGAAACCCTTTTTATTCTAATATAGCAATCTAATAATAGATTTTTCATTTTTCAAGCACATGCATGAATAATAGATTCTGAAAATAGAAGCAAAGATGTGTTTCAATTTATTTTCGGCGACAATGAATCTGACCTCATCCTCATTTCTATTTATGTAGGCCTACCATTTAGTCCAGTCACAAGAGGTTTGAAAAATTAGTAACCCAGGTTTTGATCTTTATATCTCGAGAATGATCGATAGTAAACATTCTTTCATAATTGAAAATCCCTCTAGAGATAATTTATTTCTCAACAATCTAACCTTTAATTTCCAGTACCGAAGTTTTTGAGGCTGAGCTGTACAAACATTTTCATGCACACCAAAAAATTCTAAAATTCAAGTGAGGATCTGAACTACAAATTTCTCAATTCTTACATAAGAGTTTCCCACTTGGAATACTATTTTCCTGGTAGACTTTAGACCAGGGACTCTCAACGTTTCTGGCTTTGTGCCCCCCCCCCTCCCCTTTAGCCTTTAAACACTAATGTGAGTTCACGTCTCCCCCCCCCCCCCCCACCACAATCATATCACCATATGGTATCAATTCAAGTAGTACAATCGAAATATGGAACCAAAGCTGGTTATTAAATGAAAATATATGATAATTTCATTCACAAAACTTAGTGAGAAACAGTTCTCACACTCTTTTTACAGTGTTGCCAGATGTCCGAAAACTATCATGTTTTTTCAATAACGTAGTCATGTATTTGAGTAGCAATATAACGTACAAAAAATGTGATGTAAAAAATATTTACATGTGACCACAAAATTGTGTGAATTTCAGTTGGTTTTACTTTTTATATATTTTTTTATTTTTGTTTCCTTGAGGTGCCACCAGGTTGAGAATCCCTGCTTTAGACTCAGAAACGCCACTTAGCTACCCGAAAATGTAATTATTTTTTTAGAGAGGGGGGGGGGGTAAATGGGTCCTCCATAATTCATAATTTTGAGGTTCGTAACTTGTGAACAAATCGTTGAATCTCATTGAGTGATGGCTTATTATTTTTAGCCCATTGAGGCAATACAAATTTATATGTCACATGTCAAATTTGACCAAAGTTTGGAAATTCCATTTCTGAGGGCACCTATCATGGTTCTCTTATATCTAAAAATGACTATTTTTATGTGATTAAAAATGTCTATCTTGGAAACCACTGAAATAAAAATTTGGTTTCAAATTGAAGATTTTAATTTTGTCTCATTTGTTATGCATAGATTTTTCAAAAAAATCAATATTGAAGGTGAGCAAAATTTATTTTTATAATGCTTTGAATTAGCAAAATTTTCTGCCATTTTTTAGTTTTTCCGTTTCTGCAGTGTTTGCAGTGTTGAAGAGGGAAGTAAGATAAACCTCACTGATAGGAAATTCAATTATTTGCAATTTTAAACCAGCTTGCATCATCTTGCCTTTATCTTGCATCAATCTTAGGTATGAATGTTTCCAAATATTAGCCAAATCATGAGAAAATAAAAAATGTTCAATTTTTTATTATTTCAATTGGGTGCAACTTTCCAATGACAATACCTGAAAATGTGGTAAGTTGAAGAACACAATTTTTCTCAACATTCGACACTAATTCTACTCTTTTCTGACTATTTTCCAAGAGGTATTGAGCTTTTTCATACATTTAAAAAATTGGCACAATTCTCGTCTTTTTCAGTTTTTCAAGCACGTGAATTGAAAAAGCTGAAAATAGAGCCAGTGCTTTGGGGGCACGCTGTGATACGCACCAGGATAAAAGGTCAACTTTTTGAATTTAGATCACCGAAATTTAGATAAACATTGCACGAAAAATTCGCTGGGCTGCTAATTATATCCCTCAATGGCATTTTTTTTACCTATTGTGACTTGACTAATTATAAAATTCTGTGCAATTCAAAAAGTAAAACAGTGGCTATATATATTTCTGTGCTTCACAAAAAAGAACACAGGTAAGAGTTGCCCAAGCTACGTTCCTTTTGCGCTGGTTTCAGACTGGGCTCGACTACGCCCTCCCAGTTGATTAATAAAGGCATACATTTAATTCAAGATTCTTAAACACGAAATTACCAAGAATTCTTCTTTCTTGGTTGTCTTGGGGCTCTCCGATCTCCAACTGTGTCCGCTCGTCAGACTCAACGTGGAGGCACTGAAGTACCTCTTTTGTTCTTTGAGATATTTCGTCAAGGTCTCGGCCAAGAAGTCCTACAGCCGTATAGTAATGCGCCAGAGCCCCAAAGTGTTCTCTCTTTATCTGAATCAGTGACACCCATGAATAAGGAACGTAGTCACGCACGGCCGACACTGTGATCAGAGTATAAACGTTGCAGTAGGTTTCAGCCACCTGAGAAAAACCGAAATAGATTTGTGATAAATTAATAATGAATAAAAGCAAATACATGTGTAATTTTATTTAGCGAAAGTGGTGTGATCGATTAGAACGCTTTCCTTCATGGATCTCTGACTGTCTCATGTTGACAAGGTTCGGTTTCCATTGTTCAGTCTGACATATTCTCTGTATGTGAGGGTTAAGTGGGAGAGAGGGCCGGTTGCGCCCTAACTTCGCCCTCCCAGGATAAAATAAAGGCAGCCATTCAATTCAATTCAATTCATCATTCAAATTTTTTTTTTTTTTTTTTTTTGTAGATTACGTCTTGGAGACTCCAGTTAAGGAGTATAAGACAAGTCAGATCAACAATATTATACACTAGATACCATAATTAATTACTTCAATTAGTTGAGGTGAGGCTTAATTTTGATGTGGAAGGAACTCTTGTACACTATAAAAAGCTTTATCAACTAAATATTTCTTCAATTGTTTTTTAAATATTTCTATATTTTCAAGACTCTTCAAAAACTGCGGTAGCTTGTTGTAGAATTTCCTACCAATATAACAAGGTTTTTGTTTGAATAAGCTACTATAGTGACTCACCAAGTGATAATCTCCTCGGCTTCTTGTATTATAATCATGTACATCAAGATTTTGGTTAATATCATTCGTTTTTACATATAAAGTAGCTTCATACACATATAAGCAGGGTACAGTTAGGAGACCAAGTCTCTTGAACAACGGCCTACATGAATCTAATCTATTTACTCTTTCTATACACCTAACCGCTTTCTTTTGGATCTTAAACACCCTATCAAGATTTTGTTTTGATGAATTACCCCATACTAAGATAGCATACCTAATATGTGACAGTAAGAGCCCATGGTAAGCTGTAAAAAGTAACTTTTTGTCATTCAATCTAGCGAGCTGTCGCAGGACAAATACCCCAGATGAAATTTTACTACATATTTTCTCAATGTATGGAGTACAGGTCAATCGTCTATCCAACATAACTCCTAGAAATGCAATTTTTTCTTCCTGGTCTAATTGATTATCGTTTACAAACACGTTTATAGCCCTATCTTCATTTAAATTATGTTTGTTTTTGAATTGAACGTATTGGCATTTTTTACTATTTATAGTTAATTTCAACTGATTTAAGAATTGGACAATGGACTGCACACCTATATGGGCACTTATTTCTAAATTATCTAGAATGGAATTGCTGAAAATGAGTGATGTATCATCAGCAAATAAGAGGGCTCTACCACTAATTAATTCTTTAGGTAAACGGTTGACATATAACAAAAAAAGCAATGGACCTAGTATTGAGGCACTCCAGCTTGCACCTCTAATTTATTAGATTTATTCTTTACTATACTATTACCAACTACTGTAGTTAGTTCTACACATTGTTTTCTCCCAATAAGATATGATTCAAACCATTTCAGTTCAACCCCATTTACACCCAAATTTTGCAGTATTTCCAATGAAGTTCTATGATTAACACAATCAAATGCCTTTGACAGATCTAAGAAGATTGCAGTAGCTTTATCACCTGAATCTATTATATCTATTAGTTTTTCAACTAGAGAAACTATGGCTGTCTTTGTTGATCTCCCTTTCTGAAAGCCATGCTGTTCATCACTGATAAAGTTAGCTTCTTGAAGGTGCAGAAGTAACCTATTTAGAACTACTCTTTCAAAAATTTTACTTATTACATTTAAAATACTAATGGGCCTATAGTTTTCTACCTTTTCTCTATCACCACTTTTGAAGATTGGCAAGATCTTCCCCTCTTTTAAGTTATCTGGAAAAACACCTTGTTCTAATGAATGATTGATCAGATGAATCAAAGGGTCTAACAATTGATCTTTACATTCTTTCAGAATTTTACTGGATACCCCATCCATTCCTACAGTTTTTTTATTATTTAAACTATCAATGATATTTGAAAACTCGTCTTGGCATACTGGGTGGAATTTTAATTCGTTCTGAATCCCCTCAGTATTCCTCATGTTTGCATCACTAATACCTGTATTAAGAGATTTTTGAAGATCCTTAGCAACCAGTTGATAATATCTGTTAAAGAAATTACAAATGTCTACACTATCATCAATATATTTGTTATTTTCGTTAATTATTTTGGGGACACTAGTATAAGCATCTACATGAGCTACTTGCCTATTTTTGTTTATTACATCCCACACTGCTGTGTTAAAGTACACACTATTATTCAAAATTTCAGCAGTTTTCTTACATTTCGCTCTTTTCACTTCTCTTGTATAATTTTTCTTTAGAGCTTTGTAATTATCTTCACTTAACATATTTCTAGATAGTTTTAATTCATCATATGCATCTTTAACCCTATTTCTTTCTGCAAGGATATCATCAGTTATCCACTCTTCAATCTTGTCTAATTTGTTCTTTACAGGGACGTTTTTAACTGGACAACTCATAGTAATATGAAACCTTAAAATATTAATGAAACTATCATATTTGTCATTTAAACTATTGCTATTGTAAACCCTACTCCAGTTTTCTTGTAGCAGATTCTGCTTCAAACAATCGATATTCCCCTGTTCACATTGTTGAATTTCTTTCATTACTCCACTCTTTTTAATTGATTTATGACCTTGCAACGCCACCTCTAAGATTTGATAGTCATGATCAGATAGTTCCGAGCCGCCTAATCTTGTTTTAGAGTAATCTATATTAGTAAGGATGTTATCAACTATTGTTTGTGATGTTCTTGTGACTCTGGTATATTCATGAACTTTTATTTCCAAGTTATTCATGCATATAATATCCTTTAAATCTTCTGTCATTTTATTCTGTGTTGCAAAGTCTGTATTGAAATCTCCCGCTACAATAACGTTTGTAAAACGAGTAGTAGTAATCTCTAAAAGCCTATTGAATAGTTCACAAAAATTGTTCCATTCCCCATTTGGTGACCTGTAAATACCTAACACCGCTACTTCGAAATTATTGTCGATTTTTACTCTCAAACCAGTAACTTCTAAATCCATTTCCACAGCAAATTTCTCTACATATTCTAAATTAAATGTTTGCATATTCTTAGCATTTTTAGTGAAGATAGCTACTCCCCCACTTCGATGAGATGTCCTGCAATACGACGTTTTTAATGAATAGTTTGGAATATTAAGTTGTGACAATTCATCTTCTTTTAAACCATGCTCTGTGAAAATAGCTATATCAGGAGTCTCTTCTTTAAAAAATACTTCGATTCTATCTATTTTGTTACGAATGTATTGAATATTCTGATGGAACACAGTGAGTACCGGTACTTTCCTATCATCCCTTATTACTTTATTGTTGCTTTTGCATATTGAAGGAGATTTACTTAATCTCTTAGAATCTTGAGAGCCTATCAGATTGCTACAAGAGTTCCTTCCACTAATGCTATCCTGATTTTTTGATCGATTAACGTCTTTTAATAACAATTGAAGATATGAATTTATCATCTGAAACTAGTTTCCCTTCCCGGTTTTGAGCCACTTTACTAAAAAAGGTTCGTTAGATGATTGTTTAGGAGAATTATTGACAGTAGATTGCAAACGACTTTCAATCAGCTCTGCCAGCCTATTACAAAATATTACTTTGCCAGATTGATTTAGATGTAGACCATGATTAGTGAAGTTTTGTTTTTTCAGCCTTTCATTTAGAAAACAAATCCCCAACTGCTTAGAATTCTTATTTTTTAGGCTGTTGATTGTATTATGAATTGTTTTATTTGTTGACTTAATGGCTTCATTTAGCTCTGGCCTATCAAACCTATACGGAATTGTACTTATTATTACATTGGTTTTTTGGCTGAGTGGCACAATCTCTTTAATTTTTTCATTTATTTCAGGAAGATGTTTTAGATTAGGTTCATTTATATTGTTTGAGCCACCCAGTACTATTAGAAAATCGTTTTTTCCAAAATCTTTAGTTTGTTCCTGTGCTGACTACGATTGCGTTTATAGGGGCACTTGGTTTGAAAAAGCTCTGAACTTCATACTTATTTTTTAATTTTTTATTTAGTAGGTCACTACAGTCTCGTCCATGACTGGATGTCAAGAGCAGTACTCTACCTTCAATTTAATTAATCACGCACAAGTCTCTGAGTCATGTGAGCATAAAAAAAATGTGTTATACTTTGAATTGTTCATTGATACATCAAATTTTTGTAATTAGAAAAGAGAAAGAAAGTATGGAAGTATTTGAAAATAAAATTCAGATAAAAAGTCAATTTATATAGAGGAGCTGCCTATCAACAATGTGAATTAATATGAGATTATGAATGCATAACGATAATAAGATTGATGAATCCGTAGAAAAATACTCTATAAATCTATGTATGTATTGTTACAAGTTCTAACACTAAAATAATGCTTGCAACACTCAAAAGTAATACACCAAACTTTAATTACACAGTTAACTCACAGCAGACACTCATAAGTCATTATCATGCGCGAAGAAATCAATTAAAGAACAATCAGTTAAACAGCTTTCAACTAGCAATGAGTATTTCAATAACAAAATTAATTACTGCCCAATACTGATCAATCAATATCAGTAAAGTTCAAGTGTTACTTTCAAGTGTTGCCAGCATTATTTTAGTGTCAGTACCCGTAACAACATTTTTGTCATACTACTGCAGTTATTAGTTACAATAAATAATAATAGATATTGTAAATTTTCTGTTTCGTTTTTTAATTCTTCCAAGGCCGAGGCGTGAATACATGTGTATCACCTTCAGTGTACTGGAACTCAGGTCTTTGTGAATTGAACGCCATAGAAAAATCTATGTATAGAAGCTTTCACTATGCATTTCTCACTGTGTAGATGCTGTAGTTCTCTACAATATCTCAAAAGAAAACATCAAGTGGCATCTTATGTTGAATCTCAACTGCATGAGATAAATTTAAATTTAACTGAATATATAAATTTCGTCCTTTCAATAAATGAGAAGTAGGTATAAAATTAACTTTTACCTGAGATGCTTCTTGAGCGAGATCCAAGCATACGTCAATATCCCTTTTCTCTGTGGACTGGAGTTCTAATTTTTCAAATAAACATTCTCTTGCCTGTGCCTGTTGAATGGAGAAATATAGAAATTATAATGAATTGATGCTATACATTCATATCAGAAGAAGATTTCAGACACTGCAATAGAAATAGTCAAGTACTCGAGTTTTACTGTTTGTTTAGAAACCAAAAAAGTGATAATCAGATCAAGTTCTAAGAAAGCACTCACAATCTGAATAATAAAGAACAAAAAAGGTTGCTCAGTCTGGCATAACATATTTCACATTCTTATCATGGAAATAAAAATGTTAGTATGAGAAAATCACATCCATAAAAAACTATCTTTGAGATGATTTATTTAATTAAATGTATGTGTGTCTCATTTAATTAAATGAGTTCGTATTTAATCAACGTAATTTGTAACCACTCAATTAACTAAGTACCGTACAAAGGGAATAGCCCTGTAGTAGGGGGAAGTGATAGCCGCGAGCCGTAGCAGGTATCTGTTCAATCAGATAGATAAGCTGCGTTCTCGTAGGTCCTGTTTGCAACGGTGACCGATTAGATTGGCCAGCAAAAAAGACACTGTTCTCTGCTGAAAATCACTTCCCGGTGGTTCGGAACCCACCTAAAACTGTAGGTCCAACTCATCAATCACCATCATCCAATTCATTACCCACGCACAGGTCTCAGACCTATGTGGGCTTCATCCTCAAAAAAAAGTAGAAAAAAGTAAAGTACACCTTACTTGATGAGAACATTCTTGATTTGTATTTAATTATCTGTCCTTCCTCTTTTTTTATTTTCACACGATGTGTTCTACACACAAGATATGATCTGAACCATTCAACTTCAACACCCCTTTCACCCACACATTCCAACTTCTCAACAAGATTGCATGGTCCACACAGTCAAACGCTTTGCTCAAGTCTAGGAAAACTTCAACTGTCTTCTCACCCTTATCCATCTAAGTCCTCAATCAGAGATGCAATTTATCTTTTTGAAACTCATGTTGTTTCCTTGCTAGTATTCCATTCCGCATGAGATAATCAACAAAACTGATAAACATTGCTTTTTCGTAGACTTTGCCTAGTGTATTTCCAACAGTAATTGGTATGAAATTATTTTCTACATTTTTTACCCTACTCTTGTGGGTGGGTACAACTTTAGATTCTTTCAATTTCTGTGGAAATGCACAATTCACAAGAGATTTATTCACTAAATGAGTCAGGGGAGCCATCACTATTGAAGAGATTCCATCAAGACGAGTTGATCTTTTACTTTTTAAACTATTCAAAATACAATTCATTTCTATTTTAGTAAGAGGAGCACCAAACATTTTTTGATAGCACCGGATTCATTATACAATTTATAAAATAAGGTATTTGCGTTGTTATTCAATTATGGATTTTTGATCACCACCCCAACCTCCTGGAAAAACCTTTTGAAATAATTACACACTTCATTTCCTTCTTTCAATACAGAACCCTCCTCTGTTATCATATCACTGATATACATGCCCTTATTATTCCTCCTCAATTCACCCCTCTCATTATGTGTGACCTGCCACTCTGATTTGTTCAGATTGCTTGACTCCATCAAAGTATCTGCAAAAAAATTTCTCTCAGCTCTTCTAACTTCCTTCTCATAAGACTTCTTCAATGTTTTATATTCTTTTTCGATTCTTGTACTTCTATTATGTGAGAATTGTTTAAAGGCGTTTTTTAATCATTCTGTAATCGCAAAATATCTTCTGTGATCCACTTATTGTTTGCATTTGCACCATTGACTGTAATTTCTTCTTATTAGACAATAAACGTTATAATGAGAGTCTAAAATTTTTATAAATTCCGAATACTTATCACTTGGATCACTTTCATCGTACTCCTTTCCCCAACCTTCTTTTGAGAATTGCACATCTCAAGACAATTAAGGTTACCGATACCATCATTTTTATCCCTCATATCTATCACAATCCTTCTCATTCTCTTGGAGCCAACTTGATCCTCTATCACCTTCATAGACTGAAATGTATGATCCGATAATTCAGAGCTTTCAACTGCAACTTAACAATATTGGCAATAATATATGATCAATTATTGTTTGAGAGTTTCTGTTGATTCTAGTGAATTCTTTTACTTCAATTTTAAAGTTATTGACAGTAAAAAGGTCTTTAAAAGCCTCACTCATGGGTTCTGTAGTAGTTCGTCCAAGCATTAATTCGTCCGATACCAAATTCCTGGAAAAGTAGAATTTCGTCCGATGGGTTTTTACGCTTCAATGAGCATTACTATATAACGAGTAGCAATTCGTTCGATCCTTGAGTCTTCTACCGACTTCAAAAACCCTTCTATTATTTGTTCATTGACCAGGTATTCTTTCTAAAAACCATAAACGATATGACAAGTGAACATAACGTTTCCAAAACACTACCGCCCCAAACACAGTGCGCACTCCGTGCGCCTAACCAAATCTTCCCTGGGTGGCTAACAATGCTAGATTTGCAAGCAAAGAGAGAAGCGATAAGCTTTGATTTGTTTATTTTACAGACATCATACCATTGTGCAAATGCTTGCTGCTATGTTTGTGCAAACATAGTAGTTATTTAAACAAGTTAGCTTGTCATTGCAATATTATTCATAGAAATTGGTGGTTGCCTAGGAACAAATTTTTATTTGAAAAAAGAAAACGATTAGTGGAATAAACCTGGAAATCATAAGGACATATTGACAACATACTGTTAAGACTCACCAACATTAGTTGTATGAGCATTTCCAACATATGCGGAGCCAAATCCATGCTGGGTGCATTTGTAAAGTTCTCATGAACATATGTAAATGTTCCTGCAGCTCGCAGGAAACTATCAACGGCTTGGTCAAGTCCTTTCGCTGTTAATCGGTCTTGTTTTGCTCCTAACTGAGTGTAAAGAGCCGCCATGTTGAATAAAACACAAGCTTTTTCGAATGCTACTGTCCTCTGACAGCTTGGAACACCAGTTAGAGAATCGTACCTGTTGGAAGACAAATACACATTCATATTGAAGATAGTCTAGACCTCTAGAGTCTAGAAAAACTATCTTGATTTATAATATTGATATAAAAAGTGGAATAAGCAGGATTAAGACTTTTACTTATATGAATATGGGTTGCTGACTTACTATTGATAAACTTTTGCCTATTAATACTGGCGGACCCTCGAGCGGTGGGGTCTCCTGACTTTTGTCTTAAGGCGTTGCAAAGAAAAATATATAACTTACTTATTAGTTATTAGATATTAATGAATAAATTGGATGATAGTCAACTCAATCATTTTGTATGTTTTACTTACAATCATTTTGTGTGTTAAATACTGTAAATTGAAATTGAATCATAGAGTGATTAATGTCAGATTTTTGAAACAACAGTAAAACTGAATTAGCTGACTGAATAAACGTCACTGTTATCCTTCATGATGTTACTTTTCATAGGTCTGTGAATGCAAGTACTCTCAGCAAACATACCTAGTATTTCAGTACCGGTAATTATCATTCAAAAAATGGGAAAATTTTAGTTTTTCCTTGTCTAAAACTTTCTTCAATTAATTGAATATTAATACAATTAATGAAATAAACAACTTTAATCTCCTTTCACGGCAGCTAGCCCGTCTAGAAAGAGCCTAGAAGGAGCAGTGAACGAGTCGAAAGGAGCAGTTCGTTATGGAGCAGTCAAAAAGGATCAATAGTTCTCTATCAACTCGTTGCGATCAAATGCAATGTCTTATTTCAATGGCAAGAAAATGGCCAATGCACAAGCGCAGTGAGAAAGTTTCTCTATGCAAGCACACTAGCAAAGCTGTTGCAACGAGTTGACCTTGATTCAGCCAATACCATTACCGAATGTTGACTAAAACCTTTGGGCATGCGCTGAAAAATGAATATATTACATTTTCTTGAAATGTGTCTAAAATTTATTAATTGATAAATGTGTTCAAAATAAATTTACAAAATATGCGTGTATACGGTACTAATTGGAATAGTCTATAGCCTATCTCAGACGAATGCAGAAGAGACAACTCGTTTTTCAAACAGATTATGCCAAAAAAATGAACCGTATTGTATCTCTAGTGACTTCAAAGCGTTTTCTGGAAATTCTCTGTTATACTCATCATACATTTTGCTGTTCAATAAGAAGTAAAAATAAAGTTTTCCCATAGACTGGAATGTGTTCCTCAATTGAATTAAAATGTTGTCAAAAATCTCAACGAGTATTCGTTAGTTCTCTGATTTACTTTCTGTACTATTCAACTTCATCCTGGGTTTTTCAAGTGGCAAATGGCTTTCACTATTTTCTCAATTATCTTTAAATTCCTCCAAATGTTTTCTCATTTCTTCTAGTCTCCCAATTACGTCAGCCACCTTTTTAGCACAGTTGTTGCTGAAAAGGTATGTAAGTATGTTTGCTGATTTCATAGGACAGTATGCTATATCTAGATATTTTGTCTGTCAAATGTTGAAGAGAACGTATGTGAATAAAAATATTTAAAAAATACACTAATCAAGTCTGACTTCTTTCTAGGAAATAACGAGAACCTTGAGCTTTTATTACAGTTTCGTTATCCCAACCAGAAGAGTTTTCAAGAAGGTTTTTAAAGAACATTTCATTTATTATATTTATTTATAAAATATAAACCATACGTATACAAGAAATGCAAAAAAAACGAAAAATATTAAAATACAATAACTGAAATCAATATTATACAGAAATTAAATCTATAAACTATTTTAAAATATTAATATTGAACTTCATGTGAAGATGAAACCCCCTTCCAACTATGGTTGCCCACGTTCTAGGGTAGGGAGGGATTCTCATAATAGAAAAGTAAAGTAGGAGGAGAAAGAAGGAGAAGAAAGGAAAGGTTAGAGGAGTTAATAGGCGAAAGAAATGGTGAGCTGAAAATGTCCAAATGCAAATCCAGTAAGCAAACAAAAAATAAAACTGTTATTTCTCCCAAATTAAAGATCAGAAAAGTAGTTCCTCTTGATCCAATTGCTGGTATCATTTTTTTTGTTGTTCATTTTATTATTGTTAAAGTATTGATTGGGAATTTTGTTTTTGATTTTAATACTTATGTATATTAGCTGTTTCCTGATTGATTCAATACTTGTTTTATAGATCTGAAATTCACTTGAATTTTGTCTCTAACTGTATTGGTTGTTGAAAATGTTATTAGTGTTAGGGAAAGTTGTCTCGTTTTTAATTATGCATTTTATTACATTCTTAACGTACAGCTGTCTGACAATCATTACAAAAAATAAAGAACTGAATGACCATAACTGACAAGAAACATAGAATGTCTTAATTTGTTATTGACGATAATGTTTAGAACTATATAATATTATGAAATTTCAGGAATATTAGAAAATATATCAAGTAGCAATGTTTTTCACAGCTATGGAGTGGTTCAATTAATGATCATTACATCTAAACGTACTCACCACTCGAAATAGATGCCGAGGCTTCTATCTGGGGGAAAGAATCTTCTTTCCACAAAATATAATTGATTATAATACTGGAATAGTAATGCTATCCCTGTTCCATCTCTATTTGGAGTCCTCATAGCCTGGAAGCAGAAATTTCTGTATTAAAAACTGTACAGTAATTCTATTACTGCTTAGTTCTAATAGAGTATACTATTGAAAAAAAGACAGTGTTCATTCAAATATGTAGAACAATTCTGGAAAATTCTGGCAATAAGACCTTTTTAGTGAGCTAGAGTGAATTTATATTGGATTCAATACTGTTCCTATTGAAAATAGATTTATTTTTAAAAATTTTAATGATAATAATATTTTCTTGAAGCGTTTTATTTAAAAATGCCTTGAAAACTTTATTATTATTATTTATCACTTCAAAATGCATTTCCAGTACAATAATACAATTTAAACCCTCTCTAGCTAATTAAGAAATTTCATTTAAATTGACAAGGCTACATCATAATTATAATTAATGAATAAAATGTTGATTAAAAATCAATTTTACTAAAAAAACATTTTGATGGGAGATTAAAATATGTATGCAATAATGCAAAGTGAAATTTTCATTTACAACAGTAGAATAAAATATTTATGTTTCATTAGATAAAAAAATATCATCTAATCCCTGATTATTGCCAGGTAAATGAATTAATTATTCCATACTCTTGCCTTTCGTTGGGTCAGGTAACTCATAATTCCAATGCTTAGAATTTCTCATTACAATCTTATGTTTAATTTACAGTTCTAGTTTACTGGTTTATATAGTTATAGGTTTCTAATTTTCTTAATATAGTCTGCTGTTTATCCATCATTCAACCTCATAAAATATGCTTTCAGTCTGATTAAAACACTTTTTCTTTCTAATGTTATCAATTCCAATGGCAAAGAATTCAGCAGATAAGGTTATGAAACGCAAAGGAAGAGGAGAGCAACCTTTAAGCGTTGACAGCTACATCCTGGATTGATGAGGGGTGAGCACTTGTAGTTTCTTGTAGTGTCTTATATCTCTCTTTTACTCACTCTCATATTATGTCAAATAGGCTTTTGGAATTTTCGAGCTTATGCTTGGTGACAGCTTATCTGTTTAGACATTATTGTGTAAAAAGAAATATTTGGAATAGAACTATCTAGAACAAAACTAACTTATGAAGGAGCTGTGCAAGTGTGCATGTCTACAGTGAGTCAGTTTTTGATTCAGCAGTTCATGTTGCAGTTGACGTTCTTTTCTACGTGGTAATATAACATAGTGCTATACACAGTACAATTGTGATTCAGTGTGATGAGTGACAGTAAATTGTGCTTGATAAGCGTTTAGTTTATTGGACATTTCTTATTAAGTCATCGTACAGTACACACTTATTATTGAAATGATTGTTGACACTTGACAGAAATAGTAGCCTACTAGTTGAAAAGATACAAATTTATTAGTTTTGTATAGTAATTTATCTTGCTATATTCATCATTATTTGGATGTTATTGTACTGCTCTATTGATTTTCTTGTGTGATAATTTCTGATTACTGTATTTTGTGAGCTAATTGTGTCAATAAAGTTCGAGTGTCACTTTCAAGTGTTGCCAGCATTATTTTAGTGATAGAACCCGTAACAGTATTCTACATTCTATGGCTCTTTTGCCATAGTTGTCTCCTTATATCAGTATCTTTAGCTAAAGACTCCATTGACATAATGCCAAGGATATCTTGTTCAATAGAAGAGTTATTCTTCGTATGAGGTCATTCAGAGGTTGTTCTATATATTTAGGTGCTAGGTAATAAATTGTAATTTGATGAAAAATTATACTTTGGATCATGAGAAAATATTTTCTTTGCACTAGCTGTAAAGTAGCCACTTATTCTACAACACCAAAACAATGCAGCTCTCATTATGTTTGACATGACCGTAATATGTGAGCTAAATTTCATATCTGCATCAACGTTTATTGATGCTTAAGAATACTTCCATTACAAAGACCAGGAGTTGATAACCACATACATTTCTTATGTTATTCCTCAGAGACTCAGGGCCATATTTATGAACGTGACTTACATTCGTCTAAGAACGACTACATTTAATGTGGTCACAAGCTAACCTAAAATTGTCATATTGTCAGGCACTAATAATAAGCATGAAATTATATAAATGAAAATATAATGATACTGCACTGCATGTAAATTTACAGTTACTCTTACGTAATTATTACCACACCAATATCTTTTAAATTATTTTTTCCGTTTTTGAGTTTTAAAAATATAGCATTTTGATGCAGTGTAGTGAGCGCTACCTGCCAGCAGACCAAATAACTTTATCCATTCTATTTTGTAGAAAAATAATTCTATCCTAGTGCAAAGAAAAATGTATAGGTTAGAATTCGATTTATATAAAAGAAGAAAAAATAGTTTCTTCTTCTTCTTCTTCTTTTTCTTTTCCTCTTCTGCCGCTACAGCGTAGAGGTTCCAGCCTCGGTCCATCTTCTCCATTCGGTTCTTCTCTCAGCCAGCCTCCTCATATCCCTCAGGGTTCTTCCTCTCTTATGTCCTAAACCTTCCAGATAGCCCTCCCGAATCATTCTTGGTCTACCCCTTCTTCTTTTTCCCTCTCTTCTGGCCTCCACCACCTCCTTCATCACTCTACTTTCTGGCATTCTAACAACATGCCCAAACCACTTGAGCTGCCTTTCCTTTATGTCCTCGCTCAGTGCTCTCCTTCCCACTTCCTTTCTGACCTCATTTCGCCATCTATCTCTTCTGGTCTTGCCCACCGATCTTCTCAGGTACCGCATTTCTGCTGCAGTTACCTTACTCCAGTGCTTTTTGAGGGTGACCCAGCTCTCACTTCCATAAAGAAGAGTTGGTGCAAAGACACAGTTGAAAATTCTTCTCTTTGTTTCCATAGACAACTCTTTTTCCCCTACCACTGTGCTGTTCAACTGTTAATAAACCTGCATTGCTTTCTTCACTCTGTTCAGTATCTCTCTATCGATCTTTCCATCATTGCTGATGATGGCACCAAGATACTCATATTGATCCACCTCTTCCAGGGCCTGTCCTTTACATGTTATTGTTGAAAAAATAGTTTCAATAAGTCAAATATGCAGTGAATTACATTGCAATGGTGCAAAAATTGTATACTATGATTTTATTTAATTTATATGAGCCGATGCTATACTAAAAAATGAAGCCAAAATATGATACAAAACAACAGTCTAAGAACAAATTCAAGTCAGCTTTGTACCTAACTTGGCTAAGAACAGATTTGAGATACCGATTTTAAGCACTACATCACTTTTAAGTTGAGAAGATCTTAAAGTAAGGTTCATAAATACGAAGTCTAAGCATTGCTTATATTGGGTGAGTTTACTAGCTGAAAAGTGAGGTTATAAGCCGACCTAGTTGTCCCTGCAACATTTATGTAGTATAAATTATTATATTGATGTAAATTAGAGTTGTTTAATGTAAATTATTTATCAGGAGCCAGGTCTTTGTTTAGAGAGCTGGTTTGACTTTTAGTGCTTGCTGGCTTGTCACATCAAGAACCTGTAAGTGTAACTAAGACTTATTGCCGCTAAGTCTGACTTATCCAAGTCGTTCTTTGATAAGAAAAATTCATAAATACGGCCCTTAGATTCATGACAGATCAAATTAGAAAATTCGTTCTCCTTCAGTTTTATTCTCTGATTCTTGAACACAAGTACCTTGATCTTTTGTGAGTTTATTTATATGTGGTTATTAAATAAATATTTGACTGCCAAATCATAGCTTACTACAAGCTTTCATAATCAACAGCTACAATGAATGGATTCATAATAAGAGGTCATCTCCACTTATCTTGCAAAAAATAGAATTTCTTTTTAGTTTTGCAAGGTCTTAATTGGCAATTAATATTTTATTATTTCAACTGCACAGTCCATAAGAGATCTATGATCTATAGATTTATGTTCAGCATAGCTAAGCAATTAGAATTTTCTATCCAAACTATAAGATTTTTAAGCACACTTTGCATAGTATGTGGCTCTCATACCTGTCTAAGATCCATGAACTCCATTATGGCATCTTCGTAAAGTGAACCATCCTCACTGTAATGTTCCAATATAAAGTCCTACAAAATAAAAATAGTCAATTAAAAAAAAAACAGATAGGTACGTACCGAATAAGTACAAAATGGGTGTGGGAACACTCTACAGGCTATAAATAATAAGTGAAAGAACGTAAGCTTCTGCTTAATAAAAGATGAATTAATCCGAAACAGGTCCATCAATTCTGTTCTCGTTTTTCCCCCTGTACCTCTTGCTTTTATGTGTGCTATTCCTAAGTACATCGTTATAACAGTTATAACAGAGAATAAATCTGCGATGTTTTCCATGATGAACAATCTAATATGAAAACTGACACTGCATTTCTATTTAAATTATGATTTTACTCACTTGTACCGTAAATATAGGAGGGATACATTTCACTTCTAAAGAGAAGCTTTTCTTCTATTTTAATTATGATTTTCACTCACTTATACTGGAGGGATACATTTCACGTCTAAAGAGAAGCCTCTTTAGAAGTAAATTGCATCCCTCCAGTATAAGTGAGTGAAAATCATAATTTAAATAGAAATACAGTGTCAGTTTTGATAAGACTAAATTTTACATATTTTCTTACTTTATCGTACCTAGTATGAAATGAATAAAATCTTTAGTATGGATGCATAGAAATCTAATAATATTGAATAAATATTTTTGACTTGGAGGCTTTCATCATGTCAATATAATGTAGCTTCCAACATAGAACATTTTGAAGAATCCCAACTTCTGATTCTCCCAGATTCTCATTCTTTTATGATTATGCAGCTCTAATGAAATACATAATCTTGAATAAAATTTGATAAATTTAATCACTATATTTTATATTCGAATCAAAGACGAACAGTAGTTAGTAAGTAAAAATAACCTTGTTTTAAATAATGTCAGCTATAAAAGTGGTCATTATATTCACTCATCTCTGTATTTGAAAATGATCTCAGATCCAATAATTTCTCTCATTCCATGAGTTGAATCAAAAAATGTTTAATAAGAAATAGCTGGGAACTGAAAATATACTCACTTTGAATGGCTCTCTAAAATCGATTTCTTTTGTTTCTTTTAGACCAAATGGTATCATAGGCATAACAGGTTCGAGGCTGGAAAAAAATAAACAAATTTCAACAATCAAGCACTTAATTTCTATAATGATCTACGACAAGCATAAATAAACTGGCAAAGTTTGGTCCAATTAAAAGTTCTTGTGAATTGAGGGAGATTTTATGCCTCATCTTTTTCTCAGTGCAAAAGTCAGAATTGACATCAAATAATGCAACAACCTCGCCCCCATCAGCAACCTGATTGCT
Source organism: Conomelus anceps (assembly GCA_948455865.1). Classification (NCBI taxonomy): domain Eukaryota; kingdom Metazoa; phylum Arthropoda; class Insecta; order Hemiptera; family Delphacidae; genus Conomelus; species Conomelus anceps. The sequence continues at coordinate 64,001,863 of OX418222.1, forward strand.
GGCTGCAATCACACTCTGGACTATTTCCTCTTCAGGCTCAAAATTAGCTCTTGCATCTGCAACATCCATTTTGTCACAGGTAAGACACATAGCCTCAAGACTTTGTGTTGTGAACTCCACCTCTAGATGCTCAACTAGCAGAGTCTTTGAAGCCTCCCCATGTATCCCCTGCACTTTGGAGAGCTACTCTCATAACAAGCCATTAAGTCAACCTGCAACTCATCCATTCACCAAAAGCATAAAGCACATGCGATGGAGCACATGATAACACTTGTGGTTTATTATTATTATTATTTATTTTTTTTTCATTATTATTATTGTTATAATGATAACTAATTTCTCAATTCCAAATCAGGTTCACTTGATATTCCACGCAAACAAAAAGTTAGAAAGTCATTCACTGACTAAACAAACAAAAAATTTTCTTACAAAAATTTCTTCTGTGTGAATAAATTTAAAAATAAATCTAATTGTAGATAAATGTAATGTAGAAAATTTAAAAATAAATGTAATTGTAGATAAATGTAATGTAGAAAATTTAAAAATAAATGTAATTGTAGATAAATATAATGTAGAAAATTTAAAAAAAAATGTAATTGAATCATTTTATTTTATTCTACACTAAATATAAATCCAAACTTGAACAGTTGTGAGCATGCAATAAAACATGTAATGAGTAAAGTTACTTATGTGATGTAACAATATAATGATAAAGTTTCCCAGTATTGTAATTCAAATTAGAGTAAAAGTGAGAATATTCCTTTTGGGACTACTGAGCACCCTCTCATACAATGCCCTTTTTGAAAGTCATGAAATCAATCCAAATTGTTGAATCTACCTAGTAGTAGGTGTTAATTATACGGTTTCTGAGAAAGTCGATCAGTTCAAGTAGAATGCATGCTCCGAATCTGTTTTACAGTCTACTTCCCATTGATGAAACTAATTAATTTAGCAGAGCTCTGCTAGTATTGATAAGGATGCGGTTGAAAATGCTAATATTATTTTGGAAGGTGATGGATATGACTTGATATCAACTTGCGATCTATTCGAAAATTTAAACACGAATCCTCCTTATTGACTTACTTTTCCTATTGAGAAATTATCTGGATATCAGGACGTCCAAACCATAACTTCAATGCTTTCAATCCCATCTTACACCTATATTTCTCAATGAATAAATATATACTAGAAAAAGCCATGCTATGCTCTGAAGTTGATTGAGGAAGTAATGGATGCTAATAATAATCTTTCTTTTCATTTAAAATCTCCTTATAAATGCATTTATAAGTGGGTCTGACTATTTTATTGAAACTAAAATCCTCATATACCAGACATGATAGCTATTCATGATTTGTTCTCTCTTCTCACTTCTAATATCATTATTTTCACCTCCATATAATAAATTCATTAAATGAATAAATTTTATCCCTCTATTTAAAAAAAATATTATCATTGTTGCTTTTAAAAAAATGAATTACAACCTGGAATTTTTAGTAGGCTAAGTGTAGTAGATCAGTTATTAGTACAGACCATCAGAATTTCAGTTTAATGGAAAATAATAAATCATTTTTTAAAAATATCCGTTTCAAGTCCAAGCTATTGTAAAATTAGCTAAATTTTAAATTTAATTTATTATGATGTTGAAGATCTATCTTGTTTCCACTAATATACAATAAAAACTTAAACACTTTTAAGTGGAAATTATGACTCACGTTATGGCGTGACGGCTGTTTCACTCTGATGTTAAGAGCATCGTCAGACGACCCACAGTACTGGCTCAAGGTATGAGTTTGAAGGAGATAACCACCATAACGTGTTATAATTTCCACTTGAGTGTTTTTGAAGTTTTTATTAATTTATTAGATTCTTTAATTCTATTAATTTAAGTGCACTTTAATGTTGATTGAAATAACTTCATTACATCCTTGTAATGGTACTGATTAACTTATATTGCTATTAATAGAGAAAAATAATTTCCTTAATAATTTGTATTTCAAATATTTATTATTGATAAAAAACTCTATTTAAATTGAATTAATTTAAAAATTTTAATAAATTTCTCTATTCTATTAAATTTTATCAATTTGAGTAAACTTTGATTTTTAATTTCTAATCAAGTAACTAAATTTTATTTGTTCAAGTATAGATCTATCTAAAGTATTCTCATAACTTTAGAAACAATAGCTTTTTCTTATGAACAGCATTCAGGACTGATTGTGAAGAAAAAATATAAGAAATAAGATTATTTCAACCCATGCAGTTTGCCTAAAATAAAAATTATTCTTTATAAATTGTAACCAAATTGACACCTGACTCAGGTATGAACCCAGGGCACCAGCCTGACAGCTCAGGGCTCAACCAACGAGGCTATGGCAGTTTTACGGATGAGGTACAACTAGAAGCAGTAGTTATTCACTGCTAGTGTAGTGAAATCGGGCCTTACTTTTAGCACAATCTTTTAAAGATTGGTTTTTCTCAAATGCTTGCAGTTTCTGCGAAATTTGCAAGACTAACTAACAAAGAACAAAAACTGAAAAATATTATTGTTTAAAGAACAATAATTCTATCATTTTTGATTGTCTTATATTCTTGGAATACCGAGAAACAGTTGTAAATTACCAAAAATAAATTTTTAGTAGTGAAGAGCTAAATGAAGTTGCTCATTTTGACACTAGATGGCACAATACTGCTTTCCAGTTTATTGAGCTTATTTCACCAAAACATTTGATAAATCTTTCAAATAATTGCATTATTATCAACTAAAATCAATAATTATTGTTGGATGACAAATATTTTCAACATTTTTAGCCACATGCTCAATTCATTTTAGTAAAATCAATAATTTATGGAGAAGTGCAATTACTAAGAACAAGTGCAAGGGTTAGGCCTACTAAGAATTTTCAGCATCTCTCGATATTTACATCCAAACATAAAGAGAAAAAATTATCCATTGCTAAAAAAGATGAAATTTGTTTATCCCCCACCATTTTCCAAATGCCCCCCACCATGCCCCTGGTTTCAAAGAGGATTATTTTTACAAACTTTTCGAATAGAAGTCTCCAGGGTTTAATCATAGACGAACCATCAAGAACTTACAGATCCCTGATCTATGGTTTAATGTTCTACCTGTTGAGAAAAATAATTTCTCAATATTTGAGTTTCTAAATCACCCCCCCCCCCCCATAGAATTTAGAGAGTAGTTCAGTATCCACCTTCGTCTTATTAAAGGTATCTTCCAACACAACATGCGTTTTTGATAGTCAATTCTCCCCACCCCACCCAAAAATGGTCAATTTATCAAGAATTTGGTATACACCAATCCACTCAGCTCAAAAGGCCCTACCAAAACACAGAACAATAAAAAAAAAACTGAAGATTCTTGAGATTTTGAACCCCCCCCCCCCCCACCACAACACCTGGGTTAATCGGGTTGGGTTGGGTTAATCGCACTTTTGTCACGGATTAAATCCCCTTTCAAACCGTCTTAATGTTGGCGGGCTAATTTAAGACTACCCGCACACAAATCAGACACTTGAATAATCGGGGGTGAATTTGGCACCCTGAAAAAGATGTGGGGCCTATGTGTTTAAGAAACACTTAGTACATAACATCGCTTGACCTACAAATAAGGAGCATTCATACGAAATAGCATGACAATTCGTCAAGGCGTTTGGCCGTAATCGTGTAACATACATACAGACAGAATGACAGACGGAACGACGAGCGGTCTAGTTAAAAGTGAAGCCTCACTTCGTTTGGTCAATCTTACTAAGAGGACAGAAAATTTCATGTTCACAAAGTTAAGATAAATTGATTCAACAAGGTAAATGGAATTAAACCGTCTAGACTAATTGTTGTCAATGATAGGCTACTACCAGTGAAAGCTTTTCATTAATTACTGTAGCTCCTCAGTCCTCTTATCTATTTTCATTAATCAATATATTTTTTCAACTTGTAATAATAATAATATGTCTCACCAATCTCCTTGGTATAATTCAACTGAACTATTCAACTCAGCCAACTGTTCTTTCAATAGTTGAAGGTTGGAATTGACAAAACTAAGCTCAAGTGCGACAGTCTCCTTCAGTTTTCTGTTTGTAGTAGCTCTGAAAATGAATATCCAAAGATTCAAGATGAAAAGAATGGAATTAATAGTTTTGGATAGCAAACAGTAATAACATTTTGAAGATCAAATAGGCTAATTATATTTTATATTAAGAAAAAAAGTAGATATTTTTACTTGGGCGACATGAAGAGCTACCGAAAATAAATATTAATTTAATTTTTACTTGAGGCAGAACCTGTTTTCGGACAGGAAATCTATCTTCTCCAGGCTTTCTTTCCAAAAAATTATGTTTTGCGTCAAGCAAGAAAGAAAAATCGAATTTCTAATACATTTTAAATAGTTCTGCGTGTTGTCCAAATGAAAATATCTAGCCTACTATCCTACTCTCAGTTCACCATGGATCAACAAATACTAAGTTTAAAAAAAATTAAATGTTGCATATTGTAAATTTATAATTTTTTGTGACTAACCTACTCTAAAAAAGATCCTGAATCACAAATGACGGTATAATTTTATTCATCGATCAAGTTGTGAATAATTATCTTCTAACTGTAGAATAGATAATCTAGAGCTTAGACACTAGAAAGTATGAATAAATGAAATTGCAAAATTTTACCAAATTGCAAAATTATACCATTTAAATCATGGATGACACCGATTTCATGTAGTATATCATTTTACAATTCTTACACCTTTATCAGAATTTATTTATTTATCTTATTAACTTAAACTAAAACTGAAACAACGAACATTATAGATATTGCAGTGGTTATGTACCGGTATGTGCAGTGGATATCAGTTATGTGATAAAATTGTGTTTTGTGTAGAACACATTTAAAATTTTCGGTGAAGATCCCCATATTACTATGGAGTAGTTCAATAATTTGATAACAGCCTGGGAATTTTTTTTAAATTTAGGAAACATCTATATCTTGAAATATCTTGCAGTAGTTCATTTCAGTTCAAGGCATGTTTCATATTGTTGATCAGTAGATCATGGTACATTAGTAAGGCATTGTTCAGGAAATAAGAACTTCCTTAAAGAAGACATTCTTAGTACAAGGATCTACAGGGATCCATCTAATCATAAGCTATGGGACAGGGCAGTTGGAGGGGTCATGTGGATGAGAAGGGTCACGTGTTTGGGAAGGTGGCAGGGGCGGGGGTCAGGTCAGGGGTTGGAGCAGAGTTAGGGGCAGGTAAGTAAGGGTTTTTTATATATTTTTAAAAAAAAATTCTCTCTGTTTTTCTCTTTTTATTATTTTTTCCAAGGTCAAGTATGTCAGAATGCCCCTTTTGTAACTACTATTGCTTGCAAAATCTAAATAAATTTGTATTGAAATAAAATATCCCATAATCGAAGTAGAACTCACTTGAACAAATTCTCAGCTCCAGCTCTTAGCCTCAATTCTTTATTGATCTCCTGGTTCAGCTTGGATCGCTTGTTTTGTAGTTTTCCTCTGCATGTCGCGACTCGAGGATCGGAGCCCTGAAAAAAGCAATTAATTAGAGAAAAAGAAATCACTAGCAAGAAAACTATTTTAGTCTGTGATGTTTTCCATGACGAAATACTTGATCTGACTCTATTAAGAGCTTCTCATCAGAAGCTGAATGCATTTCTCTAGTTCTAGAGAGTAGAAATCATAAATTTAAATGGAAATACAGTCAGTTCTGATAGTTCAAGAGGAATACTTTGAAAAAAGCATTATTGTGAAATCAGGATCCAATAGGGGGGATTGTCTAAATAAAATGGGCTAATTTTTCAAATGAGGGTATGGAGCCTGTCATTAGATTATGACAGAGTAGAGTGATACTCTAACAAGGGAGAAAAACTATTGTGAATGTGAGAACAGCATACTCAATTAAAAATGAAGTGGTACTCAAGTTGAAATACTTGATGAACGAAATACTTGATCAGACTCGATTAAAAGCTTCTCCTCAGAAGCGAAATGCATTTCAATCGTCACTTGAATAAATTCTCAGCTCCAGCCCTTAGTCTCAATTAGGTACACTGTCAGTTTTCTGCTTATAACTCTAGAACAGGGGTTTTTGTGGGAAGTTCTTCAATTAAAAATGAAAGCTCACTAAATTGACTAAGACTTTTTTCTCGTGCATAGTTACAAAACATCTCACGGTTTCCGAGTTACAAGCTCACAACAATGGACAATTTTCCAAAACACCTAAGTTTTCAAAATATTTTCATGTATTGCAAGTGGATATTCCCGAAGAAATTGATCTAGTTCAAAAAACGGCACTTTTTGGTCTAATCTCATTGGCTGGTATGTAGCATAGTCAGGCTTAGTAATAACAGTGATGGTTCTGTCTAGTGGACCCCCATGGAAGATTTTCTGAAAACGCTAGTGTCTATTGTTAAATGCGAAAACTAAAACTTTTTTTCAAAATTTATCCATAGAATCCTCAATACTCAGAATGGGCTGCATTACAGGGATGCCCAACTGGAGGACATCCTGTACATGAGAACATATTTCAATTTTATATCAGTCTGCCCACTGAAAGTTTTTACATGTAATTAATTATGTGGAGCCCAAACTTCACTAAAAAAAGCTGGAGAATGCATTCTAAAGACCTTTTAAAACGACTAATTTTTCCCGGGCCATCCCCCGATCACTAATTTATGAGCTTGGTCCTCATCTGGCAACATAATTTACTAAGTTATTGAATAGGAAATTTCAGTTAAAAGTACACAATAAATAATTGAAATACCCCTTCTATCAAGACCAACATTTCACATGAAAAATATTATTCTGCCGTTGCAGGTACAAAATATTAAATAATGATGAATATGGTGTCATTTTGGCGGGGGGACGGTGACAAGTTAAAATACCGCCTCAGGTGCAATAAGACCTTCATTCCGGGTTTCCAGCCTGGAATTTTTGTATTATTATTCAGCACTGCAACTCACACAACCACAAATCTGTCTCATGTGGAAATCATCGGTAACAAAATCAACGTTACTTGTGAATAATATTCATAGTAAAATAATAAATAACTTGAAACATTTGAATTTGAAATTCCAATGAATTGGAAGTATAAAGTAAGAAAATTCCAGCAATAGGCCTATGTTCAAAGAACAATTCACTGAGTGTGGCTGTTTGTGGTTGCGTGAGGTTGAAATGCCCTTAACCTTGCCAAGCTTCCTCGTTTTAATGACCTCATCTTGTCCAATGGGAAACACGCATCCTCGGCTTCAGGAGGAAGTCGTCGTCTTTGTAATCGCAGACAAACATCTCAGGCTTTTCTGTGCACTTCATTTCCCTCAAGAAACAATGGACAGAGGTACTCTTCTTACTATTCCTTTAACACTATGTCCCCCTTTCCATCTCTTCCTTTTTTTCTACTACTTCTTTTCCTATCTTCTCTCCTTCTTTTTTACTTCTTATTTTTCTGTCCCTCTCCTCTTCATCTTCTTCTTTTCCTCATAATTTAATTTTTCTTCTCATTCTTCTCTTTCTTCCTTCGTAGCCGTTGTCTGCGGTCTTCGAACGCAGTCAAGTTCAACGTCTGAGCGGTTTACTCGGGTCTATGGGAAGTGGAAAGAAATTGTGATGGAAGGGGAGAGGGCTAAGATGGGAGCAAGAGCCTGTCGTTGGAGAATTTATAAATTTGTTCGATTTTTTTATTACTATCGATCCTGTATACAGTGTTTTGCAGTTACCAGTACTTTGTGAACTTGTAATCACTAATGAAGCTTGATAAATAATTCACTAAAATAATAAAACAAGTTCATAGGTACAAAAATGCTTTGTTACAGAATAAAGATAGCTGAAGTTGTCAGTTAGCCCCATCAGCTTACTCATTCTGGAACTTGTTGTCCTTTATTTTTCTTGTAACCTGGTCAGGTTAGGGTCAGGTCAGATTTTGGTCTTGTCCAACAAATTAATAGCCGAGAAGACTTTTCATAACACTAGGATTCAATGCAGTAGGTATAAGTCATTTGAATGTCGTCAAAAAATATTTTTTAAACTACTAAATTTTCCTATTGAAATAATGTAAAGGCTCATTAGTCATTGTGCCCTGAAACCAGGGGTGCCCACCCCCCCTAAGCCTCATGACGCTCATGAAAACATAGTTATGAAAAATTACTAAATTTTTAGTATTTACTTAGTAGATTTTGCTATAGCAGTTCTTACTTATTAGTAAGCAGTTATCGTAAAATGCATGAAAAACAGTAACAGTTTTAAGTCAAACATTTTAAAGTTGTAGGCTGTGACCATCTACAAGTTAGCTAGGCACCTTCTAAGCTTGTTAAATCTATCTCTTTAAACCCTACATAGCAGTTTTTGTCTTTGGGATGAGGAAACAGAAAACCTTTTAATTATTTCTTCGTTAGAAATAGACTCAAGTACATCTTTTTCTGCAGCTAGAACCATTAGATTGGACAACCATGAGTCTCCCATCTGAGTCTGTTTTTGATAATTTTAACTCGACTCATTGCTCTTTCCGCTGATCAACTAGTAATTGTTAAAAGGAGAGTGAAGTTATATGAACCACTTTTGGAGCACTGGCTTAGCATCTCGCTATAATAGTATAATAATAATTATAAATATATTGTCATTAATTGATATTCTATCTGGCGACTTCGTAATATATTTTTGAATGTCGTTAAACACGGTGTCAATCAACTTTAACCCCCCCCCAAAACTTTTTTGGAACCCCCAAGAATTTCAATGACGCAGTCTGCGTCATAGCCCCCCCCCCCGTCCCTGTGGGCACCCCTGCTGAAACAATAGATTATTTATTAACTTTTCTTCAGTTGGTTGAAATTCCTTTTATTATTATTCTGTCTGGCTTGCCAGAAGCATACGTAGGGAGGAACTGTTGAGATTTGATTCGTAGCAGTTTTGAGTTATCTTTAATTGTTATTCGAATTGTAAATTCAAGTATATTGTTAGAGAAGTATTCATTGTAGGTTGTTTGAGTTTGTTTATTAATTGATTGTAATTACTGTCAATTTATTTAGTTGTGTTAAAGTAGAGTTCTTGATTTGTAAACTAGTGCCATAGTAATTATCAGATTCAATTTATTTGTGATTTATTGGTGTTATTCAATAAATTTCAGTCTCATTTTGTAAAAGTCGTTTTATTACAAATGAATCCCATAACCCACGGTGGAAAAATGTTACAATACTGTTGTCGATTGCCGGCCTCGGTGTCTCCACCAGTTGGGGCGATCGCCTCTGATTAGATAAGAATCTGACAGTGCTGTTTCTCGAAGTCTTGAGTTTGAATCTCGTTCAGACTTTGATGCTCCACCTTTTAATCATCCAACTCATTACTCACGCACACATCTCAAGACTTATGTGTTCATCATCTGGGGGGCAAATTATATTTTGGCAATTAACAAATAAAAATTAATCAAACCCGATTATGACACAAGTATAATTTAGAAATATTTAATATTAATATGTCAGCCGCTCTTACATGAAATTTGATTTCCCAGTCTGGAGAGAAATCAAAATTTTAGCTCATCTCCCTCCTTTTTATCCGTTAATTTGACGCCCTCAAGAATTTGAGAAATTTCTGGACGGTCGCCCAACTTACCTATCAGATAGTGGACCCACGGTCTTGCATCAATGTTCATGCCTTGGCGTTTTGGCCCCTTTGTATGCTAAAATGTTGAAAAGCTACTTGCTACAATGCTGTAACTCTAGTTTCCATTATTTCAGTTCGACTTTGGCTGTCGCGCCCCTGAAAGCCTTGCCTCCCCCCTCACCATGGGCTACTTCCGTGCCTATATTTTATTGATATGCTACTGTTTCTGACTGAATCAAGAAATTGACTATAAACAGTACACACATATCCATAATTAGTTTTAATTATCACTCCATGTCTGATGTTAAATTAGGATGCTTCATTTTTAAACTTTTTTAAAGTTCATTTTTTAAACAAATTATTTTTGTTTATTTTACGACCGATTTAAACCCCAAAATTTTGGGGCACGTTCCCCGCTCGCCCATCCCCTCACCCAGCTACGTCACTGTGCAGACACATGGAAGCTATTCGAACTATGTTCTCTACTGGAAGTAGCCCAGAACTGCAATGCTGCTCTAGATTTCACTCATACATAGTTGCAGAATTTCTTCGGTGGGCTGGACACACTAATATGAGTTTCCTAGTTCAGTGGGAAAGCAATCTCTCAGTATTCCACTTCTATGCGTAGTCACTCATTTACAAGTAAATTGGAGAGTTCCAAGCAAGCCTGAAGCTGAAGAGATTTTCTTTACTGGTACAGTATATAACCTCATTATCTGATTGGCCGCTATTCCTGATAATGCATCGAGTTCTCGTGAAAAATTATGTGACTTACAAACCTTTACTCTCATCTTCTACCATTTTTATAGCAATCTGTTAGAAAATCATAGTGATTATGAGTACTTTACTCAGTTTAATTAAGCAATTTAAATTTCAGTTGTTGTTTGGAAACTTTGTTTCCTAAGCTTATTATGGCTCATTCTAAGGGTATGCCAGAAAACTGAGAAAAGTTAATAATTATATCCAATTATAGTGATGATTTTCTCTGTTGGTGAATTTCTTGAATTGTCTAAAGATTCAGAAGATTTTAGAACCAGGTATTTTCAATTTTTCGACATAATGATCCAGAATATAATTGGATTTTCCAACATCTGTATCGTGTTAACAGGATATTTAATTTAAGCTTGTATTTTCCAAAAATCTCAATTACTTCGGTTCGAGAATCTGATTTTTAGTAATCATTTCTAACAATATTTGTTTTGTATTTGACAAAACGTCACACTACCTACCCTACGTCACCAACCCTGGAGCATATTGGACGCTGAGATTTCAACGTGATCTAAGTTTTAATATTACTATATCTAAGTTGATAAAAACCAGCTGTTTAATATAAATATACTTTAATGTGAATCTTGGATCAACTATAGAAGTGTCAACTTTGAAGAGTGAATTATGAATAATAAATTACTTTTTCTTGCAATGCTTCAAATGAGCAAGAGACTTGTGCGTGAGTAATGAAGTGAATAATAATACAATAAAGTTATGTATGGTTAATCTACAGTTCTAGGTGGGTTCCGAGTCACCGCGTAATGATAATAAAGCAGTTGGCGTCATGGTATAACTAGAAAGCGTCTTGATATCTTGTGAGTATTGTGAGTATTGTGAGTATCTTGTTACGTACAGTTAGCTTGCTTTCTACTTAAGAGATGAAATCAAGCACGTAGCCAGGGAGGGCTTAAGGGGCTTCATCCCCTCGCGAAATTTTTAGGAGTAGGCCTATTTGGTTATACCCGCCCACCAGTATAGGACTAACCCGGTTTCAGCCCCACCCGAAAGAAAATCCTGGCTATGTGTTGGATGAAATGTTTGATTTTCAAACAATAACTCAACCATCACTGGCAAATAAACTTCGTAAATAATCTAATATAAAAACGACACTGTATTTCAATTTAATATATTGTCTCTACTCACTTATATATTGGAGATCCTGGAGGGATGCATTTCACTTCAATATTTCCAATATGAGTGAGTAAAGACAATATATTAAATTGAAATACAGTGTCGGTTTTGATATTAAATTGTTCATCAAGTATTTCGTCATTGAAAACATCACAGACTTCGTAAACAGTTTCACTGTTTTCAAAATGTTAAATTATTTGATCGTTGCTTCGTCAACGCAGACGTCTGCGTGCATTCTTATCATTGCTTGCTAAAATACTTGAATGAGTGGTTTGCTAAGAGAAAGACACAAGGAACAACTATAAAAAAAAGAGATACCAAGCTTAAAGGAGCGGCTTGTAACTTTCACTCTTACAACCGGTCGATCGTTCACTTACTGTAGCGAGTGGTTCATAGCTTTGAGTTCAGGTAATAGGAGACGAAGCCTTTGGGCTAATAAGCTTTCGGCGTTAGGCTTTGCAGGAAGACCGACTAACATCAGACAAGGAACAGATCTTAATGAAGTAGAATTGAATGTTGATTTTTATGTTGAGCAAGTATTTTTGGGCGCATGCCTGTGTACTTTCCCATATCTATAAAGACAGAAATAAATAATAGGCTATAAGAAATAAGAAATGCGGGATCCAATTCCTCTTTTGGCTATCATTTTAACAACCGTTTATTCATACATCATTTTTCTTACACAAGATGGATTCAAAATAAATTAAATGATTGAGAAATGAATAGAAAGTGGGAAAAAGACATGAAAAGAGAAAATTATAGATTGAAAATTAGTTGAAAGATATAATTGGAAAAGGAGAAAGGGCAGTATTCCCAAAACGATGAGTCTCGATCAACTAATAGGTAGAAGAAATAAGCATTCTTCCAATACCAATACTGGTTAACCAATATTGGTTATTTTACCAATATTATTAATTATAATAATTTCATTATTATCATCTTCAATTTATTATATTATATTCTAAATCTATCAATTTGAATGTTTGTGAAAATGTTCAAAACAAAACTTTTCGGATAATTCTTTAGATATTGGTCTGGGAGGTGCTCTGCCCCCACTATTTCTTTCCCAAGGGGTGCTACCGAAATTTATTTATTCATTCATATTTCTTCGACCTACTAGGTGGTCGCGACCCATCAACTAGGGAACGCTACCCTATTTCCTCTTCCAATTCTATGTTTAGAATTCCTTCAACTAATTTTCAATCTATAATTTTCTCTTCTCATATCTTTCTCCTATTTTCAATTAATTTTTCAGTTTTCCCATTTTCCAATCTAATTCAATTTTTATAGCCTGAATGCACTCGATGGCGCAATACCCATTCTTCTAAATTTCCATTCTAGTGAAAAATTATTTTTATTTACTTATGATTACATCGTGAACAGGAAATGATGGAAGGAGGACTACGGAGATTGAGTGGAAAAAGATAAGTAGGATTAGACGGTAGATAACGAATCTTTGTTTTACAGAGAGTCCAGTGTAGTGTACCGTTAAAAAGTCACTAAATCGTGATGGAGTAAGTAGAAAAATAAAATCCTAGGTAGAGAGAGAGAGGAAGATTGTGTAAAGAAGGAGAAGAGAGAGATAGAATAAGCGTGAGTCCAATGAATAGGCAAGGAAGGAGAGTCTTTCCTTCTTTTCAGAAACGGCAACTTCCTTTCAATGAGTGTCCTCCGGAAGGAAGGAAGAGCGCAGATACCGTTCTTCTGGCCTCCTTCACCAAACAATTTCCTTCTTTTTATTCAATTGCTTCTTTTTTACATATATATTTTCCCTCCCTTTGTTCTGGACCAATATGAGTTGCTGTATAAAGAAATTGAAAGACGAAAAAATCCATAGAAAGGAATGATCCTATAGCGAGACTCATTTCTGTAGAAATAAGACAAAAATAGGTAAAACTTAAAATTTCTTAGGTTCATTATTTTGTGAAACTTATTCAAATCTTTTTGCTCCAAGTAACTTCAGTAGAGATAAAGTTGAAATTCATTTTCTAGACCTAAAAATTCTGAATTGTTTGTTGAAAATGCTGTAGTTGTAAGAGAATAGTACAGTAGTAAAATAAAAATGCAGTACTAAATGTGTACAGTAGTGAAATACTTTGTACCAGCTTGAAACCTTCCCCAATAGAAATATTTTTCAATTAATAATGAGAAATAGACCCTTAATAAATCGAGTCCTAAATCGGTATCAGTTTAGAGCTAATGTAAATTTGGTATTTCTATGGAACCTTTTCCAACTGTAGTCTGTGAGCTGTGATAATTTTTTTTTTTTTTTTTTTTTTTTGAGGATGAAGCCCACATAGGTCTGAGACCTGTGCGTGGGTAATGAGTTGGATGATGGTGAATGATGAGTTGGACCTACAGTTTTAGGTGGGTTCCGAACCACCGGGAAGTGATTTTACAGCAGAGAACAGTGTCTTTTTTGCTGGCCAATCTAATCGGTCACCGTTACAGCAGGACCTACGAGAACGCAGCTTATCTATCTGATTGAACAGATACCTGCTACGGCTCGCGGCTATCATTACCCCCAGTTACACAAACGTCTTATCATAACATGCATGCTACCACTCGTATGTGATCTATTTTTATCGTGAATAAAGGTACCTATATCAGCTGAGCTTAAAAATGATTTTTCCAGCTTGCATGCATGGTTTGCATATAATTTGCTCGACAAATCTTATGTGTTTGTCACTGAACTCCTCCTAAACGGCTGGACCGATTTGGTTGAAATGTTTTGTGTGTGTTCAAGTGGATTCGAGAATGGTTTAGATTCGCAAATCAGGACACAAAAAGGACAAATCTATCCTTAAAGGAAAAACTGATAGAATTCAACAGGTTTTAATCATATGGCAGGCCCCTTAGCGGCGTTATTTACGCTATCTGGAATGCTAAGACTTTGCATGTACCATGTAGTCGGAGCCTTGCAGTCATTATGCAATGTAATTATGTCGGGTTGACATCTGTTACCCAATGCAGCTAGAAATATAAAATTTGAAATGTAGCCTCAGTGGGAGGTGGCGAACAATAACATTAAAAACCTAGCTTCTACTATAATAGTCATAGGAGGTTTAAATTTGAAATGTTCCTTCATTCTGAGGTGGTGAGTGAGAAAACAACTAAGGAGGCCTCTCTGATCAGCTGTAAGCTGTATCTTGTACACTAGTAACCATAATTACTATATCAATTAGTCAAGGTGAGGCTTGATTTTGATGTGAAAGGAACTCTTGTACACTATAAAAAGCTTTATCAACTAAATATTTTTTCAATTGTTTTTTTTTTAATACGGTGCTTCTATATTTTCAAGACACTTTAAAAACTGCGGTAGCTTGCTGTAGAGGTTCCTAACAATATAACTAACTTAGGTTTTTGTTTGAATAAGCTACAATTGCGATTCACCAAGTGATAATCTCCTCGGCTTCTTGTATTATAATCATGTAAGTCAAGATTTTGGTCGATTTCATTCTTTTTTACATATAAAGTAGCTAGCTACATACACATAATTATAAGCATGATACAGTTAGGAGACACAGTCTTTTGAGCAACGGCCGACATGAATCTAATCTATTTACTCTTTCCATACACTGAGCAGCTTTTGTTTGGATCTTAAACAACCTATCAAGGTTTTGTTTTGATAAATTACTCCATACTAAGACAGCATACCTAATATGTGCCCATATGTAAGAGCCCATGGTAAGCTGTAAAAAGTAGTTTTTTATCATTTAATATAGCAAGCTATCGCAGGACAAATACTCCAGATGAAATTTCACAACATATTCTCTCAATGTACGAAGCCCAGGTCAATCTTCTATCCAACTAAACTCCTAGAAATGCAATGTTTTCTTCCTGGTCTAGTTGATTATCGTTTACTAATACGTTTATAGCCCTATCTTCATTTGAATGAAGCTTTACCCACCCGCAACCGCACCTGCGTTCCGTGTGCATCAGGCCTTACTCGCCCAACACTCCTCAATCAAAAGGGGCTTATGTTTGAAAAAAAATCAAGAGCACTTTTGACTCAATTTTCATTGCTTAGTCTTTGTCAATCATTTATGATAGAAATCGCAAAAATCAATATTCGCTAAGCTCCCTAGAAATCACTCCTTTTAAAGGATTGCTAACCCCTAATAAAGGGTTAGTATGCATTTTTGGAGTAGCTCTTAATTTTTTATTCACCTCCAATTATGTAAAGTAATAATCATTCATTAGAAAGCTCAACTTTTGTTCACTTCCCCTTTATTTTCCAGTGAGATTTGAATAATCACCCCTAGCTTCAGAGGATTATATAAAAATAAATTCAAATGAAAATCTCCAGAGATCTTATGCTCTACCTGACAAAAAGGAGAATTTCCCAGTTATCCCAATTTTTGAGTTTTTTTTTTCAATTTTATCACTCCCTCCCACTATTTAAAGAATAGTTCTAATGAAATATAACGAAAATTATTAACCAAATGTGTTTTTTAAGTCAATTTTCCGCACCTTTACCCGAAAAGGGTAGGGTCAATTTATTTCATCAAGAATTCAGTATAAACAATTCCACTCAGCTCAAAAAGCCCTACCAAAACAAACAAAAAAAAAAAAAATAAATTCGATAAATCTCAATATTGAAGATTTTGAACTCACCTCTTTTCCCTCTTTTCCCCTCCACGAGTTAATCGAATTCTTGTAACAGATTGAATCTCCTCTCAAATCGTCTTAATATTGATTTAAACCGATCTACCCACACCCAAATCAGACTCTCCAATAATCGGGGACAAATTGGGCACCCTAAAAAATGGGGGAAATTTCTTGAAGAAACTTTGAGCATACATCGCTTGACCTAGAAATAAGGAATATTCCTGCAGTTTTATGACGGTCGATCATAATTGCGTGAAAGACGGACAGAATGGCAGACGAAATGACTGTCAGTAGAGTTAAAACTGAGACCACATTACGTATTAATTTAATGAGACCACATTACATTCAATTAATTTGTATAATTATTATATGTATCATAAATTAGTTATATTCAGTTATAAATTAAATAATTCAGTGAATTAACTGATATCAAGGCAATTAGATGACACAAGGTGATGTCCCCTCGCATTTCAGCTCATTTGTAGAGCAGTGTCAGCTGATGAAGTGACGTAATGTGGGTTTCTTTTCATGATTTTGTCTTTCTTTCACGTGTTAAATTATAGAATATATGTAATTTTCAAGAAACATGGTATATTTAACTGTTAATCTATAACATTTTCGATACGATCATACAGTTATTAAATACAGAACACTCGAGAATTTTATAGCATGTACATCATATCAAGGATAGTATTTCTCCAATAGAAAAGGAGGCCAAGGTGTCTCGGTCACCCCCATACAGTTTATACATTGTAGAAGTCTGCATTCTGTAAAATGCATCTAGGCAAATTTCTATTCGCAATTCAAGGAATTGGGGATAAAATAGATTTTGGATCACAAGCGTGCTTCAACATTTATTTACGCTCACAACCCATTAGACCTGCTCTTATTAGAAGGACAATTGAAATAAATTGATGCGCATAAAGTCATGCATTAATGGAAGATGGTATAACCGTAATTTTTAAAGTTGAGTGAAGCAACTCATAGCGGGACTCACAAATAAATCAGAAAATAATGAGGGAACATGACGAAAACGAGAGAATAAGCAAGTGAGAGACGTAGAATAGAGGAGAATGATATGAAAAGCTTATTGAGTGATTGAGACAGAATAGCGGTCTAATTGCTCATTACAATTGTTCAACAATACTGTTCGCTATAAACAATCACAGTTCCCATGAAATCCAATTTCAGCGTTCTTTTCTTTAGAAACATTGCGGCTTTTTCATGTGTCGAAGGCCCCATGCCGGTCGAAGTATAATGCGTCTGACTGTAGTCTGTAGCAGAAGAGTCCAATCATATTACATTGTGCAACACCTGAATTTCCCATAGAGGCAGCAGCGCACAATCCGGTGATGCTAATTTATTTGCGAGCTAGATTTGTAAGATAAAGTAGGGCTCCCACTGCTGCCAATGTATGAAATGCTAATTTACCCAATGATTAATGTGGGAGAAGGGAATTTGGTACCTCATTCAACATGGAAATTCTATTTGACAAGTAGTAGATATAATAATAATATGTCATATACATTAGTAGATATGGCAAGTAGAAGAGGATTTTGAAAAAATCATAATGTCACAGCAACATTTATTGATTTATTATGACAGCGGTTCCCAAACTTTTTTCTTCTGCGTACCCTTTAAACCATATTTTACAGTCCTAGTACCCCCAAAGTCCTAGCTACTTTTTTACTTTACTATAACAATATTATGGAGGGTTTAATACCCATTTATTGCAATATTTGAACAACATGTCGACACCTATGAATGGGAATTTAGCTAAAGAAATAAAATAATAGGTAACACAATAATTTCTGCTGAACACAGATTTTTTTTATTTAGGACATCGAATGTAGTATGTTTAGAGATGAATATTACAATTTAAATTTTAAAGTGTTATTAAAATATACATAGAAGTGTCAGAATAGAATACATATAGATAGAATAGTCGCACAACAGAAAATGCTCACCACTAGCATAGAACAACCATTCCTTATGTCTATGCCAGTCTATGCCACTAGATAATAAACAATCCACCATTATGGATTATTTTTTGCGTACCCCCAACTAGGACACTGTGTACCACTAAGGGCGTACGCGTACCCCAGGTTGGGAACCTCTGTATTATGACATTTATTATTCAGAAGTTAACGTTCATTATTTATTTATTCTTTAAATAAATCATTTATTGCTTGGCTGAACTGAGCTATCATGGAGTGCTGTCATTGGCCGGCTGTCTACTGAGGCCTGTCACACCCAGTTGTAATAAAGGGAAGAGCTACTTACTGTGTGATTAACATAATATGAAATATAACAAACGTAATGTGATACAGTTATAAACACTTATCTTATAGTATACAAATACATTGCAGAACTTAAACAGTGCAATAAAAATTAAGCAATGACATGAAAATAATGAATGGATGATTAGAATGAATGGTTGATAAGTGAATGTTTGAATGAAATTAATGGTTGAAAATGGCTATTCCCGCTTTACAAAAAAAAAAAAAAAAACAAACATTAATCCTTTACTAACTGACGTATTTGAAAACGCTGGATGAAATTCGTTATTACTACAGACACGGCACTGAGTTTCAGTTACGGACACTTCATCTACATGGTACCATTTTATTCATATGTTTTTATTGTTTTAAAATGCTTTCGTAGAATAATAATTGACAAACAATGAGTACGTTCGTTACTGCAAGTGATAAGGGAACATTATTATTAATAGTGAGAAAAGAGTTACAAATTCATACCCGTCAATACAATCTACGTATGATTAAGTATTCGCCCTGATAAGCAGTAGATTTTAGGCTTCGAAACTCACTCAGTCTTGTTCTTATCATCGGCGGATCCAGAAAAAAAATTTGGGGGTGGCTGGTAGTACCTGATGATTGAAACCATAAAGAAATACATTAATCTGCTGGGATTTCAGAAATAGCTGACCTGGAGAAATCTGTGATGACAGTCAAGAAGTAAGATCTTCAGAAGCAGTCAATTATTCTCCTTTAGCATACTGGACTGCCTACCTATGCTGAAAAGACACAATTGGAAGACTACCAAATGCTGCTCGGGTCAGCAGCCAAGTTCCAGGGGTGTTCATCAGTAACAATTGAGGTCCAAGTCCTGAGGATGAAGATCAGAGGTGGAGCGATGGCAATTATTCATCCAATCTCATCAGCAGAATAGTGGAGTTTAGTGAGTTGTGAAGGGGTAAATGACAAACCCTGATGCTGACAAATTCAGACTCTGACAGATCGACACTAAAATCCAGTATCCTTTTGATGTTGTCAGGAATTGTTGCATCTGTGCATAAATGAAATTGTCTTGTTTCTTCATTTACGTTTGCGACAATAAAATTCCTGACAACTTTGCTAACCACGTTGTTTTTGGCAGTGACTGTACTCCCTACCTGACTTCCTATCTACCTCTGTAGATATCGTTGATTTTATTGATGCTTCATTATTCTAAACGTACTACTGTATGACTATATCAGTAGTTTGTAATATTTTTTTTGTAACTGAAAATATCATGCTAAAAAGCGATAAATTGATTTCTCACTGAAACTAGAGACTGTGCATCTGATATCTACCATTGACTTTCAAAAACCACAACCATATTTATATTTATATGACAATTATAATCATGAGCATATGTTTAAGTAATTTTTACCAACTGAAACATTCTTTATCGTTCTCGAGCTCGGGGCAACAAATTACTCTTCATTCTACTTCTCGTTCTCGAGACAGCTGACCCTCTATCTCAGGAAAACTATTCCCTCAATTTCGGACAATCATTCTCGATTTTGGTACAGTGAAAAAAGGTACTGAAAATGTTTTTTTCAACTCAGCTGTTACGGTCAGTTGGGCAGTTGCCTTCATTTATTTATTCAACCGTTCAGGTAAATAATTATTTGTGAACTTTCTGCTCCACACCAGCTAATATATAGCTACTGATATAGGCTGTATTGTGACCGAATTCCACTCCAGACTCACTCCTTTATAAGGGTCTGAAACTGCTTTGCGGCTCATATTTCAGACGAGTTGGACGGTTTGAGTGATTTTTGGTGCCATACTGTTGAGTTCTTGGGTATTTTATTTGATGGACGGTTGGAGTGGTCAGCACATGCGGAAAGACTGTGTTCCAGGATCAACTCGGCTTCTTTTTCTTTGCGAGTGCTTAAGAACACCTTGAGTTTCAATTCACTCCTGACAGTTTATTATGGCTATCTCTTCCCATACCTCAAATATGGTTTCACGGTGTGGGGAGGATCCAGATGTGCAGAAAAGGGTTTTAAAGTGCAGAAGAAAGTGGTGAGAATAATTTTTGGGAAACAACCGCAAGATTTCCATGTCGTGAACTCTTCCGCAGAGGTCAAATACCCACGCTGCCATCACTGTGCATTATGGAACTCTGTACCTACATCCACAAAAACGTTGGTAAATTTAAGCGTTATAATGAGTCCCATAATTATAATACTCGGCAATTGGCTTTACTATCGGTGGCGGTTCACAGGACTAGCTTGTTCGAAAAATCCCCTCAGTACATTGGGCCAAAAATTTATAACTTGCTCCCACAAAATATAAAAAATTCAGATAACATTGAGCACTTCAGAGGATTATTGAGGAAACTGCTGCTGGATAAGGCATATTACTCAATTTTAGAGTTTCTTGAAGAATAATTTTTTGAGTGTTGACTCATCCTCTGTTTGGTTTATACCAAATGTTTTTAGGATGTAATTATATCTCATCTTTAAATGATGTATTGAAGGGTTCATTTATCAAACAATTTCTGGAGGAGGACTCCTCCCTTCACATTATGGGTGAGTGACTCAAGTCAAAGGTGAGCCCTCCTAGAAAATTTCATATTTTCCAATGATATGAATAAATAGTTATAATTCAGGGATAACTATAAAATTCGATTAACAGTCAAGCTTTAGAAAATCTTGCGATAAAATGCACTTCTCCCTACCGATCCAATTGATAGTTATGATGGTTGCGCAAGATTCTATACACCTCTTCAGAGTGGTGAGTCTGCTGTATTTATTACGTTCTGTTCAAATGAATAGAGATTAACGAACTTTTTCTTCCGCAATAAGTCAGTGAAAAGACAACTTAATTGAATAGTATTGGCCGCGGGGCTCTCACATGAATCTTACGCGGTAGGTCCCATTCGATACCTTCAATTAACCGCCTCAGAAAAAGTTCATTGTGTAATTGATTGAAAATTGCAAGTTACATACAACTCTATTAGAGTTCGAGGATGGATTTGGAGCATCGATAATTACAGGTCAGGTCCAATGGCTTAAATTGTTTTTTTTTTAATGCAATACAAAATATTATTCATTACTCTGTTAGGGTTACTCTCTAGCTCGAAAAAAATCTCATTCCATTTTGAAAGTGAATTCCTCTTCTTTCAGTTCCATTGAAAAAAATTATCAATTACGAACAACGATCACCCTTCACCCTTGATGTTGGAAAAATGGAGTTGGTTAATCAATAGGCAAGCAATTAGCCCATTCATAGCCCATATTCTTTCCATTTTAAGCTATTAAATCATCCTATTCCTTCTGCATCCATTTACTCAAACTCCCAACTATCCATATTTCCTCCTGACTTTTCAGATTTGCATCTTTCATCCTAGATATTTGGCTGTTTCTAGAAATTTTCAAGTCAATATGTTCTTGTACAAGGTCATATTCACTTCCAAGTGATTTTATCCTTCAAGGGGTTCAAAAAATTGAACATTTCTCTGGACATGCTCGAGTTTTACAATGTGCGTACAATTTAGAAATGTGCGTAGTGATCCTATAGACTTTTTCACTCATTCTTTTTTTTCTGAGGATGAAGCCCACATAGGTCTGAGACCTGTGCGTGGGTAATGAGTTGGATGATGGTGATTGATGAGTTGGACCTATAGTTTTAGGTGGGTTCCGAACCACCGGGAAGTGATTTTACAGCAGAGAACAGTGTCTTTTTTGCTGGCCAATCTAATCGGTCACCGTTACAAACAGGACCTACGAGAACGCAGCTTATCTCTATCTGATTGAACAGATACCTGCTACGCCTCGCGGCTATCACTCCCCATTCTTTCTTTGATAGTTCATTTGCTCTATAGAATAACTGAATTAATCAGTACTCTTATTTTAAATATTATTATCTCAGACCACCTTCTCTATTTCTCTGAACTCATAAATAATCATTTAAGAAACTCTCAGTTTAAGAAGACTGTGTCTGAGATCGCCGTCCTAATTCCAAAAGGACAGTTTGTCAATGAAATAACTAAAGTTTTTTATGAATCCTAGAAATATTACCACCTAGTTCTACAAATTTGTTTCGACAATCACACCACAATCTCAATCAAACTAGAATTTGATTCAATCTTCATACCCTGCAAAGAGATCGAGTCCAAACTCTAAACAAAATGGAAGCCTCTGATCCACACGCTAGCGTAAAAAAATATCCAGAAATGGTTGATTAATAAAAAATTGACAAAATGGGAACCAACAGATATGGTAATGAAGAAAATAAATGTTCATAGTTCTATGTATTTTTTCTGCTAGACAAGGAGGGGTTTGGTAAGATTCACTTTGACTTTCTATTTTCACTTCCACTGTGCATGCAGACAATACCTATAGTTATACATACACATCTATATACCTGAATACCTGTATAGTACGTGCTCTGCTTCACACCTTCCAGGGTGTACCCCATGGTGGAATGATGTATCTCCCCACCATGAGTGTACCCCCTCACATATCAATGCAGACACTCCGCCTGTATTTAGAATTCGTAGACATTTTACGTTATACTTACCAAATAGAGGCCATTCAAAATATTAGATGTTAATTGGGTATTTCAATTATTCTTAAAAATATAATTATGAGCTTTACGTTAAACAATACTGTAAATTTTTCTATTGAAAACAGATGAGAAATCTGACAGAAATCTCAAAAATTCTCATAAAACAAAAAACTATCGCATTGTATCTACCGAATTATAGCATCAAGTAGGCTATACACGCAAGAAATATTTGGGTGGTATGCCAAATAATTGAAAGGGTGGGTGCATCATGGAAATACATGTGAAAATAATAGTAAAACTCATGCAATCTCACCTTATTAGCAGCTCTATTTTGAGCCCTTAGGACAGCTGCTTGGGCCATATTCCTTATCCAAGTGCAAAGTAATTGTCCAAAAGGAAAATGAAGCTGATATTCACTAAATTTTGAGAACCTTCTTAGGAATGATATAATACTTCCAAAAATTTTACAATAACTGATGCGGTGTTTTTATTGGTGCTGTGAATTAATTTATTTTAATGTTTATCATCAGATATTTTATAGCAAGAATTTATTATTTTTAAAAATCAAAATACTAGCACTACTAATTTAAAATCAAAATACGAGCACTACTAATTCGCGGAACAACAATCACTACAACCTTAATATCGTGTGTAAGAACGCGTACTGATATATCCAGTTACACTGCCTTTCACAAACTCAATTTCCCCTTTTTCAATCTCTAAAATTCCCTTTTACTGTCAGAATTTCCCCATACCGGTTCGCTCCATACCAGAAGCTCCACTTTCTTCTCATTTTTTAGGGCTCCGAACTCTTGTAACTATGTTTCATGGTTTTAAACTCCGACAACGCGAAATTTACCTTTCAGCCATGGGAATTCCCATCCTTCAGCGACCTGTGTCCCGTTACTGGGAAACAGTACCGGGCCCGTTCGCTGGCCAATAGAGCAACTATTTGTCTGTTCTTTTTTTCAAATTGGTTACCTATTTTAGGCTTTGTTCGGAAATTAGGGAAATCGTATAACCTCTAATCTGTACAAGAAAAAATAAAACAAGAACAAGGTTCTTGAACATTACACTCAATTTTAACCAATCACAAAGATCATAGAATTAAGTCTAATTCTATGCTGTGTATTAATTGTAATGTAATGTTACGGGTTCTATTGGTACGGTTACACTGGACACTCCGAATTGGCAACTACTGTACTTGCATTGTAATGTAATGTTATGGGTTCTAATGCTACGGTTACACTGGACACTCCGAATTAGCAACTACTTGCATGAAGTTTCACTAGTGTAAACAGATTTTTTATTTTTCCCTGCTTAGTGTATGTGCCATGCGAGAAGTCTTGACGCTCTTGCACAGACGAAAGCCACAGGCGCCGGACAGGTCAGTGGAACTGATCAATTTGTGAGAAACTTGAGTAATGCACACAGATTTTGCGAGAGCGGAGTGCAACCTTTATCCAATACTAGTCCAACACACTTGAATATTGCTATTTGCTTTTGCTAATGTAAACACAATCCCATTTCTTAGAATCTTGCCACAACTTGTGTCAGGATTTCGATCACTGCTCGAAAACTGTGATACTTCCACTTGAAAACTCTCCACAAAACTAAAAAAAACATGAAACTTGCGATATTTGATTTTTTTAAAGCTTTATGGTATTCTACTTCTCTTGTGTATTCAGCAACTTGAATTTTTCTTCTAGCATGAAATTTAAGAGTTTTATCAATTAGTCTTTTAATTCTGTCAATTTCTACGAGCTGCTACCTTTACCCTATACTTCTTATCAAATCTTGAATAAACTACAAAAGTTGAAACTTTTTTCAGTTTTTCAACAATATCTCCCAAACTATGGCTTTTTCCGAAAAATAATGTGGGATTTTTTTGAATAAGACTAAATTTGCAATAAAACAAGATCGATATGGTTCTTATTCAGTGACGGGAGAAAATTTAATTTCGAAGTGTGGATTTTTAAGATTCCTGCTTATTTATCTCGTGAACAACTGAGAACTTATGAAAATGCATCGACAAGCCTTTAATGTAAACCTCTATGCTGTTCAACAATATTTAATTCTTCAGGATCATCAGATTGCTGATCATTATTATTGTGCAGCTGGTATGTTGTAAATGATTCATTTATTTCAAGTTTAGACTAATATCTTGGATCAGGGATTACGTAAGTAGATGTCCCACATAATGTTAAAATATTGGACGGAAAGGTTTGGCGCGATCTAGTGGCATCTTTCGATATCTTGATGGTTCGTCTATGCTCATATCTACTGCCAAGTACAGTACTTAAAGAATCGGGGTAGTTCTCTTTTCATCACAAGACTTTAATTATATCAAAACTGACACTGAATTTCGATTTAGCCTAAATTATGATTTCTACTCACAATACTGGAGGGATGCATTTCACTTCTAAAGAGAAGCTTCATCAGCCTGCCACATGGGGTTGTGTTTTCTTGAGGTTAGGATGAACGACCATTATGCAATTGAAAATTTCTTCTGATTTGAATAGTGTTTGGTCATTGAGTAAGTTGGTTCTGTCTTGTTTATGGTGTTTGAATGTTTCATATCGTTCCAGTATATTTAGTTTGAGGCTTTTTTAAATGTGTGTAAAATTTTCAAGTTGTTTTGGATGTTTTTGTGTGAATATCCAGTGTTGATTAAGTGATCTGCAAATATGCTGAGTCAGTGTTGGAATGTAGTGCTTTGATGTGTTCTTTGTATCTTGTATTATGATCTGCCTGTTTGTCCAAAGGAGGATTTGGGGCATGTGTTACATTTGAGCTTACATATCCGTGATTTGTTGAATTTGCGAATTGTACGGTTTCATGGGTGAGATGTTTATTATTGAAGCTTGTGTTTCAGGTTGTTTGCTACCCGGCAAAATCATAGGAATAGAAGGATTTTAGGCCTATTCCATAATTTAAGCTATGGAGTCAGCCTGTATAGTCTACTTCTGTAATCTCCAGGTAACCCCTCTAAAATTAATTTTTCTAATAAAAAAGATGAATACCATACCATGCAGAAACCTTATACGGGTACTTACATTTAAAATTGACGTTTTCTTCTCTCCAGTGCTTTGAAGTATGGTCAACTGGGACCATTTCAGCATTTTCAAGTTATTTGAGGACGTCATGAATGAAGTGTTATTAACAATCCATCAGCAAAATTACTGGTATCTAGTTCACTAGTCCACAAAAAGGTCTTTAGTAAGACTTTTGTAGTTGAAAGTCAACGGTATTTTATGAATGGCAGCCTCTGCTTGAAGAAATTTTTATTATCGATACTCCTTGATTCTTCAATAATAAATTGATATTCCTTGATAATTTCAAAATTATAATATTATTATTAATAATAGAAAGTTAATAAATACATTCCTGTGTAGCCTCTTTACTATAAGAAATATTGGGTTACCTACGGTTCTCGTTTTTTAACAAAATTCTCATACAGCATTCTTCCTGTTATAAGGCCACGTCCTATCTTTTCCTAGTTATTTACTACGAGGTTTTTTCAAGTACTCTAATTTTCCAATTGTAGTTTAAGAATTCTGATATTATTAGCTGCTAGAATTGCTTTCCATCACGAAGGCTATGAAGTTTACACCTGTAGACAGAAATATTGAGCTGTGTATAGCTAGCTACATTTTTGGAAGCTGTGTTCTTATTCGAGACAATATTTTCTCCAATTAGTCCCTAAAAATTAATTTAATTGTAGATTTATGAGCTACAACTGTAACCGTAGGCCTACTTGAAGTTCACTTTTTGATGAGGGTAGCCTATGTATAAAAGTCAAAACATGTATGTGAAAAAAGTCAACATTACTTATACTATACTCAGTATCTTTAGCCGATTTCGGCTGTGGGCGACCCTTCAAACTTCAACAGTTTGTTTTGCAATCAAAACTAATGTTGTGGGAAAATTGTTTTATTGAAGAAAATAGTATAGAAGACAGCTCTTTTCAGTGTGAAAATTGGTTTATATAAACATACTGTTTTCGAAATAGTACTGTGTAAAGTTCTAGACAGTAGCCTATAGATTGAATAGTAAATACCACAAGGACTCCCTTCGCCCTACCTCAGGTGTTTTTTTACTATACCCTTCCACAGAAAGTTTCACACCACCCGAATTAAATAATTGAAATCACGCCCTTGAATAGAATTTTATCAAATTATCCAATTTATTCATGTAGAATTATTATAGAAACAAAAGCCTATTCATCTACTCAGCCATTTCACTGAATAACTTACAAAAACAAACCATATAAAACAATCTATATACGGTACCACACAATATAAACGGCACACTGAGGTAACGGAGCACTTAACAGCACGCGGTACGATGTAATACTGATGGGGGCTTGGAGCTTTGAACACGACGACGACGAAGAAGAAGGTAGATGAAGAAGAAGAAGAAGAAAATGTGGCAGAATATAAGATTGTATAATATGGAAAATATTAGAATGTATCAGAGGAAGTGAGAGGAAAGAGTAAGAGCTTCATTTACCGTATAGTGCACTGCATTCTGCTTAGGCATAGCCCAAATAGATGTATCGGGAAACGGTTTGTTTTATTTTTGAATATAACGGATGCCTTCGTATCTCTCTTTAGTATCTCTCTAGTGTTGCTTCTCTCTTCCTTCACAAGTTGGTTCAGTTGCTCTTCTACAGATGTTTAGACTTGAGTACAGTGCCCTAGTCACCTCTTACTCGTTTGGGGACCGGTTTCAAGCCTGGTTGTACAATATTTATGCTTTAATTTGTTTACGACGGCTGATAGAAAAAGTCAGCTGCGCCTAGTTCTACTGCCTGATATTTACTTTCCTATTTTTACTTCTAGTAACTCGTATAAATTTCTGAAAGTCTTCAAATCACTTTTGGATAAGAAGTAAGGAGTAAACTGAAGTAATTTTTAAAATCAATTTCAGTATTTGAGTCAAATTAAGAAGTACTAAATTAAAATATTACAATCTTCAGTATTGGTGGAATTTTGATGGAACGGTCTATCTATAATGATGCTATCTCAACCACTTTAATTATCTACTCACTAGATATTATAGTTTCATCTGTCATTAATTATCCAATATCTCTAAAACTTAAGAATTAAATACATAGTAGCTCATATTATTATACTATACTGTATACCTTTCTTAGACGAATTCTATTGGTTTATGGACTGGGGGCCTTTCTTAATTCAAACTAAAGTCTTGTATCAGCCAATGACAGGCTTCTCACCAGGCCCGGGTGGCTACCTGGCGATCGCCAGGGGCCCACGAGCTAGGGGGCCTCCAAAGCGGAATAATAAAAAAATAAGTTTTAAATATTTGTTTGTATTTATGTTTTCATTCAAACCCACGAATTGTTATATTCCACAATACACGTTGCTTAAAATAATTTATTATTTTATTTGTTTAAAATATTGTTAAGGGTGACGTGCGAGAGATACGAGATCAAAATTAAAAATTGTTAAAAGCCGATCAAGGAGGTCATCTCTTTCTCAGGATTTGTTGTCACCATTAATGCTAACGGCGGTTGAACGAGATTTGTTTATAAATATTGACAAAAATATTGCTATAGATGAGTTGGCTAATTCTAATGATGTACTTAAATTAAAACCACTTGAATAGTTAGGAGGTTCATCAAGACTAAAAGCAGTATTATTTTTTATTTTAGTATGTAATAAAAATCCTTAATAACGTTCTTTAAATAAAAACGCTGTGCAAGTTTTTACATGGTCGAATATTTAACCTGTGTAATGTGTATGTTTGAGCTTCTAGCAATAAACTACATCCTTATAAAAATATATCTTGTCGGTGTTACAATAAAAGAATTGTTGAGTAGGCTACTGCAGGTTTTTTGGTAAAATAACTAATAAAAAAGTGGTTTTTCTATGTAATATTTTTTTTTTAAATCCGGGGGAGAGCCTCCGGACCACTCTTCAATGGGGGGGTACCCCCCAAACCCACCGGTAAGGGGCCCCCAGCAGTGGCGTAGCCAGGGGGGGTCCATGTGGCCCAGGCCCCCCCCCCGAAATTTTATAAATAAAAAAATTTCAAATAACTAATAGATAAGGACATAAACGCCGAAGGGTTCTATCTGTTTTGCAGTATTATAACGAACAGAATACAGAAACCCTGATTGTGTAATAGAATATAGCTACAATTATAGTCAGATTAATGCATCGTTCAAATATTCACTCATAGAAACTTGTTAGGTGCTCAAAATGGATAATTTTGATTTAAAAAGAGCTACGAATCGAATAAAACATGTTAGAAAACTGTGACTACCATAATTATTGAAATATTACATTAAATAAAACGCAAGTTTTGAAGTGGATTAACTTTGTTAATTCGTGATAAATCACCTTTTTGTATAAACTCATCTTGTAGAAAATTTAGTTTTGAAGTTGAAATTCAGTATAACTCACTAGCCTAAACGCACCCAAAGTTCATGAAATCGGGATTTTATAAATGAAAACACACAAATAAATGCAAGTTCTTTGCTAGCGTATAAAATCAGTGTGCTATGATCAAAAAATTTCGATTTCATGAACTTAGGGTTGGGTGCGTTTAAGGCTAATGACATAAATTATATGAAACTTATAAAAAGGTATGCTTTCTTCATGTGTATTTGAGTTGTATTTTTATAAACTTGAAATGCAATTTATTATCATTGTATTAATTTTGAGATTCAGTACATAAGTTAAGTATGGTTAGTTCCAATTCAAGAGTTTTGACTCAAAATAGTCACAGATATCAAACCTTATCATTTCAAACCTGGCCACCTAGGTTCTTGGGTAGTAATTTTTTCAAAAACTTCTTTTGAACTTTAGAGCCCTACAAGTTGTCTAGATTAGCTTTTTACACCACTAAATTTAAAAAAATCCGGACCCTCCTATACCCCAGACTTGGTGAGCCCCCCCCCCCCAAAAATCTAATCCTGGCTACGCCACTGGCCCCCAGGTAGTTAATGCCCAGGGGCCCCCAAACTTCCCAGACCGGCCCTGCTTCCAACGTGGACTTCCTCCTATGAGAGACTACCACTTTATAAAAAGAAGGATTTATTATTGACCGTAAGTTTTTACTTGACCGCTCGGCATTTCGCCTGTCCATCTGTCTATCTGTATGTGTGTTTCTCTATTACAGCCAAACGCCTTGACCGATAGTGATGAAATTTTGCATAAATGTTCCTTATTCCTAGGCCAAGCGATATATGTCAAAGCTTTTTTCAAAAAATGTTCCTCGTCTTTTTTAGAGGGCCCAATCTACCCCCGATTACTGGAGCGTATAATTTGGGTGCGGGTGGTTTAAAACTAAAATTCAGATGATTTGAGAGGTGGGGGTATAATTCGTCACAAAAATTCGATAGATACAAAGTTAGAGAGGGGTTTCAAATTGACTTGTTCGAATATCGCATTTTGTGTCAATTTCTGCTTTTTTCGATTGGAAGATAACTCTATAAGAAGAAGGTTGATACTGAACTACTCTTTTAATATTGATGATGGGGGGGGGGGGGGTGAGAATATTTAGAAAAGAGCTCAAATATTGAGATAATTGGGAAATATTTCTTGTCTTCAGGTAGAGCATAAAAACTCTGGAGACTTCTATTCGAAAAATGCTAATTTCACTAGAAAAATATTTAACTTTTTTCCAATGGATCATTTTTACTTTTTATGATTAAAGATTAATATCAAGAACTGCTAATAATGTATGGTAACCTTTTTTATGAATAAGGGGCGATTTTCAGGGGGCATCGAAAATTCTGGAGTTATCAAATTGCAGTTTGCAGTTTCTATCATCAATGAAAGATGAAGCAATGAAAATTGAATCGAGAGTGCTCCCGAACCTTTTGCGAAAAATGTTCCCCTTTTGAGTGAAAGGTATTGGGCAAGTGAGGATTACTGTTCACATAACTACTATAGCATTAAGCTACTCTGTATTTCAGTTTTAGTTTAATTAGGATTAAAACCACGTGACAGTTTAGTAAGTGTCAGTGAGTAACAGGCCTCCAACGTGGAGATCAACCGGATAAGAATGAATATTTAAATACGCTGATTTTTAGTTTTTGTTAATTTAGATTGATTATTAATGCTGAAACAGTCGAAAGTATAGTAAGTCTATCACGTGTTAGCTACTATAGAGTGTGTGTATACAGTATATTGAGAAAATATCAGTATTATTAATATCATTATTTAAATATTTTTTAGCTTTTGAAGATAGCTCATGGTATTATAGTAATGAAATAACAGCACGGATTATTTTTGTACGGTTTTCAAGGGATTATTTTTCAAAAATTTCCCGGGGGAGTACCCCGGAACCCACCTTTTGAATAAATTATAAGTTACATTATAATCTCGAATTATTGTTAGAGAAACCCTCTCCTTCTCCTCTTACGGTGTTTTATATAGTGCCTGGAGCCTACTACCCCTTCACCAAAATAACATCTTTGATTATCAACACCACTCTGGCCACTGCATTATTTTTAGTCATCACAAGCTATTAGCCATCTCATAAGTCACCAGCTGATCTGTAGGCTACTCTCTTTAGTCACAAGCCACTAGGAATCTATACGAATCACCAATTTATCCGCCATCTTATCAGTCACAAACTACAGTACTACTAGCCTTTATCATTTCTGAGGCCTAAGTACTGGAACAGGTAATTTTCCCACACTTATACTCTACTGCTTTCTTCTAGCATGTAAGTTAGTACTACGTTTCACCGCTAGATGGTAGGTGCTTCCACAGATAATCAGTGCATTGAGCACAGTCATTATTATCACAACACATTCCGAAGACCGAACAATGCGACAGCATTGCGTGTGAAAACATCGCATCCATCACACTGAGGCTTCATATGTGCTACAATCGTACAGCAGTAGCTAGAGCTATTACTGCTTTCTGCCGGGCAACAGCCGCAAAATGGCTCTTCACATATATAGCGACAGGCGAACAGCAGCCTTCACTAACGCAATTATGAATCGTAGAGCTATCGCCGACTTTTTTTGCTATACACATACGAAAAAGCATAACATTTCAGATATTACATTTTTTGGTCCCATGCAAAGCTGATTTCATTGCAGTTTTGAGAATTATATCAACATAGGACTTCAGCCAAAATTTTTATTGACTTGTTATGAAGTAGGTTATATTAAGCACAAGGAAAATACAAAGACTTCTGAAAGTCGGATCTATACATTACAACATATTGTATTGATCAGCTCCTGAACAGATTCAGTGAAATTTGGAAGGAGAATAATATAATAATAATAATAATTCTTTATTTGCCATAATATAAAAAATACATCAAATCATAATAGACAATGACAAAGCTATTCACAAATAATAAAAACAAAACAATTTCTGTAAGTACTGTATACTAGTATAGAATAAACTTTGTCAATAGAGAAAAGGAAGGCAATGTCCGCCCTGCCCAATGACTCAGTGCAAATGCTTGAATACTGTGTTGTGGTAATAAATTACTTATTCCTCTTAAAAAACAAATATTTTTCTTTTTTTTGTTTCAAAGAATCAGCCAAATATTTTTATTTTTATTAAAAGAATCAGCCAAATATTTTTATTTTTATTAAAAGAATCAGCCAAATATTTTTATTTTTTTTTGTTTAAAAGAATCTGCATTTTTTCCAAAGGTTGTCCAAAATAAGCGAATTTTTGGAATAGTGGGACTCTTTAAAAAATATTGGTAATATTTACCCTTTGAAAATATTGTGAGCCATGTTTTAAATTATACGGTATTGTATCATCTATAATATGTATTTACATATATATGTTGTATGTATATGTGATATGTCTTGAGAAGACTCGAATGAAGTGGAGTAGACAATATTATAGGTGTATTCATTTTTCCATTGCTACAGACCAGTACTTTATGCAGAAGAGAGGAGAAAAGAGTAATGAACTGGCACTCTTTTCCCGACAACATTGCCCTCTCTCAGACAGATTCTTGTGGTGAATGCCAAATCCTGGAAGTTGAGATGTGTCATCTCTAACAGTAGGCTGTATAATTTATTGATGGGTTTCCATCTTCATGGATCACTTGGTGTTCTTTAAAAATATTAATTTTCGACTACAAAAATTTTAATTTCCTATGTAAACATAATGTCAAGTAAAATAAGAAAGAATTAAAAAAAAATTCAATACTACAATAAAATGTCCCTTGCTAGCTGAGTTAAAACAGAGATGACCTTGGCTACAAGCGCGCGATTCCAGTAGAATCGGCTACAGGCCAGCGACACAGCTGCCACATCGTAGCTACACTACTAGAATCATATTATGAACATAATCGCTACACTACTAGAATCATATTATGAACATAATCATAATACGCCCATGTGAAGAGCACAATCTGATCCTAGAAGAAATTGGAATCGCAAAGCCCAGCCTCACACAAGCTGCAATCGCACAACTGTAGCCAATACAATTAGGCTAGTAGCAAAAGCAGTTAGTCTTAGTATGTTTTCTGAGTCATTGGACAGGGTGGACATTGCGCTTTTCTTCCAAATTTCACTGAATCTGTTCAAGAGTCAATTAATACTTAATATAACTCACATCATATTAAAATCCTAATGAAATCCGCCTATTCCGAATTCCCACTAATCCAAACAAGGTTTGGTCCCAATTAGTTTGAAATAGTGGAACTACTGTATTGCCAGTCTTCAAACTATTATTTTCCATTCAGATACCACAGATTTCTGTTACTAAACTCAACTATTATTATCATTGACGTAGTGACGGGGGGATTATCCGGGTTACAATCACGCCTTGAGCCTGTAAAAGAAGCCCCAAAAACGAATAGGGAGGCATCAATAAAAATACGATAGATAATATCGGTTACTGGAGGTAAAAAAGTCTTCATATATGAAGAGTTACAGCTAGAAAAAATGTTATAATTTTAATACTTTAAATAACTTATAAAAAAATTAATGAATTAAGATTACAGAGGGAATATGGAGAACAAGGCAAGTTTTCTTGGGCCTCAACATGAATGGGCTACAACATTTTACAAATGTAAGCAAGTGACAAAACAAAAAGAAAAATAAGGGGCCCCAAATTATCTCCAGCTAGGGGTCACCATGGCCCTTCTTTCCTCTCCAGTTTATACCTCTAGAGGCCCCTTAGAAACCTAACAGACCCTAGAAGCCCCTGGCCCCACGAGCCCTTAAGGCCCGTTTTTATTGCCAGTATAGTCATGTGAAGTAGAGATTCAAGTAGGCTGCATCTAGAATATTTCAAATTTCAACGTTTACAAACAAGGGTCTCCTAATTGCCTCGGCTTTGGGCCATCAAAGGCCCTACGATGCTGGTGGGTCCCAGTATTTTCGGATCCCCCAAACATGGGGTTGAAGGTCCCCAGACCACTTGAATGAAGTTGACGCAGTAGGCTTGAAAGGAGAAAAGGTCTCTTAATATTTTTGCAGACGGGCTTCAAATGCACATTTCTGTTACTATTCAAATCTGACACCCCATAGAGTTTATTGCGATTGTGAAACTTGTCACGCCTTAAATCAATCAACAAATAATATATTGATAACCACAAATAAAAGCTTAGAGTTGCACTTTCAAGACCTGGAAAACAATTTTTTTCTCTGGTGGAGAACCCTCAGAATCCCCAATGTTTTGGGGCTCCGTCACCATCTTTATGCATATACAAATTTACTATAAGTTGAAGTTTGGAATTGGATATGTTATTAATTCATACTCTCTTTTCAAGTTGAATCAAGTTCCATTCAGTTATAATAATTTCTATATTTTTACACATTTTACATACTCCAGTATTAGTGGAGAGTTCGATGTGAATTCAAGAGATTAGACAAAAACGGAAGAGAAGTTTATTAGGTACTCTCTCTGGTGTCACTCAGTGGCCTTTTCCCTAGCTGCCACCATTGGTTTTAACGTTAAAGTTTGAAAGGTATAAGTTTTATTTCTCAAATCGAATTCAAGGATTATTTTTAGTAGAATGCTTTATTTTAAAATACGATGTGACATTGAGGAAGCAATAGATGTTGATTAGGTCAGAAGTATTTCAGTGCTATAGATGAATTTGTCTTTGACATTGAGAGGTTGATAGATGCAGTATGGAACAGGAGCATCTTGCATGGCATCCCATCACAAAGAAGGTAAAACCTTAGTTAATTTTACAATTACATTCATGAGCTAAAGAATAGGCCGACCCCATATCCAATCAACATCTATCTTGCTCCATCTTGCTATAACATTTAAAATATTCGGATATGCCAAGTGAGTTTCCAATCCGCTTATTTCTGCAAAATTACTAGCTTGTATAAGTCAGTTGGATAAGAATTTATATTTTGTTTTGAGATAACAGTTAGAGGTGAGATGTCAAAATTATTATGTTTAAATAAAGATACAATTGTATTTTGAACGAGTAAACTATCATTTTGTTCTACCTGAGCTACGCAGCCCATTACTTACAAGGCGTACACGGTTACACAGCTTTTTCATGGAATGGTTTTCAGTTGGCTAACACTCGAATTTTATCTTTAAATTTAAAAAAAACAATTGAAATTAGTTACACAGATTCTTTTGAGTAGCCTACAGTAGACAACTAGGCATAGCTGGAAGATATAATCAATGCTAGTTGGGAAATCGAGTCATTAATTGAAAATTGGTGTTTAGGGTGAAGGTGTAGGAAGCCTACAGCCACAACTCTGCCCCGGCCCACTAAAATTTCTCTGGGTGGCCCTGATTGTAATAATAATATTCAAAACCACTACAACTTGGAAAATTGACTTTATAAAAGTAGAATTTTTTAGATTTTATACATTAAAACTTATTAATGAACTAACAATATACGAAAAGTGGGTTCAAGCTCTTAAGCAAACGATTCATAAAAGCAATGATTTATTGAATTTAATCTTCCACTTTACCCAATTTAAAAACTTCATTTTAATAAATACTTGTATAAAATCACTGTTTTTAAGCCTCAAATCAAGCTCTCAACATAGAAAACTTTTAAAAATTCCATAATGTGGACTAAAATGTATGGATTTAAGCTTTTCTAGACATTAGTCTAGAATCTCTTTGAATACGATTTTAGACGGACTATTTATCAAACTTTTCATGGGGGAGGACCCCCGGACACCCTTCACCCTGGGGGGAGTTCTATACCCCCAGACCCCCCCAATCTCCGATAATCACCATCATGAAAAGATTTTCGCTACCCTACTGACTATAATTACTTTGTAGTAAGTTTTATGAGTTGGTGTTTTAAGGATAATGGGAGTTGGAAATTGAAGAAAGAGTCTGCACAAAAATAAATTTCAATGGTAGTTAATGATTCATTTGAGAAATCAAACAATGATCTACAGTGTAGGCCCGCAAAAAATTCATTGATAGCCTAAGAATTTTAGTTTTAGTGTTAGAACAATTTGATTTAGATTCAGGAGACCAAATGGAGGAGCATGGGACTTGAAAAAAATTGAATTACTATGTTTTCTTGTACTGTATTGAAAAAAGTCGGCGACAGCTCGGCGATTCATAATTACTTTGGTGAAGGCTGTTGCTTTCCTGTCGCACGTGTGAAGAGCGCTTTTGCGGCTGTTTCCTGGCAGAAAGCGGTAATTGCTACTGTTGCACGATTGTAGCACATGTGAAGCCGGCCTAACTTGTTCAAATTATCTCATCGTCCTCCATAGTGTGAATAACAATAGATGTAGTTTTGAGGTTAGTGGCAGGGAATGGGACTGGCCTAATTACATCTTAATACGGAAGCGTGGATTTTTACTACTGTGTTTGCCTTTTTAAAACAATTAATAGTCTTGGTAATACGATTAGCATACAGGTACGTTAAAAATTTAGAGCGTTTTAGCAATCTTCTTGAAAAATCGTCATAGTACAGAGGCGATAATAAAGAAGGAGATTATTATTATAGTGAGATGGTTCTTTCAACTCAATGCAACTTGAAAAGAATTCTAAGAATCAGTCATGAAATAATTGCTCGAATGAAATTCAATCATGAACATCAGCATCAACAATAATAATAATAATTTTATTTATTTTTTATTTTATTCAGGCGCATTGCCAGACTGACATGTACAATATCATTATTATTATTATTATTATTAATAATAATAATTTTATAATAATATTATTATAATTATTAATAATTTTATAATAATAATTGATAATAATAATATTATTATTAATAACATCCTCCAATGTTTTGCAGAGGGCTAGTTTCCAAAAGCATTCATAGCTGCTAAAATAATTGCATTAGGCTACATAAATTGGGTGATAAAACGGATCCAGAAAATTAAAGGTCCAAGCCTTTTAAATAGTTTCTCCATAGTTATGGAAAAAATAATCAACATTTTTTAAATATATTCAAATCGATAACTTTCTGGGAAAAAATCAAATTGGCTTTCAATCTGGAAGTTTACAACCGACGCAATTATCAACTTAACAAAATTAATAAATAAAGAATTTATTTATGATGTTGAAGAACCATCTTGTTTCCGCTAAAGTATAATAAAACCTTAAAAAACACTTCATTGGAAATTATGACTCACGTTATGGCGTGACGGCCGTTTCACTCTGATGTTAAGAGCATCGTATTTTTTTTAAATTTAAATTGAAAATGACGACAGACAAGCTACTCTGTATTTAAAAAAAAATTTAATTGAAAATGACGTGACAGTCGAAACTACAGTATCTCGAGTGTTACTAATTTTTAAAGTGGTTGAAACAACATGTACAGAGTATGGGACATACATATCTATCTATAAAATGGTACTTTGGTCTTCAAATGGAAGAAAACAAATCAAATCATTTCAATAATAACTTCCACTCCAATAGCCAAATATAATAGATTGAATACAGTTTATTATTCACATCAGATTTATGAGCATTGTTCTCCACTTTTTAACAGCTATTGCATGCAATAAAGAATTCTTCATATTAAATTTTGATTGAAAAATCGATGAATTTCGTTGATATTAATTGCTCGGTTTTCCCTGCCGCTGCCAGTCCTATTTGATTAGATTATAACTTCGCATTATCTGACAGAATCGAGTTCGGTATGCTCCATAGAATCTACGGGAGCGATTGTCTGTTTTGCGCATTTTTTTTTATTTTTTTATTTTTTTTAGATTACGTCTTGGAGACTCCAGTTAAGGAGTATAAGACAAGTCAGATTAACATTAGTCATATACACTAGATACCATAATTAATTACTATATCAATTAGTTGAGGTGAGGCTTAATTTTGATCTGAAAGGAACTCTTGTACACTATAAAAAGCTTTATCAACTAAATATTTTTTCAATTGTTTTTTAAATATTTCTATATTTTCAAGACTCTTTAAAAACTGCGGTAGCTTATTGTAGAATTTCCTACCAATATAACTAGGTTTTTATTTGAATAAGCTACTATTGTGACTCACCAAGTGATAATCTCATCGGCTTCTTGTATTATAATCATGTACATCAAGATTTTGGTTAATATCATTCGTTTTTACATATAAAGTAGCTTCATACACATATAAGCAGGGTACAGTTAGGAGACCAAGTCTCTTTAACAACGGCCTACATGAATCCAATCTATTTACTCTTTCTATACACCTAACTGCTTTCTTTTGGATCTTAAACACCCTATCAAGATTTTGTTTTGATGAATTACTCCATACTAAGATAGCATACCTAATATGTGACAGTAAGAGCCCATGGTAAGCTGTAAAAAGTAACTTTTTGTCATTCAATCTAGCGAGCTGTCGCAGGACAAAAACCCCAGATGAAATTTTACAACATATTTTCTCAATGTATGGTGCCCAGGTCAATCGTCTATCCAACATAACTCCTAGAAATGCAATGTTTTCTTCCTGGTCTAGTTGATTATCATTTACAAACACGTTTATAGCCCTATCTTCATTTGAATCATGTTTGTTTTTTAATTGAAGGTATTGGCATTTTTTACTATTTATTGTTAATTTCAACTGATTTAAGAATTGGACAATGGACTGCACACCTATATGTGCACTTATTTCTAAATTATCTAGAATGGAATTGCTGAAAATGAGTGATGTATCATCTGCAAATAAGAGGGCTCTACCACTAATTAATTCTTCAGGTAAATGGTTGACATATAACAAGAAAAGCAATGGACCTAGTATTGACCCTGGGGCACTCCAGCTTGGACCTCTAATTTATTAGATTTATTCTTTACTATTCATATGCATTATCTTGCTGTGCAGAACTGACCTTTTTGAGTCAGTTAGTTAACTAGTCAGTCTGAAACCAAGCGCCGAAGAAGAACAACATAGTTCGAAACGCGTCCGCCGCGACTCAAAAAGGTCAGTTCTACTGCAGTTCACGAAAAATGGATAACCACAACAATAATATTCTTTACTATACTATTCCGAACTACTGCAGTTAGTTCTACACATTGTTTTCTCCCAATAAGATATGATTCAAACCATTTCAGTTCAACCCCATTTACGCCTACATTTTGCAGTATTTCCAATAAATTTCTATGATTAACACAATCAAATGCCTTTGAAAGATCTAAGAAGATTGCAGTAGCTTTATCACCTGAATCTATTATATCTATTAGTTTATCAACTAGAGAAACTATGGCTGTCTTTGTTGATCTCCCTTTCTGAAAGCCATGCTGTTCATCACTGATAAAGTTAGCTTCTTGAAGGTGCAGAAGTAACCTATTTAGAACTACTCTTTCAAAAATTTTACTTATTACATTTAAAATACTAATGGGCCTATAGTTTTCCACCTTTTCTCTATCACCACTTTTGAAGATTGGCAAGATCTTCCCCTCTTTCAAATTATCTGGAACAACACCTTGTTCTAATGAATGATTGATCAGATGAATCAAAGGGTCTAACAATTGATCTTTACATTCTTTCAGAATTTTACTGGATACCCCATCCATTCCTACAGTTTTTTTATTATTCAAACTATCAATGATATTTGACAACTCATCTTGTGATAGCCTACTGGGTGGAATTTTAATTTGTTCTGAATCTCGTCAGTATTCCACATGTTTGCATCACTAATACCTGTATTAAGAGATTTTTGAAGATTCTTCGCAACCAGTTGATAATATCTGTTAAAGAAATTACAAATGTCTACACTATCATCAATATATTTGTTATTTTCGTTAATTATTTTGGGGACACTAGTATAAGCATCTACATGAGCTACTTGCCTATTTTTGTTTATTACATCCCACACTGCTGTGTTAAAGTACACACTATTATTCAAAATTTCAGCTGTTTTCTTACATTTCGCTCTTTTCACTTCTTTTGTATAGTTTTTCTTTAGAGCTTTGTAATTATCTTCACTTAACATATTTCTAGATAGTTTGAATTCATCATATGCATCTTCAACCCTATTTCTTTCTGCAAGGATATCATCAGTTTTGTCTAATTTGTTTTTTACAGGGACTTTTTTAACTGGACAACTTATCGTAATATGAAACCTTAAAATATTAATGAAACTATCATATTTGTTATTTAAACTATCGCTATTGTAAACCCTACTCCAGTTTTCTTGAAGCAGATTCTGCTTCAAACAATCGATATTCCCGTGTTCACATTGTTGAATTTCTTTCATTACTCTACTCTTTTTAATTGATTTATGACCATGCAACCCCACCTCTAAGATTTGATAGTCATGATCAGATAGTTCCGAGCCGCCTAATCTTGTTTTAGAGTAATCTATATTTGTAAGGATGTTATCAATTATTGTTTGTGATGTTCGTTCTTGTGACTCTGGTATATTCATGAACTTTTATTTCCAAGTTATTCATGTAAATAATATCCCTTAAATCTTCTGTTATTTTATTCTGTGTTGCAAAGTCCGTATTGAAATCTCCCGCTACAATAACGTTTGTAAAGCGAGTAGTAGTAATCTCTAAAAGCCTATTGAATAGTTCGCAAAAATTGTTCCATTCCCCATTTGGTGACCTGTAAATACCTAACACCGCTACTTCGAAATTATTGTCGATTTTTCGACTTGAATAGCCTCTGGCATCATCATATCCTCGCCATGTGCATGTGTCCTCGTCATTGAATTGTTGGTAAATAATTGAGCATCCGGCCATTGAACAGCTGTGATAGAGTGAGAGAGAATTATCGAGTAACAGAGACGGAAAATGAGAAATAGTGAGTGAAACAGGTGTAATAAAGCAGGTAGAAAGTGAGAGATACCGTACAATGAGTGAGGAGTATGAATGTTTGAACACTATGCTACTGTGGAGTGGGGGTGGGTCGTATGAGTGCTTTTGTTTCATAGATACGCAACTGTGACTGTTTATCAACCTTTGATCACAGACAGTACTTTGATACTGCTTAGCACTACAAGGCTACCAATAACAAATTCAAATATTAGAATAACAAATTCACAATTAAATTCGCTAATTTCCATTTTTCCCTGGAAACTTGCGGTTTAATAGCTTGCTACATTCTATGAGTAAAATTTGTACAATATAATGTATTTTATTCAACATAATTACAATATTATTTCTTGAACATTTCTTTGGAATGTTCTCTTCTATTTTGATATCCAGTAAACACTATATTGTAGGCCTACGTATAAAGATAGATATATATATAGCCAAGGGGGGGGGGATCCGGACCCCTAATTGATGTCTCAAACTCTAAATAGAATTTACTTGGACCCAAAATGATAAGTAAATGGAAGGATTTTTGTCTAGAAACGCTCAATATGCGATTTTAAAGAGGTTAAAATTTTGTTCCAGGGGAGGACCCACGGACCCCCCTCTTGTGCCGGAGAGTCATATAATATAGTCACATACGGTAGGTATATCGTCATCGAGGTATCCGCCTATGAGTTTGAGTTGAAACTATGAAATTATCTATTCATTTATTCATTTCAATAAACATTCTTGAGTGCAAAAGGAAATCCCAAAAAGCACTCATGACACAAAACAAAATTCATCAAAAATTAATACAGCAGACAAGGTAAAAATGAAGAAAGAAGAATAATATTACAAATAATAATACACTAAAAAGCTTTTAACAGTAAAATAGCATATTTCAATCAAATAGAATCTAACCTGACAGGCGAGGCAGCCATGCACATATCTACTATAATCAGGATCAATTAAGGATGGAGAAGAATTTCGTTTTCAAATAATAATACAATTAAGTTGAAAAAAGAAATAGTACCCCAATTACAATGAAATCAAGAATAGTATTATTGGATATCTGGTGGGTGGAAGGGAAGTGTTTTTGCTGACGGACCCCCCCCCCCCCCCTTCGTCAAAGAAATATCTGGATATGGCAATAAGGAGAAGAATTACTTCACAGATTACAAGCACAGAGTATTTACTTATTACATTATCATGTCAACACTCAGCAAAATGTAGGCTAAAAAGAAGCGTGTAATATACATCTGCAATGCATAATACAGACTCTTGAAAGCAACGTTGTTTGAATTTTCTTTTGCGAGTGACAATAACCAGCAAACCAGCTGATGAATTTGAGATGGAATTATATAGATACTTTCTTGTAATGTACAACTTGATTCCAACGCCAGACTTCTCTCCCCTCCCGACCATCAACAGTCAATCCACCACATCGAGTGATAGCTTGTTTTCTCAGCTCATTGAGGTGATCCAAATACATATGTAACATGTCATATCATATGACAATAATTAAGGATTTCATGTGAAAGTGTAGACCTCTCCTTGGAAAATTACAATTTTTTAATATTGGAATAGTTGTTTTATTAATAGTTTGTTTTATTAAAGAGGTGCTTTGTTTTATTTATTGTGTTTTTATTATGTTCTGAAATTTGGGTGTTGGGTCTCTTTGAATTTGTTAGATGTTGTTCTGTATGAATTCTTGTATTTTTCTGCTCAGATCATCAGTGTGGATTATGATTGTGCTAATGTTATTTCTGAACAGAAAAATAGATTAATTCATACAGAACTACAACATTCAACAAATTCAAATCCCCAACACCTAAATTTCAGAATATAATAAATTGAGCACTTTATATATTTGGAACTGTGAAAACTTTACAAAATAAGTATAAAACTTTGAAAACACATGCCGGGCTAATTGTGGAAAAAATAGTCACTTACTCTGATAAATGCAAAGTTAGTCCTGGTTTTATCATCGAAGGATTCTTCATCTTCGTCGCCATCGGAATAATCGATGTCTGAGTTGAGGTCAGAGGTCACCGCGCTGCTGGAACAGTCCTCCCTGGCATTTTCAGTTATTTGGCGATCCTCGAGTATCGACTCCGGTTCGGATGATCCCTGATCGACAGTTGAGTCTGCCTCGTTCTGACTGCTCTGACTGCTGCCGCTTGAGTCAACCCTTTCACTCATCTAGACAGCTCTAAGTCTGTAGATTTTAACTTTTTTCGCCGTTACAATCTCATTCCAAAAATTCACTTTCCATATTAATTATACTACTTCTCCTACAACCACAACAACCTTGTTATTTTATATTTTCCAGGATATATGCTATCTGTCAAAAACAGAATAATAATATTACTGTGGAGAATCCCTCCCTAGGACGTATTTTGAATTGAAATGAATCGAAAAATCTCTATTAGGTAGACTTAAGACTGTAGAGGATTTTCTACCAAACGACCTCAATTCAGATTCGATTTCACTCATTAATTTACCGGCAAGTTTATTTTTTCTCCATTTCTACTCGAAAATATTGCGAGATTCAAATATTTTAAGCCTTTAACCCTTTGTTTACTGAATTCGGAAACATTCAGAAATCAAGTGAAATTCGTCCACTATTGTGGTCAAAGAGCTTTCAGAATCATATTAACCATGATAAGGAATCTTCCCCTTAGTCATAGTTTGTTCAAACTATTGTGTATGTTTTTGTGGAGTGCGGTTTTGGGCTTTGCCTGTCGCATCCACATGATGTAATCTTTTTGAAATAAATTTAAATTGAAATTGAAATTAAGTTTGAACTTGTGATATAGGGGGTGGTTACCTCTGTGATAACACAATAAAAGAAATGCATATGTTAGTAGTCTGAATGAGTTGAGACCCAATAAATAGGCTAAGGATTGTTTCGCATGCTTTATTCATTACAATAAAATATAGAGAATTGTACTTTATGTATCAGGGGAAAATCCAGAAATTTTTTGGGGGGGGGGGGGGAATTTAATTTTATCTATATCAGATTTGTGGGGGGGGGGATTAATCACCTCAAAAAGTCCTCGCCCATACAAAAGAATTAAATGTAGGCTTTACAGTGTTGATTGAGAATTTTATGGATGATAAAAGAAATGAAAATGAAATTCTCTTTATCCCCCCTCGGATTTGCGCCTGCTT
Organism: Conomelus anceps; assembly: GCA_948455865.1. NCBI lineage: Eukaryota > Metazoa > Arthropoda > Insecta > Hemiptera > Delphacidae > Conomelus > Conomelus anceps. Next base: position 64,046,116 of record OX418222.1, read on the forward strand.
TATTCTATGAAGCGATTTTGGGTATCCCTCAAACTACATTAGGAAAAAGTACCATATTTTTTTCAAGATAAAGCAAAAATAGCACTTTTTTGAAGCCATAGGTTTTGTTTCCTTTATTTTTCACTATTGATCATTCCTGCTTTGTTGATTTACTGCTTTATTCATTTGCTAATGTTTTTCTTTAATTCATACTTTTCAGTTTTCAGGTTGGCATCCTAGACTCCCAAAAAGTAATTTTGGGACAACGGAATATATAGCGGACCGTGGCAATATATAACTTATATATGAGTAATTTGTATGTGCAAATTGTACATACCCACATTTATAAATGTGATATGTCTATAAATGATATGAGTTAACCCAGCTATATTTGAAATAAACCTTGCGTTTGCAGCTAATTTTTGAGTGAAATACCTGCACAATGCATGCTTAGCTGTATGGCTTCAAATTAAGAAGCCGTATAAAGTATTCATGTCACCGAAGTAGAATGAAACTTTGCTGCCTTCAAGTTTGTGCCTGTAGGCCTATGCATTTCCTACCTTCAATGATAGGTGATGATAATATAGAGGCTTCTCTGTTCTCCATAGAACCCTCCTAGATCAATAGCAAAGCAGGACGTAGTGGAAGACACCTGCTGTAGATAAGAGGTTATTGTTTGCAGTATCTTCGACCTTGTAATGTTTCTAATCAGAATTGTTTCAAATTGTTTCTAATTCCAATTAAAAGCATCAAAACGTATTTATACAATTCCCAGTCATTAGAAAAGATATTTTACACAAGTCAAATAATTCAACTAACAGAAACGCACTATTTTGGCCTCTATCCAAGAGGCTCTGAATGAGGCCTCGCAGCTCGCAGAGATGTACGATGGAGAGAGTTGTACGGGTAGGGCCTATGGTTGTGATTTTGTTCTGATGATCAAATAAATTACGTATGAAAAAAAAGGAAGCGCAGTGCGGGCTCGGCTTACTCTTTAACCTGCTCAAGAATGCATGATTCCAGCAGTAATTAACAGTAGAAATTTTGATATTTTAACAAAAAATCTTAATATTTTATTAAACAAACAAATTGGATATTGGAGCGTTTGAAATGAACGTATGAGCACTTTTTAATTATGTAGGGACAACATGAAAAAAATTAATTCTGCACAAAAATACCATTTGATCCTATTCATCAATGCTTCTTGTGTTTCAAAAATCAGTCATCTGAAGGTTGAAATACTTTTTGTTTTAGTTTAGCAGGTATGTGAAAGCCTTGAAACGCAATACTTTACAGTGTGATTTATAGATATAATAATATTCGATACGGTACCTTATAATTAATATCGTTGTTGGGAGTGTTATTTTTTGTATACAGTTATCTCATTGGATTACCTCAGTGAAGGCATTTGGATCATTTCTCAGAGTGTGACTGTGTGTACTTCTTGTACACTTGTATAAATTATGTATAATAAATAAATACCCAAGTACCTCTATATAATAATACAATACTGATTAGGCTATCATTTATATAATTATCAAATACTGAGGGATAAGTTAACGCATTCAAGGATTTAGAACACCTGACTATTATTTTATCTTTACAAGCCGTTTGATTGACAATGTGGTTTCAACATTACAAAGAATTCTCATTTTATAAATTTTATGTGTAATATTTATAAAACTAATATTTATCTATCGTAGGATTTGAAAGTTCCTGTCACACTACACTGCTCACCGTTTTATCATTCGTATATTAGAGCCATTATGATCACATAGCACATTATTCGATCCTAGAGTACGAACGCGTAAGGAGTCTACTCGTAAAAAAGACACGCTTCACTTCCGAATACTAACACAAACACAACGCGGGTGTTCGATGTGCATTACTTAATGCTGAACATTCTTCCTGAGTCGGCTGCCGCTATGAAGAGGATGCTCCTTTCTCATCAACTTGATACAGCTCATAAAATGTGCCGTTGCTCGACAATTTTTAAAAATTTTAGATGTCTTTATTATTGGTTTTTGTATCACCAGGTTTGATATTGTTGGTAAGAACAAAGACACAAAATATGATTATAAAGGGGTTATAATCGATAAGGTATTATAAAGGGTTTAAATATGATTATTTATTATATCTATATTTATATATTTTATTCTATCCTATTCTGTTTATCAGAGACCTCACCAATAGTAATATTTAATAATTATAGATAATATTGATAATTTAAAATAATATTGCCATTGATGAGGTCTCTGATACAGAATAAGATAAAATAAACCCTTTAAAATTTATCAGAGGTCATTATTGAAGAATGAAGCGAGGTGGAACAACCCACGGGCAAATCCAAGGTGGAGTCCGGTACTTGAGGGATGTATCCCCCCTCCTGAAATTCTCAACTAACATTAAATAAGCTTTTCATGTGAAATTTAACGACATGCAGTCAAATATTTAAGTTAAATATTAAAAGTTAATATTAACAACGCAGTTCGTCATGGAACAAGAAATCCAGGAATTAAATAAGCATTTAATATTACATTACAATAAATACATTTACATTAAATACATTACAAATGTATTTTTTGGAAATACATTACATTTACATTTAATTTTTGGTGTCTTTTAGGGAGCTTAGGGCTTATAATGAAACAAATCAATGAAGAAACAGAATGAATTATGATGAGTTAAAATTTATTTTAGTAAGTTATTGTTTATATGCTCTGTTTTGATAAACTTCCCCAAAAAGTTGCCTTGTTTAAATTGATGAGAATGTGTTTTTCCCCTGTAATGAATTTCTTCTTTTTTCTGATTCATGCTCTTGCTTCCTGCTCTTTTAAAACTTTCGAAAGAACAACGATCATTTTTTTAAATTATATTATTTTATTCCCTTTCTAAATTCATCAAAGGAGAATGGTGTACCAGTGTAATTCAAACAATACACATATCAAATGAACATAAACAACCAATCTCTACCGCATTCTTCTCAGTCATTATAACCCCAAGGGTTCTGTAGGAGAGAAAGGAGAAATAGGCTAAGATGAAAGAGGATGTGAGAGTGAGTGTGTATGTGTATGAGTGAGGGAGAATAAGAGGGAGAGAGAGAATAAGATGGAGTGAGAGAGAATAAGAGGGAGTGAGAGAGACTAAGAGGGAGTGAGTAAAAGAGTGTGCGTATGAGAAGGGATGTGGGTGTATAAGAGAAAGAAATGAGTGGAAGAGTGTGAGAGTGAGATCCTCGTCAATAATAAAATTACCAAACCTTCCCTCCGAAAGTTCTCAAGAGAGTGGCTAGATGGCTACGAGAATCAACAACTTCAACTTTGACCAAGGAATGCCAGACCCTTTTCCCCTCAACATATAAATGTTTTTTGTTGAATTTTTTGCCTGCCTTTCATCCATTATAACCTAGCAGGTGTTACACCCCAAGAGCGGTGTTTCTGAAGCGCATTCCACTAAACTCTATAACAAGGCCACTCACAAGCAACGTTGCAAAGTTAAGTAGAGTACACACCACAACCTCGCGTTGCATCGTTACTTGCAACGAGTAGATATAGATAGAAAAAGAGATTATTTTGCGAAGCTAAATAGATTTATATATATTTTATCAAGCTACATAGTTATTATAGACTGTAATATAGACTGTCAACAACATTGAATTTCAGCAATAACATTTACATCAACTGAATAATAAAAATATGTAAGCAATAAATCAATTACAATTCAAAATATACTAATCTTTCATTAACAAACTCTTTCATGATTGAATAAATTAATTAAGGAGAGAAGAGAAGAGAAGAGAAAACAAGAGAAGAGAAAATAAGAGGATTGAGGAGTGGAACAATAGAAAAATCTTTTGGAACTTCTATAATTTAATCAGCCGCCTGTATACTGTATAGCCTTGAAAAGAAAGATTTTCAGAAACTTTTTAGCCATGATAACAGGACTTGCCAGTTCTACTCTGTTAAATCCAAAGATCTGTATGATTTTATGGAATCAGTATTTGTTGCATTCCTCATTTCCATTTCATCAGGGCTGGCTTTGAGGTGAAATGATAGAAGCATTTCAGATAAGTATAAATGGACATTCTGAAATTTATTAGAAACAAATGGGCAACCAATCAGTCGTACAGATACTAATTATTACCAAATCTCATGCAAGTTGTCAAGACAAAAATAAGACATAGGTAAATCAAAATGCAGAAAACATCCCTTTTTTTTATTGTTGATGATGCCCACATGAGTCCGAGACTTGTGCGTGGGTAATGAGGTGAATGATTACACATAAATGCCTGAGGTGGATTGGGATTCGAACCCACGACCACTTAAAAGACAGCAAGCTGAAGTTGCGACGCCCCAACCAAATGCGCTAAGCGGGCCACTTAGACCTATTTTGTTGGTTATTTACTCTTCCCATACACCTAACCGCTTTCTTTTGGATCATAAACACCCTATTAAGGGTTTGTTTTGATGAATTACCCCATACTAAAGGTAGCATACCTAATCATTGGTATTTATTGCAAGTAATTTTACTAATAATTGAATAGTAACCAACCCTTTCTTCTATTTGTTTTGCTGCCTTATTTGGAATTAATTCCAAAATAATTGCCTAATATTTTTATATTAAACAATATAATATTTTTGTCAATTTTCACTCCTCACCAACAAACTATACATCAAAATCATCATCAGAACATAACGATTCGATTTTTATTTACTTTAGTTTTGGTTGCTGTTTGCGTTTTAGTTTGACCATTTCCCATGTTTTCCTCATTTGTTTTAGGTTCTAATTTTATTGTATTGATCAGAGTTTCAGATCTTACATCAGCTTTGTTTATTTATTATTTTAATATTTCAATTCCCTCTGACATTGATCGACATTAACTTGTGAGATTTAGAACTTATTTAGAATAAAATTATAATTTATTTATTATAATAGGGATATTTTGGAATTAATTCCAAATAAGGCAGCAAAACAAATAGAAGAAAGGGTTGGTAACTATTCAATTATTAGTAAAATTATTTGCAATAAATTTTGCAATTAATTGCAATAATTTTTGCAATTATTTTTCAAATTATTTTGAAAATTGATAAAAATATTAGAAAAAAATATTAATTATTGCAATTATTAATTGCAAACAATTATTTGCAAAATCAGTTCCATTATTAATTTGTTTAGTATAATTTAAAGTATCTTAATAAAAAGTAAAGTTCTGTTTTCAAGGTTAGGTGTAGCACGGTATTAATAAATTTTCTTAAAATTTAATAGTCTCAAGTTGACAATTATAATAAATTAGGTAATATTTCATAGAACATTTTACTTAAATCAATTAAAGTTTAAGCTAGGAAAATGAGTCCAAACAAGCCATCTAAAATTAATTGTTCAATTAAAACTCAGGTAACAACGTGCTCTCAGTTAATCAAACAATCACCATCGGCTCTTAAAGCTACTGTAGATGTAGAACAAAAAGGTTACTAAACTATTGCGTGAGCACACCGAATTAAAAACAAAATTAGAATCATCACAAATAATTCTGAGGAAGAATGGATAGGGTTGGTGAATCACATAAAATCTCTAGAGGTAATTGTAAAAAATTCAGCAGGAAGACCATCAAATCGAAATCCTAAATCTCATGAGTCAATGTAGATAAATGTCATAGGAAATTGAAATATTAAAATCAAAAATAAACAAAGCTGATGTAAGATCTGAAACTCTGATCAATACAAAAAAATTAGAACCTAAAACAAATAAGGAAAACATGGGAAATGGTCAAACTAAAACGCAAACAGCAACCAAAACTAAAGTGAGGGGAAATAACGATAGAATAGGGAGAGTACTGGTCTTGACATCCAGTCATGGACGAGACTGCAGTGATCTACTGGATAAAGTTAGCTTCTTGAAGGTGCAGAAGTAACCTATTTAGAGCTACTCTTTCAAAAATTTTAATAATTACATTTAAAATACTAACGGGCCTATAGTTTTCTGCCTTTTCTCTATCTCCACTTTTGAAAATTGGCAAGATCTTCCTATCTTTCAAATTCACAGGAAAAACACCTTGCTCTCATGATTGATTGATCAGATGAATCAAAGAGATTCAAAGAGAATCAAAGAGTAATAAATTAGCACCAGCCATAAATTAGGCACCCCCCAGAAAAATGCGAAAAATAAGCCCCCCCGGGCGTATTCTTTCTAAAACTAAAAAAAGATTTATATAAGTATTGATAAAATTCAAACCTAGTCGATAATATTCAAAATGTATGTTTATTTCTTGAGATTATTGGGATTATCAAATACCATAACAGACCTAGAATAATAGGTAGAATAATTTACTTTATCTTCCTCCTTCAGTGCTAGCACTGTTTTTTCTAAGTAAACTATTTCTTGAATCAGAAGATTTATTCACTTCCTCATGGCTGCTCAAAGTTGAAGCTCCACACTCTAGCTCCTTGAGTCGATCTTCCATGGTTTTTAAGTCTTTCTGCAGTCGGTCTTCCATGGTTTTCAAGTATTCCTTCACTTTACTGACTTCTTGATCAATAGAATCAGCAAGTTCTTTGACCTTTACTTCCATGGTTTTTTGTAATTCGTTTTTAATTGATGACATATTCTTCTATAATTTTCTCTCCATGGATGTGCAATTCTCCTGTAGTTTGCCTTCCATGGATGTAATATTCTCCTGCATATCCTGAATATTTCCTTGTAGAGGATATTTTCTCTTCATGGATGTCACATTCCCCTTCATATTTTTAATTAATAAAATTAATTTTTTATCTGGAGTCTCAAAGAGGTATGTAGCTGGGTATTCTCCTTCTCCCAATAATGCCTCACGAAGCCGATCTTGTAGAGTTGACTTTTTCCAGATGTTTCCAAATCACGGTCCCCTAACTCACGTTTTAGAGCAGCCACTTTCAAATCGCACAATATAATTTTGCCAGCCATTTTTAATAAAACTTGAAAAATCCCCAACTTCTGACACCAATTTTTATAGGTTCTATCACTAAATAATGTTGGAAACACTTGAAATTAGCATGCACACTTTATTTACACAAATTAATCTTACAACATGCACTAATCACAAGAAAAATCCACTATGGAAAAACACATCAATACGGTAATGTTCTGTTAATAATGAATTTTCGCTATCTCTGTAAGAAAATTAATTACTTACTATGAATAGGCCAATCGATAATTAAATGAACAACTACCCAGTAAACTGTTTAATGTAGTGAAAAATGTCTAAAAACAGTTAAACTCTCAATAAATGGAACACTGACGAAGCACAGTCTGTTATGGTATTTAATAATCACAATAATCTCAATCTCAATAATCCCATGGAACACTGACGAAGACCAGTCTGTTATGGTATTTGATAATCCCAATAATCTCAATCTCAATAATCCCAATAATCTCAAGAAATAAACATACATTTTGAATATTATTGACTAGGTTTGAATTTTATCAATACTTATATAAATCTTCTTTTAGTTTTAGAAAAAATACGCCCGGGGGGGCTTATTTTTCGCATTTTTCTGGGGGTGCCTAATTTATGGCTGGTGCTAATTTATTACTGGCTGGTGCTAAATTTAGAGGGGTGCGTCATGTGGCTGGGGGGGCAACCCTGCTATTTTTTCTCCGGTGTGGCGTTTTTAACAGTACGATAGTGGCCTATAGGATAGTTAAAAATGCAGATTAAAACTCAGCTAATAAAGAAGTAGAGTAACTGCCTCTTTCTCTTATTATTCATCATGTTTCATAATCCATATTTCCTATTTCATAATCACGTTTCAATAATAGCCGTAGTCATCTCAATCTATTGCTATACCTGTTATCAGTTTTACAACTCTGAAGGTAGCAAGGTCTCTCTCAAGCGATAAGGCTTTTGAACTATAAACTACAAGTACCTTTTAAAGACCGGTTCACACTTAGCCCTATTGTCATCTGATCATTCAATGCGAAGAGTTACTCATAATATATTCGTAGACTGACCACTCCCACTTTTGAACAGACAATCGAATGTCATTTGGGATGGAAGAATATGCAGAACCATTATTATTACTTTTTAAAGAATCATTAAATTAAAAAAAAGGAAGATATCAACCAAAAATTGAGAAACAAAATATAATTTACAGTGAGTTAGCGTTGTGTCTGTTATACTGCGAATAAAGTTATTCATAAAATAGTTACAAGAAAAATTGAAATCAAGAGCTGCGAAGTAGAATAGCCTTAATTGACAGAAATTCAAGTTTGTGCGTATTAGAAACAATATTGCGATTATATTCGAGAGTTAAACATACTGAATTTGATCCCAATGACAGTCTATTACGATTCACATTCTTTACAGAAGGTACAAAAAAGTGTTAATTGAGGAGAGCCCTGTGCGCATGTATAAGTAGGCCTTCAGTTACAGTATAAGTAGACGTATATGACTTAATAGTCCTAATAAAACACCAGTATTGAAAATCATAGTGGAGATTCTTTCTTCCCTAACACCAATTTCAACCTAATTTTAAAGAATTTTGAATGTTTGAAGCTATTTATTTCAACCAAGATGAACTACCAGTTAACTGGTGAGTAGTAAAATGCCCTATTAAACAAGTTTGTTCAAATGAACCACTTTTCTAATTTTGTAGAAAAAACAAATTCGATTTAATACGGTATGCTTTTCACAACATATAAATTAGTTTGAAGTAACTGACAATTTAAGAAACTGGCAAATATACAGAAACATAATTTATTAATTTCGAATATTTTCAAGTGTTATTAATTTGTACTGAAGACTACCGCAATTCGAAATTAATAAATTCTGTTTCTGTATATTTGTCAGTCTGTTAAATTGTCAGTTACTTCAAACTAACTTGTGAGATACGAGCCGATATGGCCAAGTTTAAAAATGAGTGCTGCTGTACAGAAAGGTCACTATAGTCTAATGTGTAAGGCGCCCGACCGGCAATTGAGAGGTCCGTGGTTCGATGGTCCGGCGGTGACTAATATTTTTGTACAGTAGCATCCATCGATTTCCATCAGCTATTCAATTCTGTTGTCAATATCCGCCATTGCGGAAGTCTTCAGTATAAATTAATAGCTCTTGAAGGAATTCGAAATTAATAAATTCTGTTTATATAACTTGACTTCCAGTTTCCTTTTCAATGCTATACATTCGTTTTGTAACATCCTCCAAAATAGTTCCAGCCTATTCCACTTTTATTGATAATATGTTCTATTGTCGCTGTTATTGACTTAAAAAAAGGTCATTGGAAATAACTTGAAATTCAAATTTAGACGCGATAGCGATTTTGAAATTTGATAGCGATGACTGCCAGAAAACAAGTAAATTAATACAGTTGAGAAAACAGTAGATACTCACTTATGGAAATAGTAAAGATTAATGGAAACGTTCTAAGATTTTTCTAAGTCTAAAGGAGTTTTACTCTAATGGAAGGTTAACGGTTAGATAATGGTTAGATTTCTTCATCTGTGCTAATGGGTTTCAAAACTCATCCAATTTTATTATAACTGTATTTAAGAGCTTTTACATGGGGTTTCCTGAGCAATGAGCATTATTATTTAACTCTGATAAATTAACTAATTCATCTAATTGATTCTAACTAATTTAACTTATCAGCTAAACATTCAAATAGTGTGTTGTTTTCTTCCACAGGCCAGTTTCGACCCTTCACACTTTTTTCCTAGTTTCTAATGGTACCGTAATAATGCTTTGATTTGTCTAAGCCACTATAGAAAAGTGACATAGTGATATGAAAAAGTGTAGAAAAGTGACATAGTGATATGAAAAAGTGATACGGTTCTAGACCACCATATCACTAATTTTTCAGACCAGTCCCAATTATTAAAGTATCAAAGTTGATTCTTTATATGAAATAAATCTAATGAAGTTTGTGTATCTAAGACCTTTTGAGTTTCCCTTTTTGGGAGAACACAGATATTCCACTCGTCGTGGTGGTATACGTGGATTGAGGGAACCCTACACAAGAACTAGGACAGCTTCCTTACATGCGTTTTCCAAAGGAACTCGTTTGTACAATATTTTACCGTCAGATATATCGGGGACACCCACTTACAACTTGTTTAAAAAGAAACTCTATAAACTCCACAAACAAATTTATATTTGAAGGAAGATATGATATGATGTGTTTAACTTTTCATGATAGTTGAATTTTTATTTCCTGAACGCCTGTAATAAGTTACTCCATGGCTCATTTAAAAGAAAGTTATATCAATGTAAAGATATTTGGTATTTTTCTGATTTCTATGGTTTCCTCTTATTTTTGTAATTAGTATATATATTGATTTCTATGAGAGAATAAGTATAATTTTTTTTTTTTTTTGGAGGATGAAGCCTACATAGGTCTTAGACCTGTGCGTGGGCAATGAGTTGAATGATGGTGATTGATGAGTTGAGATTATTATAAGATAATAATATTATTATAAGAGATACCGGTATGCATATATATATTCTTACTCGAACATTGTTCTTTATAATTTAGGTTCACTTACTTTTTGAATGTTTTGATATTCTGTGATGTTTTCCATGACGAAATACTCAATGAACAATCTAATATTAAAACTGACAGTATTTCACTTTAATATATTGTTTTACTCACTTATATTGGAGATGCTAGGGGGATGCATTTCACTTCTGAAAAGAAGCTTCGTCAGCTTTGATATTGCTATAGAAGAATAAGTATGATGATTATTATAAGATTCATACAATTATATGAATTATATTATATAAAATGAAGGAAGACCTTATAGCTATGTCTAATTGCTTGAAGGTAAACGGTCTTTCATTGAACTATAATAAGACACATTTAATTGAATTTGGCTATAAACAGAGATTTTTGGCCAGCATGGACCCTCTTCCAAGATTAAATGATAAAGTCGGCCAAACTGATAATACAAAGTTTCTAGGTGTCCTTGTAGATGAATGTATGTCCTGGAAGGATCACATCCAAGCCATTACCAAGAAATTGAATAGGGCGTATTATGTGATATTAACACTATCCCATTTACTAAAGAGAAAAATTCTACTTATGGTATACTATGCCTATGTGTACTCTCACTTGTGCTATGGCACAATCTTCTGGGGGAACTCCCAACATAGCCACAAGGTGTTTTTAATCCAAAAAAAGATTTTAAGAGTGATATTTGGCTTGAGGTCAAGGGACTCATGTAAACCAAGTTTCAAAAATGAGAAAATCATGACACTGCCCTCTATTTACATATATCAATTACTAATATTTGTCAAGTCTCACCTACATAAATTTCAGCTCAGTGCAGAGAATCACCAATATAATACCAGGAATAGAAATTTAATAGCCCTTCCCATACACAGACACTCTACATTTGAAAAGACTCCTTTTTATGCCGGAATGCGACTATTTAATAAACTGCCAGAAGCCACTCGTAAAACTGAATGTATAAAATCATTTAAGAAGGAAATCAGATCAATGTTAATTGAAAGATCGTGTTATTCCATCAATGAGTTTTAATAATTATTTCTGACAAATACTTACTGTTTACATTAATTTACAATATTCAGTAGATTAGATATTTGTTTGTATTTATTGAATTCGCGAGTGTTATACTAATTTTAGTTTTTAACTATATTTTATGAATTGTATTTTTAGCATAGTATGACAAGCCACCTGTCAAATGGGAAATATCCCAATAATTGATGTTATGTGACGATTGTGAATGAATAAATAAATAAATATATTTCCAATCAAACACAGTGGCTTTGCTTTTGTAATTTAAGTTGACTTATTTAGAGTGCGAGCCATCCGTTACATTTACACAGGTGTAACCTAAAGATGGATGCACTGCAAATACATTTTGTATTACTGTTTTGTGTAACTCATGTTGTATTATGCTATATCATGTGTAAAATATTTTTATATATTCGCAGTGAAATAAACGAATTATTATTATTAAATACCCTCTTCCACTTGCAATACTTTCTTTCAAATATCATCTATTTTTTTACATTATTGGCAATTTATTTCAGTAGTAGAATAGTCGTATATTCAATAGGTGATTCTATTGCAAGAATAAATCCTCAATGACATTCCATTCATTCCTCAAACATTTTTGTAGACTCGAGAGAAATTTTTTCTTTAATAATTATTTCTTTTAATATTGTACTCAACTCAAAAGTATTTGGAGTTATTATGAAATTTATAAATTGTGTTAACGTGAATGGCATCGATTGAAATTCAAATCCAGGTTAACTCTACAACTGTGAACAGGTCTTTTTATCGATCACATACGCACGCTTATCATTAATTGAAGTGCATATCGCTGAACATAACTGAGTACGGTATACGTTCTAGGTGGAGTGCGTCATTATACTATTCAGTATGCAGAGAGACTCTTAAACAGTGTTACTTTTTTCAACCATATTTTCACGACTTGAGTCTACTAGCGTTAAATCTCTTTGACTCAGCTTTCAACCTTATGGTCTTCTTATGAAAAGTACTGTTAACGCTTGATATGGAGGTGTATTACATTCTCGATAACTGGGAATACAAATAAACTATCAGGTACGAAAGTATTATGTTTCCATAACTGGGAAAAAGAATAACTTATCAGTTGATTTCCAATCAACAAGTGAAATGATAAACAACAACGGTAATATTTTTTAGATCTAGAAAATCAATAAACTATCGGGTAATTTTTCAGAAAAAATGCCATATACTGTGAGTTTTCAAATCATGTTCATAATTTTTGTGAAGTAAAGCTCTTAAGTTTTTGCTAGTAACGCTTATATAATAATATTCTCCTGTTTACATATATTTTTTAAAATTTATTTCAGCTTTGCTATTGTTATTTATTCATTCACTGGCTTTGATGTTGTTTTAATATTTCTTTTTATTTTGGAGGTTTTAATTTGTTGTTTGCATTTTTTTGTCGATGGCAATAAAATGAATTTGACATTGAAGGAATAAATCACTCAGATGTCTGATAAATTTATTAATAATTATTACCATATTAAACTATTAATCAAATTAAGTAAAGTTCTATTAATGTTGAAGATTATTAATGTTTTGGTTGAATCTTTTTTTCTCTTGATCATATTTCAAATGTGATACATCAATATGCTGGATGAATTAACACATATTCGTGCTAGAAAAAGACTTTAAGCAGCTAAACTTATTGATGGAACGGTTATCAGCCTCATCACATCGTTTTATCAATTATAATCAACTAAATACAATAATAGTGTGATTCTCCATCTCCGCTGAATTATAATTGCGCTCAATATTTAGAAATAGATGAGAATGCGATTCAATTTGATTTCATTAGACATTTTTTGAACTTTTTGAGTTACTCAATTGCTCTTCTGCTGTACCGTATCAGAGAAATAAATTTGCTCTGGAAAAGTACCATATAAATTCAAATCCATTATTTAAAATGATTAAATATGACTATGCGAATAAAAATAGTATAATATAAAAAATTGATAAAATCTCATTTTCAAGTTTCAGGAAGATATTACAGTAATATTATTGTTGAGATTTGGTCATCCTTGAAGAAATTTGAAAATTATCAAAAAATAATTGAGGTATACCTATTAACATTACTCAACATGGATAACATTGGAAGGTGCTGTCAAAATGGTAAGTTGCCTATAAAATATTGATAAAATCTCATTTTCAAGTTCCAGGAAGATATTACAGTAATATTATTGTTGAGATTTGGTCATCCTTGAAGAAATTTGAAATTTTCAAAAAGTTCATCAAAAACTGCCATCAATCTGACGAAAGTAGTAGAGTTAGTGTAGTGTCTCTCAACCGATATTTCCAATTGAAATAAACGTGGAGATAATACTAAACATCAATTGGCATGACAATTATCGCAACAGGTGGCATAGAGAAATAATGCTATGTATGTTTCATAATGTTCATTATCTGTCAATAAATTTCAAAAAATTCAACCTCAGTGATCGCGACAGATGCAATAGGCTACTATGCATCCATCAATAGATTCAAGGCAAGTGACTAAATAGTTAAACTTTCAATTAGTCCTGTTTCATTGTCTTTTACATAGCTTAGCAGAGGACTCGATGTGACCTTTAGACCTTTTTGATTTATAATGCACTTATTTTCCATTTAAAAGAAAATTATCGCAATATAAAATTACAATTAATTGCTAATTTTATGTCACAAGGGCTGAAAATAACTCTAGAAATTAGGCGTAACTGAGCAATCACCTAGACATCACGTATTGCTAATTTTATGTCACTGAATGGCTGCAACCTACTAAAAGAGATCTTTTGAAGAGATATTTTGAAGGAACCAAAGCTTTTTTATGTTTCAGTCTACACATATCCAGTCAACAAACAGAAAGCAATAATAGCTGGCAGTGTAGGAGGATTTATCATAATTGTAATCTTGGCAATTGTTTTGATTAACTCTGGAAATGACAACACAGTGGAAACAGGAGTAGAAGGCAGACATGCATTAAAAGAAGTACCTCTGATAGTTGGGTAAAGACAACTCCTCAATTTTTTATTTTTTATTAATCTTTTAAATGTTAAATAAATATCAATAATTGTCTATTTAGTGACCTGTATGTATGTATGTATTGTTAGGGGTTCTATGGCTAAAATAAGGCTGGCAACACTTGAAGTTAACACTCTATTTACACAAATTAGTCTATTAATACACACTTATCACAAGAATAACTCAAGAAAGAGAATAGATTAATAAATGCTAAGCTAATTATGAATTTTGGTAACTATGTGTAGAAATTAATTACTTATTAAAAATTGGCCGATTGATATATAATTAAATAAACAATAATTGTCCAATAACCCATACAAATAAAATAAAAAGAAATGTCGAAAATAACAATTAAACACATAGCCCAACTATATGTTGCTTGTTGCTATCTTAATAATTTCCAGCTTTAATTTGTCAAGTATAATTTAAAGTATCTCAATAAAAGGCCAAATTCTGTTTTCGAGGTTAGGTTGTACTGTACCAGTATTGATACATTTTCTTGAAATTAAATAGTCTCAAGTTGACAATAAATTATAATAAATTAAGTAATATTTCATTAAACATTCCACGTAAATCAATTCAAAACAGTTTTCAGCTAGGAAAATGAATCCAAACAAGTTATCTGAATCTAATTGTTCAACTAAAACTCAGGTAACAATGCGATCCCAATTAATAGAAAAATCACCATAGCTCTTAAAGCTACTGTAGATGTAAAAGAAAAGGTTGCTAAACTATTGTGTGATTACACCGAATTGAAAGCAAAATTAGAATTATAACTAAAAATTGTCTGAGGAAGAATGGATAGGGTTGGTGAATCACCTAAAATCTCTGGAGGTTATTATAAAAAATGCAGCAGGAAGACCATAGAATCGAAATTCCAAATCTAACGAGTCAATGTCAAAGGAACATTCAATTGTTGAACAGAATATCATAAAAATAAAAGATTGGTTAGATAGGAACACATTAGGCTTAAACAGAGATACAATTAATTATATCACTTTCTCTTTAAATAGAATAGGGAAACCCAATGAAAATTTAAATCTAAAGCTCCACTTCAAATGCAATCGACTCTAACAACTGCACCTGTCCTAATATAAAGAAAGTTACTAGTACTGAATATCTAGGTGTTATAATTGATGAACATATTGTTATGGGCAAGGCAAAGAAAAAAGAAATATAATTATCTGCCTGTGTCAATAAGTCTTCCAGTCAAAGCTAATTGGCATGATTGTTTGCTCTTACTCCTGTGCTCCCCTCGCCTTGCGGTTCATCTGAATATCTTTAGAATGTTTACTTGGAACTTTCTGGGATGGTCTGGTTGGCTTTAGAATTTGATAGAATAAAGGAGAGCCCTCTAGTTCTTTCTGGATTATGATAGAAATGTATATAAAGCAGATGCTCTTGTAAAGTCAGTCAGTTGTGATTCGAATGTTAATATTAAAGGTTATTATAAAAAATGCAGCAGGAAGACCATAGAATCGAAATTCCAAATCTAACGAGTCAATGTCAAAGGAACATTTAATGTTAATGTTAAAGTTAGAGTCTTCAACTTTTAACATTCCCATGTATTTATATTTACAAAGTCATTCTTTAAAAACAAATTCACAAGTACATACATATAATACAAGAGGTAGGGGCCATTCATTGAGCATCACAGGTTGAAGTTTTCTGATAAAAATCCAAGTTCCTATGGTATAAAGCTTTTTAATAAATTACCTAGATCTTTATCCATTTCATCTAGGACATTTAAGAAGGATTTGTATGCGTTCCTTGTAGGTAAGGCCTACTATAGTGTGGAAGAGTTCCTAAATGATAGGACAAATAATTGCTAATGTGACAGAGTAGTTATTTTATCTTCAATGTGATATTTCATGTTTTATGACATGCTGTGCTCACATAATGTTATGCCTAAGTGTTGTTAATTTGACTGAATTGATTTTATGTTTTTTTATGTTTTTACCTAATGCGGTATACTTTCACTTTGTTGTAGACTGTATTAAATTTGACCTATTATTAGTGATTGTACATTATAATTCACTTTATACTTATTGACTTGGCCTATTCATGTATTGTTTTTATGGCGCAATAAATTGATTTGATTTGATTGAATGTGATAAAGTGACAGTGACAGTTCCCACTCATACAAACCGGATTACCAGTGAGCGCTAATACAAACTGTATTATATGAGTGTTAAGTGATAACGCAGTATATTATGTCAGATATTCAGGCTTCTTTAACAGTTTATAAAGTGACTCGTAAGTGCTTGTAGAGTTTCAACTGTTATGTTTTAGATGCTTCTCCTCGAACTATTGGACAGTTTATTGAACAGTTATTATTTAATATTTGATCAGCCTTTTAGTGGTTGATTTTTGTACATTAATATTGCCTAAAAAATGTCTAAATACTAACCACCTTAAGCTGTTATATTATGCTCTTTTGCAATCCATAATTCAGTATGGTATAACTGTTTAGGGAGGCTACTACAATTGTCATCTTGAGGAACTCTTCAAGAATGCAGAAATTAATAATTAAAACAATTTTGAATAAACCTACACTCTATCCAACTAACTAAATATTTACTGAATTTCAGGTAATGACTGTCAGACAGCTGTACATTATAAATGTAGTAAAATGCATAATTAAGAACGAAACTACTTTTCCTTACACCAATAACACTGTCAGCAGCCAATACAGTTTCAGACAAAATTCAAGTAAATTTCAAATCTATAAAATAAATATAGAATCAATTAGGTGACAGCTAGTATACATAAGTACTAAGATCATAAACAAAATTTCCAATAAATACCTCAAAAATAGTAAAATATACAAGAAAATGAAAAATTACATCAGCAATTGGATCAAGAGCAACTACTTTTCTCATCTTTAATTTTGGAAAAATAGCAGTTTTACCTTTCTTTTTCGCTCATTAAATTGTTCAACCTTTTCTATCTTCTATTTCTTCATCCTACTGTAATATTATGTGAACCCCTCCCTAGTACGTGGGCAACCATAGTTGGAAGGGGCTTCCATCTCCACATATATTAGTACAGCACTATTATTTTAAATTAGTTTATGGATTTTATTTTTGTGTATTATTGGATTTTATTTTATTGTATTTTAATATTTTTCATTTTTTGCATGACTTGTATATGTATGTATTGTATTCTATAAATAAATAAAAATAAAAGATCTGAACCTCTAATCAATAAAAAAAAGTAGAACCTAAAACAATTGGGGAAAACATGGAAAATGGTCATACTAAAAGTTATAGTCAGGTTTTGCAAAAAGCAACCAAAGCTAAAGTGAGGGGAAATAACGATAGGAAAGGTGGTAGAGTACCGGTATAGACCTACTGCTCTTGACATCCAGTCATGGACGAGACTGCAGTGATATACTGGATAAAAGATTTTTTTAAAAATGAAGTTCAGATTTTTTTCAATTCAAGTGCCCCTATATAAACGCAATCGTAGAGTCAGCTAAGGAGCAAACAAAAGATTTTGGTAAAAACGATTTTCTAATAGTAGACTACTGATGGGTGGCTCAAACAATATAAATGAGCCTAGTCTAAAACATCTTCCTGAAAGAAATGAAAATATTAAAGAGATTGTGCCATTCAGCCAAAAAACTAATGTACGCTACCGGTAATAATAAGTTCAATTCTGTATAGGTTTGATAGGCCAGAGCTGAATGAACCCATTAAGTCAACAGATGAATTTTAATTTATAATACAACCAACAGCCTCTAAAAAAGAAGAATTCTAGGCAATTGGGGATTTGTTCTCTAAATGAAAGGCTGAAAAAACAAAACTTCACTAACCATGGTCTATATCTTAATCGATCTGGCAAAGTAATATTTTGTAATAGGCTGGCAGAGCTGATTGAAAGTAGTTTGCAATCTACTGTCAATAATTCTCCTGAACAATCATCTAATGAACCTTTTTTAGTAAAGTGGCTCAAAACTGGGAAAGGAAACTAGTTTCAAACGATCAATTCATATCTGTAATTGTATTAGAAGACGTTAATCGATCAAAAAATAAGGATAGCACTAGTGGAAGGAACTCTTGTAACAATCTGATAGGCTCCCAAGATCCTATAAGAGATCAAGTAGCTTTTTAGATCTAGTTCAATCTGCAAAAGCAACAATAGAGTAGTAAGGAATGGTCTTTTGAACAGGTCACCGAATGTGGAATGGAACAAAGTTTATGAATATAAAAGAATCACAAGAACATCACAAACATTAAATTGGTAACATATCCTTTCAAATAGATTACTGCAGAACGGCTCAGAACTACGGTATCTGATCATGACTATCAAATCTGTGTTCCATCAAAATATTCAATATATTCGTAACAAAATAGATAGAATCGAAGTATTTTTGAAACAAGAGGCTCCTGATATAGTTATTTTCACAGAGCACGGCTTAAAAGAAGATGAACTGTCACAACTTAATATTCCAAACTATTCATTGAAAGCATCGTAATGCAGGGCATGTCATCGAAGTGGGTGAGTAGGTATCTTCACTAAAAATGCTAAGAATATGCAAACATTTAATTTAGAATGTGTAGAGAAGTTTGCTGTGGAAATGGATTTAGAAGTTACTGGTTTGAGAGTAAAAATCGACAATATTTCGAAGTAGCGGTGTTAGGTATATGGAGAGAGTAGGTAAATAGATCAGATTCATGTAGGCCGTTGTTCAAGAGACTTGGTCTCCTAACTCTACTACGTCCATATGTGTATGAAGCTACTTATTTATAATTATGTAAATATATTACCAAAGATATCTTAATATATTAAGATATATTAACCAAAATCTTGATGTACTCGATTATAATAAAAGAAGCCGAGGAGATTATCACTTGATGAGTCACAATAGTAGCTTATTTGAACAAAAACCTAGTTATATTGGTAGGAAACTGTACAACAAGCTAACACAGTTTTTAAAGAGTCTTCAAAATATAGAAATATTTGAAAAAAAAATTGAAAAAATATTTAGTTGATAAAGCTTTTTATAGTGTACAAGAGTTCCTTTCACATCAAAATTAAGCCTCACCTCAACTAATTGATATAGTATCTATAGCGTAAAAGATTGTAAAATAATTGTTGATCTGACTTGTCTTATTCTCCTCAACTGGAGTCTCCAAGAGACTACAAAAAAAACACACACACACACACACACAGTTGGATACCGTATTTGATACTGTAATCCCAAATATCACTTGATATGCGTAAGACATATCAATGTCTTTATATTGTTAATAATCCACATGGATAGTATAGGCTAAGCAGTCTTTCCACTGCACTGGATAATATCCACTGTCACACGGTCTGTCATGCAAGCATGTCGTTGAAGAGATCAAACAACAAACTAACTTGAAAACAGATGAGTGAGCCTTTTTATATTGTTTGGTTTATTCATTCTTGCAATTGCCAGAAGCCCATAGAACATTCCTGATGTCTCGACCACATATGATAGTAGGAAAGTTCTGGATTGTATGAGAGAGGCATTTCAAGCAGATAGGAGTGAGACTGACATATTGGGAGAGAGATGTAGACAAGTGTTAATTTACAATCTCTTCAAGTCACGTTTATCGATGAATGGAGCGATGTCACAAAACAATAGACTATTGTTTTCTCTGGTCCAGCGTTCTTAACAGATTTATACAGTATGATATAGCCGATTACGATGAAAATGACTCTTCAGACCTCAACATTTGTTGTACTCCAAAGAGGATACTAAACAAACAAAGAGTGTGTTTGTGTTATTGTGATTGCTTTCCTCACTGAGCTTACTGTTTTATATCAGTATATCAAGCCCACCGATACAAAAGTCTGAAGCTGTATGCTTGATAGTCCACTCTCACCACTAAACAGGGTCTGGGTGCATAGGTGAGTGTTTATCCAGCACACCTCTGAGCTACCTCCTGCATCCAAGTGATCATTCGGCAGAGACTTTTGGAAAGCAACACAATATTGATATAGCCTTTCTTGTATTCTAGATGAACAAAACTTAGTTCACCACAAGCCACAATAGACTTGGTAACCTATGGTACTGTGTAATAATTCAACACTATTACTCCAATTGATATAAATGAAAAATCTTCAATTTCAATGCTCATAAAATTTGCACTTTTCAACGTTATCATGGTCTTGAGTAATACCATGGGACAATGATTTAAATCTGAAAATAGGGCACCATTTCTTTATTAGAA
The DNA here is from genome assembly GCA_948455865.1 of Conomelus anceps. Lineage (NCBI taxonomy): Eukaryota > Metazoa > Arthropoda > Insecta > Hemiptera > Delphacidae > Conomelus > Conomelus anceps. Next base: position 64,066,823 of record OX418222.1, read on the forward strand.
TTCAGTCTTTAGTGACTAAGTTTGTGCTAATGGAAAAATAATACCGATACAATTACTAATTTTATCCAATGTTTGTTATTTCAATATTGTACGAAATTTTATAGTTTCATATGCTGAGATAACTTCTTTGGAATATTTCATTCTCAAAAAACCATGTGTTATAATACGGTTCACTTAATTCTCAACGTTTATAAAACTTTTGTTAGGATGAACTGTCCCATTCAAAATTTGTCATGTTGTATCTTAGTGAAAGAATACCGTAGTAATTGCGTCTAACAAAAAAAACACACAAATGATTCAAATGTTTCAGAGCAAACAATATCCTCAGGAACTTGAAGCAGCATAGGAAAAATAAAATCAATGACTTCAATTTTCTAAATGCATTCAAGGATGATAAATGGCAGAAATTGTGCAAAGAATGTGTAACGGATTTGGCATCTTTAGAGAAAGGGATGGTTGCTACCCAGGTGAGTCATAAGCAAGAACCTTTTTGTTCAAATTTATCCATGAAAATATACAGTTGTGATTCATTAAATGAATGTAGCCTAATCATGAATTATTACGAGTAAATGCTAGCACATTATAGAAATTATTCGGATCCACATTTCTTCATATTTTTGAAAGCTCTTATTTAGGGATACATTAGTGATAAATTAATAAGGATAATTTAGGAATAGGTTGAAATCAACATGAGCATCTTTAGATTGTAAATGAAGCATTGCATAGGCCTAATATGTATGGAGCAAAGGGTTGAAACTTCGTCCAGTGCACTTTTGTGCTCATTTAGACATTAAATAAAAGCTAGGTAGGCTACATATTTTCATTTCACTGCATGATTTAATTCCATTAAACGTTTTCATTATCTCAGAACAAAGTTTTTCCTTCCACATCAAATTTATTCCTGTTTTTTTCTTACCACCAGGGGCTTGTTGCATGAATGGACTACCTATAGTAAAACTATAGTCTATTTCACAGGTCTGACATTTCCAACTTACCAGTCTAGTATTTTATGTCGAATCTAAAAACTGCTGTAGCTCGTTTTACTATTTTTTAATAGTAGCTTTATTTAAGTAGAATATCGCAAATTACCAGTCAGCTGTTCAACGTTTGGATTACGGAGGCCATTTTGAGAAAATGGTGCAGCCTAAATGTTATCCAAATATATGGCTCAACCTTAAAAAAAGAGAAAGAAAGAAATGGAGCCACCAATTTAATAGAATATTTTCGTATAAATTATTATTTTTATAAATTATATCTCATAATTTATAAAAATAATTTATATATTTTTAAATTACAATTCATAATTTTATACAGAATATTCGATAATATTTTATCATATATTGATGCAAATAACCTGTATGGATGGGCTCTATCTAAAAAATTACCATATTAAGTATTTTAAGTATATTCCTACTCAAAAGTACAAGTATAAGATAGTATGGGGATATTTTTATATAATTATTTATTTCTATAAAAATAGAAATAATTATATTTTTTATCATATCACAATAATAATTATTGTATTAAATTCTATTCTTTTAATTATAAGGTAGATATTATCTTTACTTTCCTATTTATTAGAAAAAATTTGATGTATTTTATAAAAAAAAATAATTCACTTTTGCAATCTATATTTAAGTTATACTTAATTTTTTTTAAATTATTAAATTATGATGATAACATAATAAATGATTAATAATCATGATAAATTATTGAAATTGATGTATAAATTATGATTTTCATGAATCACAAATTTAATTTTTTGACATAATTTCTTGATCCTCAACAGTAATTTTATTGATAAAATAATCAATGATCTCTTTTCAAATTTATGACAAAATTGAAGAATTTATTATAATTTGACTTATTTTATTTAAAATATTTGATTTTATAATAAATTTTAGGTATTAAATTGGTGGCTTCAAATTGCTCCCAAAGTTCTGTAAAATGTCCAATTTCCATTTCGAACATATTTTGGCTCACCTTACAGCTTTTAGAGATATTATACAGTATTCTTTTTGGCATTATCTTCCTATTGAAAGGGTAATAATTGTAATTTTACGTTCGTTTCTTGTGTATTACCAATAAATTGGAGCAAACGCATTTGTAACATCTGATCTACGTTTTTTAAGTTAGAGTTCTCTGTTTTGACTCGCAAATATAATTATTTCTGCTCTCTATCTTACCTCTGAATTTCCCTAAAATATGCACTGACTAGAATTAATTATCTACCGCAAATTCTATCCTCCAGGTTTTCACCATAGACGTATCATGTGATGCCAGATTCAAAGATGCGGTCACATTGACTTTTGAGCAAATCGATGTGATTAAGAGATTATTAGAGAGAAATTCAGGAAAAATTTTTCTCAGCAAGACTTCAGAAGGTACTTTTTAAAATAGATGTATTTAAGTTTCTCAATTCTAACCATTGACGTGATTACCAAAGTTTAAGTCATTCAAATAAAAATGAATATACATTATTTTTATCATTACTGATAACAATTTTATTTGGTTCAAATTTAAATAGTCTGTTAAGAGATTGAAATGTATCAAATATAGTACATTAATGCTAAGCTTGATACTTAATCTATTATTTCATTCCGTACCTATAATATATATATATACATTTTATTATTGATCTATATCTAATATTCAACCACTTACCTGAATAGACTACTAGCAAAATCGATTTTCAAGTGCTGTTTAAAATGAAGTTTTTAATTTTGAAATCATTGAATAATTATAATGTTAAAGATCCATCTTGTTTCCACTAATATGTAATATAAACTTAAAAAACACTTCAAGGTGGAAATTAACTCACGTTATGGCGTGACGGCCGTTTCACTCTGTAGTCTAGAGCATCCGTCAGACGACCCACAGTACACTCTACGGCAGTGTACTGTGGGTCGTCTGACGATGCTCTAGACCAACGGTTCCCAACCTGGGGTACGCGTACCCCTTAGGGGTACACATTGTCCTAGTTGGGGGTACGCAAAAAATAATCCATAATGGCGGATGTTCATTGTCTAGTGGCATAGACTAAGGAATGGTTGTTCTATGCTAGTGGTGAGCAGTTTCTGTTGTGCGACTATTCTATCTATAAATGTATTCTATTCTGACACTTCTATGTAGGCTATATTTTAGTAGCATTTTGAAATTCAAATTATAATATTCATCTCTAAACATATTACGTTCGATAAAAGAAATAGGTGTTCAGCAGAAATTATTGTGTTACCTAATATTTTATTTCTTTAGCTGAATTCCCATTCATAGGCGTCGATATGTTGTTCAAATATTGCAATAAATGGGCATTAAACCCTCTATAATATTGTTATAGTAGAGTAAAAAAGTAGTTAGGACTTAGGGGGTACTATGTCTGTAAAATATGATCTAAGGGGTACGCAGAAGAAAAAAGGTTGGGAACCGCTGCTCTAGACAACAGAGTGAAACGGCCGTCACGCCATAACGTGTGTTAATTTCCACCTTAAAGTGTTTTTTAAGTTAATATTATTGAACAATTGATTACCAGACCTACAGCATTCCTTTATTGTTTTCATAAACTATAATCTCATTCAAAAATATCGCATTGGTGAATAAAACAACCCTATTATAGGAAAATTGAGAATCTGTACTATTATGGGTTTCTTATATAGTACAAAAACTTCGGGTCAGTGGATTAGCCATGAAATTCCCATAAAATCTCGACTGAGCTCATCCAGTTCGAGCTTATATCACTGAAATCTCAGCTTAGCTCTATGAAAATCTACCTCAGTAGGCCTATGTCATTTCTGATAGCTAACTATGCAAAAATATTAGAAATAACTGGAAGTAGATGAATGTTGACATAATTGAAGCTAGATAACGATAGCTTCTATATGTAACGGATATTGCTCAGGCCACACGATGATGAACCAATAATGATAGATAAAAGGAATTTATTCTTTATTTCAACTGCATTTGAGAATATAAAAAAATCATATCCTGAAAATTACTATGAGATAAAGAGATAAACCGTGTGTTGGTTCAATAGACTAAGAATTTGAGTTTTTATCATACTTAGACATTCCCCAATGTTTTCTTCTGATATAGCTGTTTATTTCAGACATTAATAATGTTTTCCGAGCTCATAAGCTCTCAGGTATGATTGGATTGAAAGGTGGCCACATGATTGATAGTCGATTAGCAGTGCTGAGAATGTTTTATAAAACCGGAGTGAGAATTATGTCACTTACATCTGATTGCGATACAACTTGGTGAGCTCTCCTCATCCTAAATTAATTTATTCTATTACTAATATGATATCAATCAGAAGTCATAATATTGGATTCACCTCAACATTGTATCAGCTATCGAGACTAGTCTCGTACATTGGCGTAGCAAACTCTTGTGGCACCCGGGGTGTTATTTCTAATATTGTCAACCCCCTCACAGCCGAATATGATAAAAATGACTTCATATTCAATGTTAAATCTTATATTGTACCCACAGCTGAAAAGTATTTTTCATGTAAATTTCTGGAATTTGGTTTACTTCAAGTGACATTTCAATCAATTGTGCACTTCCCATTGCAATTTTTTATCCTACTTTAATTATTTGTATTGACAGGTGAGGAACTACAGCTCACAAAATAGGGGCTGTGAAAAGTCCTCTAACAATTATTTATAAACATAATACTAAATAGGCTATGACAATTTTTTTTTGTTCGGGGTTACCTGAATTTTTTTTTTGAAAAGTAATCCTTCTAGAATCATATTTTAAGCAAATTGGCAGGTAATGTTTTTTTGGGGGGGGGGGGGGGTCATGACGCTGATGCCACTCCTGGTTCCGCGCTTGACATACATACTACCTACGCTCTATGTTGACCCCCTGTACCAAAATAATAAATATGCATTTCTTCACTTTTAGCTCATTTTTTCTTCATTTTTATCAGTGATTGGAGCAAGGCATTCAGTTCAGCAGGTATATAGTAAACTGTACTTTTATACTATCGATTTCTTGCTTATTGGATTGTTACAACATCAAGAATACACCTATATCGAACAGTCGAACAGAAACAACTGTTTGATATACATAGATATAGTGCATATATGCACCAAAAATGTAATTTGGAACAGCTGAATGTATCTCATGGGAAAGAGTAGAAGTGAGAGATTTTTATAAGAACTTGATAACTGTACAAGATGAGATGAAGAAGTCTTCTAACATTCTATGAATGTTTTTTACAGGGCCATTTCCCATGACTTTCTGATGAACAAAGTTAATGACACAGGCTTGAGCAGTTTTGGTAAAGTAGTGATCTCAGAAATGAACCGTTTGGGCATGATCGTTGATCTGTCTTTGTCTTCGAAAAAAACCCAATTGGATGCTATTTCTCTGTCAGAAGCGCCAGTAATTTTTTCAAACGTAGGAGCAGTTGGTAAAGTCAACATTTCACAGAACATAGAAGGGGATGTATTGGAGCAGATCAAGAAAAAGAAAGGGCTGGTTATGATTAGTTTTGATCCTAAACTAATAAAATCTGGAGACAATATCAATTTAACCGACTTCATTGGTGAGTTTTCAACCCATTCAAGTCCACCGCGCTTATGCAATTATTTCCAATACATTTTAATTTGATTTTTTTGGCTTTGATTTCGATTTCAATTTTGATTACAATTGTAATTTAAAATTCTAATTCTGAGTTTAATTTAAATTTATTCTCATTTTGATTGTAATCTTGAATTTTGTTGTAGTTTTTATTTTCTTTCTTTTTTCCCCCTTAAAAATCTTTTATTTATTTATCTCATCATTTTGACTGAATCTCTTCAATTTCCAATACTTCTTCATATCTTCTGACATTATTTGATGATGGAATAAAGCCTGCCACAGTGGACTGGCAAAACACTAACTCATCAAAGGATGAATTTGATAGGTGACATCCACAATATTGCACAGATTCCTTTTATTACTGATGGGTGGGGAATCATGTTTCTAGGGGGGTTGAAAAAATATGAAATTTTAAAATATATTTTTTTATGGATTTTAACGACATGAATCGCTCAAGCAATTAAAAGTAGGTGAAAAGTGGTCAACATTTTTTGAAAAAAATAATCCACTTCAGAGTGAGGGGTGCCGAAAGTGAGGCATCTTGAAAAAATGCAATTTTGAAAATTTTTGACTTTTTTGTTTATGAGAAATTTAAACTTTTTGTGATTGAATGCTTATATGCAAACCAAGATCAAAAAAGAAAACCAAAAATTTCCACGTTTTCTAATAGGGGTGGTTTTTGAAAACGTTTAAAAATCTAGTCTTTTTAAATATAGTTTTTTTGGAAATTTTATTCATGATAATTAATCAAGAATAAAAAAATAACTCAAAAGTATTCAGGACCGTTTTTTAAAGAAATCATCCCCTTCTGAGTAAGGGGTGCACAAAGAAAAAATGCAATTTTGAAAATTTTCACCTTTTTTATTTATGAGAAATTTTAACTTTTTCTGGTTGGATTCAGATATTAAACTCAAGCTTAAAACAGAAAACCAAGAAAATTTCAAGTTTTTGTGGGATGATTAAAAATTTGATCTTTTCAAATGTTGATTTTTTAACATTTTTTTTAATAGGAATTGATTAAGAATAGAAAAATAACTCAAGAGTGTTTCCCTACATTCTTGGAAAAATCATCCCCTTTGTATGAGGGGTGCCTGATGTGGAAAATATTTGAGTGTGATTTTGAAAATTTTAGGCTCTCTTTTTCATGAAAAATTGAGAATCTTCTGATTTATAGCTGACATTGAAAACAGAGAAGCTGAAAATGCATTGAATTTTTTTTTTTTTGTTTTTCAATAGGGGTGGTTTTTGGCGAATGTTGAATACTTTAAATTTCACAAATGTTGATGTCTTGCAGATTATATTGATAAAAATCGTTTATATATAAAAATTTAAGTCGAAAGTGTTTCAGAACATTTCTTGCAAAATCATCCCCTTTTGAGTGAAAGCTGTTTTATGAAAAAACCACCCTCTCAAAGCTAGAAGAGGCAGAAGAATCTAAAAAAAACTTTTAAAAAATTGCAGGATAATCTACATTCTTCCCATTACATTGGTAACACGTTAACAGAGAGATTACAGACTCAGTTGCGGGGTGCAACCGGAAGCGCGAGTAGAAAATATAGCTTTGAGAATAAAAAGCAGATTGAAGGAGTTTAGAGTGAACTGAAAAATTATAATTATTGAAGTAGCAAAGTATTAAACACTATAATAATATGTTGTTACTAGACGACTCTTTCTCTTCTTATAGACTAATCATATTATTTCATGATCTACCGGCATTTTTGAGCATTTACCCGAAAAGTATTTTATGAATTATTTCAATAGTTTTTATGATTCTCAGATCACTTGAATTACTTGAAACAAACGGTAGGAGAGGACTGTGTTGGAATTGGAGGAAATTTTGATGGATTTGAAAAGTAAGTTACTTTTGTTAAAATTCATTATAATGATAGGCGCTATTATTTTTCATTTATTATTATTATATGCTATATATATTATTTCATAAGGCAGTTATATTCTTGAAAAATAATTAAAATATTCATGAGGTCTCATTTATATTAATAAGCAGCTTGATGAGTTAGGAAACGAGTTCAGCAACGAAATAAATTTTTTGTATCATTTGAGTTCAATGAAACTGAGCTTTAGTACAAGTATATGAATAAATTTCAAAATTTATTCATTTTTTGAATCTCCTAAAAAATGTCTAGTATAAACTCAAACAGGCTTTATTCAATAATGATTATGCGAAGCTGTAGTTTCGTTTTCCAATTGAGTACAGCATAAATATGAGGAATTGCATTGATGAGAAGTTATAGGAAAGAAACAGTGAAATTTCGTTCCATCCAGAATAAAAACATTTCCAATTTCGCCTGAAACTAAAAAACTGTCTACCGCGTTTAAAATATTGTGCTATTAGAAATTAAGGAATATAAAAATCTATGTCGATTAATGTAGAACAACAAATTCGGGCTTGAGGATAACTTTCCGGAGAGGTATTTTGCAAGAAATCCAACTTGCAAAAAACAGAAAGTTTTTCTGAAAAAAAAATTATTAGGTCTAGGAATGTTACCCTACTCTGTAGGCCTTGTTACAGCCCTCCTATCCTCAAATTCTAGTCACACCCTAGTTCACACTAGACCAATTAAACTGTACACTGAAAGAACTTTAAAGACATATAAATACCTCAGGGGCATTATTTTTAGAGCTTGGCATGAGATTTAATCCCATACCCATCTTTTTTATACAGCGAGACTACTCTTGCCATTTCAAGTGCATTGGAAAAAATTCCATTCATTAGACTCAGGTTGATAGTGTGCAAAACCTCCACGCATGGCGCTAATATAATGTAGAATATACTCTTTGCTACTGTTTAGAAAATCAAGGAGTTTTCACAAATTTATTCCCTATCTCCTACTAGAGGAAATCACCAGACTTTATTTCTTTATTCAAGTTATAACCAAAAATACGCATTAAGATCATTTGCTACAGGTTTGCATGAATCTTCATCTATTACACAATTCGGATCATTTGCATATTTTCTTATTGAAAGATTTCCATCTCTATGAGCCTTTTCTGAGATTTCATTCAATTTTTTCCAAAGTACTCTCCCACCCTTTCCTGCATTCAATTGTATTTCCTAAAATACTCTTTTTTGCTTGTTTTATTATTTTTTCTTCTCATTCCTATCATTAAAAAATAGTGCAATTAAATGATTATTACTTGATTATACACATTGCCTTTTGTGATCCAGTGTTTTAATTTTTTGTATTTTGAAGTTTCACTTGGATTGATTTCTGAGATTTATCTTGGTATTCGGTGATTATTTCATAAAAATTATCAGTACCCATGCATATTAGCATCTGCTTCTGATACCACCGAATCCCAATTCTGTTTCATTAAGTATAATAATGGTTCTATTGATAGCATTTGTAGCTTGAGTAGAATTCAGGGCAAATTCAATTGAAACGTTATAGTGGTCTGCGAAAATGGAAATCCGATTTCATATACCGTAACATATGTTCGAGGGTGGCTGAAGCACTATCTACTCTGGTGGAACATTTATGCAGCAGAGAAAGCCAACTTCTGTAAGAACTTTGATATATTCTAGAACAGAAATAGTTTAGGATATCTCAGTTTTTTATAATAATTTATTGTGGTTGTGACATCATGAAGTTTTTTCACTTCTAGATTTCAGTTTGAAATGTGAATTAGATCATAATAAAATACAATAGAACATAAATGTTTTCTATTTGAATTCAAGGAGTTTTTATTGAATAGGTGGGGTTACCAGACCATGATTCAGTGTTTAATCACATAGGTGAAATAGGCAACATATACGAATCTAGAGAAGTTCTTTCACATAATTAGTCAATATTAATATTATTTTTAATAATATTGATATTAATATTCAGCTTACCACCTGATCACCATGACAAATAGAAATAAGGCTCCAATATAGACTACAAACTGCTTTTATTTGAATGACTTCTATTCAGAGCTATAGCCTACAGTATACAGTATAAAGCTATCCAAACTGTGAACATTCATTATTTCAGAAAGATTAATGGACTAGAATCACCACAGGATATTCCAAAGCTTTTTGACGTACTCAAAGAGACAGGCTGGTCAATTGAACAGTTGGAAAAGCTAGCTGGTAACAATTTCCTTCGGGTCATGGCAGCAGTACAGAAAACAGTAAGAGTCCTAACTGCTCAATTTCATATTGAATCAAATGCATGTAACAATTGAATTTCGAGGCTTTTACAAATCCTTTGAGATTATTAAGCGTAGAGAAATAACAGACATGATATTGAATGTGAATTGAAATGTTGAAATACAATAGCCTAGGCTAAAACATGTTTTATGAAAATATAAGTAGAATTTTTTAATTATTTTACTGTTTGTTAGATAAGATGTTTTTTGTTGGAGCTGATGTTTGAGGTTGTTTGCTATTCTAAATGCTGTGTTAAATTTGGATTTTTAGAAAATGTGTGCTCATTTGCGTGATTTTTGTTGAAATATGTAAGTGTGGCAAATCTGTTAATATGTTTTAGTTTGCAGGTTTTGGATATTTGTCTTTCATTTTGTTCAGGATTCTGTCTAGTAGATTTATGTTGTATCCGTTTTGTTGTGCTAAGTATTTAATTGTATTAATTTATTCTTGGTGGTCAGCCAAGATTATAATAGATCATAAAATTCTTTATTATAGAATATGGAAAGCAGCAAGTTTATGTGTATGTGGACGGTTTGATAAGTTGTGAATGAGTGTATCTGTGAGAGTTGGTTTCTTGTAGATTTTGAATTTCTGCATGTTATTTAGTTTTGCAATAGTGAGGTCTAAGAAGTTTAGGGTGTAGTCTGTTTCATATTATGCTGTGAATTGTAAGTTTATATGGGTTGTGTTTGGAGTTGTTCACATTGCCTTTGGTTTCCATTACAATAATGTCATCGACATAGTAGTGCCAGTTAGTTATTTTGTTTCAGTGTTTTGTGATGTTTAGTATTCCCTATGTGATGTAAAAGTATTACTGCTGGGTTGCTAGAAATTGGAGATGGTAGTCCCTCTGATTGGGTGTAGTATTTATTATTTTGGGTGTAGTAGTTTTGTGATGTGATGATTTTTAATGTCTCTATTAGTTTTTTTGTGTGCTCAGGTGGATTGTTCTGTGAGTAAAAATCATAATTCTGATAAAAATACTGTCAGTTTTGATATTTGATTGTTAATCAAGTATTTCGTCATGGAAAACATCACAGAAAGTATTCAATTAAACTGATTTCTATGTTGACCCAACAGGCTGAGTCAAATGAAGACAAGTTACCCTCAGAAGATTATGAAGATGAAACAGCTGTATCTGAAAATAATAGAGGATGCTACTCAGATTGGAAAGAACGTTACAACGTTATTCAGTGACAACGAAAAATATGTAATAATCGCAATAAAGTGTACAAATTGAATTGATAATGTTCAAAGGAAGCTCAAACCAATATGAGGAGTGCTATTTGAAAGGTTATTCCAGTTACTATTATGTATTTACAGGCAATTTAGATTCAATATAGATCATGAACTGTATTTTAATAAAGATTGTTTTATTACTGTTATGGGTTCTATTTGCTAAAATAAAACTGAATAAATGAGAAAATTGAACTGGAACTTTATTTACATAATAAAACCCTCCACATAGTTTTTACACAAATATGTAAAAGTGTGTCCAGTTTGAATGATGTGGTCTGCAAAAGTCGATTCTGTTTTTGTATGTAAGGCTTTCACTGACATCACTAACAAGCTACACATTCTATATATTAAATCTAAAGGACACAAACTCAACATCTTGGAACAATTTGAAATTTGCAAACACTCCACACACAATAAACAGAACATCCTCAATGAACAGTTAAATTTTAAATCACACAAACTTTTTGACCACATTATACAAAAACCACAGTTCTTCTAACCAACATCGCTGTCTAGGATGCCTTGAAGATGGGTTTTAACAACTCGAAAACGTTCGGCCTACAGAGTAAGTAAAATACTACTTATTCTTAATAAAAATTAAAAAAAACGACTGCAAGTCGTTGAATACACTTAAAAAGTTAATAATGGGTGAGCACTTGTACCTCTATCTTCATCTCAATGCTCTCTTTTACTCTCATTTGACAAATGGCTTATAGTATTTCTGAAGGTACCCTAGATGACAGCTTATCAGTTTTGACGATATTTTGTCAATAGAAAGATCTAGATTATTGATTCAATATTCCATCAAATAGCTTATTCAGTACTGATAAAATAATATGTAAGTTATGAAAGTCAATAAGGAGTTAGAATGAATGAAAAGCTGTTTCAAAACAATACTGAATTTAATAATTATTTTAATTTGAAAATCTTATTCCATATATATATCAAAAATCATTCTTCAATATTTGTACCTTAAAACTTTATAAAACTTCAATGAACTTCTATAAACATCTTTTATAAACTTCTATTTAAAACTTCAATATCTAGTAGAGATAACTGAAGGCCAGTTAATCTCCTTACTGTATAATATGTTGGTGGCATATAGCATAATTCATTAAAACAAGCGTCATTTGATATAAATCTAAAATTATTAAAAGAAAATATTTTGAAAAGTATAAAATAATTAGAATGCAGTAAATATATAAATATTATCTTGTTCAAGAACTAAAATTGTAATAATTTAATTCACTTATAATGTAAAACAACCTCAAAGTACCTGTCATATTCACAGTGCATTATTTATGTACTGAGCTTCATGATTGAAACAGAATTAATTCTTCAATCGGTTCTGCAGAGAATAATTTCCTTGGCCATTTAACTATAATAGCTTTTAAAAATATTAAATTAGAAAACATCTTGAGATTTTTTGGGACAGTCAATGTCATTGAAGTTTAACAATGGAATTTATTTCTAAATATTATACAGTGCGTTCATTAAGTCGCGCATATCCAAATAAACGAGTCTGTAAATAGCAGGTTTTTTATATTAGTTCTAGCGGCTACCGCAAGATAGCACCACTGGTAATATAAACAACAGATGAAAAGCCCATTATTGTGTGTACAGGTTAAAACAGGTCTACAGTATTGTTTAGATTACGATAAGGTGAAAATGTCATTTTCCCAAGAGCAATGAGTGTTCCTTCTTGAACAGTGTTTTACGCCTCCAGATTTTTTCCTGTGGGGTTATCTTAAAGGAAGGGTTTTTAAAAATAGGCCTCACACTGAATGAACTGAAAATGAACATTACAAGGAGATTAACAATATTAGTGTAGGCATACTCCACAAAGTGACAAAAAACGTGGTAAAACGAATTTGTGCATATATTAATGAACAAGGCAGCCATTTTGAACACATGTCATGAGACATAAAATTTTGGAAATAAGTATATATGTTTATGAAATTTATAACAATAATAAATAAATAATACCAAATAAAATACATTACTTCACAACCTTTTTGATGTGCACGACTTAATGAACACACTGTATTATATTTGGTAATCTTATTCTTTTAAATGAGCAATATTGTAGTTTTGTCATTTTTTCTTGGGAACAGCTCTAACAATTTTTATATAATAACAAATATAGGGACTTTTGGTGCAAAAATACGATTGTGTTGGGTCTCATTCCTGATTTTTCCATTTCTTTGGTGATTACAAAACTAAACCTTTCTAATTACTTTCGTTCATCATGTGAAAAGGCACTCATGGCCGTTTTTCTCTATAATTTATGAAATACTTAAAATTAATTTTATTTTCTTATTCTCTGCATGGATAAGAAGCAATAATATGTTATAGCCACGCTTCAATATGCGCTCCTTTCTGCAAACTTCAATAGACAGTGAGTTGATACTATATGAATGTGTCGTTATTTTACTGAATTTCTGGAACTATTTTCTATTGACAGGGAACCAAGCAGGTTTTTGTAGAAACAGTGATATATTGTATTAAAAAAGAATTAGAAATCATAAAACTTTCAGGCACATGAAACATTAACCCCAGAGAGGAGCTCAGTACCCTAATGTTATAATTCAACAACAACAATATTCAAATATAAAGAGCACTGAAGGTGATTGATCAAGTACTATGAGATTTAGCTTATCTGAATCAAAGCATCCAAGAGGTTAGAAACAGATACTTTCACAAAGATAAATATAAGAAAAAGTCATGGATGACAAATGATATACTTGAGCTCATGGAACTCAGAAGATTTAGTGAATGTGACCAATCAGAATACAAAAGGTTACAGTTTTTGATTAGAAGGGGAATAAGAGGAGCAAAGGTGAGGGAGAAAATAGTGCTTGTGCTTGGAGAATTCACAAGAGAAAGCACATAAACACAGGAAAGTCTTAAAGATGGCACAAGTTCACAAGAAACACAGTTGTGGGGAGGCTGGTGGAGAATGTGATGGCCAAAATATACTTATAGATTAAGTGAGATCGGCAATCATCAACATGAAATTGGGAGAGGCGACTGGACATATGAAATTTAAGCCAAGCTTTTAAAGCAATTTGACAATGGAAGAATTGCTTGCAAAAATGTTTAATCACATGTATGAAACAGGTGCTATTCCTCCAGAATGGTTGAAATCAGAGTTTATTATTCTCCCAAAAAAGCAATTGCAAAACAGTGTGAAGACTACCAATTAATAAGTTTGATGAACCACCTGTTGAAGTTGATCCTGAAAATAATTCATAGAAGGATTTATAAGATATGTGGAGAGCAAATATCACCACATCAGTTTGATTTTTGTAGCAATTTTCTGCACACAAATACTGTTTCACAGGTTCAGGGATATTGATCAGAACATCTTTGCATAATTTGATCGATTTTGAAAAATTATTTGATTGAGTGAAACATGGAAAATTGATAGACATCCTAAAAGAGATAGGTATTGCAGGCAGGTATTTGGAGGTCATTACAAACATATGTTGGAACCAAACAGCAATACTAAGAGTTGATCACAGCTATACTGATGAACTGAGAATTCTATGAGGTGTAAGAAAAGTTTGTTTATATACTGTCTTCAGTTTCCAATTCTATTTCATCTCTATTCAGAGCATATATTTGAAGAAGCTTTGGAAGAGGGAATTGTGGTCAATAGGATTTAGTTGAATTAGATTTGTTATGATGATGACACAATTGTATGTGTGAACAATATTCATGGTCTTCAAAGCTAATGGATAGCATAACTGCAACCAGCAAAGTACATGGAATAGAATATGAATGTAAACAAGAACAAGTTCTTAGTTATCAGCAGAGAAAAAATGGCAGGGGTGAGAATTATGATCAATCAAATTCAAAATAAGAGAGTGAAACAATATTCCCACCTAGGCTTAATGATCAATAAAGACTGGGACAATTTAAAAGAAGTCCAAAGTAGAATTGCACAAGCCAGAAGTGTCTTCAAGAAAATGAAGTCATTATTCACCACACATGACTAGAGGAAACAAGGCACAAAATTATGCCTCTTGGAATGTTATGTGTATGGTAGACTTTACTTCTGTAAGGGATGGAAATTTTGACTCTTAACAAAGCAATTACAAGTAAAATAGAAGCCTTTGAGCTTTGGCTGTATCAAAGGATGTTAAAAGTAACATTGACTCAAAGAATCACCAATGGAGAAGCACTGCAATGAATGGGTAGAAACATGCAGTTTCTCAACACAATTCTCAAATGCCAAAACCTCTCTTATTTGGGTCACATAATGAGGAATCAAAAATCGCACACCTGGCTCCAGGAAATACTACAAGAAAACATAGAGAGAAGGAAAGCACCAGGGAGACAAAGGCTGTCCTTGTTGATCAACCTCAGAACTTGGGTTGAAAAATCTTCAATGTAGCTGTTCAGGGCTGCAATGGATGAAGAAAAGATAGCTGTGATGATCACTGTCATTCAAATATGGATTGACACTTGAAGAAGAATAAGTTCTGTGTCTACAGAAATAGAGAGGATTTTTAAAAAGGAGTTTTTGGATGCAAGTGTTCCAATAGATTTTGTGCATTGATCAAAGGAATACTGTAGGTGAATAGATTTGTATAAGCCTAACTGTAAGGTTGCTGATAAGTGTTTTGTGATTGTGCAAAGGTTTTCTTGTATTTAGTTGTAGTATTGATTTAGCGATTGTTGAAAAAAGAGTTTTGTTTATAAATTCAAATATATAAGCACTCAAGGATTGGATAATTAATAGTAAAATTTTGAATCTGTTTCAATTGTAGAAAAGATTATAAATTCAAAATTGTAAACTTTAGCCATTTATTTTGGCATTTTGCCTGGAATAATTAATGTTTTGTGTTGAAAATAAATTGTCTTGTTTTCTTAGTTAGTTGCTCCAACTCAAGTGAATCCTTAAAATGCCATGAAAGCATCACACTATTTTCAAGCACTTCATTACAGAAAACATCCAGGATCAATATTGTCTTCTAAGTATTAATGGGTTTGGATTTTCTGATGTTTTCATTGTGGTCTAATTGTATTACCTGATAAAATTGAGTAATCATAAAACATTATTTTCATTGAAAATTTTGGTGTAGAAACCAACAAGTATTGGTTCCTCATGCTACTGAACTTTAAATTTCTCATTGCCACTCTTGTACTATTTGGTTCTTTGTAATTGTGAAATAGTCTGGTCCAGATTACATACTATCTAAATGCCTGGTCTTGATTAAATATGTCATAATAGAGTGTGAAATAGATATAATTGGAAAATGATTATTAATAAATATGATCTCTAATATATTATTTTAATTCTTCTGTTATTAGTATAAGAACGTATAAGAAAATAGCATACATACCGTACCGCCTATGTTACAAAAGTGAAGCTGGCCTGGAAGCAAAGTCAATATGTCTTTCAAAGATGAGCCTAAGATGGTGTCAGAATCACTGATAAGCCATCTTGTGTAGATGATAAAGCTATTCTTCAGCTTCACTTTGCAGACTTGATACTCTCTCCACTTTCTCCATACCTCCATTATTGAAACAACTTATTGTGTGAATTCTAGGAGCCTGTATTTCTCACTGATGTACCAGAAACTAGGCATCTGACTGGTTGATGAATGTCTATGAATTTGAATAGTTTTTGTTGGGCCAGTAAGCTATGCAGACTCCCAGAATGCACCCATTGCTTTGCACAAAAAGTTCAATCAGACTATTATTATGAGCAGGAGAGTATTTAAATTTGATTAATGTCAGGGCAATCATTATATTTAGTCATGAGAGATAGGGACTGTGCTTGGAACGGTGACAGGCAGCTATGACATGATATAACTGCTTTATTACCTCTAACCCAGTGGTTCAGAACCCACCTTAAACTGTAAGTTCACCATTCATAATGTCATTGAATCATCAAATCTTCATTGACCCTATTACTGACACACAAATCTTAGACTCATGTAGGCTTCATTAGAAAGAAAATTCATCACAATGATTTATTTGTGTAGTAGGAAACCAAATAATTCAAGAGTGGCCATGCAAAAATGATTAAAGGCTGATCAAATTCAACAACAAAAAAACTAGGCCCAACCTCTAGTTGCATTCATTTTCAACCACTTTCAATGGCCCAAGTTGCAAAAGCTGTGAGATGCCTATACCTCCCAAGTTTGCTTGCACAGCATGAGTAGTGCCATCTATTGTAATAATGGGAATTGCAAGAAGTTCTTCTTGCTGAGACTTTTGTCGCAACAGAGGAACAAACTGGTGAGCTCCCAAAGACACTAGTCGTTCTGCTACACCGGGCAGTCTCACATTGACAACAGGTAGAACCATCTCTGATCCAGTTTCTAGCTCATTGTGAAACATCCTCATGTGCTCTTTTAGTTGTCGTTTGTTCAGATTATGAGCATTGCACTTATTGCATCTGTGGAGAAAACAGTTAAACTTTTATGATAGAAAGTATCTGATATTGAACAGCATGATGTTATGGTAAACATTAGGGATAACCCAAAATATGGGCTGGTGCAGTCAAACATGATATAAAAAGCTCTACACACTGTCTTTAGACAGCTGTTGATGCTAACTCATGTTAATGGAAAGCTAATTACATGGCTGGAGATATCAGTATGACACAAAATCAATGTTAAATTAGGTACAAAATAACAGTTGACTAAGGACATAATGACTGAGACACCAGGGTGTCAATCACCTGAAGCCTTGTTCCAATGGTCACATAACTCTCAAGCCTGATCACTGGATCACCCAGTACTGCATTGTTGGAACAGCACATAAATGAGATTTTGTGCAAGCAGTGACATCTGCAGATGCCAAAGCCAGTCTCATCTAAAGTCAGTAAAAATCAAAGTGCTTAGAGGCACATGGACTTGCCAGACAAGCAAACACATGAAACATGTAAAGTTCAAAAGGTGCGTTTTTCAAGGGCATTCAATCCCTTTATTCAAGGCACTGTTGGCTGAACCAGCATTACCCCAACCACCACAAGTTCACATCTACAATATATTGTGCTGTTGGAACAGATGATTTGCTCATTTTTTGGTCCATTCAAAAGCCCAAGCTTGCACAGATCAAAAGCCCAAGTAAGCTTAGAAGTGTTGTGACTGTTGGAACAATATTAAGAGACTAAGAAAAGATGAAGCATTCACTCTGAAATTCATGAAAGATGAAGCAGGAAATCTTCTAACACAGGAGCAGGATGAAATGACAAGATGGAAAGAGTACAGTACTTTTAAAATTTGCTGGCAGAGAGGAAATAGACAGGAGGACATTTCAGATGAAACATACCCAGAGGTACTGATAAAAAAGATATATGAAAGAAGAAGAACTTAATTTGGCAGTGAGAAAGATGAAACTTGGAAAGTCACCTGGGTATGATGGCATTACACCAGAAATGATCAAATTCGTGGGACCCATTAACAGTAAATTAACAGAGTGATACGATTAGCCTGGAGATACAAGAAAATTTCTAAAGATTGGGAAATATCGGTAATAATGCTATTCACAAAAAACGTGACAATAGGGAATGCAGTGACCATAGTGGAATATTGAGTGTCCCCAAGGAAGAGCAAATTGGCTCATTGAGGAAGAGCAATTTGGCATGAGATAGGAGAAAGTTACCCAGAATACCATTTTTATTCTGTGGTAAGTTCTTGAGAAGAGTGTGGAATATAAAAAAGAGGTGTATTTATGCTTTATAGACCTCATAAGGCATTTGACAGAGTTCCGATACTTTATGGACAGAGCTGAAGGAGGCTATCCAGAACTACTACAGAGTCTGTAGAAACTATGTGAGAGTTGGCAACTATTGTTCTGAAAAGTTTAAAGCAAAAGTGGGAGATAGACAGGGAGTATTTTATCACCTTATCTTTTTGTCATATTGATGGATGGAGTGATGAAGGCCTGAAATGGAAGAGAAAAGAGATTGATGGCTGGTCACTGGCGACTGCAAGTTTCAAAATTTGCAGATGATCTTCTTTTAGCTGCTAAAGAGGATGATTTGCAGCATAATGCAGATATTTAAATATAATTATATACTCAGTTTTTCAGGTCCTGGAACGTTCTGTTAGCCCAGTAAATAAAGTTTTTTATTGGGAATAATTAGAAAGAAACTGGATTTCTCAGAATCATTACACCCTGATAAGAGCAGTACCGGTATGCAGTGAAGAATAGTGGCGACTTGTGGTTTTGTTTCAGACTACTTTTCTCTCTACTAAGAAAAAAAGGCCTGGACTAGTCGAAGTAATCGGTGTTACTATATCCCTCTGAGATATACCATAGTAACATTGTTTGTGCCATAATTATATGGGCAAAATTAATACACTCCCCACTCCTCAATCAGCACAGAAATGGAATCACCTGTCTGGTGTATCACATGCTGATTGGTCACAGAAAAACACACCATAATCCAGCAGTCAAGGAAACATTCTAGTGGTGAGGCTGGTTAGACATCCTCATCACTCAATTTAATAACAAAATAACACTGCTATTGTTGAGCCCGACCGAGTTGAGGGCTGTAAAATCCGAGACATATCTACTATTTAAACCAATTCTATAAAAACTAGAAAGAAAACTTTATATTAACAAGTATGATTCAAATTAATAACATTTACTGAATAACAGATTATATTTAAATTTTAATTTTGAATCAAAAAATGAGTTTTGTTATTGAAACCATAACACTGTTGTCACAGCTGAAGCACTTACCTATGAAGAACTTTTCTGAGACATGATCGTGTGTGCAGACAGAGAGTTTCAATTGTGTCAAAATGTTTTTTGCAAACTCTACAAGAGTGTTGCTCTTGGCGAGGTGATTTGCTTCTTTGCAATGATTGTGCACTCGACTGCTGTGTATTGACTTGCATCTGATTATTATTGGTGGGAATATGTACAACCAACTGATTGGGATGGCTAGGAATGTTCAATCCCGTTCCCTGCATCAAAATGACAATTATTCAATATAATAGCATTATTATCCAATAAATTTGACATCAAAAATATTTAGTGAGGCAAAGAAACTGGGAGAAACATATCAGCATGCAAAATGTAGAACTGTTGAATTATTGTCAGGTCAGGCTTGAGTCACAAGTCATGAAGCTCGGTTTGGATAGATACCGTAGTCATTACGGTATTCTCACAATGGTCGCTTTTGGGGGGCATCAGGTACAGTAGAAACAATTAGTCTGGGCGCACGGCCGTTTGGTAGTCAGCCATGGCGAGGGGAGTGTTTATCGCTCATTTCTAAAAACATGTGGCCTGTGCGATGCTGCAGATGTCTTCAAGGTCAACTAGTCAACTTTTAACAGGACGGCTAGTAGTGAAACCAGAGCCATGCGCCCAGACTAATTGTTTCTACTGTACAGCCCGGGATATTGAGCTTTTATTAATAACAATGAGTCATCTTAATTGAAAAAGAAAAAACTATTTCCCAACATGTTTTAAAAGCATATGCTTTATACGCATATTAAAACATTTCAATGCCCATTTGCACCTTTAAGCATTCTCCTCTGTCAATTTAATGCTATTTCAAAGCCAACAATACAGCGAGTAGGCGAGGACAGCCCGATCACAGCGAAGGGAAATTATTGGGCGTACCTTTAAAAAAAATCACTGGCGTGTTTAAGTCGTTTAAGCAGTAGTAAGAAAAAGCGCATGACTGAAACTATATTGTGATATTATTGGTTATCGATAATTATTATCATTGGCTTATTATAATTGGAAGTAAAACTGCATCTGGTAAAATCGAAACAATAGATCAATTTTTATAATCACCAGGGGTCTCTGAATGGTAGATGGCAGACTATATGGAGTGTATCTGGAAGAGTTCGAAGTCATAGTAGCTGATACTGAGCGGGTTTGAGACATTAGTGCAATCGCACCTTGCTGAGGATGAAAACTGTTCGCAGGAATTCCAGGAATCTGAAAAATTGAATTTCACGTAGTACAATAAAAGTATGCATAAAGGTGTTAGAATTCTCCTCACGAGTAGTCGGTGTCCCGAAATAACGTACCAGCGACAAAAGGTACCACTTGATTTTTCGCGACAAAACGTACAACTTGGGTCGGTATTTAACTGGGAAGGGTCTGACACTAACTTCAATGCGACAAAACGATAGGTTTTCCCGGTACCGAATATTTTGAATATTCAATTTAATATCACTGGCGTGTTTAAGTCGTTTAAAATCGGCTATGGTTAAAATGGAAATGTTTTCCCGTTACATTGACCCTTGAAAATAAGTGTCTGCATATTAACCCCAAACGGCTTGACACCAGCAGTAGGGATAGGGCTAATGACCCTTGGAAATTCCTAATTCCAGCTGGCCTGAAGAAAGTGTGATGGGAATCAGTATAACTTTATTATGTGTGTTTACTGAAAATAAGTTATCAGACTAAAGCAACTAATCATACAGAGTAATTAACATAGAGAATTTAAAATATGTATGTTACTGGGAAAACCTTTACAATTAATCCAGTGGTACGTTTTGTCGCATCCAAAAGTCATACCCTTCCCAGGTAAATACCGTCCCAAGTTGCAGTGGCGTAGCGAGGTTTTGTGGCACCCGAGGCGGTGTTTCAACTTGCAGGCAGGTGTAGTAAAACAGAACAGATTTCTTCAAATAATGAAAATAAATTTTGCTGATAAGTAACCACTGTGACACACATTTCGACACTTTACTGCTCCTGCACTATAAACCGTATGACTAAATCTCTCTCAACTCAGTCGCCTGTCATGTCACCCCTAACCTGAATAATTTTTTCTGTATTATTTATTAGAAAAATGATCTATTAAAAAATATTTAAAAAACATTTAATACCAGTCCTTTTAAAGCCTGATTGTCACCCCCCTTGGGCTGTCACCCGGGGCGGTCCGCCCCCTCCGCCACCCCGTTGCTACGCCACTGCCAAGTTGTACGCTTTGTCAGGTATTCCATACAATCACGGTCTCTTCAACTACCACTTTTCAATTTACGTTTTTTCTTCTTTCAACGATACCATATTGTTCTCTTTTTTCGGATTTATCTCTCACCAGTTTTTATTATTCTATTTAAAGATTAACTAAGTGTAGGTATGCTTACGGATCATTTCTCTGAGTTTGATTTATGAATAACTAGACTTATTTTAATACTAATTTGGCTGATGCCCATGTGGGGGACTATCTTCTAAGTTTACTGTATAACTGTGCCTTTGTTACTTTTTCATGAAGTAAATAAATAGAGTTATCAATCAATCATTTGGAGCCTTTCAATTATTTACGCTTCATATTATGATTTATGATTAAAATGAAAGTTACGGATTCTTTTCAAACGATTTATTGATACAAATTGAATTTTTTGTTGTCAATATGCCATCATCAGCTAATACCTGCACTCAAACTTGCATACAAAAGAGTTTCACCGTCTTCTGCAATTATAATAAATATGATACATTCAAGTAGATAATAATATTTTAGCATTTAAAACATTATTTCGTTAAGGGGGGATTGAGATTCAGTAACATTTTGCAATATTTTATTGCAAATGTTCAAGAAATATTTAATAGATCAATTTTACGTTATCATTGGAAATCCAAATACTTCGTTCGATAACGTTTTATATTAAACTGTGTCAAATTAATTTTCATATACTCATCTAAATAATATGTCAATGGCATAAGGATTTTTCAAAATACAAATATAATTTAGCTCTAGCTAAAAAATTATTTACCTTTGAGGATGTGTCATTCTAGATTATGAATTATCCAAATAAAATAATTCATGGGGCAGCGCTATTTGTCTGGAATTCGGAAACTTCTATTACTCATGAAATAGAACAGGAAATTATGAAATTGTTATTTTCATAACATTGTAACATTCTTCACAAAACTTCGTAGACAAGAACGCGTGATAGTAGTTTTGTAGCCTTGGTAGTAGCTTGATAAAGTTCGGTAGTTTATTCATGCACCAATGTGCAATATCATTATCGTAGCATGTAAGGAGTGTCAGTGGCGGGTTTAAGAGCACATGTTCAAGAAATACCCTTGCAGTCGGAATCCTGGCGGGTTTAAGAGGCGTCCAGGTTGAAATTAGTTCTAATAACTATTTGGTACAGTACATGATGAATAGAACTCTGAAGTAATGTAACATAAAATTATTAAGTCATGACAGTTCCAAACTGTCTTTTTCAATGAATAGTAGGCTCTCCACCGAAACAGTACAAACAAACGTGCATTATTGTATTACAGTGTTTGGCAAACCAGCGATCGCTAGATACTGATATAGGCTATGTGAACAAATTCAAGATACATCACTTATACAACGCTTGCATTGGGTTGGCTTTCGGCTGATCTGACAATTTCATGATTTTACTAAATTAAATTTCAGGAATACCAGATACAAAACAAATACAATTGAATAATTATTCATAGATAAAAACTTGCTGTGCAGAACTGACATTTTTTGAGTCGCGGCGGACGCGTTTCGAACTATGTGGTTCTTCTTCGGCGCTTGGTTGCAGACTGACTGGTTTTCTAGTATGTAAGGTCTGGTGTTCGTAGGAGGTAGTGGGAGGAGTGGATGTGGTGGGGGAAGTAGGTGTTGTGGTGGAGGTGTTTTTAGGAGGGGTTTGTGATGATGTTGAAGAGGGTATGAGATTTGAAATTAAGTTGGTCATTGAGTATTAGTTGAGGATGTGAAATAGAATGTTTGTAAATTTCGAATTGTTCAAGAGTATTGAGTTTCACTACCTGATTCAAAGAACACATAAAAGCCCTCACCCAACCACACACAAAATCCAATCATGCCAAACATCTACTCACAAAAAAGCATTCATTCACCAACATTGATCAAAACCTCCACATCCTTCACATTGCCCCCAAAAGTCATAAACTCAATACTCTTGAACAATACGAAATTTACAAACATTCCATTCCACATCCTCAACTCATACTCAATGACCAATTTAATTTCAAATCTCATACCCTCTTCAACATCATCACAAACCCCTCCTAAAAACACCTCTACCACACCTACTTCCCCCACCACATCCACTCCTCCCACTACCTTCCTACGATCACCAGACCTCACATACTAGAAAACCAGTCAGTCTGCAACCAAGCGCCGAAGAAGAACCACATAGTTTGAAACACGTCCGACGCGACTCAAAAAAAGGTCAGTTCTGCACATCAAGTTTATATCTATGAATAGTTCTACTGCAGTTCACGAAAAATGGATATCCACAGCAATAATTAAATAACGCTTTCAAGACTTTAAATCATTTTTTCTGTCCATTTTTATTTTGTGCTAACGTTTACTGGAACTGAAATATTTCTACTACTGTCATGCAATATTTTGGAACAATATCTTTTTCTCACTCAGTTCTTAACATGGGTTTGAAACTGTTCAAAATAATGTCTTACTTATTTCTTAAAAATTATCTTTATTTGCCGTATTTAAAATGATTTATTTCTTTAAAACTATCTGGAAGAGGACCCCCCGACCCCATATTCATATAAAGAAAACACAGATCGTCAAATAAAAACGTTAGAAACCTCTCCCGTTATAGTGTAGTATACATACAGATTTTGTCTACACTAACTAGATGAAACATTTAGTCATTACTCTTGCTACACGAGTGTGGACTTGGTGATAGACTTGTTTAGCACTAAATGAATTGATAAATTGAAATATTAATCAAAATATTACCAAATGATCATTTTAGTGCCCACAACACTTCGAACAATATAAATAGTTATACAGACTGTACTGTGGGTAGTCTGACGATGCTCTAGACAACAGAGTGAAACGGCCGTCACGCCACAACGTGAGCTAATTTCCACTTAATAGTGTTTTTTAAGTTTATATTACATATTAGTGGAAACAAGATGGATCTTCAACATCACAATAAATAGTTGATTTATCATGCTTTAAATTAGAAACAAAATCTATTTCTTGTCTATCACTAGTCTACACTCATGCATAAAGAGCCTAGATTGCTCTACGACACTGCTCTATCGCAATAACTGTCTCTGTTTGGACAGAACTCTGAAAAATTTTAGCTGCTTTTTATAACAAATTATATCCATGTACTAATAGTGTACCATGTATCCATGACTAACTTCATATTTTTGTACTTTTATTTAGCATATGGTATAAGTTTCCAATCTGATGATTTAGCATGTCAACGCATTATTAGCAGTAGGCAGGAATTGGCTTGGCGCAGGTTGGCTATCTCTCTCATTCATACATCACAAACAACTAAAACTACATGCTAGTAAAGTAAATTTCTGTAATCGTTAATAATTAATTGTTAAGTGTTTCGAGAATTGGCATAGCCTATGTTTTCAAACTTCGCCGTATCATGAGAATGCATAACTTTTAGATTCCCATTATTTGTCTTTGCTTTATCATCTACCATTTGCTCATATTCCCAAAATTGAAATCGTCCAAGTCTACAATCTATGTGATGCTAATAATTTTGTTTCAGTCAAATTAGTTAATCAAAAATTGTTTCAATAACAAATGCAAAATTTGTTAATTTATTTGTTGATAGATAACCCAAAGTCATCTAATCTAATCACTTTCACACTGTCTGCAACTCTGTTTTCCACTCCCACTTCTCTTGCACAGTGGGACAACATATTAGGGCTTCACTATACATTGAAATATCATTATACAGAGTGTTTCAGGAGGAATCTTCCATAATGCGCCAACTCATTTCTCATCAAAATGAAGAAAAACATGTAAGCTTAGGTATAGAAAATGCTTCGTTACAGCAATAAAGGTGACTGGAGATGGCAGCTATTCCTATCAATTTACTAATTCAGGTATTTCTAGTCTTCATTCAGGTGTTAAACTGCATAGGTTTTCTGTAAAAAGAGTTGAAAAATTGAAATAACATGTGACAAAACTTATGCTATCATATTTATTGAGGCTCTATTAAATTAAGGCTACATCAATTCCTGAATGAGTAAATTTATGAGGATAGCTGAAATTTTAGCCATCTTTATTTCTTCAAAAAAGCGTTTTCAGGCCTGTGTCTTTTTGAAATTTTCTGTTAATTTTGGTGGAAAAATTATCTTGTAAAGGTTGGCAGATTCCTCTGAAAACACGCTGCTTTTATAATGCTTTCACGCTGCTTTCACTTTGACGAATTATTTGTGACTCATGTTTGCTTGTGCTAGAAGATCACCATAGTTTTATGTACAGTTACCTAAGTAATAAAACTGCAATCAAAATTGAAATATTCACTCACCTCAAGGCCACTTGCAGGATTACTCATCAGTGATTCTTGATTCACCAAAAGTGCATTTCGATTAGGGGGTGCTTCCGTGATTGATAGTAACTGTGACAGTGGTTGAGTAGCTGCAACACTTGTTGCAGTGGAGCTGCGCTGTTGTTCAAACACTGACTGCGCTTCAGAGGTTGACATTCTGGTTGCAGTCGAGTTGTCCTGATATGCTGCAGAGCTTGATGTAATAGTTGCAGTAGCTATGCGCCGTTGTTGATAGAATCCTTGGAAAGCAGAAGTTGATGCATTGATTAGAGTTTGGCTGAACAGTTGTTGATGCGCTGACTGCGGTACAGAGCTCAATGCAATTGCTGCAGTTGGGCTGCGCTGTTGTTGATGTGCTGCAGAGCTTGATGCAATTGTTTCAGACGGGCTGCGCAGCTGTTGGTGCACTGATTGCACTGCAAATTTCGATACGTTGGAGCCAGGCAATGATTGAACTGCAATTGATGAAGTAACTCCATCCTCTAACGTTTGAATATGATGGCATGATTCTCTCCTGCGTCGCTCAGTACCCAGCCCATCAGAACGCTCATCATTGTCCCTATAGATAGAAATCAAAAAATAATTCAAAAGCTAGACAATATAGCTCCAAAAAATTAGTTTCAAGATTTAGTATCAAAATCAAATTTATTAAATCAGAATATAATACAAGACATTTATATTATATGAGGGGTATAGACAAGTAAA
The DNA here is from genome assembly GCA_948455865.1 of Conomelus anceps. Classification (NCBI taxonomy): domain Eukaryota; kingdom Metazoa; phylum Arthropoda; class Insecta; order Hemiptera; family Delphacidae; genus Conomelus; species Conomelus anceps. Next base: position 64,093,754 of record OX418222.1, read on the forward strand.
GTCTCCTATTTATTTATTTTTTATAGAAAATTAAAATTTATTCATTGGAAAGTTTGAACACTTAGCTACTTTTCTACACAGTCACCCTGATGATCAATCTCCTTCTACATCCTGTCATGTACATCCTTTCTAATGCTGTCATCATACCACTCTCCCACTGCATTGCAAAGCCATTTGATGACTGCTTCTTGCACATCCTTGTTGGACTGGAATTACTATCCCCCAAGATGTTTTTTGAGAGTGGGAAACAAATCGTAGTTGGTGGGTGCAACGTCTGGGCTATGAGGAGGGTTCTTAAGGACATCCCAGCCAAATTCCTTGATTTGGTGGTTGTTTGATGTGACACATGTGGCCATGCATGCATTGTCATGATGCAAACATGTGCTTTCTCTTGTGTTCTTTGGTAAGCTGCCTAGGGACCCACCTGGCAGACACCTTGTTGTAACTGAGGACCTCCAACACAATATTCCACATGGTGAAGTCGCTACACTCTTCATAACACATTCTGCTATCTCATGGAGGGTTATTCACCAGTTATTGCACACCATCTCCTCGATTTGAGCTGTCAGTGAGTCTGGCAAACTCGTCCACCCCAACATCCTCCCCTTGCTTTGCAATCTTCTAGACGATTCAGAACAATATTATCTTTGTTAATAGAATAATCTCGATAGACAATTAATAGATAGATAGCTCATTGTTGATGTTTTGATGTTTTCCCAGCCTTCAGAGAACTTGTGGCACCACTTCCATACGTTTTTAACATCCATACAATTCTCACCATATACTGCACTTCCACTAACTTGCAATGAATTTCTATCAGAGGAACCTTTTTTGAATTCATAAAACGAATGACTGAGTGCAGTTTGCACCTGGCAGGTGAGCCCCATCCTTAATGGCTGCTACATAGTGACTGAGTGTCCTGAAGTCATGTGGAATTTGTTTCTAAGATATACAAATATACCTTAACCATTGTAATGAAAACTTGTTTCATTAGGCCAGTAACCAAGTTTTATTAGTAAGTAATATCAGGAAAATCATTTAGTAGTTATTTTCTCAATGTATTCTCATGAATTTTTAGATGCTGAGTCTGAATCTGAACTTTGGAACTCAAAATGTGGTCATGAGGTGGAAGGGGTCCCTTTGTCCCAATGGTGGACATCCCTCTCCTCCTCTCAATGGTCAAACACACCCCATTGAGTGATATCTCATTCTTATCAGCTCATTGAGACGGTCCAAATTCATATGTAATATTACAATTTCTGACCATAATTAAGCATTTCATTGGAAAGGGTGGTGTTATGAAATGCCAGAATAAAGTGACAATATTTATTTTCCCTTTGCGCACTGTGTCAATAGTGTCTTCCAGCAATAAGCAGCATGTTTTGTTCACTCCTCCTGTTCTCCACTTGCTTTGCAATCATCTAGAGGATTCAGAACAATATTATCTTTGTTAATAGAATAATCTCGATAGACAATTAATATTCTCTTGTTCTTTCTGGAATGTCAAAAATGTATATGAAGCGGATGCTTATGTGGACACCATTTTAGTTGTGATTTGAACATTAATGTAATAAAGTGGCAGTGGCAGTTCTCAGTTCCATATTACCAGTGAGCGCCAATACAGACTGTGTTATATGAACGTTTAATGTGTTAATGTGATGAATGCAGTATATTGTGACAGATTATTATTCAAGCTTCCTCAACCGTTTATACAGTGACTCATAAGTGCTTTGTTAGTATTTCAACTGTCATGTTTCAGACGTTTCTTCTTGAATTATTGAACAGTCTATTGAATGGTTATTAACTTATTTGATATTTGATCGGCCTATTAACAGTTAGTGATTAATTTTGGCACAGTAATATAGCAGATTCTTTATTAGCTCAACAATATTGATTTATTCGTTTCTGATTCATTTCTTTTGTGTGACATACGGAAACTGATCAGTGCGAACTGTAATTAAATTGTGTGAATAAAGTGCAAGTGTTGATTTAAAGTGTTGCCAGTATTATTTTAGAGATGGAACCTGTAACAGTAGTATATGTAGGCCTATACTTGAAAAATGATGATTCTTCAATTTTGAAATAGCTCTAACTCAGGAACTAATGAGAATAAAATTGCGAGATTGGTCTTAAATTGTAGGTAATAGCTTTTTCTTTGACACTAGTACCATTGGTAACTCCAATCTCTCCATGGTCCAGTTTGAACCATTTTTTTTAAATCCGAAATCTGATTAAAAATATTTTGAAATATTAAAATAATAACACATTGACAAAACCAGTAATACATTGGATAGTGATGATATTGGTGGCATATTCAAGGTGATTCTATTACCTGGATAGAAGGTTTTAGCTAATTTTCCCCTCCAACCCTTAGTTTGGTTAGAATAATGAGAAAAAAGAAGAAAAACAGTGTGGAATTTTGGAAAGATATAATATTTTTTAACCTCATCTAACAAGACACCATAAGTTTTAAATGTACTTTTGTCTAGTTCTTGAGAAAAGAACTACTAAATGCTTTCCCCTCCAACCCTTAGTTCGGTTCGAATAATGAAAAAAAAGAAAAACAGTGGAATTTTGGAAAGATATAATATGTTTTAACCTTATCTAACAAGACACTAATACGTTTTAAATGTACTAGTGTCTAAAAAAAACTATTACCTACAAATTAAGACCAACCTCGCAATTTTATTCTCAGTAGTTCCTGAGTTAGAGCTATTTTAATATTGAAAAATCCTCCTTTTCAAGTACAGGCCCACCTATACTACCCTTTCCAGTGAAATGGTTAATTATGTTCAGAAATTGTCATATAACATATGAACTTGGGCCGCCTCAATGAGCTGAGAAGGATCACTCAATGGGGTGCTATTGACCGTTCAAAGGGGGGAGGGGGACCGTTGTAAAAATTTCTTTCCTTTTTCCAACAGCTTATTTACTTTTTTTCATTGCTCTTTAACATTGTTCTTACTTGTTTCAAACAACCTCAGAAACTAGTTTTGTTTTGTATTACATATTTCATCTTTCAACTAATTTCTATTCTTTAAATATTTTGTTTCATCAAGTAAGTTATTTGGCTGCTGCTGATATTCTTCTTGAAAATCATTTTTAAACTATATTTTTTAAATTAATTTTTCCGAGATCCATTCAGATCTTTGTTTTAATTCTCTTTTTTTACATTTTCATGAATACTTACTGAATCTGTAATTGTTTTCTGTATGCATCCTATGAATTCCTCCCAGCTAACATCAAAATCTTCTCTTTCCCCTGATACAGTATCCCATTTCGTTGTCAATATGTGTTTAAATGTTTGTTTATGCAACCTATTTCTTTTGTGAATTTCAGTAGGCGTCAACTGTTGTGAACCTGTAGTCATTTTTTCAAGTTGCAGTTCTACCTTTGTCATTGTATGATCAGTTTTATACCTAAATGCAAAACTTCTGCTTTAATATTTTTCATTTTATTTTCAGAAAACCTTTTTGGGAACTGTTCATACATGCTCTCAAGTCGTTAACCAATCATGGTTTTGATCCTTTATTTTTTATATTTTCATGAGTACTTACTGAACCTGCAATTGTTTACTGGACACTCAGTTTGTCCGCATTCATTAAAGATTCAGACTAAATCCACTAATCACTATCCTATATTCATCTAAGTTGCAATATTTTCATTTGATAATAAATTAATGCTGATGTCTCCCATAATAAATAACGGCCTGAGATAATGTGTATTTTTTAGTTCTAGCAGATATTCATTTATTTTATTAATATATAGCCTGTGTGAACATGGATGTAGTCTGGACACAGCTATATAGAGACAGCTTAGATAAACTAAAACACCTCCACATCTGTAACTATGATTGAAATTGACTACTGTTATATATACAAATTGTATTAAACATTATTTATTATTTATAGGCAATTTAACGGAGTAATTTTAGTCTAAATGATGAAAAAATGTTTTTTCGACCATAATCTTCAGTATTTCACCCCAATTTTCCCCTAAACTACGGTATTGGATATACAGTTTTGGTACAATTTTTATCGGATCTTTTAGTTCATTTTCATAAAACCTGTTCAATTATCAACCTTATTTATCACTCTAAAAATTTCAGTATGACTTAATTTCACAGAGGAGCTGAATTCCAGGCGAAATCTTTCACCAGCCGTGACTCGCTAATAAAGCACCCATGTTTATATGAACTTTTACCATTATTTTTATGAGAGCTTGTGCAGTATTGCAGTTTCCTCCTTGATTTATTTTTTTTCTATGGTTAAACTAAGTATTTTTCCTTTGGAACTTCTTGTTTTCTCTCCTAAGAATTGTTTGTTTTATAATTATCATTTTTTATCATGTATCAATCTTTTTCTTTGTATTTGCGGAAATAATGATTTTATATATGAAATATGAGATATATGAAATTATCCCTCGCATGAGCCGGAGCCTGTGTGTGATGAAGAGTAATATGGAAGTCATATAATTCATAGTAGAAGTTTAAAGTTATATAGTTGACAATTTTAATTAATGAAAGAAATTACAATTTAAAGGGAATAATGATTTCATCAAAGTAACAGCATAAGTAACATGCTGTCGTAACAGTAATATTATAGCAACTATGCCAGCTTCTAACTAGCTACTAATACTAATACTATATAACTATAACTAGCTACTGATTAATTACTTTGTAGTTAATCCCTATAGTAGACAAGAAAAATAAATGCCTAGTCGCTCGCTGCTACAACTTCAATTTCACGAACCTCATTCAGAACTAAAGATATGCAAACAAAGTACTTTACAATGATGCATTATCTTTCATTGTTTTTTTATCAAAGAATTTATTTATTATTTATTGTTTTATTATATGCCAATAATCAAATCCTCCAAAAAAAATCCAAGACTGAAAGACCCACTCACACACCCAGACACACCCAATGGACAAAAGAGAAGAAGTTTCAAACCCTTTGCAAATCCTTTGAAAAGTTTAATAATTAATTATCTATCAAGTGTATAATTATTGATAAAAAATAATTTAATAATGGATCATTAGAATTTGATCAACGCTATCTTAATGAAAATTTATTCAGAATGACATGAAATGGAAGCTAAGCTTGATAGAACTGTGGAATTTGAGAGAATTATGCATTCATACCATTTCCAATTCATAAATTTTGATGACATGTAATAACAAATTACCTAGCTCTTGTTATACCTAATAAACTAAACAAGATATTTCAACTCAAAAATAACTGAAAATATTTTTCAAACTACTTTAAATATATTTTAAGGAACTATACTAATTCCCAATGAACCAAATCGGAAATTTATTTCTCGGATATTGTTTTCATTTGTATTTTGAAGATGAACCAAATCTGAGTATTCCTCATACCGTACTTTAAATCCAAAATGCACAAAGAAAAAAGTGTAAATCCTGATCCTATAAAAACTTCAACAATTGAATAAATACCTGAATTTCCTGTTCCATGACGAACTGCGTTGTTAATATTAACATTCAATTGAATTCAACGACTTGCAGTCAAATTTTTATTAAGAATAAGTAGTATTTTACTTACTCTGTAGGCCGAACCTTTTCAAGTTGTTAAAATCCATCTTCAAGGCATCCTAGATATCGATGTTGGTTTGTTGGTTAGAAGAACTGTGGTTTTTGTATAATGTGGTCAATAAGTTTGTGTGATTTAAAATTTAACTATTCATTGAGGATGTTTTGTTTATTGTGTGTGGTGTGTTTGTGAATTTCAAATTGTTCCAAGGTAAAATACTACTTATGTTTAATAAAAATTTGACTGCATGTCGTTGAATTCACTTGAAAAGTTAATAAATAAATACCATATAAATAATATAAATATTAACAACGCAGTTCGTCATGGAACAAGAAAATCCAGGAATAATAATACGTCATTGAAATTTGATCAACACAATCAGATGTCTGTTCTTGATGAAAATTTATTGAGAACACAGGACTCACACGTTTAAAGCCCCCTAGAATTCATAGAAATACCTGGATAATTTTCAGATTATAAAAAATTGAAATACTTGAATACCAACCTGTCACTTGATATCATATCTGTATGATCAACAAGAACCTCCGGCCTTCGGCTAGTAATTGGAGCAGCCCCAGGTACTGATTGAGATAGTACTCTCTTTAGCACCAATGTCTTTTTACTGTTATTTTCGCACGAATACCACATATTTTAATAGAAATATTTAGAAAAAATAGCTAAATTGGTCGAGTGTCTGAGAAGTATCAGCCTCAGTCGTCGATACGATTGAAATTTCCACTTGTATACTCTGCACTTTCCCGATCCAACAACTTTTTATTGAGTATCGTATCGATGTTCGAAGAAAACCAGACGAGCAACGATGCGTTCACTAGGATAGCTGCCAACAGACTGACTGTCAACTGGCAAATTGTGAGGGAACAACAACTTATGACTAATATTATTCATTACTCTTGATATCAGTGTTAGTTTAACAATATTTCATAATAATTGGGCTTTGCGAAAACATTAATCAATTGATATAAAAATAATATAGGATATGGATATGACTAATCGTCTACTTTATTACTTCACTGCTTTATAATGTTTGCATTTTGTCCACATTCTATTCACATTAAAATGATCTGCTTATCATTCGGCAATGAAAGAAATGTCAAGTTTTCGAGACAATATGGGCCTGATGAATAAAAACTAAGCAAATCCAAAATTGAACAGCTGTCGATCGTTAATTTATTGCTATCTTTCGCATGAATAAAATTCCGATGATTTGCTTGAACAACTGCTCAATTTAGGATTTGCTTTAAGAATAAGGATTTGCTTAGTTTTTATTCATTAGGCCCATTATCCACTATAAATATAACGCCTTCATGCTGTCCTCTGTCTGTCTGGAGAATAAGGGATTGAAGGAGGAAGAAAGGAAGAAGAATGAGGAGAAAATGAAAAATTAGGTGGAGGAGGAGAAGAAGAAGGAAGAAAAAAGATGAAGACAAAGAAGTAGGAGATAGAGAAGAAAATTGATATCTATTAATTTTAATTGAAATTTCTCAATAACTGACATTCATACCGTTTATATGGCTAATAAATACATTTTGACCCATTTCTACTCTTGTAGACGAAATAACTTGGCCGCTTTTGTTTGAATTTATCAACTAGATTATTTGTTTATTGCTGATGAAGTCCACATGCGTCCGAGACTTGTGCATGGGTAATGGGTGGATGATAATGATGCTATAAACGGTGGACCTACAGTTTTAAGTGGACTCCGAACCACCAAGTAAGTGATAATGAAGCAGATAACGTCATGTCATCGCAGCCGGTCACCGTTCCAAGCGCAGACCCGAACGCCCATGATTGTGTATATCAAGATCGCTCTGAAACCTAGAAGCTCACCAGAAATATTTTTCCAGCGTGACCTTCAGTAAGTAATTGACCTTCAATATTTTTCGCGTTTATTCTTGATTCGTGTCTTGTCTTTGGGTCACCTGATTTCTACTTGTTTATTATTGCTGTTCTATACTATTTCTTGTTCCTAATGAGCGGGTCTACAATAACGGACAGGCATCTAACGTGAAATTTGACTCATGAGAGAGGCTTCCAATCTATAATTATTATATAAACCAATAGTATTTGTCTGAGAAGGGTATTTTGACTGAGATTGAAATTGTCATGACAGTCGAAACTATAGTATCTTGTATGTTGATACTTTAAGTGGTTGTAATACCTTTATTATTCATTGAAAAAAATCGAATTGAATCCTGTGTAAGTTACAAAATTAACAGAACAGCTTGTAGATGCTCTCCAATATTTAAATGATAAGTATATTGAAACTTTACTGTCAGATCATTTGATTTAAATAATTCATCTCATGTCATTAACAAGATTATGTGTACTTATAATTGAGACTAAGAGGACCCTAGTAGAGTTGTTAATATTTGCCAGTACTGGAACAGCGCCTGGAATCAGGTGAGTGATATTCTCAATCATCAACATTCATTCCATACCGAATCTCTTTCCCTTCTTTCCATTAATCTATTCAAAAGTTTAAAAATATTATTTTAAATTATGTTGTACACATTCTATACTATCCAATTTAACAAACTGTTTGGCAATTGAATTGGTTAACCACTAGGCCGATAATAAAAAATGTGTTTTCATGATCATTTTATGAATTTTTGTCCTACCAATTTAAAGATTTGGTAATCTCGATTCGCGTTCAAGCTAACATTTTTCGTTCACTTTATTACCAACGCAAAAGTCTCAGAATGGTGTAGGAATAATAAAAATTTATAATAGTAGATCATGTAGCACGTTTCAGATAATTTTACATTGATTCAATTTAATTCACACCATCTATATGAAGACCTTAGTCATTTCTGAATGGATGCTGGAATAGCTGTAATCTTTCGCCCTCTTTATTTCTGTAACAAAGCGTTCCCGACCTACATTTATTCTATTTTTCTACCCTCATGAGAAGTTTCTCATGCAGTCTGGCAGAATCATTTTGAACTCTTGAAACACTACAAAAAATACAAATGATGGACACATTTTGTTGAAAATGGCTTTGTTCGAAATTTCGAGATATTCTGGTGAGAATTTTCCGGTCCAGCTTTCTGATAGATAAGAGAAGAAATCTTTTGTGTTAACTACCAAAGCTTCTTCCCATTCTTGGTTGCAACTAATTCAATACTCTCTATACAATATTTTGTGTTTATTGTCAAGTCGGGAATTTTTTTAAGGCTCTAGTTTTTTTATTAATTTGTTTCAAAATATTTTCAAGCTCCATTTTTATTATATAGAAATTATTTTTTTTCCAAAATTAATATTTTATTGTAGAATTTATTCTTAACTTTTTGTTGTGAATTTAACGACTTGCAGTCACTTTTAGATTGTGAATATATAAAAAAAATGTACTCACACCATTTTTTTATATATTCACAATCTAAAAGTGACTGCAAGTCGTTAAATTCACAACAAAAAGTTAATATTAACAACGCAGATCGTTAAGAAACAAGAAATCCAAGCATTTATTCCTTTAATGACTAATATTATTTTGGAAAGTTGAGCCTTTTCTAAAATGAGGATTGTTTATTAGTTTTACTTAAGTTTGTCTTTGGAAAGAAATTGACTTTGATTCGACTTTGAAGAATTTCAACTTTGTTTTATACTTGGAATGGTTTTTGACTTTAATTCTAGTTTAATTAGTATTCTCACTTTCATTTGAATCCATTTTTATTTTTACTATAATCCTACTTGAATTAAGTTTTGACTTTATTTCGAGATCATTTTAATTCTCTCTTTAATTCCACATGTTTTAACCTTTCTCTTGGCTTCGTCTTATTTTAATTTTCACTTGATTTTTAACTAAGTGTCCTGAACCGACCCGTATGAAGGGTGCAGGGGAAAAACGATCATAGTCACAAAATCACTTTTTTGAGAAAATCGAAAAATAAAGTTTATGAATCAATAATTATTCCTTGTCAATATTTTTTTTCAGTACTTGGAATACACCCAAATAACTTAGATTAATGAAAAGTGTAAATTTTTGAGAAATTATTGAAATTGCCTGATTCAATGAACGAAAAAAATCATTTTTATTGTTAAACTACACTAACCTGTATGAAAAAACGATATTAATAAGTTTAATAATATTTAAAAAAAATAAAGATGAATTAATAATGACTTAAAAAACAAAAATTGAATAACGAATGTTGAGAAACTGATAGATAACCTCAAATTATACATGTGAAATGTGTGTGATACTGAACAATATCAAATCAGCTGTGGGAATGTGAAATGGATCCTGATCGTTCTTCCACATGTTGAAGTGGACTCTGATCATACTTCCAGATGTTGGAGTGGACTGTGATCGTTTTTCCCCAGCTCTTGTTATTTTCTTCGATTTGTTGTGGGGACTATGATCATTATTTCCTAGTTTTTGATGTGCTATCTTGTAGAGCTCAAAACAAGCTTAATCAGGAATTTTTTTTTCAGAATTCAGTTTTTTTGGACTTTGATCGTTTTTCCCCTGTGCCCTTCGTATACTATTACAGTACGTACCCACAGATAGCTGTGAGCCCCGATTCATCAGGAACTAAGAACTTGACACTCTCGTTCAATCATACTCGCATTAACAAAATGTAACATTAAAATGAGTCTTGGAGCACAACCCTATCAGAATTCCGATAGTAAATAGATAAACCTGAACTACTCATAGCACGAATGAAAAATTGGATTCCATAAGAAACGAAAAAATATCACAAATATGAGATATTTGAGGTTGATTGCAATAGTCTTTTAATTAATTTACGCTCATGAATATTCTAAAGAACAAGTTCGATAAATTACAAAATTTTGACATACAGTGAGAAAAAGTGGTTGGAAAACATCATTGGCGATAGTGTTGAGGCACCATGAAAAAATGACAAATAATATTCCAAATGCAATAGAAATTTGATGATAATAATAATTATTATCATGCTACAGCACTACTGTAAAAGACTTACAGTAGTAATCTTTTACTGTAGTACAGTAGGAACAATTAGTCTGGGCGCGTGGCTCTGGTTTCACTACTAGCCGTCCTGTTAAAAGTTGACTAGTTGACTAGTTGACCTTGAAGACATCTGCAGCGTCGCACAGGCCACATGTTTTTAGAAATGAGCGATAAACACTAAACCCTCACCATGGCTGACTACCTAACGGCCGTGCGCCCAGACTAATTGTTCCTACTGTACACTTGTACGCTTTTTCTTTCACAGTAAGTTGAATATCATAGTTGCAGGTAACATAGCTTAAAAGTATTCAAGTTGAAATTATGATGAACAAAGCTTTCTGCATTTGGATATTATTTAAATATTAGGAATATAAAAAACATTCTATTGATTATTATCTGAAAATTTTACAACTGACAATAATTATTCTTTCTGAAATTTTCAAGGAGTATTCTAGCATGTTTGATTTCATGCAAAATTATTATTACAATAGCCTCTTGTACCTATTGACATCAATATTTCTCAATTATTGAGACTCCATCTCTGTATTTTGAGTCCTATTGATTGATTTATCGATGTTCATCATTGACATCGATCATCCAATAATCATTTAATAAACTCTTTTAGTTAATTAGAGCTTTAAATCTATCTCAATTTCTGCATTTTTTCATCCAGGTTTCAATTTATTTCTTAATTGGTTTCCCTTTGGGCTCTGCATCAGCTTTGTCAATACTCTTTCCTTTGAATTTCGGCCTCTCTTTGACTTTCCCCTTCTTCTTGTATGGCCCCAAGTGTCTTCTAACCATAACACCTCTCCACCAAGCCTGAAAAATATACAAAGAATAATCATTGTTCAGTGAGATAGAACATGTTAATGAATCAATCATTATCAATTGAAGAATTTAATGTCATTCATAAATGTAAATTCACATTTATTTTTTAATATTAACAACCCAGATCAGTATGGAACAAGAAATCAAAGAATTTATTTTTCCTCTTTTGCACAAGTAATCATACCGGTACAAAAATATTTTTTTTTTATGAACGAGCTCATTTGTAATAACCTTTTTTACTCAACCACAGAAGATGAATTATTATGAGTGATTCAACACCATTTTTAACGTAGTAACTCCAAGCAATAATGATATTCATGCAGTAGGCTATTCTGTTTACTAAAGAAATTACAACCAAGGAGTCAACGCAAATAAACACAAGGAATAATCTAACAACAACAACACCAACAATATTAACAACAATAATAATAATAATAATAATAATAATAATAATAATAATAATAGTTATTCTAACCACTGGTTAGAGTACTTCTCCTTCATACTCTATGACTATGAAATACTATAGAATTTACTAATTACGAGTGAGAACTCGTAATTAGTTTGGAAACTCTGGTAATTAATTTCGACATCCTTTTAATGCTATAAATTATATCATAGCTATACCACTGTGGACAATGACAATTGCATTTAATAGCTAATGGAAATCGATGAATTGCTTTGTTAATGTTTAGCAGTATGATAAAAATTGTTTATCTTCCTAAAACAATTTTTTGAACACTCAATAGGGAATGACTCTAGCACTAGATACAAGTCGCTCTGTTTCAGTATGTAGGCTAAAATGAACGTATATATGTCTTACATATATCTTTTAAAATGCTGGTTCAAAGTGATTATTCTTTTAAAAAATCCTATGCAGGAGCCAGGACTCCTTTTTTTTATAAAAAAAGAGTCTTCCTTTCGCTGTTGTATACTGTAATGGGTTCTATCTCTAAAATAATGCTGGCAACACTTCAAATTAAAACTCACACTTTATTAACACAAATTACCGACAACTCGCACTACAGTAATGTCTAAGTACAGCAAAATAAAGCAATCAGAAACAGATAAATTGATAAAGTTCAGCTAATGAAGAATTTGCAATATTACTATACAAAATCAATCACTAACTGTTAAAAGGCCGATGTATTATTAAATAATAACTGTTCAACAATTCATGAAGAAGCATCTAAAACATAACAGTTAAACACTACAAGCACTTACGAGTCACTGTATAAACTGTTAAAGAAGCCTGAATACTGCGGTACTGCGATTATCACTTAACACATTAAACTTTCATATGACACAGTTTGTATTAGTGCTCACTAGTAATCCGGTTTGTATGTGCGGAAACTGTCACTGTCACTTTATCACATTAACCTTTTGACCTTTATGTTTGTTTAAACTTTTATCCTTATTTTGATGAGGAATAAGTTAGTGCAGTATGTCAGATTCCTCTTGGAAACCCCATTGAAAAAAATATGATTACCTACCTGGATTTTTGTTGTAGTTTTGTTGAGATGTTCTTTTAAAGCACTTTCTCTTATACGCTCTTCCTTTTCATGCGTGAACTCTTTTATTTTCCTTGCATGATCATGAAACTGTTGTAAGATACAAAATAATATTTTCATCAGTAATCAATCAGTAAGTATGTCATTAAAGTAGGGTAAAGTAATGATTCTGGCTCAGCTTTACCAACGTTTTTACCACCTTTTCCTTTAACTCTTTCCTTCCTTTAACTTTTCCTTCAAATTTTTCAACTTTTCCCTAATCCCTACTTTAACTCATCCTTGACAACCTCAAGCTGTACCCACCCAATATAAAACATCTTGAAAATTCCCACTCCCTCAGGAACTAGCACTCCCTGAAAAATATGATTTCTTTAACCATTCAACTAGCACAAATTTTGCTATTGAGCTATTGTGAAGCTCTATGCTTAACAGTCTACCCCATTTCCACCTTTACACAGGGTCTGGCTGCACAGGTGAGTGCGTTTACTATCTAGCACACCTCTGAGCTACTTCCTGCATCCAAGCTATCATTCGACACAGACGTTTGGAAAACAACACAATTGTTGTAGCCTTTTTTATATCTGAGATGAACAAAACTTAATTCATCTCAAGCCACAATAAGGCAAATTTTCAATAAATAAATAATAAGGATTATAGACTATCAACATTCAAAACAATCGAGTTTTTACTCAATCCTTGAATATAGTTTCGTAGCTGAAGAAAGGAATTTTACTTTGATTTTATTACAATTTTTTTTATTCATGTAGCAATATATTTTAATTTTGTTGTACTAATTCAAAAAAATAATTTTTGAATTTGAATATCATTTGATGAAATGACATTTTTTGGTTACTACTTTGTATAATTATACTTTTAATCATTCATTATTTGTAATTCTTTCCAATTAGTTAGAATCATGAACTCATGCATACCTTTTTAGTAAGATTGTTCAGTTTCTCCAACTGTATTCCACGCTTCTGCTTTATATCTAACAATTCTTTTTCATAAGAATTCATTTGTTCAATATACTTTTCCTCCCATGTTTTAAGATCCTCTTCGAATTTCTAAAAACGAAAAATTTCATTATCAATTGAATAGCAGAAAACAAATTCATCTTGAACCCTCCAGAAATAAATAACATGGTGTCATGCTATTACTTTTAGTTACATACAAGCTACTCACCATCTGCTGAGATAAGAAATTGATGAATGAATGAATGAATTTTATTTCCAAATAAATTATAACATTGTAGCTAAAATAAAACAACAACAAATTTTTTGTTACAGTATGCACAAATAGTTACTACACAGTAGCAATTCAAATAAAATTAAAGAATAAGACTAAACACAAATGTATTAAAAAAAATATAGTGTCCTAGGGAAATTAGCTTGCATGGGCCATGGCCTGTGCGCAAGCTAGAGTTGAAATTAATTACCAGAGCTATGGACTCATATCAAGATTCATCTGATTTTTCTCTACTGAATTTAGCCTAAGCGTATTATAAAAAAAAGAAAATTATTGTAAAATGGAAAAAAATGCATTGCAAAAACCGGGAAACCGGGTAACACCACATTATAGAGTTTAATTGCTGAAAAATGTGTTTGAATGCATTCAACAATAAAAATTATATTAGTTTAAGGAAAAATGTCTTTGAGAGACATTAAATTGGGAAGTGATAGCCGTGAGCCATAGCAGGTATCTGTTCAATCAGATAGAGATAAGCTGCATTCTCGTAGGACCTGTTTGTAACGGTGATCGATTCGATTGGCCAGCAAAAAAGACACTGTTCTCTATTTTAAAATCACTTCCCGGTGGTTTGGAACCCACCTAAAACTGTAGGTCCAACTCATTACCCACGCACAAGTCTAAGACCTATGTAGGCTTCATCCTCAAAAAAAGAAAAAATTATGTAAAAAACAAGACTTACGATTTTTCATTTTTTTTATTTGCAAAGTAAAGATAAATGCTTTTTATAATAAAAGGAGTTCATGACACAGCCTATACCCATGATAAACAGAACAGACAGGGTCGCTATTAATGTGTATAAATCATATTAAAATGTGGAAAAGTGAATTCCAAAAGCTCATTTTCCTCAGAGTACTGAGGTGATCCAAATTCATATGGAGCATGTCAAATTCCAATCATAATTAAGGATTTTATTTGAAAGGGTAGGTCTGTACTTGGAGAACGACGATTTTTTCATATTGAAATAGCTCCAGCTCAAGAACTGCAAAAAATAAAAATGCAAGGCTACATAGTCTCAAATTGTAGAAAATAGCCTGGTCTTTGATATTAGTAATGTGTATAAAAATCTTTTAATCCCATTTTCATTATAGTTCAAACCCATTTTTAAAAATACCAGATTTTGGATTTAATAAATTTTGAAAGTTTCAAATGACAATAACTCAGAATCTATTCCTTGATAAATGATGATAAAGGTGTCGTAGATATTTTAGAAAATCTCATAGAAATCATTGTTATGTTCCAGGAACGACCTTCGATCGTTATTCTGCACACTATCAAATTTAGGTTCAAAACCTAGCAAACTATTCCTTACTATAGCAGTTACCACAAATGCTGTTCCATACATACCAGACTCTTCTGTATTTCCACTGTAGTACAAGCTGAAATCTTTTTTGTCTATTCTTCCTGACCCGTTTTATCTAACATCTTGCAGGGCATCTATATTAAATTTTCTCATTTCATTATACATTTCCATCATCTTTCTTGCTTTCATCAATGTTTACACATTCCAGGATGCTATCTTTACATAAAATTTCAATTTCTATCTTCCCTTATTTGATTAAATGCCATTCTGAGTATCTATTATTCCTGTCCCAATCCGAGGCTGATTGCTTGAATTCGAGGTGTGAAATGATTTTTTCCAAGGTGGGGCTGCTGACCTCACATACAACCCCCAACCTGGAGGATCAGGTGATTTCTTCGGGATTTCTCCCCTAGCCTTTGGTGGGAAGTGATAGCCGCGAGCCGTAGCAGGTATCTGTTCAATCAGATAGCGATAAGCTGCGTTCTTGTTGGTCCTGTTTGTAACGGTGACCGATTAGATTGGCCAGCAAAAAATACACGTTCTCTGCTGTAAAATCACTTCCCGGTGGTTCGGAACCCACCTAAAACTGTAGGTCCAACTCATCAATCACCATCATCCAACTCATTACCCACGCACAGGTCTCAGACCTATGTGGGCTTCATCCTCCAAAAAAAAAACCAATACCAAACTACAAGGCAGCAGTCAATTTTCCTTTTATGGGTTTGTTACCTTAGCCTTTGAAGTTTCTTTGAACTCCATCTGCAAGAAAACAGCCAGTCCCTAGTTTTGGTCCACCCTGGGTATTTCATTTCCCCAGCAACACACATATCTAGGATGAGGCATCCTCCTATCCGCCACCTGGGAGGGCACCTGATAGGAGACCAGCTCTTACTCCCAGCTAGTTTGAATATACCTTGGAGTACTGCTGACAGCCGACAACAGAATCAGTCAAGAAATAAGTTGCAGAATTATGATGGGCAATCGAGCATACTTTTCAAAACAAATTATATTTGAAAGCAGACTAGAATCCCAAAATAAATCTTACAATAAAATATCCCGAAGACAAAGAAGAGGATGTATAAGACTCTATAGTTAGGCCGGTTGTGAAATTTGGAGCTGAAGCTTGGACAATTTTCGGCAAGGATAAGAGAGCGCTGAGGTCCTCTTTGAGAGGAAAATTTCAGAAGGATCTGGAGACCGACATATGCGATGGATTGGATTGGAGAGCCGGACATAACATAGAGATAGATGAAGCTATTGGTGAAGGGGATATTGTAAGATTTATAAAAGCAAGGAGGATAGAATGGCTGGGACATGTGGTAAGAATGGGCAAGGAAAGAATGCCGCTTCAACTGCTGGATGAAAGAATTATGGGAACAAGGAAGAGAGGAAGACCAAGGATGAGATGTCTGAACGATGTGATAGGTGATGTCCGCTAACTAGGAGCGGCAAATTGGAGGTGAAGATCGCAGGAAATAGGCGAATGAAGGAGGATTGTTGAAGAGGCCAAGGTCCACCCAGGGCTGTAGAGCCAGCTGAAGTATTTAAAGTAGGTAAGTAGGGGCTCCTCACTGTAGAGTAGATTTGAAGTAATAATGATACTTTTCTGAGAAAAAAAACAGTATTTAGTACATCCATCACGATATAATGGAATTAAAATTGCTAGGGGATTATTTCAGAGCTCAATTGAATCAGCAGAGTAATAAAAAAACTGTAGGAATGGATGGGGTATCCAGTAAAATTCTGAAAGAATGTAAAGATCAATTGTTAGACCCTTTGATTCATCTGATCAATCATTCATTAGAACAAGGTGTTTTTCCAGATAATTTAAAAGAGGGGAAGATCTTGCCAATCTTCAAAAGTGGTGATAGAGAAAAGGTAGAAAACTATAGGCCCATTAGTATTTTAAATGTAATAAGTAAAATTTTTGAAAGAGTAGTTCTTAATAGGTTACTTCTGCACCTTCAAGAAGCTAACTTTATCTGTGATGAACAGCATGGCTTCCAGAAAGGGAGATCAACAAAAACAGCCATAGTTTCTCTAGTTGAAAAACTAATAGATATAATAGATTCAGGTGATAAAGCTACTGCAATCTTCTTAGATCTGTCAAAGGCATTTGATTGTGTTAATCATAGAACTTTATTGGAAATACTGCAAAATGTAGGTGTAAATGGGGTTGAACTGAAATGGTTTGAATCATATCTTATTGGGAGAAAACAATGTGTAGAACTAACTACAGTAGTTGGTAATAGTATAGTAAAGAATAAATCTAATAAATTAGAGGTGCAAGCTGGAGTGCCTCAGGGGTCAATACTAGGTCCATTGCTTTTTTTGTTATATGTCAACCGTTTACCTAAAGAATTAATTAGTGGTAGAGCCCTCTTATTTGCTGATGATACATCACTCATTTTCAGCAATTCCATTCTAGATAATTTAGAAATAAGTGCCCATATAGGTGTGCAGTCTATTGTCCAATTTTTAAATCAGTTGAAATTAACTATAAATAGTAAAAAATGCCAATACCTTCAATTCAAAAACAAACATAATTTAAATGAAGATAGGGCTATAAACGTGTTTGTAAACGATAATCAATTAGACCAGGAAGAAAAAATTGCATTTCTAGGAGTTACGTTGGATAGACGATTGACCTGGACTCCATACATTGAGAAAATATGTAGTAAAATTTCATCTGGGGTATTTGTCCTGCGACAGCTTGCTAGATTGAATGACAAAAAGTTACTTTTTACAGCTTACCATGGGCTCTTACTGTCACATATTAGGTATGCTATCTTAGTATGGGGTAATTCATCAAAACAAAATCTTGATAGGGTGTTTAAGATCCAAAAGAAAGCGGTTAGGTGTATAGAAAGAGTAAATAGATTAGATTCATGTAGGTCGTTGTTCAAGAGACTTGGTCTCCTAACTGTACCCTGCTTATATGTGTATGAAGCTACTTTATATGTAAAAACGAATGATATTAACCAAAATCTTGATGTACATGATTATAATACAAGACGCCGAGGAGATTATCACTTGGTGAGTCACAATAGTAGCTTATTCAAACAAAAACCTAGTTATATTGGTAGGAAATTCTACAACAAGCTACCGCAGTTTTTGAAGAGTCTTGAAAATATAGAAATATTTAAAAAACAATTGAAGAAATATTTAGTTGATAAAGCTTTTTATAGTGTACAAGAGTTCCTTTCACATCAAAATTAAGCCTCACCTCAACTAATTGAAGTAATTATGGTATCTAGTGTATAATATTGTTGATCTGACTTGTCTTATACTCCTTAACTGGAGTCTCCAAGACGTAATCTACAAAAAAAAAAAAAAAAAAAAAAAAAAATAAATAAAAAATAAACGTAATCTCTGAAAATAGTAATCATAAAGCGTCCATCAGCTGTATGTTAATCAACGAGTAGCTATATTTTCAAATGAATGGCTAGAGTAATAGTCAGAAGTAGGTACATTAAACTCTTACAAGAGTAGCTTGCTCCAAAAACATTGTTATTTCAGTGTGAACTCTGTCTTCAAAGTCTATGTGATACTGGAGCTCCCTTAACGTTTTTGTCAATCTTGCTTCTTCAATCTTAGCTATAGTCAGGTTCTGTTCGGCTCTTGCAGTCTCCCATTTTTCAGTGTATTTTATTTCAACTTCTTGCTGAAAGCCAGCGTTCTCAAGACCATCCTGCAAATAGAAAAAATAAAAGATTAACTTGTGTCCTTTGGATTTCTTGTTTTACAATTTTTTATCAAGTGTTTGTTCAATTTACTTGTATTGAGCAGAACTTGTGCACAACTTGCAATAGGACAAATCAGCAGACGACTTCCATCTTGAGAACATGCTCAACCTCCAATAAATGTGGAGTCAATCATTTTCTTATATAAATCACTGGTCACAAGTCATCTTTTTAATAGGCCTACGCCTCTGAGATTTAGAATTCTCATTATATGGATCGAATACTTGTTATGGAGCGCTTACAAAATAAGTTTTTGAGATGCATGTACTTCAAGGAATTCAATTCATATACTGTCCTTTCGATTTTCTCACCAATATTCTTGAAATTTATTCATTAGAAACAAGACAGGATGTGAAATCTCGTGTTTTTTCTCCATAGTTTATTTAATAATGAAATTGATTCTCCTTATTTACTAGCTTCAATCTATGCATTTCTCCCATAGTACGTCGCGCTAATCTAATCTAATCACCCTTGCACAGGTGTTTGAGCTATGTGGGCTTCACTATTGAAAAAAAGAGAAAAAACTTTTAAAGAAATTATCGCATTCTTCTATGCTTACTTTCTAATACGTATTTTCACCTACAAAATATGTTAAAATTTTATTCTTTGAGTAGGCCTACGGTTGAAACAACAGAATATATACTTTGAAACAAAAGAGTTTATACCTTTAATGTTGAGGCTTCCACGTCCATTATTTTTATTTGTCTCTCAGTTTCAAGTGAAATGTCATTTATCTCTTCCTGAAGTATAATTTCTGCTCTTTTCATTTGTTTAATGGACACTCTTAGTGCATCACATTGCTCCCTATTTTTACTGCTCAATTCATCGATTATCGATTTCAAATGTTTGCCGCGATAATTTGTTTCATTCACTTCATCAAGTGTGCGCACCAACGTTTTCTCTATAAATATCCTGTCGAATCATTTCATTATTATGATGTTGAAGATCCATCTTGTTTCCACTAATATATAATAAAAACTTAAAAACACTTTTAAGTGGAAATTAACTCGTTAATGATAAGATTAACTCAATGTATTACAGTGTACTGAGTGTACAGTGGGTCGTCTGACAAAGCTCTTGACAACAGAGTGAAACGGCCGTCACGCAATAACGTGAGTTAATTTCCACTTAAAAGGGTTTTTTAAGTTTTTATTTCATTATTATTATTTTATAAGTTAACAATGATTCTAAAATTTCAACGTTACAGATATAAGCTATCAGACAATTTAAAATTCCATCTATATATATTATTTTTCTTCAATTTGTAATTTTTTATTAGCCTATTTTATGAAATAAATGTAAAACACTCGAAAAATGTCATTTTTTCTTTATGTTATAGAATGAGTTTAACTCACTCTGTCACCGATACTCATTTAGC
The DNA here is from genome assembly GCA_948455865.1 of Conomelus anceps. NCBI lineage: Eukaryota > Metazoa > Arthropoda > Insecta > Hemiptera > Delphacidae > Conomelus > Conomelus anceps. The sequence continues at coordinate 64,114,262 of OX418222.1, forward strand.
ACAATTTCAATACCTTTTCTGTGATAGATTTATTTTTATAACGTTTGCACTAAATCTGTCATTTAACTAAGATTTTTCAAGTGAACTCTATTAACTGAGCTGTAGCTCACCCCTTATTATCAATTCTATTTAATGACTTAAACAAAATGTATTTCAAAATATTATGAGATATAGTGTGTAGCCTGAAACGAGTAGATGTAGTTTTAAATAATGAAGTAAAATAAAAATATAGTATGTAAGGCATCCGCTGAACTCACCCCTACACACAGACCTATAGTCGAAAACTATTCAAATTACTTTTGAGCCGAAGCTTCTTTTCCTTTAGCTGTAACATCGTGAGCGGCCTAAATCCCCATGGGTAAGAGGTGTCGGCCCTATGGTTGGTTGTTTAGTTTGCCTTTTATGAGAGAACCTTTTTATATGTTGATACAATTTGCCAGATCCAGTGTTGTTTTTGAGTCATCTTAACAATATATTGAAGGACAGAATTTCCAATCCCCATTATATTGTTCTTAATAGAAAATTTTCTGTGCAATTTTGAAATTGGAAATATAGCAGTAATAGTGGCAAACCTTTTTATATGTTGATATAATTTGCCAGATCCAGTGCTATTTTTGAGTCATCTTAACAATATATCGAAGGGCCGAATTTCCAATCCCCATTGTTCTTAATAGAACATTTTCTGTGCAATTTTGAAATTGAAAATGTAGCAGTAACAGTGGCATCGATTGACTGTCAGGAGGAGCAAAGTTAACATGTTTGATATAAATGAGGGGACAAGAAATTAAATGATCTAAGAAATGGAAAAACTGGATGTTTCTGTTTATTTTCCCTGAAAGGGAGCAATCGCAACTCCTAATCGTCGTAACAAAAGAATTATGTAACTGAAGCACGCGTATATGGAACAGTGTTAATAGTTGAGCTTTCTAAAAGCAGCCTAGAATATTCATATGATTGTTTAGGTTTTACTTGTAGGTACATAACTCAACACTTCTACTCATAGTCTATTTGACCTTCCAAAAACTCTTCTATAGTTCAATTTGAAAAAAAATTAAAGCCGGACTGAATCGGCCAGGGGGAGGGGTCAAGTAACCCTAAATCCCCCCCTGCCTTCGTGATACATTAACTCCAGCCTTGCATCATAAAATTTAACTAGGAAAATATAGCCTACCGGTAGGCCCACTCATTTATTCAACAATGAATAGTGTTTTACCATATTTTGTTCAAATTTCTTGAATGGGAATAATCTATGAGAATAAATTGTTGGATGGCAATTAACCAACTTATCTACGTTTCATAATTATCAAATTTAGTTATCTAGGAACACAAATTGTTTGAAAATAATTGAGCAATTTACCTTTCATTGATAAGTTTCAGCATTGTCTGTGAATGCATTGCAGGTATTGCAGTAGCCATCTTTGATTTTAATTGTTTACTTCTACAAGAAAAAATTAATAGAAGCACAAAATTAGTATTAACATGGATAAATACAGAAAACGTTATTGGTTCAAAAATGCTAGAGAATACTTTTTTTTTGATAATTTATTTATTTGATAATAGGCCTACAAATGATAATTTATTTATTTGATAATAGGCCTACAAATAATAATTTATTTGTTGTCTACATAATATCAATAACATGAGATAATGATCAACAAAATCAAATTGAAATGCTTTCAAGTAGCCATTTTCTTCACTGTCAGACCTATTGTTGAGGCAGCACAGTTATTGCAGGACAAATAAAAATACATACATAATGGAAAATTGTATGTTAAGTAAATTGGACTGAAATTGCAAAAAAAGGTGATTTGAAATTTTGCTACCTGGTATGTAATAATGGTTTGTAACAAATAAGAATGTTTAGAAGAAGAAGAATAAAGCCACTACTATTACTAAAGGATTGCTCTAGTATAATGATGCTTGGAATTTGAAGCATTTTTTAACCAGTGAGGTAACAATAATTAACAGATGAGAAATGTAACGGGTGAGAAATGTATAGTTTGTTCAACTACATTTAACACACATAAACAAATCTGGAAACACTTCTCTTGAGAATTTTTTGAGTTAATAGAATACTCAAAAAAATTTTTTATTTGCAGCAGAAATATAAATGATAAAAAATGGGAGGAAAGTTCCAAGTAATCAATGATACCCAATTATTATTATTATTATAATTTGAAAAATAATTTGATAAAAACCCCTAATAAAAGCTAAAATTAGCTTCATAGGGTAGCCACCAGAATAAAGCTGATTGAATTTACTATTCTACTACTATTCTCACAATATATGTATAAATTATGCTTGTATCTGTATACTGTACTTTATTATTGATTTTGTCATGTAAAAGTGAGATAATAAAAAATATATATATTATTACATATCACAAAATAAGAAATACATTTAAGTTTTCCTCCGCCTTTTGACTTTAATACATGATATTGTGATGGTTGACCCTAAGCAGTTACAAATAACATTAAGGCAAACTAGATGGGAACCTACCATTTTTTTTTTTTTTAATTTTTACTTTTGCTTATTCTAGTAGTCCACATTAATATGTATCTCAAGAACTTTATTACAATTTACTGCTTTTTTAATATAAAGAAATAACGTAGCTTACCCTGTACTACATTTACAAATATGAAAGAGTATGGTATTTGAGGTGTATGGTATTTGAAGTAGTATACACGAGTTGTCTCATTATTCCTTTAGATAACATCTCTAATAGTTAAGCCTATGTTACATGCGCAATAGAAATGTGTTCTACATACTTGTTTCCAGCTGAAATGCTACTCAGTAGTTTCATCTGACTTGAGCAATTTTTTAGTTGGGTGTTGATAACTTTTCTCTCAAACAGTGATGAGTCTGACACCATGTTTGATGACTCTTTTGTTTCTTCAAACAGCACATCCATGTATCCAATAATTCATCTGACCATTAATCACTGCACAAATCGTTAATCACGTTTCAGCATATTTGGTAAAATCCAGTAGCTTATTGTATTCAGTTCCATGCATTATATTAAAAAAATCTGCTGTACTGAGCACAAGTAGGTCGTTATATTGTGTTCCCTGTCATAATTATCATAAAATCTGTGATGTCTTCCATTACTAAATACTTGATGAACAATTTAATATCAAAACTGACACTGTATTTCAATTAAATATATTATTTTTACTCACTTATATTGGAGATAGGCCTACTGGAGGGATGCATTTCACTTCTAAATAGAAGCTTCGTCAGCCTGCCGCCAGGGGTGATGTTTTGTTGAGGTTAGGATGAGCGGCCATTATATAGTTGAAAATTGCGTTGGATTTTAATTGTTTTTGGTCATTGAGTAAGTTGGTTCTGTCTTGTTTATTGTGTTTGAATATTTCGTATTGTTCCAGTGTATGTAGTTTGTGGCATTTTTAGAATGTGTGTAGAATTTTGGATGCTTTTTTTGTGAATGTCCAGTGTTGATTGTGTTCTGAAAATGTTGAGTCAGTGCTGGAATGTAGTGCTTTGATGTGTTCTTTGTATCTTGTATTGAATGATCTGCCTGTTTGTCCTATATAGTACTTGGGACATGTGTTGCATTCTCGCATATAATATTCCTGGTTTGTTGAAAATTTTTGCATTGTGCTGTTTTGTTAGGTGAGACGGTTTTTGTTGGAGCTGGTGTTTCAGGTTGTTTGTTGTTTTTATGCTGCGCTAAAACCGTATTTTTGGAAGATGTGTGCTATTTTGTGATTTTTGTTGAATTATGTGAGTGTGACAAATCTGTTTTGGATTTTTGTTTTTCATTTAATTCAGGATTCTGTCTATTTAATTTGTGTTGTATCCGTTTTGTTGTACTAAGTGTTTGATTGTATTAATTTCTCCTTGGTGGTCAGCTTTTGATAGTGGAGCATTTAAGAGCCTATATGGATCATGGAATTAAAAGCAGAAAGTTTGTGTTGATGTGGATGGTTGGATGTGAACGTGAGAGTTGGATTCCTGTAAATTTTGAATTTGTGCATGTTATTTAGTTTTGTGATAATGAGGTCTTTGAAGTTTAAGGTGTAGTCTATTTCATATTCTGCTGTGAATTGTAAGTTTTTATGGGGTTTGTTCAATTAGGTTAGGAGTTGTTCATTCCGTCCTTGGTTTCCATTGTAGAGACAATATATATGTGTGAATACCATCAACGTAGCGGTGCCAGTAAATTATTTTGTTAGAGTATTTTGTGTTTTTCTGTATTTTAGTATTCTTATTTTTAGAAGTGAAATGCATCCCTCCAGTAGCCCTATCTCCAATTTAAGTGAGTGAAAATAATATCCTGTATTAAATTGGAATATTGTCAGTTTTGATATTAAATTACCATGAAATCTGCATGAAATGTATGAACAATAGATGCTTTGAATATCGCAGTCGCGATTAAAAAATATTGATTTTCTACTTGACAGAGTAGACCTATAGTTATCATCTGTTAACCAATACTGCATTTTCATCTTACTATAATTATAGGCTATTTATTCCACAGCACAAATTCTTAAAAAATATAAGTCTACCTTACTAGTACTAGATGCGTTCTATTGAATCGATGTTGTCTTATCAACAATAAAATAGGCCTTAACTTTTTCCAGTTGAACTACACTTAATAAAAAATAAAATTGAATATTTTAAGATCATAAACTTGGGCCACAAAAGCCTAAAGGTGTTCAGAATCACACGAGTTTGAAACAAACAATTCCTGAATGTCTTCTGTTTCAAACTATAAACAATGGAACATCGTTTCTACAGTAATGATTTGTTTTATCGATAAATGGAAACATGTATCATCAGGTGAATGTTATATGAATGCACATGGTGTTTCCTCGTTTCCTTGACTACCAATCACGCTATTACGTGGCTGTGTTGATGATAATCAGTGAAGTGTATTGGTAGTGAATCGTCTGCGCTGGTGCTACCACACTTGGGTTTCCATAATACCAAATAAAACTAAATTAATCTATGAAAAATCACTTTGATGTGGAAATAATCACCCACATTATTTCATGTGCGACTGTTGTTCTGCTTTGTTGTTGAGCATCATCAGACCCTGCTAGTAACTAAACGTGAACTCATGAGTGTCATCAGTCACTGCTGGTACCTGGCAGAGTTAACTCATGTCTAATAAGGCTCATTAGTTCCCTGTCAGGTACCAGCAGTGTCATTTTTTGAAAATTACGTCTTGGAGACTCCAGTTAAGGAGTATAAGACAAGTTTGATGATGCTGGCAACAGAAAACGACTGTCTCACACATGAAATGTGAGTGATTACTCCCACATTAAAGTGGTTTTCATAGTTTAATTTGTGGGAAGAAGATATCAATAAAGAAAAATGATTTATCGCTAAATATTTTTTAAATGTGGTGAAAATTACTGATGTAGCATAATTATTATTAATGATAAAATTCAATCTCTCTGTTTATGCCATTGATGAACTTACTTTCAATTTCAATCTCTATAACATAACATATTTCTCTAAGTTATACTTTAAGATACATTTAGATTGATTTTGAGCTAAAAAATGATATAAATAGTAAATTCTTGTGCTAGGTGGAGGAAGTAAGTGAATGAGAAATAGACACTCAAGATTCAAAAGATTCCTTCATTGTTGAAAACATTTCAAAAATAATACGTTATATATTATTAAAAATACAAAGTAGAGTCAAATATATCACATCATATTATTCACAAAAGATAGTCTATGTAGGCTTCATTGTTACTTGTCAATTCGGACTAGCATAAATATTTTTTATATTTTCTTAAAAGTGGCAACCCCAAACCCTTTCAATTAAGCAGGTATTCTATTGAACTAGTAGTTCTGTAAACAGTACGTAGACCTCACTCATCCAGTATTTCTCACTGAAAAGGGGAGGATATTTTCGAAAAAAAAAATCAAGAGCACTTTCGATTCTTGGATTTCTTGTTCCATAACAATCTGCATTGTTAGTATTAACTTTTTGTTGTAAGTTTAACGGCTATTTACATTTTGTTGTGAATTTCAAGGCGAGTTTCAATAACTCATCTTCAAGGCGAGTTTCAATAACTCATCTTCAAGGCGAGTTTCAATAACTTGAAAACGTTCGGCCAAGTGTGAGTACATTCATTATATATTCACAATTTAAAACTGACAGCAAGTCGTTAAATTTGCAACAAAAATTTAGAACTTTCGACTCAATTGTTATTGCTTAATCTATTTAGTGGTGGATCCACGGGAGTGGGGGGAATTTCCCCCCTCCCAAACGAAGAAGAAGGAGAAAAGGAAGAAAAAGGAGAAGGGAGTTAGTTTAAAATAAGTTTAAAAAGAAGATGAAGGGTTTTTGTAATAACTCTACTTGATTGTGAACTCTAGTCAGCTCCCAGGATTCATATTACAAGAGTCATATACATAATTATTTTTATTGTAGGCTATTGGAAGCTGCTGTCTTTAATAAATGGTATGCGCTTATTAATGTTACCTATTTCTAGTATTTTTAAGATCTCTGTAAAAATTTATTGAATCATGAGATCCATTTAATTGACCGAACGAAGTGACGAGGTCTCTGTTTCAAGTCGACCGTTTTGCATTTGTCTGTCTGTAAAGCATTTACGGCTAAACGCGTTAACCAAATTCTATGTAGGCCTAATTTGGATATTCTTAGGAATGCCCAGCGATGTATGTGTAAGGATTTTCGAAATGTTCTCTCTTGTAAAAGATATTTGGAAGGAAATAAAAGTAAGGCACTCAAGCCTCCGTCATATGCAATATATATTGGAATCAGATTAAAAGAGAGCCCTCTTATTCATCTTCATATGAATTAAAAGCTATTCATAATAATAACATAATTATTTGTTTGAGAGTGACAAATTATTTCTGATATTCCAATTAATATATAACAATAAGTGATTACTAAATAAATGATAATTTTACAAATTTAATTAATATTGTTCCATAAATTCATTCATCAGACATATGAAGTCATCTGGTTTTTACCATCAGCTGTCTGGAAAATAAAAATACAGCCTAGCCGATGCGATACAATGTCTTTTTGTGGAAAACAGACAGGAAATTGACTACGCAAATTGAATGAAGGGTTAGGTCTGATGATTGTGTTTAATTTTGCGATGGTAATTATCATTAAGTACATTCGAGTGTGTTTCTCTGTGCAAGCCCCCTTATTCTTGGGCGTGAGGACTACTGTTCACAGAACTACTGGTTTTAGACAGGGGTGCCCACCCCCCCTAAGCCTCATGACGCACCCCCCCCCTAAAGTTAACACCAATCCCCCCTCCCCCATAAATTAGGCCCCCCCCCAAAAATGCGAAAAGAGCCCCCCGTATTCTTTCTAAAACTAAAAGAAGATTTATAAAACTATTGAAAAAATTCAAACCCAGTCGATAATATACAAAATGTATAGGATGATAAAATAATAGATGCCTACATGAGAAAATAAAAAAATTAAAATTAACAACACCTATTACTTGGCCCCAAAAGGGAATTGAGAACAGAAAGGAAGAATAGTAAAAATTCATGAAAAGCGGTAGTGAGAGACCACCAAGATTAGTAGCAGATAGATCTGTCTACTAACTTTGGGTGTCCCTAACTTCGCCAATCGCCAGAGCCTTGTCGGCCGCAGTCACTGTGGTATCCCACCGTCAGGGGACATCTCAACACTGCCTCCAGTCAAGAGATGAACCAAACCGAGGGCACCCAGGACGTACGTTTCCCAGCCCACACGAGGTGTGGCATCAACACCATTCGAGGACGTAAGGTTGACTTGCCCCCCTTCCGGGAGGGGCCTTGTGGGCCACGCGAGGTGGATACTGCTCCTAACTACAACCCATTAACGGAGGGAAGTAGTGTTGGAGTTGAGAGGCAATCCCTGGGGTACCTCCAGAGATCACCTCTGTCCTGCCAACCAAACAGTATCCCCTGACCACATTTTCTATTAATAAATAATAATTGTTTTAAAAAGAATATATTTTAATATAAATCTCATTTGCTGGGTTTTCTGCAGTACTCCTCTGATACAACAAATAGACATCAAAAGCTATTCTACAAACTGACACCGTAGCAACACAATAGAACCAGTACCGCAAACAATACCCCCCTCCAGCAAACAATACCCCCCTCCCTAAACACCAAAAAGAGAACATCATCAAAATACACCAGAAGAGCAGAACTTCAGATGTAATTCAAGATGGACAAAAAGAGCCTCTCAAAATTCTCCATCGGTTTGTACAGCAGAGAACCCAGTATAAGATTTTATAAATGAAATTCATACAAAAGAGAAAATAATTTTGAATAAATCATAACATTTAAAAAACAATGTTTCCTATCTATATAACAATAAAATATTATTAAAAGTGGAAATTAAATTAAATGTTGATCATTCAATATAATATACTAAGAAAGATGGAGAAGCCCGTGGCCTAGACCTCCCACCTTTCTCGCTTCTTCCTTCTTCTGCCCTTTTCATCCTGTATTTTTATTTATTATTATTTGAATTTTTTAAAGATTAAGCCTTGAAAACTCCACACATGGAGTACAAGACAAGTCAATACCAACAGTATTCTCACATTACATTAGTCACCATCGATAAAATTACAGCAGTTGAAACTTGAAATTATACTTAAATTATAAATCATTATCAACTAGATATATCTTCAATTGTTTGAAGTGGGAGCTGACATTTTTTAACAATGATTGATACAAAGTGTCTGGTAAAATCAATGACAAGAAATACACAATAAAACAAATAAACGAAGTAACAGAGAACTGCATGCCCTACCTAGTAGTGGATTGTACAAACTGTGTTTCAAAATCATGCCTTGAAGTATTAAGACTAGTCAATACAAACAGTATTCACAAATTACAATAGCCACAATCGATAAAATTACAAAAGTTGAGACTTGAAATAATCTGAAAAGGTCACTTGTACTCTATAGAAACTTTATCAACTATATATATATTTTCATTGTTTGAATTTAAATAGAAAATGATTTTTTTGCTATTATTAATACATAACGTTTTTTAAATCAATGCCATGAAAAACACAATATAACAAAGAATTGTAACAACATAAATGCATGCCCAATTACAAGTACAATATAAAAAGTTGCTAAAAAATATTTTTTAATTCCCGACATACTTAGAAAAACGTTCCGGTATAACCCTGAAATCTGCGTTCCAGAATTTGTGCATAATTCCTTCCCCACCAGTAGAAAAGCAAAAACCAATTATTATTTCAACATTAAACAAAAATTATTGCATTTCAATTCTGATTAAAAGGTTTATAATACCAACGAACTACTGAAACTGTGTATTGGTAGCCTAATCATGTTTACAGAAATTTTCATCAAATTTCCTGCATCAATATGAAAACAATATAATCTTTTGAAGAATATTATTCTATCATTTTCAACAATAATATTTTTTCAAGTAACTGTCCAGCTAGCAGTTTGTCTGGATCATCAAATACCATGCAAGCTTCAAACAAAAATTCTGTTCAGGTAAGCTACCGGTACTACTATATATCTTATCAGTTTTAGTTTTGGAGTTTCCATCCTCTTTGATAGCAATTAGATGAACACTTCTGCTGGCAAACTAGCCTAGAAAACAATCAGAGATAAAAGAAATTTTCAAAGCATAAAGTCCACTAAATAGTTTTAAAACAACATAATTTAATTTTTAATTCAAATAATCAAGAATAGTTTAGAATTGGATAGCATTTAAAAAAGCTAAGTCGGATTGGCTGGATTTATTATCTGATTTATTGATGGAGATTCAGAATCATCACTCATGGAAACATTCAATTATTACTGCGTTGAGATATCTGGACAAATCTCAAAATGCAATGCTTGAAACTCAGCACTGGATTAGATATTTGAATTGCTCTGAAACCGAATCTGTTTAGCTATGAAGGCTATTGTGATTTCTTCAGTTATTTAGAATAGATTCTACAAGAAAAGAAAAACAGTTAATTACCTAGTAGATGAAGCTTAAAAAAAGACTGTAGCACGAATGGAGTTGAATCTGTTTGAGAAGAATACCCGAGAAGAAGTGGTGATGACAACAACACAGTGTGGCTGAAACAGACTTGAGCAAGAGTGATTAAATGGGGAAAATTCCTTATTTAACAATAGATAGTATCACATATTTGCACTCCTACCATCTGCAGGCAAGCGCCAATAATCTATCAATAAATAGTATCAAATTTTTTGCACCCCTACATCAGTAGGCAAGCGCCAATAATCTATCAATGAATGATTTCAAATATTTTTGCACCCCTACATCTGTAGGCAAGCGCCAGTAATCTATCAATAAATAGTATCACATATTTTCATTTCCTAGCAAGTATAGGACAGCACCCTTAAACTACCCTTGAATTATTGCTTCCATGCTTGAATGTACCCAAGTGAACTCTATTCTCAGTATGGTAGAGCTTATGACATTTTCACTGCCAAAGCATTGCCAGAGAGAATGGCATAAACTCTAAGCACAAAGCCAGTAGCTGAAGCTAAAGTGAGAGCCACTTCCCCAAATTTTGAATAATCAATGTCTAATCTCATTTCTTATCACATTCACCGTACATGAATAGGCAAGAGCCAATAATCTATCAATAAATATGGTATCACATATTTTTGCACTCCTACCATCTGTAGGCAAGCGCTAATAATCTATAAATAAACAGTATAATATATTATTTTGCACTCCTACATCTGTAGGCAAGTGCCAATAATCTATCAATAAAAAGTATCCAATATTTTTGCACTCCTACATCTATAGGCAAGCGCCAATAATCTATCAATAAATTGTATCAAATATTTTTTCACCCCTATGTCTGTAGGCAAACGCCAATAATCTATCAATAAATAGTATCAAATATTTTTGCACTCCTACATCTATAGGCAAGCGCCAATAATCTATCAATAAATAGTATCAAATATTTTTGCACCCCTATGTCTGTAGGCAAGCGCCAATAATCTATCAATAAATAGTATCAAATATTTTTGCACTCCTACATCTGTAGGCAAGCGCCAATAATCTATCAATAAATAGTATAATATATTTGCACTCCTACATCTGTAGGCAAGCGCCAATAATCTATCAATGAATAGTATCAAATACTTTTGCACTCCTACATCTGTAGGCAAGCGCCAATAGTCTATCAATAAATAGTATCAAATATCTTTGCACCCCTACGTCTGTAGGCAAGCGCCAATAAATAGTATCAAATATTTTTGCACTCCTACATCTGTAGGCAAGCGCCAATAATCTATCAATAAATAGTATCAAATACTTTTGCACTCCTACGTCTGTAGGCAAGCGCCAATAGTCTATCAATAAATAGTATCAAATATTTTTGCACCCCTATGTCTGTAGGCAAGCGCCAATAATCTATCAATAAATAGTATCAAATATTTTTGCACTCCTACATCTGTAGGCAAGCGCCAATAATCTATCAATAAATAGTATCAAATATTTTTGCACTCCTACATCTGTAGGCAAGCGCCAATAATCTATCAATAAATAGTTTCAAATATTTGCATTCCTACCATCTGTAGGCAAGCGCCTCTAAGAAATTGATAAATAGTATCACATATTTCCACTTCCTAGCATGTGTATAAGAGCCCCAGAAAATTTTTTGATTCTTTCAAATCATGATTTGTACTTTTGAAACTGGTATATAAATACCATATAAACTAGTTATATATTTGTTGATTTAGTGCAATTTTATTTTATATTATTCAGATGTATTTTTTATATTTTTATGTTTCTATTTTTGTTGAGGAGGATATATAAATGATTTGATTTAGTGAACTCTATTCTCAGTGTGTTGGAGCTTATGGCATTTTCACTGGCAACAGTGAATACGGCATAAGCTCTAAGCACAAAGCCAGTAGCCGAAGCTAAAGTGAGATCCACTCCCACAATTTTTGCATAATCAATGTCTAATCTAATCTCTTATCACAATTACCAAACATAAAGGTGCTAACACCTGCACTCAACATATGTCGGAGACATCATTACTCCAGGGTTTTCACCTGGCAACCGACATCTCTTGATCACAGGGTAACACAGTCCATGCACAATGAATGTGACATGAGAATCCTGACAGGGACCTAACAGCAAATCCCTATTTACATTTGTTAGCCTTATATCAACCCACCAGCTGCAATGAAATGTACCACACCATAATAAAATGGTTGTGGCGACTGAGCAGTGCACCCTGTTCTCCTTGTGTAACTAACAAGTAGTCACAAGGCCTTAGCGAGGAGAGAGACTCTCGAAGCATCCGTGAGAGCCACTGAACCCAGCCAAAAAACCATCAAGCGCGATAAGATTATGTCATGGCACAAATCAAGAGCCCGGATAGAAAGTGTGATACATGATTAACAACTGCAAATGCCCTACAACCCAACAAATCTCCATTCACGATTGTTAGCCTCATAACACATCCCACCAGCTACAATAAACAGTACCACTCCATCATAAGACGGACGTATAGCAGCGTTATCTGACAACTGCGGTCATGAACTCTACAAGAGAGACATGGACTCTCAGATGCAGACCCTGCCATCGAAGCCACAAATATGACTTTGTGGCACAATCCAAGAGCATGGTTGAAGAGTGTGGTACTTGACTAACAACTGTAAACCTCCTAGCATATGCAGGAGAATGGTGGGAAACTTCTAGCCTAACTGACTATAAAAGCAAGATACATAATACCAAATCTCCAGTTTCACGTCCTGGCCAGTTTGTACTCCACCATCTTGACCTACTGAAGAGGTTACCGTGAAGTTGAGTCTTTTCATATCTCCTTCTTGAAGTAGGTTGAACTGATCAGTCATCCTGTTGAAAAAAAAAATAGTTCAGTTAAGCTATTACAAATTTGGAGGTGTGTTGATTGCTTCAATTATATCAAAATATGTGGTGGTGTTACATTGATAAAAGTTTGTAAAGTTGATTGGAAATTGATATGTGCTGGCAATATTCAATTGACTATAGAATGTGTTTGAAGTGATGATGTTGATTAAGATCAAGTATCTTGAGCATTAAACAATGTGTCCTAATATACTGATACTGCATCATATGTTTTGCTGGATATAGTTGAAAACTCAGAAATACTTCTTAAAAATGGAAAGCCATACAAAATAAACCAGTATCAATACGGCTCCAACAATAATTATATTGAAATTTTGATAGGGTAAAACAGCCACTTCATTCATCAAGTATATCAATGAACAATCTCTGCCCTTGAGAATAATGTTGGAGGATACTTGGAATGAATTAAAATTTCCTATTCAATCCCAATAAGACTATCATTAGTATATATTAGAATTAATTGGTGATCCAATGGAATTGAATTTGGAATGAGTCATTTCGATTCACTGGCATGGAAATAACATCATGATCAATTTAATATATGGTTCATGCCTGGTTTCTTAGTCGTTTAGAAAATCATTCAAAAGCTATTGATTCATTAGAGGCCCTAAGGCTTGTTTCACACATACCCAGCAGTTAGGTAACCATTATTGTTTATCCGGTATGATTACATAGTCCCATATAATGCAATGTTCGTACAGCTGGGCAAACAACACCAGTTACCCGACTGCCGGGTGTGTGTGAAACAAGCCTTAGGGCCGCTAATGAATCAATAGCTACTGAATAATTTACTAAACGACTGAGAAACCAAACTTGAAAAAATATTTTACAAACTAGCTTCAAGTTAATAATCTTGCTAACTATATTCAGCAATGCCTGAAACGACGTCAAATAGTGGAACCCAATTTTATAATATCCTAAAAATAATTGTGAAATAATCAAAGAAATTGGTCAATTTGGGTTGCAGCAACATAATTTTGAGAAAATGTTGGATTAGTACAGTAGGCCTATCTATAGTCACTGAACATGTCAAATTGCAAGTGGGATGTGTATATATTTGAGTAGTGAGTAAGTGGAGTTTGAGCAAAAGGACAGAGATTAAAGATAATAATTAAATGAGACTGAAAAACATTTTCTCATTGAAAAGAATATGGATTAATTATCTATAAGGATTGGAATAGTTTGAATCAATTATTGGTAGATCATGGTTCAAATCAGTACGGTAGCTGCTGGCTTGTAAGAAACATTTCTTGAAATCATAAAATTAAATTAGCCCAGTAGGCCCTATGCATAGTTCTAATAAGAGGTTTATCAATATAGTTACTAGTTACTTGGATGATCATCATGATATAAAAGCTCATTGAAATTCCACTAAGAGGCTACTAGTGTGATAACTAATTTCAATTTGATTATATAATATCACTATCAATTTATAATAATTATAATGTAGGCGACGACCAGTTCTGAACTTATTTTTCAAACAATGAATTATTTCTTTTTTCAGTCAAAAACAATTTAAATTCTCTGCTTTTGATTTTTGAAGGACGTTTCAATTGATGGATAGTTTTAAGATTGACTTTTGAAGCACACTGTCTGGAAAATAATGTCCAAGGGAAAATAGAAGCAATAATAAAAATAAATTCATGAGAAATTTGAAATCAAGCAGCATTGGTAGATTAAAACTAACAAAATGAGAAAATGCATGTTCACTGAGAATGTCCCAATAAAATTTATAAATTCTAATGATCTATAAAATAAATTGGTACCATAGTCAAGGTCAATGTATAATAATGAATAGCAAGAAGTCTACCTAAAAATGAATAACAATTCTTTCTTGGTTTTTATATTAAAAACTGTAGTTATTAAATAGTTTCTTAACTTGGCTTTGAAATAAGTCAATAAAGGGGAAAACTAGTAGAGTTTACCCTACCCGAGTATTGAAACATAGTTATTGAATTAGAGTTGGTAACTGAAAATGACTAGACAGATTTCAAAGAGTTAGTGATGATGAACTTTTTAGGTTAAATTTTAGCCATTTCATTTTAGTTATTTCTCACTTCAAAATAATCGAGCAAAGCTATGCAATTAAGAAACTATGGTATTTAAGGGTGTCTTAAAATAGACTAAATTGCAAAAATTGATATGAAACTGCTTACCTTGTGAAAGATATCCAGAATTGATTTTCCATTTATTCATCACTAAATCATTTGAGCACTTCAGTATTTAATCAGTAGGCACTGTTTAAATAGCAAATTTAAGGTAACATTCCAGTGATGTGTGTTGAAAAATCTACTGGAGCACAAAACAGCTCTTCTCTCTATCAGTGCTAGACATCAACTGATGAAGGTTTGAGGTTTGAGGATGACGTTGAAGAAAATGGAGGCAGTCAGCTGATTATGAAAGCCGGTAACTGGTAGCAATGCCAACTTGATTATCATGTGGTTCTAGTTGGTATTACTGGGACTGTTTTTGTTTACAGGAGACCGAATCAAAGTGGACCCGGTTCATCAGCTGATGTTACCATATTAACGCTCTCAAATCGACAATATTGTCCTAATCGACAATAACTATAATAATTATTGTACTTTTTAAAACTATATATTTTTGGATTTTCAATATTTTTCTTAGAAAAATAACAGTTTTAGATCAAATAGTATTGTTACTAGTAATACAGTCGTCGCCCTTCCACTTCTTGATTGCCCATTTTGTGCCAAAAGCGTTTTGAAGCCCCCCCCCCCCAAACAATTTGTAAAATCAGGTTGAAAAGTAGATTATTGGTTGAGTTTATGGGAGCCTTCTCATTTACTGGTAAATGTTACTGGTGGAGTCTGATTGGTCTATTCAAATTCTTCAACATCTTTGAATTTTAATAGACCAGACGACAGGGAAGTGATAGCCGTGAGCCGAAGCAGGTATCTGTTCAATCAAATAGGGATAAGCTGCGTTCTACTGGGCACTCTTTGCAAGGGTGACCGATTAGATCGGCCAGCAATAAAGACACTGTTCTCTGCTGTAAAATCACTTCCCGGTGGTTCTGAACCCACCGAAAACTGGTTAAGTGGTAGATTGGACATAACTGTCCAAACTTCGCCACGTCAACAAATAAAAAAGTCATTCTATTCTAAAACTGTAGGTCCAGCTCATCAATCATCATCATCATCATTCAACTCATTACCCACACACAGGTCTCAGACCTATGTGGGCTTCATCCTCCAAAAAATGACACTGGTAACATTTACTGGTTTTGAAATCTTGAAATTTGGTATACATGACGAACTGCGCGTATTACTAATAATAATTACAGTATTTGACTTTATGAATAATAGCACGACTATGAAGTCAAATATTTGAGTAGAAAATTAAAATATTTTACTCACTGAGCACTGCAGTGGCGGCCGGCAATCAAAAATTTTGGTGAAGGACTCTTATATTAAATTATTCCACAGAAATTAAATTATTTTTTAATATTTGGATTTTCTCTTAGTGTTGGAGACACATTTCGACCATTATGCTAGAAATGGGTGATCACATAGGGAGGTCGGCAGGATGGCTGTAGTATATTCGTCATTGAATTGGAAGTAATTTTATTTATGATGTTGAAGATCCATCTTGTTTCCACTAATATGTAATATAAACTTAAAAAAACCACTTTTAAATGGAAATTAACTCACGTTATGGCGTGACGGCCGTTTCGCTCTGTTGTCTAGAGCATCGTCAGACAACCCACAGTACACTGACTTAAGGTATGAGTTTGAGGGTTATGTATGTTGGAATGGTGCTGGGGTGGGGGGATGAGTAGGCGGGAGGTTTGAAATTGGGATTATTTTGTCAAATAGAGTGTGTGAGAAGAAGTTAAGTTGATCATTTTAAATGTTGTCAGGTTCCTGCTTTGCATGTTTGTAAATCTCATATTGTTCTAAAACATTGAGTTTATGGCTTTTGTGAGTGAAGTGTAGTGTGTCTAAATTAGTGTCAATGTCTGTATAACTGTGGCCTGTTGAAATGATGTGTTCAGCAAAAGTGGAATGTGTGTTTGGGTGTGAGATGGCTCTTGTGTGTTCTTTGAATCTAGTGGTGAATGTCCTGCCAGTTTGTCCTATATAGAATTTGTTGCAGTCATCACATTTCAATTTGTAAATTCCAGATCTGTTGTACTTGTTTTGAGATGTTGTCTGAAAATGCAGGTGTTTTTTGAGTGAATTATTTGTTCTGTAAGCTATTTTATGAGTTTCCTGAATGAAGCTGCTATTTTATGAGTTTTTTTTTGTTGAGGTAGGTAAGTGTGATGAATGTATGGGGGTTGTCATTCTGTTTGTTGCTGGTGTGAGTGATTGGTTTTGTTGATATTCTGTGCAGTAGTTTGTCTATTAGTGTGTGTTTGTAACCATTCTGTTGTGCTATGTATTTTATAGTATTCAATTCTGTAACGTAGGTGGTAGAAGTAATCACAAACTCATTGTAATTGATGAAATACATTTTATTAAAAGAACGAATAGCGTAAGTAAACTCATTACATCATGAAAATTCAATCGACAATAGAGACATAGTACAGTAGGCGTTGTCTCTCTGGTGTGGCACAGTCTTGCCAACTGCATAAAATAAAACTAAAATTCATGTTGTACAAGGATATATGACACCTCCCCCCGTAATGAAACCTAGGGTGAATACGGTACCTTTCAGGAGGTTTTCTGAACCTAACAGGTCTAGCCTGTGGCGTATGGTAAATAGTATCTGTCACAATCGGTAATTTTGTAGAAACTGGCGTTGAATGTAAAACATTCTTGAAAGAATTAGAAAAGAAAGTAGAATCATCAACATCATTGCTTGTAATAGCTTTCGATTGTTCAGAAAGTACTGTTGATTTAGGCACAATTACATCAGTATCATAATGAACATTAGGTATATCAGTTGAAAAATCCTTTAAATTAATTTTACAATCCTTCATTTGATTAGCATGTCTCCTAATAGAAAGATTATCATCAGTAATGATATTGTACATAGAAGAACCAATTTTATCAGCTACAATACCTGTATTCCATTTACCCTTATTATTGTAAATTCGGTACATAACTCTATCATTGATATTGAAACATTTATCTTTAATTGTCTGTTTTTGCATTTTCTTTCTTTGAGTATCTAACACTTTGTCAGTAATATTGGGTAGCATCAAATCTAGTCTAGTTCGAATATTTCTTTTCATGAGTAAATTACATGGACTTTCACCAGTAGTAGCATGTGGTGCTTTTTTGTAGTTCATTAAAAAATTATTTAATTTGAACCGTAAAGTAGAATTTACAATCATACCTTCGCAACATTTAATTAATCCTGACTTCACAGTTTGTACAAAACGTTCTGCCTGACCATTGGATGCAGGAAAGAAAGGAGCACTGGTAATATGCTTTATACCATTATTAGTACAAAAGGTTTGAAATTCACTAGAGGTAAACTGAGTACCATTATCTGATACTAGTGTAACTGGTAAACCAAATCTAGCAAAACATTCACGCAAATTTTCAACTGTTTCTTTGCTTGAAAGAGTTTTCATTATGTAAGTTTCAACCCACTTACTGTAACTATCAACAATTATTAACAGCCATAATCCTGGAGAAGGATTAGCAAAATCTATATGTAATCTTTGCCATGGTCCTGAAGGAAATTGCCATGGATGTAAATTCACATTAGACTGTTGTCTAGAATGACGCACACAATGTATACAATTCTTTGTAACAAGCTCAATATCAGAATCAATATTTGGCCAATAGACATAACTTCGTGCAAGGCCTTTCATTTTTACAATTCCTAAGTGTCCTTGGTGTAGTTCCTCAAGTACTTTAGATTGTAAAGATTTTGGAATCATAACTCGTAAGCCTTTCATAATACAACCTTGTTCAACTGAATATTCAGCAATATTGTTTGTATTTTCACCATTTTCAGTACCTAAAATGTGTCGAAGTAATTTACACATATTTCTAGTTTCATGAGCTATTTGTTCCCTTGTAACCGGTAAAATATTAATTTGATTCATTTGTACAATTTGAACCTCATCAATAGTATTGTCATTAACCATTTCCATAGGAAATCTTGAGCAAAAATCAGCATTCATATGTTCAGTGGTCTTACGGTATTGTATGGTGTAATCAAAACCTTGTAAAAATAATGAATAATGTAATAAACGTGTAGCACTGATGGATGGAGTAGCAGCATGAGCATTTAAGATGCTTTGTAATGGTTTGTGGTCAGTCAGTAAAGTAAAATGACGACCAAACAAGTAATTGAAAAATTTCTTAACTCCCCAATAAATTGACAATGCTTCCTTGTCTATCTGGGAATAATTTCGCTCAGCTGCAGTGAGACATCTACTAGCAAAAATTATGGGCCTTTCCACACCTTTTTCATCTAAACATGAAAGAACCGCACCAATAGCATATTTACTAGCATCAGTAGCAACAATTATAGGTTTAGTGACATCAAAATCCGCAAGAGTAAGTTTTGTTTCAATATCTTTCTTAATTGTTTGAAATGCAGTTTCACACTCTTGTGACCACGAAAAAACAACATTTTTCCTGAGTAAGTTGTATAAAGGTGAGAGAGAATTAGCCATGCCCTGTATAAACCTTGAGTAATATGTAACAAACCCTAGAAAAGATTTCAACTCTGATACATTTGTAGGACGTTTTGCATTCTTAACAACTGCAATCTTATCATCAGTTTTATGTATGCAATCTTTGTCAATTTTAAACCCTAAATAAGTAATTTCAGATTTCAGTACTTCACATTTTTCCCATTTAAGTCTAATACCATTTTCACGGCACATACTAAAAAACATATTTTAAAACAAAAAAAGAAACCGACTTCAGTGAAATGATTAAATACTCACGTACTAAAAAGTTTAAAATAAAGTATTTACTTTAAACTGAGAAAATTTTAAATTTCATACAAGTAAACTTTTGAAGTCGGTGCCAAATATTTTATGTAGTTGATAAGAAATTCTATCTAATATCAAAACTAACAATGTATTTTTTGGAGGATGAAGCCCACATAGGTCTGAGATCTTTGCATGGGTAATGAATTGGATGATGGAGATTGTTGAGTTGGACCTACAGTTTTAGGTGGGTTCCGAACCATTGGGAAGTGATTGATAAGAGATTCTATCTAATATCAAAACTAACACTGTATTCCAATTAAATATGTGATTTACACTCACTTTTACTGAAATACATAGTAATTGATAAGAAATTCGATCTAATATCAAAACTAACACTGTATTTCAATTAAATGTGATGTACACTCACTTTTACTGAAATACAGTGTCAGTTTTGACAGGGGTGCCCACCCCCCCTAAGCCTCATGACAATATTATTACAAATACACAATGTTCAATAAAAATGAAATACCTAGAAGTTTATGTTCGGTGTCCCAATTACATTCAGGTTAAATAATTCTAAAAAGTTGTTCATTTAAAGGAAGTGAAAACAATGAGTTAATAACTTCATTTGTAAAAGACAAAAATTCAAAATACTAAGACATTTATTGGACAGTAGTTAAACAACAGGTTATTTACTTAGTGTAGTATCTTGGGAGAATTTATGTATGGATGAAGTACATAAAAGGCACACATTTCATGTATAGTTATTTACAACACACAATCGAAAGAAGTGTCTTTCAAAAACAAAATAAAGACATAGTTATGAAAAATTACTGAATTTTTAGTATTTAGTAAGTTTTTCAAAAGTAGTTCTTACTTATTAGTAAGTAGTTATCGTAAAATACATGAAAAACATCAACAGTTTGAAGACAAACATTTTAAATTTGTAGACTGTGACCATCTACAAGTTAGCTAGGCACCTTCTAAGTTTTTTTTTTTTTTTTTTTTTTTTTTTTTTTTGAGGATGAAGCCCACATGGGTCTGAGACCTGTGCGTGGGTAATGAGTTGGATGATGGTGATTGATGAGTTGGACCTACAGTTTTAGGTGGGTTCCGAACCACCGGGAAGTGATTTTCAGCAGAGAACATTGTCTTTTTTGCTGGCCAATCTAATCGGTCACCGTTACAAACAGGACCTACGAGAACGCAGCTTATCTATCTGATTGAACAGATACCTGCTACGGCTCGCGGCTATCACTTCCCTCTAAAATCTATTGTTAAATCTATCTCTCTAAACCCTACATAGAAGTTTTTGGGATGAGGAAACAGAAAACCTTTCAATTATTTCTTCGTTAGAAATAGACTCAAGTACATCTGCACAAGTTCCTGCACAAATCCTAAACATTATTATTTTAGCTAATTCATATTCAATTGTATAATAATAATAATAATAATAATTATAAATATATTTTCATTAATTGACATTCTATCTGGTGACTTCTTAGTATATTTTTTAATGTTGTCACGTTAAACACGGTTTCAATCAACTTTAACGTTTTTTGGAACCCCCCCCCCCAAGAATTTCAATGACGCAGTCTGCGTCATAGCCCCCCCCCCTGTGGGCACCCCTGTTTTAGAATAGAAGTTATGTTATTTGTTGACCAATAACATAACTTCTATTCTAATTAAGTTCATATTATAAACATTTCAATGTGATATTCTCAGTTAATGTTTTTGTGAGACACACATTAAAATATGGGTTCAATTTAATTTTTTACATTAATTAATTGTATTCACTCAGGCTGTGCATCCATTGTTTCAAGCATCTGTTTAGCAGTATAGGACGTTTATCACGAATCAGGTCGTATTAACAGTAAAATATTATATTATTACTGGTAATAGGTGAGAAATTAGATTTTTCATCTAAAGCTAATTTGGTTAAAAGTATTTTAAGCATTCTATATGAAGGAGGATTTTCAAAAACCAAAAGCTGGTTTCTTTTTTATTGAAAATATATACCCTGAAATTGCCTCAAACTCACAATTTTAAACCTTCTTTTTCAAAGCTACTTTGGAGCTTTTTTAGTCTCTGGAAAAGAGAAGGCCTCTGCTTGAAAAAGCTTTGCTCTAAAAGTTGGTTCGTTGGTTGTTTATTAGGCCAATGACAAGTAATTGAAAACTTTTTATCAGTTTGAAATTGAAAAATAATACTCCATTTCCTAAAAATGATTTGGCTGCCTCTTTCCAAACAAATGAATATAATGATCACTCGATGGAATGCTCAGTAGATAAATTTTAGTTTATGATTATAAATAAATATGGGTAAGCTGTAAAGCCTGCCCCCCCCCCCTCATTCAATAACTATTTTCTGGATCCAGATCCGCCCTTCACTGTAATGTCTAATAAATTTATATTCCCTTATCGCTTCATTATTAACCAGATACTGATGTGCAGAGACTGTGCAACTTCCTAAGAAACGGGATTATGGAAAAAACCTGCGAAGTGCAAGTGCTGGTGATCGTAAAATGGAAGGACTTATCGAACGACAAAAACTCAATAGTCAGTGTCAAGCAAAAATAATAAAGAGCATAAGTCAGACAGCTAAATTCAATATTATGAGCATAACGTGAGTGAAGAAAAATAAAAAAAGGAAGGAACTGATTATGGAATTTGAGGTACATACTACGAACGAGTTTAACATTTTAGAAAAAAACGAGTAGGTACCAGAACACTCTAGAAATTAAAATTACTATTAATTTTTCATCTTCCTCAGCCTTTTCTACAGGCTGAGTTTTTCAACTTAATTCACATGAATATTCATAGTACGGTATTAGGTTGATCAGTTTGTGTACTGATTAGAAAATTTCAGTGTAAGCTAAGATATAAACTACTACACCCAACCATTTCATAGATATATAGCATTCCCCAGAACTACACAATCACGGACATTATTTTCAGTATTGATAAAATAAAAAAAGGCGCCTCTGGACAGGCAAAAAGGCAACCTATCTAGGACAAGGACTGCTGCAGTGACCGACTGCTGCTATGTCTTGAATTGAAAAATTTAGAGATTGATTTCGAGGTGAAAACAAGTATTCCTAATTCAAAGCTACGTTACAGTATTTAGAATTAGAATCGATAAGAAGAAGCAAACAGAAATGCGTCCTTCTGAATAGACGTTCTATTCTCCATTAACCCCCACTCTTTGAAAACGAATTGTTGATTCCGAAATCGCTATTTTTAACGATGACAAACAGCTGTTCCACTAGCACACTAGCAGTAGATGTTTCGTCACAGGGTCACAGCTGTATCTTGAGTGAATATGAAACAACAAATGCATCAGTTCTAAATGCATGCCTTAATTGCCGATGAATGCATATGTATCTGGTTTTTTCTCATTAGAAGTGTATTTCGAAGGTGTAGTGTTATCAATAATTACGTTCAAATAGTATCTGTAGACAAGTGTTCATTCATTTGAAAGATTTCTGGAGGACTCATTTGGGAATATTCGGGTGTGACAGAAACGCTTCAACATTTAGTCAATTTAATATCTAATTGCACATTATGGAGTTGGAAAAGAAAGATCCAATCACAATTCCTCCTTCAAGACAAGTTGGTTCATCTACTGGTATTTTCAAAATAGTTTATGATGCTGCTAAAAAGCTTTGCACGGTTGCAGTGATCTATTTTTTCGGCTACATGAATTTTAGTCCTGCATGGTTTCTCGCTCCTCTCATTTATTCTGTTGTGAAAAGTGAAACGAAGAAAACCAAAGAATTTAAGAGAAATGTTGCCAAATCTTCGGCATTGCAAAATGAAAAAGATGTGATTCTGGCGAGAATTGATGAACTGCCAGCCTGGGTAAGTAGAGACACATTCTTTACTGTATTCTTAGATGTGTAGAGCAATTTAAAAATTAAAAATGAAATCTAATATTTTAAATATTCATAGATTATTGCGCCTAGATGAATAAAACACAAACTTATTGCTAATTTTATTGATAACCCAATTGTTCACATCTTGAGTTCTTGCTATTGTTCATGAAGTCATAATATGATTGTATTCATTTTTAAGGTCGATGTCATTGGGCGAGTTAGTAGCTAAACTAGTAGACGGCCAACCGTGTTTCAGCAGCTCGGCATGCCAAGCCGAATTATAGAAAAAATGAAACTTCCAAAACTACCCCCATACTATGGAATTTCAAAGGCAATAAATAATATTGCAACAGAAAATTAAAATATGAAGTTTACCTACAGTTATGTAATAAGCTTTTATCAAAACAGTTGATTGGTGTAAACACAGAAAATTCAATATGTCTCATCCAAAGTGTTATGTTGGCAGCCTGCGCGGTTAAATGTCGGCTTTGCCCACAATAGCATTGTATTTTGTTGTTGGCTACACTTCCAGCGATTAGCAAAAACAAGTAGACAGGCACTCAACTAGGAAATGCTATTACAAGCTGCCGCAATATTTGAAATAAAAAAATATTTGAAAAAATGACAAAATATTCCATTGAAGCTTTTCATAGTGTACAAGAGTTCCTTTCAGATCAAAATTGAGCAGCACCTCAACTAATTGGTATTGTAACTATGGTGGCTAGTGTATAAGATTGGTTGTATTGTATGTAGGCCTATATAATTGTTGTTCTGACTTGTCTTCTACTCCTTAACTTAACCGGAGTCTTAAAGACCTAGGCCTAATTTAAAAAAAAAATGAGTTTAACCTTTAACAGACACACTGGGGTCCAGAAGACCCCACAGAAAACAATTTTGTTGTATTCTCTGTCAATGTGATGCTTGGGGATCTTTTATTGTCCTCTAAATTAGGTTGATACTACGGGGTCAGTCATCCACCACCTCTTTTCCACCAGTTGAAAACTGACCTTTGAGTTATTGTGTTGCTTTTGTGGTTTGGGGTCCACCAAACCTCAGTGTGTATATCGCGGTTGTAATTTTTCGCGTCTTGAACTTTTATAGTGCCAAAATAATCCACTTTTTGTTGTGATTCTCAAAAATGAGCCTCACAGGTGATGGAATTTTAAGACTAATGCCACATATTATGCCAAAAGACATGAGTATTCAGTTGATAAACAGTTTTTTTTCAAGTAGTAAGACAAAAAATAAGTGCAATTCAAACATTCACGTAAGCAACGTTTTTAATCATTTTTTTTATCAACAGTATACTCTATTTAGCATTATGTAGATTATATTATACGGAAATATTAGAATTTTATAAATATGAGTATTAAAAAAAAAGTTAGTCTTACTTTTCCAAAAACATGTACGGCACCTTTTATTTCATCACTAGACTACTAAAAGAATGCTAGAGAGAATAAAATTCTTCAATTCTACTCAATTATCAATCCAGGGATAAAATTTTACAAATCTCCTGTAATTCCACTATTTACTATATAATTCTACTGAAATCTTGAACTATATCTTCAGATGTATAATTGTAGAGTTTTATTTTTGAACCAATTTTTCTGCATCATGTAAGTTATCGATAATTGTTTCATTTTACAAGTTGAGTGTTGAATCAAACCAATATTTTTTGGAAAATAGCTTAATAAGCCCAAGAAAGCTTGGTACTTGATGAGCCTCCAATTCAATATTCTTATTTACCAATAATTCACATTAAAAATGTTCAATCTTAAGGTTTTTAATATTCCTGTTTATTATTCTTTTTTTCAGGTCTACTTCCCTGATGTTGAAAGAGCTGAATGGCTGAATAAGGTAACAAATTAATTGAAAGCTATTTTTAAGTGCATCTACTTTTCAAGTGAAACCTCATCACAATTGAAATAATTTGCAAAGTTAAGAATTTTAATTTTTTAATGAAATAAACTTTACTAACTTAAATTTATCCTTTTGCTCACAATAGTTTAATTCCCAGACCATCAAAATGGTTGTAAGATTGTGTTTTGTTTTCAGATTCTCCGACAAGTGTGGCCAAACGTCAACCATTATGCAAAGGATGTAATCAAAGATATAATTGAGCCCAACATATGCCTTGCACTCGCAGAGTACAAAATAAGTGGTTTTGCATTTCAGAAGATGAGACTAGGTACAATTGTAAGTATTTGAATTTTATTCTTCTTGCATGTACATTACATTATAGCATGTTTTGCAATCGTCGTTACAAATAAAATTTTATGACACATGGAATGCAATATTGTCCAATAAGTAAGTATACCATTTATATATAAATATCACAGTTAATTTATGTCATCATCAAGATAGTATTTTTCTTTATCACGTAGCAATTAATTTCTTTCGCTCTATCCTCGCTCAAAGAACTCTTTTATACTATAGAAGCACTTGTCTAGAATCCAGTTCTTTTTTAAATCTCAGCTTAAATTCAATTATATTATCGATACCTATCATTTGTGGTGGCAGATAGTTTCAAATTTTCCTGCTCATTTAATTTGGGCTTGTCTCGTACAAGGTTGTCCTATTAGCCTGGAGCCTCAAATAATTCCTGGATCTTGTGTTGTAATTGTGAATATCTGATCCTCTAGTCCAGGATGCTCTACCCGTAAACCGCAGCCTCAAGTATATATAAACAGGGTAGAGTGAGTATCATAGATCTTCGAAATAAGGATCTACATGTGGTTCTTGAATGCTTGCAACGCATTATTTTCAGCACCCGCTCTTGTACTCTAAAAACTCTGATAGTTCCCGGCGAAGCACCCCCAAAAAAACCCCACCATAAGTAAGGAGAGGCTGGAACTGGAAGTAACCATAATATGCAGTAAAAACTATTTTATGGTTCATACTTTTGCTCAATGTAGATATTGCAAATGTCGCCTTATTAAGTCTGGACAGTATTGTCAATGTGCTCATTCCACTTTAAACCAGAGTCCAGTTTGATTCCCAAAAAACTGCAAGCGTAAGTAGGTTTCATCTTTTCAAATTCTATCAGAAAATTGAAGCTGCTGTTGGTATTAGGGTTGGAGTGACTAATGGAGAAGGCGAAAAGCATAACTTCTCAATATTCACCTTTAGTCGATTTGCCCTGCACCTATCTCGAGTACTTTTTATAACTAGCTCTCCATTATTCTGCAGCTCCTGCATATTATTTCCTATAAGTAGAAAGTTGGCATCATCTTGCACTATTGGCAAGGGCTATATTACTGGGTAGATCGTTTATGTATGAGGAGAATAGTATTGGGCCAAGAATTGGTCCCTGTGGCACTCCTCTTTTCAATCGACAGATGTGTGATCTGTATTCGTAGTTTTCCACTTTCTGTATCTCGGCTCCAATTTCAACTACCTGCAATCTGTCAGTCATGAATGATTTCAACCAATCAAATTCTTAACCTATGAACCCATATGGTGAATCTTTTCGAACAGAATATCATGGTCAAGACTATCAAAGGCTTTTCTCAAATCAATAAATGACCGTAAGACCTTCTTGTTACTATCAAATGAGCCACATATCCTGAACAAAAAGCTATCAACAGTAGATTTTCCTGGTCGAAATCCAAACTGGCATGAGGAAAGAATTCCATGTGATTCCAAGTGCTTTGAAATGGTTATGGCTAGTTTCATTGTAATGGCTAGTTTTTTTTATATCTTTAAAGTGGTAACCTTATCTTATTTTAAATTCTACTAACATGCCATATTAGTTTGTAATGGTTTTCAAGCTCAATAATTTTTTTTTAAAGGATGAAGCCCACATAGATCTGAGACCTGTGCATGGGTAATGAGTTGGATGATTGTGATTGATGAGCTGGACCTACAGTTTTAGGTCCACGGGAAGTGATTTTACAGTAGAGAACAGTGTCTTTTTTATGGCCAATCTAATCGGACATCCTTACAAAGAGTGTCTAGGAGAACGCAGCTTATCTCTTTCTGATTGAACAGATACCTGCTACGGCTCACGGCTATCACTTCCTTAACGAAATGATTTTCTATCCTTCATAGGTCTTTCTCAACATGAACATAGAAGAGCATGAAGATTCAAGAAGAAAGATTCGATTGGATTAGAGTGCTTTATTTGTGTAAATTTACATAGTTTCTTAAACGAATTTAAAATAGTATTTATCTATGGCTGCGTTATAAAGTGAACGTAATAGTTTTGAAAGCGATGTCAATACAGCTCACTTTATTCCATGATTATCAAACTAGTTGCATAATAAAGCTATTTCAGCACTATTGCACTATTGTCAGCACTTTTCAGTACAGGAGTCAGAACTCAGGATCTCTTCAAAACAGTGTCGGAATGAATGTTATGCATTAGTCACGTCAGCTGATAAATCAATTTGAATTTCAATTTTGTCAAGGGCGAAGGCTGAGGGTCTGGCAGTCTGGTTCCAGGCGTGTTCTAGCCTTTGCCTCTATTGACCATTTTCAGACCGTTTTCTTTTTCTAAACGATTTCTACCTGTGATTTCTGTGATATGAAACTATGAAATAACTATCTGCTTGGTTACTTGAAAACTTTTTTGAAAATTCGATGAATAACTATATGGGAATAAAAAAACACAAAAATGAGTGCACTGATATAATTATTTAAAATGATAGAGAAAGTCTGCAATATAGCGCTTTTTAATGGAGCCGAAGTGAAACGCGTTTTCACTCACTAGCCATCAACTCAAGGAGAGAGGAATTAGAAGAAAGTGCACTTGCAAAAAGAATAATCATCAAGATCAACTTACTAAACCAAAGTTGTACAAATCAAGTTTCACAATAAATTGCTTAATTGAAAATTTCATTATTTGTTCCGCTCTCAAAAATAAATATTGTGTAATGAACTTCAAATTTCTAATTATCCTGAAGAAATTGAATTTTCTAACTTCATTGCATTAAATTAATTATAGATTTGACACTTGGCCAATGTTGTAGTGGGTTCAAGGAAGTTCAGTGAGCTCCACAAAGGTTTCTGAGTGAGCGGTAAATTCAAAGAAAGAAATTCCTCTTTTCAACCAACAGAGTGCAAAAAGATGAGTAATGTTTAGAATTCTTTAAATTTGAACTGGCTTCTAATTAAAAATGTTATTTTTGTCTTTTACAGCCTCCTCGAATTGGAGGAATCAAAGTATACGACTACAACGTGTCAAGAAATGAAATTATTATGGATTTGGATATATTGTAAGTAATTATTATTTATTGTTATGTAATAACTCTACAATAAGATCATGGATATCATAGTGTCCATTTTCTGTTTTTAAATAAATTCAGCAAAGCTTCAAAAATATAAAAGCGTTTCTAATCAACATTTTTGACGATAATGTTTGTTTTTCAGTTCAATTGTTTCATTCAGTTACAGGTATTCAGTTATAGTAGTACAGAAGAGGTTATAACATCTCTCTGTGATTGGTGATCGCTAGTGGTCTACCCATGCTTTGCAATGGGATTTTAAGCATAATACTTAGTGTTTGAGAATTCAATAATAATTATTTTTGATCTGTATAACTAAAAATGGATGTTTGGTGCATGGATTTAGACCATCTTTATCAAATGCCCCCCTACACCAATTTTAAATTTAATACTTTCAAGTTTCTGATTCTGTTGATAGAGACATCCTATTTAGAAAACTAGAACATGTGGGAATTATATCAATAGGCACTACTATGATCACTTTACCCGTGACAGTACGTGACCTGTCTCTGAGTTGGTTTGTTAGCTGTTTAAGCAACCGTAAAGTGGCAGTAAGAATGTTAAATGTTGAGAGTTCGCTAACAGCAGTTGACTGGTGTCGGTCAAGGACTGCAGTTGACTGGTGTCGGTCAAGGGAGCACTCTTGTTTTTAATTTACATAAATAATATTACTAAGGTTGAAACCAATGGTAGAATATTTATTTTTGCGGACGATGCCGTTTGAAGATGAAAAATGGAGCCGTTTCTATCAAAAAACTGAAAAAGGACTGCAAACCATGAAGAGTTGGTTTGACCAGAATTCTCTGACGTTGAATGCTGATAAAATTAAATTGTTGTCTTTCCACTTGAGAAATGTCAATAATACTCTACTTGGTTTGACCGTCAAACTCCATACATTTGCAAATAATGGCGACCGAATAATGGCGTTATCAGACTGCGCTTCGTAAGTGTTCCATTTATTGAGTATTTATCTGTTTTTAGACATTTGCTTTTACTTCATTGAACAGTTTATTGGATTGTTGTTTATTTCATAATCGATTGGCCTCTTCATAGTTGGCAATTAATTAATTTTTGTATAGAGATTCCGAATCCATTATTAGCGTAACATTAATGATCTGTTTTTTTTTATTGGGTTTTCTTGTGATTAGTGCGTGTTGTAAGAGTAATTTGTGTAAATAAAGTGCGAGTGTTAATTTCAAGTGTTGTCAGCATTATTTTAGTTGTAGAACCCGTAAAAACATCATTGTGCCATTCATGGTAGCGTTATCTCTACATTTAAATTCATATATATTTTTTCTTCCGTTAGTTATGCTGGAGACTGCGATATTTCATTTACAATCAAAGGTTTCACCGGAGGAATACAAGATTTTCAGGTAAAATACAACATTTCTTTCAGTATTATCTCATACAGAGCATCAATAACTTTATACAAAGCATGATTGTTTTTAGGATGAAATTCATAAAATTTAAATTATTTAACCCTAGAAAGGTAAGCTTGTTTGAAATTACACTATCGGTAAGCATTCGTAAACTTTACGTCACTTTTTAAATAATATTTAAGGCTGTTGAGGGGATTTAAAAAATAACTTTTACTTGTTGAAATAACTGTTTATTATGTCTAGAAACATTGTAAAATATTTATTTTGAGTTTGATGTACCTTTTATCTACATATTGGATAAGACTTCAAGGGTTTCCAATTTATGACAATTTATAAAGAATTATTTTTATCAAGATATGTAGTAATAATAATAATAATAAGCGTATGGCTTTTAATGGTGGGGAGACCCTTACGGGTAGTTCCACCTCGCCGTTTGAGCCATGTTACGGGGAACATGGTGGACCTACTATTTTAGGTGGGTTCCGAACCACCGGGTAAGTGATAATAAAGCTTGTAACATCAAGTCATTGAAGCACGGTCACCCATCCAAGCGCAGTCTTGAGCGGTCGTGACTGAACATCATGATCACTTGAACACCACGCTCACCGCATGACCAATCACCACCCTATGATGTGTAGTATTTTTCCATCACTACTGATGTAAATGAAAGTTCATAATATAAGAAGTTTGAAAAAATATTGACAGTCCGTTTTCAATGTAATTGCAAAGATCTTTGGCCTTTAGTCTTGTTGAAAAATATATACAGTTATACTATTACAACACTACATTTACTATATACACTATTTATATTGTTCGCTAAACTTTTTAATTATTTACAAAATTGTTATGAAGTCATATTTACACGATAACTCGGTATTCAAACAACAAAAATCAACTTTTGAGCCCAAAAAATTTAAAACATTGAATCAAGAAGTTCACAAAAAGGATCGGTATCGGTAAGCTCTCGTAAAAATTACGACTGCTATTATAATGTACGGCGAATGACGCATGCTAAATGGGTGAGACGGTGTCAACTACCCTGGGCCGGGTAATGGAAGGATTAGCTGGCTGGACAGTTCTGAAAATCAAAGAACAGAAAAATTGTGGCACTTCAATTCGAGAGCGTCGTAAAATTTACGAATCCTTACCGTTCTAGGGTTGATAAAGAATAAATTATTATTTATGAATAATCATTATATTATAACGATTTTTGAATTTTTTTCATTATATTGTAAAGATAATTTTCAACTATTCAGTAAAGAATCTTCTTTTAACAAATGACAAGTAATACAGTATTACTCATTCTGCTACGAAGTGCTAGAAGCACTTTGTTCAGAGAAATCTTATTTAAAGCTATGATATGATGTATTGGTCAATAAACTAATTTTAATGGTTTGCCAGTGGAACAATGGGACTAACGCACTAAAATTACCCATGCGCCAAGAATAAGTTTAATTGCTCAGCATTAACTTGCAAAAATTAATCTTAGCTATTGTTATTGATTCTGGAAAAATAATAGTCTCAAAATAAACTCTCCAACAATAATTATTTATGTATGAAAACAAAAGAATCCATTTATAAGAAGTAGGATAGCTTCACTCCCAAATTCAAGCGAAATTGTTCTTTGTTTGTTGTTATCATTACATATGTTATAAATATGTTATAAAATATATATTTATAACATATGTTATAAATATTTAAATCATAATTAATTTAATATAGTTATTATAACTTCACGTTTGATAACACACAATGAATGTGTTTGTGTCACATAATCTGAGTAAAGTCGACTCATTAAACTTCTTATTTTAATTCTTTTGTAATGCTTAACGTGAATAATTGAAAGTTGAAATGTGAGACAAATTTGTTTAGCAAAGCTTTTCAATATTGATGATCAAATTATGTTCCTCTATTGTTTTAATACCTGTACTCAATTGCAGATCCACGGGCTGGTCAGAATAGTGATGAAGCCTCTTATCAGATCAATGCCTCTAGTTGGCGGTCTCCAGATTTATTTTCTGAATAATCCTGCAATAGACTTCAACCTAGTAGGAGTTGCTGACGTCCTTGACATGCCTGGACTAAGGTAAATTCCAATAATTTTTTTCTAATACTCAGATTCTTTCGTTTACAACATTTTGGGCCGTATTCCCAATTTCAGCTTCAACTGCGTTTAGATTTAACTTGGTTTAAACTAGAGTTTAAACTTTGGATTGTATTAATAATCTTAGTTTAAACAAAGCACAAACCACAAACAAAGTTCAACTGACAGTTCAGTTTAAACGGTCGATTTCGGTGATATAGACTCCTAGTTAATTCAATCCGAGAGTTGACACAAGGTTTCCTTGGTGGAATTGGATAAGGCTGCTGTGAATCTCACTGATAAATTATTCCAATAAATACTAATAAAAAGATGAAAATAAAAATATGATTTCACTGCATGGCAAACAAAATAATTTGGGCTCTCCTAACCCCACCCACTGAGGAAAGATAAAATATATAAAAATCCTTTAGTGAATCATGGAAAATGCAAAAAATTGAAATCTTTTGTTATTAGCGAATTGAAATCTTATGTCAGTATGAATCTCAATAATAACTTGACACTATAAATGGTTTTATTAAGTTGATAAATTATGTAAATTTTTTATGTTACATTATTTTTTGTTTACTTTCTTTTTCAATTATATTGTGTGACCGGATGGCTCAGGTCTGATGTCTGAGCTTTCAGGTCGCACATGAATAAGTTGAGACCTTCGTGTACCCGTATTCTGTATCATTTTTTAATATATAGTTCATTATTTATCTCATAATAATGCTTTCCTAAAGCATTTTTTACAAGTGAAAAATTATGTAATCTTTTATATTAATCGAAGTATTATTCCGAGTGATGATAATAATTATCACAAATTATCTAATTAATAATACTCAATTATTATTGTGAGCTTGATTAAATTCAATGTAAGCAAAGCAATACTACTGTGCTTAAATTAATTGTCCACGATTCTTCTTTCAGTGACTTATTGCGTCGTGTGATTGTCGAGCAAGTGGCAGCTTTGATGGTTCTTCCCAACAAGCTTCCAATTCTTCTAAGCAATGAAGTTCCTGCTAAGAGTCTCAAATTTCCAGAACCACAGGTGATTACATCATTTTTAAATTTGTTTCTCTTTTAGACGTGTTACTCAGGTAATACAATATTGAATCCACCTAGGTAGCAAGTAGTAATAACCAACAATCGAATATTGGTCAAAATAAATGTCAATCAATATTGATAACTTGCGCTCAGCAGTGATTGGCCATGCGGTGAATGTGGTCTTCAGTCGCTCGTAATGTTGAGTAATGAGCGCTCAAGTCAGCGATTGGATCAGTGATCGAGCAACTTTGGTTGTTTTATCGTAATTTGTCTTATATTTGGGAATGCACATGAAAATGTAGGTCCACCATGTTTCCTATAGCGTAGCTATGAACTATAGGGTGAAACTATCCCTAAGTTTCCCCAACAATAGAATTCATATGCTTATTATGAAGTATGTACTTTATTACTGTTAAATATAACACAAAATGTATAGCACCTTGATAGCTTCTTGTTGTTGGAGCTCTGTTACCTGTTCATAATTTTACCTATTCTATGTTATTGAATACTATTGTATTGTATTCTTGTTGCATGTATTCTATATTCTATGCTTGCTGTCTTATGAAAATTCTTATCGAGCAAATTAAATGATTATTATTTTAAATTTATTTAAAAGCTTCATAATTATTGACTTGAAAAACTTGGAAAGACCTAAGTCTCGTGTACGGGAAACTACCTTATTCTAGCATATTTTTTATCTCTATAGATTCTATTCTTCTATTGTTCATTCAGATCTAGAGATATGAAAGTTGTGAGGGAGACATGGGCAGGGCTAAATGGTATTATTTTTAAATGTAAAATGTGCAATACTGTTAAACCTATTTGCTCCGAAACAGTGAAAGACAACAAAATGATCATCAATACTGACAATACAGAAGCAGTTAGAGGTACCGTAGAGAAAGCATACGCTAAGCTTGGCATATGCTTTCTCTATGGCGGTACTATGTAATAATTGTATATTGTACAATAAAAGTGTAAGACGAAAACATATCATATGGAGCAATGGAGGGGAAGTAGGAAATGAAAGAGGAGAGAAGCTATTAGACTTCACCGTAAGTAATAATTTGATGGTGATGAATATGTATTTTGAAGGAAACCTTCAAAATGAGTGCACATGGAAATTGTGGACCCATTAGTAAATGTGTTTCTACATTCACTTGAAACCCAATTCAATTATATCTGCAAAATAACAAAATCAAAAGAATGTATTCAATGGCAAGCGTCCAATCAATCATAATTAATAAGTGACACAACATTGTAGTGTTTGTAAACTACAAATGAATCTGCACAAAATATTGAAAAAATCTACTTGGAACGCCCATGTCTCAAAATACTCACTAGGAGCTTTTAGCAGGTCATTCGTTACTCCATTCTACGTTCAATCATTGGTAAAGCATGAGAAGATAGATAAATACATTGCTTCTATCAAGGGTGGAGTTATGGCCCATTTGAGACAACCCATGAAACTGAGACTATTTAAGAAATAGAAAAAATTGAATTAATCCATGTCAAATTTTTTATTCCCTACAGGGAGTTCTACGTGTTCATGTTGTTGAAGCCAAACAGCTCATGAAGAAAGATATTTCAGTTTTAGGTAAAGGTAAATCTGATCCATACGCTATCATCACAGTGGGCGCTCAACAATTCAAAACAAAGACCATCGATAATACAATTGATCCAAAGTGGGATTTCTGGTGTGAGGTAACATGATTTTATTTCATGGTTATTCCATTAGTTATTCGGATTATTTCATCAGGTTCAAACATGATTGCATATTCATTTGCTGAGTGAATTTTGTTTCTCACTAATGTCACAAATGAATCATGCTTGCCTTCACCTTGAGCTGAGCATTTTTAGAATTTGCACGAAATTATCTGCCCAACCTAGGTGAATACCCCACCCAATTATTTGAGAGTTATTGAGATATTATACTTCAAACGATAACATTGGATATCCAAGACATGCAGTTATCTTTGAATAGTCAAGGAAAAGGCTTCCATAGAAAACAGGTAATTTTCTGTAAGGCCTTGGGCATTATACAAGCCGTGAGTGGCAAAACGGCAGAGTGGTACCGCTGACTACATTAGTTTATTGTGTAACTGGTGCATAAAGCAGCACTTTGCTGCACGAGAGAAATGCATTACGCACGAGCTGCAGGCGAGTGCCGAATAGTTTCTCGAGTTCAAAGATCCTTTGAGCGCACGTTACACATTTCATTTTTCCTACAGCAGTCACACCTGAAGTGTAATAAAGTAAAATGAGTGTGACAAAGTCAGCTGGAGTACGGCAAAGAAAAAGATTGCAGGAATTACCTTTTTACGTATTATAATGAGTGCATAAGTAGCCGCTTTGTCTGGTAACTGTAGGAAAAGTATTTTTCTCCTGCCACTTACCACTCGCTACTCGTATCGTGGCCGAAGCCTAGAAGATATTGATTATCCAATTACGGAATATACACAATTTACTTTAATTATCATTTTTTTATATTCAGATTAATTTTCTTCTATTCAAAGTAATTTCCAGTAAAATTCTAATGGTTGTGGAACGTACGATATTTGTTAATATTCGGGTTTTTATAGCATTAAGAATAATCTCTAATATTTACTATAAATTTTCTTAAAATCATCAAGATGAGTGTGAAACTGCAATATAAGTTAATTTCAATTCGTGGGCTCCATGTTTGATTAGATTATTAATTTATAACTGAGTGTTTTCTCGCTTGTTTTGTTTTATAGTGTTACTTATTGATAGGATTTTTGGTTTCAAGTTTAAGTTTGTTTTTATGGGTTCTAATAATGGCCAGGAGTGAGTGTTGGATTATAAATGAATGCTTTTTTAATACGGTCTTATAGTACTCTAATTTACATTTAAATGTGAAATTATTGGTTTAGCGTGGAATAAGGTTGTGTGCGCTTGCTTGTGCTTGCGAGTTTGAGGGGAGAATAAAAACTAAAGAAATGATGGAAAAAACTAAAATAAACAAATATAAGCCCTTTTAAATAAAAAAACTTATCTGTTGCTTAGCGATGGACCAAGACCAATCTCTACTGGACTCTATAAGAAAAAACCTTCATAAGAGTGATTCAAGAACAGAAATGATAAATTATCTTTTTCTATAGCTTTAGTAATTATCGTTTGTAAATTCAATGTAAAATCATGGCATCAATGTACTCAATTTTAATTCGTTGTGACACATAATAAAATCAGCTACTAAGATTTAAGATTCAAAATGCACAATAAATACCGTAACTAAAATATTTAATCCAATAACAAACACCGTGTCAGTGTAGTGAAGGATAATATACAGGGTTATCATAAAAGAATGGTGCGGTTTCGAACGTGGTTTAAAGAAAAACCGAATTACTTACAGTTGATGTTGTTTATTAATCTTTTTTGTCGTCTCAGTTTGTTTTTTTTTGCATAGTTAATAAATCTCAATATGTGCGCCCTTTGTCGCTCGGCAAATGTCCAAACGATAATCAACTTCTCTCCAAAGATTCGTTAGAAATTCGTCGGTTATGATTGTCATTGCTCCATTAATCCTGTTTTTAAGTGGTTTAGCTCGCTGATCCAGTTTCTTGGAATTGTTTAAACCAACGTGTTATGTTATTTTTGTGTGGTGGATCTCTTCCAAATTCACGTCGGAACGCACATTGAACTAAAATTACGGATTTCAATTCAGCAATCAATAAAACACACTTTGCTTTATATTTATCCGAAAACATGGTAACTCACTAAACTCACCGCAAAAACAATACAAGAACTGATGTTGAGGATAGAACAGCTTATAAACAAACTTTTCTGTCTGAGGCTTTCAGAAATGCCAATATAACATCTAGAAATTGCCCTACAATCTTCCTACGAATTACTAAAAACGCATCATTCTTTTATGATGACTCTGTTTAATTTTTTATTTTTATTTGTAATCATATAATTGATTTTTAGCGTTATCAT
The DNA here is from genome assembly GCA_948455865.1 of Conomelus anceps. NCBI lineage: Eukaryota > Metazoa > Arthropoda > Insecta > Hemiptera > Delphacidae > Conomelus > Conomelus anceps. The sequence continues at coordinate 64,151,562 of OX418222.1, forward strand.
ATTATGCTTTCCCACTATTCATTTGTTAATTTTCAGTTTTCATCTATATAATGAGCCATGTAAAAATCTTAGTCTTTACATCTTTTTGAATTTATAGTAGCTGGATAATAATGATCTAATGAATAATAATCGTATAAATGAAAAGAATCTATAAAACAAATTTAATAAATTAATGTTTTATGTTTAGAAAAACTTTATTTCTAATCTCTGCATATACGTGTTTCTAGTATATTCTAAGTGATTTTAAAGAAGAAAAATTCAGCAATTGTATGAATTCTAATGAGCAAATTTATTGCAATATCACATTTTGTATAATTTAATTTGGAAAATTATTTAAATTTATATCAATCCATCAACGACCTTTGCTTGGAATTCTTGGAAAGTCAACTTAATGCGTTAAGTATTAAGTTAACTTGAGTTAACATTCAATCTGATCAAGCATTGAACCAGAGCTAATAAGCAACAGTATTACTTAATTATTAGATTGCATGCTGTTCGAATTCAGTTAGGTAGGCCCTCTGTGTCATTAGCTTTCACTTCCATCCCAGCTATTAAAAAGCTGAATTAGGGCTTAAGCTGAGCTAGCGTCCAACCATTTCAGCCTCACGGATATTGCAGCAGCAAGTTAGTGCCTATCTTATTGCTCTTGTTTATTGGCTTATTAACAGAAATTAAACCTAGTTCATGCTATTAAGCAAAAGAATGAAATGCACGTTTCAAAAATACAAGTTATTAGTGTAGTGAATCCAAGTGTTGTCTAATTCTTCATATTTAAAGCGGGAAAAATATTCATATGCAATATTATATCAAGTAATTATTCAAAGGTTCCAAGTTATACTTCTCCGGAAATTATAGTTTTATAAATCGAAAAGTCGGGCATGTTCCATTTCTTTGATAAGTTCTCTATATGATTGGAAAGTTCATGGTAGATCCTTATGATAAATTTATTCTTGTTAAATAAGGCTAATCTAACAAGTCCCTCCATTCTCTCTAAAACATGTTATCAGTTGTAATTTTAATGTTACATTTAGCGGGTAATGCTTCACATATCAGTTATCACGGTATCAGCTGATATCAAAGCATACTCTGTATTTGGCAAAACTTTATTCTTCGTGATTAGTTTTCAAATTCGTATCCAAATTCATTTTTCAATCATTAAATTTTAATTAATTTAGGTTGTTCATGCCCATATTACAATTAATTTATATTTCATTAATTTACGATTCTAGAATATTTGAGTTTCTCAGTAGCGGACGTTTCTATTTTATTATCATCTTCTGAATTTCAATGACTTCAACGGAAATAGAATGATCACTTTTAAGTATGCTATATTATGTAACCGTTTTAAGTATGCGACTACATGGTGTCATAACTTTGCATAGTCTATTTTTCCCGCTATTTGAAAGATTGTCATGTTTCCTGTTATTATTTCGAACTTGGTTGTATTTTAAATCCTCAATACAAAGATTCGTTCCATGTTTAACCATCATTAACAGTTTTATTGTTCATTTTTTTAAATTTCGTTATCTATCATTGTTAAAAATAGTTAATATTATTTGTTTCTAAAGGGTATTATGACAACTCGTCAAACTTATTTCATTTATAAATGGCTCGCATGCATTCATTTGTCATTATTTGCTTATTTTGTATGTTAAATGCAAATTGTTTTGGTAGTTCGCCGTCGAGACTAATACTGGGCTCTTTGTCTACTTGCATCTGATGGATCATGATGAAGGGAAGAAGGATTCAAAGCTTGGCAAGTAAGTCGTATTGTAGGGAATTTTCTAAATAATACATGGTCGGAATTTTTAAGAGGATTATCAAAAAACATATTGAGGTCATCCTCTTCTACATTATGATACTGCAGTACGGTACATAAATAAATTTTACGGTACAGTACTATAGTAAATAAATTGTTCGATTTAGTCCGGTAATAAGTCCAGACAAATGACCATCCAAGCACATTAACAGATAGAATATTATGGGAGCCCAATTTTATCATGCATCTCTCACTAAATTATATGTTTTTAGAGTTATCCGTCGGTTATTTTAAATGAATCTATCACAGTCATAAAATCTGCGTGATGAGTGATCCTTTGTTAGAAACTCTGTTATTTGTGCACAAGTAATGCCCCCTATTAGGTTCCCTAGTAAATGCTTTCATGTCAATTTCTCATTTGTATTAACTTGAAATGCGCTTATTGGACTGAATCGTATCAGTAATCAAGTCAAACACAGCCAAAATTGGCTCGAGAAGCGTTACAAGCAGTATGTTTGCAAAATAAAAATGGACGGTTGTGACTTTAATTACAAAACTTACGAGTTTATCTTGAAATATAATATTTTTATAAATTTTAATCTCCAGACCCACTGCTGTACCCTGTGGTGAGGGAACAGTCATTCTTAATGTCTTGACCTGACGTTCAGTAGGCGTATCGTTATAATTCTGATCTGATTTTGTCTGCTCTATCAAAGGTAGAAAAACTAGTTAGCTACAGTATGTCACTATTCTCTTGTTTAATCGTTTTTATTCTGAAACTAATATTTTTAAGTATTCTATTTGTAAAGAGTTCTAAAACAACTATAATGGCTGAAACTTGAATACTGAATACTTGAAAGCCCGTTAAGGAAAGACAGTTTTGTTGTAAAAAATATTATATTCATATAAATTTCTAGAAACAGATTAGCCTAATATTTACAATGCAATAAACATCGACTTACTTGAAATTTTGTGAATTCATTCTGTTCAATTGAAACTATCAACTAATAAAAAATCGACATTGTTCTTTCAAGTATGCGCATACATGATGTGCATATTACAGTACTTCAAAGCATTCTATAAAAGCAATATAAAATTTTGTGTATGAGAAATAATAAGTATGTTGTAAAGTGGCCCTGTGAATTGAGATGCATAGATATTTTTGTGATAGTTTTGTGCACGAATGTTTTATGTATGTAGAGATTTTCATTAGGCTGTTTCAAATTACTAACTAATAATTTTAGGGGGTTTCAATTTAACTCCAATTTGAAATTTTGGTCAATTTTTTACCATACCAAACCTAAGTTTAACGTTCCACTTTTAAAGTTCAAAGTTTTATTCAACAATTCGATTTATCTTTCAAAAAAGTCGCTTTTTCGGTTAATCTGCTATCAGTGTAACGAAAAAAAGTTCTAAATGGTGAGCTATTAGGCTACAAGCTAAGGTACCTAAAACGTCGACAATTTAGTATTAAAGTGACAATAAATTCATGAAATTGTAAATTTACAATAAAATCCACAGTGAACTACAATGACTGTAACACGTACTTGAAATAATAAATTTATTCTAATATATGAACTCCGCAGTACTATTGAAATGAGTTAATAAAGTTATTAATATTTTATGTTAGAACAGTTTTCGACTCAGCTTCTTTGCTTTCTATGTTGTAAGTATTTGTATTTTTTTAATAAAGGTGGCATGATGGATAGAATTCTCAATTTTACTATAGTTATTAGAAGCGGGTTGAGCTTTAATTTTTGTTAGTTTCTGTGTGTTCAATACTTATGCTTTTCAACCACCTGAATTTTGATCACTTCAGTGACATCCCCTGATTTCCTAATCACTTCAAGTCTTTATTCGTGTTGAAAACGTTTTAGCTTTACTGTGTCATTTTTAACGTTTCAGCATTTTTTTATGTCTACGATTACGCTGATCTTATTTTACTGGACTTGTTTCGTAGTAATTTTATAAATTACCATTTAGTGTATATATTCCTACAATATTTTTAAATTGATATAAGATATTTACTCGTTTTTCAAGGATGTTATTATCATCATCATTTTACAGTATTCTCACAACACTGTTACATGAACTTTCAAAAAAATTCTTCAATTTCACGTACACACGTATAATAATGTTATTTCCAATATATTTAAGTTATTGTGAACCTCATAAAAATAATTTTTAGATTACAACAATGTGTGAATATTTTTCCAACTTATATTCATCTCAGGTGAGTGCAAAAATAAATGTTATGTTAGGCTTTATCTAAAGCTTATTTTCCTAAAGAACTTGATTTTCAATTTTCAGCTCCACAGTGATAAATTTACGAAACATTGAGGAAAAGGGTTTTTGCATTATATAATTATATAATTTGTATCATCATACTGACTTGATGATACCAATCTTTAAAAAAGAATGAGTGTATAGTGTTCATAGATACTGCATTTTAAGGTCTCTTATACAGCTCATATTATTAACAAATCATTGCAAATTACTGTATGTTATATATCGTGTATATAACAGTTATATCAGTTAAAGTTATATCAGTCGATCGTGTATATCAGTTAATGTTATTAGTAATGCTCACCAGTAATTTGAGATCCACAATATTTTTGAATGATCTGATTATTTTTATGGATTTGTAAATGATCCAGTTTATATTTCTTCATTCTGGATTAGTAATTCTATTTTTACCAATTTCTTTTCCAAACAATACCTCAATTATTGATGAACTCTGTTCAACTAGTATTCCATTCAAGTAGTATAGAACATTTATTTCCAAAATAGCCGAAATAAAATCCAATTGGTGATAGGATATTAAATATCATATTTTTGATATTAAATATCAAATTTTGATAGGTAACTTTTTTTTTTAAGATTACGTCTTGGAGACTCCAGTTAAGGAGTATAAGACAAGTCAGATCAACAATATTATACACTAGATACCATAATTACTTCAATTAGTTGAGGTGAGGCTTAATTTTGATGTGAAAGGAACTCTTGTACACTATAAAAAGCTTTATCAACTAAATATTTCTTCAATTGTTTTTTAAATATTTCTATATTTTCAAGACTCTTCAAAAACTGCGGTAGCTTGTTGTAGAATTTCCTACCAATATAACTAGGTTTTTGTTTGAATAAGCTACTATTGTGACTCACCAAGTGATAATCTCCTCGGCTTCTTGTATTGTAATCATGTACATCAAGATTTTGGTTAATATCATTCGTTTTTACATATAAAGTAGCTTCATACACATATAAGCAGGGTACAGTTAGGAGACTAAGTCTCTTGAACAACGGCCTACATGAATCTAATCTATTTACTCTTTCTATACACCTAACCGCTTTCCTTTGGATCTTAAACACCCTATCAAGATTTTGTTTTGATGAATTACCCCATACTAAGATAGCATACCTAATATGTGACAGTAAGAGCCCATGGTAAGCTGTAAAAAGTAACTTTTTGTCATTCAATCTAGCGAGCTGTCGCAGGACAAATACCCCAGATGAAATTTTACTACATATTTTCTCAATGTATGGAGTCCAGGTCAATCGTCTATCCAACGTAACTCCTAGAAATGCAATTTTTTCTTCCTGGTCTAATTGATTATCGTTTACAAACACGTTTATAGCCCTATCTTCATTTAAATTATGTTTGTTTTTGAATTGAAGGTATTGGCATTTTTTACTATTTATAGTTAATTTCAACTGATTTAAAAATTGGACAATGGACTGCACACCTATATGGGCACTTATTTCTAAATTATCTAGAATGGAATTGCTGAAAATGAGTGATGTATCATCAGCAAATAAGAGGGATCTACCAATAATTAATTATTTAGGTAAACGGTTGACATATAACAAAAAATGCAATGGACCTAGTATTGACCCTGAGGCACTCCAGCTTGCACCTCTAATTTATTAGATTTATTCTTTACTATACTATTACCAACTACTGTAGTTAATTCTACACATTGTTTTCTCCCAATAAGATATGATTCAAACCATTTCAGTTCAACCCCATTTACACCTACATTTTGCAGTATTTCCAATAAAGTTCTATGATTAACACAATCAAATGCCTTTGACAGATCTAAGAAGATTGCAGTAGCTTTATCACCTGAATCTATTATATCTATTAGTTTTTCAACTAGAGAAACTATGGCTGTTTTTGTTGATCTCCCTTTCTGGAAGCCATGCTGTTCATCACAGATAAAGTTAGCTTCTTGAAGGTGCAGAAGTAACCTATTTAGAACTACTCTTTCAAAAATTTTACTTATTACATTTAAAATACTAATGGGCCTATAGTTTTCTACCTTTTCTCTATCACCACTTTTGAAGATTGGCAAGATCTTCCCCTCTTTTAAGTTACCTGGAAAAACACCTTGTTCTAATGAATGATTGATCAGATGATTCAAAGGGTCTAACAATTGATCTTTACATTCTTTCAGAATTTTACTGGATACCCCATCCATTCCTACAGTTTTTTTATTATTTAAACTATCAATGATATTTGACAACTCGTCTTGGCATACTGGGTGGAATTTTAATTCGTTCTGAATCCCCTCAGTATTCCTCATGTTTGCATCACTAATACCTGATAGATCAACTCAATCAGTGATCTAAGTATAATATGAGTGACGATCGAGTTCATTCATACAATTTTATTATTGATTTTGAAAATCAATCTTATTATAATTTCGTGAAGATCAGATTCTTTAATTCCTTTGTAACTAATTTTGAAACCTAATCTCAGCATATTTTCAATTCCAAGGAGGCTGTAATATATTAAACTCATACATTGTGAATAATCTTCAGACTTAATTTTAGAATCGTGAAGATCCCAGTATTCAAATTTACTTGCATATCCCATAAATTTATTTTTGTAAAAGCCGTTTTATAAAATATTTCGGAGATTTCAATTTTAATTAAAAAAAGAGTGAAATCACAGTTCCTAATTTTTAAGCACAAGCTTCAATTGAAAATAATATTTTAAACCACTCTACAAATTCGTCTTAGTAAAACAACAACACTAGAATGCCTTCTAGCTGTTTGCCAGTTTCATATTCACCTCACTGAAACAACACAGGTTATTAGTGTTGCTTTCTGTGATTTCTATGCTTTCTTTGTTAGAATAATATAATTATCTTTAAAATATAGTGCATCATCATCGTCTGGTCAACACTCAGTGTTTTATTCTAGTAAAGGCCTACTAGCAACCCATTGAATGAATTGTTAATTGAATGTTTGAACATCTTTCGATTAATTGTCGACGCATCTCTGTGGTGAAGGCTTAGAGATGGCACCATTGTCAATTCCTTGCTCGTTTATTTAACATTTCAAAATTGGTGGGTTAGGAATATTGTCTATTTGCCTTCTAGGCTGAGGTGACAGCCCCAAAGGTGCAAGAAGTCCAATTGGAAGTCTGGGATTGGGATCCTGTTTTGACTGGTGTAGTCAATCATGACTTTTTAGGCAGGTACTGGCTGATAGATGAACTTCACTACTGCTAACTTCAATAATGCTTGTGGTGCTTTGATTAACTCACTGTATGTAGTAAGAAAAATCCGCTTTAACAGTGTGCTTTCTCTTTTGCACTAACTCATAAATATTTTGTTTTGAGCTTTTCAAGTTCTGCTTTGTTCTGATGTTTATCATAATATTTGATAACAGATCAGTGTTGAGTTGCTTGTAGTGTGTGATACTTTTTTCAGTGATTGCTTTCTGGTGTTGGAAATTATTTTGGACCAAAAAATCATGTTTACAGTTTCACATAACCCAAACGTTTCAAGTTGAATAATTTGATAACTTCTTGTACTGTGAATATATTGAATTTTATATGAATCAATTCCTAGAATTGGAATGAAATAATTCTTTATTAGCTGGAGTTAAGACCATAAAGTCTTCTCTACCCTCAATCTTAACAGAATTCTGTAATGATGATGGAAATTCATCCAGACGAAATTAATACAATAGAATGTGAGAAAACAACAGGCTTTTCAGCCCAAAGCTGTTCCTTCTTAAAATTTTAGCTAGAGAATCCAAATTATACGAATTATATTATCATCAACAAATTATCAAATAGGAAGAATGAATAATAGAAGAAACAATAGAAATTATGGAGAATTAAAGAAATTATAGTTTGATAGAAGACATTGCAAACAAATTATATTATCAAAGAGTAACTATAGAATATATATTTTCATAAAGAGGTGTGAATTGTCTTGTTTACTTGATTTCCCCTCCATCAATCAATAATTAAACTATAAATATACATTTGAACTATACATACAAAATGAAGTTCATTTGAATTTTTCATTGAAATGCCAAAAATGGCGCTTTAATGATCGTAAAAAGTAAATTCTTTGGAAGGAAAGAATATTTTCACATATTATTATGAATCAGTGTGTAATTTATCACAGCAATTTTCTTAGGAATTAATTTGATTCATATAAGAAAAGAAAATGATTGATCAGTCATTGAAAATGAAATCAGCCAGGGTATTTCATTGCATAATATAAGCTTTTGAGATCAGTTATAGCATTACAAACGTCAATTTTTATAAAATCAATCAAACTCGAGGTACCATACATATTATATATTTGGCCTTTAAGGTTATTCAAAAAAATTCATTTTACCTTTGTACATAAACCTTGTACTACCGATTCAATTATAAAATATTTTGTTTGAGAGCAAGGTCACTACTGTTTGAAGTGTACATAAAATAATTACACTATTGATATGAAATGTCAGAAAGAAGTGACAGTATTCCTCTTTCCTTTGTGCACTGTGTCAATAATAACTTCCAGAAGCAATAAAATTGGCATGTTTTGTTTACTCCTCCTGTTCCCCCTTACCTTGCAATCCATCTAGAGAGCTCTAGAATGGCATTATCTGTTTAAATGGAATTATCAAAAATGGAGAATGTTCTACTGTTTACTGGAGTGTCACAAAATCTTATATAAAGCGAATGCTTATGTAAACACCAGTTCATTCTCTGCTTAAACTTCATTGACAAAACAAGTTGCAGATATACCCAGTGGCAGTTATCAGTTCTTTTCATACAAACCGTATTACCAGTGAGCGCTAATACAGACTGTGTTATATGAACTTTCAACGTTTTAATGTGATAAACACAGTATATTGTGACAGATTATTATTCAGACTTTTTTAACAGTTTATACAGTGACTTGTAAGTGCTTTGCAGTGCTTCAACTGTTATGTTTTAGACGTTTCTTTCTGAATTATTGAACAGTTGATTAAACAGTTATTATTTAATATTTGATTGGCATTTTAATAGTTAGTGATTTATTTTGGAACAGTAATATAGCAAATTCACTATTAGCTGAACAATACCGATTTATTTTTTGTGACAACTAACTGATTAGTGCGAGCTGTAAATAATTTGTGTGAATAAAGTGCAACTGTTAATTTAAAGTGTTGCCAGCATTATTTTAGAGGTAGAACCTGTAAAAATTGGTGTCAGGTGTGGGGCTTTTTAATTTTTTTATTGAAAATGGCTGGCAAAATTACAGTGTGTGATTTGAAAAAGGCTGATCTTAAACGTGAATTAGAAGACTGTGATTTGGAAACATCTGGAAAGAAATCAACTCTACAAGGCCGGCTTTGTGAGGCGTTATTGGGAGGGGGAGAAGACCCAGCTCTTTGAGACTTCAGATACGAAATTTCATCATTCACAGCCATGAAGGGCAAACTACAGGAAAACTTTGCATTCATGAAGGGTGAATTACAGGAGAATATACAGCAGAACATGACATCCATGGAGTGCAAACTAGAGGTCATTCAAGGGAACATGGTGGCCATAGAGAGCAAATTACAAGTAAATATTAATTCATTAAGGTGAAGTCGCTAAGATGAAGGAAGACTTGAAAACCATGGAAGACTGACTGCAAGGAGCCTTGAGAACCATGGAAGATTGACTCAAGAAGCTGGAGTGTGGAGCTGGAACTTTAAGCAGTGATGAAGAAGTGAGTCAATCTTCTACTTTTCCAGAAATAACCATCTCAGAAAAGTCAATGATGGTAGCCAAGGAAGAAGATCTTCAGAAACAGTTAGTAGTTATACCTCAGCACACTAGACTTCCTACCAATGATGGAAAAACACCTTTAGAAGACTACCAAACACTGTTTGAGACATCAGCCAAGTTCCATGGTGATGAACCTCAAAGGGAAAGCCTTGGCAATTTTTCATTCAATTCCTTCAGCTGCAAAGAGGAACTTCAGTGAGCTGTGGAAACGCCTGGAAATGAGGTTTGGCAATAAGCACTTGGAGGAGTTATACTGATTCCAACTCAACAAAAGAGTCCAGGGACCAAATAAATCACTGCAGGAGTTTGAGGCTGCTATTTCTTGACTTGTGAGGAATGCATATCCCTCTGTTGATGACCACATATATGAAAGTATAGCAGTAGAAAGGTTTCTGAGTGGATTGAGGACTACAGAGACTCAACTTTCAGTCAAATTAGCCAGACCAAAGACGCTCTGACCCAAGCATTGGATTGGAGTCAGTGCCAGAAGACTGTGGTGAGGGCTATGGGAGCTGAAACGATCGGAGCAAGCACCATTCAGAAGGTTGTGGAATTAGTTGTGGACCAGTTGGGAGTTGGCAAGAAGGAGGTTCATTGCTGTACTTTTGAAAAGAAAAGGCAGACCAGGAGGAAGGGTACAGATAAAGCCATTCATCAACCAGGAATCAGTGACAGTAATGTGGATGCTCTCTCAATAGATTCCCATGGAGAAAAGTCCAAGTAGGGTATGCTGAGGAGGACCACAGCGATTTCTGGGCGGGTGGGGAGAGGCCAGTTCTGGAGGAAACAGAAGAATGATCCTGACCAGAAACATGTGATTTCCCAGAAACAATTGGAGCAAGAAAGACCAACCTGTCAGGAAGAAGGCAACAACACTAAGGAAGCAAGCAAGAATAAGGAGATGCACAGCATCAATGCTGACCAAGGTGACAGTAAGAAGATACCAGTTTAGGTAAATTTTCATTGTGTAATGTTAATGACCAGCTTTGAATTATTGAAGGGTCTATTTTCTTTTATATCGTCATGTGGGGAAAAATGCCTCAATAAGCTGATGAATCAGACAGTTCAACAATAAGTTTTTTTCATTATTCTGTAAAAATGTACAAATGCACATAAAACCTTGATCATTTGATCATTCATGTTTTCAACTGTAAAGTATCATCCAAACTTAGACACTTGAGGTGATAGGGTGCTCCCATAGAAAAATTGCGTATTATTCTTTCAACGAGACTTGAGATTGCTCTACGAGAGCGCTATATCGCAATAAGTGTCTTCATTGAAACTGGCCTTGGGATTCATCATTTGGTGGAGTTTTTCTTGCTGCTTTTGACCTCTAACAAATTCGAATCGTCTTTTGTAACTATGTTTATCACAACTTATTCAAATTGTGTACAATATGCATGTCACTTGTGAAGTAATATTTTCTGACAGTTTAGATTTTGTGATGAACTACTAAATAGAACTTAGGTGCTTAAATAAAATTGTAATAGGCAAGCTTGAGAAGTGAGATTTCTGTGTAAATTCTTCTATAGACCTGTCACCAATTTGCAAGTTTTGTAGAGAAACTTACTAACATTCTTTTATTAGGAATACATATTCTATACAGTGAGATTCAATTGATGTGACACCTCTAATTTGACAATTCAGGTAGAATTCTTCGATCGTCACACCTATTTTGAAGTTTTAAGATTCCTAATCTCATTGATTGGAAAGACTATTCTTTAGTTTATCAATGGGATTCCTTAATTTTATATTACAATGATTCAAGGCTCAGTTCATTCTCACAAACCCAATTTGCTAAAAACTGTACATAATATTATATACTTCTATCAGGCCCGTCCTTATGGAGACAGAGGCTTGAGCTTTATTCATAACGACCTGCAACTCTTATGACACGATTGTAGAATAGTTGCTAGACTCGGTCTAGAACGAGTCTACATTCGAGTAACAAGAGTAGATTGATCTACAAAGCTCTTGTTCAATAAATGTATCCGTTTTGACAGGCCTTTACAAATTGTATTTCACTATAAAATAGAATTCTTCGTCACATTTTTAAATATTACCCTTCAATTGAAACTATATTTCTCTAAACTGGCATGATTACTTGCAGTTCTAATACTAATTTAAACGTCAGAAAACTATTACGGACAATGTTGAACTTTCATAAATGAAAGCTTCTTATATTTCTTCTTATAGTTCACGGTGGAGGAGTCTATTGGCCAGTTTCTTGTACTGCGACTCTTTGACAAAGACAATGCTGCAACTGATGATAGCCTAGGAAGGTAATGTTCTATGACTCAACATATGTATATGTTGACAAATTTCCACCAAGGGACAAAAAATATATAGTCAACATTTAGTGTTGATTTTCTTACATATTCTTCTCATGAATTTAATAGAAAATTATGTTTATAAATCTATAGCTTCTCAAGAATCCTTCAACACCTAGTGGTTCCAAAATATCTACATAATATAATATTAGGCAATATTCAAAGCAAGATCAAACGTTTGACAAGATTTTACTCTCTTTTTGTATATTTAATTTTTGTTCTAATCTTCCAGCATGCTTTGGTTTTGGAGTGAGCTCTTGTATCACATGTTACGCTTTTGAATTTTTATCTGCTGTTTGATAATAATTGAACGTTTGTGTCTGGAGTCGATAGCTGCAACTGTTCTGTAGCAGTCAACAAAATTTCATCACATAAACTCGATAGTCTAATTTTCATTCGTATTGATTAGCAGTAAATGGAATATTTCATTCATACATGATACATTCTTGTGCGTAATTTATTAATAATTTTTGTTTGCATCAAAATTAATAATTTATATCATTGTCATTTATTATTTAAATTCCATATTAAGATGACAATACTTCCTATTAAATTGTATAAAATAATAGCCATTTTACCACTATGTCTCTGACCCAGTTAGTCATATTATTAGACGTAATTCAATATTACTTATATTGGAAGAAATATGTGATAGGCTACTATAGGTTCGTTGTGAATTATTGGCTACTATTGCCTACTTGTAGGATTCAATAACTCAAATGCCTTATTTTGTATAAATGAACTTATCAGGAATGTACTGGAATGAACGTGTAAAAATGAACAAATAATTTTTAAGATGAATACTTGTATATAGTTCTGCCGCTCTTAATGTAGCCAGCCAGAAGAAAACTTAATCCTTCATTTGTTGTTAAACTGTGCTCAAATCCGGTAACTGTATGCAAAACAGTAAATATCATTATACATAATACATTATAGATAAGTGTTATTGAGTGATTGAGATACCAAAGCCTTGCATATTATTTTAACTTCTCTTTTTTAGCTAAGGTTCAAATATGCTAAATAGGTGGATATAACTAATCCCTAAGCAGATAATCTCCCTTCAGCTTTTCTTCTTAAAATAATTAATTTTATTCAAAAAAAATTCAAAATTTTCTTTTAAAAACAAATCTTTTTAAATATTATTTTGAAATAGGTACTCTTAGTAGCCTAACTGAGAAAAATTCTAGATATTGAGTTTTTGGTCATAATCAAAAAGATCTTCACTTACTCCTTTGTTAGCTTTGTAAGGCTTCAAGACTTGAAATTCTTTTTAAACGTCTTCAAACTCGGATTTATCTTTAACTTGAATAGAAAGTTTAATAGGAAAAATTAGTAATTAACTAAAATAAATATTATAAACTTAAAAAACACTTTTAAATGGAAATTGACTCACGTCATGGCGTGACGGCCGTTTCGCTCTGTTGTCTAGAGCATCATCAGACGACCCACAGTACACATCAGTGTACTGTGGGTCGTCTGATGATGCTCTAGACAACAGAGCGAAACGGCCGTCACGCCATAACGTGAGTCAATTTCCATTTAAAAGTGTTTTTTAAGTTTATAATACATATTAGTGGAAACAAGATGGATCTTCAACATCATAAAATAAATAAAATAGAATAAATAAAAAATAAATTATTAGTGAATAATAGGATAATGTTTTTTTTTTTAAATTTCAATACTTGGGTCATTCCAAAATTATTGTATATTTCTAGTTCAATTTAAAAAAAATATCTTCAATTTCCCACTTTTTCTTTCATGATTGTATCCTAGCAGATATCCCTTAGAATCCCCTGAAATGAGCACACACTTTATGTAAAACTTTTATACACAATATGAGGTATATAGTATCCATGCATTAGATAGAGATGGCCGTGTGTTGGCCATTAATTGTTTAAAAAAGTCTGTTCTTGACAGAAAATCGACTTGATGCATGGCTCAAGGCTCAGCCAATTGAAGCAATTTGTATATGATGATTCTGCCACCAGGACACTCCATATGTACTGTCATGACCGAACTATATAGCTAAAGTAGCCAACACATGATACTGCGCGATAGTTAAAAATAACCTATGTGGGCTTCATCCTCCCAAAAAAAACTAGTGGTGGAAAATGAGTGATTAAGGAGCAGGAGAGGAAGAAGGAAGTGAAGAAAAATAAAAAAGACAGATGGAGAAGGAGAAGTAGAAAGGAAAAAGAAAATAAGAAGTGGGATGAGAATGACTTCAAATTTGTAGGTCTTAGGTTTTATCAGGTTCTTATTCAGATGCAATCATTTAATCCGGTGGTTTGGAAACTGAAGGTCCTCCATGTCCCACATAAAATGGCTCAAGCAGAGTGGTGGAACTACCCATGAGGCTCTCCCTACCAATAAAAGCCATATGCTGAACTTCTTTTTTAATTCAATTGTGCAACCTGCTAGTAATTAAATAAGCCATCATTACACATGATAGGCATTTTTCATTTATCAATGAACAGATGAGTGCCCAACAGCATGTTGGCTATGCACTCTTCTGCTGTAGCCTTGTTTGAGCTGATGTTTGAAAAGAATGAACATCTGAATGCTCCTCTTGAGTCTTGAGCCAGGTCCAGACTGTGGACAAACCCCCGTAATGTAACCATGTCGTGTAGCATCTTTTTGTAACGAAATCAGCTGATCGTTCATCGTAGTTTAACATGTTATCATTGTATTTATGATAATTAGTTACTTGGCGATGTTGTGATCAAATGAATTTGTTACATAATGTAACCACGACGCTAGTATTACTCTGTTACAAAATCAGCTGATCGTTCATCATGGGTTCATCGTAGTGTAACATATTATCATAGTATGTATGATAATTAGTTACTTGACAATGTTACGATAATCTGATATTGTTACAGAGTGATACTGCGCGACGTGGTTACATTATGAGGGTTTGTTGAAGACTCAAAAGGAGCATTCAGATACTCATTCTCGTCAAACATCAGCTCAAACAAGGCTACAGCACAAGAGTGCATAGCCAACATGCTGTTGGGCACTCATCTGTTCATTGATAAATGAAAAATGCCTATCTTGTATAATGATGTCTCATTTAATTACTAGCAGGTTGCACGATTGAATTAAAAAGAAGTTAAGCATATGGCTTTTATCCTTACGGGTGTTAGTTCGAAGTCTGGACCCACCCTTAAGTTCTCGGCTGAGAAGTAGTACGTTTTGTCGAGTATTCACATATTCGTCAAGCTTCTTTAAAAAAAAAAAAAAAAAACAGCAATTTAAAAGTTGAACATTTTATACAATTACAATGCAACGCATAGCAATGCAACTGTTGGCTGATTGCACAACTATATTGCGTTTCTAGTTATGCAGCCAAGAAACCCAATTTTTGCTTCCACTAATTTGTACATTATTAGAGGGTGGATGTGCACCGTCGAGCATGTTTCAAGTAGTTATAATATTATTACTATACTATCTCTGTATTTTAGTTTTAGCTTGAGATTGAGGATATCTATAGACTTTCAAACCTACATTATCTCTCATATTATTAATTATTAAAGTGGTTGAATACTAAAGCGATTACAGTGCAAGATTGTAAGGCCGAAATAAAATAAAACATAATTAAATTATGTAGTACAGTTCTTGAAATAAAATTATGCTCTTCTAAGTCTTGATGTTGTAAGTCGCAGTACTTGGATATGAGTTCGTGTTCAAGTATATAACGTTGAAGTAAGGTAGGTTGCCTTACTTCAATTAAATTATTATGTCCGTGTAAGTTCTGATCTCATCACGTTTCAAGTCATAGAACTTGGATTTAAGTGAAAAATTGACAATAATTTCCATTTTTTCTTGGGCCAACCATACTACTTATACTTTAACTAAAGCTAAAAAGAAGCATTTTACTGTTAATAAAATAAATGATTGAAAATCTAGTTAAATAAGGTTTCTAAGAAGCTGCTAACTTGTGAACATTTAATTTGTTAGCCTTTTTATTTATGTAGTTTATAAAAAACGAATTATTATCAAACTTTCACACCACATTCTTCATCACTTTCCTCTTTTCCTATTCTTCACTTATTTTCATGTTCAAACTTATCAACTCCTTGATGCATCCACTCAAACTCTATTTTCCTTGTTACTGTTATTGATAACCCCTCTTGCTTACCTACGATTCTTCATAAAGCAGTAGATATTTTAATTCAGTTGAGTATTTTAAAACCTAGTGGCAATTATTAATTTATACTAGAAAGTATCTCGTTATATTCTTGGCCTACCTGGGTAGTCCTATAAGCTATGCTAATTGTAGCAGTATATACTTTTATCGATGAATAATTTTAATATTTTGATGTATCATAATATTGTTGCAATTTATTCTTTTATCAGTGAATAATTTTAGTACATCGTCAATTTGATATATACTTGGACGATTCCCTCATTTCATTATTAATGAATCGAATTATGATTCAAAAAATGTCAGGCGTAGCCGGGAATCAAACAATTTTGATTGTAATAAGCGTTGTTTCAATTGTATATAACCCCTTGTCTTTCCATGATTTTTCCACTTTTCCGAGTACAAAGTATTTAACACTAATAGAACAGATTTTCAAATCAGTGTTGCATACATTTCAATATCAAATCATCATTAAAATACTTCAATTATAATATTATATTATCAGAATACTTTTCATATTTGCGATTAATGTGATATTATTATTTTTAAAACGTAAAGGTTTTTTTATAATTAGTTATGAAAACAATGAAATGTGAATAAAGCACATGTTTTTTTTTTTCATTTTTCAGAGCAACAATTGAAGTGAATACTGTTACAAAGAGAGGCCAAACTGACACTGTAAGTGATTTGCTTATTGAAACTAATTAGCAAAATTATTATTTATATCAGCTATTTATTCTGATAAAGTAAATGAACTAAACATTTACTCTTGTTGTGACACTTAAAGGAGGTGATAGCCTTGAGCCTTAGCAGGTATCTGTTCAATCAGATAGAGATAAGCTGCGTCCTACTGTGCAGTCTTTGTAAGGGTGACCGATTAGATTGGCCAGCAAAAAAGAACACTGTTCATTGCTGTAAAATCACTTCCCGGTGGTTCGGAACCCACCTAAAAACTGTAGGTCCAACTCATCAATCACCATCATCTAACTCATTGCCCACGCAGATCTCAGACCTATGTGGGCTTCATCCTCAAAAAAAAGTCCGGTTTATCATTTGGAAGTATATTTAAAGCTCAAAAGAAAGTGCTAAGAATTATTTTTCGAAAACCGCATAGATTTCCATGTCAGGAACTCTTTCAGAATTGGCCAACTACCATCGCTTACCTTACCATTGCTGTATATTCTGGTAATCTGTACATATACCCACAAAAACATAGGTAGCTTCACACAATATAATGAGTCCCATACCTCTAATACGAGGCATTCAACACTGTTAACTTTAGTTGCTCATAGGACGACATTGTTTGAGAACGCTCCACAGCATATGGGGTCTCTACAAAATATAAAAGTTTAAAATTCAGGAAAGAATTTAGAGTTTTGATGAAAAATTCTTGATTGATTACTCAGTAGCTGAGTTTCTATAGGGATAGTTGTTATATTCAGAGTTTTTTAATTCTTAAAAAACACTTTTAAATGGAAATTGACTCACGTTATGGCGTGACGGCCGTTTCGCTCTGTTGTCTAGAGCATCATCAGACGACCCACAGTACACTGGATCAGTGTACTGTGGGTCGTCTGATGATGCTCTAGACAACAGAGCGAAACGGCCGTCACGCCATAACGTGAGTCAATTTCCATTTAAAAGTGTTTTTTAAGTTTATAATACATATTAGTGGAAACAAGATGGATCTTCAACATCATAATTTTTTAATTCTATTGCATTTTGTTATATTGTATTCCTATGATATTTTACTGAACAAACGTGTATCATTTCATGTTATGCTCTATAAATTCACTCATACTCTGTTTCGGTTTATACTAAATGTTATAGGTTGTAATAATGAATTGAGTTGTTAAGTTTGAAATTCTACAAACATTAATTTGTGTATTTGATATTATTTGTTAACCTTTTCAAACTGATAGGACTGACTGAGGAAGAAAATTAAATTAATTTCTTTGCTATTTTTTGAAATATATATTGAACATTAATTTATACATGAATATTACTGGATCTAAAAAACATACCATGTGACCTGGTTCATTTATCCCAGATTTAATATTCTTATTGTTCAATCACTTTAATTCAGTGTAATTTTACTTTCCATCTTTCTTAATTGTTTTTGTATCTCAACTTCAGGTGTATTTTTATATTTTCAGTGGGTTTCTCTGGAAGAGGCTAAAACAGGAATGGTACATGTGCGCATGACTTGGCTTGAATTGAGTGACAAATTAACTGATTTAAGAGAAGTAAGTTGTGTTTTATTCATTATCTAATAGGCATAAACATGCTAACTCAATAGTAAATAGGCTCTTCATTTTTTTCAAATAAGAATTTTTCTAGTTCTTGAAAGTGCAATTTTAAGCTTTTTTGGGAATATCAACTTCTTCCCTTATATTATTTGTTGATAGATTCATGGCGTGACAAATTCTACTATTAAAACAAATTCTATTGGGTGTTGGGGCGCCTTGATTATTAATGAAATGATCAAATACGAAGCAGTGACAGAAACGAGCATTTGAAACTCATCCGCAAAAATATTAAGACTTTCTTTTCAAGCTTAGTGTGTCAGCTTCATTCAAGTGGCCTGGGGCCCTTTAAACCCATGTTTCCTAAAATACTGGGACCCACTGGCATCTTGAACCTGTTTATGCCTCCACTGATACTAAATATATTTCCAGTTATGTTGAATTTAAATTTGGAATTAATATACTCTAGAACCGTAAAATTGACAAAAAATAATTTTCAAAAACGTTATTTTGAAGAGAATGTTTGTGTTTTGTGGGCGGTAACTATTTGAAAAAGGATGATATCGAATTGTGCTTCAAATCTTGAATGAGGGGGTTGGCAGGGGGGGGGCTTCAAAAAAGGAGGTAAATTTAAATATCGAGATACTGTATTAGAAAAATTCTTATTTCCATTGAATAGAGCATAAAAAACTGTTGGTGCCTCGATTTGAAAGTTCTTGTAAAAATCATATCATCCCCTTGGCAGTTAGGGGTGATAAGCGATATTCGCTCGAAAACGGAGAGAGGATTTTCCGTCACCTAAAAAATAGGTATTTTCTATTATACGAAAAAGTGTTCTCAGTTAGAAAATGCGTAATAAATATAATCAAAAATAGAATGGTATGTAGCAAATGTTTAATAAATACGAAATAATTTTTCTAATATTGCAGTTGATACACTCCCACGAGATTTGTTCCCACAAGATTTGAAGATATAATACGATTTTTATGTAATTTAAGATTAATTCTACTTTCATTAAAAATTTTCTCATTCTCAATTATGTTTATTCACTGTTGTTTTTGTTTTTTTGTAGGCTTTGGCTGAGACACAACAACTAAGGCTCACATCAATGAGTACTTGCATATTGATGGTCTATGTAGATTCGATCACCAATATCCCAGTAAGTAGTAGCAGTGATGATAATAATAATGGTAATAATCATAATACATCTTTAACCATATTAAATTTTGAAAGCATCAACTTGAAAAGTTGAGATGAAAATTAACAAAGATAATATCTCTTAATTATATCATTTATTGGCTCTAACACTAAAATAATGCTGTCAACACTCGATTGCTACGAACTTTATTTACACAATTAACTCACAACAGACACTAATAAGTAATTATCACAGAAAATCAATAAAATGCAACAGTTCAATAACTTCCAACTAATAATGAATATTTCTATAACAAGATCAATCGCTGTTCAAAACTAATTAGTAACTGTCAATAGGCTGATCAATAATTCAATAAGAAATGTCTAATAAACTAAGCACTAACTAAAAACAATTACTGTCATGGCTATTATTACAATTAACACGTTGAATAACAATTTTACTGTGTATAGCACTGCGTTGTACTGCCACGAGAAGAAGAATGTCATCTGTCATAGAAAGTTCTTGCTATCAGGAGATCTGAATAAAAACTGACCCTCTCTTACAAGGAGATTCTTTCCATAAGATTTTATTGTGCCAGAGAGTTCTATTCCAGACCTTTCTTTTGACACAATATTGTCGAAACAAATAATCTAGGACGTTTGACATATAAGAGTAATAGAGAGCGTCGAGGTAAAGAAAGAAACAATGAACTTTGATTTGTGTATTCTACGACCCTTCTGCAAATAAAGTGCTGCTATTCCAGTCTAATCAAAGTCATCAAACAAGCCATTCATCATTTCAGGCTCGTCGTTACAGTATAAACTATAATGCAAATGCTCCTATTTATCTATTTGTGTGTATTTTATACAGGAACCTGAGCCTCTATCCTCAATCACTGAGCTGAATATTCTTAGGTTAGATTTGTATGGAGGTGTTAAGTGTAAGATTGATTTTTTGATTGATTGATTTTATTCAAATGATTGCATTTTACAAACATAATAGAGGGCCAGCGTCTCATCTTTGGTAAGTGAAGATGCTAATGATGCAATTTAATCTAATTCAATATTATTTTAATTATATCGTAAACTGAACTACTCTTATAAAAAGGAGGTATCTTGACTTGTTGTTTATTTAGTGGGAAATAATAATTTTATTCTATTTCAGAATGCTAGGGGTGTTGTTAACACCAAGCCGGATCCAATGGTGCAGCTCAGCTGCTGTAAAACAACGCACAATTCCAATGTACTCTACAGGACTGACTGTCCAGTATACGAGCAAGGATTCACTTTCCTTGTCAACAATCCTGAGACTGACACATTGCACTTGAAGGTGAGCAAATAACTATATCAATAACATGGGTTTGTCAAGAAAATTCCTGATTCTAGGCATACTTGATGTAGGCAGAAAAAAATTGCCAATTTCTCCCAGGGTTACTGTGGAAACTCAAGCCATGGCCTTTCTCTGTGCCCTATGCTACAGACTGCTTCACAGTAAATTTATAAAATATGTAGTCTAACTCTTAACAGCACTGTACAAAAAGGCCCCAAGGATTTGGAAATATTTTAACAGGAAACCAAGTCATAATTTTCATTCAGCGATTAATTCAAAAGAATGAAAGATTAGTCATTCACAAAAATGATGCCATTTTTTTTTTTTTTTTTTGTAGATTACGTCTTGGAGACTCCAGTTAAGGAGTATAAGACAAGTCAGATCAACAATATTATACACTAGATACCATAATTACTTCAATTAGTTGAGGTGAGGCTTAATTTTGATGTGAAAGGAACTCTTGTACACTATAAAAAGCTTCATCAACTAAATTGCTTCATCAAGAGATAACTTGTAAAATTATCGTTTAATAAAACCAAAACAAAAACAAACATCTTTGAACTGGAATTTGACATACTGGTACTGGAATGGATGGAATTTGGGTTAGCCAACCTTATGCCAACGGTCTATTGATACTTGAAATAATATTATAAAAGCAAACGATGCTTCCAAATAACTGAAACATATTCAATTATTTTTTTAATATTTTCAAAAATAATATAATATTTCCCAATCTGTACAATTAAACTCATGAATATTACTCTTTACTACCAATATACTACCTCTGCAGAAGGGTATCTAGTTATGGGCAGCTTGTCATGGCCAAGTAATGACGTCATTTCTGAAGCCGCCTGTGAGACCTCCGCCGCTCTGAAATGGTTCAATTTATTTCGAGGAAAATAGAACCTGGATAAAAAATATTGAAAATTTTTTGGAAGTACACATTCACCCCATTATTTTGACCTGATTTCCCCCCTTCTTTGTACTGTCTGTAAGCCAAGAGGGCAAAGTGATATTCCTAAAGAATAAATTCTTTGCCAAGTGGGCAAAGTGATATTCCTACAGAATAAATTTCTCTGTAGTTTTCAGATTTTGTCAAAAACTTTGAATTTCCCTGTAAGCCATGAATCGTACAGTTTTTTGTAATAACAAAAATATCTGGAATGTCTTTTCATTTATAAATCAGTATTTAAATACACATTTATTAAATTCAAAGTTTTATATAATTTAGCTACTGAGGCGACTGGGCTCTATTTTTACATCAGCTGACTACACCTTGCGGAATTGACATCTTGAGTAATCAAAACATTGGGTAATTGTGACCCGCCCGTGCAGACTGCCTTACTGTCATTGCCTTAAAGCTTAGAATATTTTAATAGAGTATAAAATTAAATAAGTGGTTGCAAGAAAACGTTTTTTTACCTATTCTGTGCCCTACACATTATTATACAGTATATTTCATATGTTTATTTGTTATAGGTAATCGATCAGAAAACACAACAAGAATTAGGAAAGCTATCTTATAACCTTTCTGCACTGCTAGACAGTGATTTGTTAGAACTTCAGGATCAACCTCTGCAGCTGTACAAGGCAGGTCCGGACACAAAAGTGACTCTTTCATTGCGTTTAAGGGTAAGATCAATCAATTTTATTCATTATTCATGTTTTCTCATTGATGCTCCTAGTTTGACACTAGTAGCTGCTGATCATAAGATACTTTTTTATAGTTTAATGATATTCTTGTCCAGTGTCTTAACTATGTATCCCCACTGAGACTCAGAGACAAGAGAAATTTTGTAATTTTAGCAGGCCTTGTGAGACAATTTTTGACAAAAGAATCAAAGACAATGTCTAGAATTGCTAAAAATATGGTTTTGGAGGTATTATTTTTCAGAGGGGTAAAAATCTAGTATCCAACAATTTTTTGTGACATTACACCCCCAGGAAGCAGTATGTAATAATCCCAACAAAATTTCAATGTACACTCCCTTACTAGTGTGTGTAGGGAAAAAATTGTAAGAAAATTCGAATCGTTCAGATACTCCATAAATACTAAAAACGTTTCTGGGGAAGAACCCCCGAACCCCTCTTTTAAAAAAAAATGGCAAGTACAATACCCAATCAGGTGAGGTGGGGAATCAAAAATATCAGAGTGGAAGTTTCAAGTAGTCCTGCTTCTAATTTTGTTTACTGATGAAGGTCCGGATCTCCCATTGACAATAAATAATACAAGAACTAGATGAAATTCTTCAACCGATAACATTGGATGAAATGTTAAATTGGATGAAATCATGTCTAGAATTGCTTAAAATGTGGTTTAAGAAAGGTAATTTTTCAAAAAATTTCCGAGGAGAACCCCAAACCCCCTTTTCAAAGAAATAGTGATGTATATTGTCGTAACTTATTAGGAGTCCTTTGGGGAGTCCTTCGCCCCCAGCTGCGTCACCCCCCCCCCCCCCCCCGACACACAGAATCTCTATGCAACTGTTCTTGTCTAATTTATGAGCAGTCTGCGAGTCTATGAAAGACAACAGCATTTGCATCTTCCAAATCACAATACATATGTTATAGAACATATGAGCTTATTGATGTGAATTTTATGAACGCTGATCAGTAATAATAAATATATAAAGATCAAGTAGATATATTAGATTTATCTTCTCACCTTAATCGTTTACCTGAACGTGTTCAGTAATGTCTATCAATAATAATTGTACCACACAAAGGCCTATTAAGTGTTGTAAGTAAATTGAAACCATAGTTGCCATCTAAAATCTAGACTATATTGCTCTATTTTTCATACTTATCATGTTCCAGTGTTCTTTTTCTGTGAATTTGAAGCAATAAATTTCTGATGAATTTTCTTCTAATGAACGGATTATTGTATTCTGTAGATTTTGAAAGCTGCTGAAGTAAAAGCAGAACCATTGCAAAGACAGACTAGTGTTGATTCCACCAAGAGTCAAATAATCTCTGCGGCATCTTCACAGTCTACAGTGGAAGCTGCTGTGAACAGCAAGTCTGGTAAACAATTTGTTTTTTAAATATCATTGTTTGAGAATTTAGTATAAGTAAAACTTACAACACTAACGATAACGATTATATTCAAGCCAACCATTGAATTTGAAATCTGCCGTAGGCAGATAATACTGTCTAGTTACTGGGTAAATATCAGTACGGAGCAATTAATGAATTATTGTCAATTGTGTTATTATAGCCTATATTTTTAAGCATCAGTAAATTATCACTTTTTCACGTAACTTGTATTTGTTGATTATCCATCTTACATTCAACGTGTTATGATCAACAATTCGGTCAGTTATAAATTTCAACTTCCTTCGAGGGAAATGATACAGAAGCCGTGTGACAGAATAACCCATAATTTTTAGAATATAAAAAGCCGAACAATATCCAAACATAATAAGTGATAGTCGCGAGCCGTAGCAGGTTTCTGTTCAATCAGATAGAGATAAGCTGCGTTCTCGTAGGACTGTTTGTAACGGTGACCGATTAGATTGGCCAGCAAAAAGACACTGCTCTCTGCTGTAAAATCACTTCCCGGTGGTTCGGAACCCACCTAAAACTGTAGGCCCAACTCATCAATCACCATCATCCAATTCATTACCCACGCACAGGTCTAAGACCTATGTGGGCTTCATCCTCAAAAAAACAAAAAACAAAAAAAAACATATCCAAATATGTATCCAGCATATCCAATAACATATTCAAATAACAATATCCAAACATAATAAAACATAATATCCAAACAATATCCGAACATATTCAATGCCGATTAAAATTTTGTTAAATTTAAATTCTCTACTTGCCTGTATTTGAATTCTCTACATGAAGTTGGATGAGAATTTGCATAAATGGTAACGATACTTCCATACGAACATTTTGACTAAATTAAAAAAGAACTCTTTATTTGTACACTCGCGTGCAGTTCAACAACTTATTCGATATGATATGTTTCTTAGCCTCATTCAACTCCTTTTTTTAGTTACAGATATCACAGCTACTCCATCAACCCCGAAAAAAGAAGTTGTTGACGATGTAATGGTTGCTTCCACTGCTCCACCTAAGGTTGAGAGTGCTCCGCCAACAACTCTGCATCATAGAAATGTCTCTACTACTCTGTAAGTGCTAATTGATTTTTTAAAATTAATAATAAATTACTAAAGGCTGAAAGTGTGAAGAATTTTCATTGACGATGTTCATCGTCAATGACTGATATCATCCTCAAGAAAATATTAATAATTGTATCTTAGATTATGCAATAGGCTACAAAGTATTTACAGAAATAATTGACACCCAGTTTCTGACAGTAGGAATTTCGTTCCTACAGGAATATTAAACATTATTTTATCATTACTTCTGATTCAGTGTTTGTTTTGAAACACGTCAAGCCTTCAACACACTCATCAAAACATTCTAATAGGCCTAGCATCTTCTCATCAAAATAAGTCGTAAATTAATGTGTTCAGTAAAAATATATAAATTACGATTTCTAATTGATGGGAGCAATGTGACATAGAAGAGTATTGAAACTGCTTGGCGTTCATCTTGATTGGTTTTGAATGTTTGAAATCGTATTTCAAATCCGATATATTATTGTATTTTAAATGGATTATTTTTATTGACAATTTAATTTCAGATCAGCTGGTGAAAGTGGACTAGGGAAAATACAGCTGACAATCCGTTATAGTGTGCAAAGACAGAGGTTGATCATTGTTATTCATAAAATTGCGTAAGTTTATTTTTTCCCACTCCAAATAATACATTTTTAATTGATACGTAAATTTTTTATCGATTCGTAACTCTATAATAAAAATACTAGGTTCTGATATATCATAAAAAGTGACTGTAAGCTTTTCAATAATACCTCATATCACTTACTATTCAGTAATAAAGCTCTTCATGTTTGTTATATTTGAAAGCCATGCGGTTTTTAATTGGAATCATTCATTGCAGCTCATCATCTGTTATCATCATATCTCGTTGCAGTCCCTTTGCAGTTCATGTCTCTTTGTAATGAACATTACTTCTTGCTGCTAATGGTTGTTTTGATTGTTGTCCTTGAGTGATTGAAAAAATTCATTCATTTCATGTTTTGACTAAATGATGGGAACAAGGAAGAACAAGGGAACAAGGTGATATCCGCGTACTAGGAGTGGCGAATTGGAGGCTGATATCACAGGAGAGAGGCGAATGGAGAAGGATTGTTGAGGAGGCCAAGGTCCACCCAGGAATGTAGAGCCAGCTAAAGTTTTGACTATCTCCGTTTTGATTCTTATTCAATCATTATTCAGTCTGATATCCACTCTACAACAATCCTAACTATTGCAATGAATGTTTTGATTCAACATTCAATCCATCCATTTTCGTATTGATTTTTATTCAGTTCAAAAGTTTGTCGGTTGTTTGACGGACGCCGCATTATCTTTAACAAAATTATTTCGTGCCTGATGAGTTCCCCTCCTTCCAACGTCCTAACTACAAGATTGTGTGAGTCTCGTTTTTTTCTAAAAGCCTATCAACTAACGAACCATATGTAGACTTCATTGACATGAAGGAATTTGTAATTTTTCTTATGACTAATTAGTATTATTATCCTCATCCCTTGTAATAGCAAACGTACCTATTGAATTTTTATTCAATAGCAATTGAAATATTATTATTATTATTATTATTATTATTTCTACAAGAAATTTAACAAGATAGAACGATATCGGAATAAAACAATAGCTGAAGTGTTCTTGGAAATAAAACTAAGTGCCATGTTTGTATTTAAAACGATTGTCTTCCAGTGTTTTCAAATATGTCAGTTATTGAAGGATTAATGTTGTTTTTGTCAAGTGAGAATAGTATTTACCGTTCATTTCATTCAAATATTCACTTATCAACCATTTATTGTTTTAATTTCATTGTTAAAAAAGTTTATTGTATTGTTTAAGTTCTGCAATGTATGTGGTTATTACCAGATGTGCGCTAACTATATCACATTATGTTTGTCATATTTCATATTATGTTCAAAATAATTTCAATCTCATTGTGATCTTTTTTTTTCTTTTTGACGTTTATTTCAACTAAGTTTCCAATAATACCACATTATTATTAGTCAACAATCCTAGTGTTCTGGCAAGTGGACTGTATGAATTTAAATAAATTATATTACAACGAATGCAATTCGGCCCTGTAGTAATATCGAGAGAAACATGAATAATTAGGTGTAGATGACATTTTTCATATATGATCTGAGTGGGAAAGGAGATGAGGTCATTTGGAAGGAAACTTGGAATTTGTAGGTCTGCGATGTCCAAATAAACCTGCTAGCTTATCTTCCTCAAATTTCACCACAGAACCGTACCTTTACAACTGATGTAAAATAATATTCCGTAAATGGAAAGTGTACACTCACTCCAAAATTCACAGTAAATATGAAAAATAAAACAACCACCGTTTCAAATATATTTGGTTCAATGATTGCCAATATGAAATGAATACGAAAACTGAAGTTCTTTTACGACCATCAGGATGCAATCAGTTCCATGTCCAATTACATACTACTGCCTCTTGCAAAGAGACAAAGCAGCAATCAACCTCGCTAATTACATTGATCACCGCCAGAAGCAGCATCGATCAATGCACTGCCAACTACGCATAAAACACGCATAAATTCAAGCAGCGTCAATACCTTGTATATCGTCAAATAACAAGCATGATGTATTTAAATAAGGTGATTAGAAAAACAAATTTAAGTGTTACTAGATATAATTCACAGAAAAATAATATATCAATATTTAAATATCCATTTTTGTGTAGATTAAAAAGTTTCTATTGCTTTTGCTCCTTGACAGATTTTCAATATTTAACGGACTTGAAATATTTTAATAGAGAAATTCGGTCAGTGCCAATTAATGCGGAAATCTACTCTTTTAAAAGGTTTGCAGACATCAGCATAAATTATTTTTTCAGACTATTTTTAATCATGAAAATATAACTAAGTTTTCTTTTATTCACAGCAACCTACCATTGAAGGACCCGACAAATATTCCTGATCCATATGTTAAGCTATATCTCCTACCAGAGAGGTCAAAAGAGTCAAAGCGCAAAACCGAGGTAAAAACATGAAATATTTGTAGTAGTGATTTGATTACGTTGGGTGTGTTTAAAAGTAGAAAAAGAGAGTTGAGCAAAGTGGTTTTAGTGTTGGCTTTTTATTTTTTTTAGCTGAATATTCATTAACGTTTTGCATTCAAAAGTTGCTAGTTACTAGCTGTGTGCTATTCAGCTGTGTTTATTGCTAGTTAATATCAAAAACAAAAAACCATTTCGCTACTCAGCTATCTGATTCTACCTATCAGATAGTTATAAATTTCTTTGTTATTTTCACTGGAAAATAAATTTTATTCTCTCATTTTTCCAGACTGTGAAGGATAACTGCAATCCAACATATGATGCAACCTTTGAATACGTTATTAGTATGGCTGAACTGATTTCTCAACAGTTGGAGATCACTGTCTTGACTCAGAAAGCTTGGAAGAGTCCTGTTATGGGACAGGTTAGTCCGATAATAAATTAATTTTCATTGATTAATAGATAAATAGGAATAAATCTTATGATACAGATTGAGGCTCAAAATACGTAAGATTGTATTTTATCTATTGTTTTATTGGCTATCCTATTTGTTCTCGGCAGCCATTTATATCAAAATTGAAATAAAATCAATTGAAATTTTATTAAAGCAATTGATTTAACACGGAAAATGAAAAATTCACAATTTATTGAGATCACAAAAATACTCGAATGAATTTATTCGGAAATGAGGCTTCACATGGGTTAGAAAACCTGTGTGTCACACCTAGTACTTTGTAAGTAAATATTTTATTTATTTATTTAATACATACATGAAAAATCTCACAGACGTAAACAGAAAGTTCATTAAGAGCCTATTGACATTTTACTATATTATTGTATTGTTAGAAAAAAAAGACTGGTACGTTAGAACTTGCTGCACTAAATCTTGTTCCATTTGTTAGGTTTTATATATTTGTCGCTGTCGTTCCATTTTTCCTCATTGGTATAATTAAACTAAAATAAGAATGAATTTCAAGTGGAAATGAACCCTTTATTCCATCGATTGATTGCACAGTGTCTATTCTCATTGGAAAGTAATTCTTACTTTAGTTTTAATTATATTTCTACTTATTGCTTTGTTATTCATCATATTTACTTGGGGCTGTTTTCAGTCTCAACTAATAAACAACTGTTAGACTTGGTTGCTTTTAGTTCAGAATGCTTTAGATGAAATTCCAATCACAATAAATTTAACAACCACTTCAATAAATAATGTGCACTTCAATTTCCAGCGGTACCTATTTTATAACAAGCTATAAACCAATAGCATTAAGACTGTACTATGCAATAATTATATAATACAATGCTATACTATACAAGATTATTGGCTCACTAGAGTAGCCTAGGGCATCCGAAAATATTTGCCATCCATCGAGGCTGCAAGCCTCTTGACCGCTGCTCAAGTCTTTCCCCACTGCCTACACTCTGCCTCGATGTCAGCCGTGGGCGTCCCTGTCTCCAGTCCAATGCAGCCTTTTCTAACACACCTTAGTTTCGCCTTCCTTAATGTATGCCCAATCCATCTCCATTTTCGTCGTTGCTGTTCCACTTGGATTGGACATTGATTTGTTATCCTCCAGACGTTCTCATTACTCATTACTTCTGGCCAATAAATTCTCATGATACGACGTAGACATCTGTTTATGAAGGTCTGCAGTTGCCCAACAATCCGCCTAGATATCATCCACGTTTCACATCCATACAACAACACTGATTTGGCATTGGTATTAAAGTCCCGAATTTTTGTTACCCCAGATATATTTGAATTTTTCCAGACTCTTCTGCTGGATGAAGGCACCCTTTGCTTTTCTTAAAAGATTATTAACATCTTATAATGTTTTTAATGTTGTGTCAAATTACAAGAGAATTAAGACCTTGTAATGTTTTAAAGGTTGTAATTTTATGTTAATGTTGTTTCGTAATACAATAATATTTAGGCCGTGTAATGATTTTAATGTTGTATAGTCTGTCAACGCAGTGCTGGCAGTGGCAGGAACCAGTTTTGGCGCATGTTAGCTGTCTCTCTTGGCTCGCTCTCAGCTATCTGCAACTCTGCCACTTAAAAATTCAACACCACAACATTGTGGTTCTATATAAAAAGTTATTTTTGTATTATGGTTTTAGTTGGAAGCTATACAATTAAATTATACAATTTTGTATAATTAAGTTATAAGTTGACATTATTATAAAAAATCATAGAATATATTTTTTTTATTTCAAATGTCAACTCGCGTTTCAAAAGTCTTATAATTGCTATATGCGGAACTATACTGACCAGCCTTCTTTAACGCAAATCTCGAATCAAATTACCCACTTTCCATGTCCCGAGCTAGCATTTTTTTTTTTTGAGAATGAAGCCCACATAGGTCTGAGACTTGTGCGTAGGTAATGAGTTGGATGATGGTGATTGATGAGTTGGACCTACAGTTTTAGGTGGGTTCCGAACCCCCAGGGCATTAAATTATATTAGTATAAATACTGCATTCCCAAGAAATTTCTGCCAATCGGGCATAAGCCCAGATTAAATTGAATCAAATCAAATCGGTCTAGGGTCAGGTGATCGGATTTTTTTCTGTTAGCGTTTGTGCAAATGACCTTTAATCAGTTGTGTCACTAGGCAAGAGGAATGAGAGTGGCAAATAGATTTGCAGACAGTGTGAGAGTACAGGATTTCGTAAGGTATCAGTTATTTGGTTGCCAAAAATTGAATGGAGATCAGTTTTCACCTCTTGATTGTTCTCTGTGCAACGAAAATCTCCCGATTAGTTTGGCTAGTGATCGGGGTTGAAATTTTGATTGCTGTTTGTGCAACCGGCCATAATTGTTTCTGCGTACTGCCAAGAATGAGTTAACAAGTTTTTAGTTGGCTATAAAGTAGGCTCAAGTTCTAGAAATCCCTAACAACTATCGCATAACTATTGTTCACATTTTATATTCGAATAATTTTATCCAAATCAATATTAGACCGAATATTGATCTAATCTATTGATAATCGATATTGCTCCTCACTGGTAAATGATCAGTTAATTTTTAATTTCATTAACATTTCAGGTCGTCGTTGATCTGGGACAACTTGACCTCTCAACAGCAATCACAACATGGTACGATCTGCAGCCTGAGGATGCCTGAGGGTTTATGACGTCACGTGCGCACAAACTTGGCTTTCATTTCTCAACGCGCAGCTTAATCACTACTCTGCAGAGAGCTAGTAAAATTCGCAAAGGTGCTAAACCCTCTCGAAGATGAAAATTGCGGCTGTTTTCTCAAGTGTACTTCACAGTGTGTATTCAACTTGCTCACACAAATAGCTGCTAAATTGTTTGTTGTTTCATGTTATTATGAATGTTATGTGTATTTGGAGCTTGAATTAAATTCATTGGTATTATTCTTTGTCACATTTTTATAAGTGTTAGGTGGTTTGCACGATCTTGTTAAACTCAAGTTAACAATGTCTTGTAAGGGTGCTTTACTAATTTATTTTTAGCATATTGCTTTTATTTAAATAAAAAAATGCATCTATTTTACTTTCAATCGTTTAGCGCATATACGTATTTTGATTAACTTTTCATACATTTATATTTGCATAATTCTATTACATCGATTTTTTATTATAAGTGATAATATAAGACTAGATATCTGTCCCTAAGAAGTAGAAAAGTTAAACTATTTTGAAAAGCATGAAAAGCCATGAACATTTAAATTGCTCAAGCTGAGGTGAGCTCTCAACTATTGAAAACTACTGTGCAATATCTTTTTTATTATATTTAAATTTGTTTAAATGCTACAAGGTTCAAGGACTGGCATAGACACTTATTGGTCCTCTAAAAGATATGATGTTTGTTTACAAAGAAACAACTATAAACAAACAGAATGTGCAGCTAAAATACATCAGTATGGATTCAAATAGCATAAATATTATAAAGATCAACAGAAGAAGCTTTTTCCATGGCTCAAATTTTGAATTTTTTATTGCTATTTGGTTTTTTTTTTTTTTGTTTTCCTCCTATGATATTAGCTTTTTATTTGATTCCACTAAATCACATGTGCATTATTTCTGTACTATTTCAAATTTTCTTTCTTAAAATCCTATACTGAATTTGGTAGATTGAAATCAAAATCGCACCAAATTGCTGTTTCATTATTTTTAAGGTATTTGGGTTTGATGATGATATTTAATCCTGAACTAGTAGAAAATTGTTTATTCTGTGCTTCATTTTGCATAAAAATTTTACCTCCTGTGCTATAGAAAACGTGTGTCATAATTGTATACTGATAGTTTTCCAATTGAGTAATCAATTTCACTTTAATAATAAATTATATTATTGTTCTGGTATTCTGTCTCCAATCACTTCTAATCTCTGAATTCAGTGCAAGAAAGGAATGAAACCTAAGCTGTATAAAATATGGCAATTCATCATCAAATTTGATTTATTATCCATTCTTCATCGATGAGTTTATAATTACTGTAATTCTTGGAATTCTTGTTCCATAACGATCTGAGTTGTTAATATCAACTTTTTGTTGTAAATTTAACGAGTTTTATGTTGTGAATATATAATAAATGTACTCACATTTGACCGAACGTTTTCGAGGTATTGAATCTCATCTTCAAGGCCTCATCCATGAATCTCATCCTTGAAGATATATATTCACAACATAAAACTGACTGCAAGTCGTTGAATTTACAAAAGAAAGTTAATTACTGTAACTTGAAAAATGAACGGATAAGTGATGCTTGTTCTCTTCTGATGCTTGCTCTTTCATGATTGCCAAAATTAGTTGAATGTTTGTTTTCTAAGCAAAATATTACAAGCACTTGAATAACTCTCATCTGTAAGCTCATTATTTTTTGCGGTGGGATTAGAATAAATATGTTATTACTTTCTTGTAGAATAACTCTAGTTCATCTGTAATTAATGTCAAATTGGAGTTATTAAGCAATTATCAAGTATACTCACGTCATCCAAAGCAGCTTTATCTTTTTGAAATTTGAACCACGGAGACTTTATAAATTAAAACGATTTTAAAAATCAGTTTATGCCGAAAATTGGCTGCAGCTTCTTTTCAGGCCATTACAGTTTGCTTGTACGATTTTTGTATTCTTGTAGGATCCACCCCCCAATTCTCAATCACAACTGTACCTTCATTGGCTATAAGAGTTGCTATATGCAAAAAAGCTTGTATAGTTCATAATTTTTATAAGAATCTACAATAACGTGTGCCATATTATAGTATACTGTACTCTTATTATAATCAATAAGTATTCATAAAATGTTTCTATATTATTTGGCATTGCCAAGATCCATATAATCCATATAATATATTGCAGATACTGTCATAAACAGAGCATCTTATCAATTCGCTCATAAAAGTGTTTTGAAATACTGTATCTATAAGTTAATACATGCTTATTATTTCTTATCATTCTTCTATTTTTTTTTTTTTTTTTTTTTAGTTTTCTTCAATCAAGAAGTTTAGTTTTCTTCAATTCAACCAATCAAGAATGCTATTTTTTTTTAACTTTTATATTGCATTTGTGCTTATATTGTTTTTTCGCCACTACGAGTCTCATCAGACCCAGTGGAAATTTTGAAAATGTAATAAATAAATTTGCGAACGGCATGTGTCGTTGATAAGTATATAAAATTCATTTGAATTCGGAGTTTTCTTTTATGAAAGATATGTATCAAAAATACAATGGTTTTCTGAATAGTTTGATGTGTCTGATACAATTTATTTGAATTCTGAGTTTTCTTTTATGAAAGATATATTCTGATATATGTATAAAAAATACAATGGTTTTCTGAATAGTTTAATATTAAAATTTTCAATAAAATTCAAATCAATCTCGTTCTAGGATCTCACATTTTAATTTCTATAACGCGTTATTAATAATAGATTCTGTTCTACATCGAGAGATCAGTTACTATTAATTTTTAATGGGAACAAGTTACATTCAAATTTAGTAGTTTAGTAGTAAAGTTAGGAAAACCATTGGCTTGCCTGACCGCCACTGTTTCTCAGCGACCAGAAAGACAATAAATTATATTTAAGACTGTCAAATTAGTATTCATTGATAGAAATAGCTACTGTACCATGTAGCTCATCTGTTTGGAACCAGTAGAATAATAGATAATACCTGGATTATAAATAAATGTTACAGATGAAATAGGTAACTACATTATGTTTATGTAATGCATGATGTAGAAGAAAAGCAATAGTTTTATTATTACCTTATTTGTCGCTAAGAAATAGCTTATGTTCTTTATTATCATTGGCAACTATTCTTATAGCAACAATGTATTCTATTGGCAACTAGTCTTTTTGGACACTTTGGTTAATCCATCTTGGAGAATTCTCAATCCGCCAATATTTTTTCCAAATTTCTCAAAATTATTATTTCACAATGTAGTTTATCTTAAATTACTGATGTCTTTAAAAATCCTATTTTCATTATAAATTTCAGTAAGCCATTTCACCAGTTTATTGCCGTGATCATAGATCAAGCCCCTGTAAAATATAAACAAAGAATATAATTATAATGCCATATTTATCAAATAGCTGAATTGATATGACTGCTGCAATGTTTAATTGGCCTTATTAAAATTCATTTTTAGTTGTGTATGGTCAAACTTCTAAAATTGTTTAATATATGATGTGAACGTAATGATGCATGTACGGTATATAGATAAACTAGAAGGCCTATTCAATTACTATAGAACAATAACAATCTACTACAACAAAACATAGCCTACTCATTTTTTCTGCATTAAACTGTCACATTGCGGGCTAGATTTAAATTTGTACATGAACAATCACCTATCATACTCTTTCCAAATTTACTGTAATCCTAAAAATCATCTAATTCTAAGCCTTATTAGTTCCATCTTACTATTGAACAATCTTTATTATGAAACAAATTTAATGCTTATTAACTTTTATTCTTAACATTATAAAAGATTCAACACTTTTAAGTACTAATCACAGCTCTTCATGTTGTGTTGTAATATGGTTATTGCATTTTACTCAGAATTTTCATTTTTAATAAACCTTTTCAATTGTGTGATCCTTTGTATTGTTGTGCAAATATATTGTGTCTTATGTGAAAGAGCACTGTATGTTTATATAAATGTCATCAATAGCTCGCTACAGAATTGTTGCAATGTGCTACATCCTTCAAGGTCTACCTATCACAATTTGACATTATTTCATTAGTTTCAATAATATTATTGTCTATTGTATTCTTTCAGTTATATTCGTAAATTAATGACTTATCACACTATAAATGTTACTATTCATTTGTTGCACTATTTGTCAATAAATTTTTATTGTCATTAAATAACGTGTAGTTTCAAGTTTCCATGTTTCAAAAAAACTTTTGTTCAGTTTTTAGTTCAACACATGATGTTACTTGTCTTGGAATGATACTATTAATAAATTTCATGGTTTATTTCAGAAAAATTGAAAATGAAGAAGAAAAGTAAAGATTTTGACAATTCTTAGTTTATTAGGTAATACAAGACCATGACTTCACAGCATTTACGATACCTGTAGTTACCTAATAAATTCATTCAAATTGAAAATATCCTTAGTATGACCAATTAATGTATAGATTCAGGAAAGAACAATTTATAATAATTAACAATGCTTGCTTTAACATCAGTTTTTGAAACCCTTCTTATACATATGCTGTATTTTTCTGTCGCTTTATTGGTGTAGGTTAATTACAAACATGAAAAATCTCTCAAGACCTCTATGTCTTGTTGGAAATTATTTCAGCTTCTTAACTCCTCCCAGGCTGAAGCAAAATACACCGAATTTAAAATGCTCTAATAGGCATACATATTTGAAGCACAATGTGACTGTTCCTTTCATTGTTAGATCTGTTATTTAAATTTAGGATTACCTGTTGCATATGAACTTATATTATCAGTTCTTGTACTAGTAGCTACTGACAATCCTTATTGAAGTTTTAACTTTAGATTGTACTTGTAATTTGTAGTTTGTTATGGAACGAGCCCTTGCAAACAAGAATTTTAGTTTTTATTTGGCTGGAATAAAGCTTGATTAAATCAGTTGGAGCCCTTCTAATAATACGCTGTCGTTTGTTGCTCAATTTTGTTGTATGTGTATTATAGTGGAATGGACATTTTTCTAGCAGGTCGTGAGTAATTTCCTTGGATTGACGAGTTTATTAAAACAGTAGGTTTTTATTCTCTTAACAGTACCAATTTCATTTCCATACAAAATCAAAGTTAGCTGCCATTATTTTCTATTTTATTAAAAAAATAATACATATTTACAAATTATTAAATTACTTTGGCTACAATTCACGTGTTTTAAAATTTGATTCAAATGTCAAAGTGTGGTTGCATGTGCGATCGACAAAAGCAAGATTGCAGAAGAAGCAACAGCTGTAGCGGTTCCTGCTGTAGTATTGCAGCAGGTAGTTGAGGCCTCTGTCAGTTTCGGGTAGTAATAGTTCCAAAACTTGGTGGCTTTGTAATCAAAAGTGGTAATGTCACTCATTTCTATGTTCTTATCAATGATGAGTACACCTGGTGACTCTTCAGTGAAAGGTTCCCACTGAACTCCTCGACCCTTTGTAGCTGCTGGAGTCGATGCTTTTGAGAAATTCCCCCAAAGGCTCATAACTATATCTGTTTGCTTCCTGTCAGCATTGTTCCAAACTACTGGAGACACAAACGATGTCCAATATGGCATGCCCCACACAATTGGAAGCTCCATCATGTGAGGTACATTCATCCATTCCTCTAGATCAACAACTCCATTGGTTTTCAACTTGTAGTCAAACCTATAGACATAAGCCACATTTGTTTTACTTACATATGTTGCCTGCAGAAATGCCCCAGCTGCATAGTACTTCTCTGTACAAAAGTCCAAGTATTTCTTTCTGAAAACAGACACATCCTCATTATGTAGAGCAGGGCTGTAAAAGAAAATCACTGAATCATAGAGCAACTCATAATTTACCGTGCATGAACTGTTCACTTCAAATGTGTGTCCAGCATTCACTTCCTCATTGATGCGATTTTGAAAAACATCCCTGTTGAAATCAGTTCCCAGAGTCTCTGCAAATACAAACGCTCTTTCCATGTCAGTAAAGCCAGTTAGGAAGTCAACTTTATTGAACCGGTCTGCTGCAAGCAGCTCTGAAGGTTCAGCAGGCAAGAAAGCTTGAGCAGTGTCATTGACAAGAGAAAAATCAATTATTGGACCCCAATCTGTTAGTTCAATGGCCTCTTTGAGAAGATCCTTCTCAGACACCTCTCTGAGGCAGTCAAGTAGTTCGGTAGTTGGTTTGACCTTGCACTCAAATCTTTCTGCCAAGTCAGGTAGATAAGGGTCCTTTTGAGGAGACCTTATTGTGCCTGGAGCCAATGCACTGCCACTCATGGCAATCGCTCTGCTAAACTTGCCTTCAGATAGTGGGGACAGCATATGCAGTGTTACACTTTCTGCTCCAGCACTGTGTCCTGCCAGCACTATGTTCTGAGTAGAGCCACCAAATGCTGTGATCTTTGCATGTACCCAATCCAGTGCTGCCACTTGGTCCAGAAGACCAGCGTTGCCCGGTGCCATTCCATCCAATGTGCTCAAGAATCCAAACACATTGAGTCTGTAAGAGCTTGTTACAACAAGCACCTGCAAAAGAAACCAGTGGTTAACAATAATAAATATCTTACTGTTTCAATTTTAACCAAATTGATTTTTTGTTAAATTACTTAAAAAACACTTTTTAGTGGAAATTATAACTCACGTTATAGCGTGACGGCCGTTTCACTCTGTTGTCAAGAGCATCGTCAGACAACTGTGGGTCGTCTGTCGATGCTCTTGACAACAGAGTGAAACGGTCGTCACGCCATAACGTGAGTTATAATTTCCACTAAAAAGTGTTTTTTAAGTTTTTATTATATTAGTGGAAACAAGATGGATCTTCAACATCATAATTTAAATTACATATATTTGGATTCAGAAAATCATAGTGCATAAATAATCTCTTTCTTTAAATGTTGCGCTAGAATTTTTTCCTCACTGGAAATTGCCGAACTATGAAACTGGCCGCCATTTTGGAAATATCTCGTGATGCAAGTGATTTAAAAATACATGAGAATCCGTTGAGAAAAAGCTACAAAATTATAAACTTAAAAAACACTTTTGAATGGAAATTGACTCACGTTATGGCGTGACGGCCGTTTCGCTCTGTTGTCTAGAGCATCATCAGACGACCCACAGTACACTGATTCAAGGCATGAGTTTGAGGGTTAGTTATGTTGCTAACTCATAACTAACATAACTAACCCTCAAACTCATGCCTTGAATCAGTGTACTGTGGGTCGTCTGATGATGCTCTAGACAACAGAGCGAAACGGCCGTCACGCCATAACGTGAGTCAATTTCCATTTAAAAGTGTTTTTTAAGTTTATAATACATATTAGTGGAAACAAGATGGATCTTCAACATCACAGCTACAAAATGTTTTTCCTGGAACCACTCATTTATGGACAGCCTACTTGACTATGGGATCCTACTGGACTCCTATTTTGTCCTTTTATCATGCAATAGTTTTTCATCTTAAGTTTAAGATAACCGCAATACTATGGTGAGTAGCTTACTTTTTAAATACTTGGATTTCTTGTTCCATAACGATCTACGTTGTTAATATCAACTTTTTGTTGGAAATTTAACGACTTGCAGTCAGTTTTATATTGTGAATATATAATAAATGTACTCACATTCGGACGAACGTTTTCGAGGCATTGAAACTCATCTTCAAGGCATCCTAGATCGGCTCCCGATGCCTTGAAAATGATATTCAATACCTCGAAAACGTTCGGCCGAATGTGAGTACATTTATTATATATTCACAATATAAAACTGACTGCAAGTCGTTAAATTTACAACAAAAAGTTACTACTTTTTAAGGTTAGCTTACCTTGAGAAAGTGTTATGTGCATTGATCATATGATCATGTAGCATTAATTTCTGGTAATAAGCATTTTTTAAATCAATTAATTGTATTTTGATTGATTTTGAATAATTCCTTCTGGTCTCATGAAATTTCGATAAAGTGGAGCCAATAAATTATTCCACATACAGTAATTTCCAGCAATATTAGCCTATACTTTAATTTCTCAAGTCTCAGTCTGTGATCCAAATGTCGCTGAATCAATTATCAATCAAAAAATGTTTTTCAATTGAAATTAAGAGAAAAAAGTCCAAATCATTTAAAACACCATTCACAAAGAGCATTACACTAAAAAAAAATAATTGGGAAATAGTAGTTTATGCAACGATTTTATTTTGACCCTTTTAAAGCACGAGTTAGATGTAAGTTATAACACGAGCGAATGCGAGTGTTATAAATATCTCACGAGTGCTTCAATGGCCAAATAATATCGTTGCATACACTATTTTATCTACGACCACTAGTATACATTTAATTAAAACTATTTCGTTTTACCTGTGACTGTCAGAGATACCTAACCTCTCATCTCGAATTAATACGAGAAGTTATAGTAGATTGTTAGGTTAGCAGCTTAGTTAGGAGTTTGATCAAATCAGCTGATGGTTTCACAATATTGAATTACGATTGATTCCATCAAAAATGCTTCTGATTGGTCCAGAACCCGTGTTATAATGTAGAACCTGTACTATAATGAGCTCTTTATACAACGGGTTTCAAAAAGCATTTCGAAAAGACAGCTGTTTTGGCATCAACTGTGAAACTGTAATGTAAGTTATACATTATGACATGGTCGTAGATAAAGTTATTTTCAAACGAGCAGGTCTAATCATACACTCTTATTATTGAAGTTAACCCATTGTGTCAATTTAAAATATTATAATTTTGTGTTATTACATTTTGCCACTTGATGGAATTGGCACACCAAGCAGCATGCATGCGTACGGTAGTGTACTAAGCTTATGTGGTCTTCCACAACTCACAAGCAACAGCCACTGACTTGCTACCTATGTCAACCCCTTTTCATCCCCCTATATTAGTAATAAAGTAATCTTATTGAAAATAAAATTCTACACCGTGTACCCTACGGTACTCATAAATAATGGCATCTCTCATAAAGCAGATTTTTAGAAAGGAAAATAGAGTAAAAACTTGCTCTGCTTTGAATAAACAAAACAAGAAACCGGCATTTGAAACTTGCGTGTTGTTTACCTGACCACATTTGGTAGAAAATAACTGGTGTACGGCATCCCCTGACATATTCTGTTGTTTTTTTAACCATAAAGCTGTTTTAGAGCTGTAGTTGCCTACTTTGCAAGTAGGCCTAGTACATATTGTTTTTTTGTTTTTTCAATCATAAAACTGTTTTAGAGCCTTAGCTCCCTACTTTGTAAAGTAGGCCTAGTACCGTACTTAGCTGCTGCTTCAATCAATTCAACTAGCAAATAGAAATACTAGAAAATTCAACAAACAGAAGATTGTTGAGCAAATAGAAGGAGCATTTTTAAGAACCTATATAAAAATTGATGAAATAGGTACCTTCTGTTTAACAGCAAATGCTGTTGCATCCCAGAGACTAGCTGCACCAACGCTGAAGTTGCCTTCATGAAGCCAGAGAAGAACTTGCCAGCCTTCTGCTGGGGGACTACCTGTAAAGCAAAAAATCCCAGTTGAATTCAGAATAATGTAACATTAATAGAATATGCAAAGCATCTTCACGCTGATGAAGTTCCTTGTCTGCGTTGCTGCATTATATGTGGTCTCTAACATTTAAATTGGCAAATAATAAAACAAATACATTTTTGTCAGAAAGGTTCTACAGTTAAATAATAAGGAATCGGTAATCAGGTTAATACCATTTCTTTTCATGAAATATTTTTATGACGAAAGTATTTTTCATTTTTAGGTGCTCAGTTATAGGAAATAAATAACTTATTCTTTGAGATACTGATTCGGCAATCAAGTACAAAAAGTTTATTCTACGAATTTATGCAAAAAGTCTCCGGTGATATAAAAAGTTTGATTTGCAAGGTGTTCGCTTCCAAAACAGGTCAATTTCGCAACAGATCACACCACTTGACTTTTATACTGTTGCAGGCTATCTAATATCTAAAAAAATTTGTACCATATTCAAAAACTGTAGACTTGATTTTTGAAATAATAAATGCGGTTGTGGCTTGCATCTTATTAATTAAATTCACGAATTCTTACTTTCATGAATGAATCAGAAATGCATTCTCCTTTCAAACTAAAAGTTTGAACTTAAACTTGCTTCAAGCCTAGAATGCTTATCTTCATTTAAGTTAGATGTTTAGTTAATGATGAAAAATTTTATGGAATTTTGAAAAAATTACATAAAAAATGATGTTCCAACAATTTTTCAATTTATATTGAGAAGTAGTTGAAAGTGAACACGTTTATCCTGACTGCATGAATAGGAATGAGGTCAAGTACAGAGTGAAGCAGTTTGCAACCAAGTATAACATTCGTGAAACGAATGTTGCACAGCTAATCGTCGTTGTATGTCTTTGTTTTGTTCACACAGAATATAAAATAATGGTAATTAACTGGAGAACTTTTCTATTTTGTCTTCAAGCAATTTATTTTATCTTTGAGCTACCGTCGAATGGTTTGGTCACATTCAGTTTTGAGTTTTTACTGTATTCTGAATAGAAAGTAGTTTGGGGGGGGGGGGGGAAGAATGGCATGGCTGAGAATATCGCGTTGAATAGCCACATTTGAGGCCACGAACCTTTACACGCATACACTCGGTAAGGTACCAGCAGTACTCGTACAATATAAACAAGTAGCTCACGCAAGGACCAAAGTTTGTTAATTTCTTTTTCCCCACTACAATGACTCTGATTCTCACTGGCAATTGATCCGTACAAGTTGGAATGCCCGGCTAGAAAAACATCTAAAACTCATTCATGCGTTGTAGGGGAGTTTCAAGATACTGTTAATAGTTGGTTTCAAATGTAGCCTATTTTTACTAAAATAGCGTCCATGGTTTTATGGAGAGACCCCGTGAGATCGAATCTTGAGGCCATCTAGAAGCTTCAAGAAAAACGAAAGCATCTATGAACCCATTCCACAGTCTCTTGGGTGAGTTTCAGGAAGTATATATAACTTATTTATCCAAAAGATAATTTCAAACCGTTCTATTTGAAACATTACTGGCGGATTTGAAGAGGGCTTTCTAAATCAAGCCCCCCCCCCCCCAAAAAAAAAAAGCTTGAGTTTTCTTGAACTTTCCAATAATTATTTAATATTTAATAAGTTTTTCAAACTACGTAAAATTAATGGATTTTTCATGGATTAAGTGATTTATGCAAAAACGCGAATTCTAACAGGACTTTTCGATTTTTAACGGTACTTTTTTGATTGATGGCAGTGGAGTTTAAAGAATGTAACGGGATCTCCCGTTCTCTTTGAGATCTCTCTTTTGAGATTCTCCCAGAATAACAGTAGGCTAGTTTTCGATCGAAAAAGACGGATTTTCAATCACAATTAACGAAAAACGTGAGTTGTAAATTCTT
This sequence comes from Conomelus anceps, assembly GCA_948455865.1. Taxonomy (NCBI): domain Eukaryota; kingdom Metazoa; phylum Arthropoda; class Insecta; order Hemiptera; family Delphacidae; genus Conomelus; species Conomelus anceps. Next base: position 64,194,227 of record OX418222.1, read on the forward strand.
ATTTAAAAAAACGGAATTTCTTTAATAATTACGGTATTTTTATCAAAATAAATTAAGTGGAAAATAGGATATTCTAATGGGATAGCCCCATTATGTCATGAGCTGAGAAACCTCCAAAGTCGAACTTGAATTTTTCCAAGTGATTTTTTGTGGGTATAGTGATTCCTCAACGATAGATATATTTATATTCTTGGATTTCTTGTTCTATAACGATCTACGTTGTTAATAATAACTTTTTATTGTAAATTTAACGACTTCAGTCAATTTTAATTGTGAATAAATAATAATTTGTACTTACTGTGAGTGTACGCCAAGAGTGAGTACAATTATTATATTTATTCCCGATTAAAAATTGACTGCAAGTCATTAAATTTACAATAAAAAGTTAATATATTTAGGCTTAATATATTTTTGAAGTTGCATCGTCCTTTCATTTTTAGATTTTCTTATGGATATTAGCTTTCATCTTAGTATTTTTCAGTGGCGAAGCTGGAGGGAAATCTAAGAGTCTGAGACTCCCCAAAATAAATATAAATAATAATTTTTTTATAAGCATGCATGTTCTGCTACAAATTTGAAAAAGAACCGAGAATCTAAGTACCCAACTGCCTGGCTTCCTCTCGTTAGGCTCTGAGTACTGAGTGAGGCTCTGAAACGCGAGACTCTGACTTCCTATGTGTTGGGCGGAGCTATTATGATAATTGCTATGGCAACGTGACGTCACGCCATGTAACCTGTTTCATTCAGTAGCGTGGCCAAGAGTCTAGACTCCAGGCTCTGGTTTCTAGTGTGTTGTGTTGCTTCTGCATACTGTGTTGCTTGTACTGTGTTGCTTTCTTCATGTATTGTTAGATACAGTTGCATATTATACAGCATAAAAACAGCTTAGTATATTTAAGCAATGAATGAATGTAATGATTTTGTCACATATTTGCTTCGAACTCTGTTTACTTCTTTGTTTTTTGAAGAAAAATGTGCTTTGAAAGGCGGTAATGGAAATTAAAAAAAAAATATTGAAAAATTTAAGGTAAGCTTGAAAATGTCTAGACTCCCCTAGAGATAGCTTCGCCACTGGTATTTTTAAACATAATCATTTCTCTTCCATGTTAGATGCTTTCATTTAACATTTTAAACGTTTGATAAGTTTTGGTGACCTTGACTCCACTTTTTTATCCAAGGTTGAGATCATTGACAGTATGACATAATTTATGAAACGCTTCTAGCCCACAGGTTATTCATTTATAACTGGGATGAATTAAAAATAAGCCTGTTGCGGTCAATGTTACTGAGAAACCTAGTTAGAAAGATACTGGAATCAATATTTTTTGTTCTCTAATTATTGCCAAGTCGTTATTGTGGACTCTAGGTTAGTGCCCTTCAATTACAGAAGACATTGAACTCAATTTGTTGTTTTATTCAAGACAATACTGACCAATTGCCTCTTGAATGAATAAATAAAGACTAACTCGAATCTACTCTTAATTATAATGGTAGTAGCATTATAATATCTTTGTTATAGAATGATGAATTCCTGAATTTCCTGATTACGCAAGAATCTATTATTTTTAAAGGATGCTCTGCAAAAGTTCCCGCTTTTATGCGTTTTAGGTGGGTTCCGAACCACCGGGAAGTGATTTTACAGCAAAGAACAGAGTCTTTTTTGCTGCTCAATCCAATCGGTCACCCTTACAAGAGGGCCCAGGAGTTTCGTAGCTTATCTCTGATTGAAGAGATAACAAGCGCAATAAACATGTACAAGCAATCATAGACCTGCAACATAATGCACTATACTACATCTCCATGAAAAAAACTTATATTTGTAAGCTACTGTAGCTTACATTGCCGTGATTATTTTCACTTATAGTGTTATGAAATTTATCAATTGAGGATTATCAATTCAATTCATAGTTCAAATTGAGTACAAAAACTTACTTTGGGTACGTGATAGCCATTTATTAGTGATAGTATTATGGAATTTTTCCGGAGGATGAAGCCCACATAGGTTTGAGACCTGTGCGTGGGTAATAAATTGGATGATGGTGATTGATGAGTTGAACCTACAGTTTTAGGTGGGTTCCGAACCACCTGGAAGTGATTTTACAGCAGAGAACAGAGTCTTTTTTGCTGACCAATCCAATCGGTCACCCTTACAAGAGGGCCCAGGAGTTTCGTAGCTTATCTCTGATTGAACAGATAACTGCTATGGCACATTTAGTAGCAATTTTCTTCTAGTACGAATGCTGCAATATTGTTATGGATTCTTGTACTAAAATAATGCTGGCAACACTTAAAAGTAACACACGAAACTTTATTTGCACAATTAACTCTCAGCAGACGCTAATAAATAACTATCATGCAAGAAGATCAATAAAAGAAACAAACAGTAATGTATTACTGTCCAAATCTAGATAGCCTAACTGTCAAAATCTGTCAATAGGCCAATCAATAACTCAATAATAAATGTCTAATGAACTGTTCAATAACTCAATAATAAACTGAGCACATTAGCCCAAAAGAATTAAGTATGATTATCACTGACTATCTTATCACAAGTATCGCTGTCCAAGAAATCCTCAGACTAATTGCCAAAATGTAGGCTACTGTAATGTTTATAGTTACAATACACTTGTATGGAGAATGAAGAGAACGGTGATGTTAGCTTCAGCGCTGGATTATCAGCAAGTTCCTGCATTTCTTGTTCCATGACGAACTGCATTGTTAATATCAGCAAGTTTTTTAGCACTAACTGTCAGCAAGCGGGCCTGTGTTTACACAAAAACATTTTCTACTGAAACATTCTCAAGCCCTCATAAATAAGTTATATATTCTGTGTTCTCAATACCTTCTAAAACAAACTAGAATAAACTCGAGTTTTCTAGATTGACATTCAATGCATGAGATTGAGCAAGAGCGAGCAGACAAAGAGAGAAACAATGGACTTCGGTTTATTTTACAAAAATTAGCCCCTTGTGGATAAAGCACTGCTATGCTTGTCCAAACAAAGTTATTCATCACTATCTTCTGCTCGTCGTACAATAGTTTTATTATAATTCATCTACATTTATAACATTACCTTATTTGAACTAGATTTTATACCATATTCTATTATTATGTTATCGAATACACATTTTTCCAAGTCACTTCACTATATCAACTGCAATAAAGTAACTGATAAGGTTAATACATTGACGCAGATTATTTACGCGATGAGATTGCGCATTACATTCCTTTGTAATACAATTTGCGCATTGCATTACTTCACAATACAATTTGCGCATTGCATTACTTTACAATACAATGTGCGCATTGCATTACTTTACAATACAATTTGCGCATTTACATGAGTGAAATGAGTTCCTCGGTGTAATCACAGCAAATCTCACCAGCAGTCAAGTGCAAATCATGAGTGATGTACAGAAGAGATCTGGGCTTTTTATTTACCTAATTATGCGGTGCTAGAAAAGTTTACCTGCACTCGTCAAAAGACCAAGAATCCCCTCCCCCCCTGTTCTGCAATCGATCGACTATGTAGACGCTAGCACGATAGAAAGTGCCGGTTAACATAATATAGCCTATAGCTACGCGCTCGACACGTAGAAAAAGTGGCATGAATTATTCATGTGGCTGTGGTTTCTCGCGAAAGAAGCGAGAATTTCGGTGCCACGTCAGCGGTTTTCATTTTAACCACACCTGCAATTTTACCCCCTTCACAACCCCAACCACCTACAAACACGCTCCAACCTTAGTGACCCCCAAACCCTATCGAGCCAATATCTTTCTGACCAAGTACTCCAACCAATCTTACTGACCCCTAAACCTCTCCCAACCCTTCCAAAGAGTCATGCTAGAGTTGCAAGTTCATCTAAGACCCACCCACCGATTCTAAGCTTCGAGAGCTTCTGAACAAAACTAAAGAAAATGGTCGACTATTATGAAAATTGGTAACTTTTCTGTTAAATAAATTGAACTTGCCAGACATGTTCTATTCATGTCCGTCTTTCTTTAAACAAATTTACATGAAGAAACCTGGTTAAACTAGCTTGATGAAGTCATATAGCTTGAGTTTTGCTTCTTTTGAAACAGTGAGAATTATTTGATAATTCTCATAGTATGTTACACAAAATGTCTATTTTCTATTGGAAAAACACACTTATTTTCCATTTCATTATTATTACTTTATTTAATTTTTGCTGATTTTTCGTTCATGAGTATGAGACTTGAGCGTGAGGTGAACACTGACTTAAAATATGCCAGGCTGACCGGAAATGGAACCCGTAACCGCAGAAGTAGCTGTCTTAGAGACTCTCTTAAGACTCTCTAAGAGTCTTACCCTATATATTAGTCCAGTACTCAAGTACTTCAGTCAGGAAAAACAAATAATAGTTTTTTCTCAACGATTCTCATGTATTTTTTTATTACAGTCTGCGACCGGACTCGGTCGAAGTAGGATCGGTGAGATAATGCCTATGTGATCTCACTTGCGCTGCCGGTCATGCCAGCCGTCTCTTGTAGTTTGCTCAGTGATGGTTATGTTTAATATAACTCAATCTAAGTGCGTGTTTGATTTTTATAATAGGCGACTAGCATTCATATTATGCTTCGTAACTTTAGTGATATTCCGCATTTTATTATATAGTGACTAATTGTGCATGGTACTCTATTCTCTTTATAAAGAAAAACAAGTTTTGTTTAATCATGTCGAGCAATTAATTTCTTTGTCTGCTCTAAGGGTACACATGATGCCAAAGTGTGTTTTGTTTTTTTGTGAAAATACCTATCACGGAACATGCACTCTTATAGTGAACGTAGAAAAACTTCGTAAAATGAGTGCTGCCACAAAAAAGCTAGGAAATTTGACTCTTGTGTCCAAAATAAATGTAGTAATCCGGCTATATAGTTCGCCAGTCATCGACGTGTCGTCTGAGGGAGAAACAACTAGCTTCGGCCCATGTGAGGAACTTTCTTCAAATTTCATTTTGTATATTTGTTTTGGAGAAATAAAGTTAATTTCAATTTCAAACGGTGTTAAGTGCAATACTGGATCTAAAAACTGACCTTAAAAAGATATTGCAACGGTGGCTGCGAACCTAGGACTCAGAATCTCTATCTAAATCTTTGGACGAGGTGACGCGCGCAGATATTTATAGACTATCATCTATCAATTGAGAATAATACCACAACTCTATTCTACACTAAGGAAGCACGAAAGGGTGTAGAAGCTGCTGCTTCGTTGTCTAGAACCAGTGTATTCGTTAGATTGAGGTAGGGCGAAAATCGCGTGTGTTTTGAATTACTGCCATCTCCAGGAACTAGTTAGTTGGTCCTGCTGTATTGGGATCTCATCATCTCATGATAACAAATGAAGGGTCTAGTGTTTTAATTCATAGATGCACTAGACACAGTAAGAACTGTTCACCTTACATTCATTGCTGAATCGGGGAAATAGCGGATAAAAGAGAAAACACAAACATCTTACTTCATCTTAATAATTATTATGGGTAGTAGTATCGTCTTCTAATATTATACATTATTAATAATATCATAACCAGTATTATTCTTCACAAAAAAACGGAAAATTTAGCAGAAAAAACACTATTCACAATACAGTATTATTGACTTTAATTACAACAGTTTTAATACTGTACATATTGAACTTTACTTACAAAAGAGTGTTATTGCCTTTTGAACATATCTGTTATCCTCGTTATCGAAACAAAACCATTGTCTTACAAAACATCACGCACACCAAATTGGATTTATTTTTATTTTTCTTTGCTCGAGCTCTCCTATGCTGGCAAGAAGATCCTCTCATAGGTGTAAGCCGTTTTTCTCTTTCTTTTTTTGAGTATTTCACATTAATTCGTTTTTTATGCGTTTTCGTTTCGTTATTACTCTTTCAATATCTTTTTGTCCAGACTCTTCTCCAAACACAGGCTAAGGCCCATCTGGAGAATATTTCTTTCTAATTTTCTCGTTGATATTGGATGAATGTTATGTTTTGAAGAGGAAAAAATTATTTATTTATTTATTTCAGGCACTGAATCCAAATCTGAACTTTTGCACCTCGAAAAACGCTTGCGTCACAAGATATTTCCAAGATGGCAGCCAAAATTCCATATTTCGACAAGAAGCGACAGAGGAAGAAATTCTGGAGAAATAATCATTTATTTTCTGTGATTTCTTGAATCCGAATATGTGATTTTTATTTTCGAGAAATTTTGGATTTTTGAGATAATCGGATTTGGATTCAGCGCCTGAAAATTGATAAGAAATTTGAGGAAAATACTACTGTTCTCCTCATTAGGGTAGAAAGACTTTTATGTTTTTCTCTCCACCAAAGTAGCCTACTTGTGTGGTCCTACTGGACTAATGAAATTACATTAATGCAATGTATTTTGGGATTACAGTAAGTATCCCAACCCAATAAAAATATTTTATTTAGAACATGTCCAGGTTCGGATCTCCTACTATGAGTTACCCCACCTTGCCACACCAAAAAGGGGTCAAGGGGTGGAGGGGGCCTTTTCATCCCCCACATCACACCACCCTTCAACCACAGTGTAATATCATACATACTGTTTTCATACAAACATTATGTTTCTGGTAGTCCAGAAACATAAAATGCAGAATATTGTACATGATATAATCATTTCATAATAAATTGACTCTGTAATTGCAGTTTAAATCATCCAATAGATACTCCTATCTCAATTTTCTCTTTTCTATTTCTCATCTATTCTATGTATTTATATTTTATCTTCATGATTTCATCTTTCAAACCGTTTCAATCCCTCCAATAATAGTAAGATCGAACTTGATTGTCCTGATGCCACAGGTTGACCCAAGTAACTTAAGAGCATAAACTTAGACTAAGCCTGGTTAGACGCTATGCTTTCTCAAATTAATTTTCATGTACAGCAGTCTCCACCAGGTCTTAGGCATTCTTGAAAGCGAAGTTAAATAATAAATCGCGCTATCATCAAAATCATTATTGAAAAATCTTTTATTTATAATACATTGGAAAACGATGCACATTTTGTTCAAGTGAGATTATCAGGTGAGATTTTTAGGGGGGTCCGACGTTGCGAATCAAGTGGGCCCCCCTCCACCCCATGACCGCTTTTTGGTGTGGCAAGAAATAGAAATAGAAATTTATTACAGGAAAAAAAGCAAATAACAAAACAGTACAACAGCTTGCAGAGAACGCAATGTCAACTACACTATTTAAACTATTAAACTAATGTAGTCTACATACTGCAAGATAAATTTTCCTGCAAAACAAGCCCAACAGATTAAAAAATCCAATTAATGAGTTTGCTTTACTTATTAATACATTCCTACCTACAAATTATACAAAAATGAACTCACATTTGATACAAAAAATTGAAATTAAGTTACCAATAATAAAAATTAAGACTCATAGATACAGAAAAAAACAGCTGCAAGAAAAAAATTCTTCCTAAAAAATCTTCATTTCTCACCACTTCAACATAACCTCCTACATATTTTACTAACTGATAGTATGAGATCCATTGAACCTAAACATGTTCTAAACAATATTTTTACTAGGTTGAAACACTTACTATAATTCCAAAATGCAGCGTATAAATGTAATTTCATTACTCCAGTAGGCCTTCCCAAGCATTTGGTGTGTGTGTGTGTGGCGGGGGGGGGGGGGGTGGCACCTCACAAAACGCTTGCTTCAAAAAATATTATCATTACATTACTGAAAACCTGAAAAGGCTGTCTGCCATATTGGGAATATCTCGAAAACCCGGATTTTCTCGGAAGATTGAGGAAACTACAGAGAATGAATAATCATTCCACAATTATTGCTCTAGAATTTTTTCCTTCACCGCGAATTGTCGAAATGTCTTGGAAATATCTCGTGACACAGGCGTTTTTGAGGTGCCAGAGTTCAGAATTGGAATCCCAATTCTCCACCCTCTTCTTCGTAACCAACCGCTATTACTGACATTAGGGCTATATAAAGAAAGAGCTTTTTGAGAAACTCTTCGATAGAGGCCTAAAGTTAGTCACTAAAGTAGAATGACGTCGTTGTTTATTATAAAAAATTTCAATGTATTCAAATATACTTCAATTAAAACCAAAGTGATGTTAAGAATTCCTAGAGAAAAAACTAGACTATTATCACTGAAATCCTCGAAATAGTGATACTTGGCTACCAGTACTGGATTAAAAATGGGTACTGGTTAAGTTTTTGTTTTTATTAAAGTTAAGTTTGGTAACAATGGTCAACAATACTAAGCTAGAAGGAAATATTACAACTAATGCTATGATAAATGGATTCATAGTTCCATTAAAAACTGTTACCATAATGCAAGGTCTAGGTCAAGGGCAGATGAATGACTTACTTTAATTAAAGCATGAATGGCTCTCTCCTCCTTTTGCGAAAATTCATGGCAAATAAATTATGCTGTTACATTACACATGTAAATCAAATTGATTTTACCATAGTTTCTATTTCCATAGAAATCACTTTTCTACAAGGTGTGAGGAAAGTGAACAAAAGTGTAATTTTGAATTTACAGAGCATAGAAATCATGAATAAAAAAGGACAGTAGCATTCATAGTACAAACAAAAAACTACCACTTACAATAATTAGGATAACATTTAATTTTGGTGGCATTTTTTAATTTTAATTCATTTTTACCCTTTCCAAGAGCAAATAATTATAATGATGTTTCTTTGATAAAGGTTTATATTATAGGAGGTATCTAATTCAACAAAAAATTAAGTTCTTGGATTTCTTGTTCCATGACAAACTGCATTGTTAATATTAACTTTTTATGTGAATTCAACGACTTGCAGTCAAATATTCATTAAGAATAAGTAGAATAAGAAGAATATAAAAAAGTAAGTAAATTCTACTTATTCTTAATGAATATTTGACTGCAAGTCGTTGAATTCACATTAAAAGTTGAAAAATTAAGCTTTCGAGTAGACCTTTTATTTTATTCATTCATTGCATTTGTTTAATGATTATTAGGGTCTTCTTGGAAAAATCTATTCCAGTTCCAATTTGAGCACTGAACCATGGATTGCTTTAGTTTGATTTAAAAGTGAAATATCCAATATCAGGGTAGCACTCAGACTTTTCTTTTGGTTGTGAGCATTTAATTGGGCTTCCCCAATAAAGGAATCTTATCTATTTCCAGGAAATGGAATGTGTCCATTAGGCTATCAGTTTTTTGTGTACAGAGTGTTTCAAAAGGATCCTGTCAACTGCACAAGCTTATCCCTCTCATCAAGCTAAAGAAAAATGTTGTATAAAATTGAGTCCATAGACAATTTAATTGGAGGAATGAGGATTACAACGACATCCATCATTCTTATTTTTCAGAAATATCTCTAGAGATTTCATAGATGGTGAATTGAATTGGTTTAATGTGAAATTAGCGGGAAATATTATAAATCTATGACCATAATTTTTTAATGATGAGACTTGAGCGTGAGTGATTAAGTGAATAATAATAGCTGAACGGGAATTGAACCCGTGACCACAGTCATCTTTTATAAAAGACTTAAGTAAACTGCTACATTATACCGGATGCTTATAAAAGAATATCTTAGTTTTAATGCTTTGTAGTTTTTATTGCATACAACGTACAATTTAAATTATTACATCAAATGGAAGAGCAGTTCAAACTGCTTTGTTCTTGTTTGTTAACTCCTGTGAGCACGCAATTTTTCCTCCGACTTCACTAAAATGAATGTTTTTGTGCTATATCTCGGCTAAGTTATGAGTTTATAGGTCTTTCTTTTTTGAAAAAAAAACTACTGTTATTGGTACTTCCTATCTTGATGCTCTAGAAGGCTATTTCCTCAATTAGAAGAAGATAGACCACAGAACTTCAGTTGGCAGCAAGATGGTGCACCACCTCACTGGCATAACGCAGTCGTATGCGATTGATTGAACGTCACTGTACCCGACCCCAGAACTGGCCGCAAATAGCTCGATGGGAAAGCTTATTTTGCATGGTCTCCACGTTCACCTGATCTGACGCTATGCGATTTCTACCTTTAGGCCGGTTTTATGCACCGCGTTTCCTTGTCACCGCGAATTGTCAAACTCGGAAAAAATTCAGTCACGCGACAGAAAATGCGAGTCAGAGATGGTGAAATTCAGAGACCAATAAAAAGCTTGATTTTGCTCATAGGCAAAAATTTTAAAAATTATATTAATTCAGGGAGGATAATGAACAAGATTACAAGTTAAAAAACTCAAATACCCAAAATTTCAATATATTTTGATTTTGGTTGAGATGGCCTAGAGACAGTCTAGATCTAGAACACGTTCCTTTGATCTGGTGCCGGGCTAGACTCATTCGACACAAAACGAGCGTTTGCATAAAACCGGACAAACAACTTCCCATGTGTTTTGAATGCATTTGAGCCCTTCCGCGGCAGTATTTAAGTCACGCGTTTTAATTACCTGCCACTTGATCTTTGAAACGATCAACGACAAAAACGCGTGACATGCATAGAACGACTGACTTGACTCAATAGTAATTAATTCGCCACGTTTATTGTCGCGCGACAGGATCCTTAAAGGATCGTGTTTATGAGCCCCTGCTAACGGCTGGCCTACCCGAATTAAGAAACAGGATTGAAGCAGCTTTTTAAGCAATCACTCCAGACACGCTTGGGAAGATCTGGCCTATCGACTGGATGTGTGACGTGCGACGAACGGAGCTCATATTCAAAACTCGTAAGCTTGTACATAAAACTGTTTTAGTCGCTCTTTCATTTTACGTATTAATTTTAATTGCAAGTAGTATATAATAAACACTACAAAGCTTTAAAACTGCGATATTCTTTTATGAGCACCCAGTAATATATTAGTTACTTGTCAATCTTTTATATATAAGATTTTACAGTAATTTTTTTTAGATTTTATTCCTGATATCTTTTGTAAAGTGTCATAAATTTTCTCGATATTGTAATTTGATTGTTGTCGGGAATTTTATAAAAATCTTGTCATGTTGGCGATGCATTATAATTTTTTTTGTAAAAGGGGTTTAAATTTCTATTTTTTCTACTTCTATTTCTATTACTATTTCCTAAGACTGACCGTCAGGAACGAACACGTTGAGGTAGAGACAGTCCTCACTGGTGCGAAACAAATCGTGATCGCCGGTGCCCCCAGCAAATAGACGGTCGACCAGTCGCAGCCGATCGTGACGCTGCAGCAGCTGTCGATCCTGTGGACAAGCGGGTGCGTAGAGTGACGCGTTCCGCACGCCGTCCCAGGAAGGCAGCGGATCTGTGAGTGGCGGCGCGAACCTGAGTGCACCGAGAGGTGGCTGAGCGAAAGGAAGACCGAGGAAGAGTGTCGCTCTCCGACCACGAGCCACGGCCACTTCCCGGCCGGCGACGACGCCCTGGCCGGGGATGGTGACCGAGGGTGGCTCGCGGACGAGGCACCAGCTGCTGGCTGGCCAGAGCAGCCAGACCAGGACACACGGCCACCGCATTCCTGCTCCAGCCGACCACAACAACTGACCACACGCAGCCCTCGACACCGATCCATGCCTGCAACACACCCCCACAGTTACTATCTCGATTATCGATTTGTTCAAGTCGACTTGCCACTTTAGTCGACCCTTCGATAATAATATTATTCTAACACTAGGGTCAATTTACTAGTGACGGGAAGTTATTGTTTCGTCGATGTAAAACCGCTGCGGCCAGATGCATGCCACGCAGCAGATTTTGGGGGGTGGGGGATTTTTTTTTTTAATTCAAATTTTATGCATTTATTATTCATTTATTGAAATTTAAATACTTTATTCTCCAAAATTAACATAACAAAAATAATTACAATAATTGCCCAGGTGGTTGTAAAGGTTTAAATTTGAGGGTATTTGAGTAAAGCTAACTTTGAAAATCGTTTAACCGAACGAAATACTTAAAATACTTTCATCGTTAAAATACAAATACTTAATACGATCTGATTCATGATGAAATGCCTCAGCGATGTTTTATACTGTCAAACAGAAACTTAAACTAATGGATACACAGTCAGAGTGTAAATAAAATAATTAAAGTTTTAATAAAAATTAAAGTATACCTATATTTTGATGTTTGTATCCACATAAACGTAAAGCGGGGATATCACATTGAAATGTTTATAATGTGCACTGAACGTCAATAGCGATCCCAGCTACAAATTGGGGGGGGGGGGGGGGGTTCATAAATGAGTTTTTCTGACCTTTCCATGTGAGATTTCCCCTCGTCCCACCACTTTCTCAACACTCATAAGCGTGGCCAGACATTTCTCAAGGCAAACATCCCTTCTCCCCCCCCCCCCTTATGATGATATCTACCTCAGATACTATCTTTTACTTCATTCCAAAACCCAACATTGAAATTCACTCCAAAATAATTTTTACATAATGAATTAGAATACTTTTATAAAAATTATATTTTAGTTGTAAATTATCATGTGGATGTATTTCACAAAAAAATGAAAAAATTCGAATACTATAACCATAGAGGAACCATCAAGACTCATGATGGAAATATTTTTACAGCACATAGAGAATATTAATAGTTATTTATGTATTAAGAGCGTGAAGCGCGACTTTATCGCTCGAGCCAAAACAGCCAAAACTCCGCTATGCGTCGCGCAGTAATTTTGCGAGAACGATAAAGAAGCTTCACGCGCGAATTGCATACAATATTTTTCCTACAACTGCAGTTCTGGATTACAACACAATAAAAACTTGTAGTTTGTAACATCACAGACCGTGCGCGGATTTGGTTAGCGTGCGCCATTTTGAGGTTATGTGAATTCACGGATTCCGCGATCCACCAATGAGAAGACATCAAAATCAAAACAGAAGCGTAAAGAAAACAGCTGGCGAGCGTAAAGTACTTTACCGCTTGCTGAGCAGTAAAGAGGTATTTTACAATTAGTTTTCAGTACGTAAAGAACGACTTTACGAGCAGTTGTAGGAAAAATACTAAAAAACACCAAGCACTCAAACAAAATAATTTACTGGCACCGCTATGTAGATGGCATTATTGTACTCTACAATCGAAACCAAAGACAGTGTGAACAACTAACACAATTGAACAAAACCCATGAAAACTTACAATTCACAGCAGAATATGAAACAGACTATACCTTAAACTTCTTAGACCTCATTATCAAAAAACTAAATAACATGCACAAATTCAAAATCTACAGGAAACCAACTCTCACAGACACACTCATTCACAACTCATCCAACCATCCACATCAACACAAACTTGCTGCTTTTAACTCCACGATCCATAGGCTCTTAAATGTTCCACTATCACAAGCTGACCACCAAGAAGAAATCAATACAATCAAATATTTAGCACAACAAAACGGATACAACACAAATCTAGTAGACAAAATCCTGAATAAAATATAAAATAAAAATCCAAAACCTACAAACCAGAACAGATTTGTCACATTCACATATTTCAACAAAAATCACACAAAATAGCTTACATCTTTACAGCATTCAGAACAACAAACAACCTGAAACACCAACTCCAACAAAAAACATTTCACCTAACAAACAGCAAGGGTGGTCCAAGGAGGGGGTAATGGGGGCCATGACCCCCCCCCAAAATATGACTAAAAGAAATCAACCGGAATAAATACTGACTAATACATTTACTGACTAGTTTAATTGTTCTCAATTTTTATAATATTAAGTATCCTCATAGTTTATAATAAACCATGTTGAAATCAAATTTGATAAGACCTTATATTATTAAAAATCAATTGGGTGGGGGCCACCCCTCCCACCCACAAGGTTTTTCGGTTATACTGTATCTCCCGAAGCAGAAAAGCATTATCGATGGGATTTGATGCATTCTCGATGGGATTTGATGCATTCTCGAGCACTAATGAAGCACTGACGATTGAAACCATTTCCTACTTCGTAGATCGAGTATTTCCACTGAGCGGGGGCCTAACTTCACCGTATATGTAGTAAAATTTCATCTGGGGTATTTGTCCTGCGACAGCTTGCTAGATTGAATGACAAAAAGTTACTTTTTACAGCTTACCATGGGCTCTTACTGTCACATATTAGGTATGCTATCTTAGTATGGGGTAATTCATCAAAACAAAATCTTGATAGGGTGTTTAAGATCCAAAAGAAAGCGGTTAGGTGTATAGAAAGAGTAAATAGATTAGATTCATGTAGGCCGTTGTTCAAGAGACTTGGTCTCCTAACTGTACCCTGCTTATATGTGTATGAAGCTACTTTATATGTAAAAACGAATGATATTAACCAAAATCTTGATGTACATGATTATAATACAAGACGCCGAGGAGATTATCACTTGGTGAGTCACAATAGTAGCTTATTCAAACAAAAACCTAGTTATATTGGTAGGAAATTCTACAACAAGCTACCGCAGTTGTTGAAGAGTCTTGAAAATATAGAAATATTTAAAAAACAATTGAAGAAATATTTAGTTGATAAAGCTTTTTATAGTGTACAAGAGTTCCTTTCACATCAAAATTAAGCCTCACCTCAACTAATTGGAAGTAATTATGGTATCTAGTGTATGATATTGTTGATCTGACTTGTCTTATACTCCTTAACTGGAGTCTCCAAGACGTAATCTACAAAAAAAAAAAAAAAAAAAAGTTAGCCCCCCCCCCAAGGTTTTTTGGCTATATTTCTAGAATCAAATGAGCTGTAATGATGAGACTTGTAGCATTTACGAGGACTAACGAAGCTCTACGATTGGCACCATTTTCGATTTCGTAGCTCAAGTTTTTAAATTGCGGGTTGTGACACCCAAGGTTTTTTACTTATATCTCCCAAACAAAAAGAGCACTAACGATGAGACTTGATTCAACGACGAGCACTAACGATTAAAACCATTTTCAACTCCACAGTCCATAGCTCAAGTATTTCTACTTGTCTACTTGTGTGGGGGGGGGGGATAAATTCATGGAAGTTAGCCTCATCCAAGGTTTTTTGCTCGTATCTCCCCGGAACCAAAAAAGCACTAACGATGGAACTTGACCAGCACTAACCAGCGCTAACGAAGCACTAACCGTTCATACTATTTTCATCGCTAGTGCTTTTATGTGGGGATAGTGGCAATTGTTCAATTAATATCTATCTATCTATTAAGGATAGTTCACAGTTGAATAGGAAGAGGTAGTCGGTTATCCAGCACCAGAAAAATAAGATTCCCGGATTTATGGTTGTGTGTATTCCCATATTTATAGTTGAACACAATGTTACCAGTCAATGTAGAATAAATTCTCTCTCTCTTAAGATAATTCAATTTTACTATACTCAAAATAAAGCCCGCACCCAATTCTCAATGCATAATCCTTACATTTATTATTATCAATAAGTGTATTATGATGATTATAATATAATTATAATAGATTATAATATTGTATTGGTTTTAATAATGTGAGATCCAAAATATCCTCACATTCGATTTCACATTTCATCTCTTTTGCGTTCTGATGCATTGCATAGCTTATTTTTTAAGATAGTGGATGAACAAATAGCACATAGCACAGAATATCCTCAGGATATCCCACACTGATCCCCAAATATCCCACAGGGACATGGCATTTTGGGATATCTTTAGAATATCCTCAGGATATTGAAAAAGAAAAATCTCAACATGAACGTTTAAGGTTTACAGTAATGTAGAAAATGACCATACAATCTTAATTTCACCTTGTTAATAAGGAAATTGGTCAAATAAGAATTCGAACATTAAATGTTGCATTAATTTGTCATGTGACGGTCATATCCTAGGGACATGCGTAGGAAATCTATAAACGTATCATTCATCATTTCAACGGTCATATCCCAGGGATATTCTCAGCATAACCCATTAACATATGAGCAGTATTGCCAAACTTGAACTTTATAATCCTGCTATATGTGATTGTAATTATCACAAATACAATGTAGTTAATATTATTTAATATACAGAAGAAAAATGAATCAGAGTAAATATAAAACTATTTTATTTAAGAGAATATTGGTGCAGTAACAGTAGGCCTAAGCAAATTAATTCGTTAGTACTGTAATGAATTAATTACGTTTGTTATATTGTCATCTTGAGTGAGTTCTTTAATTTTGTGGAAAAAATCGTTTTCTGACTCTGGCGTCAAATCGCTGCTTGCTGATTGTTTTTGGTTTGTTTATTATTTATTATAGATTTTTATCAAGAAAACTTGTAGCCTAATTTGTTGTTCAATCGTTAATGAGACTACAACCGAAACAAGGTAAGTGAAAACATTACTGTCCTCTACTTTGTTTAATTTTAGCTAGACATGGAATGCAATGTAGATCTCTTGCCTAGATGCAATTTAGGCTATGTGTAAGGTTGGAATTTCTAATAGCCTATTATGTGATTTATGAAGTTGATTGAAACCTACGAAAATGTTCTATGATGATAGCTTATAGGTAAATACTGAGTAACTATTTTCCTACTCTAATTTATTATTGAATTACCGTACCTAACATGGGTTTGGCCTAGGCTAACTCTTTTGAATTATGCCAATTAGGTTGATCAAGCCTTTCTAAAATCTGGTCATTATTATAAAAGTCTTCTCATAGCAGTATTAATAATTAGCAGTGCAGTACATATAATAATAAGTTCCATGCAGGCACTTAGAGTGAGGGGGGCTTGAGGTGCTTATCTTATCTGAACAGATACAAGCCACGCCACACGGCTCCCATATCACTTCCCCAGTATCAAATTTCCACAGATTAGAACCACTTCAATTAATTAACAACATGGTTTGGTGCTCTAGCCTATGTGACACTCCTATTTACGATAAAATCTCATTTTTATGAAGTAACATTTGAATTTCATAATTTCCAGTTTTAATTTATTTGCAGGTGAAAGAATTCACTAAATAATCTGTGATGTTTTCCATGACGTCAGGCTGCTGACAAAGCTTCTCTTTAGAAAGTGAAATGCAACCCTCCAGTATCTCTAGTATAAAGGTGAGTGAAAAATATATATCTGAAATACGGTGTCAGTTTTGATATTAAATTGTTCACTAAATTATGTGGCATGAACATGAAACAAATATTGTACAATCTTCTGCCAATTACTCTCAATATCCAATCCCTTCACATCCAGCCAATCACTTCGCCTCTACTATTGGGCATGACTTATGATTATGCTTTTGTACTTTTGTATGATATGATTTGTGCTTTTATATGATTGTAAAGTTGGGATTGTATTATTGCTTGTGTGATTTTGTGCTTTGTATGCTTGCGACTTTATGCTTTATATGCTTGTGGTATTTTTGAATGTTGCAAATGCTCCTGTAACTTGATTTTTGTGATATTGATTTTTACATGATCTATTAAATTTATATGTTCAATGGCTGAATAAAAAATTTTGGATTTTGAGCCTTATCTAAATAAGCAATGAAGTTTGCAGTAATAGCTGGTTTGGCGCTAAAGGGAAAAATATTTTTTCAACACTGAGTATCTACTAGTGTCATTCAAATGACTGAAATTATTACTGGAATGCATGTGGAGAGTGATAAAATTTTTTTACTCTGTTCATAAGTCATCATTACCAATTTTAAATTTTGATAACATTCTATTGTTACAATAGAACATTTTTATTTTATTTTTTACTATTCTTTTTTATTTTGGCTTTTAGACACAGTATGGGTAACAGTTAAAAATGCAACAAACGCTGAGATGGAGATGACCATAAAGAAAGGGCTATCAAAGGCTAAGGAGAGAAAGGATAGAGAAACAAAGTAAGTTGATGCTTTAAATATGTAGTTGATGTTATAGTGATTTTGATCCACCTTGAAAGTGCAGACAAAATATTGAAATATTATAATCCCACTCTATATGGATCACTTCATAATTGCAAACTCACTCTGCTCTTGAATTCACTTAACTTTCTTAGTAATGGCGAAGGTGATATTGTGGAAGGTATCCATAATGAAAAATAAGACGAAATTGTCACAACCACATTTATTAAAACTTCGAGAAACTAGTTTCGGTTCTTACACCATTATCAATCTCAATCAAAAAACAGATTTTTTGATTGAGATTGATAATGGTGTAACAACCGAAACTAGTTTCTCGAAGTTTTAATAAATGTGGTTGTGACAATTTCGTCTTATTTTTCATTATGAATTCACTTAATTCGATCACATAAACAATAAAGAAAGTTTCAAACTAATATTAAAATTGTCACTGTATTTCACTTTTAAATAATGTTTTACTCACATATATTGGAGATGCTTGAGGAATGCATTTCACTTCTGAAAAGAAACTTCGTCAGCCTGCCGCCAGGGGTCATGCTTTGTTAAGGTTAGGATGAGCGGCCATTATGTATTTGAAAATAGCGTTTGATTTGAATTGTGTTTGGTCGTTGAGTAAGTTTGTTCTATCTTGTCTATGGTGTTTGAATATTTCATATTGTTCCAGTGTATTTAGTTTGTGGCTTTTTTGGAATGTGTGTAGAATTTCTAAGTCAGTTTTGATGTTATTGTGTGAGTTCCCAGTGTTGATTAAGTGATCTGCAAATGTTGAGTCAGAGTTGGAATGTAGTGCTTTGATGTGCTCTTTATATCTTATGTTGAATGATCTACCTGTTTGTTCTATGTAGTACTTGGGGCATGTGTTGCATTTGAGCTTATATATGCCTGGTTTGTTGAATTTGTGAATTGTGCTGTTTGTTAGGTGAGCTGGTTTTTGTTGGATCTGGTGTTTCAGGTTGTTTGTTGTTCTGAATGCTGTGTTAAATCCGGATGTTTGGAAGATGTAAGCTATTTTGTGTGATTTTTTGTTGAGCTATGTGAGTGTGACAAATCTGTATTGGTTTGCAGGTTTTGGAGCTCAAATGCAACACCCCAAGTACTACATAGGACAAACAGGCAGATCATTCAACATAAGATATAAAGAGCACATTAAAGCACTACATTCCAACTCTGACTCAACATTTGCAGATCACTTAATCAACACTGGGCACTCACACAATAAAATCCAAACTGACTTAGAAATCCTACACACATTCCAAAAAAGCCACAAACTAAATACACTAGAACAATATGAAATATTCAAACACCATAAACAAGATAGAACAACCTTACTCAACGACCAAACACAATTAAAATCAAACGCAATTTTCAAATACATAATGGCCGCTCACCCTACCTCAACAAAGCATGACCCCTGGCGGCAGGCTGACGAAGCTTCTTTTCAGAAGTGAAATGCATTTCTCAAGCATCTCCAATATATGTGAGTAAAACATTATTTAAAAGTGAAATACAGTGTCAGTTTTAATATTAGATTGTTCATTAAGTATTTCGTCATGAAAAACATCACAGACAAAAGTTTCAAATGTGGGAAATGTAACTGTAAATATATGGATTAAAAGTTATATCAGTAGACTATACTTATCTGGTTCATTGCATCATGCTGATGAATAATTGTGTTTTCTGGCTTTTAAATTTAAAATGGGGTTCGCCCTCGCAAGGTGCAACAAAAGGGCCAGACACCACATGGACGCTCAATAATTGTCTTTAAAGTGGTGCGTGCCTTTTGAGTGGCGGCGATCGTTGTTTAACGGAATTTCTACACATCAGCATGGTCATAGCTGCGCACACAAGTAGTTTTGTGGAGAATTGTTCAAGTGCTTACATATGTTTGGTTCTGGGTACTCAGCTGTTTATATTGAATAAAATAGCTTTTTTGATTGTATTTATATAATATAAAAAATATTCATTTCCATAAATAATTGTTTTTAAATGTTTTTCAATTAGACCTGGATAATATCAGCATAAAGTTATGTTTGTGTAAATACAAATTAGACCTGGATAATATCAGCATAAAGTCATATTTATTAAACCTGTTCCAGAGGACTGCGCATGCACAAAACACTGTTGTCAGTAAACATTTTCTAAACTCAAATTTCTCATGTTGATCTTTGATTCCTTAAAAACAATGACCAGCTGTTATTGGCATTTTTAAAAGATTTTTGATAGTGACCTGACAATATATACTCATTAATTCAATATGAATTATACATTCATATATAATTATATAGTACATCAGAACTATTAATTTTTATAATCGTTTTTTTTTTTTGTAATGTGATGGTAATGAGATTTCTGCAAAACGTAAATCATGCAGCATTTATACATGCATTTATACATGCATTTTATGACAACAATGCTTCATTGCAGTATCCGGATTCTGAGCAACTTGTTTAGAAGATTTTTTAGATAACTTTTATTAGCAACAGTGTTCTGTGCATGCGCATGTCTCTGGAACTGGCTTGGTAGATATTATTGTTTTCAAATTTGTATATGATTTCTATTAATTAAAACAGACCTTTGTTAACACTGCACTATTATGATTGTTATTCACATATGTTTACAAATTTTAAAGTGTCAATGTTAATAGGCAGTTACATTATTGTTTTTTCAATCTATTATTATTTTTCCAGAAAACAAATGGCCTGCGACCGAGGATATTTGGGGATGACGGGTGCAACAGAAGCGCCCATTACGGATGATGATCAATTATTTTTTATTAATGAATATTTTTTATTCTAAAGGAATAATAAATTTTAATTTTCTATAAATTTTATTAAATGAATAATTTTTCTGGAAGATTTGAAACGAATTATTGCAATAA
This sequence comes from Conomelus anceps, assembly GCA_948455865.1. Taxonomy (NCBI): domain Eukaryota; kingdom Metazoa; phylum Arthropoda; class Insecta; order Hemiptera; family Delphacidae; genus Conomelus; species Conomelus anceps. The sequence goes on from OX418222.1 coordinate 64,214,909, forward strand.
ATTATTTTTGTAAATCAAGACATAAAAGTTTCATTAATTCACTTGATTTGATTTTCTACATAAAATGTTGTATAATTTCAGTAATTTAATAAGACAAACTAAACCGGCCATTATTATAAAGTTATAATCAACTTCACTAGATAAATCATTAATCTGTGGCTTGCACCTGCATATATGCTGCATTTTTGGATTTCCTATCACCTTTATTAACACTATATATATTAAATAACTTCAAACTTCGATTAAAGTTCTTGAAACATGTCCTATATCCCTTGGATATTCTAGAAGTGTATTGCTAGAATATCCTGATGGGGTGCTCACATGATTTTCTTAGGTCATCCTTGGGATATGATAGAATATACTTAAAGGGATATCACTAGTATATCCTGGAGGTGTGACCAGATGATATCTTCAGGACAACCCTAGCATATCCTAGGATATCCTAGAGAGATATCCCCAGAATATCCTAGAGTGATTTCCCCAGAATATACTAGAGAGATATCTCCAGAATATCCTGGACAGATATCCCCAGAATATCCTAGAGAGATTTCCCCAGAATATCTTAGAGAGATATCCCCAGAATATCCTAGAGAGATATCCCCAGGATATCCTAGAGAGATATCCCCAGGATATCCTAGAGGGATATCCCCAGGATAGGGATATTGGCGGACATTCACATGTGCTAGGGACATCCTGAGGATATTCATATCCCACAACGGGATCTCCTCAGGATATTCCTGTCATCCCTATGGGACATTCTCAGGATATGCCAGGGATATTCTTGTGCTGTGTGGGTAATAACGCTTTCCATATTTTCCACTGAAGAAAAGCGATTTTGTTTTGAAAGGCAGAAGAGCGTTGTTTTGCAAGTAAACAAGTGGCTGAGCGTGACTGGAACTATTTTTCAAAAGAACCACACTTTTTTACAGACATAGTTGATTGCGTTCCATGAAGCACACATGGCTGGTTCGAACCACATAAAAGCAATGGATTTGACTTTTTTATGTAGCGCACATGGACGGCTTTATTTGTTGTTTTTTGCATGTTTCTCTTTATTTTCCATCTGTTTCTACCTTGCTCTCTCTGTTTCCAAAATATATTCCTATCTATCTTCTCTTCTACCCTATTTCCATGCTTTCAATCGTATTTATTCATTCAATGATAGTACCCATCAAAATAATATTAATCAACTTATGGCTGAGGTCACATATTATGTTGGATATTGCTAGATATATTCTAATAATATATTACTATTTTTTCTCACCCCATTTATTCATTCAATCTTATCCATCAGGATAATATTAATTAACTTAAGACTAAAAATATGATAGAGAGAAATATGATGGATATTCCTTAGGGTTACAAAGGGTTACCCTAATGATGAAATTTCTAAGCAGGCAATGATGTATGTTCAAGTATCGCATCATTATTACTTTGAGTTGTCTTTGAAAATAATATTGTAGATAACACATTATTTAGATTATAAGATTAAATATGGTTTAATATTTTTCCTTGAGCCCTTTCCTATTGAGTTCTACTTTGCTACTAGAAGAAAAACTAACTTTTTATTGTAGTTATTCGATTTTGATTCCATTATTTTATGTAATTAATTCTACTGAAATGAGAAATTGCAGTGAGTTTTCACCAATTCTATCATGTTTAGTTTATTCTTGAACTAATTTAGTCTATGATATTTAAGCATCTTAACCCAGCCTAAAGGTTGAGATCAATAAAACTGAAAACTAATTCCAATCTCTTTCTATGAGGATTATTATTACGGTAGTTGTTTTCAAGTATAAAGTTAAAAAAAAGCCGACATGCACCGTGAGATTGATTTTTCCAACTTTACCAGGTAGAAAAAAAGCAATGGATGAAAACGATTTAGAAAGCGATCCAATTAAATAAGGCTCCACCCATGTGATGTAAGCCTAATTGAACCAGGTTTCAGGGGTTAAAGGGCGTTTTTCTGAATAAGTTTTAGTTATTTTACGGTATAATAATACAGGGTTTGAACTAAACAAAAACCTGTAATTAACATTGTCCTTTCTGTAATTATGGGTATTGTTTTAATATTTTGATTGTTTCTGTTCTTAATTTATGGAAGAATTATATTTGTTTATTTTGTATTTATATATTTTTTAAGAGTATATGTTATTGAATTGTATTTCGGTGAGTATTTTTTGCTTTGTTTGACGATTGTTTTACAATGAAAGGATGAGAATTGTTTGTTTTTTAGTTTTGTCACCTCATGGAGATACTTCAAGATCTTTATTACTTTACCTTTAAATTCATTATTGATTTCTTTAATTTCTCATTTCACGAGCTTTCTATGTTTACTAGTAATATTATTGAATGAACTCACAGCTAGCGCTCAAGTATTTACTTTGCTGGTTGTGCCAAAAATGTGTTATACACTTTATATTGTGAATTTCTTATATTTGTATTTTTGTATTTTGGCGAAATAGATATTATTATTATTATTATATTATCAAGTGCTAAAAGATGTGAATAAATTTGTCATAATTGATAATGGTGGGGGCCTTTTACTGCAGGAATGCGTGATAAGCTACCTTGAAAATTCTTGTGTTTGAATACTCGATCAAAGTGAGACACTTATTGAGATAGAGCGCTCTCGTAGAGCGATCTAGCTAGAAGGCGTCTGAATTGTTCTACAAGAGCGATCCATCGCAATAAATATCTCGGTTTGAACGAACCTTGGAAAAAACTCTTTATTTCATAAGCATTATGTGGTAGAGTGGTAATTATTAGCCTACTCTTATCTGTATTTGGTATAACTCAACAATATCCAAGCAAACCAGTTTATATCATTGAATAATTTTTACTTCAGCCTCACATATTCACTTCCCTGATAGTCAATTTCTTTCAAAATCTGGTTTTCTAAAACAAAAATCCCCCCCCCCCCATCTGTTTTAGGGGGACCCAATTTACCCCCGATTATTTGAGTGTGTGATTTGGGTGCGGGTGGTTCTACATTAAACTTAAGACGATTTGAAAGGAGGTTCTATCCGTGACAAAAATTCGAAAAAGCGAATGTTAGAGAGGGAATTCAAAATCTTAAAACTGAGATTTTTCCAATTTCTTATTTTGTTTTGGCATAGCTTTTTGAGCTGTTGATGATATATACTGAATTTTTGATAAATCTCATTGGGAATGAGAGTGGGGGATGGAAAATTGACGTTTTCAAAAAAATGCATTTTCTGAATAATTTCTGCATTTTTTGATTGGAAGTAGAAGATATTATAAGAAGAAGACTGACTATAAGAAGAAGGTTGACACTGAACTACCCTTCAAATATTAGAGGGGAGGGTATAAGAAAATTTAAAAAACTCAAATATTGAGATGATAGGGAAATTTTTCTCCATAAAAACCCTGAAGGCTTCCATTCAAAAAAATTTTAAATGATCCCCTTTGAAGTTAGGGGCAAAAATCTGATTTTCACTGAAAAATGGGTGTGAACAAATTTTGAACTGTTCTGTTAATGGATAATTTTTGCTTTTTATGATTGCAGGTAATTATTATTCATTGATTTTTATCAGCTTTTCAATACTGTTGTCAATATCCAATATTGCGGAAGTATTCCGTACAAATTAATAACACTTTGAAGAATTTAAAATTTATAAATTCTCAGTCTCAACTTTAATATTTTTAGGGTACATCAAAAAAAGTTTGACTGGAAATGCATTTATCAACATATACTAAAGCCATTCTATCAAATGGTTGTTGGCTGCTACTTTGGGAGTTTACATTGTTTTGAAACTCAAAGGAAGAGGAGAATGTCCCTCAAATGTTGCATTATGTCAACAGGGCTTCATTGATAACAGACGAAATTCTGTTTCTGTATATTTGTCAGTTACTTCAAACTAAATTCTTAAGAGATGATGAAAAGGCATAGCAACCCTTTATTAGGTATAAGGGGTGATTTCTCAGAGGCGTCAAAAATATTGGACTTCTCAAATATTCAGTTTTGTATTTTCTATCATCAATGAAAGATCAAGAAATGAAAATTGACTTGAAAGTGCTCTTGAACTCTTTTTAAAAATATCATCCTCTTTTGAGTGAAGAGTGTTGGATGATTGAGGTATTGAAAATTGTTGGTACTTTTCACAGAACTAACAGTAAATAAATAAGTATTAGCTATTAGTGGTCAAGTGTGTGGTGTGTTATGGCCCAAAATTCATTAGACAGGCATCAACTAGGCTAGTAAAAATTCTTACTTCTTCCTCCGATGGAGGCGGAACGAAGCTTGTCTCGTAAAGGAAATCACGATCTCGATTGGTTCACATGAAACAGAGTATGCGTTGTGAGCCACAATTCGACTGCAACTGAAAACGGCAGCGACCCCTGAGTAGCAGTTTCCAGTCAATATCCGTGCCAGACACTGGCTGATCCATCGAACGGCGTTGAGAGCCTGCCAGGAAGATAAACTCCCAAGTCGTTATGGGCTGTACGGTAAGTCTTGTCGGCATGTCGCCAACAATATTTTACGACCTTGAGTGAACGGAAACTCAAATCTTTAAGGAAACAGAACTCCAAATCTTCTGATAGAATCTGCGACTCTCCTAAATACATACTGAAGGCCCTAGCCTAGTGGGAAGGGGAGTCTAGACGCTACGTTTTGTCGTTCGTTTCAAGCCGGATACACACTACTCTAAATTTTACTCCATAATCGGAAGTAGATTTGGGTGTAGGGTAGTGTATACCCGGATTGAAAATGCAGTGACAAAGCGCAACGTCTAGAGCCCCCTTTACGGCTACACAAGTACAATCTTCCTTCAGTGTCCACTTACGTTAGGCTAGTTAGAATACTGCACAGTGCAAGGGCGGTCAAAATTTTGGGGGCTCACAAATGGATTTTTGTTCACCTTTTTCGTGAATTTTCCATCCCTACTCCTCCACCAACAGAGTTCCTATTTTTGAATCGATGAAGGCCATTTTCCTATTCATCTAACATTGAAAAAATTGCATTAAATGGTTTTGTTAGTTTTAGGATAAATACGCAATTTAATCCTTTTCTTTGTAAGGGTGACCGATTGGATTGGCCAACAAAAAGACTGTTCTCTGCTGTAAAATCACTTCCCGGTGGTGCGGAACCCATCTAAAACTGTAGGTCCAACTTATCAATCACCATCATCCAATTGCACCCATGCACAGGTTTCAGACCTATGTGGGCTTCATCCTCCGAAAAAAATAGATTGCTATCTATTGCCTTGAGAAAAATGTTTCTGGTCAACTATTTTACAGAATATTGGAAATAAGCTCAAATTTTCTATTTCTGTTCTCATGGCAAGTCTATTTTCTATTACTTTACAAGTTAATTATTGGTTTTACCTTACAATTATTGGTTTTTTGTAATTGAAGATTAAAGATACTCAGCGTTTCTCGAGAACTATGTGACAGAAAAAGTCGAACTTCTAGTCTGAGATGTAGGTTTAAAACCTAGATGAGCGCTAATAAACACTTTTGAAAATTTTCCCAAAACACGTCCAAAATTAACGTTATTTGAAAGCCTAACTTAGTTAAAAAAAATTGGTTAATAAACAGCTGATGGCTCTAAACAAGGTGTATATCCTCGTTGTTCATAATGAATAATAATATTTGAACTTGTCACAACACCACATCTATTGAAAACAGTGAGATACTATTTTGCGGTTGTTACACTATTATCAATCTCAAACAAACTAAAACTAAAGTATAGAGTAGCTTAATATATACTAAACACGAAATGATACTACTGGCTGAGGGAGAAAGTGCCTCTGATAGGCTGGTTTTCATTGAAGGTCTGTGATTGGCTGAAGGCCAAAACAAGACACTCCTACTGGTGGGAGGAGCAACAACCAAAAATAAATGTCAAAATCAAGAACCATAAACTTTGAACACATATAAAGCAGCAGACAAGAACGATAGGCTAGAATTTAAAAAAAATAAAATTGAAAAATTGAAGCTCACTGAAATGCAGTCAAGGGCAACAGAGAAAAACACGAAAGTACCGTTATTAAAATGTATGCCAGAATTATGATGAGTTGTATTGAATTGGTTGAAATAAATTTGATCATTTAAACTAGTATTGGAATCGTTTTTTTACCAAGCTAGCTATCTCCAAAGCTTCTAAAATATTCAACTGTCTGCCTTTGCCAAGCAAATTCTGGAATTCAACATTTTCTTCGGCCTTAAAATTGTGTCCATGAGATGCTCTGCAAAATTTGAGTGTCCTTTTCGTGTTTTCCAATCTGTAATATGTTCATTTATTCTGCGTTTGAAACTTCTACCGGTCTGACCAACATAACAGCCAAGCAATCACCGCAATTCAATTTATGAACTCCACTTCTATCCCAGATATAAATTTTATCTTTACTACACCCAAACAAACTCTTAATAGGTTTTGTTTGAAAAGCTACATCAAAACCGTTCTTTTTCAATTCTTTCCCTAATTTATCAGATACTGAGCCCAGATAAGGTACCGTTATCCATGACCTTTCTCCAGTATCAGTTACAGCTATGCTAGCACTAATTCCTAGTCTCCTACTTATTTTATTTAAAATTTTGTCAACAATGATCTTCTCATATCCATTAATTTTTAGCTATCTGTTTAATAGCTATCTGTCTAATCTCTTTTTCAAAGTGATGATTGCTCATAGGTATATTTTTAAAGCTCTATAGATCATACTATTGAAAGCTGTTAGTTTGTGAGATGCAAAGGCAGTCCCAGTGGTGGGGGGGGGGGGGGATGTAATGGGGGTCATGAACCCCCCAAAATCTGACTCTCAAAGAAATCAACTAGAATAAATACAATAATTAATTTACTGACTAGTTTAATATTGTTCTCAATTTTTATAATATTAGTCTAATTAAGCTCATAGTTTATAATAAACCATGTTGAAATCAAATTTTATAAGAAATTGTAGAATTCCTGGACAATTGTTCAGCCTACACTACCAAGATAACTTGAGAGTTGGAGTATTATTAAAATTGTTATTATTAAAATCCATATTTCCATTATTAAAATCCATATTTCCATTATTAAAATCCATTATTATTATTAAATTATATTTAATATAATAATTAATCAATTATTATTAATTTATTATATTTAATTATTATTTTGAATTATTTAATCCATTATTAAAATCCTTATTTTATTGAAATCCATTCCAAACAGACCAATCCGATAGCCTTCTATTCAACTGCCTAAGACTCAGTTTTTCCAGGAAATCAAGTTTATCATCATAGTGACTTGAATGGTGTTGCAATGTTGCAATACACTTTTATGAAGTTGTGAATACTTTTTCTGGATCTACTCACTCAAGTTTCAAATTCACTTTTTCAACATAATTTATTCTCCAACTAATTTTGCTAGTTTCTTGTTTTGAACAAAATAATTTTGAACTTTTAAATTAATTTCTATTTTTTCGTCTCATCCCAAACAATTAATTACCGTATACTTAATTGGACTAGCTGTTCTAGTCCTCGTTCCAGTCTAGGGTCCAATGAAGATAACTTTTATCAATAACTCAATTGTTTGATTGACAGCTCTCCATCTCGATTCTTCCAATCTTATTTATTTTTTTTTAAATTTATTTATACCTTATTACAATACACAATTTAATAAGATATAAAACATAATCAGTTACACAGTAGAAATACAATACGGTATAGAAAATGATTAGGAACTACTTCCCCAAAAGGGCAAGCTGGAGCTTGAGGAAGGAGCACGCCATTTGGGCGAGCTACAGAAAAATATAAAAAATGTAATAACTATATCCTTTAATTAGGATTATTAAAGAGATTTCACTCAATCAATCAACGTTAGCTTTAGAGAATGAATCAAAATATATGAAATAACCAATTTAGAGTTTAAAATCTTTTCTTCTTCTTCAGTAGTCAAACCTGGGGTTGGTTTGCAGCAGCTCGCCATTCCATCCTATTCACAACCTTTCTCTTAAGGTCCACAAGATGCACGTCATCCCATGTCTTTCACGATCTGGGGCAAGTCAGGTTTTCCACGTGGATTTCTTCCCTCTATTATGTCTTTCACGATGTGGTCTCGGAGTAATATGTGCCCAATCAGTCTGTCTCTTTTGTTTGAATGCGTCTCCATAAGCGTCTCTTTTCTCCCGCTCTTCTAAAAACCTCCTCATTGTTCATTCTACCCATCCAGCTGATTTTCAAAATTCTTCAGTAACATCAAGTTTCAAATACTCGTTCAGTTTTCACATACATAACGTACATGTTGGGCGTGTTTTGTGTAATTTTTCAAAATTCTTCATTACCGCGAGTCTAGTTTCAAACCCTATTTATAAAATCAAAAGTTTCAACTTTTCATTCATTTTTCATGCGTTCTCGTAGGTCCTGTTTGTAACGGTGACCGATTAGATTGGCCAGCAAAAAGGACACTGTTCTCTGCTGTAAAATCACTTCCCGGTGGTTCGGAACTCACCTAAAACTGTAGGTCCAACTCATCAATCACCATCATCCAACTCATTACCCACGCACAGGTCTCAGACCTATGTGGGCTTCATCCTCAAAAGATAGTTCTCGAGAAACACTGAAAAAAGTAGTTTAGTTTCAAAAAACGCCAATCATGGGCGTGTTTTTTATAAACTTTTGAAACCTTTTCTTAGAACACACATCCAGGACATCACATAAACATGTATACAAAGTTTAATTCATTTGAAATATCTTTGTTATCCAATTAAAGAAACATACCATGGTTCATAACACTCGGAAGGTAGTCGAACTTCAACTCAGATTCAATATCCTATAAAATAATAATTGACAAAAAACATTCTCCTTAAGGCAATCACCTATTGATCACCAACCCCCAAAAAATGTCGATATGGGCTTATTTCATTTTGTAGATATGGAATTTATTTTTAATCTTTAGGTAAATAGAATAATGTTCAACATCAATAATTCAAAGCTAGTCCTAGCCAACTTGAGCAAGGACAGTCACAGAGGGGGGATAAAATTGTTTTTTTGCAGATGAGGCTGAGGAAGGGTGTCCGGGTCCGATCCCTACCACCATTGGCGATGACTCAAGCACTAGATAGAAATCACTTTGATTAATAAAGTGGGTTAAAATAGAAGAGTTTAATGCCTAGAAACGCTCAAAATATGGTTTTAGAGAGCTTATTTTCTATTTTGAGAGAGGACAGCTTTGAGACATAGCCGTAAAGGTAGACTATAGAGTTTGTCTGTCACAATTTAGGGGAAGCTTACCAGAGTCTTTGACGAAAAAAATTATATAAATTATAATTATAATTGACTAATTATGGTATTCGAATTTTTCCATTTTCTTTTGTGAAATACATCCACATGATAATTTACAGCTAAAATATTATTTTTATAAAAGAATTTTAATTCATCAAGTAAAAATTATTTTGGAGTGAATTTCACTGGTGGGTTTTGGAATGAAGTAAAAGATAGTATCTGAGGTAGACATCATCATCCATCATCATAAGAGCCCCCCCCCCCCCCCCCCCCCCGTAAGGGAGGTTTGCCTACGGAGATTTACCTTGCAAAATAATGTCTGGCCACGCTTATGAGTGTTGTGGAAGGGGTGTGATGAGGGGAAATCTCGCAAAAAAGGCCAGAAAAACTCATCTATGACCCCCCCCCCCCACAATTTTGACCTGGGACCGCCCTTGACAGTAGATCAATCATTCAACAGACTACAAAAAATAGAAGCTTAGAAGTTCAATAGGTAGGTAGTGTATTTTCAAGAACCTTTCCCAGGGAGAACTTGCGGTTTGTTTCCCAATGTTGTAGTGTGCTTTGCAACTTAGAAGTGAAAGTTTGTGAAAAGGGTCTGAAGTAAGAAGTAGGATATTACAAAATTGTAATACAATTATATTATGTATTAATTGTAATACAAAATTGCAATTGTATACAAAAGGATATTACAAAAGTGCAATAATATTTCGAGGTTTTGTTCAAAGAAAGCTGAAGGTTGAGGTCGCATTTGAATAAATTCCATATATTGGAGGCCACAATAAAAATCTATCAAAACCATTTGTGGAGATTGATGTGACTTTTTATATGCAAGCATTTATGTGCCCCTAAAAGCCTTGAAATATTGGAATAATATTATTTCGGTTGTGGTTCACCCTATCATCGTATTGTGTTTAGGATGCAGTCATAGTCACGATAAGCTGCTATTAATAGCATTCACTAAATCCAGTGACACGGAAATTCGGGGCTCGGGACTGCCGTATCAGCTAACATCAGGGTCAGAGTCAGAACGTTAACTTATAGTATAAATATCATTGCATAGGGTCGACCTTCGATTACTGTAGCAAGGCTTTTCTATGGCCATATCTTGTTGTTTCTCAATAGCAGTCTATAACTGGAATATATTATTTGAAGCCTGGAGTCGAGAAGATTGACATTTAGCGAAGGGTTCGTGAATATAAGAAATATGTAAGCCTAGGTATTCGTACCTACAGGAGAAATAACACATCTTTCAACGATAGACTATTCCATTAATGAATGACTTCATATACTAATCAGAAAAGTTAAAAATTACAATTATGAAAATTATATGAAAAGGTTAACACACTTTTTTCTTGACCATCTAATATTTTGATGAAATTGTGTTTTGTGAATGATGAGACTAAGAAAAATACAAAGCATTAAATTTTACAATTTATAAAAATTAAAAATTACAATTTCTGAAAAGGTTAACACACTTTTTTCTTGAATAAATGAACTCAAAGCGACGCTTAATTTGTGAATGCTACCTTGGATAGTGCAAAATATGTCAAAATTTTATAAAATGATATTATTTTTAGTACCTCTTTCTACGATAGTCTATTTCATTAATGATTGACTTCATATACAAATCAGAAAAATTAAAAATTACAATTTATGAAAAGGTTAACACACTTTTTACTTGACCATCTCATATTTTGATGAAATTGTGATATAGTGAATGATGAGACTAAGAAAAATACATACGGTAGTATTAAATTTTACAATTTCTAAAAATTAAAAAATTACTAAATTAAAAGTTACAATTTATGAAAAGGTTAACACACTTTTTTCTTGAATAAATAAACTCAAAGCGACGCTTAATTTTTGAATGGTACCTTGGATAGTGCAAAATATGTCAAAATTTTATATATGGTATTATTTTTAACACCTCTTTCTACGATAGTCTATTTCATTAATGATTTATTTATTTATATATATATATATTTTTTTTTTTTTGAGGATGAAGCCCACATAGGTCTGAGACCTGTGCGTGGGTAATGAGTTGGATGATGGTGATTGATGAGTTGGACCTACAGTTTTAGGTGGGTTCCGAACCACCGGGAAGTGATTTTACAGCAGAGAACAGTGTCTTTTTTGCCGGCCACTCTAATCGGTCACCGTTACAAACAGGACCTACGAGAACGCAGCTTATCTCTCTGATTGAACAGATACCTACTACGGCTCGCGGCTATCACTTCCCTTTGATTTGCGAATGGTACCTTGCTTAGTGCAAAATATGCCAAAATGTTATAAAATGATATTATTTTTAGCACCTCTTTGTTCATTAATGATTGACTTCATATACAAATCAGAAAAATTAAAAATTACAATTTCTGAAAAGGTTAACACACTTTTTTCTTGACCATCTCATATTTTGATGAAATTGTGTTATAGTGAATGATGAGACCAAGAAAAATACATAGTATTAAATTTTACAATTTCTAAAAATTAAAAATTACAATTTATGAAAAGGTTAACACACTTTTTTCTTGAATAAATGAACTCAAAGCGATGCTTAATTTGTGAATGGTACCTTGGATAGTGCAAAATATGTCAAAATTTTATAAAATGGTATTATTTTTAGCACCTCTTTCTACGATAGTCTATTTCATTAATGATTTGACTTCATATACAAATCAGAAAAATTAAAAATTACAATTTATGAAAATGTTAACACACTTTTTTCTTGACCATCTCAAATTTTGATGAAATTGTGTTCACTGGTAGTGAATGATGAGACTAAGAAAAATACATACGGTAGTATTAAATTTTACAATTTCTAAAAATTACAAAATTACTAAATTAAAAGTTACAATTAATGAAAAGGTTAACACACTTTTTTCTTGACCATCTCAGATTTTGATAAAATTGTGTTCACTAATAGTGAATGATGAGACTAAGAAAAATACATAGTATTAGATTTTTTTTTAAAACTGTTTTTGAGTATTGAATTACAGCCTCTAAACATTTCAAATAATCGTATTCTTTATTGGCAATCAGGCTTTTTAAAAACCGATCTAGAATCTGGAGTAATTAAGCTAGAGGGTTGTAAGTTATATCATTTTGCAGCATTCTTCTTGACCTTTTCAGTGGCGTGCAACACGATATGAGTTGTAATGAAAAACCTTTATCAAAAACCAAAAATATATTTCAATTTTCTCAGGAAGTTAATCTTTTAAAAACTTTTAATTTATTTTCATGTGCACTTTTTTGCTCCTCACATACCACAAAAATCATGAAATGGGATGAGAATGGGTTCACAGTTTAAAATAATAATTTCCAATAGGCCTGGTAAAAGTATGTAGGCCCTGCTGTTAGTCTAGTTGAAAAGTAGTTTTTTTTTTGAGGATGAAGCCCACATAGGTCTGAGACCTGTGCGTGGGTAATGAAGTGGATGATGATGATTGATGAGTTGGACCTACAGTTTTAGGTGGGTTCCGAACCACCGGGAAGTGATTTTACAGAAGAGAACAGTGTCTTTTTTGCTGGCCAATCTAATCGGTCACCGTTACGAACAGGACCTACGAGAATGTTTTTCCAAAACAAATAGTTATTAGTCTAGTTCAGAAGTAGTTTTTCCAAAACAAAATTGTAAGTTATTTCTCAACTGATCCAAGTGTATTCCACGGCGCTGAATCAGAATTTTGAGTTTCTCAAGTCGTGGAAGCGCAGCTTCACCCAAAACACGGAAACACTTGAATTTTGTGGATTTTTTTCAGTTTTTAGTATTCAGATTCAGATGGATTTTTTGATGAAATATCTACACTACAATCATGAAGAGGTCGTATTTGATTCCTTGACCATTGGTTCCAAAGCTTGAACATGTCACAAAAGCGAATTTTGGTTCATTTATGGTAATTGATGTTGTTATGGGTTCTATCACTAAAATAATGCTGGAAACACTTGAAAGTAACACTCAAACTTTATTCACATAATTAATTCACACTAATCACTATATCACACTACAAAATCAAAAACAGTTCAATAAAGTCCAACTAATAATGAATATTTCTCTAACAAGATTAATCACACTGTACAAAACTGATAAATTAGTAACTGTCAGAGTAGGCCAATCAATAATCCATTTATAAGTGTCCAATAATCTGTTTAATGACTTAAGAGATTTTTTTTTCCTGAGGATGAAGCCCACATAGGTCTGAGACCTGTGCATGGGTAATGTATTGGATGATGGTGAATGATGAGTTGGACCTACAGATTTAGGTGGGTTCCGAACCACCAGGAAGTGATTTTTTAGCAGAGATGTCTAATAAACTAAACACTTACTAAGCACATTAACTGACACGGTTGTTAATATACTAAAAACGAATCACAATTGTATAGCACTGCATATACTGCCACAAAAAGAAGAATATCTACTGTCACAGAAAGAATTATCACATACAAACGTGCTGAAATCTGAATAAAAATTGACTCACTGCTGACAAGTGCAGCCTCTTTTATGAGTTTGCTTTTGTTCCAGAGAGTTATTACACCAGATATTTCTATCAAAACAGATGAACTGTCATCTAGGATAAGCTCAAAAATACCAGAAGCCCATTTGACAAATAAGAGTAAGAGATAGATAAACGACAAGTGCTCGTCTGTTATCAATGTAACCAGAAGCCCTGTTGACAAAATGCAACATTTGAATGACATTCTCCTCTTCCTTTGAGTTTCTTAACAATGTAAAGTCCCATTGTAGCAGCAAACAACTATGTGATAGAAAGGCTTTAGTATATGTTGATAAATAAATTTCCAGTCAAACGTTTTTTTATTTACCCTAAAAATATTTAAGTTGAGACTGAGAATTTATTAATTTCGAAATTCTCAAAGTGTTATTAATGTGTACTGAATACTTCCGCAATGGTGGATATTGACAACAGTATTGAAAAGCTTATGAAAATCGATGAATAATATAATTACCTGCAATCATAAAAAGCAAAAATTATCCATTAATAGAACAGTTCAAAATTCGTTCACACCCATTTTCCAGTGAAAATGAGATTTTTGCCCCTAGCTTCAAAGGGGATCATTAAAAAAAATTGAATGGAAGTCTTCAGGGTTTTTATGCTCTACCTGTTGAGAAGAAAAATTTACCAATTATCTCAATATTTGAGATTAATACTATTCATTTATACTGAAGTCTTCCGCAATGGCGGATATTGATAACAGCATAGAATAGGCCTAGCTGATGGAAATCGATGAATCCTGTTTCTGTATATTTGTCAGATTGTTAAATTGTCAGTTACTTCAAATTAACTTGTGAGATACGAGCTGATATGGCAGGGTTTAACATGAGTTGTGCAGAAGGGTCACTATATAGTCTAGTGGTTAAGGCGCCCGACCGGCAATTGGGAGGTCCGCGGTTCGATTTCCGGTAGTGACTGATATTTTTGTACAGTAGCATTCATCGATTTCCATCAGCTATTCAATGCTGTTGTCGATATCCGCCATTGCGGAAGTCTTCCATATAAATTAATAGCACTTTGGGGAATTCAAAATTAATAAATTCTGTTTCTGTATATTTGTCAGTTTGTTAAATTGTCAGTTACTTCAAACTAAATTTTTGTTCGATCTTCTTTCCGGGGAAGGACCCTTGGACCAACCCCCCTCGTTAGGAGGAGTCATATATATCGTCACATAGGACACCTCCTTTTGATACTTTGAGGTATCCGTCTATGGGCCATATATACAAGTCGATTTAATTATTGATACAAGTTTCCGTTTGTAAATTGAAACTACAAAATTCTATTTCAATCAGGCCTGTGTGACAAGATGGGACCTATTTGAGGGGCTTCCCCGGGTCCGAACTCTCCCCCTATTGGCGATGGCTCAAGTCAAGTCGATGGCTTCACTAGATACTCAGTATGTAGCCAGGCCTTGCTCAAGCTCTCAAGAACAAAATAGAATTCGCGTTTAACATTAATGTGCGTTAAAATGGAAGGATTTATGACCAGAAACACTCAATTTGCATTTTTAAAAGGGCTGTTTTCAATTTTTCCCGTGGAAGGACCTCCGGACCCCCCTCCCTTCTAATGAAGTTGAGAATAGTATCTGGGGTTGTATATCTGGTGGTGGGTGGGGCTGTTCTTGCTGACGGACCCCCCTCGAGAAATTTCTGGCTATGCCTGGTTACATGGGTTATTATTGGAATGTGGGGGTTTGTGGCTTTTTTTGTTCTGAAAGCAATACTTCTGTACACTGATTTTTTAATTTGTTGGCTATGGAGTTGAATTGTTCGTTCATGTATGTGAGAGTGATGAATTGGGGGGTCTTTTTCTGTGTGCATTTTTTTTAATTTTGAGGATCAGTCTGTTAGTAAAGTCCGGATCATAGCCATTGACCAGTACTAGTTACTTGATAAATTCAAGTTCGATTTTGTGGACTTTAGCTGTATGATGGGAATGATAAGATAGGTTGTGAATGAGTGAGTGATGTTGTGAGTTGAAGCTGTGTTTCTGGTTGTCCTTTTTTGGAAAAAAATAGTCAAGTCTAGGAAGTGGATTGTGTCCGTATTCTGCAGTGAATTCTATGTTGCTATTAATTTTGTTCAGGTGTGTGTAGCTGTTCACATTGACGTGCATTGCCTTTGTGCGGTAATAATACATTATCTGCATACTTGTGCCAGTAAATTATTTTCTCAGAAAACTTGCTGTTGTTTAGGTGCTGTCGTTTTCTCAAGTATTTTTTACATAGAACTTCTCAAATGTGAAATGGTTTTGTTGGGTGGTGATTTTCAGGAGTCTTACTATTTCATCAATGTGTTCAATAGATAAGTGTTCATTGTCCAGTTTAAATGTGTTTTCTACTATTGTTATTGTTTCAGGGACTGGTAAATTTGTGTAGAGGTTGGTTGATTACATCAAACTAAGCAAAAATGGAGTTGTGTGGAATTTCAGTATTTGCTATTTTATTGATGAGTTCAGAACTGTTTTTGATGAAAGTGCGGGGTTGTTGATGTTAATATGTTGTCTGAGTTTTTTTTCCATGTGGATTGCTAATTTGTGAGCTAGTGCTGATATATGTGGTTTACAATAGGCTGTAATGGCATGTCTGGTTTGTGTACGGCCTACTTAAAACTTCCACTCACTATTGCTTGGCTAGGTCTCCTATTTTTGATCTCCCATCTCACCAGATTAGGGTTGAGGGTCCCCCTTTTTTTATTTTTCACTAAAAACACTTTTTTTAACGATTCCAGACATATTTTTTGACTCTCTTATAAAAAATTGCTTGCTGAAGTCCAAAATTTCTTCTGTCTCTGAGGAGAATCTATCCCCCTGATCCCCCCAAAGTAACGCCACTGTATTTTGCCCTGATCGATGCAGCCCAGCAGTGGTTTCTAAGAGTGTGCCAGAGCCAGGATGCAAAGGAACAGTTTCTATTTCACCTGTTACGACTTGAAACAAACAGTGGAAAAACGTTTGGGCCGGTGGTTAAATCGCGAAGGTGTCCAAGCCAAGGATAAGGTCTGGGGCGGGCCTGAAATCGATGTGACTACGGCAAGGCAACACGCTATACAGTCGCCGCCAAAAGTTAATTCTTTCTCAGGTAGGCTATCGTAACTTTGAAACTCTTCTGGAATTCAGTCTTGTTATTTATTTTTAATAAATTGAAATTTTTTCATAAAACTAACTTATATCAACTACGCACATATGAACCGAAGATCTTGTTTAGGCCTACTCATGAAAATGCTATTGGAGAAGTGAACATTTTTACAAAATAACCATTAACCTTTCACACTATAAATACTCCCATTAATTACTTACACCATTAGGGGTTACATGATTTCTCAAAATATTGTATTAATTTTTATGAATTGCCAATATTCAGCTATAACTTTCTTGTATAAGTGTTATGTGCCAAATGTTTTGAAAACAGAAATAAATTTATTTAAAAATACACTTTTTTGCAGAGTTTAGAATGAAAGTGGAGTAAGTTAAACCCATATTATTGTCAAAAGTGGGTTATTAGGGCCAAAATAAGTATCCTTAGTATTTTATTTATATTTAGAAAATATAGTGGAAGTTCCTAGTTGAAACAACTATAAAAGTTATACATTAACAGTAGTAACCGTTGCCTACATACTTTTGATTTATGGTAACTATGAAAACACGTAGGCCTACTAATAGAATACGGTACATTAGTGTAAGTACATATTGTTATGCAAGAGGCTCTAGATCTTTCCCATCATGTGTTGAGAATGACAATGAAGCAAGTTCATTAATGTAACTCACTTTTACTCTCAACTAAACCTCATAATAACAATAGCTATAAAAAATAGGGTAGTGAGTTAAATTTTATTCTAAAGATGTCAAAAATTTATTTTATTCATTAGTTAATATAAAAATAGAGAGTGCACTCACTCTCACAGATTCATTTATACATTCTACAAAATATTACCAAAAATGTTTCGATTTTTTTTTAACATAGACTATATCTGTGCGTAGGATGATGATGATGATTGAGATCAGCAGTTTCAGGTGGATTCCGAACCACCGGGAAGTGATTTTAAAGCAGATGACATTCTTTTTATGCGAGCGCTCGTGTCTTATCTTACCTGCTAAAGGGAAGCTGTGTCGACCTGGGAGCCGACTTTTTGGAAACTAATTGAAAACTATATCAGAATTTTGTAAAATTTTTGTACCACCAAAATAAAACTGTTTACCATTCACAGTAGAAAGTTATTAATGATTTCAAAGTCGGCTCACAGGGTGACGTCTAAAAACACAAGTATGTCCAAGCAAAAAATGAATTGTGCCATATTTTTGTACCACTAATATTTATTTTCACACCATCTCTAATAATGGCTATGATCAGAATTTGAAGACGGCTCCCAGCTCGTGTCGACCTGTGAGCCGACCATCGCAAAGCATAACAAAAACTCCCTACATCATCGTTTTCAGCGATTTTTGTACCTTTTGGTATCTCTAACAACAAAATTTTTACCCTTCTCATTTCAGGGTAGATGCGATTCAAAGTATAGATACTCTGTATTACAGATTTTGATACGGAATCACATTGTAGACCATAGCATAACAAAAACTACCTACATCATCGTTTTCAGCCATTTTTGTACCTTTTGGTATCTCTAACAACAAAATTTTTACCCTTTTCATTTCAGGGTAGATGCGATTCAAAGTATGGATACTTTGTATCACAGATTTTGATACGGAATCAGATTGTAGACCATAGCTGTATTTTGAGAATTGATAATGCCATTGTCCCCGACTTTTTGTTAAACATCATAGTTGATGAGACAATGACTTTGTACTACTTCCAATTTCCAAGTAATATCAACAAGAACTATACAACAATGCAGGTCTGTTATCAGCTTAATTCTATACAATAATAACCCATAACCTGCTTTTGAATATGTTTTCCTTGTGTTTTGAACCATTTAAAGATTTTTTAGCCTTTCCTATTACATGGTGCGGTACAAGAGATTGAAGAATGTTTTCCTCCGTATCAAGGATTTTGGTACGGAACAAATATATACCTTTTGATACGGAGCAAAATAATATGTAGTCTATGCTTGACCTGATATGCCTGCATTTCTAAAATTTATTGATCAGTCCACAGTTTGAAACCTTACATTAAACATCATTAACGATGACGAAAAAATTGTGTTCCACTTCAATTTTTCTTAGAAAACCTGTATAGGGAATCTATAATTTTTATATCACATTAGAACTTTCCATTTAGAAATGACATCTAATCTAATTTAGAATTATGTCATTTTTCTCTTGTAATGTGGAATAACTAATAGTTGAAAAAGTTAATAAACTCGTGCTTTATTGACTGAATATTTCGATAGCTATAGATACATACTTTTAACAGATATAGTTAAGATATCTTTTAAGATATAATTCGGTCCTATTACTGGCATATTCAAATACAGTAATATAATTCTTTATTTTGCATAAGTGATGGACATGGAGATTTCACCCATGTATTGCTATAATTGCCTGATTTCGTACCATTGTTATAAATCATATAATGTGCTTCAATTCACTATAAAATATTTTTCTTAAATACAATGACTTGCTAAACCAAAGATCCAAGGACATTCATAATATTGAACTACATACTTGATAAATTATTATCTAACCGGACACAATCTATAAAAATTAAACAATATAGAATTTAATTTCAACAAGTGGACTAATAAATATATCAGTTCTATGTTTGGTCTATTGAAAAAGGAGCAAGCTTTATCAGTTGTTATTATTATACTTACCCGAGTATTCAATAGTGTAACAATCTAATAAAGCAGTCCTTTATTCAGGCTTTATTCTTAGCTGGAGGTTTGACCATAAAAGGCAAGCGTGTGCTATTATTCTCTTAATATTCTTGTCATATAAAAAAGTGCCCCCCTCAATCGGAAACTTATTTGTTAGAAATTATTTATTTATAAATAATGACCATTCAAAAATACAATTCATGAAATTTGACATAAGTTATGTGACATTAGTTTGACATAATGTCGACCCACACAGTTATATATGCTATGTTTTTCCTACATTATGCCAAAACGCTGTAATGAGCTAGCTTTCAACACATTTTCTAATTAGAAAATTGAGTTGTTTTGCCTGTAACTAAAATAGGAGAATTTTTATTTTATGGAACCCTAAAAAAGGATTCCACTTTATGTTTAAAAAGGTGACTCTGTTAGCCAGGGTCATTCAGCACAACATTTACACAATGAAGAAATAATTAGGAGGAAGAGTTAAAAAAACTGTATTTTAAATAGATTGCTTCATTAAGGTGCATATATTACATTCAAAATATATATTCTATGACGGCAAACATTGTTACAAACAATTTTAAAATACTGCTGGTGGTTGGAAACACCCTAGAGAAATCACGGATTTTCACTAGTTACTGTAAAACTATAACAACAATCTCGTTTGAATAAATATTTTTGTTTTATTGTATAACATTGTATAGTGAAATAACCTCTTTTTAAGAGTTTGAACATATTTTAAGGCTCTTTGAACTTGGAGATGATTTGCCTAAATCTAAATATACCAACAAATTAAGTTATAAAATATACAAAATGTATAGTACAAAACACACCAGAAATATTAATACACATATATATTTTTAATTGCATGAATAGGTATTTTAACGCATATTTCACACCATGTTAGGGAGTTTTCTTCAACACTGACTTGCTAAACCAAAGTACACTCATAATTTTGAACTACAAACTTGATATTATTATCTAACCGGACACAAAACCAGATAATGTAACCATTGATTGCAATATCTTGCAGATCACCTATAGAAAGCAATCACTTATAATAATTATATTACGTATGGATAGTAAAAAACAACCTATTTAATCAGTGTTGTTCCTGTCATATAAAGCTGTGGGTCAATGCTAGTAGTTTCTCTTTCGTGTGTACGCATGAGTGCATTTTATCAAATTGTAATGTGTCTTATTTTATAATAAATTCAATTAAATTCATAAGAACTTTTTTCATTATTTTAGGAAGTACAACGAGCCCATGAAGTATTGGTAACTCTATGTGAAACACTCTGTATAAGTAGAAAAAAGAAGATTTTTAACACAGTTGTTGATGAATATTAGCTATTGGTATTACCTCAATAAAAATTAGACTAGTGTATTACACAATTTGAGGGCATTGAATGGTCGTTCACGTAAAAATATCAATCAATAACTCGTTCGATCTGAATTTAACTAATTATCGACACTTTCATTATTATTGTACCGCTTGATCTAAAGTTCTCACAGCTCTATAGTCATGATAATTATGTTGTACTGAAGCATTACAAAAATCTTAAAACTATTCATTGGTAATTCAATTTTCGATATAACCGAACGATTCTTCTGGTTTTTATAAACATTTTCAATATCAAGAATCATTTTATGGTTTCATAATAGTCACTTATTAAACTCTTTCATAACATCTAGTACAAATTTTCATACTTGGAAAAAGTCTCTTAAGTAGCCTATTAATGGCATAGGAGATCTATTATATAATAAATAAATAAATTATTTTATTTCTTCCCAAAGTGAAATTTCATCACTGAAGATTCCAAATCTATTTTTTGTCTCATTATGGAGGTCATGATAAAGTCCGCATTAAACACACCTAAAAAATAAAACATATCGTTGATGTTATTATCAATGGATCTTCTTAAAAAAAATCGACGAACTTTAAACGAAAAACAAAACAAGAAAAACTTTTAAAAATAGCGTCCACGTGAATAATTATTTATTTATTGATATATTATATTTCAAGTGAAACCTCGATTATCCAGCAATCATTTAACTGTACTTTCTCTTATAAGACAACGTGAAAATGAGAATGCTATGATTTATTAGCACATTTATTACATGTTATACAACAGTTCTGTACTCTAATTGTATCATATTTCTGATGACATGAATGTGTATATTTAAATTGATTTATCCATTTGTGCAATGTCTTATTTTCCCAACTTTTCCCAAACCATTTAAATTTAGAAACTCTATTATATGATGGCATTTTTATGCAGTTCCTATTCAGTTATCCATCACGGCACCGGTCCCAAAGGTGACGGTTAATATTTATTAATTATATAAAACATCAATTAATATGAACAAAATGCATCAAAACATCAACAAATTCGATAAAATTGAAGAATGGATAACTGATTATACCCTTGCACAAAGAAATACGGTTAGAGATGCATATGATGAATTCAAATTATCTAGAAATATGTAAAGTGAAGATAATTACAAAGCTCTAAAGAAAAACTTTACAAAAGAAATTAAAAGGGCCAAATCCTAGAAAACAGCTGAATTTTTAATAATAGTGTCAATTTTAACACAACAGTGTGGGACATAATAAACAAAACTAGGCATATAGCTCATACTAGTGTCCCCAGAATAAAAAGTATTACCAAATAATTGCTAAGAATCTTCGAAAATCTCTGAATACAGGTATTACTAATGTAAACATGTGGAATACTGAAACAATCCAGAATGAATTAAAATTTCAGCCAGTATCCCAAGATGAGTTGTCAAATATCATTGATAGTTTGAATAATAAAAAAACTGTAGGAATGGATGGGCATCCAGTAAAATTCTAAAAGAATGTAAAGATCAATTGTTAGGCCCTTTGATTCATCTGGTCAATCATTAAGGTGCTTTTCCAGAGAATTTGAAAGAGGAAAGATCTTGCCAATCTTCAAAAGTGATGATAGAGAAAGAGTGGAAAACTATAGGCCCATTAGTGTTTTAAATTGAAAGAGTAGTTTTAAATAGGTTACTTTTGCACCTTCAATAAACTAACCAACTAAGAAACTAACATCTATGATGAATAGCACGGCTTCCAGAAAGGGAAATCAACAAAGACAGTCATAGTTTATCTTGTTGAAAAACTAATATATGTAATAGATTCGGGCGATGAAGCTGCTGCAACCTTATTGGTTTCATCAAAGATTGTATTAATCAAAGAACTTTATTTGAAATACTGCAAAATGTAGGCGTAATGTATGCTTCCCGCATCTCCAGCTTTAAAAATAGCGTCCAAAACAGTAAAATAAGAAGCGACTGGTTTTTGAGCTTTTTCCCAAAGGTAATATGGTAATATTTCACACCGCTGTCACACTAGTCACGACAGATAAAAAATTGTTCTTCATTATATTAAACGGAGTTGCGTACACTAAGCTTGCAGAACCAAAAGAACCTTGCAGACATCTGCAAGCAATTTGACCCGCTTCAAGACCAATCTTTTTAGCCGCCTCAACTAAACTGTAATGCTCAGCTACAAATGTTACAGTGTGTTTGATCACATAGGACGTTTCCACCTGCCCAGTATTTTTCCTGTTCGGTATTCTCAATAAGTGGCATTTTGTAAACAACATTTTGGTATATTACGAATAGCAAGCTGAGAAAAATACCGGACATAGTGCAGAAGCTCTCTAATATCAGTATCTAATAGTCTAAAACACAAAAATGTCCACATTATCATTTTAGATAACATTTAAATGGAATCTACTTTTGAATTCTATGTTTAATAGCCTGGAATAAATTTAAATTTTAATGCATTTTCTTCTATTTTAAATGAATTCTTTGTGCAAAGTAAATTTTCATGTGAGGTAATATTTCTGTAACTTTCTCTTTGTCTTCTGATTAAAATTGTTTTTGAATATCTTTTTATAGAACAATAACTTCTTGTAGGACAATAAATTTCACTACAAAATTACAAAACTGATATTAATATAGTTCATAGTTCAATTAAACTTAACAGCCCAGCATGTCAAGACCGTTGATAGTGCGGAGAGCGGCTATCTGCTGGCACAGGACATGGAAAAAGCCTGCTCTATGCATGCACAAGCTAGTGTAGCTTGGACGATTTGAAACGTTCACCCTGAGCGCGGACGGGTTGTGACGGATGGACAAACCCTTGTAATCTGAAATGGTGAACTTAATAAACAGGGAAGCGGACGTTTTAAAAGTGCATCCATCCTGTTATGGACACTTGGTCTGGAATAGGGTGCTTACAGAGTGGAGCAGTAAGCAACAAGCATAGTGACATTCAATTCCATGTCATTAATAAGAAATCTCTCTGCGTTATTCCTCTCTGCTAGTACACGTAGTTTTGAATAAAACAGAAGAGAATGATTTTTTTTGTAGATAACGTCTTGGAGACTCAAGTTAAGGAGTATTAGACACGTCAGATCAACAATTATACACTAGATACCATAATTACTATATCAATTAGTTGAGGTGAGGCTTAATTTTGATGTGAAAGGAACTCTTGTACACTATAAAAAGCTAAACTAAATATTTTTTCAATTGTTTTTTTAATATTTCTATATTTTCAAGACTCTTTGAAAACTGTGGTAGCTTATTGTAGAATTTCCTACCAATATAACTAGGTTTTTGTTTGAATAAGCTACTATTGTAACTCACCAAAACTGATCTTGCATTCATGTACTGATGGCATTTTTTACTATTTAGTTAATTTTGACTGATTTAAGAATTAGACAAGTTGATAAATCAATATCTGATTGATAATCTCCTCTACTTCTTGTATTATAATCGTGTACATCAAGATTTTGGTTAATATCATTCGTTTTTACATATAAAGTAGCTTCATACACATATAAGCAGGGTACAGTTAGGAGACCAAGCCTCTTGAACAACGGTCTACATGAATCTAATCTATTTACTCTTTCTATACACCTAACCGCTTTCTTTTGGATCTTAAACACCCTATCAAGGTTTGATGAATTACCCCATACTAATATAGCATACCTAATATGTGACAGTAAGAGCCTATGGTAAGCTGTAAAAAGTAACTTTTTGTCATTTAATCTAGCGAGCTGTCGCAGGACAAATACCCCAGATGAAATTTTACAACATATTTTCTCAATGTATGGAGCCCAGGTCAATCGTCTATCCAACAAAACTCCTAGAAATGCAATGTTTTCTTCCTGGTCTAGTTGATTATCGTTTACAAACACGTGTGTAGCCCTATCTTCATTTGAATTATATTTGTTTTTGAATTGAAGTTATTGGCATTTTTTACTATTTAATTAATTTCGACTGATTTAAGAATTAGACAAGTTGGTAAATCAATATCTTACCTATATTGGCACGTAGAACGTCAATAATAAGGTGAAGATCGTTTGAGTGTCCTATTATAAAATATGTGTTTGATTCAGCTTCTTGGATAGCTTTCAAAGATTTCCTCTGCTTTTGGACGGTACCTCCTGCATACTCTGTGATTTCACGAAGAAACGATCGCGAAGGAATCACTCCAGGAGTAAAAAAGAAAGTCTTCCCTTTGAATAGTTCAGATCTGTTAGGATTGCTTAGAACTTTCTCAATGTTGCAATCCCATGTCTTCTCAAACTCTTCATCGCTTATTATGTACTGCTTTTCATCTAAAAATGAGCATGAAATATTAGAATTTTACATGATTGAATAGATTTACATGAATAGAATGTGAGCGTTGCGATACCACCAATTTTCCAATACTGGGTATCAGTATCGTATCAATACCTCGGTATTCTATCGAATTTGGGACCGAAGCTCCCACAGACAAAATTAGGACCAAAGCGCCAGTCTCCCATCAGTCAATCTGCAAGATCATAGCTAAACTTCCCTCCAGAACCACTCTCTCACTCTCACTGACTCTTCGATTTGGACAGTTTTGTCTTGACAGTTCTCTCCCGAATCACTCTCTCATTCTCAACCCTCACAATCACACTCTTTCACTTAGTTTCTTTCTCTTTCACGCATACTGACTCTTCCTTTCTCGATTCGGACAGTTGTTTTCTATGCATTGGTGGAAAATAGATTTGATTTTTTGAGCGAAAACTATAAACAGTCTATTCGTCCAATAGCCCAGTCACGGGAGGCAAAAAAACGGACATCGCGGGAAGTAATTAGTACCCCAGCGAATTTTTCGCGCAGTTTATGGGTTCTTAGGTGATCTAAATCCATAAAGTTGACCTACCCCTGGTGTTAGTGAAGTGTGTATAAAACATACTATCAAATAACATTTATAGAATGAAATAAATTACAACTGGAAATATATTGAAGAAAGATGATATAATATTTGTTCATATTGTCACCATCCTTTCAAAATTTCATGGAATTAAATAAAAGCCGCATGGAGTTTTACATTACTGAAAACCTAGAGGTGAATTGTTCGGACTCGCTAGGTTGAATAAGTCTTTTTTGAGAATTATGATGGGGAAAACAAGAAGGCACGAATCCATTCCTCTTTTTAAACAGTTGAGTATTCTACCACTTAGATATCTGTTTGTTTTTAGAGTGTTGCAGATTTTCTTCAATAAAAGTGGCAATACTGGTGCAGTTGTTGATACTAATCGGACATCAGCTCGACATGTTAATAGGATTCTATTGCCAAGAGCGAGATCAACAAAGTTTCAAAAATCCTTCTTGTTCTTAGGCCCTAAATTCTTCAATAGTTTGCCTGACAGTGTAAGGTCCAGCCAGTCGTTTTCCCAGTACAGTAGATTGGTGAGAGAGTGGCTTTTTGGCCTTCTTCCGGATGAGATTGAGGAACTGTTTCTGGTTGTTCATTGACCATGTGAGTACCAGATGTCTCCAATGGTTCTATCTTGGGATTTTTTAGCATTATTTTTTCTATTTTTAGAGTTCGTTTTTCTATCCTTTGTTGAGAGCTCCTAATTTTTTCTCTTCAATTATTTATTATTTTTTTCTATCTTTAAATATTCAGTTCTTTTGTTTCCTCAATTGATTTAATTTTTGGTTTACGTTTCAAATAATAAATTTTGTTTATTTTATAGTATTTAAACTGTAAATATTTTATTGTAATGACACTAGATGTGTTTTTTTCTTTTTTCATTTGTTTGGGTCTGCAGCAACTCCTCCATGCCTACAGGGATGTTTTCCCTTGCATGAGAGTATTTATTCAGAGTGACTAGCAAAGTAAGCTACAAAAATTCCCTGACTTTCCCTCATCTTAAATAAAATTTTCCCTGACCAATATAAGGTATTAGCCGGCAGGCTCGATTCGCTCCCCTTAACCGTCAAGCCAGGGGGTGGTTTAAAATTCATACAAAATCGTGAATCGAACCAGCACTTTTGTTTTGTTGATCATCTATTGGCAGGATACGGGCAAAGTTATTCAATTCACAACTCCATATTTCTTATAGGCTATCTATTTTTTTTAAATTTCACTTTTGACCGTATTTTTGGAATTTTTCAAAATTCTTTCTTAGCATGCATCTTTCAATGGGCATGTGCAGTAGCGTAGCGAAAATCTTTCCATGAGGGGGGTTATCGAAGATTTGGGGGCCCCGGGGGGGGGGGGTTCTCGGGGGTATGGAATACCCCCCATGGGGAGGGGGTCCGGGGGCCCTCACCCGGGAGAATTTTGATAAATAGTCCCTCTACAATCGTATTCCAAGAGATTCTAGACCCATGTCTAGAAAGGCTTAAATCCATTCATTTTAGTCCACATTATGGGGAAAGTTTTGAATTTTCGTGTTGAGAGCTCGATTTGAGGCTTAAAAACAGTAACTTAATACAAGTATTTATTATTAAAATGAAGTTTATAAATTGGGTAAAGTGAAAGCTTAAATTCAATAAATCATTGCTTTTATGAATCGTTTGCCCAAGAGCTTGAACCCACTTTTCGTATATTGTTAGTTCATTAACTAGTTGTGAACAAATTTACTCCTTTTAAAAAGCCAATTCAACAATCTATAGTGGTTTCAAATTATTATTCCAATCAGGGCCACCCAGAGACATTTTAGTGGTCTGGGGCAGAGTTGTGGCTGGAGGCTCCCTTACACTTTCACACTAAACACCAATTTTCAATAATTAAAAATTATTAAATAATTTAATTATTAATGACTCGATTTCCCAACTAGCATTGAATATGTATTCCAGCTATGCCCAGTTGCCTACTATACCCAAAAGAATCTGTGTAACTAATTTGAATTGCTTTTTTAAATTTAAAGATAAAATTCAAGTTTAGGCAAACTGAAAACCATTCCTTGAAAAAGTTGTGGAAGCTCGGGAAAAGGGCAATGAGTGGCACCAGAGAGAGCAATAAACTTTTCTTCTATTTTTGTGTAATCTCTTGAATTCGCATCGAACTAATACTGGAATATGTAAAATGTGTAAAAATTATTATTACTTAGAGAGGAACTTGATTCGACTTGCAAAGAGAGAAGGAATTACTACCACATCCAATTCCAAATTTTAACTTAATTTTAATAGTAATTTTGCATTTACATATAGAGTGACGGAACCCCAAAACATTGGGGATTCTGAGGGTTCTCCACTGGAGAAAAAAATTGTTTTCCAGGTCTTGAAAGTGCAATTCTAAGCTTTTTTGTGGTTGTCAACTCTTCCCTCATATTATTTGTTGATTGATTCATGGCATGACAAATTTCACAATCTCAATACACTCTATGGGGTATCAGATCTGAACAGTGACAGAAATGAGCATTTGAAGCCCGTCTGCAAAAAAGAGGCATTTCTCCTTTCAAACCTACTGTGTCAACTTCATTCAAGTGGTCTGGGGTACCTTCAAACCCATGTTTGGGGGCTCCGAAAGTACTGGGACCCACCAGCATCGTGGGGCCTTTGATGGCCCAAAGCCGAGGCAATTAGGGGACCCTTGTTTATAACGTTGAAATTTGAAATATTCTAGATGCTGTCTACTTGAATCTCTACTTCACATGACTATACTGGCAATAAAAACGCGGCGCCAGGGGCCTCTAGGGTCTGTTAGGCTTCTAGAGGACTAAACTGGAGAAAAAAGGAACCCTGGAGGGCCCTAGTTTGACAATTTGGGGCCCCTTATTTTATTTGTGTTTTGTCACTTGCTTACATTTGTAAAATAATGTGGCCCCTTGACGTTGAGGTCCAAGAAAACTTGTCTTGTTCGCCCCATACCCTCTGGAACCTCAATGAATTTATCATTTCTAGTTAAAGTATTTAGAATATTAAAATTATAGTATTTTTTCTAGCTGTAACAGTTCACGTATGAAAACGTTTTTACCTCCAGTAAACTATATTATCGTATTACTATTGATGCCTCCCTACTCGTTTTTGGGGCCTCTTTTACATGCTCAAGGGGGGTTGTAACCCGGAACCCTCCCTCCCCCTGTCGCTACGACAATGGGCATATGTACCAAATTTCAACTCAATTAGCCATGTGGTTTTCGAGAAACGCTGATGAATGAGACAGTGAATCAGGGGTATTTGGCTTTTATATAGATGAAAAACAAAAAGACCTTAGCGAATAATCAAAACAATTTTATGTTTGTTAGCCTACCTAGCTTATTTGTCTGGTTGTCCATCTAAAAACGCATTTCAAGATCGATATTGGAGCATTCCATGTGAGGGTTTCTATAAATAGTTGAAGGAGCGTAGCGAGTTCTTAGTTTTGACTTGTTTCTCGAGGCTCGCGGCTTTGGAAAGGGAGACTCATTTGGGAAGCTTATCGTAGGGGAAGGTGGTAACGAAAAACAGAAGTTCAAGTTCTTATACACGAAAAACAGAAGTTCAAGCTCTTATACACAGATTTATTTTCCACAAAAAAGACCTACCATACTCATGTACAAGTCAAAACTAGCTACGCTCGTTCAATTTCTACGACGCTTTCCCGATATTTTTTCATATTCCCTGACTTTTTCCTGACTTTTCCAGAATTTAAAAATTCCCTGACTTTTCCCGGTTTTCCCGGTCGCTAGTCACCCTGTTATTGTCAACAGCATGCATCTAATATGTTATTAGTGATTCTATATTGTTTTGGCACTTGATTAACATTAGTGATATGTTGATATGTTAATTAGTATTAGTACTCTTGAATTAAGTGTCATTGATCATTTTTTGTAAGCATTGTTTTTGACAATAAAAGAATTTATTATTATTATTACTCTGGTACGCGTGTGTGAGAGAATGACTAAGTGAGAAACAGAGTCAATTAAGGGAAGGAGAGAGTTTCTGCTAGAGTGTAACCTGCTTGACCCTTGACGCTCATCTTTGTGGGAGCTTCTGTGACAAGGCACTTTTGGTCCGAACCTTTACAAATACCGTTGGCTGATGGCGGTCATGACCCTCACTCTCTCACTCTCTTAAAAACCGACTTTACCTATGAAAGTATCGGCAGGAGTAAGGTTTAGTTGAAATTTATTTTTATATCAATTGAAATTTATTTTTTTGAAGAGCATAGGACTGAAAACTACGATCGTTTGTCTGTCATTAGAACTTAGAGCAACAAATAAATCATTTATTGTGCAGGCCTAATACCTATATTTTTATGTAATACCTAGATCCCAGCGCTATTGAAATGGAGGATGTCTTTTGACGATACACAAAAAGGAATCAGACATCAGACTTTGTTCTACTACTCGCAGTCTAATTTATTTCTGTTTCACAAAAAGTCGCTTGAGATTTAATTGAAAGAATTTGGTGGAAATAGAAGATTGCCAAGCATACTTATTTATGAGATACTATTCCCTCATTTAAAAGACTGAAATTCTGAAATCATAATATTAATAATGTTATTCATTCTAGATTAAATCAAATTTTGTGAAAGTATAAAGCCCAGATATTCATTCAAGCTTTGTGTGTAACTTATGATGTAATTTCTCCGATACAAGACTCTCAGTATCGCAGCTGCCGATAAGATACCAACGGTATTGAAACGAAAGTACTGAAACATATTGGCATCGATAGTATCGCAACGTCTCTATATAAGCATAGCATTAAAAAATATGGGAATATTCTTTTAGTCGGAGACAGTACTATCAACTATAGGCTACTTGCCAAGATTATTCTTTTAAATCTCAAGATGATGTTTCATCACCTATAACTGAAAACAAATACAGTCAAAGCTCTACCAGCTTCCGAATAACGAGATCATCAATGTGAAGAGTTTTCATGGTGTTCCTTGACATTGAAATCTTGGCTAAACGACCTCCCATTAATGAATGCCTCTCTTAAAACAAATGAGGCTATCATTTGCCGGGAGATTGATTGCGTTATACACAGGTTCAAAGGTTGTTTCCAGATGATTTTAATGAATTCTCTTACAGAAAAATCCAACAATTATTTGGAAATTTTAAATAGTTTTATAAACAGTTTGATCTTAAACAACAGAGCAATATTCAAATGAATCAAAAGTCATGCTCCTTTACATATTTACACTGTAGAATGTGGAAATGGAGTAAGATCTACCTATCTAAAAATAAAACAGAATAGGTGGAACTCAGTATATAGAAGATACAGATTGGTTAAACACGATAAATATAAGGAAGAAAATCAATTCTGTCAACAAAATAAACAGATCAAGTCAATCTGATCTCACTGTATTCTATTAAATTAAAAAATTAAATTCATCAAATGATGGAGGAAACGCAAAAACACCATGCATATAATTCTATCGTGAACACTCTCATGAACCAGGTATTCAAAAATGTTAATAACTTTGTTAGTAATTTAATAAATAATTGCTTTGTAAAAGTTTAATATATCAATTGATTAATGATAAATAGTTATTAAATATTAATTAAAACATCAAACAAGTGAATGCTGGTTTCTTTATAAGCGTAGTGTACTCAAGTCTCAAATAATTCAAGAAGTCAAAGATTATATACCAACAAATATATATTGAAAACCAACAAGTGGACAAGTTAGATACAGTATTTATATTTGATGATTTAGATTTCCCGATCTATTATAGTTTTGCATTAAAAACTAGGAAGTTGTGAGTCCTATTGTAACTTTTTTTACAAGACACTTCCAGCTGATCCACAATATAACAAATTTGATATCAATATGATATAGGCTATACTGAACAGATATTTCTAATCAATATAAATATATTCTAGCTATTTTAAATTAGAGGTAGCATAGCTGAAAGTCTATGCGGAAAAAATGAAGAGTGGAAACGTAATTTTAGAAAATGATTACAAAATTTAGTTAATAATTAAATTTGAATGAAGAGCACCTACCCTATTGCACATGCAATAAGGTTTATAAATACAGTATTATTATTAACAAATTTTGCAAATTAGAAATATTTCCAAATCTGAGGAGTGACTACAAAGAAAATTAAAGACCTTTTTATCTTTATCTATAGTAATGTAAATAGATGCTAAAAACCTATACTCGATTCCAGCAAACGAGAGACGATGTAAATAAACCTGTGCGTGCGAGAGTCTAGCTAGGAGAAGCTAGACCGATTCACAGTAGCCACCGAACAACTTAGTCATAGGTTGTTAAATTCTTGCTGAATTCCTTTATCTGTGTAGGAACAAGATATCGAAAATCTGATTGCAGATTCAGAATCAGCGCGAAAAGTTACAAAAACCTTCCGAAAATGAAAATGATCCGTCACTTATAAAAAATGATTCTTTAATTCAATTGAAGTGATATAAAAGCCTACACACGTTACGAATGTTTCAAAGTTCTTATAGAATCATGCATGAATAATTTTATACAAATATAACTGTAACAATTATTAATAATATGCATTGGCAATGATGAAACATAAAAAAATACTATAAGTGGATTAAACACTCACCAATTCTTATATCTCTCATCTTCTCAAATATTATTATCAGAGCCTCGTGACTATCGGAATTAATTTTGAAACTAAAAGTTTAATTAATCACTTTCACTATTGGATTCAGAACTGTCATTGACATTTATTATAAATCTTTCTGCTACTTCCTCAATGACATTGTCAACGGCCCACATATCTTTTTCAACTGTGTTTTTGACGTGTTCTACGCATTTGGCCCATTCATCAGCTCCAACTTTCAGCAGTGCTTCATTTAAAAGTTCCCGAACTTCCGAAATTTTAAAACTTTTGTTATTTTGAGCTATGAAACCTTTTACTTGAGCCCATATTAGTTCTATCGGATTTAGCTCGCAGTGATACGGGGGTGTACGAAGGACAATTTTATTTTGCGCCTTGGCCATTTCGTCAATAACGTAAGCTTGAAATTTACTTTTGTATTTTTTAACTAACGCTAACAATTGCACTTTTAAATGATCTTCGTTAAAGTTGATGCTCTTTGAAAATAGCCAGTCTTTTATTTTTTGTTTAGGCCAATTTGATGTCGGTGTTGCTTCTACTTTACGGGAATGGTACGGCGCATTATCTACAACAATCACAGAGTACTCTTCAATATTTGGCAATATTTTGGAAAACCATTCCTCATAGGACCTAGCATTCATCTCATGATGATAATCGCCACTTTTATCAGACTCAAAAACCCACGCACAATCATTGACAAACCCATCTTCATTCCCAATATGAGCCACTATGAGTCTTTTTCCTTTTCCAGATGGATTCTTGCAGCCAGTTGATAGTCCCGACAAAAATGCCTCTCTCGCTGATTGCACAGTTGAATCTTTCCAAATTCGATCCCGTGTGTGCCCTGCATTCACCCAAGTCTCATCGGTGTAATAAATTTTACGTCCTTCGTCTCTGTAGCACTTAATAGATTCTAGGTATTCCCTCCTCCACAAAATGATGTCTTCTCTCTCGATTAATAAGCTAGATCGGCTACGTCGCTCATATTTAAAATTTAAAGATTTCAATAATCTAAAAAACGTCGTTCTTTTGAAATTTGGGAGGTTTTCGTCTTCGTTAACAGCAGCCAGGACTTTATCAACACTTGGAAGTTCATTGTTCATGAAAAAACTATGTACTTTACGTCTTATAGCCGCCCTATCAAACTCATCCGTAGTATCAATAATTGTCAACCTGGGTCTCACTTTTTTGGGAGATGAAAGTGTGTTGTTGGCTCGATACTCTTTTATAATTCTATAAACAGAAGCCCTACACACACCAGTTGCTGTCACTGTTTTATTCACCACAGTCTTAATATTATTATTATCTTTGTTCTCAAGCATCTCTTTTCTGTACACATTTAAAATCATAGCCTTCTCTCTTTTGCTAAGAGGGCTTGCCTTCTCGCGTTTCTTCGGAGGGGTTGTAAATGTGCCCTCATCACCGCTCTCAGTAGAAGACATACTTAATCATAAGAATCGAATAAATAAATATACAGATATTTACAAAATTATCCTACAGGTGACACAATACACAATTAATACACAATGTAACACAAAGAATGAGATATAGACAGAACATGAAAAGTATTTTCAGAACCGAAAAGCTGCATAAGAACCCGAACCGCACTCTAAACTCTGAGATTAGAGAAGAGCTACTGAAATAATATTTCACTATCCACAGTACGTGATTCCAGTATGACCTTGATTGAACTGCAACTGTGACAGTGCGCAGTAGCGAACGCATTGTGAACTGGAATCGGCCAGTCAAGTTATCTAAAACGGATGTGAGTCATCGCTTCTATACGCACACAAATGCAAAATGTTTGTTTTGGCCGTCTCTCGACTCCCGGAACCGAGTATAGTGCCAGAAATGTATGCTTATAGCGTAGGCCCTAACTAAAGGATAACCAAGCTTGCAAGAAAGTGCATTCTCAAGATAGTATTTTTTTTCAAATCCAAGTGATTAGTATACGGCTATTCAAAGGGAAGAAGCTGATTCAAACATTCATTTCTTCTGAACTACAAAAGTTAGAAACATACTACTTGACCACGTAAAGAATGTATCTGAAATTGGAGTAGAGCATTTACGTCGCTATTGGTAGGGACAGTTTTCAGCAGTTCGCATCTTTTCTGCATGCATTATCTACAATTCTACATGGTCGCATAGTAATTCCAACAATCATAGGAAAGTTCAGCATTTTCAATTTCAACAGCCTATATAGAAGTTCCAATCACGGCCACCTTTTTTTTTATTGCTGACGATGCGCACATGAGTCCGAGACTTGTGCGTGGGTAATGAGGTGAATGATTACACATAAATGCCTGACGGTGGAGCGGGATTCGAACCCACGACCACTTAAACGACAGCAAGCTGAAGCTGCGACGCCCCAACCAACTGCGCTAAGCGGCCCTCCTAGCGGGCCATTTGTGCTGCTTGTATTAGTAAAATGGCAACGACACTGAAAACCGTTTATTTTGTGTGCTGCTATCAGCAAAATTAGCAATCGCAATACACAATTACAAAGTTTATATAGTTTCATGTGCAGACAATGCTTCAGAACACCCTCTACAGTTGGTTAAGGATTATTGCATTCCTTTCTTGCTTATATGGATTTGTGTGAGCTCAAAATGACAGTACATTGCCATTTTACTATAGTCAAACTACAGAGCCAATGAGATCGTGATTAGAAGTTCTACTTGACCTGATTAAAATTTTCAATTTTCCTCTTTCGAGAAACGTTGGTTATGTTTTTATATTTTGTAGTTTGGAAGAAATAAATTTATTGAGACCTGTTCCTTCTTTTTAAATAGATTTGAATTTCCTGCGATTGGAGTAACAGGTTATAGTAACGGACACTATGTCTGTTATCTAATCAATGCGATTCTCAAATATCAACCATGCCCCTTGCTAACCTTACCTGATGGTTTACTGATTTATTCATTTTGCATTCATTATTGAGTTATGAATGCTAGTGTATGGAATTAAAGAAGACTAACTAGCTAGCTAATGCCACCGATACCAATAGAACCACATGCGACTTCTATTCTAGTTGTAAATGCAATCAAGTAAATATGAACTAGCAACCAAAACTACGGTTACCATATCTAGCTGGGGCATCGTTAGGACACTGTCACTACCCCCTTTGCTAGGAGAAATAACCCCCTCTCCCCTTCAAACGATAGCTCAATTCATCAAGAAAATTAATCTTTTGTGACTAGACCCAAAAAAAGAAACTATACATTCTAAAAAAACACATATTTGATCTATTTCGATGAACTATGAAATGTTCAAAAGCCTCAACTAATTTACTACTGTAAATAGATCTGCTCGTTTTATAAACAAAACCGTAAGTATGTCACTGTATAGAAACAGTTGTATAACGATTGTGTTGCAAGCTCTGTATCATTCGTATGAAAATGGTCTGGTGGTCTAAACCCACTCAAAACATAATGAATAATTATTTTGAATTATGTTGCGAGCTGAGATACAACTTTCAAAACCTGTATTTGACAAGTGCATTTTTCATTTTAAATTAAGGGAGGTTTGGACATGAGAACCTCCCCTGTTTCCAAATTATTTAAAAGTACTTGAGATTCAAATACTGCTCAAAATAGTGGTCCAATATCTCTTATGTTATTTTTATCAATCATCACACAATCGGGGGTTTTCGGAATAATTGGGACGAAATTTGTTCTTGTTGGGACGTCAGGACAAAAATGTCCATATCTAGACAAATTCAAACTCTAAACCACAACCAAGGCTTACGGCTATCCACAACCAATAAGTAAGAAAAACAACAACCAAAAGTGTATTAGTTTACAAAATCTGTATTATCACCAGACTCATAAAATCAAAATACTGTGTAAAGCAATCAATGCAAATCACAAGTAACATATAAATGTGAATAAAACCTCAACAACGAGTTTCGGTTTAAATAGTGAACTAAGCAAAGCAAGGAGTGTGTCAATAAGCAGATGCTTTCTTCACTGATCTGAAAGAGCTATGTCAGTATGGAAACCCTATTGAATGCTGAGTCTCTATGCTTGACATGCTAGCAGTTTAAGCTTGACGCTTGTCTAGCTGCACCGATGAGAGTGAATACTGTCTTGCACATTTCTGGACTACAGTCGATAAGATGCTGTTTACTTCTGATGGTAAGTGCCAAAGCAAACATAAAAAATAAATAACCAGTGAATGGAAAATGGTGCAAAAACATTCTAAAAGCGAAAAATTAGAGGAATGACAAAGAAGGAAAGCCAATTGAAATGTAATAAAAAGAACTAGATATCATCAGACATTGTAGGTTACATGGGAAATGATTCAGTAATGAAAAAGTATGAAAAACGGGAAGTGCGAATAATTAGAGACATAACCTCAAACAAGAAAGGACAACTGAAGTAAAAGAAATACTACCAGAAATCATCAGACCGTGTAGGTTACGTGGGAAACGATTCAGCAAAATTTAAGATGAGGTTTAAAAGGTCTCCAGCTCACATGCAATTGATTTTCTGCAAAAGTTGTAAACCCTGTTGTACCGCAGGTGCAAAAACATTACATACTAGGCAGTTACGTGCAGTGAAGTACCATTTCTAGTATTTGCGTCCGCGATACAACCGTTCTTTTCAACTGTTGCAGAAAGCCGATTGCGTGTTTGGCGCCTAAAAACAACATTAAAGAAGGAACCTCATCCAAGGGGAGAAATTTATTAGGTTCACATCACAATTGCATGTAAGTTACAGGGGAAAGGTAAAGCAAAAATTAAAAAAAGAACAACACTCAAGTTAAACCAAAACAACACCACACTGTTCTACCACTGTAAAGCAGTTGTCATGCTTGGAAGCAATCGCAATGGGGCCCAAGCTCAAACAGAACCAATCCAGCTCTACAGCAACATTACCAAGAAATGTGTTTTGCTTGTGGCTGTCTCGTAACCAATCCAGTTTCAATACAAATTTACAAGTGGATAGGCAACATAATAATTTGAATGTTCTCATCAGTTTGGGAACCAACAAATGTGTAGCTTCTCCGCAGCTTGTGACAACTGCCCCACCAAGTTGTAAGACTTTCTGCAATAATGAATGGCATTTCAGTAAAATGAAAACAAAACACTGTTCAAGTGAGGTGTATAGAATTATCACGAACTCTTCGAAACACTTCACTGTCATAAATTTGTCGAACTTCGCAACAAATTGGAGCTACAGATTTGTTGAACAATAATTGTTGAGAATTATTTTTAAGTTTTGTGCTTAATTGAATAAAATTGAAATTATCACTTTAGAAGTAAATTGATTAATTTGTTCTTCAACACAGAAGTGGCAACTGCACAGGAATACAATAAATATTTTAAAAACCTACAGTTTCAGAATATGTACTTGATGTCTAAAATTCTAGTTTTAGAAAAAGTATTAGAAAATTTGCAGTACTAGACGCTGAGAAAGTTGCAGGCAATGGAAGCATTTGCACAGGCTGCCCACTGCCCAAGTCATATTTATAATAGAGAACTCGGAGGGGCGCACCCAGGACTTTTAGTTTGGGGTGCTTACCCGTCCTATCAGGTAAAATTATGATGCTGAGTGGGTGGGGGATGCTGATTATTCGTACTTTTGCATGTGTGTTTTTTATATAGTGTTTCAAGAGTTCACGTTGATGACGATCTTCTCATGAAGATGAAACATTCACCTGAATGTAGGTCCGGAGATGCTTTGTTTCAGAAATAAAGTGGGCGGAAAATTATAGCTATTCCCGTCATTTATGTAGGTAGTGTGGATTCAATTGAATTAATGTAGAATTATCTAAAACGAGCAACAAGATTTACTACTATAAATGTTTATGATACCCACATCATTCTGAAACTGGTACGTGGGTAATGAATTGAACGAAAAACGCCAGACTGAACGCGAATCGAGATTACCTAATCTTTGCATTAGTGGGATATTTTACAAAAATTCAAAAAATTACCATGAAAACACGTTTTTTAATTGTAGGCCTAGTGGATTAATTAAAGTAGGTGCAAATGAACGAAAAAATCAATTTCTCCTTCAAAACTTGTGAACTCATTTTCGTAAAGAAAGCTCCCAAAGTTTATAAAGTTGAGTTTTATTGAATCAGAGCATAACACTAATTTTGCACGGATGCTTTATACTTGCTATTCTTGTGTGTTTTGATCCAATTTAAATTCTGATTTCATGAACTCTGGGTGCGTTCAATAACCAAAGTTCATACCTTTAAATCTTATAAAAGCCTTCGTTTGGCCCTTTTTGCGTATTTCATAGAATAACTCAATAGTTACTCGGTAGATAATGCTTTATGTGATTTTTCAGCTCATTTCGCATCTGAAGTATTCAAGTGAGAGCTCTAGAAGCCTAAAGTTTTCTGAATGAATACTGATTCATTAATTTCTTATTGATCCACTCTTCCGCTATTTTTATTTCTGTAATGAAGCGTTTTCAAAGGAATAAGCTTTTGAAGTCTGGCAGATTCCTTGTGATTTTTTTCGCAAACACCTGTATACCTTTTTTAGGAAAGTGATAGCCACAAGCCGTGGTAGGTATCTGTCAGATAAGATGAGCTGTAAATTCCAGCGCCCTCTTTGAAAGGGTGGCCGATTGGATCAGCCACCAAAAAAACTTTGTTCTCTGCTATAAAATAGGTCTCAGACCTATCTGTGCTTCGTCATCCGAAAAAACATTACGTTATTACTGTAACGTCAAATGTATTGCAGGTGCAGGAGGTTCTAGATCCTGTATTACATTACATGACTGTCAGATCGACATGAGTGAAACAAATTATTTTTATCATCTGAACCCATTCGCCTAGTCAAATTGAATTCTGTTAGACTACAAACTCCATTTCCACCTATGGTACTCAAAATATATGTCTTAACAGTGTAACGATATTGTTATAAACGCTATCCTATTGAAACAAGTGAGAAATGTACGGTCCAAAGTCCATATTATATAGTCAATTCGCTTGAAAATTATGAACAAGTTGATAAGGAGTTTAGGACCTGAGGCAAAGCCCAGAGCTAACTGGTTATGAATATTATTCTACTTGAAAATGATCAACAATATTTTAAGGACCTCGGGTTCGTGGGGAGGGGAGTGGCTAAAGCCCCCTAGGTGCGCCACGGAGAATTCGTATTTATAATAGAGAAGCGTTGGATCTAAAAGTAATAAAAAAGTATGAAATCAACATTCAACTCATTTTTGGGGTGAAAAGAATTATTTTCAATAAGTGAAAGCAATGTGTTCATATTCCTTACTGAGGTCTCATTACTCCTATGAAGTGATACATTTCAAAATTATTCTCATAGCTTTCTAGCAACAAAATCACCAATTGAACATCTTCAAAACAATGTCGATACTTACGAATTTCAAAGAACTTCATACTTCAATCGGCTCATCTCTTCTCAATTGCATACTTCACAACTTGACTTTCATTTTCAAAAATCAATCCAGTTGAAGTGGAAGAGCTTCAGTTTCGGGAATATGCTCAAAGATAATGCTCCAAAAAGAAGTATGTTAGTTGAACAATAAAGTATTGAAAATCAATGTTCTTTCAAAAATAAGTCATCCATAATTTCGAAAATAACTAGCCTAATATTTTTTTTAATGCTTGTGTGATTCAATAAAAACCTGGATTAAATATTGAGATCCGATTAAATAACTAGAAATACAATGAGATTGTAATATCAATTAAAGATAGATATCATGAAATTAAAGATTGAGATAATATATTTGATTAATAGATTGAACTAATAATTAATAACAATAAATAATATATTATAATTAATAAATGAATTTAATTCACCCAAAAATTAATAATTAAATAGATATTAATAATGCTTGAAAAACATAAAGTACGAAACAACTGGTGATTAATAGCTTAACAGATTGAGATTATTAGCAAATAATAAATTATTGATGAATTAAATTCATCTGTAATAATGAAAAGATAAATTAAGAAATAATAATAAATTATGCTTGAAAGAAAAAATAATACGAAAAACCTGAAACTACTGAAGATTTGATACTTAGGTATTAAATCTACTCGTTGGGATTTATGTCAGAAGACGTCACCTTCTGCTCCTCCACCACGTCACCCACGCCAGAAAAAATGACTCGTGGTTTCAACAAATCGGAAGGAGGATTTGGGTTAGTGACAGGTACGTCAACAGCTATTTCCTTATTCTCTTGGTCAGCGTCAGGCGTACCAAGCGTGTTTGACAATTTCATACGTTTTCTCCGATTATTTAGCGGGGGACTAGATTTGACTCGATCGTACGATTCTTGCATCACATTAATTGGAATTTTCCATGCGCCTGGAACAGAAGAAAATTATTTTTTTTTTTAGTTTTTAATTGAGATTATTCATGAAAATGTTTGAATTCTTTAATTAAAAAAATAATAATCTACACAATCAATTTCTGAAAATTTCTTTCGGTTTCAATTCTGAACGTTTCACCTTTTAATTAAAAGTAATAAATAATGCTCATTGTTAATACCTAGAAGCTTTTCTTCGCAGCCAATTTAAATCAAAGTACAGTACACCTGTCTAATCAATGACAATAATTAAAATCTTCTGTAGTTGACGCACCACGAGAATGGCATCAGATGACAAGTAGTGTGAAGGAGGAGGACTTTAGTGCACATGTGAATGGTTATGAACTAATGGTGTGGAATACTGCAGCCTACTGAAGATGTGGTGAAGTCTTAATTGAACAGTAGTAGGTTTTCATACAATTATTAATAGTTATTTATGTATTAAGAGCGTGAAGCGCGACTTTATCGATCGAGCCAAAACATTTACTGCGCGACGCACAGCGGAGCGCAGTAACTTTGCGAGAGCGATAAAGAAGCTTCAAGCGCGAAATACATACAATATTTTTCCTACAACTGCAGTTCTGGATTCCAACACAATAAAAATTTGAAGTTTGTAACATCACAGACCGTGCGCGGATTTGGTTAGCGTTCGACTTTTTTGAGGTTATGTGAATTTTACGGATTCCATGATCCACCAATGAGAAGACATCAAAATCAAAACAGAAGCGTAAAGAAAACAGCTGGCGAGTGTAATAGTATATTACGTTACAAGTGCGGGAAATGGTGTTTAACATACGAGTATGATAAGTTAACGCACGAGACGAAGTCGAGTGCGGT
The DNA here is from genome assembly GCA_948455865.1 of Conomelus anceps. NCBI lineage: Eukaryota > Metazoa > Arthropoda > Insecta > Hemiptera > Delphacidae > Conomelus > Conomelus anceps. The sequence continues at coordinate 64,256,397 of OX418222.1, forward strand.
ATTATCATACGAGTATGGTAAACATCTTCCCGGACAAGTTACGTACGATATTTTTCGTCATACAAGTCTAAAATAGCAGATAAGTTGAAATAAGAAACTATAAATCATTGTTATACAAACATAACCTCAACACACCAAATCACAGCAACTCAAGGTGGAATATGGGCAATAATGGTTCTAGATCAGCTGATCTAGCTTACGACCAAATGGTTTTTCAGTGAAATGGTAGCCAGTAGCCACCCATTAGCATGCGGTAATAATCATTTGATGATTTTTACCACACAGTGTACGGTAATAATCATCAAATGACATCAGCTGTTTTTTATTTCTGTAAACAGCTGTTTACCACATTGATTCCTTGACTGGTAAACTGTCCATAACCTACAAGTATGATGAAAAGTACTTGTGGCGAATCATCTGCTACTGCTGGTTACCACACATGTGATTAACAACTTTAGTTTGTTTATAGTTACTACCAATATATTCATTCAATTTGTGTAATCAATTCAGTAAAGACATGTTGTTTATCAATCTTATTTTCCGTGTTTTCTATCATTGGAAATATTAGTATCATAGGAAATATTAAATTTCCTATATACTTTACCGCTTGCGGAGCAGTAAAGAGGTATTTTACAATTAGTTTTCAGTACGTAAAGAACTACTTTATGAGCAGCTGTAGGAAAAAGATTTTATATCGTTCTATTTTAATCTTATTGTGATTTTTTGATAGACTAAAATTAATGATTGAAACTAAAAAACATTTTAATATCCAAAGGAGTTATGTTTTACATAACAACATCTTGTCGACTTGTAGCTCACAAGTGTTTCCAATAAGTGCTTCTAATAAGAGCTACTAAGTTTCCAATAAGTGCTTCTAATAACAAACTTCTACTGACAGCTTTGAGGAATGTGAATGATAGAATAACTACTCAGTTGCAAACCGATTGTCGTTGAGGATGGAGTGATGCCGCTCATTGTGCCAGTACCAGCAACTTATCTATCATAGCAGTTGATAGCACTGATTGCAACTGTCACTGTGAGACGACCCCAGCAGTCCGACTAAGAGAGCAAGCACTAAATTGAAGTATGTTGTGTTGATTTAGTTTTTGATTTCCTTGCCAGTCAATGCCAGACTCTTTATTATTTAGATTATTGAAATGTATAGTCCACTAAGAGTATTTTCGTTGATGACAGTTCCTTGTGTTGTAACAACATCATAGTATCAATATCCACCCCATTGCCCATACGTCTTAGACTCATCAGCAAGAAAAAATCATTAATAAATTCTATTTCAATTACTTAAATTCAAATTAATTACTTTGAATTATGTAAATTTAATTTTGTTTTTCATGTTGAGCTCTTTTATTTACTATCTTTCATTCGCAGAAACTGAATAGTGTTTCAAATGTACATCGGAATTATCAAGTTTTACAATACATTTACAATATAAAAAAGGAATAACTCAAAAAAAAAATTATGTTGTCAGTGCGCGTGTGCATTCAATGAAGATGCAAGAATAATAATAATAATATATTGATTTTACACTATTGATTTGCTGAGGCAATAAAAACATATTGAAAATATGTATAGTAATTAGATTCAAGGGTATATCCAATGGTAAATACCTAACCTTGCATTTCATACTGCATTGCACATCAATTTGAGGCTGGATGAACAGTTTCTTTTTTCTTGGCCAATATTCCTTCATGATAATGCATTTTCATCACTGCCATTTTTGACCTATTGCAAAAATTATTGATACTCATATCCCAGGCTCATTAATTATTAAATCGTAAGTATTTATGAGAATTAAACTACAGTACATTTATTGAAAATACATACCCATGAGATGAGGAACAAGAGCGTAGTCTATTCTGAATGGATTGCCCAAATTGAACTGTTGATATTTGTGGCAGTCAGCTTGTTGTAGACATGAATAGTGGCCAAAGAGAATTTCATTCAGCCACTGTACATTTACAACTGACTTCCCCCACTCGCGGGCCTTCTTATATTTCTCACCTTCAGGTCTGCAAACAAAAATAAATATATAAGTAGGAATGAAAGGTGGGAATAGATGTAGTTATTAAATATCAATGAATGTTGTAACATACATGAGTTCCATAAGTAATGAGCCTCCTTTTATTTTGATGCAACCATACTTGGCAGTGCATTCTACTTGCCAGGGACATATGCTATTGAAAGTTTTGCTTCACAACGCAACCGAGTTCAGTTGCCTTGTTCATGAAGCTTCAGGATTTGAATTGAAAGAAAGCCCTGTTTGGTAGTAAGGAACACAACGAAATACAACAGCATGCAAAAATGCAATCAAGTTCTGCTTCTGGTCTTCTGATTGGGAATAATGGGCAAGCATCCTTCCAAAATGTTCGAAATGCTCCAAGAAGCGTTCAAGATTGGTGCCTATCCCTATTTTCTGAAAAAAAGTGAGACAAGGCTGTAAGAGAGGATTGGAAAGAGCTCACCGATGAACCCCGATTTGAACACTTTCATCCACCAAAGCTGTCGTTATGTGCATCTCGTGCAAGGCTTTTTTAAATATTGATTTGCATTTAAGTCTTCAGCAAGTAGCCGAGGCCATGGAGACCTTCTGGAAGTGAGGAGACATCAAATACAGCTGGAAGTATCAAGTCAATGCACCCAGCCACACCAACTTCTCCGACAACGCCTACCTTGTTGGGTCAACGTTCCGGTGGTCCCCCAACTACCCTACAGTCCTCACGTATTGCCTCCTGAAATTGTCTTGTTACTGCACTTGAAATCAGTGCTGAAAAGAAACGCTTTGACTCACCTGTGGACATCAAAGCAGTTGTCAAAACAGCCCTACCAGTTATTCCAGTTATGGAAAAGCCGCCTAAAAATGAGTATTAATGCAAAAAAGTCTATTTTGTAAAATATTAGTTGCATTTACCGATTTGCTAAATAATTTTGCCTTTCTAAACAAAGGCTTATTACTTATGACCAGTTGTTTTTTTAACCCATGTGGGACCCAATTTCAACTAATGACATCTATGTATCTTTATTTTTGTCAATAGAGATTTCTGATTTGTGACCATGTAGTTTGCATGAATAAATTTGGAATGAAATACGATGGCATTTACAGTTATTTTATTATAAAAATGCCGAAAGTTCAATAAGGTTAAATGTTTCAAATGAAGTGTCATTCTTACTACTTACCTGCGGCATATTAAAATATGGTTATGCGAAGTATAGTAGCTGGTAATCTTGGCACCTGTTACATTAATCATTTTCTTCACCCTAATTCTTTCATCTCCTTCAAATCCTGAATAGCTGATGATCAAGTTACGGCAAGGTTTTTCATCACTGTAAATTGCAATTTAACATTAATATCAATGAGATACATTAGAATGCTACCACAGTATGTGCTGTTTTACAAAAAGAAAAAATCAGAGTTCGCAGGCAAGTGTGCAAAAACTAGAAAAATTATCATGATTTTCTTTTCAATTATAAGTGGAGAACATGGACGATAGCAATGAGATAATTGTTATTCTATTTCTCTACAGTATACGTTCATCTTTGAGCATTGATTATATAAAAGTGTCAAGGGAGTAAATTATATGATTGTAGCAAAATACTTGATGAAGTACTTTTTAATCTATAAAAAATAAATAGTAATACTTCACCAAAACAGTTACGATAATAATAATAATAATAATTATTATTATTATTATTATTATTTATAATATATTTATTTGAGAAAGACACTGGAAGCCAATCTCACTGAGAACTAAGAAAGATAATTTACAAATCCCCTACTTGGCTTTTGCAGATGATCTAGCAATTATGATGGATCCTTATGAAATTTTAATAAAACAGATAGAGATTTTAAAAGAATGTGCAGAAAAGGTTGGCTTACAAATATCCTTTGAAAAAACAGTGTTTACAACAAATTTAAAAGTTACCAAATTACAAACCTAATATGGAACAATAAACAGGGTACCGTACTTTAAATATCTAGGAGAAGTTATCGCGGAAAAATATTCACAAGAAAAAATATAAGTTCGTAAAGGCGCAGTAGGATGCAAAGGCGCAAAAGAATATATCTATAATAAAAAATGTTTATCTCTTCATATAAAAGTTAGACATTACAATACAGTGATTAAACCAGCAATTTTATATGCCAGCGAGACCCTGTCCCTGAACAGGAAAATGGAAATGGAAAATCTAAAGAAGGAAGAAAGAAAAATAGTTATGGGAAGTTATACCAGATACAAAACCTCCAAGAGTTGGAACAAAATGGAGTGATGAGAGAAAAGCTGAATTCGCACAAAAAATGAAAAGCTGGTGGGCAAACAAGAAGTCCAAAAAATGAACCATCTTTACTCAGCGTCTTCCACTTTGGGAGTTTTACATCTAATAATAATAATAATAATAATAATAATAATAATAATATATTTATTTGATTTTACACACACACATATATACATATTGTCAGACACATAATATAACTATTGTCACACACATAATATATATATTTCCTGGTCGGGTCAACGTATTATTTTTATATTTGTATTAAGTATATAAACCAAATACCACTCACTCGTTCATCACCGGTTCTCGAAAATCACTTGACCAAAAAAGTTGAAATTTGGTATATGAGAAACTTTTGTATTTAAAAAAGCATACTGTACTAAGAAAATATTTTGAGATTTTTTCAAAAATAAGTCTACGACGTTTTCTTAGCGTTTTCATGTAAAGTGAGGCCAAAAGAGTTTAAATTTTAGTGAAAATATATTCCTCTGCTGGTTTTGTATGAATTTGTCCCTCCGGTTAGACGGTTGAAGCGAGGCGAAGCGAGCCTGCCGGCTAGTAATAAAAATGATGGGAGAACTGAAAAATAGACGAAGGAGAACAACTTTGTGATAAGTTATTGGTCATAATTCGATGAAGTGAAAAAAGAGAAAGATGTAAGAAACAATCTAGAAAAAAATACCAATGGAATTGTAACACTTTGATTGCAGCACAATGAATCTTTTTACCTGAAAGGTGTAGGAAAGTGTAGAGCTAGCCACGGTGGCAGAACTTGTTGTTTCAATGTAATATCACTCAACCAATCAGCTGTTATGCATCGCTTACCATCCCGGAGGCCCTAGAATAAAATACAAGATGGTATAATTTCGATCAAATAATAACATCGGTCTGCCCTACTTTTTATTTCGTAAAAGGTAGTATACAGCTAGACTAATATAATGTCTAATACACATCTATTCTATTGGAAATATCTATTTAAAATCTCATCTGATTTGTATTTTTTTTTTTTTAATTTTTTAAATTGGGCGGGCATGGATGGGTGTATGACATTTTCAGATAAAACTATGATCACAATATCAAAAGAATTTGTAACTTTCTAGATAATTTTTTTATACAGTGGTGGAAATTGTTGTTTTCAAATTACTATTATACAGTTCTAAAATTAATCAAACCATTCTGAACGAAAATAATTTCATTTTAGTAAGCTTATTGCTTACATTTGATTTTTTGAATTGCTAGTATTCAGACAGATTCAATACGAGAATGAAATGGAATCATTCTCTTTAGTCGGAGTTAAGAATTGAGTTTTAAGGTTGCGTCTACCATTATTAAAATCATTCAGTTGAAATTTTGTAAATTAAGCAGATTTGCAATAGCCTATTACATTGATTGTATATTACTCAAGATAAATAAATAAATTATTAACAAACAATATACTTACAATTATTGTTGATAATGGCTAATGAATTACATGTAATATTAATTAACACATGATTGAATATATATCAGTAAAAAATAAACTTAGCTTTAACTGACTGAAAATAAATGTTGCATGTCAAACAGATTAGACCATTTAAAATTCAAATCGTGCATTGAAAACATTTTATACATTGCATCTAACAACATGTTTTGAAAGAATCTCTGAAACTTACCTGCTGAACCAAAGGATGCTTCTGTGTTTGGCAAAGGATATGAGTAACCCGCAATGAATATGTAGCTTCATATTCCCCACCATTTTCCAAAATGACTCGCTGCCAAGTCGAAACATCATGGCCACTTCGATCATATTCCACAATAAGAAATACACATCCAAGAAGGCACATATCCGGTGGCACTGAAAATCAATCCAAAAGTTTAAAAACCCGATACATGTCTTTATGATATTGGCATTTATATCAATATCTTGTGTTAAGATATATGTCATAAGATCATGAATCAATTGCCAACGATGAGATCAATGATCTAAAGCCAAAACGTCAATTAATCATCGATCACTAGCCAAACTGATCTGAGATCAGAGAAATTTTGTTGTACCAATGACAATGAAGAGCTGAACACCCGATTTCCGGTAAATTTTTTACTGGAGATTAAATCGGCCAATCTTCGAGAACTGAATCACTGATCTCCAATCGAATGCTGCACTCTAGTGCCACTTATAGTAACGGGTTGTCAAACATATTGCTATAACGCGAGTTTACATTCGAAATAAAACAATTAATTCGATTTTCATATTAATGATTTATATAATGATATAATAATAATTTTCATACTAACTACCCACGCACAGGTCTCAGACCTATGTAGGCTTCATCCTAAAAAAAAAAAAAAAAATGACAACTTACTATTTAATTACATGACTCACATGCATATTATAATATAAAAATCAACTTTTTACAAATAATAATATTCAATGTTGTAGTTCCATATTACTTATTCACTTAATATCTTAACATGGATAATTGTTGAAAATACCTCTCTAGTGAATTTAACTAGTGTGATGGCCATTTCGCATTGTTATAACGCTTCCTCAAGCACGGCTGGAGGCCTACTCTTTTAGGTAGGCTTAAAGTAGCCTACACACGAATATGTAAGAGTTAAATTCACTAGCAAAGTACTTTCAACGATTATTTCCGTTTAAATCAATATTCCTTAAATATTTTTCAAGTTTATTCATTGGCGATTTGTGTTTGGTCACCTGGTCACCTGTTTACTATGTGGTTATCACACTTGCTTTGTATTGGTAGACTACTCTTGCTACTAAAGGGCGAGTCTAGTAACCAGCCAATGACCGTCCTCCAATGCAGAGTTCAGCCTATGAGAGCCTTACTGTCTATAAACAAATAAAATTTGTCCAAGAAGAATATATATTATATTAGGCCAATTTGAAATTCAGTTGTAGTTTATTGAGATTGTAAATGACGTAATCTGTGTCAATAATTAAAGTGGGTTGGACAACATCAGTCTTATTCATTAAATTCAATGACAAGAGTATCGACTTACTTTTTTAACATCAATTTTTCTGGAGATATTTAGAAATTTTCTACTGACAAATGAATTCGTTACTTCGTACAAATATTAAATTATTTTTTAATAATAATCTCTCAATTTGTTCACCAAAAACACAATGATCCTGATTGGAGTTGGTACTCACATTTCAATGTCGGATTGTGACCATAGAAATGGGCTCTCGGCTGTGTAGGACCCGGGGCTGGGGTGGCTGCAGCACTCTTGGCCAATACAGCAGCAACCCTAGCTGCGGTCTGCGTCGAGTAGGGAGATTTTGTAACATGGTGGTCAGCAACATTTCCTCTATTTGCAATTCCATTGGTCACATTCACCAGAGTATTACGCTATGGCCAAAATAAAAACCCATTAATAATGATTGTGCTGTGGAAACGTAAAAATTCCATATATAATAGAATAGATGGAATGACTTCAAATATATAGAACTAGAAAAAGCACTGAACTCAAATACTCTTGGAAGACAAAATAATGCAAACGACGGCCAAACAATGGATTTGATGAACTTGTATATTTTATTTCAGAGGATGAAGCCCACATAGGTCTGAGACCTGTGCGTGGGTAATGAATTGGATGATAGTGATTGATCAGTTGGACCTACAATTTTAGGTGGGTTCCGAACCACCGCGAAGTGATTTTACAGCAGAGAACAGTCTTTTTTGCTGGCCAATCCAATCGGTCATCCTTACAAAAAGCGCTCAGGAGTTTCGTAGCTTATCTCTGATTGAACAGATACCTGCTACGGCACTCAGCTATCACTTGATGTTGAAGAATGATTGAATGTGTTAAACCACGTACACAGGTATTCAGAAAACTAGCAAAAAACCGTAAATAAAAAAAATTGGCCTATTAGCGCTATACAGTGGTTTATTTTTTTCATATCTTGGAAAAATTTCCAAATTGAGGACTTTTTTGGAATAAATGATCTAGAACTTTTTTTCTAATAAACGTTAATGTGTTGAAATGAGCATTATAATATAAATGCATCGAAACCTGAAGATGAATCATTTTTCACAGAGGGGTAAAAATACCTGATTTTTCATGATTGATTTTGAATGAACTAAACCGATTTGGTATTGTTATACATCAATCGACGAAGAATGTTATAATCCTCAATTTCGAATAGAACAATGCTTTTCACGCAGTAGATCGATTTTGAGTTTGAGGCGAAAAACTAATAAGTGACAAATTTTGGGGGTTTTTGGCCCAGAAACTTTCGCAAACTCAGAGGACTTTTCTTGGGATGCCTAGAGTGGATTAAAAAACGTTCCGGCTTTGGAACGCTTTGAATATAATTTTTGTCCAAAAAAGTCTAATTTGCCTGGACAAATCTCTTTGCTCTGATAAAATAGTAGAAAATTCGTTTCATGGAATTGCAAAAACTAATTCATTGAGAATGAATAATAAGACGAAATTGTCACAACCACATTTATTAAAAAATATTGAGAAACTAGTTTCGGTTGTTATACCATTATCAATCTCAAACTGCTGGTAATCCAAAAAACATGAGTTTGATTGGGATTGATAATGGTATGACAACCGAAACAAGCTTCTCAATATTTTTGAAGTTAGTTTCTCAATATTTTTTTAAATGCGGTTGTGACAATTTCGTCTTATTATTCATTATGGATACCTTCCACAATATCACCTCGCCACTACAAAGAAAGTTAATTCATTGAGGGTGAAAGTATAACTGAATCTGTGAATGCTATTCCTGCAGTCATGGGTTTGATTCCCGTTCTTGCCTGGAATTTTTTATCACCATTCACCTCATTTTCCACGCACTCATGTGAGCTTCATAAAAGAGCTATACACATTAAAAGAAAGAGGAATATTTATAATTTATTAAATACTATACGTTAATTAAATATTAAATACGTTTTTAGTATGAATAATTCATGTACTTGAATTACAGGCCTGCTATTCTGCCATATTATTTAGTCATATGCGATAGATATGAAATGGCCCTCGTACAATGAACATTATTACCTGTACAGCAGCTGCAGGTGGCGTAGGAGTCGGTGGAGCTGCAGGCACTGGCGGCTGATGTTGTTGAGCATGATGTTGTGCAGTCATTAAACGCAGCTGCCCAGACGCGCTTCCTTCAAGCTGTGTCAAAATCATGTAGTGCAATTAGATTTAGAATTTGACAATATATCTAAAAATATCGAAGACTATTAAATAGTAAATTATTACTAAATAACACGAAAATGTGATTTGTAAATGATATCTATTGACAAATTCAATAGGTTACAACTGATAAATGTTCAAGAATATACCTGAATATTTAATTAAAATTAATTTACAAGCTTCAATGCTATCGGGACCTAAGAATCAATTAGCCACAGTATGCTATTAATATTGTTGAAATTATTAGTATTGAACTTGATTTATTAGCACCAATTTTGTAAGAACCTATGAATCAGGACTAAATTAGTCACATCATGTTAATATTGTATCTATGCTGGATTCAACTTTGATAAAACTCTTTATTGAGGTATGAGAATCGATTTGAATACTGCAATAACTAAAATGTAATCACATTTTTTTCTTTATTGAGGTATAGATGGCGCACCACGAGAATGGCATCAGCTGACAAGTAGGTGGTGTGCAGGTCTCGAATCATAGACGATTTATATCCATCAATCTCAAAAACATTCGATAAAAAATCTGCCAATCGATAATAACTATCGAAGTTTCACTACTAAACAGTAGACTAATATTACATGAATGCTATATATAACACATTATTCAATAAATTTCCAAATAATTAGAGAAGCTTTCGTTATTTATCTCCAATCGAAACCAGTGCGTGATGTTGAACATTTACAAGGGTTGCACAGAGATTAATGCAACAAAATCGTCTGGTTTCTACAGTGCTGGATAGTGAATAACTGATAAGTTATAGATAAATTTATAATATCAATTGTAAAAGAAAAAATAGAAGGGATGTGAATATTCCACTGCAACGTGTGTGGATTTTTTCAATACAGTGCAATTTTGTATAAGTACAATGCAATTTTTTAAGTATAATTTTCATGAGAACAACATCAATTAAGTTTAAGTAAAATATTATGGTTATATTTTTATGTAATATAGAATACATATTTTCACATGCATATGACTAAATATATCATTTTGATTGGGTCTTTGTAGTTTATTTCACAGTACATACCCCTCTTCCCAGACATGCCTAATTTTACAGTCTACGTTTCCTAGACGCCGAAAACTGAACATTGGGGCCAAACTATACAGTTGTCGTCTGTTGATGCAAGCTAACAACGAAGGTTTGGTGTAGTCGGATCCTGTTTCAGTTTGGATTTAGGAAAGCATAGCTTTATTCCGACAAACAAGGTAATCTAGATGGGGCTTTGTAGCCACGTCGTGTTTCACTCCTCTTGATACGCTTCAAGTCAAGCTTCACAGCCAAACGTGATGGCCGAATCAACTCATCTTCTAATAGAAATAAACGTCTAGATGCTATCTTCTGTCAAAGAAAATTTAGCGCAGTAGAATAAGGGATCGAAGGAGGAGAGGAAGGGGTATGAGGAGAAAAATGAAGAGGGAGAAGAAAGAGTACTAGTAGAAGGAGAAGAACAAAAATGAGAAGAAGAAGAGAAACAGGAAAAGAGAAAGAACAAAGAGATGAAAAAGCGGAAAAAGGTGGAGAAAAAGGGGAAGAAGATGATAAAGAAGTAGGAGCAGAAGAAGAGGGACGGATGAGGAAAAGATGAAGAAGAGAAAAAGAAGGAAAAGAACAAAGAGAAGGAGAGAAAAAAGGAGATGACTAATATGTGCTGATTCAACTGAACAGGGTTACTTGCTAGTAATAAATGTGCGTTTTTTGTTAATGATTCCCTATCCGCAAAATTAATAATTGCACAATGAAATAGACTAAATTACAATATACAGAAATGCATTACTTTCTAGTTTTAGACCTCATGAGTTGTGAACAAATATTTGCTCGATAATATAATCAAATACATGATTCGCTCAGTAAATGAAAAAGATGGAACCAATGAACTAATTAACGGATACAGTAGAATTAGAATAAGACTCTTATCTATACGATATATATACTATATATATATACTGTATATATATATATATATGTAGGAGTAGGTACTGCACACGTCCTAAAACCCCTTAAATTTGTACCTCAATAAAATAAACGCATTGTAACTGGAAGAGTAGTTTTCAATAGCTTTTCTTCTTTGTATTGGTGGTGGACATCCATAATGAATAAGACTTTAATGTCAAAAACACATTTATAATGAAAACATGAGATACTAATGTGTTCAACATCGTCTTATTCAAAAGTTTTCAATCATTTCTCTAATAAATTGAACCCCCTTGCCCAAACATGCTGTGATGTTTGTAAACCTTCCTTCTGTGATGTTATAAAATATGATCGAAAAGCATTATAATCATGCTAAGATCATAACATTCAAAAAGTTACGCACATCTAAAACATAAATTCTATTATTGATACGTTTTTAAATACTGTTCTGCCTACCTCAATAGCATCACTTGGAATAGATATAAGAGTTGTACAGCTTACATAATATATTTAGTTGTTTTTTCTAATTACGATTTGGTAAACATAATCTTCTTAAAAGTAACGAGTTTTCCTTGTCCAGACATTCATAATCTCGATTTTCATGTTCATTTTCAGTTTATTAACAGCCTAGTTTTGTTTTCCACATAACACTTACATCCAGATATATCACACCGAATTGATTAGTAACAAATACAAATGGAAGTATACTGCTCAACAAGGAACACTCGTTGCTGTTGAAGAAAGGATTTATTTACTGAATCACGATAAATACTATAATTACCTTATAAATACTAATTCCCTTAACGTTTTTAAGGAGCTCTTGAGTTTTTAACTAAACTAACTGAAATGAGTTATTCGTGGAGAGAGAGGAGGACGCCATATCGCTCATCGATGCCCGGGGACCTAACCTAACTGGTTTGGCTGGCTTTTAATAGTTTTCTCGCATTTATTTTTCATTTACTTGGAAAAAAATTCTGCTATGATACCTTCTCTCCAAGCCCATCTTTCTTTTATATAATTATGTATACTTCACCTCTGTGCATTCACCAAAAACAATAATTTGATTTTCATACTGCTACCGTACTCTTTTGTATTATAACTATTTTTACTATCATATATTGAGTTTTACATAATTTACCTTTTACTCTAGTGTTGCATTTACTTAATATTATTCCTGTTCTGCTTTAAAGTTATTACGTGTGTATCTGATTTTCCAATACTGAGTAGGCCTATATGAATTGAGGATATCAACTTGAGCTACGCTCAGGCCACCAGTTGCCTCTGTCGTCTCTTTATTTATATGTAACAGAGCTAATGTTATATTATATAACTATAAGCGTACTATTTCTTCTGTTAATTATAATAGCAAAAGAATTAATCTGTAATAACTATATGATGTGCAATAATTGTGTTTTATGTAAAAAATGAATGAAATTTGATTTGAATTCCTAGCAATACTACAGACTTCATGTGTAATTTGTGCCCACTCCAATTGCTCTACATTTATTTATAGTAATATCAATATACTATAGTATTATCTATGATACTATAATGCGGTAGTTATAAAAACATGATACTTCCATAATTCATTATTCGGAAGTGCCGGCCTTTTTAAATGTTCTGCCTTACTAATGCGTCTCCCCACCGTACAAACCTTTCAAATATTATAGAAGCTAAAACACGTACAATAATGAGTATTAACAGTAGAATGAATGGAAAATATGAAATCAATAAAATTAAATTGGTTTAAACATTATGTTAATGTGTTTGATTATTACAAATTGAATTTCTATTTCCAGTTCAGTATTAGACAAATGTTAATGAGTCAATATATGAGATTATTGAATAGATGTTAATTAGACAATATTGAGTTGAGTGGGCCAACTATGAAAGGGGTTTCATGCGCAGATTCAAACCTAGCTATGGTACATGCCTTAATATAAAGAACATGCATAAGTCATCATCAAAAACAAATACGAATTAAGGAGTTCCATAAAACGCACTTTGTCATGCACGTTGAAATTAGGGTTTAGAAAAAAAAACCATCAATTTGCAAGTCATGATGTAGGACTGGAACTAATAATTGTGTACTAAAATTGAATCAACTACCATCAAAATCTTATTTGGAAGGTGAAGTCTACTTTCCCACAAGTAGATAACTTGAACTGGAATATAATGTATAAGAGGATAAAATGTATGAATGTATAAACTTATTGGTACCTTCATATTTATAATTTTTATTTATCTTGAGCCACTAAAGTATCAATAGTGACAATCAAAATAAGTTAAATTACCATTCAAAAATAACAAAAAAATGTTTCCAGACCAGCAAATGCTATGCTGCAAATGAGCGATACATATTGACTTAAACAGATGATACCAGGATTTAAAAAACCAGTAAAAGGACTTGAAAAGTATACAGTATTAGTTAAACTCTACCACGGAACCCCAAACAGAATTATAATGCACTTACTAGCATGTGCATTTGAAAAAATTGCACATCAAAATAAACAGAGTGTTTTCAACTAGGGAGGAGTTATTTTAATTTAATCACAAGAAATTTATAAAATGTTATGATTCGGGGGATACACTGTTATAAAGTATTTTTACAATAGTATGCATGAAAAGATTTGAAGACATCCATATTTACAATGAAAAATCACAAAAACGAAAATTGGAATTATGTAGTTCAAAGATGTTGTTTGACACATATCAAAACATGAAACATTTTCTACATCATTGCAGTTACATCGTCATAATTTTACATTACAAATGATGGCAAGCTACAAACCTCGATAAAATTTTTGTAATGAAAAAATTCTGTCTAAAATTCAATAAATGGGTTCCAAATACCGACATTAAATATATACTAATTTGTTATAAACTATAGGTGCATCGGTAAAGACAAAGACCTAGTAAAATCATGTTTATAATGACAATTTTGTTATTTGTTTTTTTAAATTAAAGTTGCTCTGTTCAATTCATGCTTAGTACATGTTGACTGCGTCTGTATCTACATAACGGCCCTTGGTACAATTAGAATTCCATCACACAGCAAACAAATCAATTTTAGTCGGCTACTCTTGATATCTTATTTTAAGAATTTTTTACTTAAATATAACTTCTATTTCTTTATTGAGCAGAACTCTGAAATTTTCAAGTCTTGCTCCAGCTTTTAATAGACATCTTCATTTGAATTGCATAAACAAATTTAAATATGTATTAATTTTTTTATTGCATAGTTTTGAGATTATAAACTGTATTGAAATGTAATCTGCTCAAAAGGGAATATTGAGTTTTCATCAAAGTGGCAATAAATTCTATTCTATTAAAAAAAACATGTAGTAAAGTAGCCTGTACTCTAATATTTCTGTACGGTGCTGTCTAATTTATATTGCAAGACAAATAAGCATGTCTATTTAGCAAAATAACAATGAAAAATCGCAATTTTCTGAAAATTTTCTTCATGGCGTAGACACGGAAGCTCAATGAAAGTTTCTAAATGTTAACTAAACTATCCCCAGAATAATATTTAATAACACAAAAACTTGAACAAATAATTGTCGCATGAAATAGCAGCAACTGGAAATCCCAAAAATATATATCTGGCGTCCAAACTATGAACTGAAACCTCCATTGCCAACAACTGGTTTCTAGAAAGATAAACAAGAATAATTTCACGAAACAAGGTAGACAAATTTAAAACCAAAAATGGAAAATGATTTGATTCAACAGCCATATTGATGTAGCATATTAATCGACAACAATCGTTATCGATATATAAATCGATGTAGTGGAGCTTCTAGGCGAAGTAACATACACATGCATACTGTGCATACTAATCAAGGGCTTGTTGTTAGTACGGAACTATTAAATAAAACGGACAGCGAAAATAGACTACTGAGCTTTTTCAATGCCTTAGTAGGCAAACATGCTATGTTTTTCGGTAACAAACTCATTAAAATGCTTCTACATGATTATAAGAAGCCAGTTTTCAGCTACTGAAATGGTAAAAAATTATTTAAAATCAAAACTGTATGGAAATTCAGGCTGGAAAGCACAAAGAATAAGTTGGAACAATACCTCTTAGAGATTGCAGTGATTCAAAAGAAAATATTTGCAATGTTATCTCACATAATTCTTAGATGTACATTATCATGAAAATACAAAAAAAAGTTCCAAATAGAGTAAATTACATTAATTGGGTTATTTGATTACTAACCAAATACAACGTTCGATTGATTTGCAATAAAGAAATACACCATAAGGACAGTTGACAGAGTCTAATGAAGAATATGAAAAAGCATAAATATCAAGTTATGAACTCAAAGCTGAAATTAGGTGGTAATAAATTTCGAATTCTCATTTTTAATTTCATCAAATGAACTAAAGACTTCCGATAAACGAATAACCTAACCTAGCCTAACTTCCGAGACTAACCTAACCTAACAGTTATAAATTGTTGAGCGAAAATTCAATGAATGCTATTAGCAAATAAATCTTTCCACCACCGGAGTACAATCCCGGGACCTATTTTCCATGGAGAATGCTCTAAACGGCTGAGCTATGGTGGATCTTCTTACTGATAGCATTCATTTGATATTATAGCCTGCTGGCCGATGCATTAGTCGTGGAGCAATCGTTAATATATTGCAAGACAAGATGTATTTATTGAGAATTACTCCACTGTTAATGTATCGGCCAGCAGATATTGCACATTCAAGGATTATTCCACTATTAATGCATCGGCCAGCAGGCTGTAATATTAAATCAATGCTATCAGTAAGAAGATCCGCCATAGCTCAGCCGTTCAGAGCATTCTCCATGGAAGATAGGTCCTGGGATTGTACTCCGGTGGTGGAAAGAATTTTCGCTAATAGCATTCATTGAATTTTCGCTCAACTGTATGTTACTGTTGTCAATATCCGTTTATCGGAAGTCTTCAGTTAATTTGATGGAATTAAAAATAAGAATTCGAAATTTATTACCACCTAATTTGATTTAGCAATTGCTAAATACATAAGGATTAATCCACTTAAAGCTGAAAGATTCAATTGTAATTTTATTATTGTTCAACTTGATACTACAATTAAATAGAAAGCACTATTAAGTGTTTTCAGTATTGACCATTATTTTTATATTTTATTATATTATTTATTAAAATATTGTTTTTAAATGCTTCAACATTTTCAAGTAAGTTTAAGCCCACATAGGTCAGAGCTGAGCATGGGTAATGAGTTGGATGATGGTGATTGATGAGTTGGACCTACAGTTTTAGGTGAGTTCTGAACCACCAGAAAGTGACTACAGCTGAGAAGTCTTTTTTTGCTGTTCAATTCAATCGGTCACTCTTACAAAGAGGGCCCAGGAGTTCGTAGCTTATCTTGTCTGACTGAACAGATACCTGCTGCTATCACTTCCCTAAGACTGTTCAGTACTCAATAGAAAAAAAGATTTCCAATATTTATGTTGAACTAGAATCACATAGGTCCAGTATATTAGAGGCTTGCACTCTAATTATTAATTAGCCAGTATAAGTCAACGAAAGTAAATGTTACAAGAAACCACAGCTGATTCTCTGAAAGGAATGTTATAATTATATTACTGTGTAAAAACTTCATAATCCATGCATTCCATTAAGCTCACTTTTTCAAGTTGATTCTAATTTACTTATTCAACTCATTTAATTGTATTTTTGCATATCTCACCTCGTTACCCAGGCATAAGTCTCAAGATTCATGTAGGCATCATAAAAAAAGAATTACTTCTCTCCAAAATCACATTTTTTCTCTCATTGTTATTTTTTTCTTCATTTTTGTAATAAGACTATTGTTTACTTTGTATTTATTATTTTTTAGAATCATAACGGCGGGTTAAGTGCAAGTGCACCTCAAATTCGCCCTCCAAGGATGAAATGAAGATAGTCTCCCGTTTAATAAAGTTTATTCCAATGATGCCGGTGCAATGTAAAGGCTCAGAGCAGAGCAAGAGGTAATTTATCCACTTATAAACTGAGTGCTTCCAGCCGACTAAAATATTTATTTGTTTTTAATTGTATATCCATGCTTTGGCAAAATCAGAAGTACGGTATTAGGAACAACGCAGATATTAGTTCGAGCTCATTTCGTAGTCGTTGGGACTTGCCTGCGAGTTGATAGCAGCTGTGTGACCGGCTTGGAGTCTGATGCTCAGCATGTTGGCCAGTGCAGTCTTAGTCTTGGCATTAACGACTAAAGCTTGCTGCTGGGGTTGACCTTGAGCTCCCTGCCCGTAAAAAATGTTATGTCTGAGGCGAAACACATCTAATACAGATAAATACTACTGGCAAAGAGATCTCAGAACTCCACTGTCACAGCAAAGCGACACCGTCAACCCAATGGACATCATGGGATGGTTTTACACAGAGCTAAACGACCACATACATCGACGGACACACAGCAGTCATTCATTCACACACCCACTCAACAGCGACAATCATTAGCAAACAGCTGGAAATGCGTATTCTTCACATAAACAAATTTACTAAAGCAACAAAATTTGAAAAATGAAACACTCAACATTTTCTGCCCACACTTGGAAAAGGATACAAATAGAGATACAATTTACAGGCATAATTTTCAAAATAATCTTAACCCACATTATAAAAGGAATTAGGTTCAAATTATTTAAGATGTTACAATATTGTTATTGAATTGCTAAATGAATAATAAGACGAAATTGTCACAACCACATTTATTAAAACTTCGAGAAACTAGTTTCGGTTGTTACACCATTATCAATCTCAATCAGTTTGATTGAGATTGATAATGGTGTAACAACCGAAACTAGTTTCTCAGTTTGATTGAGATTGATAATGGTGTAACAACCGAAACTAGTTTCTCGAAGTTTTAATAAATGTGGTTGTGACAATTTCGTCTTATTATTCATTATGGATACCTTCCACAATATCACCTTCGCCATTACTAAGAGAATTGCTAAATGTAAACAAGCTAATTAATTTCGAAATTCCTTCTATCTAAGGCGTTTAACTGGCAGTTGGAAGATCAGTAGTTCGATTCCCGGCATTGACTGAATATTTTTGTGTTTGGCATTCATCGAATTCCATCAGCTATTTAATGCAGCTGCCGATGTCCGCGCTAGCGGAAGTCTTCTACACAATTTATATCAAAAGAAGGAATTTCAAAATTACCTTATAAATGAATCGTAACTCACAATAGTATCTATAACGTTTTTATGAAATATTGAATGGATTTCTAAATTTAGTTGTAGATTTTCAACACACATAAGGGGGCTGTAACCAACAATAGAGTTTGAGCAAAACTAAGTTACGCTAAATTTAATTCTATCCTGACCACTCTATGCACCAGGTTGTCCTACAGCAACTTGTATTTAGAGAATCAGAGGCAAAGATTGTTCAGGTTAGAATGAGCGTTAGCCTTAGCGTAGTTTCGTTCAAACTTTCTAATATAAAGATCTCTCTAATGCTGCTCTCAAACTTGTTCAACATTACTGCATCTTTTCATCTAACTTGATTGTTTATCATACTTCCCAATGGCACCAATTAAATCGATGCTAATCAAAATGCAGGTTCGTTCTAATTTGTAGCTTTGACGGCGGATAACCTCAATTTTGCAGACAGTTTGTGATTTGCTTTTATATGTATGACAAAACAATCAAGTCGGCCATTATGAGATGAAAAGATACTGTGATGATATACTAGAGTGAAAATGTCTAAATGTATGACATAGCCAGCTTGGATAAAGGAACATACATCCAATTACCAAAAAAACGAGCGTAGCAGTATGCATTAGATCAATTTAAACTAGGCCACATTTGCAAATTGCAAAGCATTATCACAGAAATACTAATTCTATTTTATCTTCTCTATCGTAATTTATTGACACACACTTTATTCCATCATTTGAATCACCATTCTCTCTATATCTCAATCGCTAACTCAAATTGTTCTAACGATTGAGTCACTTATTACCACGATCTTGAAGTCACTTCAAGAAACTCAAATTTTTTTAATATACTTATTGAATGAAATGCATTTTCTTAAAGAGGATTTTTACATATCAAATCTTCTGATTGTTCATAAGTTTGCATGATCAAGAAGCTAGCGATGACTTAATTTAATAATTTACTCCTTTTTTTTAATTTTAATTTTGTCAATCATTGATTAATTTAATTCTAAGTATTCAATTTTAGATGAGAGGCTCTTTTTCATGTATGAATTTAATTTTGTTATCAGTCTTCAATATTCCATCTAAATTTCAATGAATCTTTTCAGCTTTGGCATTGGAATAATGCACTACTCATGTGAGTAACATGAAATTTGGAAGTATCCACATAACATATGAGTTATGAACGAAGACTACACGACTACATTTTCTACAAACATTAATCAGTCCCGTAGCACAGAATAGAATCATTTCGTTCATAAGAGTGAAACAAACTTATTCCCGGAGACACTTATTGCGCTAGAGCATTCTAGTAGAGCAATCTAGAAGCTTGCTACACAAATACTACACTCTCACACATTCGTGTATAACTAGGGTAGCAAGAGTCTAGATATCGCTCTATGACAATGAAAAATGTCTCCGTTTGGAAGGGCCTTCAGAAGAAATACTGTTACTGGTATAAGCCTATCTTCTCTTCTACTCACAACTGAAATTGAGACAGAATATTGTCAAGCCCCATGTTTTCACTATCTTTAGCCCATAAATTTATTTGATCTTATTGGAAATCATCAAATATATCATTTTTGACAGAATGTAAAATCAATAATAAAATATACAAGTTGGAGCATCAAGAGAACGTTGATTTTCTGGATTATCAATGTGCGTAGTATAAGCAATACGTTCTATCAAGTTATAAATGAGAAAAAGTTAAAAGTGAGAAAGTTTCAGACATTCTTGATAATCCAGCATCAGTCATGATTGAACATGAAAAGTTTATCTTTTCCATTAAACTATATTATTTTGCCTAAATTTCCCAGAAAACCAACATCAGAATATGTTAGCTGATCGTGAAGGGGTACATAAATATCAAGCATTGGTAACACTTGTAAAGCAGATCATAGACAACTAGGACGAAGCGCGCATAGTATACTAAGTATAATAAACAGAAACATGATAACGGAAACAATAAATCTTTTAGAATTTCTCTTATTAATATAGCATTAAAATACTTCTGCTGAGATATCTTAATAGAAAAGTATTATCGGATTCATCAATTACACAAACATAATGCAATATACTTTTTTGGACTGATGATGCCCACATGAGTCAAAGACTTGTGTGTGGGTAATGAGTGGATGAACATGATATGGATAGTGAACCAACAGTTTTAGGTGGGTACCACCTAAGGTAGGTGAGTGATAGTACCACCCCCTAAGTGAGTGATAATAGTACTGATGTTACTTTTCGCTGGTCACCCTTACAAGCGCAGTTCCGAGCGCTCGTGACAGCATCACGATCACTCTCACAACACCACCCTCAGAAAGCCGCCAATATCAGAAACTGTCTTCAAATATTAAAACCACCTTCAAATACAGTCAACCATTAGATTATTCCGAGAATCTTTATATATTAATAAAAATTATTTCTTCAATATCAGTACAGTTAATGAATGCTTAAAAGAAGGGTATAGAATGCATGAAATTTTTCACTTCGGGATTTTGTCAAGAGCATCACGAAAAAGTAGCCTATCTCACGATAATGACCAATTATTTCACCCAGTGATAATTTATCACTAGCCATTGAGAGAGGTGACTGATCATGAAGTAAGGGTCCGACTACATGGACTACATTGGTCTGACGACATGGACTACACGGACGATCCGTAATCGTCCATTGGCGCAGATCAAAAATGAATTCTATTCATAACTTGAATCTACTACTACATGATCGTTCAACCGTTAAACATTTTGAAATTTGAAATAAGTATGATAATTAAAATATATTAATGACTAGCCGAGTCAATGAATGTATTTTAGAATGCATTAAGGATGCCAGAATGCTTTACTTCGGGATTTTTTCAAGATAAGTTAGGTGATAAACATACTAAAAGTATGATAACCCTGGAGTTGAGCAAAAGGTGGGAAGGGGGTAGGAAGGTACCATTTTCAGGAGTTTCAATTATATCTCGAAACCTGTGAGGTTTAGAAACTAATATTTCAAATACAAAATAGAGCTGACTAAATTTATTTAAAAATGCGTCTCTTGCATATTTCTCGTATCTACCACGGTTTTCGAGATACAAGCTATCGAAAATCGATAATTTTCTAAAACATCCTCTCTACCACACTTTTTTGTTAGACATTGCTTATAGTGGCCCTCATGGTTGTTTTACGCGAAAAATGACAATACAAAAGCTGTAGAACGTAAGATTGCCTTCAATTTTATGTAACTTATGCTCATTTAACCCTGACCAATCAGAAGTTATAGGAGTACACTCACTTTCTCCAACAATGAGTATGTTGTTAGCATCATGATAATATGCTACAATGCACGGGATGTGGGATGATTTTTTACTTCTAGACATTGTAAGAAGTATTTTTTGGGTAAAAAACTAATCCCCACTTTTGGGGGTTACAGTGGGGGTGGGGGGAGCTTAACATTGTAGAAACGTTGGAGAAATACAGTTTTATTTTTTTATTTTTCCTCAAATCATATTGATATTCCAAATCCATAATGTTGAAATCCAGAATAAAGCCTACCTTTACTATTATAATATAGGCTATGTTATGAGGCAAAAATTATAGGTAGAGAAGATTTCTCTAGCAATAATTATAGATAGAGAAGATTTCTTTAGCATAAATTTCGAAAACTGCTGTAATCTCGACAAATATGTAGAGGACAAATTTCAAAGTAAATTTAACTAGCTCCCATTTTTATTTGTGACAAAGCTAAATTTTTAATTAAATTGATTAGATTCAATTATTTTTAAATTATATTGTTCATTTTAATTTGAATTATTTTTCTTTATTGTACCCTTGCCTTGCAGCGTTGGGTTTTTGAAAGCCTCAGTCCATCCAATTGTTTCTGTACTGACTCATCCTTTTCATTTCACTGCAGTTCTTTTCTCTCTCCTGTCCCACTCTTTCCATATACTGTTCAAATGTCCAGCCTTAGCCTTCCCATAGGTCTCCTTCCTTCAGGCTTCACCTCCAGGAACTGTCTGATTTCCCGGTTCTCATCCGCTCTGCATGCATGTCCCAACCATCTCAACTACCTTGTTTGCATCATCCCCCAAATTGGCTTCACGTGAAAGTTTCGCCTTATCGTATAATTCCTGATACAATCCCTTTTGTTGCCCATTATAGCTCTAAGGAATCGCATCTCCGAAGCTGTGATTCTACTTTCCTGCTTTACAAGAGGGGTCCAACTTTCTGCTCCATATAGGATGGTTGGGGCAAAGACCTGTAAACCAGGTTTTTCATTTTTACTTACCTCTATCTTTCTTATGATTAAATTTTTAATAGAGTAATATATTGAATTGGTCTTCACTCGGTTTAACACTTCCTGGTCCAGTCGCCCAATTCTGTCAAAAACAACACCCAGATATTCACATTCTCCAACCTGCTCCAACACCTCTCCCCCACATTCTACTCTTAAAATCTCTTCCTCTCCCTTACTCATATGCATAACCTTGCTCTTTCCAAAATTCAGCACCATTCATTTATTTTTCAACGTTCCTTCCATTCTTCTATTGCTGTCTGCAGTTTGTCTTTTGTTTCCTGTGTTAGGATCACATCATCTGCATACAGCAATGACTGTGCCATGATTGGTCTCATCCTCCAGTAACCAACTATTGCCCTCTGTGTTCTTCTTTTATATATTTTATCTATTTCGTCCATGTAAACTATGAAGAGCAAGGGGCTCAGGTTGTCACCTTGCTTGATGCCTTTCTGCATTGCAAAACTCATCTGACCGCTCTCCATTGAGCCTTACTGTTCATTTTGGGTCATGATACGCCCCTTTTATTGCCTGTATTAGTTTTCCTGGAACTCTCTTTGCTCTCAGTGCACTCCATACTTCCTTTCTTGGTACCGCATCGAATGCAGCTTTCAGGTCCAGAAATGCAAGGAACAGACCACAGCCCCTATCCATTGCCTTTTCCACAATCATCCTCAAGCTGAATATCTGGTTCTGTGTTAGTCGCCCTGGCCTGAATGCAGCCTGTTCCTCCTCAATGATGTGCTCTACCACTTTCCTCAATCTTTGCTTCAGATTCCTTGTGAACAATTTGTATACAATGCCACTCAAACATATAGGTCTATAGTTGCCACACTCACATTCAGTTGGCATCCTATTCAAACTCCACACCAAATTAAAAGGTTTTGTCAATGCTCTTACCAGTGGCTCTCCTCCAAATTTGATATATTCTGGCACAATATCATCTATTCCTGGTGCTTTTCCCAACTTCATTCTATTTATCCCCCCAATCACCTTTTCATACTCTATCGCTCCACATACCTGTTCCTTCAATCTCCTCCTGCTGGACCTCCATCTCCTGCTCTTCATTGCCATCCATCTCTCCCATGCTGAACTTCTCTCCATAATACTTGCTCCATACTCTTAGGACCTCTCTTTGATTTCACACAATTTCACCTGCCTCATTTTTCTCACTCTTCACTGGCTTCACTCTCCTTTCCCTAAGACCTCTTACCATTCTCTAGAATCTCCTCTTATTGTTCTGAAACCCATCCTCTATATCATGACCAAAACCATGACTTCATCTTTGCTTCCCTCACTACGTGCTTCACCAAATTTCTTAGCTGTACATATTCAATTCTATCTTCTTCTCTTTTACTGTTTATGTACAACTTCCAAGTCATTTTCTTTTCCTTCACTGCTTCCTTTACCTGATCACCATCTAGTTCTTTTAAGCTGCACTCTTCTTCAACAGGTCTCCTCCCTCAGCAGTCCTTAGTATTTTTTCTTTCATTTCTTTCCAGGGTGCATTTGGGTCTGTGCTGTGTGACAAATTATTCATTTCCTCTGCCAGTTTTCCTTATATTCTTCCCTAGTGTAATGTTCCTGCAGTTTCTCCATGGCTATTCGATTGTCTCTTCTTATGCTCATTTGTCAACAGTCCTAGTCTGAGGTCCAAATGACAAGTCTATGATCTGTGCTCAATTCAGCGCCTCTTATAATCTTAACATCCATTACCCTCCTTCCCATCTCTACGCCATAGAGGAAGTAGTCAATGAAGCTTTTTGCTGGTCTTCCTTTTGCCTCAAAGGTTATCTGGTATATCCTTTTATGTCTGAACCACGTGTTTCTTATCAGCAGGCCATTATCCACACAAAACCCTAACAGCCAGTCACCATTGCTATTTCTTTCCTGTTCTCCTGCAAGAGGTCCCATCACTCCATGTGTGCGCATATAATCCTGTCCCACTCTTACATTGAGGTCTCCTCCAATCAAAATCTGTCTTACTCTACTACATACACCTTTGACTCTCTTGTTCAGTTCAACATAGAATTCGTCCTTGATTCGCACCTCTGAGTCTTCTGTGGGAGCACAGACCTGGATGAATTTTAATTCAATTAAATTTATTTCATTAAGGTATGTTATGGTATTTATATTAATAAAAGATTTCCATTTCAAATATTTATTAATGTTAAAGAAGCTTTATTTAAATTAAATTAATAATTTGAATCAATTTATCTATTTTATTAATGTTATTTTTAAATCAATTTCATCAATTAAAGTGAACTTTGATTTTTAATTTAAAATCAACTAAGTTTTATTTATTCAAGTGAATTTTAATTCAAGTATAGATTTATGATAAATTTAAAACATCAGTTTTTTCTTATAAACAGAATTCAGGACAGATTATGAGGAAATATATTATAAAAAATTATTTCAACACAATTTGCCTTTAAAAATAAAAAATATTTCTCAAGAATATTCCTTGCTCGTGTAATGAAATCGGGCCTTAATTTTAGCGTAATCTTAGCAAAGTTTGGTGTTAATCAAATGATTGCAGTTTCTGCGAAATTCGCATGACTAACTCACAAAGAAAAATAACTAAAAACAATATTATTGTTTAATGAACAATAATTTCAACATTTTTGGTAGTTATATTCTCAGGATGCCAGGAAACAGTTGTTGAGAGTTACAAAAATGAAATTTTCAGTAGTGAATAGCTGAATGTAATGGATCAATACGCAATACGTTTTTCCAGTATGGTACTTATTTGACTAAAACATTTGATAAATCTTTCAAATAATTGCATTATCAACTAAAATCAATAATCATTTAAGAAAATATTTTCAACGTTTTTGGCCATGTCCTGGTATCCTGGAAATGTATTCATTTTAAGTTTAGATAAGGTGGTTCTTTGCATGCTATCACTGTACTGTGAGTACATTATACTTCCTTTATCAAGTGTGAAACAGAAAACCGGCTTAAATCATAAGACAATATTTCTTAACGATATGTCAAGTCTAATTCCATGTATACCCGCATTAGAAAAAATTGAGAATCTATGTTCTATTTAATCTTATATTCCTTCATTATTAAACTAAATGAGCACTTAATCCTAGTTGTGTGATACGTTTATACCTTGACCATTTCTGAAGGAAGGCATGATGAGATTAAGTATGATTGATACTCTAACCTTCACCAGTTAGTATGGGTAAGGTCCACATAAAGCTTTGCATATGAACAGATATGTATTTAAGCAATTATTACTGCCTCAATGATGCCTTAAGAATAGATACTATTCACCATTCTAGAAATATTTCGGACACGAAAGTCTACAAGTGCACAAATGGGAAAGATTTATTTGAAAGTTTAATTTCAAGAAAAGAAATAATTCGGGGAAAATCAGCTACTTTAAAATGTTTAGAAAGAGGAGAAATCATTATCTGAAACCTCGTTAATAATCAATTACTGCAATAGAGTTCAAAGATAATATGGAGGGCAAAATTACCGGAAAGGTATCCTGGACTATATTGGATAAGCCCGGTTCTTGGTCGTCTGGAGGACCAACCGTTGGTGCTTGAGTGACCCCCGGAGTTTGTGATGGTGGAGCAGCGATCTCCTAATTCATGTCAGAAAGCATACATTGAAAATTTTATGTTCATCATTCTTTACAACACTTTACAAGATAATTTATCAAGAAATTACGAAAGGGCGATGTTATAAAAAAGTACATATTCGGTTTCAAGCTACACATCACAAATTCATTGCAAAACCAAATAAACTTGCTAATTCATTAGATACCTCAATCGTTTCTACAAAAATTATATGAAAAACTGATTGATATGAAAACAACACAATTGAAGATTACTCAGATAATAATTCATCATATTCTTTCACATAAGAAAATCACTAAAATGTTAATAATACATGATGAATAAATAAGATAATTTTTGATAAAAGTTTGAATAGATTAAAAGTTGATGAGAATCGTAAGTTTACATGGTTTTATAAGCGAGCATGCATGAATGACATGATTTACAATACAGCCCAATTCATGCTCCCAATGCACAAATTGAATATCAAGGAGAGCCAAATGAAAGTAAACTATTACTCTTGTGTACAGAGTGTTTCGCAAAGAGTTACCATACCAATACTTCGTGGGCTTGTACTCACCGGGATAATGAAGAAAGGGCACATAAACATAGGTCCGGAAATGCTTAGTCAGTGAATTAAGATAGCGGAAGTTAGCAGCTATTCCTATCAATTTGCTCACTCTGAAATTTGTAGTGGCTTCATTGTACTTTTGAATTGGCCTGTTCTATGTAATGTGAGATGAAGAATCTTATAAAAAAGTAAGCAGTTGATAACTACTATATTTTTGAGATATTCATCAAAATAGCAAAAATTACCCAAGAAGCTCGGGTTTTCAAGACTGAAGCGAATTAACAAGGTAAATTGTACAATAATGAAGAAAGTTTTCTTATAAAACTTGTAGAGAATTTAATTCTAAAGAAAGAATTGCTTAATAACCTAATATGCAAAATAAGCTTCAACTTCACTAAATAAGGATTTTAATAAATCAAACTACACAAAAATAGTAAGCTTAAGCAAACTGAGCAAAAATGTGTGTGTTTTGAGACAATAAAAACCGATTTCATGAAATATGGGTGCCTTTTCTGCTATTGGATTCAACACTTCAGAAATAAATTCTTTACAAGGTTCAACAGAAAAATGACTGCTTTGTTCAATTACTCAAATTAATCTACTCCAAACTAAAAATACGCATTTTTGCATACTTTGTTGAACATCTTAAAATTACTGTACTTACCAAGTCCTAACTTGTTTCATTCGGGGATTCAGTTCATTTTACATAAAACCATACCAATTAAAAGTAAAATGAAGGCATTACAAATTTCTGAAATTCTCAAAATTGATAGAGATAGCTGCTAACTTCCGCATTCTTTAATCCTTCAACGAAGTATCTCCGGGGCCATTTTAATATGTCCTTTTTTCCTTTATTTTGGTGAGTACCACAAGCCCACGAAGTCTTAACTCTATGGAAAACCCTGCAAACTCTCTCTCTCTCTCTCTCTCTCTATATATATATATATATATATATATATATATATGCAAATATAAGACTGGGTTTGGCAACTCAAAGTATCTCATTTAATAAATTCCATAATAATAGCAGGATAGCAACGCTTCACACAAACTCATAGAACGACAACTTTTGAGGAGTGGATAGTAATTAAAACTCAAAGCGATGCTCAATACAAGAATGCACATCTCATTTGCATTCAGCTGCGAGATAGAGAAAATTTATCACAAATTACAAGCTGAAGAACAAAAGCGAAATAGAGTATTACCCCTTTCTTGTGTGGTAGAATTGAGCACCATGAAATTTGTTCACAGTTTTTCCCATAAAAACCTACATGTAGTGTTGGATATGAACAAGTTTTGAAAGTTATACAATAATGTAATGGGTTGTTGGGATTATTTGTAAAAAGGGTATTACTAATGTACAACGAGGCAACTCATTACCATATTTTCTTTTGGTTTAGTCAGGCTATAGCCCACTATAGAATAATTAATTTCCCTCAAGATTATTTTTTCATTTGAGATTAATCTGAGCATCTATTCCAAACTATTTTTGTTCTCTCAACCGCAATCATCTCAGGCATTTGTTTATACATTTTAGCTTTAATCATGGAGCTCTATATTGTTATGAAGCTGGAAAACAGATCAAGATTTGCACTTTCCTGATTCCATTCGAATGTTTTTGACAAATTTATGAATGTTTGGTCTTGAAATAGTACTAGGCACACTCGTCTATTACCAAAGCAGAAGTTTTCAATGTCCTTAAACTTTCTGCACGTACCTGATAGCCTATACCGTGGTAGCCTATGAATTCTGTTAATAAAATACATTAATTTCACTTTTATCAATGAAGAGAGACATTTAAAACCTGCAAATCAATAATGTTAACATCAATAATAAACTCGTTTGTATTATTTGAAGCACCTGCCTATTTTCCCCGGTACTAGCATGAGTCTTCCTCTAATCAACTAGAACTTACGATAATTGAGTTTTGATTTTATGTAAATTCAACCAACCAAGCTCACTGCATGAAGATAGTTGCTTCGAATCGCAGTGCTACAAATTGGGATAATATTACCTGACTTCCGTAAAGCAGTCCTGATGTGACAGTCTGCGTTGGAGGAGGCTGTTGTAGCCGTCCGATTTGAAGTTGCGACTGTTGTTGTTGCTGCTGCTGTTGTTGTTGTTGTTGTTGTTGTTGTTTGAGCTGCTGGAGACGCTGAATCTGGGCATGCTGTTGACGAAGCTTCAACTGAGCAAACTGTTGCTGCTGTTGTGTAGCTGTAAATAAATGAAAACATGTTATTTTATTCAGAAGCAACACAGTGCTCACATAATAGGATGAGAAACAAATGAGTGCAATAACTAAAAACATGGAAAGATTATACAAATAATGTTTAAACCAATCTAATAGAACTGAATATATTTTTGGAACAGATGATGCACAGTCAGAAACTTGAGCGTGGGTAATGAGTGGATGATAGTAATGGATGGAAAACCTAAGTTTTAGGTAGCCTCCGAACCACCCACCAGGTAAGTAATAATAATGCAGACATATTCATGTTATTTTTTGCTGGTCACACTTCCAAGTACAAATAATAATTTTATTAGCGCAGAGATATTTCTAATCACTTTCTAATTTACTCATCATTCTATTCTACTCTATCCTTCAGAAATAACGTCAAGTATTAAACAACAACGACACTGTATTTCAATTACTATCGGGATATCAACTACAGGGTGCTTTTATTAGAGGTAACAGCATAAGGTGGTTAGTATTTAGATTTTTTCAACTTCATTGAATTTTAAAGATAGGTTCGCTTGCAAATGAATTTTAAATGCATGTCCCATTGCATATGTTCATCTATTCCCCTATATGCTTACACAGATATTTAGTGCTAGTAGCTTTCTTTATATTTGGACAGGTGCAGTTGCATTCATGCAGTTACGAGGTTGCATTCGGAGTGGAGCTTTAGAATTAAATTTCCGTTAGGTTTCACTATTCTATTTAAACAGAAAGTGATATGATTAGTTCTATCCATGTTTAAGCTTAATTAGTTCCTATCTAACCAATCTTTTATTTTTAGGATATTCTGTTCAGCAATTGAATGTACCTCGTTCCACGATTCACCTGAGAAAATTATCACTGTGACATCTGCAAAGGATATTATTGTAGAATTGGTTACTTCTAAATTTAAAATGTCATTTATATATAAAATGAAAAGAATCAGAGAAAAAACAGTCCCTTAAGGTAGACCATGGGAGGTTAGTTTGGAGGTGTTTGTATCACCATCGATTGTTAGATATTGAGTTCTATCCTCAAGGCTCTTTATAAGGTTGAGGAAGACTCCTCCAAAGACATATGCCTCAAGTTTCTTGAAAAGGAAATCATAAGGGATTGTGTTGAAAGCTTCCCCAATGTCTAAGAATACAGAGTGTCTTTTACTATAATTGAGATTCTGAGAAACGGTATTTGTGAATTTCATCGTCAGTATTCTTTTTGTTTTGAAAACCGAATTGGTTGCTATTATGACTTCATGTTTGTTTATAAATAATATAGCCTTTTCTCTATTATCTTTCCCATAATTTTCGCTA
The DNA here is from genome assembly GCA_948455865.1 of Conomelus anceps. Classification (NCBI taxonomy): domain Eukaryota; kingdom Metazoa; phylum Arthropoda; class Insecta; order Hemiptera; family Delphacidae; genus Conomelus; species Conomelus anceps. The sequence goes on from OX418222.1 coordinate 64,286,901, forward strand.
GGTCGTTATAAGTCTGATTGGATGGATCACCTTGTTTAAACAGAAGTTTTATTTTAGCACATTTACAATGTTTGTGAAACAAATGTATTCAGTACAAAGCATATTTCAATTGTTATGAGGGGGGTCCCCAAAATGAACCCCCTCCTCGCCCTCCTAATATCTTGACCTAGACCATTTCTTCAAAATAAAACTTCAATTGTCTGCCATTTAATAGGCTTATACTAGGTACTCCCACAAACCACTACTCAACTGCTATTAAATCATCATTGACTCAAAAAAAAAAAAAAAAAAAAAAAAAAAAAAAAAAACGATATTATATGATTGTTTACCTTTCTTAACTTTGATTTACAATATAATGAATCACTTTCATGGTGAAAATAGCTCTGAAATGAAATTTTTCCAATGCCAAAATGTGATATACTATGCAACCCTCAACTTGGGAAGCCCATAACGCGCTTGTAGTTGGTTCTACAAAAAATGCAGGTGTTCATTTTTGTAGGGATTTTATCAGCTTCAAAGTTGATAAGAAAAAAAATCAATTTGATTTACTGTTCCTAATTTATAAACAAAAAATGAAAAATTGTTCCTTTCCAACCCCCTTTGCAAAAACGCGACGCTCAAAACGTTGTAACTTTTTACCAAACTATATGTGGACTGTATAGAACAATTTTGAGTTTAAAAGAAACTTTTAGGTCGAATTGCACCGAACTAATGAATTAAATCATTATAGTAATAGATCTCAAGAAATTAACTTGCTATAAGAGTTCCAAAATGAAAAATAGAATTTGGATTGAAATACGTTATACAAATGTAGATAAGACAGATCATAGAATATAGAACATCACTAAAAATAGGAAACTGATTAAATCGGGAACAGTAACGTTAATAAGCAGGAAAATTAATCACGTCTACACTAGGTTTTATACAGGTAAGTTTTTGAGATTACAGGTAATATATGTTTTTGTGCTATATATGCTTAATTAAGGCATATATTATGTTTTTCAATAAGTTTTCTTTATCGAATATTTGAGTACAGTCTAGTCTGTTTAGAAGGAAGTGAGTTTGATAGTTTTGCTTACTTGAGAGCTGGGAATCTTGCCAAGATACTGTTGGTTGACCAGCGTTAGATTGCATAACAACATCACGTCCTCCAACTATAACAGCCTGCTGGTGAACAGCTGGACTAGAAGCATGAACAGCCCCAGCATTTCCCACCATAACTTGAGGTTGTTGTTGCTGCTGCTGTTGAGGTGGCTGAGGTTGCGCTTGTCTCAATTGTTGCTGTGGGCCCTGCTGTTGCTGTTGTTGTTGTTGCTGCTGTTGTTGTTGTTGTTGTTGTTGCAATAGTACCTACAGCAAAACAAAAATTGATACCATATCTACTCATTTCCTGATTTTTTACATACACATTGGACGAATGAAAAAATCTCTATCATTACTGTAGTTACAGACGTGTAACATGTTTCATTCGATTTTTCAGCTCGGTTTACATGAAACCTGACCACTCTACACATTTCTGAATGAGTGAATTTTTAGGGATAGCTACTAAATTCAGCCATATTCATTTCTGTAATATAGCATTTCCGGAACTATGTTTGTATGAAAATTGTTCTTGACTTTCATGAGACAAATGACTTGGTGCAGTAAGGCAGATTCTTACTGAAACGCTCTATATAAAACATTACACTGTATTCTGTATAAAATAATCAGATAAAGACCGAAACTCCAACATACAAGGCATCATTAATTACCCAAACTTGAGCGATAAAAACTCTTGTAAAGAGAAGAAGGGTTTGTCTTGCTAGATTTCAAAGACAGACTTTTAAAATTGCAGGTGCTAAAAGACACAACTACTTGCTTCTCACCTGTTGCCTCAACTGCGAGTTTTGTGGAATGAATATTTGTTGGTGTTGCTGTCTGTGCTGCACCCACTGCAGCTGTTGTTGAGTGGTGAGACCAGGTGGCAGGTGGCCTCTAATGACTGCCACTTGTGAGTGACGAACACCGACTACCATTCCACCACCAGTCGTGGTTGCACCGCCACCACCACCAGCTCCAGTCACAATTCCACCTCCATTTCCACCAGCCGCTTGAATTTGAGCCTGCTGAGCTTGTCGCTGTTGTTGAGCCTTTCAACATTTATGATTTAGTTAATGCAGCTGTTCAAAAATATTTACCCACTGCTCATAATTCAATAGCTTTGAAACATAAAGCTTGAATCTTCAACTCATTCTTGGCAATTGATTCGCGCATGGAGGCTCTCTATTAATACTGTGCGATGTGAGATGTTCTAAAAAACAACGTTTAAATGTGAAAATTCTCACACCTTAGAGCAAAGAAACTGAGCGCACCGGCCTGCTTTTATGTACAGATTTTCTAGGCCGTATTTATGACCGTAACTTGAAGCATTCTTATCTAAGTACGACTTGGAAAGGATCTATTACATTGAACGTGATTACAAGCTTATCCTAACTCGAAACATAATTTCAGACACAAACAAACATAAATTAAGATAAATAAAATATTAAGATTATGCACAGTTTGTGAATTTACAGTTACTGTTACGAAATTATTAGGCTACTACACCAATATCTTTCATATTAATATTTTCTGTTTTCGAATTTGAAAAAATAATGGGATATTTATGCAATGTAGTGAGCGCTATCTAATATCAGACCAAAGAACTTCACGTTTACTCCATCGTATTCCAGTTAGCTACATTCCAATCTTTATCCCAGGTGAGAAGAAAATTTGTAGTCCTGGATTTCTTGTTCCATGACGAACCTCTTTGTTTTTTAATTATAAGCATTCAAAGTTACAATTTTGGGAAAATTATGTTTACAATAAAACAGGAAGAACATTACTTCAAGATGGTTTCTGAAAGATTATCGCACTCTGATAAATGAGTAAAATGGAATTACCTGCATCTGTCTTTGGAGAACAAGTTGCCGTTGTTTTTGCAAATTTTGTAGAAACAGTGCTCGCTGCTGAGGATCCATCTGCTGCAGTTGAGCATGAGTTTGTGCATCCATATGAATCAGCTGTCGCGGAGGACCTCCAGTAGCCCCTGCAGCGGTTGTACCCTAAAAAGATCAAGGTTGTAATATTGTACATTGAAGTTTTGAATGCAACTGAATGCCATTCTCTAAAAATACTGAAACAAATGAAAACTGAAGTAAATAAAAAATGTGTGAAAAAGAATACCGTACTAAAAACAATTTCAAATCTGAGAGAGAAAAACAGAAGTTAGACAGAAGTCTAACAAAGACAAACAGTAAATCAGAACTCTTCCAAGAAATATTAGTTTATCCAAAGATTGTATTATGACTGCCTTTATGCCACGAGTAAGTAGGGACACGAGCGAAGCGATTGTTTTCAACATCTAACGAGTGGTTTGAAGGCAAAATAAAACATTGCATACACTATTTCATCTACGATTACCAAAAACTTACGTTTATATTAACTTACAAATCACTTGAATAACTCGCCCGAACTTATATAACCTATAATTCTTGCTGTTGTTGATGGACGGTTGAGGGATTGAAATCGAATTCAAACTGATTTTGATCTCAAAATGTTCCAATCAGCTGAAGTGACTATTTGATAATACTCATTATAACACTGATTAAAACAAAAATTTTGGATTTTCATTGCATGAAGTAAGAGCGATTGCATAATAGCTTCATTATGACACTGTTTTGGTTATTACTTCCTAACCTTCAATAACTACTTTATAACGTAGTTGTAGATCAAAATTACAAAACGACATAACTATCATAAGTTGGAAATTGCGAAACACATGAGTTAGAATGAAGTTTCTGAACAGAGTATAAGAATGCTAAATCAATATGAATAATAATTTAAACTACTCAATGAGCCTTGAACAGTGAATTTCAATGAAGATTAAGAAGTAGAGCTTGATTAAACATCATCAATATAGGATGTAGATAATTAGTGTAGTTTGTCAACATGTAAATAATAGTAGGTCAGAAATTGATAACAGTATTTGGTCTGTATGTACGTAGCAATAGGTTCGAAGTTTTTCTAGAATATTATACTCTGAATTCAACAGATTTTCAATGTTGTCTACTCCAATCCAAATAATAAGCTAGGCATTTATGATAACTAAATTCTACTTCTTAAGTGGAACCCTAATAGCAGGTGGAATCTATATAAAGAGTAGGCGTGCGCGCGCGCGTGCGTATAATTATGTATGTGAACACTAACTTATTTTTCCCTACTGATATTATTAAATAATAATCAATAAAAACACGAAATCAAGTTATTTGGACTAAAATTTACTTGCATTAGGCTAATAAACTTGAAAGTTAATCTAACAATTATTCAACTATTGCAGTGGAGTACTGATAACATAGGCTGCATAAAACTGAATGTTTGTATGTATTTGCCTATGTCTGTATTTCCTTTTTGCTTTCCTAAACCAATCATCCAAGTGTGATGAAACTTTGGGGAGTGTTTGAATACATGCGGGCAAGAATCACTGAGTTTATTCGACTCAATGTATCATTTGAGTGAAGCCAAGTGATTTGAGTGGAAAATTTGTACCACATTATGTTAATGAGGTCCTATAAAGACGTCAATACCTAGAGATCCCCAAAACGTTGTTCGCGGGGTTGACTGTGCACAAAAAACTTGAAAATCTCTAGAAAACTAATTCGCAAGCCTGCAAGGGGGTCCTAAATTTGAGAATTTTGTCTCTCTACTGCATCATATCATTATCATAGCTCATTCTACTCATCTTTCCAAAGCGGGTTTAATAAAAATTCATGTAAAAACCTTGAAACCTGGGTTGCAAGGGGCTCCTAAATTTGAGAACTTAAGGTACCTACTGCATCATATTGTGTGATAGCTCATTCTACTTAGCTCAACAAGGCGTTTCAATCCCATATATCACACGTTGAATTTTAAAAAATCGGTGGTGTCATAAGTTTAAAAATATTCAATTCTAAATAGGTGAGGAGGGGGGGGGGGGGGCAAAAATCTACTTTTTTACGGTGCATCCTATTTTAATGTGTAATAGTTCATTTTACTCAGCTGATAAAGAAAGGCGATCGAAATCCATATATTCACTTCACAGAACCGAACATCAATTTTTAGTTATAAGGATCAAGAATACTGAATACTTAAACAACGAGTATTAAACCTAAAATCCGTTGCAAAGAATGGGTAAACTGATAGTATTCATATAAATGAAAGTCGACTCATAAAAAGAATGAACATAAGAAATCGTTTTAGTTAATTTTAATCAAGTATATGCAGGTGTAGCTATTCAAGACCAAAAACTATTGATTGATTGATTGAATCGTCTTTATTCATTGAACATGTACAAGTACATTTGAATAGTGTCACATTTGATTAAAAATAGAGAACATATATCACATCTATAAAATAGTAAAATGTAAACCATTAATAAAAATCTTAACTATATCAATTATTATTGGTAAATTCCAGCAATGAGTACAGGGAAAATCCTACCAAATATTCCTTTAATTTGATACTAAGCTTTTTAATATCCTCCAATAATTGTAGATTTCTTGGTAAAATAGTAAAATATTTTTTCCCTATATAAATTGTTTTTTTCTTGAAAAAATCCAAATTGTGTCTTTCCAAAATTTTTCCATACCGAGTATTGTAACTATGTGATTTATTTCTTAATTCAGCATCTGATTGTTTTTTAAAATACATAATTACATCAAAAACATATTGCCCATAAATGGTCAAGATTCCAAGTTGTGAAAAAACAAGTTTTACGGAGTCAGTTCTTTTGAGATGCATTATTATTCTCAGAGCCCTTTTCTGCTGTATTAGTATTTTATCAAGGTTTCTCTTAGATGAACTTCCGTAAATACAAGATAAGCTGAAGAGGAATTGAGAAACTTAGATGGAGTTTACTTACACTAACCTGTGTATACGTAATTCTTTGTTGAATTTGTTGACCCTGAGTTTGCTGCTGCTGCTGCTGTTGTTGTTGTTGTTGTTGTTGTTGTTGAAGTTGTTGTTGACGAAGCTGTTGATATTGCTGTTGTGACTGTGGTGTTTGCTGCTGTGGCTGCTGCCATGGAATCTGAGTTCCTCCAGGCGTCGAGACAAATTGCTGTTGACCTTGTTGTTGAATTAGTTGTGGCTGATTATCCCGAACTATGAACTGAGTTTGGCCTTGAAGCTGTACCTTCTGTTGCTGATTTATCAATACTTGTTGCTGTTGTGGTTGCAATATCAATTGCTGTTGTTGCTGCTGCTGCTGTTGTTGTTGTTGTTGTTGCAGCTGATGATGTTGTAGCTGCTGATGTATCTGCTGTTGAAGGTGAGTTTGTTGGCCTTGAACAATTTGGGTTTGGTTTTGCTGCAACTGTGGAGTCTGAAAATGCAGAGTAAGAAGAAATCATTATTCATTTTCAGAATTCATTCGGTTTCTATTTTGCCAATAATATAAATGATATTGTTACAAATGCAAAACAAGCAGTTATTTACGCACTTGTTTCAAGTACATCGTTTCCATTCATAGACGAAAGTGACTTGTAATCTGAATCTTCATCCTCTCGCTTTTCACATGTCTTCCTCACTCTTATTCTTCAAATATGCATCTCTCTCACTCAATTGAGGACCTTTGAAGTTTCTCCTCGGTTCTAAAGACTTCCTGATTGTTCTACTATATTCAATGACCTTCCATGGCCTTCTAAAAGCATCTAGTGGCCTCCAGTACTTTGTTTACCTTGAACGAAAACTATATAAAAGGAGACCATGTGAACCAGTAAGTTAGTCTTAAGCCGCGTCTCCACCAACCGAACATTGTTGGCGAATACAAAAAACGGGAAAAAATTAAACATATGGGTCACCGAACATGTTCGTGAGTTCAATTGAAATGTTCGGTCTATGAGCGAACAGTGACGACCAACAATATGTTCCCGCCACTAATCCCACCACACCGATCATACTGTTCAAGAAGGCGTCCACACCAAACCAACTCCAAAAAATGTTCGGTGACATCAGCTGATTCCAGCAAACACTGTTCGCCGAGCATGTTCGGCTGGTGGAGACGTGGCTTTACAAGCTCACGTGACAAATTGTGTTGCAGATCTCATGTGAGAGACAATCCAATGGCATTGGGGTAAAAAGCGCTCGATTTCAGTGTAACGTGCACAGACAAGTGTTTACTATTTGTGCAGCTTACTAACAGTTTAAAGACGTTGTATCAAGTGATATTATTTGGGACTGTCAAATAACGTATTGGACTGTGCTTTGTAAGTGTTTAGATGTTCTTTTATCATTTCTTTCTACATTATTGCACAGTTTATTGGACTCTTGTTTCTTTTATTATTGATCAGCCTATAACTCATTATATCATCTTGTAAATAATTAGCCTACTGCAAAATAAGTATTAGCTTGTCATTTGTTAATCTGTTTTTCTTTATTAATTGAACTTGCAATTAGTGTCTGTAAATAAAATAATTTGTGTAAATAAAGAGCAAGTGTGAATTTTTGTGTTCCCAGTCTTATTTTAGCATTAGAACCCACAACAATATTATTAATTATAATACAAAAAATAATAATAATATAAATATGGCATCACCACCACTGATGAATTAATGATTAAAGCTGGACAAAAAACTAAAATTACTTTATTAAGCAAAGATTTCAATAGAGATTGACTTCCACTTGATATGTGCCATGCAGGAGCATAGCGAGCCACATTGAACGTTTATAGCCTCTTGTCAAAATCCTGGGCCCATTTTTATGAACCTACCTTGAAGCTCCTTATCACAAGGGAGATTTAAAAAGACTGTTTGAGTGAATGCTTTTGAAGCTTTTTTTGAGTTGATAAAGCCATGAAGTACGTCCATATGTATGAGGTAGGGCCACAGAATCTTCATCTATTCATTGGTATTTAGATAGTTCATATTCAATTTATGGTCTTGAAATATAAAAATTGATTTGGGTCCAGATTTTTTAATTACTCTGTGAGTAGCTCTGCAATGACTCTCAATAAGCATTCTGACACAGGAAACATAATGAATTAATTTGATTTTGATTTGATTAAATTGATTTGCTTACACTTGAAAGAGGAGGCCTCCACTGAGCTGGCATAGTTTGCTGATGTTGAAGCAGCTGCTGTTGTACTAAAACCCTCTGTTGTTGTTGCTGCTGCTGCTGCTGTTGTTGCTGCTGCTGCTGCTGCTGTTGTTGCTGCTGTTGTTGTTGTTGTTGCTGCTGCTGCTGCTGCTGTTGTTGTTGTTGCTGCTGTTGTTGAAGTGGGCTTGGCTGTTGCAGAGTCTGTTGTAGAGGCGGAGGCTGCTGATTTTGCACAACCTGTGCACGACTAACGGGAAGCATTGTAGACACTGGTCTTGGCTGTGGAAGCTTCATGGTTTGTGTTGTGGTAGGCTGAAAAAAGTCAAAATGGAGCATTTTCATTTCAAATTAATGATAATTTTAAATCCTTGAAACTTTGTTGGAAAGATAAGCAATTGCATAAGGAGAAAGGAGTTGAGTCTAGCAGAAACTAAGGATTTTGAATCAGGTATACAGTATTGTAATATACAATGGAATATTTTATCAAGCCAGATATTACATGCTAATACAGAGTGGCGGAGACCAAATTACCACATTTGAAAGACAGCTGGCTTGTGAATGGCTGGTGGGAAAGACCGTTCAAGGTCACATTCCATAGCCTGTATCGGGAAGTTTAGTTGCCAAGGCCCGCTGGAGTGTTAAACACAGATCGTTTGCCGTAGAGGTATTTTTTGTAATAATGATTCTTTTGTGGCCATGCATCAAGCTTTCTGGACACATTTCAACCTCGCTACTTATGCAACTCTTCTGAACAACCATTCAATTTCCAAGTGCGTGAACATTTTTGTCAACATGATAATGCTGTTTTAAAGAACATTTCAACTTGTGTTCCACCTGTGGTGACACCTGAGAATGTAGATTGTTAACTTTTCATGTGAAATTTAACGACATGCAGTCAAATATTTGTTAAGAATAAGTATAATAACTCACTTAAACTGGCTTACTTAACAAATATTTGACTGCATGTCGTTAAATTTCACATGAAAAGTTAATATTAACAACGCAGTTCGTCATGGAACAAGAAATCCAGGAATGTAGATTGTGTCCACGGAAGGAAACCCATGGCGTTCAACAAGAAAACGTGCCCAAGCACTTGGAATTTGGTAAGCATTCACCCAACCTTAACCCTTGTGATTTCTTCTCATGGGGGTATTTCAAGTCAAAAGTGTATGTAGACAAACACGCACTACTCCACAATTAAAAGAAGCCATACAATTTAAAATTGGGGCAATACCAGTTGAAATGCTGGGATACGTGATGAGAAACATTAAAGATCGCCTACAGGAATGTGTAACCGCAGAAGGACAGCATTTATCAGAAATTATTATCCACAATTGATATTTCTTGTGCACTGCAATAAAACTTTCGTTCTTCATCTACAAATTGTGATTTTTACATCTGGATAGCTCTAAAATTAAAGGGAAGACGTTCAAATGTGGTAATTTGGTCTCTGCTACCCTGTAAGTTGGTTAGTCTACAAAAAATATTTAGCAGTAAAAATTGCACTGATAAAACTTACAAGAATATGAATAATAAAAAAGTGCATGTCATTACAATTTGAAAGCTTCTGAAGTCGATCTTTCATTAATACATTTTCTAATTTAATAAAATGAATAACTTGGGAAAACCAATTGAATGTAATGCTTGAAGCTTTTATAATTCAGTTGTCTTACCTCTTAAGGAAGCTTATTCATGATTGCTACATGGCTGTGGATTCCCATCGTCAGTTAAATATTTGTATACATAAGTTAAAATAATAATTTAGGAAATTGAGGAGTGATTGTACACATTGAAACAATCTTGATAATAGATTCAATGCCACAAAAGTGGCTATAAAAAACTGTGAAATTGATTGTTTTGTCTAAAAGTTTTATTTCTCAAGACACCCCTCAATCCAGTATTTTTGTAGAGTTCCAATGATTATTCATGATGGATATAAATGCGTGCGTTCATTTATACATATTAAGTTGGATATTGAATGAATATTTATTAATGATGTTGAAGATCCATCTTGTTTCCACTAATATGTATTAAAACTTAAAAAACACTTTTAAATGGAAATTGACTCACGTTATGGTGTGACGGCCGTTTCGCTCTGTTGTCTAGAGCATCATCAGACGACCCACAGTACACTGATTCAAGGCATGAGTTTGAGTGTGACCCTCAAACTCATGCCTTGAATCAGTGTACTGTGGGTCGTCTGATGATGCTCTAGACAACAGAGCGAAACGGCCGTCACGCCATAACGTGAGTCAATTTCCATTTAAAAGTGTTTTTTAAGTTTATAATATTTATTAAGTTGGATAAGAGCCAAAATTTGAATTTGAGCATAATGCATCAGTTTTATTGGGATTAATTATAGCACAGAAGTTGAAATACTAAGTTATAGAGGTCTCAGGTCTACAATAAGCTGATGAGTCTTTAAAAATTCATTATTAATAATTGAAACCTACACGAATGACAAAAAAATATATATAACTGTTCTAGCTTGAGTAAAACCTAGAATCCTTGAGATTCAAACAAGCAATAAATAATAACATTGAATTAAAAAGTGAAAGGTTTGTGGTTAGGAATAATAGATCAAACTTTTACAGTAGAGGGGTATTTTACTGGCACATAACGGGGCTTCTGTCTTCATATTTCTTTGCTAATATTATTGCATTCAATCTTTTTGAGTAATATGTCTTAAAATTGCTTTACTCCTGCAATTACTTTCAATCTACCTATGTAATGAGAAACTTGAATAAACATGAAGCTGGGTACTTGGTGGAATGGAAATAAAAAATAAATTTTAAGAATACACAAACAACTTGGAAATTCAATTGATACCTGAACACTGGAAGCCTGTGTTGAGACCGCTGGTTGGTTCCATGGCATGCGCTGCTTCAACTGTTCAAGAAGCTCATTACTCAACGAAGGGGTTGCAGCATTTTCTTCTGGCAGAACATCCTCATCAGCAAATCCAGTGATATGAGCCGTAGATAGGCCACCTGAAAATTTATAGGTGGAAGACTAATCATTATTATTCTAATAAACAGTGTATCTAGTTTGGTTGAAGCTTGAAGAGTTTATGAATAGTATTAGAAATTAACAGTACAATTGAAGGTCGCATGGATTGAAAATGGGGATACTGAATTAAGAAATATTAATCAAAATGGAAGGAAAAATATGTGCACCTCTGAGCCATACTCGTCTGTCACAATTCATTAATTTTAAAGCTGAGCGAAAAAGCGAAGATTTTTCTCTAAATCTCAGTGACAACAAATGAATGTTCGAGCCAGACTAGTCCAAGTCCACTTAAAATTTTATGCATAGTACACACGTGCTGTCGCGCATCATAGTGATCAGCTTATTATGAATTATATTTGAATGCAGGGCATTGACTGAAAGTTAATTATATTGTTCGAGCCACTCTGAAGTTGATTGCAGAAGTAATGGATGCTAATAATAGTCATAATTAATAATATCGTTCTCCAACCATGAAAATTCTCCATTTCTCTAAAACAAAAAAAGTCCAACATCTGTTTTCTGACACACCTCACTTCCAGCACCCCTCACTCAGAAAGAGATGATTTTTTTTGGAAAATGTCCAGGGACATTTTCAACTCACTTTTTATTCCTTGATCGATTATAATCCCTATCAAACTTTACAAAAAACAACAATATTACAAATATTTATAACTTTCAACATTTCCATGAAAAGTTGCATTTTCCCATAAACAAAAATGTAAAAATCAAATTTTTCCAAGATGCTTCACTTTAGGCACCTCTAACTCAGATTTTTTAGGATAGGTCACATTCACTTTTCACTCAATATTCACTGTCTTATCGATTCTTATTAATAAAATTCGCAAAAAGTCAACATTTGAAAAGTTAAAATTTGAGAAAAAATTAGTAACCAGGAGCAACAGAAAGGGAAAAATTGAAAAGAAGCTTAGTAAATGAACTTTTAAATATCCAAGCCTCCAGTTCAATGAGAATGTATATTACAGTGTGATAAATAATCTGCAAATGGAACACAATTACCAGAAAGTTTGCTGATAGCTGACGGCTTTTCTGCAATAAGTCTAGGATGATAAGACGCTTCATTGCACCGGGATTTGTTGCGAAGACTGTCGATAACCCAATCAGGAGTAACAGGAATACAATTACAGTGTAAACTGCTACTAGTAATCTGCTCATATTTTTTCTGAAAAATACAAATGAACATTGAGTCTATTTACTAAAAATCTAATACTTTTAAAATATTTGAAAACAATTCAAGGCATTCGTTTTTGCTTCTTGCTTTGGAAAATTAAAATGTAATTTAAAAAAATTTTCGTTGCACTCGCAGGTAATCGGGGTTATTGTATTTACATCTCAAGATGTAAATTGATTATCTGAAATATCTAAAGCCAGACCAAAATTTATACATACACAAATTTACTAATATTATCAAAAATAAAAATGAAGAGCTAAAAAGATTAATAAAATGGAATTTAATTGCCAATCGTTTGAAATTCAAGATACTCTGTAGTAAAGTTAATTCTAGTTGACAATTCAGTCAACAGTTATAATTTCTGAATACGATTATCTTGGGGAATTGAGAAAATGTAGAAATTGATGAAGTACTGATTACAATAACAAGTGGATAAAGAAGCCTTATAAATAGGTAATATTATTCCATAAACAAGGGAGTTGAAAAAATATAAACACTCGTTGACAGTAAATCTATACTATAAACATGATTTTATACCTGTTGAATTTTATCACTGATTAAATTTTAGCTTTCCTTTGACTAATAATGTAACTACAGTTACAAGAAAAATTCATAGCTGTACATATTGTTCAGAGCAGGTTCACTATAAACGAGTGCATACGTTTTTGGAGCATTAGCATATAGGAGAATACAAATTCTAAATACATTTAAAACTTGTCAAATCCAGACCTCCCCATATTCAGACGAACCAAGGAAAAATTTCAGCAAAAGTCAGTGAGAATTACAGTTTGGAGTTTGAAACCTACACAATTGCGTATTAATATTATAAGCCTATTTTTTTATTAAAGAACTTAAACCTTATTCAGGCTTTTTACAGATATTTTTGAAGGACTTAGTGACTAGTGGATTTTTCAGTACCCGGATCGGTCGGTCGCCACATTAATCAGGATTTACTTATACAGTAGTTAAAATACATCAGCGTTAATAACTAGTATACGTATACTCACTCCAAAAGCCTTTGGAACTATGAGATGAGTTATTTCAGGACATAGTTTCAAACTAAACTTTCCGCCATTGTAGAAAATCATTGCCCAAAGAGCAGAGGCATCTTCACAGTCTACATGCGAAATGCTAGCGAAAACTCCTGCAAATATTTTCATATCCCCAAACTCAAAGTATTTGGTACTAATCATAGGAGTCAAGGAGATTATCAAAACAAGAGAGCTACACACATTAAACAAAAGATTAACATTTTAAAAAGAGACATTTAAAATAGATCAACTTCAATTTTTTTCTGTAGCAGTAATACCTCTTCGAACATGGCCAAGACTTCGCCTCATTGAGTAATTCATCTCTCAGATCCAAGCTCTATTTTTTTTTAACAATAACATCAATAATTTCTGCTGTACAGTACCTTAAAATATATATTTGTTGTATTTATAATCTTTTTTATTCAAACTATTCAACCATTTACTTTTCAAAAATCTCTGTACATCACTTGAGCTATGGGATCTGAGAGTTGTTAATATTTATAATACTGTTATCATTCATGTACATTGAAAATTTACACAAATAAAGTCATCTGAATTTGAACATCAAGTCGGGATTGCAGTATCTAGCAAGTAATTTAAAGAATTGGTGAGTGAGGACTGACTGGAATCGCAATTTTTGTGAATCATTCTAATGCGATGAAATCACCAAACATAGAACACAACGATTCAATTGGTTTGTATGTAAGATGCAATATGAATTTATTGCGAATGATTCAATTTATTAGATATAAATACAATGGTTGAGTTCATGGGAGCCTTACCATGTAACTACCAGTAACCAGAGTACCAGAGAACGAGTAACCAGTGCACCGGAAGCTAAGGCGTCTGATTAATAATAATAATTTCTCTGGCTGTGAGTAAAACACTACCAGAGGAGTTTATTCACAATAAATTAAAAAAAAATTAACATTTCAGAAAATAAATTGAAGTCTTAAATCTAAGGTATTGCAGTTCTGAATTTTGTGGTTCCCACTATATAAATATGTGTCGAGATTCCACTATTTTGTCTATTTCTTTATAAGCTATTAGAACATGCAAAGAAATATTACGATAGTTTTACAAAGTTACATGTTACTAATTCATTGAATATTAAATTGATAAGTATAACAATTAATAATAATATTTTTAGACTACATGCTACTAGTTAGTAATTTAGATAAATTAGTCCAGATTATTCAGACTTTTTTGTAGGCTACAGAAAAACAATTTATGACATTAATTGTTCGCTGTGATTAATTCCATTATCCAACAACCAAATTTTTGTTTTCCTTTTAAATGTATTAACTGGAATTATTTCTTTGATGTCTATTGGCAGTTTATTGAAAATTCTTGGTCCTAAATATGTGACTGATCTCTGAGCAAATGATGTTGTCATCCTAGGAATTGAAAAGTCTATGTTTCTTCTGCGAGTACCATGTGGGTGGTCCAAGTTGGCGAAGAATTGTGAGTTTTTCTTGATGAATGTAAGAACTCTGAGTAAGTAGATTTGTCTGATGCTTAGGATGCCGTGCTCTGAGTATAAAAGTACTGATGGATAAAGAGGGTGCTTGAATCCTATTATCTTCAAAATGAGCTTTTGAACCTTGAAAAGTGGATTGATGTGACAAAAATTTGTTGCTCCCCAGGCCAATATGCCATACCTTATTATGGACTCAAACAATGCATAGTATACACATCTCAACATTTCTATTGTTAATAACTGTTTTAATTGGATAAATTTATAGATTAATTTTCTGAGTTTTGCTACCTGATGTAAGATGTGTTTATCCCAACGAAGTAGTCATCTATTATAACTCCTAAATATTTTAAATTATCTGTGCGTTCAATTGAAGGACAATTACAGTTTATACTATTCATTTCACAATGGTGAAGTTTGATTGTGTTTCTATAAGTTTTTTTGGAATCTGTCAGTGAAAACACTATACATTTTGTTTTTGAAGCATTGAGAGTCAGAATGTTGTTGTCGAGCCAAGATGTAATTTTTTTCATTCCCAATTCTGCTGCATTGAAGACATCATCCCAGTTGGTGCCATGGAATATTATAGCCGTATCATCTGCAAACGCAATAACCTTGCCATTGACATCCATTGAGCATAAATCATTGGCAAAGATGAGATACAAAATGGGTCCAAGTACTGTTCCTTGTGGTACTCCGAAATTTATTGGTAGGCCATCTTCTGAACTCAATTTTTTCCCTATCCTCACTCTGTATACGATTTTCCAGGTAGGACTTGAACCACTCCAACACTACACCCCTCACACCAATAGCCTGAAGTTTTTTTAGAAGAATGCCATGTGATACCGTATCAAATGCCTTTGCCAGATCTAAAAATACTGCAAGACATTTCCTTCCATTGTCCAAACCATCAATTACAGACCTTGTCAACTCGAAAATAGCATCATCTGTACTCCTGTTCTGCCGGAAGCCAAACTGATTAGGCGACAAAAGATTTTTACTTTCTAGGTAACTTACTAAACGTTTACTGACTAATTTTTCGAGTATCTTGGATATATTACTGACTAATGCTATAGGCCTGTAGTTATTATGATCAACTTTATCGCCTCCTTTATGTAAAGGTCTTATACAAATCTCTTTCATTAAATTGGGAAAGATGCCATTTGAAAGACTCTTATTGAATATGTCAGCCAGTGGTTTTGCAATATAATCTTTTACTGGTTTTAGAGTTTTGTTGTCGACATCATCAAGCCCTGGGGAACTATCAATTCGGAGAGTATTGATAGTGTCCAGTACTTCCTGCTCCATAACTGGCTGAAAAAACATTGAAAAAAGGCGAAATTTTAGTTGGTTTGTATTCATTTACTATAGTGTGAAGTGATCTTTCTACTTTATTTGCGATATTACTGGCCAAATTTGCTCCAATATTAGCAAAATGCTCATTAGTTTTTTCAAGGACGATTTCGTGATTATCTTCCATTGTTACAATGTTGTTATCCACTATGATTTTTGTTAATGTGTCTTCTCTCCTGCTGACTGCATCAGTTGCCTCCTTTATCAGCTGCCAGGTTCTTCTCATATTGTTCCGTGCTTCATTTAATTTTGTTTTATAAAAAACTTCTCTTGTATTTTTAATTACTGCTGCTAGTGTGTTGCGATATTGTCTGTAGTATTGAGCAAGTATAGTGTCATTAGGGTGCTTCTTCCTTTTTCTGTTAAGTAGATCCCTTTTCCTTATAGCTGAGACTAGTCCTCTTGTTATCCATGGCTTGATAGGCTTTAGACGTTTTCGTTGGTGGTAGTAATTGGTATTTTCTTCAATATACCCTTTGAAAATGACCATAAACTTCTCATAGGCTACGTTGGTGTCTTGAGCATTTAATACCTCTTCCCAGTCTTCCATTGAAAGTTGCCGCTTCAATCCAATCAAGTCTATAGATTTCCGGAGTGCTGTGGTCATTATTTACAATTGTACTAGAAATTTCTTTCAAACCCAAGACTATGCTGAAGTGATCTGTGGTACTGGATTCGTAAACTATAGGTAATACTTGCTTTTCAAAATTAATCATAATATGATCTATACAGGAAGATGTCTCCCCAGTAATTCTTGTAGCTTTCTTGATGCAGTGTTTGAATCCATATTCACTGGAAAAGTTCAAATAATCCTGTAATTGTGGATGCGGGTTGTGACCTTGTGTGTTTATATTCATATCCCCAACACATATGATTTGACTCCGTTGCAGGTTACTCAACTCCTGTCTCATATCACATAAAAAGTCTGTTATATCATGGTGAGATGGAGATCTATATATTGCTATAATATTATAATGATTGTTCCTTGTTTCCAATTTTAGATTTAATACATTTGCCTGTCCCATTCCAAACATGAAACACTGAAACATTTCTTTGTGTAGATGACAATTCCATCATTCTGGAGGGGATTTTTTGTTGATGTAAAAATATTGTAATTCTCCATGTGCTGTGGAATATACTCATTTTTTATCCAGCATTCAGTAAGAACAATAACATCGAATTCCAATGACATGTCTTGCAGCTGTACCATCAATTGATTGAAGTTTTTTCTTATACTTCTTATATTAAGACAAAATATTTTCAAATTGTACTCTTCTAGGAATCTTATTAGATTATCCGCGAGATCTACAGTTATGTCATCTATTTCTTGAAAAGCTTCTAGTTCTTCCCCTAAAGATAGAATATCATTATTCATCATTGTTTAATAATTATTTTCATGTTTTTCTCATGCCAGTTTGAGAGAAATTCTCCACTAACATTTCTTAGTTTTCGTATTGAAGCCAGCACTAAATCATCTTGCCCTGTTGTGACATATCTGAAGGTTTGCGTGTGTCTACTCATTGCTACTATCACATGTTGTGTGCTATTATATATTTCTAATCGCTTATTATTTTTCCTTATCAAAACAACATCCTTGTGTGTTAGACCTTGTGCTTCATGAATTGTGTGCACCTTTATAGAGTTAAGAAGTTTCGTCCCAAGATCATTTAGCACCATTTTCTTTTCAAGCTGTGTGAATGTTAATACTAGAGTGTTGGGTTCTAGTGGTACAATTTCTCCATTTGTTATTGGTGGTCTGATAGAGAGCAGGATCTCACTCTTGGTACCAATGCTCTTGTAGTAACTGGAAAGAATGTAGCAGACGTCAATTGGACATCTCCTAGTTAGTGGTTGGTATGATTTGTTCTCACAGAATGTGGAGATATGGAACCATTTAGCAGTTAATTTGCTTCTTTCTATGTATGGTATTTGGTTTGAATCTCCCAATAAAATAATTTCAGAAGCGTTAGACAGAGTCGAGACGAATCCCACAAAACCTGCATGCATTAATACTGCTTTATCTATGAAAACGCGTTTGTATTGTTTTCTTGAGCCATTTATTATAAAAGATGAAACTGTTCTATAGTCCTGTTTTATTATCCTTTCATATTTATTCTTGTAGACTCTATTCACTTCTTGCCTGATTTCACTAATTCCAGCTCTTGTCTGACACAGGATTAGATCTTTACCTGGTATATGTTGTTGGAGTATATAGTGTGTTTTACCACATCCAGGTACTCCATCCATCCAAGATATTTTTGGCATCTTACAATTTGATATGTCAATCTTCTGCAGATTCTCTAGGAGCTCGGCATTCAGCATTATTTGCGTGTCTCTACTGACTAAAATATAATTTTCGTTTGTTAAAAATGTTTTCGATGTTTCATCAAAGGGAACGTATTTACCTTTATTCTCCAAGCAGAAACCCATTCGATATGCGGTGGACGTCGGCCACAGGAAAGTCCTCAGTTGATTGTCATAGATGTTCATCTCATTTCGTCTGATTTCTTGAATATATGCTGCTGATGAAGTGATATTACTGGCTTTCAAAGATGACAGTATTTCCTTATAAATCATTGAATTTAGAACATCATATTGCTGAATAAAGTTCCTAAGTTCTATCATACTGTTCAAATAAGCATTGATAATAGAATCATCTGGTAAGTATCCTTTTGGGCAATCTTCTAAGCTATCATCATCGTGTGGTATATCCAGAAATTTCAAGTTGTTTATTCCACTATAATAGAATACATATTTCAAGTTCTTTGTTGTGATTACTAAGCATGAAAATTCGGTACTTATATCAAAATAATCTATTCCAATTGTAATAATATGCTTGTTCAGCGATGCATATTTGTCTATTGCAAAAAGAAGGTCACGGAGTTCCAATTCAGATTCATTGTTATTATTTTCAGCTAATATCAATGTCAACGAGTTTTCCACAACATGACAATGGATTGAGCTATTATTAATGTTCCGTAAATAAACAGAAGGAAGGCTATTGAATTCTTCTTGACTCAGCGTTTTCTTCTTAATTGAATGTGCTAGGCCCTTTGAAATGTGTAAACGATTTTTTTTCCATTGAGCTAATGATAAATTCAAATCTGTGTATTGTCCAAAGCTGAAAATCAATGATGTCCTACTTTTTGCTGATTGTTTAACTAGATTTTTTCTTTCAATAAATGCTGGAAAATCTCTAATATCTAATTTTATAGTTGAGGGGGTCAATTGCTTCGATGAATCTGGCCTGGAAATTCTATTCTTTATTTTCTTAAACACTTCCTTAATTTGTTCTATCGATGGATTGTTGCAAGGCTTTCAAGTAGCAGGGACATTTTGAGTCATTAACTTTATGATTTGCCGGTTTATCTGCTCTCTGACAATTGAGACATACTGGAGACTTATCACTGGAGGGGCAGGATTTGATGTTGTGTCCTGTGACAGAGCAATGACTACAAACGTCATCTTCTTTTTTACAATGTTTTGTAATGTGCCCATAGATTTGACATTTAAAGCATCTTTGCACTGCAACGTAATCGTTAACCCTACACGATGTCATATCGATAAATATCTTTTTCTTATTAATGATTGTTTTCCTAATTTCTGGTTCACATTCTATAACCCAATGTACGAAATCCTTGTTTTTTGGCCCTAATTTGAATGATGGCTTGCAACCTTCCTCAAACTTTTGTTTCCCTATGCCTGAATTTGTGAAATTCTTATTAAGTTATATATTTCCTCAGCAACTTCTTTGTTACTTAGATCAGATGGAATGTCATAAACAATTATTTTAGGGTTTTTATTTTGTGGTTCTGTAATCTTGATTTGATTATTATTTACAGCTTTATTTCCCAATAATTTATTTTTGTCCTCCAGAGAGTCCAATACAATTAGTAGACCTCCTCCTCTAACGGGTACTGTCTTTTTGATCTTTATGTTATCTTTTCTTGCGATATTCGCTTTCAATGTTCCCCTTATTTTTTCACTGTCTTGTTTCTCGTTACCGGTGGAATTTAAGGGTTTCATTAGAACTACTTGTTCCTTGGGAAGAATTTTCCTGACTTGTTTGGGCTGGGAGTCGCTTGGAGTAATTTTTTTCGGTAATTGTATCATGTCGGCGTAACTGATAGGCCTATCCTTATTTTTAATTTCCTGAACCGACTTGTTTATGTCCTGTAATGACTCTTGAATTTTTGGATTTCCTAGAGAATCATTTATTTGGCTGATTGTCACTGCTCTCGTTTCTACTCTTACGATTACCAATGCTAATTTTTGAACTAATTCTAAAAAGTTATCGTACTCGGCTCTTGAAACCTTATTTTTTTTAAATTCCGTTGTTGCCCATTCTTTAAATTCTGAAGAAATACTCTTCATATTCATAATGTCTCTAGTGAATTCTTTACTCATTATTTGCTCTATATTTTCCATTTTACCTGTTGGTTTGGTTGTGGCTTTTTCTTCTGACTTGTGTCCTTGACGTCCTGGAAGGCTCTCCTCTTCTTCCTCCTCGAATTCCGGGATCAGTCCATCAGGTCGATGAACGTCTATAAATTTGAATAGACCAATCAGACGCTTTAGTTTCCGGTGCAACTGTAACCGGTAAGGCTCCCATGGACTCAATCACTGCATTACATTCAAAGAGCTATTGGATTTGAGATACTCTAATTGATATCTGCTTTAAATAATTAATTTTCGAAATTCCTTTTAATGCTACAAATCACATCGAACTTCACCTGTGGCTGGTAATATCCAACCACTTCATCATTAATATTTGATTGCTATCCCATTTCATTGAATATTTTTTGATGATGTTGTCAACATGAGCCTGAGAATTGTGCGAGGGTAATGAAGTGAATGATTATCCAAGGCAGAACGAGAATCGAACTCACGACCACAAGAGTAGCAGCCAGCCAGTCTTATCACAGGCAAGCGCTATAACCAGCTAAGCCGCATTCTGGTGACTTATATACTAGTATAGTCACGGGAATAATATTATCGATGATGAATGGAACAGGACAAAAAAATTACATAATAAAATGGTAATATAATAAAAACCATCCATTCAATTTTTTTAAAGATAACTGATCACAGAGCTTCATAAAATAGTCAAGGTGGAAGCTTCTGGAACTGTAGAAAGTAAATGAGTTTCTGACGAAATATATCATATAGAAATTTGAACTGTCTGAAATTGAAAGAATTAACAACAATAGAAAATCTACAGTTTTCTGCATGTCTGAATGGGAATAAAATTTTCAAAAGGATACGGAAGAAGTTTGTTACATTTTTTCGATAGAATAACCCAGTTACTCGTGACAGCCGGTATTTCGTACAAATCATTGGCATCAGTTATATCACTCTCAGATGGGTCGTAGCCTACTATGCACATGGTAACATAATCTGAAAAGTAGGAAAAGCTCTCGGCACCACCATTTTTGAGGATATCTATAACCTGGAAAACAAAGTATTTTTCATTTTAATCAATGTTGCTGATATTTCTCTTGGCTTGAAGTCAAGCCAGCAAAACGAATGACAGGAAATAGACACCAATACAACACTTCTATTTACTCGTTCAAGCAATTTACAAAAGAAATATATTTTTGAATTGAATTTTTGGAAATAATTATCTCCTACAGAATGTATGTATGTAATGCTATTCATGGTTCAACAAACTTTAGATTATTTTGAGTTTGATTATTTAGAGTACGGTAACTTACCGTATTTAATTTGTATTATAATAAGAGAATGTTTCTGTTTATTGTACAATGTTCTTGTGGATGAATAAATTTATTTCATTTCAGTTCAAACCCCATCAATCAGTTGATGGAAACGAAAAAGATAATACTGATAATGTAGTAGCCTAGGGCTATTTCATATTTCTTGTCAAACTGTATGTGTACATAGGCTACCATGTTTACAGGAGGCAAGAGACTGTAGCATTAGAATAAGGTATGTTAACATTAATAAGTTGGGAAAAATCAAGCATTATAACACTAAGATAAAAAATATACATTGTTTTAGCATTAAAAATACAAGACTTTCTCATGATGATTGAAAAGAAACTAATGTTACCACCTGTTCAATAAAACTATCCAACGCCAAGGTGCATTAAGAAATTGAACTTCCGGTTGAATGGTAATAGATTATGGCATGAGATAATGGTAAATGAAACTATTATAAAGTTCAATAGTTCTCCAAAGTTATAACTTAGTTCTCTTTCTAAACGAAAAGCAAATAATATGTATGACTTTAATCTTCATCAATGCATTCACTACATTAAAAAATATTTTATATTCATGACAATACATTACTTTGTATAGTAAGAAAATGTGGGAGATATTGCATTATAACTCTGGACTGCATAGCAATAATCTAAACAAGCCGGATAGCAAAACGTTATGATGGGAAGCTCGAGAAACCGGGAGACACAAATACCCTTACAGTACTAAAATGTTTCTCAAATATCTATTCATAAACTCATGTCAATGTAGTTCTACGGATCGAAGCAACTTTGAATGGGATCAATTAATAAAGTATTACGCTGATAACTAGATGGTTCTTCAATATATAACTTCAAGTTTACAAACCCCATTCAAGAATTTACAGGTTACATTTTTAGAAGCTAAAAAGAAAAACATGAGGGAAAAAGATTTTCAATAGCACAAACATAAAAAAATAACAACTTTACTTACTTCTTGTCCGACTGTACCACTAATTTTATATTTTACACTTTTGAAAAGTCCATTTTCGGAATCTTTTTCTCCGTTTTCACCCATGATGAGTTCGTCACTCAACTTTGAAATGAAAATAATACGAAATAAACTAGCGTAAGGAATGAAAACTAATGATTGTCGCGTTTGTGAGCAAATCGAAGAATCATTTCTAGAGCCAATAAATCACCAATTTAGAGAAAATACGATATTTTATTGACTACTATGGCCTATTTGTTTGCTGGGGGTGTTCCTATACAACTTAGTAATACTAAGCGGAAGCGCCATTTTAGCAGAAATCTGAAGATAGATTTTAGTTGATTGGTTACCAGTTGACCGAACTGTCAGCTGCCCGACTTTGGACGAAAACTGAACGAAAGCTAACCAGAAACTGCTTTAATTTTATACCAACTATTTCACTGTTGAAACATCGGACCATAGATTAGGGAGATGGTTCGTCTATGATACTACCTTGTACAAAAAACCAGCGGGTCACCAGTTGCCTATGATGAACTTGTTAATATTAATTATTTATGGTGAATTCAACATATTTCAGTTAATTTTTAATTGGGAAAGTCGATGAATTTATCGTGAAAAGTAAAAAAATCATAAACTCTAGCCTAATGTTCAAAATCTAAAAACAGTAACATTGTCACAAAAGACAAGCTTAACCTACCATGATGAATACACGCACTAGCATATTACACACTGGCATATTGTGAGGGGGGGGGGGTGGTTTCCGGGTTACAAACCCCCTTGAGCCTGTGTAAAAGAGGCCCCAAAAACGAGTAGGGAGGCATCAATAGTAATACGATAATAGAGGTAAAAAGGTTTATATATGTGAAGTGCTACAGCTGGAAAAAATACTATAATTTCAATATTTAAAATACTTTAATTAACTGAGAATAATAAATTCATTAAAGTTACAGAGGGTATGGGGCGAACATGGCAAGTTTTCTTGGACCTCAACGTCAAGGGGCCACATTATTTTACAAATGTAAGCAAGTGACAAAACAAAAATAAAATAATTGTCCAACTAGGGCCCTCCAGGACCACTTTTTTCTCCAGTTTAGACCTCTAGAGACCAAGGGCGCCCGCAGGGAGGGGCCAGGGGGGGCCATTGCCCCCCCTGAGAATCAGGATAGTACGCATAAATTTTTGTCAGGTTTTAGTGTTTTGAAAAATTTAGAATGTCCAAAATGAATAAATATCGGCAATTCCGCATAAACGCTGGGATAAGGTTACGTTAACGAAAAACATGACTACATAAATAACCAAACCCTAGTATTCATGCATGCTAGTATTATTATAGCGAAAGAAACAACGTAATTGACAACAATAAGCAAGACACTGAAGAGCAAGTGATACTTAGTCTATGGTAGGCTAAGAATAATAGTTAAATTTTTTTTAAATTGCATGCAAATTTACTTAGATTTTATAGGTCTAACTTATTTATTTTTTATTCCATTTCTGCATAATAGTCTTTTAAAATATATACTAAGTCAAGTATACCAGTAGTTGGCAGAAATTTAGTTTACAATGGTTAATTTCGTTTATAGGAGTAAAAATGGTTTATATCTTTAAAATGTTTACTGTTATGTTTCTTTACAGCACTCTGAGACGAGTAAAAACTTGGATAAGGAGCACCATGTCAAACGATCGGCTTACCGGCCTCTGTCTACTGTCTGTTCATAGGAACACAGTAAAACAACAAAAAGATGAGCTAATAGAAAAGACCATCAATGTTTTTGGAATGGATAAGAGAAGAGTACAATTCTTGTTCAAGTCATAATATTTTACATCCATTCAGATCATGTCACACCTAAGTTCATTTTGAAGCAAATACATATTACTTTAAAACATTTTTGACTTTTACTTTTTTACTGTAAAGTGTCATACCCCCAGACCCCCCTGTGGCCTTGCCCCCCCTGGGAAAATATTCTGCGGGCGCCCATGCTAGAGACCCCTGGCGCTGCGGGACCTTCAAGCCCGTTTTTAGTTTAGTCATGTGAGGTAGAGATTCAAGTGGGCTGCATCTAGAATATTTCAAATTTCAATGTTTATAAACAAGGGTCCCCTA
This sequence comes from Conomelus anceps, assembly GCA_948455865.1. NCBI lineage: Eukaryota > Metazoa > Arthropoda > Insecta > Hemiptera > Delphacidae > Conomelus > Conomelus anceps. Next base: position 64,311,838 of record OX418222.1, read on the forward strand.
ATTGCCTTGGGTTTGGGCCATCAAAGGCCCCACGATACAGGTGAGTCCCAGTATTTTTGGAGCCACCAAACATGGGTTTGAAGGTACCCCAGACCACTTTAATTAAGTTCACACAGTAGGCTTGAAAGGAGAAAAGGTCACTTAATATTTTTGCAGACGAGCTTCAAATTCTCATTTCTGTTGCTGTTACTATAATGCTCAGATCTGATACCCCATACAGTGTATTGTGATCGTGAAATTTGTCAGACCATGAATCAATCAACAAATAATATGAGGGAAGAGTTGATCACAAAAAGCTTAGAATTGCACTTTCAAGACCTGGAAAACATTTTTTTCTCCGGTGGAGAACCCTCAGAATCCCCAATGTTTTGGGACTCTGCCACTCTATAATATGTAAATGCAAAATTACTATAAGTTAAAGTTTGGAATTGGATATATAAATTCATTCTCTCTTTGCAAGTTGAATCAAGTTCCTTTCAAAATCATAATAATTTTTATATTTTTACACATTTTACATATTCCAGTATTAGTGAATAGTTTGATGCAAATTCAAGAGATTACACAAAAATATAAGAGTTTATTGTTCTCTCTGGTGCCACTCATTGCCCATTTCCCTAGCTTCCACAACTTTTTCAAGAAATGGTTTTCAGTTGGCCTACACTCGAATTTTATCTTTAAATTAAAAAACAATTCAAATTATAGTTACACAGATTCTTTTGAGTACAGTAGGCAACTAGGCATAGATGGAATACATATTCAATGCTAGTTGGGAAATTGAGTCATTAATAATTAATTTATTCAATTAGTATAAAATTATTTAATAATTTGCTATTATTGAACATTGGTATTTAGGGTGAGGGCGAGCCTCACCTTTTGGTGTAAAGGAGCCTCCAGCCACAACTCTGCCCCGGGCCACTAAAATGTCTCTGAGTGGCCCTGATTGTAATAATAATTTGAAACCACTATAGATTGTTAAATTAGTTTTATAAAAGTAGTATTTTTTGGATTTTATATATTAAAATTTGTTCAAAACAGGTTAACTTAATGAGCTAACAATATACGAAAAGTGAGTACAAACTCTTAGGCAAACGATTTATAAAAGCAATGATTTATTGAATTCAAGCTTTCACTTAACCTAATTTATGAACTTCATTTCAATAAATGCTTGTATGAAGTTACTGTTTTTAAGCCTCTAATCAAGCTCTCAACATCGAACATTCAAAAATTTCCCCATAATGTGGACTAAAATGAATGGATTTAAGCTTCTCCAGACATGGGTTTACAATCTCTTGGAATACTTCTTTAGAGGGACTATTTATCAAAATTTATTTTATTAAAAACCCTCAGGGGCTTTTATAGGTATTGTATGTGCATGGGTCCGATAACTTCACAACGCAAACGAAAGGTCTGGTATAATCAGCTGTTTCATGTTAGATCGTTCAGTTCTCGTCACATTTATCGGGCAACTGACCGTTCGGACAACTGGGAATCAATCAATATACCTTTTGGGTCGATTACATTGGGGTAGTTACTCGCTAAGCGAGTAGCGAGTAGGAACGTAACAGACAGACCGTGCTACAGCAGCTCAGCATACCAAGCCGAATTATATAAAAAATTAAACTTCCAGAATTAGCCCATACTATGGAATTTCAAAGACAATAAATAATATTGCAACACAAAATTAAAATATAAATTTACCAACAATTATTCAATAAAATTTCATCCAAACAGTTCAAAGAACATACAATATATCTCATTTGAATTGTTATGTTGGCAGTCTGCACGGCTAAATGTCGGCTTTGATCACAATAATATTGTATTTTGGTGTTGGCTACTCTGCCAACGAATTCTAAATTTGACCAAATCCAAAGTAGACAGGCTCTCAACTTTAATTTGAAACTCGCTAGCAGAGTAGCCAACACCAAAATACAATATTATTGTGGCCAAATCCGACATTTGGCCGCGCAGAATGCCAACATAATAATTCAAATGAGATATATTGTATGTTCTTTGAACTGTTTTGATGAAATTTTATTGAATAATTGTTGGTAAATTTATATTTTTATTTTGTGTTGCAATATTATTTATTGTCTTTGAAATTCCATAGTATGGGGGTAATTCTGGAAGTTTAATTTTTTATATAATTCGGCTTGGTATGCTGTGCTGCTGTAGCACGGTCGGTCTGCTACGTTCCTACTCGCTACTCGCTCAGCGAGTAACTATCCCAATGTAATCAACCCTTTTCTCGCGCCGAAGCTGACCGATACCATGGACGAACCATCAAGATCCCTCATCTATGCCGATGCGCGCGCACACACACACACACACGTATCTTGTAGTTTTAAATGCGTGTTTGGTGGATTTTGTTTTTGTTACTGCGTGTTAAACTTTATCATATAACCGTTTTTTCCAATCCAGTTCAACATGAATATAATTGGATTTTTATCGGGAGCATATTACTTAGACTATAAACATCGATAAGCCTTTTCATAGACGTGTTTGTAATCTCACAAGATTGTTTACGCGATCCTTTGCAATGGACATTAACCGTGTTTGCACATTGTTGAAGCATTAATAGAAGGTAGTTTGTCAAGAAACAGCATTATTTGTAAATTTTGATTCCTTTCCGCTCAATTATAATGGAGAGTGGTAATTCGGCTCCATTTTTTAAAAGAACCTGCAATAAACGGTGTCTGAATAAAGCCCCGGTTGGAGTATCTCTTCCTTTTATTTCACCGTTTTCTAAACAAATCGAATTCAAACGACCTCCTGAAGCACCGATTTTTCATCCTACAGCGGAGGAATTCAAGGATCCTATACTCTACATAAGTCGCATTAGGCCTCTTGCTGAACAGATCGGAATGTGCAAGATCGTACCTCCAAAAGTAAGTACTGAATCATATATCAATACGGTTGCAGTCCCGTATCTTCCCCATGAAAAAATCGAATGAAAATTTCGGTAATCGATATCTGTACCAAAGCCAAACAACAAGGGCTGTTAACCTGTTATCCTTTGTTTTATCAGTCGTATATAGATTGAAATTAATGTTTAGGTACATACAGCGGTAGAAATGCCGAATCACTGTAAACGTATGAGTACTGTAGCTGTTTGACAACTGTTTGCTAGTACGAGACCTAATAGGCAAAAATCTACACTTAGGCAATTTTCCCCAACGGCGGTAAACTGTCCTCGTTTAACCTTAGTTTGGTTATTATTGTCAATATTGTTTGATAAGGTATTTTGTTAGACATCGTCAAACATTCAACCTTGTCAGACTTGCATTAGGTACTTTAGGTACTATTATCCAGAGTTTTAGTGAATCTGTGGATGACAGACTGCAACAAAACTGTTTGCTATTAACATTTTGAAGTATGTATGTATATACAGTGGAACCTTGATAAATCGAACCTCAATAAATCGAAATCCTTATAAATCGAATTTTTCCAATTCCCCTAGAACTTGCTATGCTACCACCATGTTATTTTACCTTTATAAATCGAAGATTTCATGGATATTACCTTGATAAATCGAAGTTATTGGATCTATTGAGCTTTAATACTAACCTCTATAATTCGAAGGTTCGGCAGAAAACCCTTTATTATTCGAAGTTTTGCATTTTCGGACTTTAATAAATCGAAGTTGTAATAAGAGAACCTTAGTAAATCGAAGTTGCATGCTTATTGGATAAGATTCTGTGGCACGAATACAGTAACTGATTTTATCTTTATGTCAACACTGCCAAAAGTAAACATCCTTCCTCCCCACTCGCCACCACTGCTAATGGTTTTTACTGAATATGTTCTTTTTACTGCATTACATTATGCTAGCAGTACACTATCGCCGAATATGAGCGAATGTGGCCGATAGCGATAGTGTACTTGGTGCTTTCGTGTACATTCGGTAAAATATTGAATGCATTGTCATACGGCAAAAGATTCGGCGAATATTCGGGACGAAGTTTTGGCGATAGTGTACTGCTAGCATAACATTTAAACAATGTACAGTAACTCTTTATGTCTGTTCAACCGTATTTTTTAAAACAGATACTGTAAACATTTTTGTTCTGATCAAGCAACTTGTTTTTACTTACAAACTAGAATTGCACCACTCAGTTCTCACACGCAATTAATTACAGTACTGTATCACATTGAGATAAGAAAACAATAGGAGGTGAAGCGGAGTGAGTTGGAGAGATTCTTGCCTTGTCCTGTGAAAGATGGGTTTTACTATAGAGACTGTATAATAAGTGATTAATAGTAATAATAATACATTATAATACTGTATATACATTACTGATTAATAATAATACATTTATAATGTATAATCATTATACAGTCTCTATAGGTTTTACTGTACAGTACAGTATTTATGAATCTGAAAATGTAAGTGTTTTGAACCTCTATAAATCGAAGTATTTTAAGATGGACCTTGATAAATCGAACCTCAATAAATCGAAATCCTTGATAAATCGAATTTTTGCCGTTCCCCTTGAGATTCGATTTATCAAGGTTCCACTGTAGTACCATAGCCGATTCGACTGTAGGTGACTCTTCAGACCTCAACGCTATGTTTTAGTCCAAAGAGCGTACTACACAAACGAGGAGTGAGGTAGTTTGTGATTGATTTCCTCACTGAGCTAACAGAATTGTATCAGTATGCCAAGCCCACCGAAACAAATTCTGAAGCTCTATGCTTGACAGTCCACTCCCACCTTTACAGGGTCTGGCTGCACAGGTGAGTGTGTATACTATCTAGCACACCTCTGAGCTACCTCCTGCGTCCAAGCCATCATTCGAAAGAGACGTTTGGAAAGCAACACAATTGATGTAGCCTTTTTTGTATCTGAGATGATCAAAATTTAATTCATCTCATAAATTTCCATTTTTTTTCTTCTTTCGTTCAATGATTAGGCTTTTGCCTGTTCCAACTCACAAACAGATTATTAATTCATTTGTAGTGATATGAAATTTTATGCATATATTCCTAATCATGTTATAATATTATATAATTATTGATTATTGCCATCTCTTGCGTGGTCTACCAACGTCTGTTTTGAGTTCTGGCTGGTAGTTGAAAATTTTGAGTGGGAACCTTTCTGCTGGCATTCTCTTGATGTGCTCTTTCCATTGTTTCTGATGTTCTGCAACTCTATCAGTCATGCTACAGAAATTTAGCTCGTTCCGAATATCTTCATTCCTGAAATGATCTCTTCGGTCTGCGAAGGAATCTCATCTCTGCTGCCTGCTCTCTACTCTCAAGTGATTTATTTGTCACCCATGATTCACTACTAGAACAAGAGCAGCCACTACTCTATAGAATTTCATAATTGTATATTTCCTCTCTTTCCTACCTTGGGTTCTGCTGATTATTTATTCTGATTATAATAAATTGTTATGATTTTTTTCAGGGAACTTCATTTCCGTTCGCACTTGATGTTGAAAATTTCAAATTCGCTACAAGAATCCAACATTTGAACAGAATGGATGTGAGTTAATTACAAGTCTCTAATCAGTTGTTACTTGAGTTAGACCTATAAATGGTAATATTTAAAAATTTATTCAAATGAACTGAAATTACGCCAATAATGAACGAATACTTCACAATAAAAGATATAAAGTATTTACTCTATAATTTATTACTTGTGAATAAATAGTATTCAGTTTTTTGTACATGGTTCAATAGTATCGAAACATAATCGAGAAAAAAGAAGATACATTTATACAGCTTACAAGCTATATAACATAGAAATTTATGATAGCTGGAATCATCCACCATCTTAAATTCTGTAACAAAGCGTTTCCGGACCTATGTTGATTTGAATTCATTCTACTTATTTTGAACTGTATAATCAACTCCAGAAGTACGATCCGTTTCTCCTGGAACACGCTGTAAAATAATACAATTCTTGAATCAAGATGGTAAACTGATTTTATTCAGACAGAAAGGAAACTTACAGTTGCATAATTCCCTCTGCGATGAAATATATCTAATTTATTATGGTCAAATGAGTTCGTCAAGTTAATTCATATAATAATATAGGAACTGAAATCCTTGTGAAACTAGTTATACTAAAGGGAAAAAGGCATACTAAACTGTTTTGTGCCAAGGTGTCCAATATAATTTGTAGCATTGTTTTTTTTTTAATTTGTATATTGGAATTATTTATTCAACATTATTTATTTTGCCTATTATATATTTGTCTGTAAAAATTCATAGAAACTTATCCAATAGTAGGGACTACAAATGAGATGGTAACTCTCACACAGAATCTTTCCTTGGGAATTTCTTAATTTGATTTATTTTTGCTGTATCTTTCGTATTTATTTTGTATTGATCATTCAAATCGTTCTCATGAACAAATATTAACTTCTTCTTCTTCTGGCATCACAGCTCGATGTGAGCTTTAGCCTCTCGCACGAGAGCCCTCCACACGGTCCGGTCACAAGCCCTTCGCCTCCACGCTGTAACTCCCATCCTCCTGAGATCCTCCTCCACTTCATCACTCCATCTGTTGCGTGGCCGCCCCTGTCTCCTTCTTCCCTCCATCCTGGCCTTATAAATTGCTCTTGGCATTCTATGCTCTGCCATTCTTTCTACATGACCCGCCCAGCGCAGTCTTTGTGACTTGATGAAACGGACTATATCCTCACCTCCAAGAATTTCATTTATTTCATCGTTTACCCTTCTCCTCCATACTCCATTATCATTGATGCCCCCATATATTCGCCTTATTACTTTCCTTTCAAAAACTCTCAGTTTATTGGCATCAACTACAGTAATGTTCCAGGTCTCTGAGCCATAGGTGATCACAGGTCTGATCAGAGTCTTGTATATTTTCAACTTGGTTGCTCTGGATAATGACCGAGAAGTAATCAACTTAATATTGGCAAAATAGGCACGATTTCCAGCCATCACTCTCTGCTTTATTTCATCACTCAACTTATTGGTACTGTTCACATCAACACCCAGGTATGAGAAATGTTGTACATTTTTAAAGGACCATTCCCCCACTTCAAAGTCATTTGCCACCCGTCGAGCAGCATTTCTTGTCACTCTCATGTGCTTTGTTTTTTCTGCATTAACTTCCAGACCCATTTTCTTCCCAGCTATCTGAAGCTCCTCAATCATTCCCTTTAGCTCCCTCTCATTTCTGGCAATGAGTACGACATCATCAGCATATGCGCATATTTGTCTTGACTTGTAGACAATACAACCAGTGTTTTTCACACTTTCTAATACCTTCTGTATAGCAATATTAAACAGAGTCGCCGATAACGCATCCCCTTGCCGCACTCCTCTTGACAGTCTGAATTGATCTCCACTTCTACCTTCTACCAGTACTTTTGCTCCAGCATTGTCCATTGTCATTTTTACCAACCTCACGATCTTCTTGGGCACTCCTTTTTGCTCCATGTAACAGTATAGGCCGTCTCTGTTAACACTGTCAAATGCCTCACGGAAATCGACAAACAACATGTGTAGGTCAATGGAATGTTCATAGGCTTTCTCCATCATTTGTCTTATCACAAAAAGTTGATCTAACGTTCCTCTTTGCTTTCGGAAGCCACACTGATACTCTCCCACAATCTCCTCTGAGTAAATACTCAATTTCTGTAAAAGTATATTTGAGAAAACCTTGTAGGCTATATTAAGTAGGGTTATGCCTCGGTAATTAGCACAATTCATTTTATCTCCTTTTTTATATATTGGGCATATCAGTCCTACCTTCCAACTTTCTGGCATTTCCTCCTTATTCCATATTTTAACAATTATTGTATGGAGCTCATTAGCCAAAGCACTTCCCGCATTCTTCAATAATTCACTGGTGACTCCATCTTCACCTGGGGCTCTATGATTCCTTATCTTTTTAATTGCACACTCAACTTCTGCTGGCGTTGGGGCCTGTATATCGGGCTCTGCCCTTTGATACTCATTCGCATTTATTTCTTCTTGATCATTTCTTTCATTATTAAGCAGTTCTTTGAAATGTTCTGTCCACCTTTCTCTCACAGCTGCTTCATCACCCAGCATTGCTCCAGTTTTATCTCTGCATCCACTCAACCGTGGTCGATAGCCTTTCCTAAACCATTCAGTTTCTTTGTAAAAATTTCTTATTTCATTCTGCTCATTCAGTAACTCAATGGACTCTAGCTTCCTCCTCCACATTTCCTTCTTTTTCATCGACATATCCTATTTGACTCTCTCCTTAATTGATCATACATTTCCTGCTTCTGCCTTGTTGCTCTCTGTAACAATTGCTTCCTAGCCCGGTTCTTTGCCTCAATTGCATCCATACATTCATTATCAAACCATTCATTTCTTATCCTTTGTTTCTCTCCAAGGACCTGCTCAGCTGTTCTCACAATGAGGTCTCTCACACCTCTCCATCTCTCTTCCACCCGTTCCCCCCCATTTCTTTGACTCTCCAGCTCTCTTAATCCTTGTTCAATTGACCTTCTGTATCTGTCACCTACATCAGGGTCATTGAGTTTTTCCAAGTCCCATCTCTTCCTTTCTTGAGGTCTTCTATTCTGTGCGTTTGATAATCTTTCCCTGATAACTGCTTTGACTAGAACATGATCAGAATCGCAGTTGGGGCCTCGGCATGCTCTAACATCAATAACTGATGAGGCATGTCGTGCAGAAGCAATCACATGATCAATTTGGTTCATCCGGTCAGTTCCAGGTACTCTCCATGTACCTTTATGTATTTTCTTATGATCAAAGGCTGTACTTTTAATTAGAAGATTGTGTGCTGCAGCCATTTCTACCATTAGCAGTCCATTTTCATTGGTTTCATCATGCAGTGAATGTTGACCAGCAATGCCCCTCACAAAGTCCTCCTTTCCTACCTTGGCATTGAAGTCACCCAATATAAGTATCATGTCATATTGTGGTATTCCATCAATAGCTTTGAAGAGTTCATTGTAGAAATCCTCCTTCACACCCACGTCTGCATCCTCAGTTGGGGCATATGCAGATATGAGTGTCACATTTCGAAAGCGTCCTTTGATTCTCAATTTGCATAGTCTGTCTGTTATTGGCTCAAACCCCAATATACTCCTGGTGCATTTTCTTGTGACCAAAAATCCAGTGCCACTTTGCCCACTTTTTTGCTCATTTCCACTGTAGTAAATAGTGTATTCTCCTTTCCTGATCTCACCATGTCCCTTCCACCTAACTTCCTGCAGTGCCATTATATCAATACCAAATCTAATACTTTCTCTAGCAATTTCTTGCATTTTTCCAGGTACTAGCATCGTTCTTATGTTCCATGTGGCCAGTTTCAAATCGTATTTTTTAATCCTTTTCCGTTTCCATGATTCTGATCTATTTCCATTTATTTCATTTCCGTGTAATCCGTCCGTCCGAGGCTCTGTGTGAGTGTTCCTAACAAGTTTTTTTTTTCCGAGATGGAGGAGTTAACCCCATGCTCAACCCCCAACCTGGAGGACCAGGGTATTTGTGTAGAGTTACCATCTCCTAGGCACCTACTTCCACTACAGCTTTCAGAGCGTAACCTACCCTGGATTTTGTTTGGGTTATCTCCCTAGGCTCTTCCGTCCTCTCCGCCGTTGGGATAAATCCTCATCCGCCTTCGAGACCGTTGACCGGTTTTCACCCATAACCCTGGGCAGGGGCCCTTACAGGGTGCTACCATCCGGAGCCAGATGGACCCCGGATTTTTTACGAGGTGTATCTCCTCCCCCTCCACATTCCCCAACATCCAGGGTTGGGCCCGGGCTTGGGACCGGCGTGCGGCTGTGTAACAAATATTAACTAAAAAATTACAAGTTACAGAGTTTTTCGTAATCTGATTCTGTTAACTCATTATTTGGCCAATGATTTGCACATGCCATTATATTATGTGAGATTAAATGTTATTGCAAATCACTGCTTATATGAGTAATAGTAAGTAGTCGTCTCCATATTTAAATACTGTAGATCTTCACCATTGATCTCTGTTATAAAACAAAGCATTTCTTTTTGAGATAGAAATAATTGATTGTTAACTTATCAACCGTCCTGGTCAATTTCTCGATATTGTTGTGCGCACTTATTAGTTATGAACAGTCTTGGGACATTTACATGCTACTAAATTGCCAGTTTTAATGTTGAAACGTGCTTTCTTTATTTATAACAGCAACTGTTCTGTTAATTACAATATTTCCTTGACTAAATCATTCAACCATGTAACCTCAATTATTGATCTTTCGGAACGTTGATTCATTATGCGTCTACAGCTATCGTAAAATTTCATTTAAATCTTACTAATGCTCTGCTTTTTGATTTTGGATGCATACTGGATGGCGAATCACACATTGAACGCTCTTATCATTGTTTACAACTTAATATTATAAGTAAAACTAAAATCCAAAATACTTGAAAATTTTCATACACTCTGGATCAACGAACCCATAAGACCAATAGAAGGGGCGTATGCACTAGCGTAGCATTACAGGCGGTGAAGCCAAGTCCGCCATCCATGTAGTGGATAGAAAGACGAAATCGTGTTTTCAAGAGCAGAAAATTTCAATGCGCGCTCTCCAAATAAACTGCAGTTTAACACACTTAGGATTAATATATAACTTTCAAACTTGACATGGGTATAGACAATTAGTTTCTAACGATAACAGTGGCGTTATAAAAGTTAATGGTTACCTCTATATATTTTAATTAGTTGTTTAAAGTTATATTTTTAACTTTTCATGTGAAATTTAACGACATGCAGTCAAATATTTGTTAAGAATAAGTATAATAACTCACTTAAACTGGCCGAGTACTTTCGAATCTATGAGATCCATCATCAGAGGCTCCTAGATCATCATGTCAGTTTTTTGGTTAGAAGTGTTGTGGTTTTTGTAAAATATGATCAAAAAGTTTGTGAGATTTAAAATTTAGTTGTTCATTGAGAATGTTTTGTTTATTGTGTGTGGTGTGTTTGTATATTTCAAATTGTTCCAAGGTGTTGAGTTTGTGTCCTTTAGATTTTATGTGTAGAATGTGTAGGTTGGTATTGATGTCGGTAAAAGTGTGTCCAGTTTGAATGATATGGTCGGCAAAATTCGATTCAGCTTTGGATGTCAGGGCCTGAAAGTGTTCCTTGTAACGTTGTTTGAATGTGCGGCCTGTTTGTCCTATGTAGAATTTGTTACAATCAGAGCAGTTTAGTTTGTAGATCCCTGGGAGATCGTATTTGTTTGTGTTCAGTGTGGTTTTGAGTGTAAGTGCATTTTTTATTTTGTTTTTTGTTCTGAATGAGATGGTGTGGCCGGCTTTTTTGAAGATTTTTGCTAGTCTGTGTGATTGTGGATTAATGTATGTCATTGTGATGTATTTTTTGTCAGTGGTGTTGGTGTTTTGTTTTTTGTTTCTTATTTTATGATTGAGTTTGTCAATTAGGTCGTGTTTGTAGCCGTTTTCTTGTGCTAGGTATTTTATTGTATTTAGTTCAGTGTGGTAATTGTCGGTGGAAAGCGGTGTGTTGTTGAGTCTGTGTAGCATTGACCTGAATGCTGAGTGTTTGTGTTGTGTTGGATGATTGGAGGTGCTGTGTATTAGGGTATCTGTCATTGTTGGTTTTCTGTAGATGTTGAAGCTGTGTTGTTGGTTTGTGTTCTTTGTAATTGAGAGGTCTAGGAAGTTTATTGAATTGTTTTTCTCATATTCAGCTGTGTATTGAATGTTCTTATGTATTTTGTTTATGTATGATCGAAGTTGTTCACATTGTCTTTTGTTTCCTCTGTATAGCAATAGAACATCATCTACGTATCTGTGCCAGTATATTATGTTCTGTGAAAATTTGTTATTGAAGAGTATATGAGTGTTTTCGCAGTGTTGGAGATAGATTTCAGCAAATATGCTTGAGATTGGTGAGCCCATTGGCAGTCCATCAGGTTGTGAGTAGAATTTGTTGTTGAAGGTAAAGTAATTTTGTTGAGTGATGATTTTTAGGATGTCTATTATTTCATTTATATGTTCTGTAGTTGTGTTGTTGTGAATAAGGATGTTCTGTATTATTTCTATTGTTTCATTGACAGGTATGTTGGTGTATAGGTTTGTTATATCGAAAGATGCAAGAGTGGAGTTGTGAGGAATTTGTGTGTCTTTTATTTTTGCGATAAGATCGCTACTGTTTTTTATGTATGTGTTGTTGTTGATATTAATTAGTTTTCTCAGTGTTTGATCTATGTGTTTTGCTAGTTTATAGGCAGGTGCTTCTTGGTAGTTTACAATTGGTCTAATAGGTATGTCGGGTTTGTGAATTTTGGGAAGTGTTTGAAGTGATGGTGCAGAAGGGTGTATTTGTTTCAGTTTTCTTTTTTGTGAATTATTAATTATATGATTTGTCTTGTTGATTATTTGTTTGATTTTTGTTTGGTAAACATTTGTAGGATCGGTGTGTAGTTGTTTAATGTTGTTTTTGTTTATGTAGTCAAGTGTTTTTTTGTTGAGCTCTTCATTGTTTATTATAACTGTAGTGTTGCCTTTGTCTGCTTTGATATAGGTGAGATTGTGAGTTAGAGCTTTGTGTTTCAATTCTTTTATGGTGTGGTTTTCTGAATTTATGGGTGGGTGTGGTTGTGAGCTGTTTGTTTTTATTGTGTTGTAGGTTTCTATTCTAAGTTCATCATGTATTTGTGGGTCTGTGCGTTGGATGCTTGTTTCTGTTTCAATGTCAATGTTTTTTGATGTGGATTTGTTGTTTTTGTAGTTCAGGTTATGTTTGAGACCTTTGTTCAATAAGTTGAGTTCGGTTTCTGTGAAATCTACGTTTGTTAGGTTAACAGTTTTACTGTAAAAAATGTGTGGTGATTGAATTGTCGTTTTTGGAGGTGTTAGGTTATGTATTTTTTTGTCATGTCTGTTTAATTTTGTTAAGTTTTTGTTGTACCCAAGTGTTTGTTGTTTCTGCTAACTCAAGGAAGAAACTGTGTCCATATTTTTGTGTGATAGATAGGTGTAGTTTGAGGAGGTCTAAATTGTGTGAGTCTTTCTGTTTATATAAAAGTTTGATGCTCTCCTTGATGAAGGTAGTTTCTGCTTTATTTTTGGCTATTTGAGCTGGTTTCGATTTGTTGTTGGTTTTGAATTTAGCGTAGTTTGGTGTAATAATCTAGGGGATCTAGGTAGCAGTGGTACTGTGCATACGTTGTCTGAACAGGCTCTGCGAATTTTGAAGCATAGAATTTTAATTCGAACGGATAAGTAGTATTTTTGTTTATTATTATTAGTATTTATAATATCTTAATAATTTACATCATTAACTTGTCTAATATAAGTTAAAGTATTTAAATAAAAAGTCAAATTCTATTTTCGAGGTTAGGTGTACCGATATTGATCAATTTTCTTGTAATTAAATAGTCTCAAGTTGACAATTGTAATAAATTAAGTAATATTTCATTAAACATTTAACTAAAATCAATTGAAAAAAATTTTTAGCTAGGAAAATGAGTCCGAACAAGGCATCTAAATCTAATTGTTCAACTAAAACTCAAGTAGCTACGCGATCTCAGCAATTATTAACGAAAAAATCTCCAACAGCTCTTAAAGCTACTGTAGATGTAGAAGAAAAGGTTGCTAAACTATTGAGTGATCACACCAAATTGAAAACAAAATTAGAAACATCACTAAAAAATTCTGAGGAAGAACGAATAGGGTTAGTGGATCACATAAAATCTCTGGAAGTTATTGTAAAATTGCAGCAGGAAGACCATAAAACTGAAATACTAAATCTCACGAGTCAATGTAGGTCTATGTCAGAGGAAATCGAAATATTAAAATCAAAAATAAACTTGGCTAATGTAAGATCTGAACCTCTGATCAATACAAAAAAAGTAGAACCTAAATCAAATGGGGAAAAAATAAATAGAAATGGTCAAACAAAAACGTATAGTCAGGTTTTGCAAACAGCAACCAAAACTAAAGTAAGGGCAAATAACGATAGGAAAGGTAGAGTACTGCTCTTGACATCCAGTCATGGACGAGACTGTAGTGACCTACTAAATAAAAGATTAAAAAATAAGTATGAAGTTCAGAGCTTTTTCAAACCAAGTGCCCCTATAAACGCTATCGTAGAGTCAGCACAGGAACAAACTAAAGATTTTGGAAAAAACGATTTTCTAATAGTACTGGGTGGCTCAAACAATATAAATGAACCTAATCTAAAACATCTTCCTGAAATAAATGAAAAAATTAAAGAGATTGTGCCACTCAGCCAAAAAACTAATGTAATAATAAGTACAATTCCGTATAGGTTTGATAGGCCAGAGCTAAATGAAGCCATTAAGTCAACAAATAAATCAATTCATAATACAATCAACAGCCTAAAAAATAAGAATTCTAAGCAGTTGGGGATTTGTTTTCTAAATGAAAGGCTGAAAAAACAAAACTTCACTAATCATGGTCTACATCTAAATCAATCTGGCAAAGTAATATTTTGTAATAGGCTGGCAGAGCTGATTGAAAGTCGTTTGCAATCTACTGTCAATAATTCTCCTAAACAATCATCTAACGAACCTTTTTTAGTAAAGTGGCTCAAAACCGGGAAGGGAAACTAGTTTCAGATGATAAATTCATATCTTCAATTGTATTAAAAGACGTTAATCGATCAAAAAATCAGGATAGCATTAGTGGAAGGAACTCTTGTAGCAATCTGATAGGCTCTCAAGATTCTAAGAGATTAAGTAAATCTACTTCAATATGCAAAAGCAACGATAAAGTAATAAGGGATGATAGGGAAGTACCGGTACTCACTGTGTTCCATCAGAATATTCAATACATTCGTAACAAAATAGATAGAATCGAAGTATTTTTTAAAGAAGAGGCTCCTGATATAGCTATTTTCACAGAGCATGGTTTAAAAGAAGATGAATTGTCACAACTTAATATTCCAAACTATTCATTGAAAACGTCGTATTGCAGGACATCTCATCGAAGTGGGGGAGTAGCTATCTTCACTAAAAATGCTAAGAATATGCAAATATTTAATTTAGAATATGCAGAGAAATTTGCTGTGGAAATGGATTTAGAAGTTACTGGTTTGAGAGTAAAAATCGACAATAATCTCGAAGTAGCGGTGTTAGGTATTTACAGGTCACCAAATGGGGAATGGAACAATTTTTGTGAACTATTCAATAGGCTTTTAGAGATTACTACTACTCGTTTTACAAACGTTATTGTAGCGGGAGATTTCAATACAGACTTTGCAACACAGAATAAAATGACAGAAGATTTAAAGGATATTATTTGCATGAATAACTTGGAAATAAAAGTTCATGAATATACCAGAGTCACAAGAACATCACAAACAATAATTGATAACATCCTTACTAATATAGATTACTCTAAAACAAGATTAGGCGGCTCGGAACTATCTGATCATGACTATCAAATCTTAGAGGTGGGGTTGCAAGGTCATAAATCAATTAAAAAGAGTAGAGTAATGAAAGAAATTCAACAATGTGAACAGGGGAATATCGATTGTTTGAAGCAGAATCTGCTACAAGAAAACTGGAGTAGGGTTTACAATAGCAATAGTTTAAATGACAAATATGATAGTTTCATTCATATTTTAAGGTTTCATATTACTATGAGTTGTCCAGTTAAAAAAGTCCCTGTAAAGAACAAATTAGACAAGATTGAAGAGTGGATAACTGATGATATCCTTGCAGAAAGAAATAGGGTTAAAGATGCATATGATGAATTCAAACTATCTAGAAATATGTTAAGTGAAGATAATTACAAAGCTCTAAAGAAAAACTATATGAAAAAAGTGAAAAGAGCGAAATGTAAGAAAACAGCTGAAATTTTGAATAATAGTGTGTACTTTAACACAGCAGTGTGGGATGTAATAAACAAAAATAGGCAAGTAGCTCATGTAGATGCTGCTTATACTAGTGTCCCCAGAATAATTAACGAAAATAAAAAATATATTGATGATAGTGTAGACATTTGTAATTTCTTTAACAGATATTATCAACTGGTTGCTAAGGATCTTCAAAAATCTCTTAATACAGGTATTAGTGATGCAAACATGAGGAATACTGAGGGGATTCAGAACGAATTAAAATTCCACCCAGTATGCCAAGACGAGTTGTCAAATATCATTGATAGTTTAAATAATAAAAAAACTGTAGGAATGGATGGGGTATCCAGTAAAATTCTGAAAGAATGTAAAGATCAATTGTTAGACCCTTTGATTCATCTGATCAATCATTCATTAGAACAAGGTGTTTTTCCAGATAATTTAAAAGAGGGGAAGATCTTGCCAATCTTCAAAAGTGGCGATAGAGAAAAGGTAGAAAACTATAGGCCCATTAGTATTTTAAATGTAATAAGTAAAATTTTTGAAAGAGTAGTTCTAAATAGGTTACTTCTGCACCTTCAAGAAGCTAACTTTATCTGTGATGAACAGCATGGCTTCCAGAAAGGGAGATCAACAAAAACAGCCATAGTTTCTCTAGTTGAAAAACTAATAGATATATTAGATTCAGGTGATAAAGCTACTGCAATCTTCTTAGATCTGTCAAAGGCATTTGATTGTGTTAATCATAGAACTTTATTGGAAATACTGCAAAATGTAGGTGTAAATGGGGTTGAACTGAAATGGTTTGAATCATATCTTATTGGGAGAAAACAATGTGTAGAACTAACTACAGTAGTTGGTAATAGTATAGTAAAGAATAAATCTAATAAATTAGAGGTGCAAGCTGGAGTGCCTCAGGGGTCAATACTAGGTCCATTGCTTTTTTTGTTATATGTCAACCGTTTACCTAAAGAATTAATTAGTGGTAGAGCCCTCTTATTTGCTGATGATACATCACTCATTTTCAGCAATTCCATTCTAGATAATTTAGAAATAAGTGCCCATATAGGTGTGCAGTCCATTGTCCAATTTTTAAACCAGTTGAAATTAACTATAAATAGTAAAAAATGCCAATACCTTCAATTCAAAAACAAACATAATTTAAATGAAGATAGGGCTATAAACGTGTTTGTAAACGATAATCAATTAGACCAGGAAGAAGAAATTGCATTTCTAGGAGTTACGTTGGATAGACGATTGACCTGGACTCCATACATTGAGAAAATATGTAGTAAAATTTCATCTGGGGTATTTGTCCTGCGACAGCTCGCTAGATTGAATGACAAAAAGTTACTTTTTACAGCTTACCATGGGCTCTTACTGTCACATATTAGGTATGCTATCTTAGTATGGGGTAATTCATCAAAACAAAATCTTGATAGGGTGTTTAAGATCCAAAAGAAAGCGGTTAGGTGTATAGAAAGAGTAAATAGATTAGATTCATGTAGGCCGTTGTTCAAGAGACTTGGTCTCCTAACTGTACCCTGCTTATATGTGTATGAAGCTACTCTATATGTAAAAACGAATGATATTAACCAAAATCTTGATGTACATGATTATAATACAAGAAGCCGAGGAGATTATCACTTGGTGAGTCACAATAGTAGCCTATTCAAACAAAAACCTAGTTATATTGGTAGGAAATTCTACAACAAGCTACCGCAGTTTTTGAAGAGTCTTGAAAATATAGAAATATTTAAAAATCAATTGAAGAAATATTTAGTTGATAAAGCTTTTTATAGTGTACAAGAGTTCCTTTCACATGAAAATTAAGCCTCACCTCAACTAATTGAAGTAATTATGGTATCTAGTGTATAATATTGTTGATCTGACTTGTCTTATACTCCTTAACTGGAGTCTCCAAGACGTAATCTACAAAAAAAAAAAAAAAAAAAAAAAAAAAAATGTTGAGTTTAAGACAGTTTTTATTGAATTGAATGTGTAGATGTTTACTTCTAACCTTAAACACTGTTGATCTGTAGGATAGGATTGTAGCTTGTCTTGCCGAATTAAATTCCTGGATTTCTTGTTCCATGACGAACTGCGTTGTTAATATTAACTTTTCATGTGAAATTTAACGACATGCAGTCAAATATTTGTTAAGAATAAGTATAATAACTCACTTAAACTGGCCGAGTACTTTCGAATCTATGAGATCCATCATCAGAGGCTCCTAGATCATCATGTCAGTTTTTTGGTTAGAAGTGTTGTGGTTTTTGTAAAATATGATCAAAAAGTTATATTTTTTGTCCTAGTTTCAAACCATGACATGAAAAAGTGAGTGGGCTAGAGAATACAATTAAATACTTCGCACAACAAAGCGGATATAGCTCAGATATAATAGACAGAATTCTAAATAAAATGAAAAACAAAAATCCAAATCGTGCAAAAAAAGAAATACTTCAACAAAAATCACATAAAATAGCACTTATCTTCAAAAACCCGGATTCAACACAGTATTCAGAACAGCAAACAACCTGAAACACCAGCTCCAACAAAAGCAACATCTCACCTAGCAACAAAAACCAAAACTACAACAAACCACAACACACACAACTACAAACCACAAACTACAACTGTTGGTCTTATCGGGAAGTGATAGCCGCGAGCCGTAGCAGGTATCTGTTCAATCAGAGAGATAAGCTGCGTTCTCGTAGGTCCTGTTCGTAACGGTGACCGATAAGATTGGCCAGCAAAAAAGACTCTGTTCTCTGCTGTAAAATCACTTCCCGGTGGTTCGGAACCCACCTTAAACTGTAGGTCCAACTCATCAATCCATCAATCACCATCATCCAACTCATTACCCACGCACAGGTCTCAGACCTATGTGGGCTTCATCCTCCAAAAAAAAAAAGAACCCAGGATTATATAAACTCGAAAGCTACACATGCCCCAAATACTACATTGGACACACAGGCAGATGATTCAACACACGATACAAAGTACATATCAAAGCACTACACTCCAACACTGTTTCAACATTTGCAGACCACTTAATCAACACTGGACATTTACACAAAAACATCCAAACTGACTTGGAAATTCTGCACACTTTTCAGAAAAGCCACAAACTAAATACACTGGAATAATATTAAATATTCAAACACCATAGACAAGATAGAACTATCTTATTCAGTAACCAAACAATTCAAATCTCACGTAATTTTTAATTGCATAATAGCAGCACATCCTTATTTCAACAAAACACGATCCCTGGTGGCAGGCTCATGAAATTTCTCTTCAGAAGTGATATGCATTCCTCCAGTTTGAGTAAAATAATAATTAAATAGAAATACAGTGTCAGTAATGATATTAAATTTGAAAACTTATTTATCATATGTGGATGAAACGATCTTTCAATTGCCATGGACCTCAGTGTCATTTAGAATTATCTTCTCCTGTTGCAGGCGATTTCCCGGAATAAATTTATCTTCTTGGAACGGGTAAAGAAGTTTTGGGAGCTGCAGGGCCGTCAATTCAATACACCGTTGGTGCAACGACGTGTTTTAGATTTATATGCTTTGCAACGCACTGTGCAGTCTGAAGGTAACTACTTTTCAACAAATAATATCAATATTATGTTGATGCATCGTCTAATCAATCGCATCGTGAATTTGGCCCTTTCAGCACCACAAACGAACTACTTAATTCAACTTACTATTGATAAATATTTATTAAGGGGCCACAGAAGCCAGGTCTGCCGGTCGAATGCTGAGCGCACAATTCAACATGGAAGAAAAAACTTCTTGACTGATTAAAGGTTTTATAAGAGGACTTTAAAAATGAAAACAATCGAATCACGTAGTTTTCACAAGCTTCCATTTGATTAAAGAAACATTTCAATGAAATTACTGGTTCTTTCTCTAATTTGTGTAAAAACATCGTGAAATTTTCATCTTTGTTCACTTTATAAGAGAAAGAGAATATTGAAAAAATATTATGTCAAGTTATACAAAGATTAGTATAAAGATTTTGTAACTTCATTCTAATTAATTAATGATTTTTGATTTGGTTGCTCTGAAACACTATTATCGATACATCAATCAGTCATCATCAGTTCTATCAGTCTTGATAATTATCAGCAAAATAAACATTTTGAAAGAATTCTAAAAATTTCGTTTAAAGTGGAATATAGTTACTACATTTCAACATTCTTCTGTTATGGAGTCCCACAATATCGACTAATGCAAATAAATAAATAGATAATCAGAGTGCTAATTGTAATTAATACGGAAATGCCAGAATATGGTCGATAAAAATTGTAAAATTAAATTTAAATATTCCGAATATAAAGATTAAATTAAATTGAAAAAAAAATCAAAATGATTGTAATCTATAATTGATTTTGCGACATATTTTTGGCAAATCAAAATCGTTGTTCACTTCAATAGAAGCGTTTGAAGTACTGTAAGTGGAAATCAATGAAGATAGAAGTTACAAATCTTATCCATTGTTGAAAGGGTTGGCAAGACAAACTCACAAAGAACAATGACTGAAAACAATAACATATGTATAGTTTTGAAAACTATTTCAATGTTTTTGGTTGTGTGATATTCTCGGGAAACAGTTGTAAGTTACAAAAATGAAATTTTCAGTAGTGGAAAGCTAAATGCAGTTGCTCATTTTGATGCTAGATGTTGCAATATGTTTTTCTAGTTCTTGAAACTTATTCAACTAGAACATTTTATTATTTTATTATATCCTCCAAATTATCATTCACATTTTTATTAACTAAAAACAATAATTGTTTCATGAACATTTCCAACGTTTTTGGCCGTGTGTTTTATTCATTTGTATAGATTAGTTCGTCCTTTTCATGCTATGGATGATATCACTGTACTGTGGGTACATTGTGCTTCATTTATCAAGTAAACCCATTAGGTAATTATATAAGAGATTTCATCAGGGCTTTAACCAAACTCACTGTATTAGTTTTGTTGAGGGAAGCAGTGATGTTTACTTTCTTGCACATGTGCTCTTGCAATGCATCTCTTCCCCCAGTGTGACCCAACATTATAGCCCAGGCAATGAATGCAAAAAAATGGCCATTGTCGTAACAAATTAGGGGAAAGCTGAATTTTTGCAGGATGTTAGTATACATAGTA
This sequence comes from Conomelus anceps, assembly GCA_948455865.1. Classification (NCBI taxonomy): domain Eukaryota; kingdom Metazoa; phylum Arthropoda; class Insecta; order Hemiptera; family Delphacidae; genus Conomelus; species Conomelus anceps. The sequence continues at coordinate 64,332,812 of OX418222.1, forward strand.
CTTACTCAAAAAAACCAAAGTCCCGACCCCCACCCCGCTTGCTTCCCCCACCACCCCCCTATCAACATTGCAAGAGCAGTACTTCAGTTAAAGGCGTATAACTCGGAAACTAATGAAGGTATCGTTGTGATTCTCGTCTCATTTTATACGTAAAACTATTCTCTAAAACATATGTCATATACATTTTCTATGTAGATAGCCTAGTTTTTCAGTAAAAATATAGTTTATAGAAAAAAATGTCACCACGAACCACAAAAATCAACTTCAACTGATCATAACTTTTTTAATATCGCGTTATTAGTTGTGCTGTTTCTTACAAAACTTATAGATCATTTAATAAGCTTTAAAATGATGTGTCTATTGATTACTATAGTTCAAGTTATGGTGTCATAGTGAGTGATGAAATAGTAGCGGACACCGCGTCGCCGAACCCTACAGCACTGTGTATTGCATGGCGCTTGGCTATCCAGCCCAATCCAATAAATAATTATTGTCAGACAAGCAAGACTATATATGACAATCAATAGAACACGTTTAAAAGAACATTTTCCGAAAAGTCCCCAAAATTCCCCCCTCAATTTCTCCCCCATGCGCCCACAAAGTTGAAAATGTTTCTAATTATTGGAAACTCGATATCTCTGTAACTAACTATCGAACAGAGTTGATTCTTCTTCCATAATATCAGTCATATAATGTTCTGCAATAAATGTGCTGTTCACTTTGCCGGTAAACCTGATGGTTTCTTTTATAAAAATTGAAATATCTTCAAAAGAGAATTCTATCAACTAGATTTTTCATTATTTAGGGGGACATTTTTGTATGTCAATTTACAGAAAATAGCGTTAAATAGAAGTTATAGAACTTATTTTTATGAATCCAAAGATGTGTTCTCTTTTTTCTTCTTTCTTCTGTATTTATTTTTCTTCAGTTTTTTCTCCTTCTTCTTTTAAACCACAGAACTTTCAAACTATGCAAACTGTTCTTACATTTTTAATGTTAATTTTTTTAGGAGGTTTTGACAGAGTAAACAGAGATAAAAAATGGATGAAGATAGCTACTAGAATGAATTTTGTATCGAGCAAAGAATATATTGGACCCTTGCTGAAAGAACACTATGCAAAATTTGTTCTGCCATACATCTTATTCGTCGAATCAGAAAAAAGGAAACGCTTTGTAAGTCATCAGTCAAGTTATTTTTAAAATTAACCAAAAGAAACTTGTGCCTGTATGGGTAAATCTAAAATGAATGCTACTTCACAAAAGTTGCCAGTGTGGTTGACAACGCTTGACCGGCAACTTGGAGATCCGTGGTTCGATTCCCGGCGCTCACTGAATATAATATCATGTTGTATCTCAACTTTATCGGCTTGATTAGTAATGCAATACTTACAAATTTTATTTAAAAAAATCATTCCACTGAATCACAGTTTTTACTGGTTAAAGATGAGCTAAATCATCAGTACCGTATGAGATAAAATAGCAGAACCTTATAAGGTTTGTAATATGCTATGAAGCGTTTGGATTGCAATTATTAAATTGTGAAATATATTCCATTAATTTTCGAAATTTAGAGTTAAAAATAAATTATTAAAAGGAATATCGAAAATGAGTAAGTTTGCAATATATAGGTATATAATACCTCTTAACAGTTTATTCCAGCGCAATGATATCTAGAAATGTTTTTGCAAGCTTTACATTACTGATCAATTTAAAAAAACTGTATTTGTCAACGTAAAATATAAAAATAGTATTTTGGTTCCTGTATTTTCTCCTTTATAATATTACTTCAAGTGCAATTCAGGGATATCATCCCGTGATAACTTGATATAGTCTACTACCTCGATTTCTTCATAACACCATTGCTTGTAACATTTCTGTGTATCTATGAAAAGTGCAGTGTTAACCAATTTCTTTATAAACTTTTTTCCATGTTTAAGCGCAAAGACTCTAAAGACTCGAGTCAAACGAAGCAAAAGAAGCCTGATGAACCTGAGATTAAAGTAGGTTGAAATTTGTATCTATCACAATAGTTTTCTAATTAAATCTTCTAATCAAACAACTTTTTTTCTAGCTTGTTAACAACGTTCAGTTGTTAATGGTTTATAGTTGTTAGTAGTTGGTGTTCTGATGGTTTCACCTATCTTTTAAAATCTGATTATATTTCTCAAGTTTCATTTTCAAGACTTTGAATTATTTGTAATATACATAACGTAACTATGTGATCTAACATATTCTATGATAAACGTTTGTAAAACATATTACTTTATTGTAGTCCGGGGGCAAGTGTAATTCCGTGGGCTTCTTGAGTGTTTAAGTGTGAGAGTAGTGTCAATCTCTTCGTTATAACTAGCAGAATAACAATATCGATGGTAGCCAGTTCATGCTCATTCGGCTGTAAAACAAGATGGCGTACAAAATTTGCATAGTTCCTCTAAATCACTGAAACTTTGTAACCGTTCAAGATTGGAATGTCTCTATTAGAATTCTCTACAACTTTTGTCTAAAAACATTTTTTTCCAAAATGCGTACTTCATATGAGTTGAAAAATTTCAAAACTCAATTTTTGGACTAGGAAATTTTGTTTTTATTCATACATTTTCTCGTTGAAGTGATACACTGAAATGGTAAATGTGTGAGTTTCAGAACTATTCTTAAGCTTTAAAATTATATAACTTATAAGATTATGTTCATTAATGTTGGCTGTAGCAACACCGGAAGAAGGGCGTGACGTCTCTTCTTTCACCCGTAGGCCAAAGACAATAATAAGAAAATGTTTTTTCTAGTGAATCCTTGATGATACAAACATGAAAATGTTATCAATATTTTTGTTATTACTGGCAGAATGAGAATATCGATGGCATTGATATATGAATTAATGAATGAATTTATTTATTTGCCAAAAATTATTACAAACAAACTACAAAATAAACTACTACACTAAAACTTACAAAAAAAAAAAATAAAAAACATATATTACTAGATGAGTAATTCCGGAATCCACTGTGAACCCACAGAACATCAATTACTATCTCAGATACATTTTATTTTAGATCGCTTCTAAATCGGGTAACATCTGGGAAATTTTTATAGCAATAATGGAAAACCCCGTATTTATCAGTGCTGAAATGACTTGTTTTGTGATGTGAAATGATTTTTTAAGATGGTTGTTTCATATAGTGGTTATGGAAGTACCAACCGGTGCAAGCCTTATGGAAATATTTCTTTTCAAACAAGTAATTTTAGCCTTTTATTGTCTGTGCGTTAGCAGGTGTAAGAGTGTAAGCGTAGCTTTACAAGATAGGTTTTTGTTTCCTTACTTCTATTGTTCCTTTTTTATTAAAAATAATGTACTGTAATACACCATATTCATCACTTCAATCTTGCTTTTATAAGCATTAATTACTCGTGATGCACCATAGAGTAATATAATTAAATAACAATTTAAATCAAGCGATTTCGCTTGATTTGCTATATTAAGGACCTGCAGTGGCAGTGGTGAGCATTCTTGGGCTTTTCAATATGAATTTGTATAGGAGACTACTGTATTTTGAAATTTTGAAGCATACGGTACCTGAAAATATTATATTATAATATTATATATTTATTTATTATTAATACACAGTATATTACATATATTCTTTGGTGTTGCAGTTCCAAATTACTTTTTCATTTGATATTCAAACATTAATAATTATTGAAATCTCTTCACTAGTGAATTTAACACTTCCATATTAGTGTGATGGTCATGTCGCATTGTTGTAATGCTACCTCAGACACGGCTGGAGGCCTACTAAATCAGTTTTATTATGTTTTAATAACCTGATTCAGTACGCCTGCTCCACGAAATAGTCTATTATTGTTAGTTTATTCAAAATGTGAAAAAGCTGGACTTCGATGTTTGCTTTATTGAAAATATCTTGTAATCCCGAATTTTCTCACAGGATGAAGCTCACATATTCGAATTCAGGGAATCACAGACCACAAATAATACTTCTCTAGAAATTTTCTTCATAAGAGATTGAGAAAATTAGCTCATGGAATTGTGACCGCCATCTTGGAAATATCTCGTGAAGCGAGCGTTTTTTTGAGATGCCAGAGTTCAGATTGGGATTAGCGCTTCAAAGAACATAGGGATACGCTGAGAAAAAACTACTGTATGTTTTTCCTGCACTCAAATACTTATGATACTGCTTATGCAGTGCTCTGAATTTGAAGTTTGCTTGAGCCAGAAACAGTCTGGAATGTCAAATTATAACTACTATACGTAAAACAAAATCATGAGCTATTTTTTTTTTCAAAAAAATAATTATTGAAATTTATCAAGTGAGTTGCGAGTTTTAGATAGATAGATTTTATTCTCAAAAGAAAAATAGCAATATACTGTGTGTTTTTTTCTTATCTACAGAAAAGCTATGTTCGATCCAAAAAATACAATTCATTAAAAAAAAACAATATAATATTTTAAAAAATAAACTTAGAGAAAAATACAATCCAGCACACAAGATGCAACCTGTTGACCGCTGGAGGGAGTCTATAAAATAAACCTATTTTAAATGAAAGAGTAGAAGAAAAGAAGAAAAACTGAAAAATAAACATTATTTAATGTAATATCCTGATGTTAAATAAGTTATATATTTTGAAATAATTATTCAAATGAACTGTACAATATAATAAGTTGGAAGAAGAAAAAAAAGAAGAAGCAAGTTACAAAAAGTGATCATAGAAGATTAACAGAGGAAAAATTCCACCTGGAAAGAGGGTTTAATTGATGTACAACCATAAGAGATTATCATCAAATTAAGTGCATAAATAAAAGTATGCACTTGTTTAGAATTCAAATGGAATTGTTCAATCTACAAGCTCAAACAAGGATCTGGAACAAGCTTTCTACGTAGTCGGGTGTAAGATACAATAGCCACACTTTAATTTTACTTTTAATCTGACTTTTACTATTAGATGCCATGATTGCTGACTTTAAGCTAAGGGGCATAGCATTAAAAAATCTAAATGCCAAGAACATGAACGTTTTCTGGAAGAGAGTGCAATTAGGTTTTGGACCTCTGATATGAGAGCCTGCAGCCCGCCTAGTTCGACAATCTGTGGGTTACAGGCTTACAATAATCAATTGTTACACCTCTATTTTCACTAATTTCAAAGAACACAGATAGAACCTTGAATATAAACAAAAATCTAACAGGTAGAATTCGAAGATGGCAGAACTAGGGGAAGCTATGTTCATCAAATTTGCTACCTGTTATTGTTCTAATAAAAGCTTTCTGTATTTTAATAATTTGGTCCTCTTTGTGTAGTAGGAGCTTCCACAACAGGTTATCCCATAATCAATTTTTGAATGCACAAAAGCGAAATACAGCTCGTTAATCACATTAAAATTACAGAGATATCTAATACGATGGAACACCATAGAAGGAACCTCAAAGACTTCTTTAGATTTTCAATCTGGTGTTTCCAATTTCAATTTTTGTCTAGGGTGATGCCCAAATATTTTGTGCAATTAGCCAAACTGATAATTGGACAATCACAATCAGTATAATGACAATCCGGAGAGTGCAATCGCAGTGGAGCAGGTAGGTCTGAATTTCCAGAAAGACAAAAGATCATATAATTAGTTTTTGATACATTAATTTTTAACTTGTTACAGGTAAACCATAAAGATATTTTACTCAGATCAGACTGCATTTTGACTTGTAACTCATGAATATCTTTACTTATATATGAAAAAGCAGTATCATCTGCAAAAGCAGTAATCCGTCCATTCAAGTTACCATTATACAAGTCATTAACAAAAATTAAGAACAGAATAGGACCCAGAACTGGACCCTGTGGTACGCCACATGTTATAGGTAGTACTTTGCTTTTAGCATTTTTAATTTTCACATATTGTTTCCTGTCTTTGAGAAAGGACTTAAACCAGTCTAGTGGAATTCCCCTAACACCAGCACTCTCCAGCTTGTCAAACAACAGACTATGATTAACCTAATATGTTTTCCCCCCATAAGATCCTGTGTTAGCTTGGCTCTTGCCCGATTTTCCCGCCAGAAAAAAGTGGCTTCACTATTCCATACCCTTGAAGGTTAGTGTTACGCATCTAGTAGTATATATCAATGATCGATGGTGATCAGTTCAAATCGTGCTCATTCGCCTGAAAACTACGATGGCGACCAAAATTTGCAGAGTTGCACTATATCAACTGTAATTTGATAACAGTAAAAGATCGAATTGATTTGACACTACTTCCATAACACTTTCCCCTGGACTGTTGCACATGCAAAAAATGAATTATTAGAATAATTAGATTTATTATAACGTTAACAGAAGCATAGGATACATTAAAACTTTGAACAAGGGAACTTGAAGAATGACGTGAATCGTACATGAATGTTACTGGTACTCATTTTCAAAAAACGGGGTGTTAAATAGGATTTAACCCAGAATTACACTACTGATAATGAAGTCCATCACAGTACTTTATTGTGTAATCTTTCTATCGTATTCGTTGACTTCCAAACTGCATGATGCTAATTTTCTGTAAGATTCTCAACAGGTTTAAGTTTTTCGTTTGGAAAATCAGTATTCATTTATGTATTTTTTCCAGGTGCCAGATTCAAAATCCAATGTTATTAATCCAGTTACTCAAACTACATGTGATGAACCTAAAAAAACTCGAATGGTTTCTAATCTTGAGAATAAGGTACATTTTTCCGTTTTATTTGTGTAGTTTTGAATTTCTTATGCCATTTTGTTCTTTATCAATAACAAGCAATTCATAGGCGATTGGAAAAATAATAATTAGAATTATTTCAATTCGCAGGCAACAGAACCTCCGTCAGATAAGTCAAGGGACGATGAACCTCATTGCTCCAAGAATACCAAATATGAAACTCAGCCTCTACCTTCAACTAGTAAAGAGGTAGATTCAATAATTATTTTTTTCATATTTTCCTTTTTTATTCAAGCACATATTCCCAAAACATATTGTAATTCTCTGTTCGCTTTCCGTGAAACATTTTATACCAGCCAAGACTATTAGAACCAAGATCCAAATTAAACACATCAATTATTTGTATTCAGTAATAAATTCTGAATTTGAACCTGCACTGAAAACTCAATCATTTATTTATTTACAAGTTCCAAATAAAGGTCCCGCTAAACCTTGTGGGGTTTTCAGCAGGTGCCAACATAATATAAATTACAAAATGGAAATCAGTTATATAATACAAATTACAAAAAAGAAGAAATTAGGGAAAATAAGAATAGGGAAAATGAAGGTTATGGTGGAAATTGAATTGAACATATCTGTGTCAATATTTGAAGGGCGTTGACATGGTTGACACGGGCAGCGTGCGTCATGCCACACCTTTCTTGATGTAAGTGGCCATTTACACATGCAACGACGAGCTCATTTTACTGGAGTGGCATTACGCATGTTGCTTGTGCCAATCATAAGAATCACCCTGTATTAAGTGATTTATTTATCATGTATTTCATCTAGTACTACGTTATAAATTTGGTAGAGTTTAAAAAGTAATATCATAAAAGCTGACTTTATTCATGCCTAATCAAAACCGTTGCATGAAGTTATCATGAAATTGGACCCAGGAAGTAGCGCAGGGGTTTGTTGAATAGGATACACACTCACCTGTTGAGCCAGACCCTGTGTAGTGGTGAAAGTGGACTATCAAGCATGGAGCTTCAGACTTTGTTCCGGTGGGTATGGCATACTGAAATAAATCTGTTAGAACAGTGAGGAGAGCAATCTCAAACTACGTCACTCCTCGTTTGTGTAGTAAGCTCTTTGGACTGAAACATAACGTTGAGGTCTGAAGAGTCACCTACAGTCGAAATCAGCTATGTTACTATAGCTGATTTCGACTGAAGGTCACATTGTTGGATTTCTTTCATTACTTTACTCTTTCCAATTGATTTATGGCCCTAAAACCTTACATCTACGATTTGATAGTCATGACCAGATAGTTCCGAGCAGCCTAATTTCGTTTTACAGGGACTTTTTTAGCTGGGTATGGAATCTTAAAATGTTAATGAAACTATCCTGCTTGTCATCTATATAAATAAAATTGGAGTTTTGTCTGTACATTTATCAGAATTATATATTTTTTGGTTATTTTTACTTTTTTTACATTAAATAAGCCGAAAATAGTCTTATCTCAATTTCTGTCTGTCTGTCACGGCCCCAAAGGCGTTTTACGCGGCCTCCTCCTCAAAAACGATTGCATCGATCGGGATTTTAGTTATTGAACAGTATTGAAGACTTTATTGACAATGTCTTTAGCTATAAAAAACTAAATTAACTTTTTTTTAACAGAGTAATAAACGTTTAAAAACCAAGTATTGTGCGATTTTAAATACATTTTACGCGGCCTTCTCCTGAAAAACGAGAGCATCGATCGGGATTAAAGTTATTTATCAGTATTGAAAACCTTTTTGACAATGTCTTTAGCTATAAAAAACTAAATTAACTTTTTTTTAACAGAATAATAAACGTTTAAAAACCAAGTATTGTGCGATTTTAGATACATTTCTTCCAAGTTTTATTACCACATAAGAACAAATCACGTAATTTATCATTATATCAATCAGCTGTTCTCAAAAAATATTCTCTCCGATACCTGTCACTGAATTGCTTACGTTCTAAGTTGTTTACTAAGGACCCGTTCACACGATACAGTTTTTGTGCGGTACAGTAAATTTGCTGTATCAGTTATTTTGCAGTGCTTTCGTTTGCATGTACATTTCATATTGTATGTTCACACAATACTGTTTCTACTGGATCCAGTAAAAAGCTGTTCTAGCCGATTTCTACATTCGGTTTTGTCTTCGAAAAGTGTATTGCTAAAATCAGCTGTACCGCAAAATAACTTTAACCGTATCCGGTGGCACATGTATTGTACCGGTAATGGATATGTTCAAACGATACGCTTATTACGCTGGAAGCAGTCTTCAGATCGTCAGCATTGATATTCTTCAGCATTGATCTTATTAGTGAATTCCAGTGTCCAGAAATGGAAGATATTAATTGTGAAAATTTAATTTCTCCAATATATGAGAGACCCGCCTTGTGGGACAAGACTTGAGATTAATATAAAAATAAAGAAAGAAAATTATCAGCGCGGCGAGAAATGTGTGGAATATTGAAGAATTTGCGTACTTTAATCAAAATTTAAGAGAAACCTTCAGTTATCTATTATTTTAAAAAATCTTACACAAATAAAAAAAATCCTGGACTGGAATAAATAAAACTGAACTGGAGACGCAATGGAAGAAGGAGGAGAGCACAGCAATAAGCAGCAAAGCCGGACCGTGTGAAAATCACAGTACAGTTGACGCCGTACAGTAAAAAAACCGTACCGCAAAAAAAACTGTATTGTCTGAGCGGGGCCTAAGCTGCTAACAACTTCATGATCGTTGCTATCAAAAAAGCCGAAACATATTTAGTCTTATTTCTAAACATAATCCGTACGAAGGATGGGCACAATAGTTTAAACTATTGCTGTTGTAAACCTTGCTCCAGTTTCCTATTTTAATGATTTCAGTATTTGTAAGGATGCAATCAATTATTGTTTGTGACGTTCATGTGACTTTTGTATATTCATGATCTTTTATTTCCAAGTTATTCATAAAAATAATATATTTAATATCTTCTGTAATTTTATTCTGTATTGCAAAGACTAAAATCTCCTACTACAATAACATTTTTTAAACGAGTATTAGTAATTTCTAGATTTTTGTACCACTACTATTTGCAAACAAATTGCAGATAATATAGCAAGTAGTATTTTTTGTTTTGACTGATTATTAATATGAGATAATTTTGGATGATTATTAATAGAATGAATTTTGTTCCTGAAATCAAGTTCATAATATTGCAAAATTGTTTCTATAAGTTTTCCTTCATTGTAAAGTGTTCGTTATTTTGTTAAAATAAAAAGAATTTGATTTGATTTGGAAGCCTATCGTTCATAAAAATTGTTCCATTTCCCCATTTGGTGACCTGTATATACCTAACATAGCTACTTTAAAATTATTGTCAATTTCAACTCTCAAACCAGTAACTTCTAAATCCATTTTCACAGCAAATTTCTGTACATATTCTAAATTAAATGTTGGCATGATCTTATCATTTTTAGTTAATTAGCGGATTGCCCTGCAATACATTGATTCCAATGAATAGTTGGGAATATTGGCATTTCATCTTCTATTAAGCCGTGCTCTGTGCAAATAGCTATATCAGGAGCCTCTTGTTTCAAGAATCTTCTATTCTTGTTACGAACGTATTGAATATTCTGATGGATTGTTACTGATGAATTGTTACGAACGTATTGAATATTCTGATGGAACACAGTGAATTATTCCTACTATTCCCTATTATCCCTTACTATTTTACTGTTACTATTGTAAGTTGAACTAGATCTACTTGTTCCACTTTATGTGTTCAGGACCTTACTTGCATCTCACTTTGTAGCTTGAAGACAAAATAGACAGTCATAATGCAATAGTTGCATAAATGCATTTTAATTTTTTCTTTGTCCTGTTACAGGAGACTAATGGTGCACATAGATCATCAGAACTGCAAAAGCAAGACGTGTGCTCTGAAGACAAACTTCCAAAGACTGAATTTAAAATCCCCATGACTGAAGCTGCTTTTAGAATCGAACGTCAACACTCTGAGCCAAAAAGAAGTAACGAGCTGAAGAGATTGGAATTTTATGGAGCGGGTCCGAAGATTGCGACCTTTAGTGAACCTGACATTGACGCTGGTGGCAAAAGAAAGCGTGAAGAACGCAAGTCAGTAAACAAGAAAGTAAGATATCAACGTGCTTTTTGTTGATTAAATAATATATTTTTCCAAATATATGGAGATTCAAAAAGAGCGCCGGCTCTGATATGAGATTTGAGATTTTTACTTGTACAAAAACACCGAAAAAACACATGACATATAGTACATTCAACTTCCCAATTTGATAAAAAAAAGATCTAATTTTAATGAAGCATTTCCTTTACTATTCTGCAATTCCAGAACTCTCTCTGTGAAATTCATTACAACTGTCCAGTGGTCAACGCTGTCTAGTTCCCTTCATCAAATAATAGGCGTTTCAGGATTTCTCGCAAACAGTTGAACTAATTTTAGCTGTGCAAAAATGCCTGAAGCACTCATGATTTCATTGAGCAGACTTGCAGATGTCTGCTAAGTGAGAGAGAATTACATGGATAGATTTCTTGTGAATTCGAACCGTGAAAGAGATGGTTTGTCCAATCGGGGATGGTTTGATGAACGTGGTTATGTATTTTGTTTGTTCTTTTAGTGAAACACCTTAAATTCATATTATTTTTTTTAGTGAAACACCTTAAATTCGTATCAAAACCAGCGCTCTTTTTGAATCATTCTATATGTTGATAATTATTGCCATATTTCTCAAGTGTAATATTCGGCAGAATGAAAGGTGCTTTCACACACTAACGTATTCAATGTAATATGAAAGTAAATTCACTACAGGAATATATTATATACAGAATAAATCTCATTAACTTGATAGTACAGACAATTCAATAACGAAGCTTTCAATTTATTGATTCACCTCCATTTATTTATACATGTTAATACCAGAAACTCAAAGCTAATAACTCGGACTAAAACGTACAACAATTCTGACTTCTAACAACTTTAAACAGAATTTATTAATTTCGAATTCCTCAGGAATTCGAAATTAATAAATTCTGTTTATGTATATTTGTCAGTTTATTCAATTGTCAGTCACTTCAAACTAACTTGTCAGAATTATTTCTTATTGCATACTTTGTTTTCTTTTACATCTGGTATTTTAGTTTACCCTCGAATAGGAGGTTTACTTTCATATAAGCTATTTGATTAATTACTTTTCTATAATTTAGTGTAGCTCATATGATCGATTAAAGTGTGTTTTCACACATGATCAGAAGTTTTCAGAACTTATGAGCTATTTGAGTATTTAATTTTTTTTCGTGCTGTGATTCCTACATGAGTCTGAGACTTGTGCGAGGATGATAATGAACTCATGAGTGGAGCTATAGTTTTAGGTGGGGTTTTGAACCTCTTGGTGAGTGATACTAAAGCATATTATGACATGTTACTGTTTGCCGGTTTCCCTTCCAAGCGCATTCCCGAGCGCTCGTGACTGAACATCGGTGGTATTACGCTCGGTGGGCATTCATCACTCCCGTAAACTTTTTCCTATTATGAAAACTTGTTGTGGTATGAACCTGACATTGCGAAATATAGGGATATGAATAGTTGATTTACTAAGAGTAACGTTCACTCTTGGACTAAGATTGCTTGCACAGTGGAGCTCCGATACTATTCAAGAGTTGCGAATTGAAACACGTGCTGTGGAATGGGTTGAGACTAAGTAGATTGAGCAAACGTGGCTTGGTTTTCGCTTGGCTATTGTTATCACTCTTGGTTCTTGTATCAAAGTTCCACTGTGCAAGCACAATTATGAGAATTCAATGTAGATAAATAAATGTATCATTCTTTCTTTATGTTCAATTTTCTTCTTGATCGTTTTATATGGTAATTTTCGATCGATTTAAAAAAATTATTCATTAATTGTCAGGTTTTGGGCTTGTTAGCCATGTTTTTGTCACGATTGTGATATGACCAGATTGCCATTTCTAAGTTCATGCTGTTCCTCGGGCGTACTTGATTTAGCATAGGTTTAATGTTTATTTGCGTGTATAGTTCTTGGATTTACCTACAAGCATTATTTGTCTTTTATAACTTAATTGAGCTTATTATTTTACAGGAATGTGCAAAGTGTAAGAATAGCAACATTGATGAAGTATCTATAGAATGCCATGGCTGTAATGATGTCTACCACTTGTCCTGCTCTGTGCCACCTCTTCGTGATTTCCCTAGAGGTGAAGGATTTATTATCAGATTGCCATTTGCTCTTCATTTATCCCGAATTTGAGAAAAGCAAACATTTTTCAATGTAGAATAATATAAAATTTCAGGGAGGATAGTAGGACTATTTTTGTTATTGAAGGATAATCATTATACAAAGTAATCAAATGACGTTAATAATTATAGGGCTATAACATTTATTGATGCGATTGCTAAGCTTTTGCAAAGCTAAGCACATTTGCAAATGTGGGTGAATAGACGGAATATTGTCAAGGAAAATCAGTGTGGGTTTTGCAAAGGTTATTCAGCCATTGACAATATTTTTAGCCTATACAATATAATTTAAAAAAATTTGGGTCGACGGAAAAAGAAAACTTATTGCTTCTTTATTGATTTTAGGGGGGCCTTCGATAGTGTCTATAGACACAACTTCAGCTTACTGTGGCTTCAGCGGTCATGGGTTCGAATCCCGCTCCTCCGTCTGGCCTCTATGTGTTATCATTCACCTCATTACCCACGCACAAGTCTGGAACTCATGTGGGCATCATCAGCAATAAAAAAATTAATAAAAATAACAGTCATTATTTCATAAGCTGGATGAACTAGGAGTATCAACTAGATTTATTGAAATTTTAAGAAAGATTTACCTTGAGAATCTATCCACCGTTTGGTACAGAAAGGATAGTTTAACAGAATATTTTAGCACTGAGAACGGTGTAAAACAGGGTTGTGTGATTCACGCCCTCGTTGCTATTCACGCTTTTCATCAACGATTTATGTGATTTTTTAGCGGGTGGTTTATATGTAGGAGATGCTTTGATCAATTATCTGCTCTATGCTGACGGTGGTCTTAATGTCAGATAATGCACATGTGTTACAGAAAATGATAGACAGATTGAGGGAATATTCTACGAGGTGGAATCTAAATCTGAGCATGTCAAAGTCTAAAATAGATATTTTCAGAAAGGGTGGTAGATTAGCGCGAACAGAGAAGTGGTATTATGGAAACTAAGTAATTGAAATTGTGAATGAATATAAATATCTGGGGGTGGTATTTTCATCCACATTATCACTTACTGTGCACTTTAAAAGTAGATTTGCTAAAGAAAAGCTAAATTTGGGATAAATAGTGTTTGGCGCTGACTTATAATATACTTCTAACAACAAAATGGGCGTTTTTTGAAGCAGTAACCAGGGCAATAGTTTCTTATGCATCACAAGTTTGGGGGTACATGGAAAGAGAAGAGTTAGAGACATTTTTTAGATTTTTTGTGAAGAAACTATTTGGGCTGCCGAAAAATACACCAAATTTTATCGTATACATAGAGACTGGTAGAGATATTATGTGGATTCAAACGTTAAGAACGCATGTCAAATACGTGTTGAGCACCTTACAGTTACGGGACCATCGGTTTCCTTTAATAATTGCAAAATATTGTTTGAGAGAAGAGTCCTGCTGGTATGCAGAGTGGTTGAGTCTATTCAATTTATATAATGTTGCAGGCGCGGCTGGTTCTAATTGTTCAATGAACCCCCAAAGTAAAATCTATTTGTCAGTAATTATTTGTATATTGAATAATCTAAGATTTCCATTGTTTAACTACCCTATATTACACGCTGTTTGATCTACTGAGACGCTTGAAACAGCGCTGCCATACAGAACTCATAGCGTTCACGGGTAGACATCGTAAGGAGACTAGTCTCCAAATGCTATTGACTGGGTAGTGGTGGAGGTGCGTGGTGGAGGGATTGAGGAGATTTTCCAATGCACTATTTAGCAGCAAATGGAGACAAGCAGCAACTTGTCTCAAGCCACGACTTTAGCCGAACCTAGCCGAGTCCAGCCGAATGACCACGTGATGAGTTCAGAACGGCTGCTTACCAGCTGTCCGATCGGTCAACTGGTAGTGTCAGGCAACTGACGGGTAGGGCAACTGAAAACCAATCGTTCAGAACAGTGACCGGCAAATTACGGCCTACTTCGTAATTCGTGAAGATTATCAGATCACAACAGTTGCGGCTGTCAAGGAAATTTTTGATCTGATTGTGAATAGTTGTATTGAAAGATTCAAATTCACTGTACACTTGTTAATTTCCAATTTATTTGATAGTGAGAATTATTTCAACTTCAAGGAACATTTTCCTAAACAAATTCTCGATTACGTTCTCAAATCCTTTGGCCCCTACCTTGATAAAAACAAATTCGAAACAGAATTAAATTTTTTTATGAAAAAGATGATTTCAGAAATCTAAAAAAGTTACTGATTTACTAAGGGCCGGTTTATGAGCTCGGGTTTATCTCTAGTCCGAGTCTAAACTCCAGAAATAAACGTTTTTTGCGCTGCAGTTTAAAAATTGGCTTTATGAGCTCGAGTTTAACAAAGCCCAAGCGTAAACGATAAACGCCGGGCAATTAACGGGCAATTATCGCAGGGATAAACTCGAGTTTAAAAAGTTGGCTTTATGAGATCAACAACAGATCAACTCGAGTCTAAAAGATAAACTCGGTGGGCTTATGAGTCGATGTTCAAGCGTAAATGGCATAATCTCGGGCGTAAAAATGATGTTTTTAATCTCCAACTTAAACCTGCTAGAGGGCAGGTTTAAGTCCGGGATTAAGTCATTAACTCGTTACTGTTTCGATTTTAACAAAAACGAATGTTATATTAAGGGTCGTCTTTGAATTCTGAACAATTTCATTACTCTCAAAGCCATATTATTATTTTTTTTCACTGATGTTTAAAACACACTAACGCCAGAAAATGCAAGAAACCAACCTCAAACAACCAAAAAATTATCCATTACAATTATTTATCACAATAAAATATGATAAGTTAGTGGCATTCTAATAAATAAATATTGTTTGGTGGCCCATTCGTGAACCCCTCTTTTATTACAATAAAACGATAAACTATTATGCCAAAAATTAAATAATTATATAGGTAATAGTTCGGAACCCACCTAAAACTGTAGGTCCAACTCATCAATCACCATCATTCAACTCATTACTCATTACCCACGCACAGGTCTCAGACCTATGTGGGCTTCATCCTCAAAAAAAGTTTATATATTGAAATTACTATGAAGATAGCCTTAATAGAAGTAACTTCTTTAGTTGTGCGAACGTGTGGAAAATTTCAGTGCATAAATTATAAGAAAGTGAGGGATAATTTTTACAAGGAATTGGTATATTCTTATTGTTTTCCAATGGCTTTTAATCTGCAAACATTTCATCCATCTCCATGCCCTCCTCTGCTACATGTGATGGAGGCCCTTCACCAGTCCGGAATTTGCTCCTCCTTTCTGTGACTAACAATCCTTTTTTGCGCGTTTCCATGCACCGTTCAACTGTTCAAGACCTCTTCGAGTGTTCAACCCTGCAGCGTTGAATTCTACTAGAATCTCACTCTAAGCCAATTTTCCCATCTCTTCTGTCTTCTGATCGTACACTTTTTTCTATTATTGGTCGTTTTAGAACCAATATTTTTAGTAGCCTAATTTTAATTCTGCTTGAGTGAAATCAACTCTACTTCAAGTCCAACATTTTTTTTTTTTTAAGAGAAAAATGAAAATATGGTCTGCTTTTAGTAAATATAATTGAAATTTAATACGATTACACTACACTATTCAAGTCACTGCACTATGCTAAATAAATCTAGATCGCTATAATACGTTAAATAAACAAACTTGAAAACAGGACCCTCAAAACACGACACTTAATTAATAAAACTGATGACTAAGGGTAGCGACAACGAAGACGAAGAATATTTAATTGCTGACAGTGACATGCTAGATGCTTCCAAGCGGCTGTTGCTAACCTCCCAACAAAAATTCTCTGTGATTCCCTGCCGTTTAGCCTCGATCTAAGTTGCGCTCGGCTAAAGATAAACCGTGGTCTAACTAGCCTACGCTCTGTCTCATAAAGCCATTTTTTAGTCCTGGTCTACGTTAGTCCGGGATTAACGATAAACGCGGACTATGAAAACCCGAGCTCATAAACCGGCCCTTAATTAATAAAACTGATGACTAAGGGTAGCGACGACGAAGACGAAGAATATTTAATTGCTGACAGTGACATGCTAGAAGCTTCCAAGCGGCTGTTGCCAACCTCCCAACAAAAATTCTCTGTGATTCCCTGCCGTTTAGCCTCGGTCTAAGTTGCGCTCGGCTAAAGATAAACCGTGGTCTAACTAGCCTACGCTCTGTCTCATAAAGCCATTTTTTAGTCCTGGTCTACGTTAGTCCGGGGTTAACGATAAACGCGGACTATGAAAACCCGAGCTCATAAACCGGCCCTAAGTTGTTTAGTTGAAAATAATTTACAAGAATGCTTTAGAGAGGTGATTAAAGCACTCAATATTCTTGTTACTATTTCAATGGCTACGTCAGAAGCTGAACGATGCTTCTCTTCTCTCAAGAAGATTAAGACATTCCTTAGAATTACGATGGAAGAAATTATGATAGACTCACTGCCCTAGCAATGTTATCAATAGAAAAAGGAATGGTCCATGAGTTGGTAGACTTCAATGAGAGAGTTATTGCAATTTTTGCAGTGAAAAATGAGAGAAGACTTGACTATGTATACAAAAGTTCTGTTAATACAGCAGGTTCTCTGCCATAATATTGTTATTATTAGCCTATTTCTAAATTTCAAAGTCTTTTTTAAAATTCTAAGAACTCTTACAAAATTGAATTAGGAATAGGCCTATATTTTTTATTTCTTATGACTTCAAAATCTTCATAGTTTTTATTTATACCTATTATGACAGTAAGTGTGATACGAAGATAGTGCTTGTGAATTAGATCTCTTAGTGAAAACAGTTAGTCTCCCAAGAAGTTGAACCCCCAAGGAGAGAGTTCACGAGTCGCCACTGTAATGTTGAGCTACCTGAAGCGGAAGGGAACTGGCGGGCAATTGACTTTAGAAAGAAATGGTAGACTGCATGGGAAAGAGTACTGGAAGGAATACAAAAGGGGGTGATAGAAAAGTGGAAGGAAAGAAGCGAGCGATCACAATATCATGCTATTTATGGAGCCTTTTGATAAAAAATCAAAAGTTTACATGAATTTTGGGGCGAAGCGTAGCTTTATGACTACTATCTTCAAGGCGAGAGGAGGATTATACCCTTTAAACCAAAGTCCTTATAGGGGAGAGGCGGTTAATTTCTGTTCAATGAGTAATAGCCGAGAGAAGGAGGATATTATTAATTTTTTTAGGTAAATGTTCAAATGTTAAGATGAAGTTCGCAGAGTGTGGTTGGGAAAGAGTACACTGGAAGGGGGGGGGAAGAGTATCTAGAGGGTAAATGTTAAAGTTACTAGTTGAGTATGTAAGAAAGGCCTGGAAATTTCGCTATCACTTTATTCAGGAATTTAATTATTAATTAGAGAATCTGTTTATTAAGTCAAAAGGCAAAAAGTGTGCAGTCTGTTTTATTGCCTGTTTATTATATTTATTTAATGAGATTCATGTTGATTTGGTAAACAAATTTATGTAGCCTATGTTTCCCACACATAAATATTTTTATATTATAAAGCTATCAACGTGGCTGATAGCCATTGGCTGAGCCTAGTGGACTCTTAGTTGTATTCAAAGTTAAAATGTGTTAAGTTTCTAAAAAGATTTTCTTATTTTATTCTTCAAGTACCTACGTATTTTTTGTTTAATAAAGTACACTTTATAGATTGATTGTATACTCGAAGCTTCACGTTCCTTATCTTTATAATAAATTGTATAAAATGTTAAGAATAGAATATAAACTAGTCAGATTTATTCTTTTACAGGAAAATGGCATTGTTCCCCGTGCATATTTAAAGAAATGCGCAAATCACCTATCGAAGCTTTTGGGTTTGAGGACGGCAAAAAAGAGTATAGGATAAAAGAGTTTGAACAAGTTGCTGACAAATTTAAAATGAATTACTTCAAAATGCCTGTTAACGTAAGTAAACTTCTTATTCAACTTTTTTGTTTTCTTCTTATCCTCCATTATCTTCTACTTCCTCTTCTTCTTCTTTTTTTTGTGTTCATTAAGCCAGAAAATTCGGTAGAGATTAATTTGAGTTTTCCACTGGCAATTACTGAATGTTGACTATTTCAATCTTATTCCCGTCAAAGATTCAAATTGATCTGCTTGCATAAATATAATCATATATATTATAGGTTTATCTCATACTTGCTTGATTAACAAAAACACATTTCTTAAATCATTTTATGAAATTATCTCAAACACTGCCTTCAGATCCAGCAATCTCATGTAAATTTCACCAGATCGGTTTAAGTTTTAATCCATGGCCTTCCTAATAGTAAAAATACGGTCACTGGCCAGATACCCTTCAAAAACCCAGAAGCTGAATGCTTTTTAATGTTTCTGTAACAGTATCCTTCAATTTTCTCCAAGTAACATGTGACGTGACGTGTGGCTTTTTATAGCCTATTAAAGCTAATGATAGGCTTTATTCAATTTTCTCCACTTTCAATAACAAAATCTTATATTCACAACCTTCAGATAAATCAGGTCACACAAAAATGATGCTTTAACAAATCATTTTAATGTTTCCTCTGTATAGTTGAATGATTTTTCTGTAGTCTTTCTGCAGCAATAGTTATTTTGTGACAATTTCGCAATGTCGCCTGTTGTTCTGCTTTGGGGATAAAAGCTTCCTCCTCCTTCTAAGTTCCAAGTATTTTGGTATGTATTTTCAATACAACCGATGACGTATTGTAGATTGTTTTATAATTCCACATTGAATCCTTTCTTGTATGAAATACATAGTATTCTTCCTTCTGTGTATGGAAATGATTACATTTTCCCCCATTCTGAAGGTTTTTTTGCATATAACCTGAAATCCTTGCATAGTTTCCATATCCATCCATCGAATTTGATGAGCTCAAGTGATATTTCATCATAGCCAGCTGCTTTGCCCAGTTTCTAATCACCAATAGGATTTTTAACACCCTGGAAAGATATTTGTATGTGATCTTCCTCCTATTTTCTTCCTCATTACCATCGTTTATATCAGTAGGTCTTTATTGCTCTAAAAATGTCTTTCAATAGTTATAGCACATCTTGTGCTACTGAACTCAAGGCTCCTAATCAATCATTTTCTACCAAATACAATTTATTGAAAACAAGATACACACCATTGACTCTCTTGGCTTGCATAGTGTCCTCTAGATTACACACTTAATTTGATCAATGCAGTAGAAGCCCTCTTGCCCGCCCTCGGATATTGTAAGAAAGTGTGATCACTGAAATTCTTTATTTACTTTATAAAATAAAAACTATTTCCTGATTAATTTTCACAAATTCAGCATTAACTTATACTGGAATTAAATTATCGAATTTCCAGAAACCTGCTCTAAAATTAGTGGAGAAAGAATTTTGGAAAATTGTCAATCAAACAGACCATGATGTGAGAGTAGAGTATGGTGCTGATATAAATGGATTAGATCATGGCACTGGATTTCCGAGTTTGAAATCTTTGAAGATGTGTAGTCCTGAGGTGAGTAGTTCACTATAGAAAATATGCTCATTTACTTTTTTATTCTCGAATTGGTATTAATTTTTATATTGTAATTAACAAGTACCTAATGCAAAAGTTAATAATTTTCGAATCCTCATCTAATTCTATCTATTATCACAATCTATTATTATTATTATTGTTATTATTATTATTATTGTTATTATTATTATTATTATTATTATTATTATTATAACTATATTAATTATATTAGTTCTAAGATGTAATTGATGTAATAACCATTAGGCTCAAGTCCAAACGATGGTAGCTTAGCTAGTAAGTAAGAGAATTTTCCATGATAGTTGAGTGACGAGGATCGGATCATGGCAATGGCATGATTTTTGTGTAATGGCATTCATTGATTTTTTACAACTTTTTGATATTGTTATCAATATCTGTTATGAAGGAAAATTTCAGTTCAATTAATCGAATTTGGCTAGGGGAAAATTATTGACGTCTAAAATTTATTTTATTAACCAATGTGTTTCAAGATAATTAATTCATTTATCGGTGGTAGCATCACGGTAGTTTCCTTTAGGCATTATAAAGTCGCCTCTGTGCATGATTATTCTAGTTTAAACTGCATTTCACAATAATTTAATTTATTAACCAGGATAGGTGTTACGCAGTGGCTTCATGTGTCACCTGATGTATTGAAATTTATGTCACTGTGGAAAGGAAGTGGTATTCAATCACTGCTTCACTAGAGGTGGAAATAATTTAATAATAAAGCACAGCTTTTATTAGGTTGTAATTGTTTGGCTGATGATGCTCAAATGAGTCTGAGTTTGAGACTTGTGCCTGTTTCATGAGGCGAATGATGAATGTGTTATGCTGATTTCAGAATTATGACTATCATAAAAGATATTTGGAGCATCCATGGAATCTGAACAACCTGCCGGTTTGCGATGGCTCTGTTTTTAAGCACATTGATGAGCCAGTTTCGGGCATGAAAATCCCTTGGATGTACGTTGGAATGTGCTTTTCAACTTTCTGTTGGCATAATGAAGATCACTGGAGCTACTCAATAAATTATCTTCATTGGTAAATAGTTTTTCAACACATCATAACCCATCTAACCCATTAGTCCCAATATGGACTAATATTGAATAACAAATAAATATAATAATACAATTGCTCCAATAATTAAGAAGCTGTTTTTCCGGCTAAAAAAAAGAAAGCAATGGAGATAATGACATGATTAGTTGAATCATTGATTCAATGTGTTTATACTCTTAAGGTCCTTGGTTGATGAATAATCGTAAAAAATCATCAGTAAAAATTCATTATTTTCTCAATTTTGGAGATTTTAATTGATCAAGTCTTGAATTTATATATATGTTTTGATATGTTTATTAAGGATGCAATATATTTTTTGTGTAGTTCAATATGTCAGCATTCTGTGATGGGTAGGTAATATATTGAATCCCCTAGGGCTCTTGATACACTTCTTGCTTCTGCGTTGAAACAACTTATAGTAATCGTTTTACCTACAACTGAAACAAATCAAAGAATCCAAGATAACTTGTTAATTTGGGCCATTTGATTTTTCAGTAAATTTATTATTTTTTTTATACAAAAGTAAATCGAAGCTTACAACTTATGATCACTACTGTTTCCTTAACACAGTTGACACCATGTCGATAGTGCCAAAAAAGTTTGAAAAAAAAATTATTATAAACAGTCTGTAAATTCCAAGTCTATTGTGAATTTTAAATTGAATTTTGTCAATTATTTTATTTCGTTTCAGGGGCCAAGAAAAGACCTGGTACAGTGTCCCTGGAGATTATGCAGTAGAATTTGAAACTGTCATGAAACAGAATGCACCAGAACTTTTTGATGCTCAACCCGACGTACTCCATCAACTGGTTACCTTGATGAACCCGAATGTTTTGATGGATGCAGGTAAGATAATAATTTGCGTTCATTTGAAATTTGTATTCTATTCCCAAATAGCGACTGTATTTGTTTAAAAACTGTTGTATCTGCAATGTTATCTGTTCTCAATGATGAGAATTACTTTAGATGAGATTTAGGCCTCAAAAATTAACATGAGAGTAGGCAGCAAGCCTTCTTGGCGCTCGTTTTGTAGCCAAGGTCTTATTCTTGTTCTCCAATGTCATCAATTCTGCCACAAAAACACATTACACTTATCAATATTTCCTCTTTTTAATTCTCTGTTTTCTTTTTTTCAATATTGTGAACTTGTGGTTTTGTAAATGCCGTCTCATACGAATTTCCATAAAATAAAAGTTTGTTCAAGACTATTGACTCAGATATTTTTATATGTAATCAGGCCTCACCAATTTCTATATTTTGTTATACTTCATACTGTGTTTTGTGATTTGAGATTCTTTCTGTAACTTAGTATTTCATCATAATATTATATATAATCCATAGTCAGTAATGAATAATGTATATTCAATTTGTCACATAATGTTGAGACTGACATGAGTAATTAGCTGTTAGTTTATTAATTGATTGGATACAAAATATTCTATAATGCCACTTACATATTATTTTTCAGGAATTCCAGTCTATAGACTGGATCAGAACGCCGGGCAGTTTGTGATAACATTTCCTAGAGCTTATCATGCCGGATTCAATCATGGATTCAACTTTGCTGAAGCCGTCAACTTTGCTCCTCCTGACTGGGTAAGTAAAGTTCATAAATCTTACCATTATTCATTCCTGATATTTTTTGTAAAAGTCATATGCATTTTTTCTTGAAATATCAATGAACATTTCTTTATAAGCACTTGAACAGCTAGTGGCGTAATTTCTGAAAGGTAATGTCACTCTCATAGATTTTAGAAAATTAAAAAGTGGTTTTTTTATAGTCGGAAACATAACATAGGCTTTTTATCGGGCATTGAGATCTTTTTAACGAATGATCTGCATCATTGCTACGTTTTTGGAGAAGGTTTTAGCAGTGGCGGATCCAAGGGGGGGGGCAAAGGGGGCAATTGCCCCCCCCCCCCGAGATCCAAGAGAAAAAGAAAAAAAACGGCATAAATCTAATAGAAACTAGGATGAAATTATGTAAGCAACAAAAATTGGCTGTTTCCAATTTGTCTCTTCTTACTTTTATTTTTTCTCTTCTTATCTAGATGATAGATATCAATCAGTTAGAGTGAGTACAGGACATGGCAGCTATACCACATCTGAATGTAGAAGGGTTACTTGCAGAGTGCCACAAGGATCAATTTTAGGCCCAGTTTTGTTTAACCTTTTTATAAATGACGATGACCTACCATTCAAAATAGACTCCAAACTAATTTTATATGCTGACACTACTGTTCTGGTTAAGGGCAAAGATAATGCAACCGTCCTCTTGAAAGCTCAAGAAATTTTAAAGCAGCTTACCGATTGGTTTCATAGCCAGGGGTGCCCACCCCCCCTAAGCCTCATGACGCACCCCCCCCCCCCTAAAGTTAGCACCAATCCCCCCTCCCCCCATAAATTAGGCCCCCCCCCAAAAATGCGAAAAGAGCCCCCCGTATTCTTTCTAAAACTAAAAGAAGATTTATAAAACTATTGAAAAAATTCAAACCCAGTCGATAATATACAAAATGTATAGGATGATAAAATAATAGATGCCTACATGAGAAAATAAAAAAATTAAAATTAACAACACCTATTACTTGGCCCCAAAAGGGAATTGAGAACAGAAAGGAAGAATAGTAAAAATTCATGAAAAGCGGTAGTGAGAGACCACCAAGATTAGTAGCAGATAGATCTGTTTACTAACTTTGGGTGTCCCTAACTTCGCCAATCGCCAGAGCCTTGTCGGCCGCAGTCACTGTGGTATCCCACCGTCAGGGGACATCTCAACACTGCCTCCAGTCAAGAGATGAACCAAACCGAGGGCACCCAGGACGTACGTTTCCCAGCCCACACGAGGTGTGGCATCAACACCATTCGAGGACGTAAGGTTGACTTGCCCCCCTTCCGGGAGGGGCCTTGTGGGCCACGCGAGGTGGATACTGCTCCTAACTACAACCCATTAACGGAGGGAAGTAGTGTTGGAGTTGAGAGGCAATTCCTGGGGTACCTCCAGAGATCACCTCTGTCCTGCCAACCAAACAGTATCCCCTGACCACATTTTCTATTAATAAATAATAATTGTTTTAAAAAGAATATATTTTAATATAAATCTCATTTGCTGGGTTTTCTGCAGTACTCCTCTGATACAACAAATAGACATCAAAAGCTATTCTACAAACTGACACCGTAGCAACACAATAGAACCAGTACCGCAAACAATACCCCCCTCCAGCAAACAATACCCCCCTCCCTAAACACCAAAAAGAGAACATCATCAAAATACACCAGAAGAGCAGAACTTCAGATGTAATTCAAGATGGACAAAAAGAGCCTCTCAAAATTCTCCATCGGTTTGTACAGCAGAGAACCCAGTATAAGATTTTATAAATGAAATTCATACAAAAGAGAAAATAATTTTGAATAAATCATAACATTTAAAAAACAATGTTTCCTATCTATATAACAATTAAATATTATTAAAAGTGGAAATTAAATTAAATGTTGATCATTCAATATAATATACTAAGAAAGATGGAGAAGCCCGTGGCCTAGACCTCCCACCTTACTCGCTTCTTCCTTCTTCTGCCCTTTTCATCCTGTATTTTTATTTATTATTATTTGAATTTTTTAAAGATTAAGCCTTGAAAACTCCACACATGGAGTACAAGACAAGTCAATACCAACAGTATTCTCACATTACATTAGTCACCATCGATAAAATTACAGCAGTTGAAACTTGAAATTATACTTAAATTATAAATCATTATCAACTAGATATATCTTCAATTGTTTGAAGTGGGAGCTGACATTTTTTAACAATGATTGATACAAAGTGTCTGGTAAAATCAATGACAAGAAATACACAATAAAACAAATAAACGAAGTAACAGAGAACTGCATGCCCTACCTAGTAGTGGATTGTACAAACTGTGTTTCAAAATCATGCCTTGAAGTATTAAGACTAGTCAATACAAACAGTATTCACAAATTACAATAGCCACAATCGATAAAATTACAAAAGTTGAGACTTGAAATAATCTGAAAAGGTCACTTGTACTCTATAGAAACTTTATCAACTATATATATTTTCATTGTTTGAATTTAAATAGAAAATGATTTTTTTGCTATTATTAATACATAACGTTTTTTAAATCAATGCCATGAAAAACACAATATAACAAAGAATTGTAACAACATAAATGCATGCCCAATTACAAGTACAATATAAAAAGTTGCTAAAAAATATTTTTTTAATTCCCGACATACTTAGAAAAACGTTCCGGTATAACCCTGAAATCTGCGTTCCAGAATTTGTGCATAATTCCTTCCCCACCAGTAGAAAAGCAAAAACAATTATTATTTCAACATTAAACAAAAATTATTGCATTTCAATTCTGATTAAAAGGTTTATAATACCAACGAACTACTGAAACTGTGTATTGGTAGCCTAATCATGTTTACAGAAATTTTCATCAAATTTCTTGCATCAATATGAAAACAATATAATCTTTTGAAGAATATTATTCTATCATTTTCAACAATAATATTTTTTCAAGTAACTGTCCAGCTAGCAGTTTGTCTGGATCATCAAATACCAAGCTTCAAACAAAAATTCTGTTCAGGTAAGCTACCGGTACTACTGTATATCTTATCAGTTTTAGTTTTGGAGTTTCCATCCTCTTTGATAGCAATTAGATGAACACTTCTGCTGGCAAACTAGCCTAGAAAACAATCAGAGATAAAATAAATTTTCAAAGCATAAAGTCCACTAAATAGTTTTAAAACAACATAATTTAATTTTTAATTCAAATAATCAAGAATAGTTTAGAATTGGATAGCCTTTAAAAAAGCTAAGTCGGATTGGCTGGATTTATTATCTGATTTATTGATGGAGATTCAGAATCATCACTCATGGAGACATTCAATTATTACTGCGTTGAGATATCTGGACAAATCTCAAAATGCAATGCTTGAAACTCAGCACTGGATTAGATATTTGAATTGCTCTGAAACCGAATCTGTTTAGCTATGAAGGCTATTGTGATTTCTTCAGTTATTTAGAATAGATTCTACAAGAAAAGAAAAACAGTTAATTACCTAGTAGATGAAGCTTAAAAAAAGACTGTAGCACGAATGGAGTTGAATCTGTTTGAGAAGAATACCCGAGAAGAAGTGGTGATGACAACAACACAGTGTGGCTGAAACAGACTTGAGCAAGAGTGATTAAATGGGGAAAATCCTTATTTAACAATAGATAGTATCACATATTTGCACTCCTACCATCTGCAGGCAAGCGCCAATAATCTATCAATAAATAGTATCAAATTTTTTGCACCCCTACATCAGTAGGCAAGCGCCAATAATCTATCAATGAATGATTTCAAATATTTTTGCACCCCTACATCTGTAGGCAAGCGCCAGTAGTCAATAAATAGTATCACATATTTTCATTTCCTAGCAAGTATAGGACAGCACCCTTAAACTACCCTTGAATTATTGCTTCCATGCTTGAATGTACCCAAGTGAACTCTATTCTCAGTGTGGTAGAGCTTATGACATTTTCACTGCCAAAGCATTGCCAGAGAGAATGGCATAAACTCTAAGCACAAAGCCAGTAGCTGAAGCTAAAGTGAGAGCCACTTCCCCAAATTTTGAATAATCAATGTCTAATCTAATTTCTTATCACATTCACCGTACATGAATAGGCAAGAGCCAATAATCTATCAATAAATAGTATCAAATATCTTTGCACTCCTACATCTATAGGCAAGCGCCAATAATCTATCAATAAATAGTATCAAATATTTTTGCACCCCTATGTCTGTAGGCAAGCGCCAATAATCTATCAATAAATAGTATAATATATTTGCACTCCTACATCTGTAGGCAAGCGCCAATAATCTATCAATAAATAGTATCAAATACTTTTGCACTCCTACATCTGTAGGCAAGCGCCATTAGTCTATCAATAAATAGTATCAAATATCTTTGCACCCCTACGTCTGTAGGCAAGCGCCAATAATATTTCAATAAATAGTATCAAATATTTTTGCACCTACATCTGTAGGCAAGCGCCAATAATCTATCAATAAATAGTATCAAATACTTTTGCACTCCTACGTCTGTAGGCAAGCGCCAATAGTCTATCAATAAATAGTATCAAATATTTTTGCACCCCTACGTCTGTAGGCAAGCGCCAATAATCTATCAATAAATAGTATCAAATATTTTTGCACTCCTACATCTGTAGGCAAGCGCCAATAATCTATCAATAAATAGTATCAAATATTTTTGCACTCCTACATCTGTAGGCAAGCGCCAATAATCTATCAATAAATAGTTTCAAATATTTGCATTCCTACCATCTGTAGGCAAGCGCCTCTAAGCAATTGATAAATAGTATCACATATTTCCACTTCCTAGCATGTGTATAAGAGCCCCAGAAAATTTTTTGATTCTTTCAAATCATGATTTGTACTTTTGAAACTGGTATATAAATACCATATAAACTAGTTATATATTTGTTGATTTAGTGCAATTTTATTTTATATTATTCAGATGTATTTTTTATATTTTTATGTTTCTATTTTTATGTTTCTATTTTTGTTGAGGAGGATATATAAATGATTTGATTTAGTGAACTCTATTCTCAGTGTGTTGGAGCTTATGGCATTTTCACTGGCAACAGTAAATACGGCATAAGCTCTAAGCACAAAGCCAGTAGCCGAAGCTAAAGTGAGAGCCACTCCCACAATTTTTGCATAATCAATGTCTAATCTAATCTCTTATCACAATTACCAAACATAAAGGTGCTAACACCTGCACTCAACATATGTCGGAGACATCATTACTCCAGGGTTTTCACCTGGCAACCGGCATCTCTTGATCACAGGGTAACACAGTCCATGCACAATGAATGTGACATGAGAATCCTGACAGGGACCTAACAGCAAATCCCTATTTACATTTGTTAGCCTTATATCAACCCACCAGCTGCAATGAAATGTACCACACCATAATAAAATGGTTGTGGCGACTGAGCAGTGCACCCTGTTCTCCTTGTGGAACTAACAAGTAGTCACAAGGCCTTAGCGAGGAGAGAGACTCTCGAAGCATCCGTGAGAGCCACTGAACCCAGCCAAAAAACCATCAAGCGCGATAAGATTATGTCATGGCACAAATCAAGAGCCCGGATAGAAAGTGTGATACATGATTAACAACTGCAAATGCCCTACAACCCAACAAATCTCCATTCACGATTGTTAGCCTCATAACACATCCCACCAGCTACAATAAACAGTACCACTCCATCATAAGTCGGACGTATAGCAGCGTTATCTGACAACTGCGGTCATGAACTCTACAAGAGAGACATGGACTCTCAGATGCAGACCCTGCCATCGAAGCCACAAATATGACTTTGTGGCACAATCCAAGAGCATGGTTGAAGAGTGTGGTACTTGACTAACAACTGTAAACCTCCTAGCATATGCAGGAGAATGGTGGGAAACTTCTAACCTAACTGACTATAAAAGCAAGATACATAATACCAAATCTCCAGTTTCACGTCCTGGCCAGTTTGTACTCCACCATCTTGACCTACTGAAGAGGTTACCGTGAAGTTGAGTCTTTTCATATCTCCTTCTTGAAGTAGGTTGAACTGATCAGTCATCCTGTTGAAAAAAAAAATAGTTCAGTTAAGCTATTACAAATTTGGAGGTGTGTTGATTGCTTCAATTATATCAAAATATGTGGTGGTGTTACATTGATAAAAGTTTGTAAAGTTGATTGGAAATTGATATGTGCTGGCAATATTCAATTGACTATAGAATGTGTTTGAAGTGATGATGTTGATTAAGATCAAGTATCTTGAGCATTAAACAATGTGTCCTAATATACTGATACTGCATCATATGTTTTGCTGGATATAGTTGAAAACTCAGAAATACTTGTTCTTAAAAATGGAAAGCCATACAAAATAAACCAGTATCAATACGGCTCCAACAATAATTATATTGAAATTTTGATAGGGTAAAACAGCCACCTCATTCATCAAGTATATCAATGAACAATCTCTGCCCTTGAGAATAATGTTGGAGGATACTTGGAATGAATTAAAATTTCCTATTCAATCCCAATAAGACTATCATTAGTATATATTAGAATTAATTGGTGATCCAATGGAATTGAATTTGGAATGAGTCATTTCGATTCACTGGCATGGAAATAACATCATGATCAATTTAATATATGGTTCATGCCTGGTTTCTTAGTCGTTTAGAAAATCATTCAAAAGCTATTGATTCATTAGAGGACCTAAGGCTTGTTTCACACATACCCAGCAGTTAGGTAACCATTATTGTTTATCCGGTATGATTACATAGTCCCATATAATGCAATGTTCGTACAGCTGGGCAAACAACACCAGTTACCCGACTGCCGGGTGTGTGTGAAACAAGCCTTAGGGCCGCTAATGAATCAATAGCTACTGAATAATTTACTAAACGACTGAGAAACCAAACTTGAAAAAATATTTTACAAACTAGCTTCAAGTTAATAATCTTGCTAACTATATTCAGCAATGCCTGAAACGACGTCAAATAGTGGAACCCAATTTTATAATATCCTAAAAATAATTGTGAAATAATCAAAGAAATTGGTCAATTTGGGTTGCAGCAACATAATTTTGAGAAAATGTTGGATTAGTACAGTAGGCCTATCTATAGTCACTGAACATGTCAAATTGCAAGTGGGATGTGTATATATTTGAGTAGTGAGTAAGTGGAGTTTGAGCAAAAGGACAGAGATTAAAGATAATAATTAGATGAGACTGAAAAACATTTTCTCATTGAAAAGAATATGGATTAATTATCTATAAGGATTGGAATAGTTTCAATCAATTATTGGTAGATCATGGTTCAAATCAGTACGGTAGCTACTGGCTTGTAAGAAACATTTCTTGAAATCATAAAATTAAATTAGCCCAGTATGCATACAAGTTCTAATAAGAGGTTTATCAATATAGTTACTAGTTACTTGGATGATCATCATGATATAAAAGCTCATTGAAATTCCACTAAGAGGCTACTAGTGTGATAACTAATTTTAATTTGATTATATAATATCACTATCAATTTATAATAATTATAATGTAGGCGACGACCAGTTCTGAACTTATTTTTCAAACAATGAATTATTTCTTTTTTCAGTCAAAAACAATTTAAATTCTCTGCTTTTGATTTTTGAAGGACGTTTCAATTGATGGATAGTTTTAAGATTGACTTTTGAAGCACACTGTCTGGAAAATAATGTCCAAGGGAAAATAGAAGCAATAATAAAAATAAATTCATGAGAAATTTGAAATCAAGCAGCATTGGTAGATTAAAACTACCAAAATGAGAAAATGCATGTTCACTGAGAATGTCCCAATAAAATTTATAAATTCTAATGATCTATAAAATAAATTGGTACCGTAGTCAAGGTCAATGTATAATAATGAATAGCGAGAAGTCTACCTAAAAATGAATAACAATTCTTTCTTGGTTTTTATATTAAAAACTGTAGTTATTAAATAGTTTCTTAGCTTGGCTTTGAAATAAGTTAATAAAGGGGAAAACTAGTAGAGTTTACCCTACCCGAGTATTGAAACATAGTTATTGAATTAGAGTTGGTAACTGAAAATGACTAGACAGATTTCAAAGAGTTAGTGATGATGAACTTTTTAGGTTAAATTTTAGCCATTTCATTTTAGTTATTTCTCACTTCAAAATAATGGAGCAAAGCTATGCAATTAAGAAACTATGGTATTTAAGGGTGTCTTAAAATAGACTAAATTGCAAAAATTGATATGAAACTGCTTACCTTGTGAAAGATATCCAGAATTGATTTTCCATTTATTCATCACTAAATCATTTGAGCACTTCAGTATTTAATCAGTAGGCACTGTTTAAATAGCAAATTTAAGGTAACATTCCAGTGATGTGTGTTGAAAAATCTACTGGAGCACAAAACAGCTCTTCTCTCTATCAGTGCTAGACATCAACTGATGAAGGTTTGAGGTTTGACGATGACGTTGAAGAAAATGGAGGCAGTCAGCTGATTATGAAAGCCGGTAACTGGTAGCAATGCCAACTTGATTATCATGTGGTTCTAGTTGGTATTACTGGGACTGTTTTTGTTTACAGGAGACCGAATCAAAGTGGACCCGGTTCATCAGCTGATGTTACCATATTAACGCTCTCAAATCGACAATAACTATAATAATTATTGTACTTTTTAAAACTATATATTTTTGGATTTTCAAAATTTTTCTTAGAAAAATAACAGTTTTAGATCAAATAGTATTGTTACTAGTAATACAGTCGTCGCCCTTCCACTTCTTGATTGCCCATTTTGTGCCAAAAGCGTTTTCAAGCCCCCCCCCCCCCAAACAATTTGTAAAATCAGGTTGAAAAGTAGATTATTGGTTGAGTTTATGGGAGCCTTCTCATTTACTGGTAAATGTTACTGGTGGAGTCTGATTGGTCTATTCAAATTCTTCAACATCTTTGAATTTTAATAGACCAGACGACAGGGAAGTGATAGCCGTGAGCCGAAGCAGGTATCTGTTCAATCAGATAGGGATAAGCTGCGTTCTACTGGGCACTCTTTGTAAGGGTGACCGATTAGATCGGCTAGCAAAAAAGACACTGTTCTCTGCTGTAAAATCACTTCCCGGTGGTTCTGAACCCACCGAAAACTGGTTAAGTGGTAGATTGGACATAACTGTCCAAACTTCGCCACGTCAACAAATAAAAAAGTCATTCTATTCTAAAACTGTAGGTCCAGCTCATCAATCATCATCATCATCATTCAACTCATTACCCACACACAGGTCTCAGACCTATGTGGGCTTCATCCTCCAAAAAATGACACTGGTAACATTTACTGGTTTTGAAATCTTGAAATTTGGTATACATGACGAACTGCGCGTATTACTAATAATAATTACAGTATTTGACTTTATGAATAATTGCACGACTATGAAGTCAAATATTTGAGTAGAAAATTAAAATATTTTACTCACTGAGCACTGCAGTGGCGGCCGGCAATCAAAAATTTTGGTGAAGGACTCTTATATTAAATTATTCCACAGAAATTAAATTATTTTTTAATATTTGGATTTTCTCTTAGTGTTGGAGACACATTTCGACCATTATGCTATAGAAATGGGTGATCACATAGGGAGGTCGGCAGGATGGCTGTAGTATATTCGTCATTGAATTGGAAGTAATTTTATTTATGATGTTGAAGATCCATCTTGTTTCCACTAATATGTAATATAAACTTAAAAAACCACTTTTAAATGGAAATTAACTCACGTTATGGCGTGACGGCCGTTTCGCTCTGTTGTCTAGAGCATCGTCAGACAACCCACAGTACACTGACTTAAGGTATGAGTTTGAGGGTTATGTATGTTGGAATGGTGCTGGGGTGGGGGGATGAGTAGGCGGGAGGTTTGAAATTGGGATTATTTTGTCAAATAGAGTGTGTGAGAAGAAGTTAAGTTGATCATTTTAAATGTTGTCAGGTTCCTGCTTTGCATGTTTGTAAATCTCATATTGTTCTAAAATATTGAGTTTATGGCTTTTGTGAGTGAAGTGTAGTGTGTCTAAATTAGTGTCAATGTCTGTATAACTG
This sequence comes from Conomelus anceps, assembly GCA_948455865.1. Lineage (NCBI taxonomy): Eukaryota > Metazoa > Arthropoda > Insecta > Hemiptera > Delphacidae > Conomelus > Conomelus anceps. The sequence goes on from OX418222.1 coordinate 64,365,975, forward strand.
TGGCCTGTTGAAATGATGTGTTCAGCAAAAGTGGAATGTGTGTTTGGGTGTGAGATGGCTCTTGTGTGTTCTTTGAATCTAGTGGTGAATGTCCTGCCAGTTTGTCCTATATAGAACTTGTTGCAGTCATCACATTTCAATTTGTAAATTCCAGATCTGTTGTACTTGTTTTGAGATGTTGTCTGAAAATGCAGGTGTTTTTTGAGTGAATTATTTGTTCTGTAAGCTATTTTATGAGTTTCCTGAATGAAGCTGCTATTTTATGAGTTTTTTTGTTGAGGTAGGTAAGTGTGATGAATGTATGGGGGTTGTCATTCTGTTTGTTGCTGGTGTGAGTGATTGGTTTTGTTGATATTCTGTGCAGTAGTTTGTCTATTAGTGTGTGTTTGTAACCATTATGTTGTGCTATGTATTTTATAGTATTCAATTCTGTAACGTAGGTGGTAGAAGTAATCACAAACTCATTGTAATTGATGAAATACATTTTATTAAAAGAACGAATAGCGTAAGTAAACTCATTACATCATGAAAATTCAATCGACAATAGAGACATAGTACAGTAGGCGTTGTCTCTCTGGTGTGGCACAGCCTTGCCAACTGCATAAAATAAAACTAAAATTCATGTTGTACAAGGATATATGACACCTCCCCCCGTAATGAAACCTAGGGTGAATACCTTTCAGGAGGTTTTCTGAACCTAACAGGTCTAGCCTGTGGCGTATGGTAAATAGTATCTGTCACAATCGGTAATTTTGTAGAAACTGGCGTTGAATGTAAAACATTCTTGAAAGAATTAGAAAAGAAAGTAGAATCATCAACATCATTGCTTGTAATAGCTTTCGATTGTTCAGAAAGTACTGTTGATTTAGGCACAATTACATCAGTATCATAATGAACATTAGGTATATCAGTTGAAAAATCCTTTAAATTAATTTTACAATCCTTCATTTGATTAGCATGTCTCCTAATAGAAAGATTATCATCAGTAATGATATTGTACATAGAAGAACCAATTTTATCAGCTACAATACCTGTATTCCATTTACCCTTATTATTGTAAATTCGGTACATAACTCTATCATTGATATTGAAACATTTATCTTTAATTGTCTGTTTTTGCATTTCCTTTCTTTGAGTATCTAACACTTTGTCAGTAATATTGGGTAGCATCAAATCTAGTCTAGTTCGAATATTTCTTTTCATGAGTAAATTACATGGACTTTCACCAGTAGTAGCATGTGGTGCTTTTCTGTAGTTCATTAAAAAATTATTTAATTTGAACCGTAAAGTAGAATTTACAATCATACCTTCGCAACATTTAATTAATCCTGACTTCACAGTTTGTACAAAACGTTCTGCCTGACCATTGGATGCAGGAAAGAAAGGAGCACTGGTAATATGCTTTATACCATTATTAGTACAAAAGGTTTGAAATTCACTAGAGGTAAACTGAGTACCATTATCTGATACTAGTGTAACTGGTAAACCAAATCTAGCAAAACATTCACGCAAATTTTCAACTGTTTCTTTGCTTGAAAGAGTTTTCAGTATGTAAGTTTCAACCCACTTACTGTAACTATCAACAATTATTAACAGCCATAATCCTGGAGAAGGATTAGCAAAATCTATATGTAATCTTTGCCATGGTCCTGAAGGAAATTGCCATGGATGTAAATTCACATTAGACTGTTGTCTAGAATGACGCACACAATGTATACAATTCTTTGTAACAAGCTCAATATCAGAATCAATATCTGGCCAATAGACATAACTTCGTGCAAGGCCTTTCATTTTTACAATTCCTAAGTGTCCTTGGTGTAGTTCCTCAAGTACTTTAGATTGTAAAGATTTTGGAATCATAACTCGTAAGCCTTTCATAATACAACCTTGTTCAACTGAATATTCAGCAATATTGTTTGTATTTTCACCATTTTCAGTACCTAAAATTTGTCGAAGTAATTTACACATATCTGGATCTTTTCTAGTTTCATGAGCTATTTGTTCCCTTGTAACCGGTAAAATATTAATTTGATTCATTTGTACAATTTGAACCTCATCAATAGTATTGTCATTAACCATTTCCATAGGAAATCTTGAGCAGAAATCAGCATTCATATGTTCAGTGGTCTTACGGTATTGTATGGTGTAATCAAAACCTTGTAAAAATAATGAATAATGTAATAAACGTGTAGCACTGATGGATGGAGTAGCAGCATGAGCATTTAAGATGCTTTGTAATGGTTTGTGGTCAGTCAGTAAAGTAAAATGACGACCAAACAAGTAATTGAAAAATTTCTCAACTCCCCAATAAATTGACAATGCTTCCTTGTCTATCTGGGAATAATTTCGCTCAGCTGCAGTGAGACATCTACTAGCAAAAATTATGGGCCTTTCCACACCTTTTTCATCTAAACATGAAAGAAACGCACCAATAGCTTATTTACTAGCATCAGTAGCAACAATTATAGGTTTAGTGACATCAAAATCCGCAAGAGTAAGTTTTGTTTCAATATCTTTCTTAATTGTTTGAAATGCAGTTTCACACTCTTGTGACCACGAAAAAACAACATTTTTCCTGAGTAAGTTGTATAAAGGTGAGAGAGAATTAGCCATGCCCTGTATAAACCTTGAGTAATATGTAACAAACCCTAGAAAAGATTTCAACTCTGATACATTTGTAGGATGTTTTGCATTCTTATCAACTGCAATCTTATCATCAGTTTTATGTATGCAATCTTTGTCAATTTTAAACCCTAAATAAGTAATTTCAGATTTCAGTACTTCACATTTTTCCCATTTAAGTCTAATACCATTTTCACGGCACATACTAAAAAACATATTTTAAAACAAAAAAAGAAACAGACTTCAGTGAAATGATTAAATACTCACGTACTAAAAAGTTTAAAATAAAGTATTTACTTTAAACTGAGAAAATTTTAAATTTCATACAAGTAAACTTTTGAAGTCGGTGCCAAATATTTTATGTAGTTGATAAGAAATTCTATCTAATATCAAAACTAACAATGTATTTTTTGGAGGATGAAGCCCACATAGGTCTGAGATCTTTGCATGGGTAATGAATTGGATGATGGAGATTGTTGAGTTGGACCTACAGTTTTAGGTGGGTTCCGAACCACCGGGAAGTGATTGATAAGAGATTCTATCTAATATCAAAACTAACACTGTATTCCAATTAAATATGTGATTTACACTCACTTTTACTGAAATACATAGTAATTGATAAGAAATTCGATCTAATATCAAAACTAACACTGTATTTCAATTAAATGTGATTTACACTCACTTTTACTGAAATACAGTGTCAGTTTTGACAGGGGTGCCCACCCCCCCTAAGCCTCATGACGCACCCCCCCCCCCTAAATTTAGCACCAAACCCCCCCATAAATAAGCCCCCCCCCCCCAAAAAAAAAATGCGAAAAAAGCCCCCCGTATTCTTTCTAAAACTAAAAGAAGATTTTTATAACTATTGAAAAAATTCAAACCCAGTCGATAATATACAAAATGTATGTATATTTCTTGAGATTCTTTACATAGGTAACATTTTTTTGTAAAGGTAAAAAAGAAATATCAATGAAATGAATATATGAACTTCTGCTCAATAAACTTAATTGCAAAATAGCTAAATAAGAATTTGAACCTAAATGGTTTTTAAACAATAAAATATTATTACAAATACACAATGTTCAATAAAAATGAAATACCTATAAGTTTATGTTCGGTGTACCAATTAGATTAAGGTTAAATAATTCTACAAAGTTGTTCCTTTAAAGGAAGTGAAAACAATGAGTTAATAACTTCATTTGTAAAACACAAAAATTCAAAATACTAAGTCATTTATTGAACAGTAGTTAAACAACAGGTTATTTACTTAGTGTAGTATCTTGGGAGAATTTATGTATGGATGAAGTACATAAAAGGCACACATTTCATGTATAGTTATTTACAACACACAATCGAAAGAAGTGTCTTTCAAAAACAAAATAAAGACATAGTTATGAAAAATTACTGAATTTTTAGTATTTAGTAAGTTTTTCAAAAGCAGTTCTTACTTATTAGTAAGTAGTTATCGTAAAATACATGAAAAACATCAACAGTTTGAAGACAAACATTTTAAATTTGTAGACTGTGACCATCTACAAGTTAGCTAGGCACCTTCTAAGTTTTTTTTTTTTTTTTGAGGATGAAGCCCACATGGGTCTGAGACCTGTGCGTGGGTAATGAGTTGGATGATGGTGATTGATGAGTTGGACCTACAGTTTTAGGTGGGTTCCGAACCACCGGGAAGTGATTTTCAGCAGAGAACATTGTCTTTTTTGCTGGCCAATCTAATCGGTCACCGTTACAAACAGGACCTACGAGAACGCAGCTTATCTATCTGATTGAACAGATACCTGCTACGGCTCGCGGCTATCACTTCCCTCTAAAATCTATTGTTAAATCTATCTCTCTAAACCCCACATAGAAGTTTTTGGGATGAGGAAACAGAAAACCTTTCAATTATTTCTTCGTTAGAAATAGACTCAAGTACATCTGCACAAGTTCCTGCACAAATCCTAAACATTATTATTTTAGCTAATTCATATTCAATTGTATAATAATAATTATAAATATATTTTCATTAATTAACATTCTATCTGGTGACTTCTTAGTAGGCTATATTTTTTAATGTTGTCACGTTAAACACGGTTTCAATCAACTTTACGACCCCCCCCCCAAAACGTTTTTTGGAACCCCCCCTCCAAGAATTTCAATGACGCAGTCTGCGTCATAGCCCCCCCCTGTGGGCACCCCTGGTTTTGATATTAGATTGTTCAATCATTTCGTCATGGAAAACATCACAGAGTAATTCTGTTATATTTTAGAAGTTTATGGGAAATTTGGCGCCGACTTCAAAAGATTACTTGTATGAAATTTAAAATTTTCTCAGTTTAAAGTAAATACTTTACTTTAAACTTTTTAGTACGTGAGTATTTAATCATTTCACTGAAGTCGGTTTCTTTTTTTGTTTTAAAATATGTTTTATTTTAAGCTTTTTAGTTGAATTTTCAAACTTTGAAAACATGAGAAATTTCTTAAAGCCTACATTATGAAATATTTATCGAATTAGGAAGCCAATAATTAATTTATAACATGGAAAGTTAAGTAACTAAAAATCCACTTATAAGAAAAGATAAACTAAGGAAAATTCTACAACGTTTTATTTAATGTGGAATATTGTATTTCGGAAAATTATAATAGCGAAAGTCTTCTTAAAAGTGAAATGGCTTTTGATTCATTTTGATGTGGTCCCTTTCAGAATATACCTACACTGAAATAGTAGGCCTATATGACGTTACAAGTGTGGAAAATATTGTGCTTACTGAAAATATGATAAGTAAACGCAGGAGATGAAGTTGAGTGCGGTATACAGGGGTGCCCACCCCCCCTAAGCCTCATGACGCACCCCCCCCCCCTAAAGTTAGCACCAATCCCCCCTCCCCCCATAAATTAGGCCCCCCCCCCAAAAATGCGAAAAGAGCCCCTCCGTATTCTTTCTAAAACTAAAAGAAGATTTATAAAACTATTGAAAAAATTCAAACCCATCCGATAATATACAAAATGTATGTACCGTATATTTCTTGAGATTCTTTACATAGCTAACATTTTTTTGTAAATGTAAAAAAGAAATATCAATGAAATGAATTTATGAACTTCTGCTCAATGAACTTAATTGCAAAATAGCTAAATAAGAATTTGAACCTAAATGGTTTTTAAACAATAAAATATTACAAATACACAATGTTCAATAAAAATGAAATACCTATAAGTTTATTATGTTCGGTGTCCCAATTACATTAAGGTTAAATAATTCTAAAAAGTTGTTCATTTAAAGGAAGTGAAAACAATGAGTTAATAACTTCATTTGTAAAAAAAAAATTCAAAATACTAAGACATTTATTGGACAGTAGTTAAACAACAGGTTATTTACTTAGTGATATCTCCCATAATCTTGGGAGAATTTATGTATGGATGAAGTACATAAAAGGCACACATTTCATGTATAGTTATTTACAACACACAACCGAAAGAAGTGTCTTTCAAAAACAACATAAAGACATAGTTATGAAAAATTACTGAATTTTTAGTATTTAGTAAGTTTTGCTATAGTAGTTCTTACTTATTAGTAAGTAGTTATCGTAAAATACATGAAAAACATCAACAGTTTGAAGTCAAACATTTTAAATTTGTAGGCTGTGACAAGTTAGCTAGGCACCTTCTAAGCTTGTTAAATCTATCTCTCTAAACCCCACATAGATGTTTTTGTCTTTGGGATGAGGAAACAGAAAACCTTTCAATTATTTCTTCGTTAGAAATAGACTCAAGTACATCTTTTTCTGCAGCTAGAACCATTAGAGTGGACAACCATGAGTCTCCCATAGCTGATCTGAGTCTGTTTTTGATAATTTTAAATCGACTTATTGCTCTTTCTGCTGATTAACTAGTAACTGTTAAGGAGAGTAAAGTTGTATAAACCACTTTCAGAGCACTCGCTTAGCGTCTTGCTAAGTTTGAATAATAACTTCCTGCACAAATCCTAAACATAACTATTTTAGCTAATTCATATTCAATTTTATAATAATAATTATAAATATATTTTCATTAATTGACATTCTATCTGGTGACTTCGTAGTATATTTTTGAATGTTGTCACGTTAAACACGGTTTCAATCAACTTTACGCCCCCCCCCCAAAACGTTTTTTAGAACCCCCCCCCCCACCCCAAGAATTTCAATGACGCAGTTTGCGTCATAGCCCCCCCCTGTGGGCACCCCTGTCATAGCAACAAACTGAAGCTGAATATCAAAAAGACTAATTTTATTAAATTTTCAATGATAAACAATGAATTCAATCATACATTAATCTATATATTTTGGTATGGAATGCCATTCGACGATGGGAACTAAGCTTTTGGGTCTGGAGCTGCAGTCAAATTTAAAATGGGATAATGAAATTAAAAGCCTTAGGAAAAAGTTATCCCATGCAGTTTTTGCTTTGAAGATTTTGAGAAATGTTTCGAACAAAAAAAAAAAAAACAGCCTTAGCAGTCTATCATGGGTATTTTATGTCCCAGGTTCGATATGGTGTGATATTCTGGGGTGGTAGCAAGAGAAATATCAATGCAATTTTCAGATTGCAGAAGAAAGCGTTGCGAATAATTGAAGGATTAAGTGCAAGGCAGTCATGTCGACCGATTCTCAGAAAATTAGGACTGCTTACAATGCTGGCACTGTATTTTTTTGAGATTGCCGTGTATTCGCATACGAACCAGAGTAATTATGAAAATAATATAGCTCACCCATACAACACAAGACATGGAGAGTCAACACTTCGGTACCCCATGCATAGGCTGACTCTGATCGAGAAGGCGCCACACTATTCGGGAAAAAAGTTTTTAAATTGTTTTCCCAAAGTTTTTAAAGGTTACAGTCAAGACAAATTCGTGAAGGAACACAGGAAGTTGCTTATTTATGCCTGTCCTTACTCTCTGGCTGAATGATATGGGGTTTTTTGGAGACAAAATGTTGAATAGAATTTGTTTTCTAATATGTTTTTATAGATGAACGAACGCTTGATAAATGGCTGATGAATTAGTTTAGTTGAAGTGAATTGACGTGTCACATGCTGTGCGAGCCTAGCTCGATAGTAGTAGCTTAACTTGACTATTAACAAATTGATTTTAATTTTATTTATTTGTGTAAAGCCATCCATGTTACTTGTGCAGAGGAAATTCTTTAATGTCATGTTCTAGATATTAAAGAACATGGGTTCTTTAACCCGCTAGTACGCAGGTACTTCAAGCTTCAAGTGAAGTAGACTGACTGGAGACGGTGTTGAGCTGTTGAGTGTTCCGACCGAATATTATTCCGACTGCCCCCACTAGAATGGTTGTGCTCCACACGCGCATTCTAGCGGCGGCTCATATTTTATTCTATGTTGAGCTAGATGGCAAGAAAAGCAGATGGAGGGTTCAAAAAAGTGGTCTGCCTCAAGGTGGTGTCTTGTCACCTACCTTGTTCAAAATCTACAATAATGACCAGCCACAACCCCCTAACACAAAAAGTTTCATCTATGCTGATGAATTGGCACTTATTTCTCAAGCAAAAGATTTTGAAACAGTTGAGAGACACCTAACAGATGCACTCCACACCCTTACAGCATACTACCAGAGCAACCACCTGAAGCCAAATCCAACTAAAACGCAGGTGTGTGCTTTCCATCTACGCAACAAATACTCCAATAGAAAGCTTAGAGTTACATGGGACGACATGGAGTTGGAGCACTGTCAGAGCCCAAAGTATCTGGGAGTCACATTGGACCGTGTGCTGTTTGGACCTTATTCATATTATTCATATTTTTATATCTAAAAAAATGTGCTCAATAATTATTTAGTAAATTGGATGAGAACTCATTTGAAATTTGATACATAACAAATTAAAAACTTAATTTATAAGAAAAAATACAATGACATAAATAGATATCAGGTAAAACGGTAAGGAATGCAAATTACCAATACAAATACAAATTTGTACATACATATCGATAAAACAGTGCTATCCATGACAACATTATGAAAATACACCATTTTCTATTGAAAAATCCAAAAATTTTCCGGGGTGGCCCCCGGACCCCCCTTTGGTTGGGGGGTATTCCATACCCCCCAAACCCCCCGGTGTTTGCCCCCCCCCCCCCCCCAAATCACCTCCTGGATCCGCCACTGGGTTTTAGTTGTACTACGTTTTTGGTAAAAAATATCGATTATGTTATTTCACTGAGCCTACATTTTTATCTGAAGCGATATCTTATTGAATCCTTCTTTAAGAAGTTTAAATGTTCTATTGATTTGTTTACAATCGGATTTTTTTGTACTAACCTTACTGGACTTCGCTTTATTACTTGTGAAATTCATCTTCTTCCTATTGGTGATTGTTGTGTTGTAATAGATATCCATGATGGACTTTATAGGACTTAGGACATATAGGACTTTATATTGACACAACCACATTTATTATCAAAAGAGATTCTATAGTTTAGACGGTACACAATTGAGATAGGTAGTGTAAATATCGTAACTATATTTCTTTATTCTATATAATAAATATGGATGTACCCATATCGATCCTTATAGTCAATAAGTCTTCTTATAATCCTCATCCTTTATCCATTATTTATATGTATAGAAAAATAATTTAAAACTGATCGTTAATCTGTGAAAATATTGTTCGCCATATTTTATTTATTTGTTATTATTATTGTTGTTGTTTTTTTCTGGAGGATGAAGCCCACATAGGTCTAAGACCTGTGCGTGAGTAATGAATTGGATGATGTCAGAACAGGCTCTGCGAATTTTGAAGAATAGAAAATTAATTCGAACGGATAAGTAGTATTTTTGTTTATTATTATTATTATTATTAGTATTTATAATATCTTAACAATTTCCATTATTAATTTGTCTATTATAATTTAAAGTATCTTAATAAAAAGTCAAATTCTATTTTCGAGGTTAGGTGTACCGATATTGATAAATTTTCATGTAATTAAATAGTCTCAAGTTGACAATTGTAATAAATTAAGTAATATTTCATTAAGCATTTAACTTAATCAATTGAAAACAATTTTTAGCTATGAAAATGAGTTCAAACAAGGCATCTAAATCTAATTGTTTAACTAAAACTCAGGTAACTACGTGATCTCAGCAATTATTAACCAAAAAATCACCAACAGCTCTTAAAGCTACTGTAGATGTAGAAGAAAAGGTTGCTAAACTATTGAGTGATCACACCGAATTTAAAACAAAATTAGAATCATCACTAAAAAATTCTGAGGAAGAACGAATAGGGTTGGTGGATCACATAAAATCTCTGGAAGTTATTGTAAAATTGCAGCAGGAAGACCATGAAACTGAAGTACTAAATCTCACGAGTCAATGTAGGTCTATGTCAGAAGAAATCGAAATATTAAAATAAAAAATAAACAAAGGTAATGTAAGATCTCAACCTCTGATCAATACAAAAAAATTAGAACCTAAAAGAAATGGGGAAATCATGAAAATTAGTCAAATTAAAACGTATAGTTAGGTTTTGCAAACAGCAACTAAAACTAAAGTGAGGGGAAATAACGATAGGAAAGGTAGAGTACTGCTCTTGACATCCAGTCATGGACGAGACTGTAGTGACCTACTAAATAAAAGATTAAAAAATAAGTATGAAGTTCAGAGCTTTTTCAAGCCAAGTGCCCCTATAAACGCAATCGTAGAGTCAGCACAGGAAGAAACTGAAGATTTTGGTAAAAACGATTTTCTAATAGTACTGGGTGGCTCAAACAGTATAAATGAACCTAATCTAAAACATCTTCCTGAAATAAATGGAAAAATTAAAGAGATTGCGCCACTCAGCCAAAAAACTAATGTAATAATAAGTACAATTCCGTATAGGTTTGATAGGCCAGAGCTAAATGAAGCCATTAAGTCAACAAATAAATCAATTCATAATACAATCAACAGCCTAAAAAATAAGAATTCTAAGCAGTTGGGGATTTGTTTTCTAAATGAAAGGCTGAAAAAACAAAACTTCACTAACCATGGTCTACACCTAAATCAATCTGGCAAAGTAATATTTTGCAATAGGCTGGCAGAGCTGATTGAAAGTCGTTTGCAATCTACTGTCAATAATTCTCCTAAACAATCATCTAACGAACCTTTTTTAGTAAAGTGGCTCAAAACCGGGAAGGGAAACTAGTTTCAGATGATAAATTCATATCTTCAATTGTATTAAAAGACGTTAATCGATCAAAAAATCAGGATAGCATTAGTGGAAGGAACTCTTGTAACAATCTGATAGGCTCCCAAGATTAAGTAAATCTTCTTCAATATGCAAAAGCAACGATAAAGTAATAAGGGATGATAGGGAACTACCGGTACTCACTGTGTTCCATCAGAATATTCAATACATTTGTAACAAAATAGATAGAATCGAAGTATTTTTGAAAGAAGAGGCTCCTGATTTAGCTATTTTCACAGAGCATGGATTCAAAGAAGATGAATTGTCACAACTTAATATTCCAAACTATTCATTGAAAGCGTCGTATTGCAGGACATCTCATCGAAGTGGGGGAGTAGCTATCTTCACTAAAAATGCTAAGAATGTGCAAGCATTTAATTTAGAATATGTGAAGAAATTTGCTGTGGAAATGGATTTAGAAGTTACTGGTTTGAGAGTGAAAATCGACAATAATTTCGAAGTAGCGGTGTTAGGTATTTACAGGTCACCAAATGGGGAATGGAACAATTTTTGCAAACTATTCAATAGACGTTTAGAAATTACTACCACTCGTTTTACAAACGTAATTGCAGCGGGAGATTTCAATACAGACTTTGCAACACAGAATAAAATTACCGAAGATTTAAAGGGTATTATATACATGAATAACTTGGAAATAAAAGTTCATGAATATACCAGAGTCACAAGAACATCACAAACAATAATTGATAACATCCTTACTAATATAGATTACTCTAAAACAAGATTAGGCGGCTCGGAACTATCTGATCATGACTATCAAATCTTAGAGGTGGGGTTGCAAGGTCATAAATCAATTGAAAAGAGTAGAGTAATGAAAGAAATTCAACAATGTGAACAGGGGAATATCGATTGTTTGAAGCAGAATCTGCTACAAGAAAACTGGAGTAGGGTTTACAATAGCAATAGTTTAAATAACAAATATGATAGTTTCATTAATATTTTAAGGTTTCATATTACTATGAGTTGTCAGTTAAAAAAGTCCCTGTAAAAAACAAATAAGACAAAATTGAACAGTGGATAACTGATGATATCCTTGCAGAAAGAAGGATAAAAAAGAAGGATAAAAGATGGATATAGGGTTAAAGATGCATATGATGAATTCAAACTGTCTAGAAATATGTTTAGTGAAGATAATTACATATGATGCATAATTACATAATTGCATAAATGCTTATGATAATTACATAAATGCATTGGATGAATTCAAACTATCTAGAAATATGTTAAGTGAAGATAATTACAAAGCTCTAAAGAAAAACTATACGAAAGAAGTGAAAAGAGCAAAATGTAAGAAAACAGCTGACATTTTGAATAATAGTGTGTACTTTAACACAGCAGTGTGGGATGTAATAAACAAAAATAGGCAAGTAGATCATGTAGATGCTTATACTAGTGTCCCCAGAAAATAACAAATATATTGAAAATAGTATAGACATTTGTAATTTCTTTAACAGATATTATCAACTGGTTGCTAAGAATCTTCAAAAATCTTTTAATACAGGTATTAGTGATGCAAACATGTGGAATACTGAGGGGATTCAGAACGAATTAAAATTCCACCTAGTATCCCAAGACGAGTTGTCAAATATCATTGATAGTTTGAATAATAAAAAAACTGTAGGAATGGATGGGGTATCCAGTAAAATTCTGAAAGAATGTAAATATCAATTGTTAGACCCTTTGATTTATCTGATCAATCATTCATTAGAACAAGGTGTTTTTCCAGATAATTTGAAAGAGGGAAAGATCTTGCCAATCTTCAAAAGTGGTGATAGAGGAAAGGTGGAAAACTATACTAGGCCCATTAGTATTTTAAATGTAATAAGTATAATTTTTGAAAGAGTAGTTCTAAATAGGTTACTTCTGCACCTTCAAGAAGCTAACTTTATCTGTGATGAACAGCATGGCTTCCAGAGAGGGAGATCAACAAAGACAGCCATAGTTTCTCTAGTTGAAAAACTAATAGATATAATAGATTCAGGTGATAAAGCTACTGCAATCTTCTTAGATCTGTCAAAGACATTTGATTGTGTTAATCATAGAACTTTATTGGAAATACTGCAAAATGTAGGCGTAAATGGGGTTGAACTGAAATGGTTTGAATCATATCTTATTGGGAGAAAACAATGTGTAGAACTAACTACAGTAGTTTGTAATAGTATAGTAAAGAATAAATCTCATAAATTAGAGGTGCAAGCTGGAGTGCCTCAGGGGTCAATACTAGGTCCATTGCTTTTTTTTGTTATATGTCAACCGTTTACTTAAAGAATTAATTAGTGGTAGAGCCCTCTTATTTGCAGAAGATACATCACATTTTCAGTAATTCCATTCTAGATAATTTAGAAATAAGTTCCCATATAGGTGTGCAGTCCATTGTCCAATTTTTAAATCAGTTGAAATTAACTATGAATAGTAAAAAATGCCAATACCTTCAATTCAAAAACAAACATAATTTAAATGAAGATAAACGTGTTTGTAAACGATAATAAATTGGACCAGGAAGAAAAAATTGCGTTTCTAGGAGTTTTGTTGGATAGACGATTGACCTGAACTCCATACATTGAGAAAATATGTTGTAAAATTTCATCTGGGGTATTTGTCCTGCGACAGCTTGCTAGATTGAATGACAAAAAGTTACTTTTTACAGCTTACCATGGGCTCTTACTATCACATATTAGGTATGCTATCTTAGTATGGGGTAATTCATCAAAACAAAATCTTGATAGGGTGTTTAAGATCCAAAAGAAAGCGGTTAGGTGTATAGAAAGAGTAAATAGATTAGATTCATGTAGGCCGTTGTTCAAGAGACTTGGTCTCCTAACTGTACCCTGCTTATATGTGTATGAAGCTACTTTATATGTAAAAACGAATGATATTAACCAAACTCTTGACGTACACGATTATAATACAAGATTCCAAGGAGATTATCACTTGGTGAGTCACAATAGTAGCTTATTCAAACAAAACCCTAGTTATATTGGTAGGAAATTCTACAACAATCTACCGCAGTTTTTAAAGAGTCTTGAAAATATAAAAATATTTAAAAAACAATTGAAAAAATATTTAGTTGATAAAGCTTTTTATAGTGTACAAGAGTTCCTTTCACATCAAAATTAAGCCTCACCTCAACTAATTGATATAGTAATTATGGTATCTAGTGTATAATATTGTTGATCTGTCTTGTCTTATACTCCTTAACTGAAGTCTCCAAGACGTAATCTACAAAAAAAAATGATGGTGATTGATGAGTTGGACCTACAGTTTTAGGTGGGTTCCGAACCACCGGGAACCGGGAAGTGATTTTACAGCAGAGAATAGTCTTTTCTGCTAGGCAATCCAATCGGTCACCCTTACAAATAGCGCCCAGGAGTTTCGTATCTTATCTCTGATTGAACAGATACCTGCTACGGCACTCGGCTATCACTTCCCTAATCACTTTATCTTGCATTATACTGCTATCACTCCTCTATCACTTTATCTTGCATTATTTCACAGCTTTAATGCTGGAATTTGTTCACCTCCAACCAACTGGCAAGGAATGTGGACAGTACACACTGATTTTATTATTATTACTGGGTTTTTATTCCATTTTCTTATTTTCACACAACGGTCTTGGTGTATCAGATCCGATGTGATATAGTTCCTCACCAGTGCACATGTGTCTAGCATTACAATTTTTGAATCAAATTTCTTGCACGTGCAGCTTTAATTTTTATCGAGTGTTGCTCTTTCTCCTCTTGGATCAGTTTTATTTAAACTTATTATTTCTCTATTCCAGATTTATATGGGCCGCAGATGCATAGAATACTATGGTCTCTCAAAAAGGTTCTGTGTATTCTCTCAAGATGAATTACTGTTCAAGATAGCTTCGAGGTATCTATCAGTAGACTTACAGACTTGTGCCGCTGCTTACCATGACTTTTCTGAAATCATCCGTGAAGAGGTTGAATATAGGCAATATCTTCTTGAGGACTGGGTTAGCATCTTTTGTATTATAATTTTTAAAATAATGTATCTGATCTTCCCCATGTATTAGTTATAATGACTTTATGATATCCATAATAGATAAGACTCGATGACAGTTAGACACAGTTATCAAATACAAGTTAACTATCTATGCCGGAACAATCTCTTATGTATTTTTCAAATGGTTTCACATTGCACACTGTACAAGGGACAGTACAGCGTACTCTCAGTACAGTGATAGTACGAAAAGATCCAAGTAATCTAAAATTCAAATGAATTGGACACGTGTACAGAAACCTAGAAATTGTTTTAACATGATACATGTTTTTCAAGAAACTGACAAAAGTATGGCGTCATCTAGTGACAAAACAAGCAACTAGATTTAGACTTCTCCCTACTACAAAATCGAATCTTATTTTTTCTTCTTTTATCTGACGAGACTACAGATGGGATTTACACAGCCGAAATTCAGTACTTCTTATGTCTCTAATGCGTGTAAAATTGTTCCAGTGCCATTTAGCTGCCAGATGGTTATTTCAGGATTTAATTCATGTTATTTTATATTCATGTTGTATGTATTTTTATAAACTTTTAATAATAATCATTCTAGTGCTCTGTTTATACGATATGTGATGCCATAGTTGGGTAGGTAACATTGAAAATATGTATTGAGGAATTGTTTTTCATGTGTGTGTGTGTGTGTATATCAGGTAAAAATTGCTCATTAGCCTTCTTAGACTAGATTGCAATAATAAAAAGAAGAAAGAAATGTGTGTGTATTTGTATGTTTTTCAAATTTTGGAAATGAAATATTTCCTATTTGTCTGTTTCCAGAGTGTTAGTACTGAACTTCCATTTCCGTTTGACGAGGTACCTGACGATGAAAGGCAGTGCGATTACTGTAAGACAACAGTTTTCTTGTCTGCAATCTTTTGCAAGTGCGATGGTCAGAAATTGGTTTGCATCAAACATTATGACAAATTGTGTAGTCGGTGCACACCCGAAGAACACTATTTGAAGTAAGTGTAAAATAACCCATAAAAACTCAATAGTATTGTGAAATATTTCAATATTATATTTTGAAACATTATTGTGACTATTGTGAGCATGATTACTTCAGAATTCTCACAAATCTCTTGGGATCTATTATATACAATGAATATTATATATTATATACAATGAGTTTTAACTCAAAGCTCAATTGAAAATTGGATTTCATTTCACATATTTCTCTTTTATTATATTATTTTCGTTAGAATTTTCTAAATAGGACCCAAGAATTGAGATTTATAATTTTTTTTCATTTTTTTCGTACTGATAATGCTCATATGAGTCAGATACTTGTAGTAATGAGTGCTTGATATGGATGTTATGGATGGCGGACCTTCAGTTTAAAGGTTGGCTTCGAACTACCAAGTGATGGCTACTAATTAATTAAGTACTACTTATTAATTGATTATATTAGCAGATAAAATCAATCCCATTAGAACCTCTCATAACGTTTTATACTGCAAAATTGAAAATCAATGTGTGAGAGAGGTCAATGGTTACAAACTGCAGTAACTGTAGTTGAATAAAAGTTTCTCACTGCAACTGATAAAATTTTGCCGCCTTAATTGTCTTAAATCCAAGAAAGTAAGAAGTCTTTGACAAGGTATTTTTAAATATTTAGCTGAAATTTTTTTACAACGTTATCATTTATTTATGGCACGCCTTTTAGAGTTTGAATCCAATTTCCCATACTCGATGGCCGCATTACAATCTCGTTTTTTATAAACCTGTCTCGTTGACAATTAATTCATATCTTTGAAATGTGTTTCTTTTAGGGTCAAATTCTCGACAGAAGAAGCATTGTCAATCTTCTCAGGAATTCGGCAGAGAGTGGCGCCGTATGAATTGTGGGTCAATCGTGTGAGGACTGTGCTGCACTCCGCCAACGGGGTGCAAGGGCTAGGTGAATACACTATTTATTCATATTTTATTGATTTATCAAGTCTTGAATTTCCACATTCTGTTATTGGGAAGTGATAGCCGCGAGCCGTAGCAGGTATCTGATCAATCAGATAGATAAGCTACGTTCTCGTAGATCCTGTTCGTAACGGTGACCGATTAGATTGGCCAGCAAAAAAGACATTGTTCTCTGCTGTAAAATCACTTCCCGGTGGTTCGGAACCCACCTAAAACTGTAGGTCCAACTCATCAATCACCATCATCCAACTCATTACCCACGCACAGGTCTCAGACCTATGTGGGCTTCATCCTCAGAAAAAAAAAAAATTTGTTGACACCATTAAGGTATGTCTGAACTATTATTGTGCTAGAGCCCTTTCGTAGACCATCTAGAATCCCACTGCCTGTCTTGTAACAAGATAAGAGCTTGGTCATCACAATCAATATTAATGTTCATAATCTAAACAAACTCACATTTTAGCAAAAGTTCAAAAATTAATTAATTTTTTCGATATTAGCACTACTATTGTAATGCAAGAATTTTCGTAGGATTTTCCCTCATTGATAATTTTTGAAAGTAGGCGCTTGATGTTCCAAATTATGATGAAAACTATCGAAAATCTTCATATTTTTAGTATATTAGACTTTGTCTGAGCTTTTGATAATTTTTTATTATTGAAACTGTTTTCAAAATGTGCAAAAACCGTGTTCCAAATGTCATAGCTTATATTTCAATTGAAAGTCTTTGAATTAATGCTTGAAAGAAAACCCTAGATTGTTGAAAATTAACCAAAAATTTTGATCATTTATGAAGCCCACATAGGTCTGAGACGTGTGCGTAGTTAATGAGTTGGATGTTTGTGATTGATGAGCTGGACCTGCAGTTTTAGGTGGGTTCCGAACCACCGGGAAGTGATTTTACAGCAGAGAACAGTGTCTATAATTTCTATAATGAAACATCATGGGGATATCCGGTTTCACAAGTTATCAAAATCTACAACGGATGAACTGCAAAATCCAAAAAATGATGATAACTGGCAGGGTTGATGATTCCCATCCTCCAAAAAACTAATAATTGCGACTTCATGCACCAATATTTCACAAATTTAATTGCTGTGTTTCTTACATCAGTAAACTACAATTGAAATAGATGTGTGATTTTTGTTTTATTTACAGATTAACTAATACCAATTTATTTAAATTGAATTATCTAATTTTCCATCAATTAATTTTGTGGTGTTTCCCTCATAAATAGATAACTTTGTCAATAATTGTTACATTTAAAAAAATCATTTTCATGTAAAGCACCCAACTGTTTGTTTTCAATAGATAACATTTAAATACATCAACTAATGCAAGAAACTGTTGAAAATTGTCTGCACATCCTTAATTTAAGAGTGAGCTTGAACGTTGTTTAGTGTATTGTTATTCAGTTTTTCCTTATTATGTGTCATCAGGTTCTACACGGCTGCAACAATTGAGAGACTTGATTACACAAGCTGAAAATAATAGGTATCCGAATACAAAACTTCTACAAGACCTGGTCGCATGCATTAAAGAAGCAGATTCAAATGATGAGATTTCGAACAACATCGTTTCGCATTGCGGACGTCGAAGGTTAGTAGTATATGGTAAAGAAATATCAATCTATGACCGTGATGCTTGGATATATTTCGCTCATTACTTTGAGCATACTATAAATCACAGGTATTACTCGACCAGTCCAATCAGAGTTTTCAGAATGTGTACTTGCAGAAAAATAGTCAAACGCAAAGTAGCCTCTGCTTCCATATCTTCCAAAAAATCAAAAAAGAATTGGCATCAACGATTCAAAAAAGCTTTTCTCAGGTAATCGTTTTTCATAGTGACAAATGATTATTTTTCAAATATTTCTTTATTATATTGTAATCTTTTAAACCACAGCTTCCTCCCAAATTTATTCCATATTGTTTGTGTTTTATCGTGTTTGTGAGGAATCTAAAAAAAAGTTAATTTTGATTCCTAAGAATTGTATTCCCACCAATCAGTTCACATATGACTGAAGTCTAATACGCTATAATCACTTGAACTTGGAAATAGCTATTTGAATCTTGACAAACTTCAACACATATATCCTTTGAGATATTAACATTTTGGAAAAGCTGAATTCAAATAGTTCACTATAATTTGTTAAGAGTGACTATTAAATATATTTTGACGTGTTCCTATATTTCTATAAATAACAGTTATTGCAAAGCAGAATATGCATTTTATGAAGGCGTTAGATTTCGATAAATAGCCTCTATACAATATTAAATGGTTTTGCGGTTGACATTTGTTTTTGACTTCAATTATCGCAATCAACGTGGCTTGAATCAATGTCGTTTGTTGGTTATTCTCAGTATTTTCTTTAAGTATTTCTTATAACTTAGTATGCTTATTATCAATGTGCAATTAGAAGATTAGTTTCTTTCTGTCTGTTTTGAGTTATTTTATCGAGCTGACTTATTTGAGGCGAGTTATTGCTCTATCAATGTTGATCTCGTTTTTACTTTCACCACAAACATTCCAGACAATTACCAAAAATAGTTGGTATCATATTCGACTAAATAGATCTTTAAGATAGTTTTGTATTTAGGCATAATATGTATTTTCTGGCTGAGTCTGATAAACTACATAATCAGTTTGTTTACTACATTAATTGTGTATTAATTGTTTTTTCTACTATAAGTTGAATAAGTTTACTTCGATCATTATGTTCAAATGCTCGAGAATATACAGTTTTACTTCCCAGATATCGAATTTACAATTATGATACAGATTTGATATTAAATATAGATTTCTAATATTGATATAGGAAGGAAAGATGGTATTTATAAAAAATATCACGATAAAGAAATCTATTAACAGTATTCTCCAATCATTGATTATGAAGTATTCTAATTGCAAAAAAAAATCAATAAATTTATTATTAATGATCGATATAACTTTGAGGCATATTTTAGAACTGGATTTGAAAGACTGAACTTGTAGAGTTAAGCTTTGCATTTATAGTTAGTTTTATTCGATGATAGAGTTTGTAATATTATACTTATTAATATCAATTATTATCTTCATGTTGTTTAGTACATTTAGACCTGACAAGTCTTCCAGTAAGATAGGAACTATCTGTACCCCTATCATATCAACCTATCAAAATGGAGTTTATCTGAAATATTTGTTAGAAAGAGGGCTTCGTCCAAAAGTCACAAAAACGTGAATTGACAAGTTAAAAACAAGTGATACGTTGTTCATGCTTTTTGGACAAATGATAGATTAGAATGTTGAGTTGGGTTCAATTGCAAATGCGCGTTCTAATGGTTGCATATGCGCTATGAAATTGCTTGATTAAACAAAGATGCCACATAATGCTTGTTGAGAACATTATGTAGCATCCGTGCTTTCACAAGCAACGGTGAGGCTTCATTCTAACTCATGCCTAGCAATGTCGACCTTGAAAATATAACAGTTTTGGAAGGAAATTATTTATTCTAAGTAATAGGCTACTTCATTTTGATATGTAAAATAATAGTTTGGGAGGAGTTGCCCATTCTTTATATGCTACTTCATTTTGATATGTATGATGAGGGTAAATATATTTCCCATAGATTTGTAAGATACAAAAATTGATGATCGTATCAAATATACTACTTGAGCAATTGATTTATTAACAAACTACCAAAGAAAATATATTATTTTAGCTTTTTGTTGTGAACAGATTATCACACTGAATGCTTTGGAGTTTTCATTCTGAACGAATGCTTATTAATTAAAATGACCTCAATTAATTAAATACGGGTTCATTAGTTTCATTAATTCTATGTATTAATTGCTCTTTGCATACATAGTATAGTAATTTCTGTTTAATTCCTGTTGTTCAATTGTTCAAATAATATTTTTCAATAGATAAGAGTTTCTTATAATATTGTTCAATCTTGAGAGTTTTCAATAATTTTGCTCAATCGTTAAGAGTTTTCAACAATCTTGTTCAATCGTTGAGATTTATCAATAATCTAGTTCAATCTTTAAGAGTTCTTAATAAATAATTTTGTTTAATCGTTGAATTCTCAGCAATTTTGTTTAATCGGCAAGAGTTTTCCACATGAACGTATTTTTGCTACTTCTGTAAGAGCACAACTGTATTACCGTAAATACACCTATTGTTTCTAATTGTGTTGATGCGTTATTTTAATTACATTTGGTGTTTCATGTCCCTTCCTTATAAATCAAAGGGAAATTTGAAATGTTAAACTTTTCAACTCTATTTAACTTTTTGACGTTGTTTCCAATTTGTTCAACTTTGATTTAAATTTTTTAACTTCCCGACTTTAATTAATTGAAACCTCAGTGTCACTATGGTGAAGATCGATACATTATTGCCGATTTGGTTCAATTGTCTTGGAAGATGTGTGGAACGTAGATTGTTCAGTGGATGTGCGAAAAGCTTTGTCAGACTCAATGGCATTGATAGAGAGAGTGAGTGAGAGAGAGTGAGTGGGGGTGAAAGGAAGAAAGAGAGAGTGTATGAGCGGCGATACTTCCGCAAACATGTGCTCAACAACATATGCGTCAACTTAGCTGACAATTACTATGCAAAAAGTTCACCGTCTACTTGCTAATATCATTTTGGCAATTGATGAAATTCTATCTTATGTATTTAAATAAATTTTAGGTGTGTATGGCTCTGTTATAACCTCACAAACACGGTATCTTCCCTTTTATCAAGTCAACCAGCAATTCGACAAGTTTAATAAGCAATACCTACAGCTTTTCAAATGTCTTGAAAATTCATTCGTGATTATTGGTTAACAAGGCTCTAAGCCTTATAAAAATTATATTTTGATTTGCTGGAAGTATTGCTACATGATTTGCTAGATAGTGGATTCAGCATCTAGCGCTCTGATTGGCTGAGTCTCCAAAACCCAGTTCATTGATTGACTGAAAGCAGTAATATAATCTGTGATTGGCTGTTAGCAATATGAAAGACTTTGAAAAATGCCTGCTATTTGAATTTGTTTTAGATATTGTTAATCTTATTTTTTTAAATGAGCAAATAATCCATTTGACCGCTTCTAGTATCTGTAGAAGCTTTCCAGGTACATATTTCTTAGTTGGTGCTGGAATATAGTATTTATTTGTTCCCAACTTTTTCTGTTGTGAGCAAAATAACACAATTATTCATTTTCTTAGGCCTCGACCACGATACGGGTGGCGAGCGTTAAGTGGCAGGAGAAAAATGTTATGTCAATAGTACGCTGCTGTTTTGACGCTGCTCTGCCGTTTCAACATTTTCAGTTCGTATCATTTATACAAAACCGTAGATTCCTTTGCTACAATTCCTACTTCTCAACAGCACTTCATTCAGCCCTCTCTCTTAACTGATGCCTTCCAATCTCCAAGTACAATCAGAATGTATAATATTTTCCCCTCAATTATTATTCTTTCATTTAAAATCCTTTCATATTGGAGGAAAGATAGTTTCCTGACCAGGTAAGTCTGCTGATTGAGGAGAGAATAGAGAGAGAAAAGTGGGAGTTTTCTGCACTGAGACAAACAATTTCTCGAGTGCAGAAACAATACTTTGCGCTCGAATTACACATACATTTTTCCTACAGTAATGTATAAAGTAATTTAAACAGAACAAAACAGCACATACATAACCTGACAATTCCTCACGTAACCTATCCTCGAATCAAATCTATTCAAATCAAACAACTACAGCTGACTGTGAGCTGACTTTTGCGTTGTTGAAGCAGGGTAGCCAACCTATTTTTAAATGCAGAATAGTGAACCTGCATATTGCATGCTCACTATTTTATGCTGTTAGGTTGCAAATCTGGAGTGCGGAAAAGTATTTTCGCGCACTTGAATTTACTTTCCCGCACTAGTGCTGGAATAGGTTATTTTACGTGCTACAGTTAGTGCAAAAATAGGCACTTTTTCGGGTCTCTGTAGGAAAAAATGTTCACTTGGTTTTCTAGTTTAAAAATTATTTTGGTAATAATCGTGTTCAGTTGAGTAGAAACAAATATGGAACTACATCAATGTACAAATATATTCTTTGCAAACGACGACAATAAATATGAGTTTGCACATAGTTAGGAATTACGGTATTCATGTAGATGGCATCAGATCGTGTGGCAAAAGGTCACATCAAAATGAAGTTGGCTGTTTGATACATGAGTCATAAAATTCTCAACTTCAACTTTCATGTGACTTGTGTCACATGAAAGTTTCGAAAGTATTAATGCGTCTTAATAATGTAATAATCATATTATTATTAAATTTTCAAATCGTGGAACTGAACTTTGAAAAGCTCCATTTACAGTATTTTAAGGATGTAACCCTTCTACCTTCTTAAACTCAGAACTGTGTAATTAATTAAACACCCTATATAATGAACAGGTTAGGTTCCATTCTCAATCGAACTAAAATATTAGCTACACTAACGCCCAATTGTAATGATTCAGTCTGTCAAAGAAACTGGATTCTCTGGTTGAACTCTCCTACGATTGAAGAAAATTTTAGGTGATTAGTAGTAGGCTGAGATGTGGCACACCCTTCAGTAACAGGGGAAAAGCTAACAAATGATTTTCAATTACATATGAAAAACGATTGACCTGAGCTGGTACAGCCTTTTGCTATCTCTCACTATTGATCTCTCACACACTCTCTAGTTGGGAGCGGGTGGTGCATGTTTGGCTTGACATCAGTGGCTCAGTGAGTTTGGGCGATTTTCTCTGATTAGATAAGTCTCTGGCTGCTGTTTCTAGAGGTCTCGAGTTTGAATCTCGTTCAGACTTCGATGTGTTTACCTTGACATAATTCATCTCATAACCTATGTGCAAGACTCATGTGGGCATCATTCAGCAAAAAAAAAAAATGAAATGAATTGTTTGAATGATGAAATGTATGCTGTTTCAAAAAATAATTATCAAAATTATAATTAGTATATTTTTACTTTTCAAAAAAAAAAAGGAAATACAATTTATCTAATCTTAAAGAATTTAATTTTAAGGATAAAATGTGTAATATCTCACCCAATAACCTAAAATGTGAAATGTCACAATAGCTCCATATGCATGAAAATTTCAGATTTTTTTGAATCAAAATACAGTACACAATACTGTAATGGCAAGTTGGAAAGTACAATGTAAAGTTGTGTGTTTTGATTCAATGAAGTTTGGATGCATTTTTGTCTATTAGACAAGTTCTCTTCAGATGTATTGTTCGATCAGGTTAAAATACTCTGGCAAATGTATGTGAACTGTATGAATAAAAATTTGGAACTAACCTGAAGCACAGGAGTCAAGAATACTGGTGAATTTCAAGAAGTTCATGATCTCAGGACTTGAGAATAATCCTAATTACAGTGGCCAGTGCTTACAACTAGAGTTAATGGATGGGGGTGGCAGCTTCAGCGATGAATGTGGGAAGCTGGAATGATGTACCAATAGCTAAGACTGAATTTGCAATATAAAAGTGCACAAATACAAAATTACAACTCATTGAAATAAACCATGTGATCATAAAATCAGCAAAACTTCCAAAAAATGTCAATGAATATATATGAACTAGCCTTATTAAAAAATGATTGAACACATTACAACAACAACAACAAACCAAACCTAACAAGCTCCGGCATTACCCAACCACACCCAGGCACTCCTGGCGGCGGTGGCTTACAATTCTCCCTCAGCGTGTAAACTGCTATTCTGTAAAATATTTCAACACTCATTTATCCCAAAAAAGCGAAACTAGCTATAAAATTGCACCTTCTCTGTAACTTTTATGATTTGAAGGCATTGATGTGTTAGAGAGTCCTGTAATCAATATTGCAGCCACAGGCTATATCCCATTCATGCCGTAAGCATAATGCATAATGAACACTACTAATCAAAGATCGGAGTCAAAATTAATTTTAGCATGCCTTCTACACCATAAATAGGACAAGTTTCATAAAACTATCAAGTTTCCATAAATAGGAAACTTGATAAGCATAACAGCATTGATGAAGGATAGAGAAGATATTATGGTGGGAATAGATGATTTTAGTAAAATGTGACCGGAAATGAATTTTGAATTCATGTACCATACGGCACGTACGGTAATTCAATATCACCAGTTTGGCGCTATTGTTATTGTTATTTCTCCACCACAATAGCTCACAAGCTGAGGTTGGAGGTTACTAGGGCAGAGGGCTAATGAATATAGTGGACTCAAGCAAGAGTTCAGGGCAAAAGCGGTTAAGTGCTCGAATTATCAACTGTGTTACCGCTCTATACGAGCTAGTATATTCAAGAACGAATCTCAGGAGAAAGGTAAGTTCAAATGATAACAACTATTTCAGAAACAGAGATTTTAGATTTCTTTATTCATTTAAATTTATAATTTTTCTAAAATGATATTAAAATATTATTAATATACCTTAGGTTAGAGATAGATATTTTATTGATGCAAGGCTGAAGCCTATTGCAATCAAAATGAAACATGGTTCATCAAACTCATTATAAAATATGCACAAGTTAATCTGCAAATATATTATGATAAATAAATAAAAGTCTTGCTTCAAAATATCTTTAAGCAATGTAACAGATAAATTAAACAAAGTAACGTCAGGAGGAGTTGGATTTTGAATACGGATAAATTATTTAAATATATATATGCATGAAGCGGTAAAATATAATAACGGGAGCCCCCTCCCGTTATTTTGCAATATATAATATCACATGCGGTTGACTAAAGGCAGAGAAATATTTTGCAGAAGGCTCAGTTTAGACAGTTGATACAATCAGAAATTGAATTGCTGTACCAAATAGAATCTATACTTACAAGCTTCCCTGCAGTACTGACCTACAAATTTCCAATTTCTTCCATTCAGATGTGTCATCAGCACTCTCTTAGATAGAAGACTCTTCTCAAGATACTCTCTCTCTGCCAGAAGAGGAGGCATTACTCCAGTCTCAAGGTAGAGGCACTTATTTGGGGTCCACATTGGCAGGTTAAAGACTTTTTTTAAGAAAAAGGCGTTGCACTTTTTCCACCTCTTCAAACATTTTTCCTCCCCAAATTCCCCCCCCCCCCCCCCATAACTGAAATCTATGTAGCAAAAAAAGAAGTAAAAATAAAAATGAATAGCTGGGAAACAAATGATACAACGGACTTATGAAATTAATAGAAGAGAAGAAAAAAAGAAAAGAGAATGATGATGAAGTTGAGATTGAAAACATCAAAGAGCGCAATAGCAAGGAGAAAGTAGATAAATTAGTAGAAAGTGGCCAGATGAAATGAGTAGAAACAAGAGGAAGAAAGGAAGATACAAAAATTAAAAAACAAGAAATATTTTTAAAAATTGCTTTAATTTAATATATATATATTAATGTATATATTTTTCATTAATTTTTTAAGTTTTTATTCAAAGAACAGAATGTTTTTAATTTTCAATTAACAACCTGAAGTACAAATAATAACAATAGGATAACAGATAGAAAGAATGAAAAGAATGTTGGATTTGGAAAATTTAGGAAATTTTTCTTATCAACGAAAATGCCCGAGGCTCTACGGAAACACCCGAAGCTTCTCTTGGCTAGGGCTGGTCGCCCTATCGTCGCCCTACGTTGATTCACACATGTAGGACTGTGCGCCGGCTGTGTCGGACTGTGACCTTGATAGATCACTCTGAAAGAGCTCGGCCACGACACAGTATGCGCACGGTTGGTGCACAGTCCTATATGTGTGAATCACTTG
This sequence comes from Conomelus anceps, assembly GCA_948455865.1. Classification (NCBI taxonomy): domain Eukaryota; kingdom Metazoa; phylum Arthropoda; class Insecta; order Hemiptera; family Delphacidae; genus Conomelus; species Conomelus anceps. The sequence continues at coordinate 64,392,515 of OX418222.1, forward strand.
AGACTGTCGCCGTGTATTTTAAATGGATAGACTGCTTTGGCGAATCCATCCAAAACGACACGGTCGCAGCACAGTCGGCGCACAGTCCTATATGTGTGAATCAACCTATACTCTACATGTATATTATAAGCTTTGTATACAAACTAATCAGTCAATGAATAATGAAATATAGGATCTGATACATAATAATAATATGTATTTTATTGGTGAGGAGACCCTTTCGGGTTCCACCCCGCCTTTAGCTGCATGAAATTGAGAACATGATGAACCTATAATTTTAGGTGGGTTCCGAACCACCGGATACATTCTAATAAGAAAATGTATTTAAAAAAGAAACAGAATACATCTTTTCTTATAATTTTTTTATTTTTATTAGAATGTTAATAAGTATTCGGTTACCTGTTGTTTACTTGTTTAATATCAACATACTAGTGTACTACTAATTACTATGTGTCAGGAGGCCTAATCATTATCTCGTTGATAGGAGGTTATATTTTAGGTTTAATGTAGTTAAATCAAATACCGCAGCACAAACTACAAGCTAAAAAAGTATAGCCTAGGCCCAAATAAAATTATTTTGAAATAAACGTGACATTAGCAGTTAAAAAAAAAAAAATATATATATATAATAATTAGTAGAATGTCTGTTAATGGATATCTTTAATATATTCTGACACTTTTTGGGAAAATTTAGGATTTTCTAATATTCGATGATTATGCTACTATTTTAGAATGAGCTCTAACTATGTTGCGGGGCTTTCAGACAAACCCAAACAATCAGAATTTTTGTTGAGGTAATCGTCAACTTTGAACTCTGAACTAGGAATAACATTTTAATTCACGTTATTATCATACAAAATGTCAAACACATAATATAGAGGGAGCATTAGTTTTTCCCCTTTGTTCATTGAGAAATAGTTTTTGGTAAGTCGTCGAAAGCAGTTCTTATTTTGCGGTGAGCCAGATACTGACCCCCTCCCTTTCAAAAGTTAATAGGATGGCTCCAACCTCATTTTTTTGCAAAAACATGTTTTTGAGGGTTTGAAGTATTTTAAAATATGTATTCAATATATTTCTGGAAAATTTAAGACTTGAGGGACCCAGAACAACCCAAACGTCTGACGAGGTTGCAGATGGTGTATGGTGACTGACATTCCGCTGCCGGGATTGGAAATAAAGTATTGAAAGAAGGCTTAAGTTTTAATATTTTGACAAAAAACTTCTTCAAGTTTCGAATAATCATCATTAATCAATGTCTGACTGTGTGGAATAATATTACTTTCTTTCAAAACACACGACTTTTAAATCCGAGTTGTAAAACTTCAAGTTCAACCCCTTCTGAGAAGTTTATCTAACAATAATTATTTCAATTTATGGCTTTAGATAGCCTTGCCAAAGAAAAGCCGAGATTTGAAAGTTGTATAATTTATATAATGGTTTTGACAGATGAAAGCACACATATTTCCTGAGCATAGCCATTTTGTTTTTTGTTCGGAAGCCAAGCATCATCGGTAAATCTCTTTAGCTCTACGATCAATCGCGAGTGATCAGTGTATTGTATTTTTATTCAGGTGTTCCTTTTCTGCTTTATCAATTTAAATTTTAGGACATTCACCTACTATTGAGGTTTTGAGGTTTTTCATTGCCTTTTCGACACTGTGGCATAGGCCAACCAGGAAATCATACCAAATTTTGGCTTGGTCTGGTCCAGCGCTCTAGTGCATTTATACCCAATTTCTAAAAATTTATAAGTAAGTTCATAGAAACAAACGATGAGAGGATAGAAATGAAGAAATTTAGGAGGTTGGCAGCGCTGATCGCTGCAAGTGGTGGTTGTTTTGATGTCTCTGTCTTTTTTTGCACTTTAATGATTTAATGTGTTGTCATACCAGTAAATTGTGATTTAAAATCGTATATCTTTGGACGAAGCTGGTTGTTATGCATAACACTGTGAGTAATTACGTGCAATAGCCATCATTGACTCATTTCAATTCTCATAACCTCAGTGAGATTCTTACAACTTTTGCTACGAAAGAGCTGAATTTGGACTTTGATTAGAGTGCTATCAACCTGACAGAAAGAAAATTCTTATAGACAATCTTTGCATCCCTAAAGTTCTTGTGTTAGCGCTCAGGAGGCTCACTGTCTGCGGCGAATCTTAGGCTACTGAACTCTAATCCTGAAAGATACGCTAGACCAACTGTCACAAAGGTATTGCAGCCTGCGACTGTTTGAGTTTGCAACGCCCTCCCGAAATTTAGTGTCTCGATACGGAAACGGTAAAGCTACTTCACATTGCATAGACACACAGACTGCTCCTCAAATAATTATCACAATAATAGCACACCGACTCCTTATCTATATCAGGAGTTATTATCACTGCTTGCTGTAACAATTCGGCTGCTGTCTTCTGATTGTCTATCGGGGATGGGAAATACTCTACACGGGGGTTGTATCTGCGAATGGTGACTTTCATTGTTTACTTGGACCTGACATTGGGAGCATAAATACCTCTGTTTTCTGTGACATTTGGATTCATGGTGGAACTACTAAATGGACTGTTTTTATGAAATAAATTTAGTAACCTTCAAAATCCTAAATTATTATAATATCTTGTGGACCTTGGTTTCCTTATTATTTATTTTTTCTTAGTGTGTAAAGTTGCTGTTTTGACTGAATTCATCCTGTAATTTTAGTCTTATTTTTATTTTAATAGATCTAACTGTAGTTGATTTTTACATAATCTTGACGTCTTGAAAAATTAAATGCTCACTTAACAATGAGTGATTTTACGATTGGGGTTACAAATCGTGGCTACCCGAAACTGATATTTCAGAATTATAGCTATAGAAGGTCGGCTGACACGGCTGCCGGAGATGTCCAATGGCGTTGTCTGCATAAAACTTGTAAAGCTTCACTAAAAACAGATAAAAACTTGTCTAGAATGATTGATTTTCCTATCTTTCATAGCCATGCCCCTCCAGACAGTCAAGCTAACGATTCTCTCAATAGTAGATCATGTTCTACACCCATAACTGATAATGGTATAGATAACATGACTAGTGCTGAACTTGAGGGCAATGTTTCTATAGTGGACCCAAATGTTGATAATAATCATACATCTTTTTCTTCTGATCCCTGTAAATGTAATTTTAAATGTGGTAAGTGCTGTGGTTTAGTGGAGAAGTTGTTAAATGATAACCAAGCGTTAATTGAAGCTCATTCCCAGATGAAAGTTCAAAGGAATGCAGCCATTGAACGATCTATTATGAATGAGAGGCTAGTCATGGAGCTCAGAGACAAAGATTTCACTGATATTGAGACCCAAACAGAGAGTTTTGATGAGTGTGTTATAAGCAGGGATCCCTTATTCTGTAAAGAAATCCATAGTATTGGTACTCAGACTGAGGGGTTTGATGATTCTATTCTTGGTAATAGTGTATTCTATAAGCAAAGATTGACAAATAGCAGTGTTAGTGATAATTATTGTAAAGGTGATGGGGATGTAAGATGCGATCTTATTCATAAAATTTCTGAGCTGGAATTACACTTAAAATTAAGTAATAAACTTTTGTCAGATATACAAAAAAAGATTTATTCAGCAAGAAGGCACATGAGAGGCATTTCTCAGTCATGTTATAATAAAAATGTTAAGAATAGGGTATGTGAGCTACCAAAAATCCATCTCTGGGCCGATAGTCATGGTAGGGGAGTTAGGGAGCCTCTGACCGGGTTACTGCATGAGTATATGTCTTGCGTTTCCACTGTGGCCCCTGGAATGAGGTTTGAGTCTCTTGCTGATTGGATGCTTTCTCCAAATGAGACTATGAGTATTGATCAAAATGACTGGATTGTCTTCATGGGTGGTACCAATAGTATTCATTCTGGGTTTAATGAGATTGATAAGGTCAGATACATAGCAAAACTAATTGAGGTGATTGAGGCTTATAAGCATAGTAACTTGATAATATCAACTATACCTTATCGTTATGATCTTCATGAAAACTCTATAGAAAATAAGTCCATAGCTGCTATTAATCGTATCATAAGGTGTTTATCTGGTCTATACTCAGTGAAAATATTAGAATTGTGGTCTATTGCTAGACGATTCCACACTGGCCATGGGCTACACTTGAATAAGAGAGGGAAAATGCTAATTGCAAGGAGAATTTATGAGATAGTTATTGCTAGTCCCCAGTGCTTACCTAATTGTGTAAATTCTGAGGAATCAGATCCATCCCTTTCTCAAGCATTCACGATGAATAATAACTTGACTTATAGCTGCTATGAGGGGTATAACTCAGTGGCTCAATCCTTTGTGACAGTAGATGCTACCTCTTGGAATAGCTCATTTGCCGGTGATGATGGTGTTTCCCATTCTGATGGTAGAATGGGTGAAAATAGTAATGTGCTTAGTTGCACTGAAGTTTTACCCAATTCTGTAATAGTTGATCAATCAAGTCAGGAAGTACCAAATATCATTCAAGAGATTCCAGTCCTGATTTCTTATAGACCAATTAATTTTTTAGGATAAATCAAAGACTCTCAGATCAGGGCCATCAACACTCAAATCTTGTTGACTGTCTTTTGGAGGCACAAGACAACCAAGAGGGCAGGGCTAGTTATGTGTCAAGAGAGATAACTTTAAATGTCTTACACTATAATATTCGTAGTGTTTGTAATAAAACCTCAGAGTTGGCTTTGCAGATTGAGAACCTACAGGACAATAAACTTCTAAGTAGAATTGACATTTTATGCCTCAGAAACATGGTTGAATGGCAGTGAAACTGTAAATGTTGAAAATTTTAATCTTGTAAGCCATTTCAACAGAGAGTTACGGAAGGGTGGTGGTGTGGCTATTTATGCAAGACATGGTTTGTCATGTTTAGAATTTTCTTTGACAGGTGTTTGTGAGTCGGACTATGAGGCAACGGCTGTGACTATCAATGATAATTTTCTAATTGTCTGTATTTACAGATCTCCTGACAGTTGCATTGATGTATTTATCAATAATCTTGACCAGCTCCTGTCTTCATCGTTTCGAAGATTTAAAGGAGTACTTGTGATTGGTGACTTTAATGTTGACTTCTTGAGTAGCTCATACTCCAAGCAGGAGTTGATTTCGGTTTTTTGTACTTATGGTTTGCAGGGAGTGATAAAGGCGCCTACTCGAGTAACACCACACTCCTCATCACTGTTGGATAATGGCTTTATTACTGATGACTATATTGACACTGTATCTTCAAGGGTGGTGAATTTATCTTTATCTGATCACTTGGCTCAGGAAATAATTATCCCAGTTCCTCTGCATCAGGTGGAATCTCATAAATTTGTAATGAAAAGATCATTTTCCAATCAAAACAAGTTGAAGTTCTCAGCCTATCTAAGTCAATGTGATTGGACACCTCTATATCAGGATGAGATTGGCCTGGAGGCTCAGATGGATTACTTTGTCTGGAATTTTAGTCATGTTTTCGATTTAGCCTTCCCTATGAGAAAGTCAAAAGTCATTAAGGGATGTAGTAAAATCTCCTGGTCAAATCCTCACCTAAAGAATCTTTGTAACAGAAGGAGAGACCTGGAATTGTTCATGAAGGCATATCCTCAAAATGTACTCTATCGTGAGCTGTTCAAGAAGATATCCTCAGACATTAAGCTGCTTATATGTTCTCTCAAGACTAATTATTCAAAGAGACTAATAGCTTTAGCTGATAACAAATCTAGGGCTATTTGGAGTTTGATTAAGAAGGAGATTCCCACCAAAAACAATACCAACTACCCAATTGTGGTTGGAGGCCTCCCAGTTGAATCTCTTAGTGAAGTTGCTGAGGCATTCAATGAGTACTTTTCTGGAGTGGTCTCATTGGATGGTGTCAATGATCTGGATAGTCTTTCTTTTCTTGAGCTACTTGAAAATTCACATTCTGGAAATGTTATTGTCTCTGAACTTCCCCCATGGTCAAGAGAGGAGGTTTTATCTATTGCTGGTAAGTTAAAAAATAAAATGTCATGTGGCTTGGATGAAATTCCATCAAAGATATTGAGAGAGTACTTCCACTGTGTCAGTAGTCCTGTGACGCAGTTGCTCAACAAATCTTGTGCATCTGGGACATTCCCTTCTTGTTTCAAAACTTCAAAACTAAAGCCAATTTTCAAAAAAGGTTCTCCAAATGAAGTAGATAAATATCGACCTATAGCTAATCTAACATCCCTATCAAAAATATGGGAAAGAGCAATTTATGACCCTCTGCTTGCACACTTTTGTAATAACAATCTCTTGTCTGAGTGTCAGTTTGGTTTTCAGCCAAGGAAGTCGACTGTTGATGCACTGGAATCCTTTGTAAGTGATATCTATTCATCCTTAGATCATGGTCACAAAGTCATAGGTTTTTTTGTTGATTTAAAAAAGGCGTTTGACAGCTTGGACCACAATATTCTTCTAAAAAAACTCCAATACTATGGAATCCGTGGTAAGTTATTTTCAATAATAAGATCTTATCTGAGAGGTAGAAGCCAAATGGTTGAGATAGAGGGTAACAAGGGTACAATAGTGAATGTGAAATTCAAATCCAAACTTTGTCCAGTAGGAAGAGGGGTACCACAAGGTTCCATATTGGGCCCCCTTCTATTTCTTATTTACATCAATGACCTCCCTGCAAATGTGCATTCAGCCAAATCTGTTCTTTTTGCTGATGATGCTAATTTTCTCATATCAGCTAAAGACGTAGATGAACTCCAGTTGGCTGGAAATGCTGTCCTTGGAGAGGTCACTGGCTGGTGCAGAGCAAACAAGCTTGAGGTGAATATCTCCAAAACATCATTTATGGAATTTCAAATACATAGATCACCTCCAAGCTTAGTTCAATGCAATATTGAAGGTGAGGATGTGCAGCCCTCCTCTTCCACTGGGTTTCTGGGACTGTCTGTTGATCATGGTTTGGCATGGTCTGTTCATGTGGAGTCACTTCTGAAGAGACTCAATTCAGCAGCCTTCATTGTTTCAAGGCTGTCTAGTATGCTGGCCAGAGATGCTGTGGTTGCTGCTTACCACGGCTATTTCGAGTCTCTGCTGTCTTATGGTATACTACTTTGGGGGGGTTCAAGAAATTCACTGCCAGTTTTTAGGGCCCAAAAAAGAATCATCAGGATTATGTTTAGGAAGCCACCTAGATTTTCATGTCGCTCCCTCTTCCAATCAGCAAGGATTATGACTGTTCCTGCACTCTATATTTATTATTTGGCAATTTTTGCCTATAATTCTCAAGCAAAATGGACAACAGGCACCAATATCCACAGTCATTTTACAAGGTCAAGGAATGCTGTAAGAATTGAGCCTCATCGTACAACTTTTTACAAGCTGAGCCCTGAGCATATGGGTAAAAAAGTTTTCAATTCATTGCCAGACCACTTGAAAGAAGTGCCAGTCAGTAGGAATTTTCAGAGGAAGGCTCAAGGACTGGTTATTGCGTGAATGTCCCTATAGTTGGCGGGCTCTTATCCATTGAGGTCTTGGAATTGTTTATTGTTTTTTAAGTTTTAGGAATCATAAGTTATTTTCTTTGTAAAACTAGTGTTTTGATGTTGTGTATTTATTTATTAATCATTTAATATTATTATTAATAATAACATTAGGATTGACTGTGATTTTACCACCTGGAAAAAACTGTTTGTTGAGATTGTTTATATTGTTTGACCTTTATATTATGTATTGTCAATAAGACTATATTGTATGACTATTGTCAATGCTGACTGATGTTAAGCCTATGACATGTATATGAATAAATTGAATTGAAAATTTCAATCGAGAGAAGAATGCCCTAGAGATATTATAAGGTGTGTTTATTTTGCTATTTCCAATAATTAAGCTGTTGGTGTGGGTGGTGTATGCAATACAAATCAAATTTAAACTCAGTTCTTGTTGAACAGAAAAAGCTAATGAAATTGATGTCAATTCCTATGAGAACTCATTCATTCCATACTTCCAGGCCTTAGATATACCATACTGCCTTTGAGACATCTTTATATTTTAAGTGTTGAGAATATTTTATTTGAAAAGTGGTCAGATTATTGGAAATGCCTTAGTTTCTCAAACAGATTGAGAGAGAGAAGCCAAGTGGCAGTAACTTCATGTGAAGCCTATAAACGATTTTATGTTTATAGAGCTCCAACTTTTTTTAACAAACTGCCTTATCATGCTTCATCTACAGCATCGCTGACAAGTTTTTCGAAGCAGCTGAAGATTCTTTTGTTTAATTAAAATTTTGATGAGATTGAGGAAATATTTTTATGTTGATGAGAAAAAAGACAATTCCATTCAATAATCTTAGTGGGTGTTCTGTTTACTTATTACGTTGTTGCTCAAGTTTTTCAAAATTTACTTATTACTCAAGTTTTTTTTCTTTGTGTTGAACTAATGGCTTTTGCTCATCTAATAGCTATAAGTTAGCTCTTTTTTGTGTACTCCTTAGTTTCAAAGTATTTTTTGTCAATAGACAAAGACTTCTTTTAATTATTTTTATTGAGGCGGCTGTCTATTACCGATGTCATAGTTAGATACATAGATAGATATTTATATAATCCAGTGACCTCCTGTGAAAGGGGTATACGGATTTGTTATGGAGTTTTCAAAATAAATACTCTACTGTCATAGAGTTTGAGGAGGTAATATTAATTGTTTGATTCGTGATGAAATGATCAATAAACTTACTTGTAGAATAAAAACAACATTTTTGAAGGTCTTTTTTTCAATTCAATTCTAAATCTGTCAAGTTTTAATCTTTTGAGGCGTTTGAGCAAGACATTATAGAGATTAATTCCCAAACTCTCAACTCCCTTAGCATAAAGAGTAGTTCTATGATAATCATCTCTAAGATGATGTCGTCTCCTTGCTCCATAGAACCTCTTATTATATTATTTATCATTTAATAGTTCAAATTGTAGTTTAGGTAACTTCAACTCAGCTGTAGCTAATGAAGTACCTTCGAACATAATACTGATGTTATATTATAATAACGCAAATTAGTAAGTTTATAGATGTAATAAACAAGACCAAGATAATAATGTTGAATGTATTGAGCTTTATTATTATTGTTATGTTTGTTATACATTGTTTTCTTATTGTATTGGTTTATTTTGTCAGTATTTTGAATAAATTTCAATTTCCTTACATCTTTATTGTATAATATATAGAATTTAACTAGATCCAACTAAATTTTTTCTTTTTCAATTTCAGGATCGCGGGAGTCACCGATGAAATAAAGCTCGACGAAAAACCCACTTTGAGTTTTTTCCAAGATTTAATTAAGTATATTCAAAAGCTGAATATACAACTCAATGAAAATGAAATTTCTAATTTTTCCACAACTGTAGATGAATGGAGATCAATAGTTAAGGCGTCCATTGAGAGTAATGCAAACTCTTCTGAAGAAATCGAGATTATGAAACGCGAAGGAATTGGATTCGGCCTGAATCTTCCAGAAATAGAAAAATTAGAAGAGGTGATTCTAACATATTCAGTAATTTATTGAGTACAATACACTGTTAAAAAGAAACAAATTTATTTCCACTCAAGAAAATACAATAATACATATGAAAAAACATTCAATTTTTGGCCAAATACAATAATTTAAAGCTTGATTAATGACCCTGTCAACAAAACAACACTTTGATAGGTTAAGCTACGTGATATTTCGTTACTAATAGAGAATTGAAAATTGAAGTATTCTATTTCAATGAAATTTTTCTGTTTGACATCCAGATAAAATTGAAATATATCAGAGCCCAAAATCTAAATACATGTCCAAACTGATTGGAAGCCTCTATCTACCAAGAACCGCATAATGCATGATGTCACAGTTTCAGCTCGACCGCTCGGTATTTCTATCTGTATGTTACACGATTACGGCCAAACGCCTTGACCGATTTTCATGGAATTTTGCATGGAGTTTTCCTTATTCCTGGGCCGATCTATGTATAATGGTTTTTCAAAAAATGCTCTATTTTTTAGGTGGCTTAATCTACTACCCCCAATGTGTCTTATTTGAGTGAGAGTGATTTTTAATTGAAAATTACAGTAAGACGATTTTATCGAGGATTAATCCTTGACAAAAATTCGATAAACCCAACGGTGGCATTAAAGAGGGGGATTCAAAATCTTAAAATTCTTCAGAATTGAGATTTTTTATATTTTGTTTTGGTAGGGCTTTCTGAGCTGAGAGAAATAGTACACACTAAATTTTTCATTAATTGAGCAGTTGTGGATGGCGGTGGGGAAAATTGCCTTGAAAAAGGCATTTTGTGAACAATTTTCTTTTTTTTATTGGAATTAGAAGATAACTTTGGTTGACACTGAACTACTCTGTGAATGGTTAGAAGGGGGTGAGAAAATTGTAAAATCTCAAATATTGACATAATTGGGAAATTCTTCTTCCCATCAGGTAGAGCATGAAAACTCTGGAGACATACATTCGAAAAAGTTGTAAAACATTTCCCCTTTGCAGCTAAGGGCGGAAATCGAAATTTCACTGGAAAATGTTGGGAGGGTGGTGGACAAATTTTTAACTTTTTTGTTAGTGGATAATTTTTGCTTTTCGTGATTGGAAGTTAATATTAAGAGCTGCTAAAATGCATTGTAACACTTTATAAGGGGTGGTTTCCAGGGGGCGTCAAAAAATTTGAACTTTTCAAATATTGATTTTTGCAGTTTCTAGCATCAATGAAAAAGTAAGCAATGAAAATTGAGCCAAACGTTCTCTTGAACTTGTTTTGAAAACACTATCCCCTTTTCAGTGAGGAGTGTTGGGTGAGTGAGGTCTACTGTTCACATAACTACTTGTATCTCGGCTTTCATTATAGTGTTTTTGTAACCACATCATGTCCTATTCATTACTCATTATGGACATCTATTACAACTCCAGGCTCATCATCAACTGAACTATTCAACAGAGTGTAATGATTTTTTAATTTTCTTTTTAAAACATCTCTATAAACTGAGCTTTTAAATAAAATATAAATTATAACTTTCAAAATAGTATATGAGTTCTATTAATCAAAATGTAGAGTTCATTTCAACTTGTAAGGCTCAAACTACTTCGAGCAAACTGAGTATTAGAAGAACGAATCTATTGATGGAAAGCATTTTCTCACAGTAATTATTAATTATTACTGGAAGATACTTCAATCGATTATTGGTCGACCACTAAATAAACTTGAAAAATGATTATCATTTATCGAGTCTGGAGTGCACAATTTTAAATAATATTTTTATATTATATTTTCCAATGTCTAATTTGTCATTTGTTTTTCAGTATATTAAACGATTAAAATGGCGTGAAGAATTCAACAATTTGCTCGACAACCCTCATAATCTTACAAAGGAGGTTCTTTTGAATCACAGTGAGAAAGGATTTGCGTTGGATAGTGAGAATGATCCTAAAATAGTACAAGCAATTGTCAAAATTGATAGAATTATTTCCAAAATCGATGCCTGGGAAGAAGATGCTGAAAAAGTGATTGCAATGTAAGTGTATCACACTCGTAGATTTTATAACCTAGTCATGTGTTTTTCTATGAATTTCATGTCTGCTCATATAACTTACTTATCTATTCATTCATATATTTATTATTTATTTTATTATTATTTATTTATACAGAGGTGCCCACCCCCCAAGCCACATGACGCACCCCTCCCCCCTAAATTTAGCACCAGCCCCCCTATAAATTAGGCACCCATCAAAAAAGTGCGAAAAAATAAACCCCCATATTCTTTCTAAAACCAAAAGAAGATTTATATAGATATTGAAAAAATTCAAACCCAGTCGATGATATACAAAACGTATGTATATTTCTTGAGATTCTTTACATAGGTAGCATTTTTTTGTAAAGGTAAAAAAGAAATATCAATGAAATGAATATATGAACTTCTGCTCAATAAACTTAATTGCAAAATACCTAAATAAGAATGTGAACCTAAATGGTTTTTAAGCAATCAAATATTATATATCTAAATAACTTTACCCCCCCCCCCAAACTTTTTTTGAAACACCCCCCGCCACAAGACTTTTAATGAAGCAGTCTGCGTCATAGCCACCCCCCCCCCCTGTAGGCACCCCTGATTTATTTAGCGTATAAAACTTTTCTCCCTATACTTCTCAATTTTCCGAAATTTTAGCACCACCTACAAGTGCACGTTCATATTTAAAATGTACTGTATGGCCTGGGGGCTCACTACGATGAAATCATTCGCCTCTCCCAGGTAGAATCTTTCACATTCATGGACATCGTGATCCACCATCTTTTCTGCTGCCCCACAATCACACTGTGGAGTATCTAGGAAGCCCCACTTGAAAAGTGATGCATTGCATCTCCCATGCTTGGTGCAGATTCGATTCAATGCCACCCAGCTGCACCGGGGAAGTTCAAAACCTGGTGGCCTGGTGTCTGACTTCAGAGCATCTGCCACTGAGCCTCCTCTTGCCATCTCCCAGTCAAAGAGAAGCTTTTGCCCTTGAGGCGCTCTGTCATCCTCACTGTCAGTCTCCTTGACTTGAACACCTAGGTCTGGGATGTCCGTGTGAATTGGGAGCTGTTGATTGGAACATATCCTGTCAGAGCACGAGAAACTTGATAAAAAAATGAGATTAAGCTACTTGAATTACTTGGATCTATAAAATTCTATGAAATTCACTTGGATCTATAAAACTGAAGGATTTTATGAATTTAATATGAAATTTTATTTAATTAGAAATAATTTAGGCCTGAACGGAGATTTCCAGAAATTATTTTTTTAATAGTTATCAAATTTGAACTATTGCAGTGGAATCCTAATAATCTATATAAATGAAAATGAATGTTGTATGTATGTAGGCTATGCCTGTATTTCCTTTTTGCCATACTAAACCAATCATCTGATTGCGATTAAACTTGGGGGAATGTTTCAATATATGCGGGCGAGAATCACTGAACTAGTAAAATATACTGGAAAAATAAGGGTGCAATTATCGATTTTCAGCCAATTTATGGGGTAGAACTTTCTAAACGTAAGTGCATGATTTAAGTGGATCCAAGTGATTTGAGTGGGAAAGTAGTATCACATTATGTTTGAGGTCCCATAACGATGTAAAGATCTGGAAACCCCACTAATTTTGTTCATGGGGTTGACAGGGGGGGTGTTCTAAATTTTAGAATTTGAACTATCTACTGCATCATACTGTGTGACAGACATTTTCCTCAGCTTGCCAAGACGGTTCAAATAAAAAAACACAAAATAAATTAAAACCTCTAAATTTTATTCATTATAAAGACCATGCAAGAGGTCCTAAATTTTAGAATTTCAACTGTATTGCATCATATCATAGCTCATTCTACTCATCTTTTCAAGGTCGCTCAAATAAAAAGTCAAGTAAAAAAACTGAATACCCCCAAAAACATATATTTGTGGGAACGCCAGAAATAAATTTATTTCTCACTATATACAACCTATAAAGCATATAGAAAATACAATTTTTCATCTGGTGAGAAATTAGGTACTCCCGAGGCTTACCTATATGGGAATTACCATCAAAAATTTGTACAATTTTTATATAAATCATATAAAAATATTAATAATTGAAAAGGTCGATTAAAGAAAAAGAAACAAATAACTTGGTGTGAATAGAATAAAATAATTGAAAGGAAAATCTATATTTTTATAATAATAACGAAAACTGATTATTTGAATGAGAAGAACTACTTATAGGGAAAAAAGAAATGAAGAAAAAGAAAAACCAAATACAGTACTCATCAAGTATAATTATCTAAAGAAGGAGAAATTTGAGAACATGAGCTATCTACAGCATCATATCGTGTGATATGATGCTTTATGATTCTGATATGATGTGATATGATTCTACTCAGCTCTCAGAAAATACATTGAACAAACTTGAAACAATTTAAAATGTTATTGTTGGGTGAAGTTGGCTTTCCTTCTATTGGGTGGAGTGGTGGCGGGCGATGGCAGCTTTTCCTAAACCCATGGGAGAAGAAAACTTGAATCCTGGCCAGATCCACTCATCATAATTTTTTAGTACTTTAGTACTGCATATCTTTTAATCTTTAATAATATTGAAATAATTCATAACCTTACTAAAATGTAAATGAATCATTTTTTGTTATTTTTTCTTGATTAAAAAATGATTAGGAATAGTTGTCACCTTCAACTATTATAATATAGAGAAATTTTCAGAAAAAACTTATAGTTTTAAGTTATGAGCAAAAAACTGAAAAAGGTCACTTGAACAGGGCCCTCTTCACCTTAACACGCCCCCTATCACTAGGATTCTTCACTTTTTCTAAACCGATGTATCAAGGACCAACTCTGTCAATTTTCAAAAATCCGGGATTTATTTCTCTAAAACGGCATTATTATATCTAATTTGAATGGACTAACAATATTCTTCCACTTCTGAACCCTTCACCTTATAGATTTGAGATAAATCTCAACCATTATTGTGATTCATAAGTTCAAATTCTAAAATAACAAAAATAATTATTGCAATTAATCATAGTAATGAAGGGCCAATATAAGATACTTGAAGATATAAGGTGGTATTGTTTACAGTTCAACGCCCAAACCGAATCCAGAAGAATTGAGAAATTTGCTAGAGGTGGGCGAAGCTATACATGCCTATCTGCCATCTAAGAAAATACTAGAGGGTATCTTGGAGAAAGGCGAGGAATGGGTGAATAAAGTCGTAGCATCTAACGTATGTATTTTTTATCAAGTTGAATTTGTTATAGACCTACTGAACTCCAGTCGTTACATTTGAGTTTGTTTAGTGTTGAATTTGATTGCAATGATCTGAGTTCTTTAGCACCGAATAATAATAATTATATTGATTAGCTTAGCTTTTTGCTCACTGTTGTCTTTTTCCATCTTCAATAATTTAAAAATAATTATTATTTTGTGATATTATTGAAGGTAATGATAATTCATATTATGTTATTAGCGTAAAAGCTATGCTTGGCTAATTGCGCCAAATAGAAAATTAAGAATATAAGTTATATTGAGATTATAATTCTGTTCATTTTTTATTTTAAAGAAATAGTTTGATTGATATTATTTACTGTAAAATATTATCATTAAAAGTAATAATCATTCGATAATTGAGTCAACCAATTGAAAACTCAATTTTATATATATTTTTTTCCATTTTGAGGCCACATAGGACCACTTTAGTCAATATTTCAGTCATTTCTACGTCCTCGCATCAGCCTAGACTCTAATTTCTTTCTCCAATATTCCTCCATTCTATCAGATCGTTGTTTTCTGATCTCCTCTGAAACCTCCACTGTCCTTTGTCTTTCTGGTCTTTCAATGTTAAACTTATTTGTACGTAAAATTTTGTTAATTTTTATTTTATCTGGAGCATCTTCAATTCTCAGACAAATTTCTTGAAGATCCTTTAAAATTTGTGAAACATAAATTCCTTGGGTTTTTCTATTAATATTCCTCATGACTAATTGTTCTAAGGTTCTGCTATCGGGCATCCTGAGTATGTGGAAAAAATGGGAAATTCTTTGTTACTTCATGACGCTGATAATTGGCTCTATATTACTGTAAACTGTTTCATTTGTAGCAATTCTCCAGGCACCGTCTTTTTGGTAACTTTTGTTTATGCGTGTTCTAATAATTCTTCTTTCGATTTTAAGTAGTTTGTCAGTTTTAGTATTATTTTTTATCTGGAAAAGGGTTTCGCAGGCGTAGAGTGCTTCTGGAAGAACTACAGAATTGTAATGTCTGATTTTGGATTTTATTGATAGACACTTTTCGTTGTAAGTCGACCATGTTAAAAATTTTGCTTTTTTTAGTTTGTTTGTTTGTTCTATTTAGTAATGGTGGATTTTCGTCTAGATTGTGGTGGATAATCTCCCCTAAATATTTGAATTGTTTCACTAGTTTTATATTGTTTCCGTTAATATTTACTTCATTCATACAAAGTGGATCCATGGGCATTATTTCAGTTTTTTCATAGGAGATTTTTAGACCAATTTTCTGGGCTATATTTTCTAGACTAGTGATTTGTTTTCTAGCCTCCGTCATATCCAATGCTAACAGAGCCAAATCATCCGCAAATCCCAGAATATTGGTTGCTATCGTTTTTACTCCGGTTCCTATTTTGGTTTTGACAGGATTCTCTTTTGTACAGATTTCAATTATATAGTCCAAAGTGATATTGAAAAGAAGTGGGGAGAGTCCATTTCCCTGTCTTCAGATATTTCTCTTCTAAATTTGACTTTTGACTGTGTGTTAGTCAGTATTAACTCTATCATCTTTACTAATTTTGGTTGGAGTCCATAATATTTGAGGATCTTTAATAATGTTGGTCTGTGGATGCAATCGTACGCTTTTTTTAAATCTATGAAGGAAATAAACAATAATTGTTTGCGCTTCAATTTGTAGTTTTCCATGATTAATTTTAATGTTAAGATTTGGTTAGTACAACTTCTGTGAGGTCTGAATCCTCCTTGGTACTCCCCCAATTTTGGTTCTAATGTGTTTTGAATTCTATTTAAAATTATTCTATACAAAATGTTATATGTACAATCTAGTAGAGTTATCCCTCTGTAATTTTCTGGATTGGTTTTATCCCCTTTCTTGTACAATGGGTGGATTATTCCAGTTGTCCAATGTTCTGGGAGTCTTTCTTCTTCCCAGATTGTGATGAAATGTTTGTGCAGTTCTTCTATGGTTTCAAGATCGGCGTTTTTCCAAATTTCTGAGAAAACCTGATCCTCGCCGCAAGCTTTGTAATTTCTTAATTCTTTTATTGCTTGTTTAAGTTCATTGAGGGTTGGATGCCCATTTTCTTCACCCGGGTCAACTTTTTGGTTTGTGTCTACTTGGAGTAAATCTAAAGGTTCATTGCAGTTATAAAGTTCGTAGAATGTCTCTGCCAGGATCTTTGCATTGTCAGTGTTGTTGTGAGCTAGCTTTCCTTCTTTGTCTTGAGCATAAGTGTCAGTGGTTCGTATTTTTGTAGGTATCTACCAAATGTTTTGTTTTAATCTCTAGATTTATTTTTGTTGAAATTTTCTTCCATTTCATTGAGTATGTCCTTGTAATATCCTCTTTTTGCGTTTCTTATTATTTTGCTTGTTAGTTTTCTTTGGGCAGTTAATTCATTGAAAGATTTTTCTGATTTTTGGGCTTGGTGTTTTATCCAGGATTGATGCCTCCTTTCCACAGCAAGGTCGCAGTCTCTGCTCCACCATTGATGCTTTTTCTTGGGGTTTAATGGTGCGAGTTCTTCTGCTATAGATTTCAGTTTGGAAATCAATTCTTCTAGGTTTTCTGTGTTTTTAATTTCTTCCTTAGTTCTCCTTTTATAGATTTCATTATTTATTAGTGTTGTTGGGTCAAAATTTCTTTTCGTTTTCCTGTTTGCCTTTTTCTTTTTTGATGGAGTCAGTTTAATTTTGATTTTCACTATGTAGTGATCTGATCCTGAATCGGTTCCTCTCAATACTTTTACATTGTGTATCTCTCTGTGATAGTTTCGGTCCATAAAACCGTGGACTAATTGCCATTCTCCTTTTCTGTGATCGGGGTGTTTCCAGGTTTTCAATTTGTGAGGTAATTTTTTGAAATATGTCGACTTTGAGATAAAGTTATTACTTCTGCAGATCTCAATTGCTTGAATTCCATTTTTGTTTGTTCTTTTCTGTGCTGGCCATTTTCCTATTATGTCTATTACCTTTTATCTTTTCCTAATTGTGCGTTAAAATCTCCTAAAAGTAATTTTATGTTTTTTGATGGAATTTTTACTCTTGTTTGGTCTAGAAGATCCCAGAATCTCTGGACTTCTTTTTCTTTTTTCATGTAGTTCTTATTATTTGTGGGTGCATGTGCGTTGATAATCGTATAATAATAATAAAAATCGTATAAGTTTTATTAGCTGATTTGAAAGTCAAAGTAACAAGTCGCGGGGATATTGATTTAAAAACTATAATAGAGTCAATAATGTTTAGGTTTATTAAGAATCCACATCCAAATTGAGGAACATTTTTCATTACTCTTTTTCCTGGTGCGCCCTTATATAATCTGTACCCTTGACTTTCCATTGGTTTTTCGTCAGTATTTCTTAGTTCTTGTAGGGCCATAATAAGGATTTTCTCTTTATCACAAATATCTGTTAATGTTTTTAGTTTTCCTGTTGTTGTGATTGAATTTACGTTATGTGAGCAAACTAGGAAATCTGGTTGTATTTCAGATTTAATTTCTTTGACTTTCGGCTAGAGGTTGTCAGACGCTCCGATTCGTCTATATCAATATCTTTTGAGTGTTGCCCCACCGAATCCGAATAGCAACTTCTCAGCCCGGCCGCTGACGGTGGAATATTATTCAAAAGACTTTCCATATTTGACTATCAAAGGTGTCACCTTATGGTGAGAATAAATTCTCGAGTTACAATCCCAGTTGTTAACTGGAAAGGTTCAATATCAACAGCCGCCTCTAACCTGAGGAACAGACGCTGCCCCCAAGCCGCCCATTCTGGGTACAGACGCTTGAAGTTGCTGATTTTGGTCCACCCCGAGTATTTCATTTCCTCGGTACCACCTATATCTAGGAGGCATTCCCCTATCCGCCAACTGGGAAGGCACCCGATAGGAGACCAGCTCTAACTCCCACGGGTCAATTTTATATTATTATTGAAAATTGTAAAGGAGTATGGTCTAGAATTTGATGAACGAAGGCTCATAACTCACTGAATCACAGCTCTAAATCACTATGTTGGTTTGAATTGATTTTTAAGTGGAAATTGACTTGAAAGAGTAATTGATAGAAGGCTCTACTATGACTTAGGCATACAATCCATTTCATGCAGTATGTCTTCGAAATCAAATTTCATGGAGACTAAATTCCTGCAAGGATCTCAATTTCAATGTCATTATAAAACAAGCTTCACCTTCTACCCTATAGCACACTATTTTTTGAAAGCCAATTTTGTTATGAATATTTAGCTGCTTAAGCTGGCAGGAAGCTATACAATAATTTCCAAGCTAACAATTTCCTTTTTTTTTAAATAAAGTTTTGTTTCAATAGGCTCAAGTTTTGAAACTATTGTCAATGTCAAATAAATAAATAATGTAATAAATAAATAACGACTTGCAGTCAAATTTTCATTAAGAATAAGTAGAATTTACTTACTCTGTAGGCCGAACGTTTTCGAATCTTTGAAATCCATTTTCAGAGGCGTCCTCCTTGTGATCATCGATCTCAGTTCTTTGGTTAGAAGAATTGTGGTTTTTGTAAAATGTGATCAAAATGTTTGTGTGATTTAAAATTTAGTTGTTCGTTGAGGATGTTTTGTTTATTGTGTGTGGTGTGTTTGTATATTTCAAATTTTTCCAAGGTGTTGAGTTCGTGTCCTTTAGATTTTATATGTAGAATGTGTAGGTTGGTATTGATGTCAGTAAAAGTGTTTAAAGTGTGGTACTGATGTCAGTAAAACATTTTCAAGCCATAACATCAAAAGCTGAATCGAATTTCGCTGACCACATCATTCAAACTGGACACACTTTTGCTAACATCACTACCAACCTACACATTCTACATATAAAATCTAAAGGACACGAACTCAACACCTTGGAACAATTTGAAATATACAAACACACCACAAACAATAAACAAAACATCCTCAACGAACAACTAAATTTTAAATCACACAAACTTTTTGATCACATTTTACAAAAACCACAATTCTTCTAACCAAAAAGCTGACATCGATGATCAAGGAGGACGCCTCTGAAAATGGATCTCAAAGATTCGAAAACGTTCGGCCTACAGAGTAAGTAAATTCTACTTATTCTTAATGAAAATTTGACTGCAAGTCGTTGAATTCAATTAAAAAGTTTAAAATAAATTATTTCAATTTTCAAATTGAGACTTGTCTTGAAGCTATTTAATGATAATCATAAAGTTTATTCCAAAGTTGAAATTGAGATTAAGCTTTAAGCTAGGTTGAATATCTTGATGCAAATTGTATTTCTCCTATTGCTTTGCAAAAAGTAATCTTTGTTTAACTATTTCCCATGTTTTCAGACATTGAAAAATGCTCCTTACGTCGACGTGTATGAAGATTTGCTATCTCAAGCGAATAGAATCCATTTGAATCTAATTTTGTCAAAGCAAATTGAAATTCAGCTTGATTTAGTTCATATGTGGAGAGAAAAGGTTTGCATAACGTTTCTGAAGAATAATTCGTTGACATTGATGGAAGTAAGTAATCACAGTCAGTATTTCTTTGTCTTCTCCTTTTTTTTTGTCTTATTTTTCTTCTTCCTCACACTCGCTCTATAGATTACATTAAAAATGCTTTTAAATTCATGGAAAAGGAGAATTTAAATAATCAAGTTAGAAATAAATTTATAGGCATGTTAGTAAATATTTTTTAATTGAAAAAAAAAATGTTATTTCAACATTGCAAACTCCCACTATTTTTATTGAAATCATACATAATGATAGGCTCAGGCTGAATATTGCTAAATGTAAGGTGATGTCTTTTACCTGATGTGTTTAATCTTTTTCATTCAGATTATAAAATAGATGGGACCTCACTCGATCGTCTGTTGTCTGTTGTCTGTTGGGTCCGTGATGGACGGACACTCACTTCAATTTCAGTCAGCGTATCGATCATTTTTGGCATTCAAATGTTATCAACTGATCGGCTACGTTTTCAGAACATGCTTGCTCGGGTCTTCAGAGATGGTAGCCTATATTATGTAGCCTATATATATATAGCCTAAATATATTACGTAATATAAGAACGTCTTTTTGCTGCCCTCTGTCAACAAAACTCTAGTGCTCCTGGAGACAATGAGCTAAGTTCATTATTGATATGCGAGTTAGAAGAAGAAGATAGAGGTTGAGGAGGTGAAAAAGAGGAAGAAGGATGAATGTAAATCAAACAATTGAATTTGTGAATAGATAACAAGTTCTAGATATCCCGATTTAATTGAATCAGGCAACCTGCTAGTATTTCTACTACCACAGAGTGTTCTGTGACGAAGGTGTAACCGCTCAGAAGTGGACATTGTGATTACGAAGGGTATGGTAGCGCATCCTACCCCTGCTGACGAGTACCTTCGTCCCGGAGTCTTCCCCCGTGGACGACCTCCTCTATGGATAGGCCGTTTTAAGCCCTAATGATTACTTCGTCCCGAATCACCCAAATAGTGTCCAGAGAGTATCCTCTCGCGGTTGTGGTTGAACCATCCTCTTTTATATTCTGCATCTTATTATTTTTCCTCCCATTTTCTGTAGGTTTAAAATGTTTGTTTGATTCAAGGAAGGTGACAGTTTTCATTTTCAATGTAGAAATAATATAGAAATTTCCATTTACATCTTTTTGGACAATTTTCAGTTGACCTAGAAGGTCTTTCAACTTTGAAAATTTACACTTTTGAAATAATAGATAGTCAAGCTTCAAAGACCTTCTTTTCTAAAAGACCTAGAAGGTCTTTCAACTTTAAAAATGTACTCTTTTGAAATAATAGCTAGTCAAGCTTCAAATACTTTCTTTTCTCTTCCTACCAATTTCATGAACACTTCATTTGTTGGAATGTTTAATTACGCTTCCATATTAAAATACAAACCTGTACAAAAACAGTATGTCCCTTGAGTTTTTTTTTTAAATTATCTATAGCCTACTATATGTACATACTATATGTATTCATACCACTGGTTGAAATATGTAATTATGGTTTCATATTCAAATGCAATCTTATAAAAAAAGTCTTTATACAAAAGCGTTTTTTTTTCAAATCATGTATATTTCAAATTTCAAATTTTTATTTCCATTGCACAACAATACAATACAATAATATTTTAATAGTTCCAAAGGTTACAAAACCTGTTTGGTTGGCAAATGAATACTAAACAAAAAATAAACAAACTAGATAAAAGAAAGAGAAATAAAATAAAAACTAACATAAAAGAAGCAAAGAGAAATACGCCAATTTACACATTGCCATAAACATTTATTGTATTAGAATAAAATAATAATATACAATAATTTGAACAGGGTGTACTCTACTTTAATGTATTCTAGTGCTACATTGTTATTATTATAAACGCTTTGTATTTGTATAATATTGGCTGAACCGATTTGTATTATGTTGTTTAATAGATTATAATTGTTTTGTCTGCAGGCTCTAGCTCCAAGAAACGAGATCGGCATAAAATCATCCAATAAGAAAAAGAGAGCCGAAAATCTTCTGAATAAAAATATTATCTACGGTGTGAAATTGAGTGGCGAAACTGATCCAGGAGTTGTAGTAGCTGCTTTCAAGGTTTGGTTAAAAAAATTATACATTGTATATTTATACATTGTACAGTATTTTTT
Organism: Conomelus anceps; assembly: GCA_948455865.1. Classification (NCBI taxonomy): domain Eukaryota; kingdom Metazoa; phylum Arthropoda; class Insecta; order Hemiptera; family Delphacidae; genus Conomelus; species Conomelus anceps. The sequence goes on from OX418222.1 coordinate 64,414,897, forward strand.
TTTATTGCTCTTCATGTGTCATTTCATAAGTTATAATATTGTAGGGTAGGTCATTTCAGTAAACATTCAAACATGTGATTGTGTTATTACATATGAGTAACCATTGGAAACTGAAATAATAAACAGTTTAGTTTAATAGAATAAGCTCCACACGTGAGTTGAAAAAGTACTACTGTGAAAGAAATAAAAGAATGAATTACGAAAAGTGATTTTGATTTTAATTCAAGAGTTATCCTACAATATTATTCATTTTATGCCTATTCATAACAAATGACTTTTCTCCTAATGCTTTTAGAGAGGGGTTTCTATTGGCAGGGATGATCTTGTTTTGAAAATAAAAGCCATCACTTAATTAGATTTACCCATATTTACTAGGTAGCAATTAGGCAGAAGAAAACATAGAGCATTATATACGTTTCTTGCAGAGCCAGATAGACTTTTAACTTTTAACTCGCCACAACATTTGAACAAGAAAATTACCTTTAGACTGATATTTACATATATTTGTTCATTGCAAACACCAATAAATACAGAAAGTATTTTTTAATTAATGCACAAGAAAAAGATTCTAAAAACTATCTAATGCTACAGTAACTATAAACCCCTTTTTTTATCACAGAAAGCAGAAAAATACGAATTCGACATAATGCAACAATTGCGACTTGAAAACGTTAGAAAGAAGATTGATAAAGAAGCAAAATTTTGCATATGCAGGAAGCCCGCTGCTGGATTTATGATGGAATGCTCTCTTTGCAAAGAGAAATTTCATGGTAAGTAATCATAACCATAATTATTGTAGTATACTAGCTGTTTGCCCGATTAAATTGAATCGGGATATATGGAATGTGAAATAAGTTTCTTTCTTTCTTATCCCTCTTGTCATTCTGCCGTCTTCTTTTATTTCTTTTTCTTTTAATTTTTGCTTCCTTTCTTTTATATTTTTTCATTTCACTTTACTTCAACTCGTTCAATTTTTTCTCCTTTCCCTCTCCTCCTCCAATCCCTTATTCTCTAGGACTAAAAATAATTTATTGTTAATAATAAACAATTAATAGTTGGTGATTCATAATTAAAATTAACAATCAATAATTGTTTATTGGGATTTAAAAACAAAAGAATCTATGAAATAATCCTAGTTATAATCAATTGTATGAACAATATTTCATGAATATTTAAATAAAAATATATTTATCTAAATTTTTAAATATATTAGAATAAAATTAATTTTATCTAAATTTTTAAATATATTAGAATAAAATTAATTTTCAATATGCAAAACAATTACTAGAACGGGACACATGGATGCAAAATAACAATAATAATAATAGCCTAATAATAATAATGTAAATGAAATGATATAAAATAATAAAAAGATTGGCACATAAATAAAAACACTATCAATCACAATAATTATTAATAATTGATAATTAACAATTAAAATGTATAACAAATAATAATAATTACGTATTGAATATTTGTCATTGAAATTTTCAAATATTGAAAACAATAAGAAAATAATTCAATCTATGACACTAATACTAATAAATGCTAAATTCCATGAATATTGAAATTTCAGATTCATATTATAACAAATTTTATGTGAACTTGATTATGTTTACGTTTATCTACAAGCTTATATTTATTTATTTCTAATTCAAGTTTGCTTTGCATTTATATTTTGTTTTTTGGCAATAAATTTCAATTTAATTTAAAGAAAAATGCTTCTGATCTCTAAATTTGAAATTCTCAGCTAATTTCAGAATTATAATCAAGCCACCATCTTTGTTGTTGTTGTTGTTGGAAACATAATAGAAAACTTTTATACCAAATAATGACTCATTTTTCCAAATTGATATGATGGATAGCCTGGTATAAAAGTGGAACAGATAATTAACCTTCATTACGATAGGGCGTTTGCGCAACCGGGTTTAGTGTATGATTTGAGTGAATCTAAGTGATTTGAGGGGAGAAGTCGTATCATATTATGTTTATGATGTCCGTACGTCGTAAAACCCTGAAAACCACCCAAAACTTTGTTTGTGTGGTGTACGGGGTGGGGTATTCATATTCATCTTTATTGCATGTCATACATTGTAACTAGTAAAATTTAAACAATTGTCATACAATTCATTTATAAAAGAATACAAGTTATCACAAGAATAAATACATGTTATACAGTTATACATGGAGGAATTTCATACATGTAAGTCAAAAATTAAATTAAATTCAAGTATTCCTTCTCAGAAGGTATTCATGTACTTCATAAACACTCTCATTAATCAGCTATTTTCTCAGATCCCTCTTGAAACGCACAAAACTTTCCATCTCTTTCAGCTCCACAGGAAGGGCATTGAATATTTTCTTGGCCATATAGCTTGGACTTGACTCATAAAATGTTGTCCTATGAGCATCAAGTCTAGCATTTTCTCTACCCTGAATCCAGGTGTTTTTGGATTGAAATGCCAGGCAAGCAGTATGATAAATAAAAAGGCATGGCACTGACAGAATATTTGCCATCCTGAATAGCTCTCTTCTTGGGTACCTTGGAGGCTTTCTATATATGATTCTTATAGCCTTTTTCTGAACTCTGAAAACTCGAAGAGATTTTGGGGAAGCTCCCCAAACAACAATACCATAATAAAGCAATGGTTCAAAGTACCCATAGTATGCTGTGAGAAGAATCTTTTCATTTGCCATCCTTGTAAGTTGGAAGTTTACATGCACTGCTGAATTCAACTTCTTCACCAAAATTTCCTAAATTTGAGAATTTTGGCTATCTACTGCATCATATCGTGTGGTAGCTCATTCTACTCAGCTCACCAAGGCAGTTAAAATCCCTACATCACATCTTCAATTAAAAAAATATATTTTTGGTGACCCAAATTTGAAAATTTTCAATTTAAAATAGGTGGGAAGTGCGAAAATTCCACTTTTTAACGCTACAACCGAACTCAATGTGTGATAGTTTATTTTATTCAGCTGAAAAAGGAGGTCCAAATCCATATACCAAACATTCATTTCTAGTTATATTGATCAATAATAATAATAATAGTAATTTAATAATCCCAACAACTAGAACAATACCTAAAATCCCGTTGCATAGCACGGGTAAACCTCCAGCATTCAAATAAATTTAATTCGTTTTTGATAAGAAAAAAGTGTGTGGATTGTGATTCGAACCCGCAACGTGGATGAGACGAGTAAATGAGAGGTCGCACTCGCACTAGATTGCACTCAGTTTATTCTATCATCGACAGAAAACTAAAACCTACGTATTTATTAAAAAGGATAGTTCACGTGTCTGATTAAAAACTTGAATTATCATGAAATATTCGAATTATCTTTTATTACTTCTTTTTCTCTGTTTTGTTCTTCTTTTTCTCCTTCTTTCCCTTTGTCTTCTCAATTTTCTTCTTCTCTTTTATTTCATTGATTTTTATGGTGTAGCTGCCTGTAAATATTTATGTCTGATTTTTTCCAGGATCTTGCTTACAAATGGGTATTGAGTCCAACAAAGCAAGTACTGAGTTGGCAGATACTAAATTTCTGTGTCCCGTTTGTGTACGAACCAAACGACCCAAGTTGGATGTGTTGTTTGAGCTTGTGCAGTCCATGCACATGATTAAAGTTCGTATTCCTGAAGGCGAAGCTTTACAACGTCTTACAGAACGTGCAATGAATTGGCAGGTAAATAGAAACAATCAACTTATAAAAAACTTGCGAAAACCTTTGCCCCATTTCATGTAACTTACAGGACAAGTTCTTATATTACTGTTTAAAATCGCCTTTTTACAGGTAAAAATTGTGTGTTTTAATGTTGCTTGTATTTTCCTATTGAATAACCGCTGTAAAGACAGTTTCGAAGTCATTTACCTGGCAGTGAATAATTATTCCTGTGAATATAACAAGTGAATGTAACTGTACAGAATTATATCTGGCCTCGTTGGCTCAGTCAGTTGGTGCGCTTGTCTCTGATTAGGTAAGACTCTGGCTGACTGCTGTTTCTCGAGGTCTCGAGTTAAAATCTCTTCAGGCATGAATGTTTTCACCTTGTCACCATTACCATTATCATTCACCTCATTACCCACGCACAAATCTCAAGCCTCATTGTGGGCATCATCTGTGGGGGGGGGGTTATTAATCTTTTATTTCATATAGAACACCAACTGTTGGGCGAAAATTGTTTTAATTAAAATCTTATGGGAGTTTTCACTTGTAATTAGAAGTTTGTCATGAAATAGCCTCAGGAGCTCAAGGAGTATTATAGCTAAACTTCGAACCCTAATCTTTTGAGTCCATTATCAGTTGCAAGCATTATTGATAATTCCATACAACTGTTCCAGCCAAATAATTTTATAAATGCCACACAAGAATCAGGCTTCTTACTACACCCTTCAGATGAGAGGGCAAATCAGATGGTATTCATTATACAGAGCGTTTTAAAATGGTCTTTAGGGGTTCAAAAATGTTTTCCACTTACAAGAATAGAATAAATACTGTGAGAATAGTACGTTGAACAGTTTTTTCACATATACTGGGCTATTAATTAACCGTTTACCCGCTGGCGTAGGTGGTAGAGAAAATGTAACGGGTTGTCAGGAACCTTCTTCAGACGCACATCCTATACAGCGTCGAGGGCGTTTTGTGAAGCTACCATCGAACCTGGGGCAGGAAAACTATCTTGATGGAGAATGAAGTCGTTCAGTAGATGAGGCGTCTATTTTAACATCATATGCAGGTTAATCATGCCGATCATTGTTCTTTCCGTAGATACACTGTATCACGAGAAATTGCACAAAAACGTATAAATTTTATCTACTGTCTACGCATGCAAACTGTTATTTACCTAGTTTGTGTGAAAAAATTTGTTTAAAGTGTTCTTTCTTTGTAACTCCAAAGAACGTTTTGAAACGTCCGGTACATATTTCAGTGCATGAAATGATTCATTTATACATGAATCATTATTTCATTCTTATATTCTTGATTGAACATTTTTGTTACTTTCAACAGGATCGAGCTAGGAAACTGCTAAACACACCTGAAATGTCTTCGGCGTTGCAAAGGTTATCTGTTCCTTTGCCGAATATTCCCAGAGTGCCGAGTAACCCAGAATGGCAGTCCAGGATGTCGATGTTACGTGTGCAGCAACCGGTAAAATTCAGCAATTTTTTATGAATTGTGCTCGTTATAAAAAATCGTGAGGCTACCAATTACTGTAATGTGAATAGACTTATTTCGTGGAGTTTCTTTGTCATATTAAATTTCATCCATTTTAAACATTTTTCCTAATCAATAATAACATTTTTTTACATTTAAAAAGAGTTGACTCTCGTCATGCCACACGAGCCTCGCAGTTTTCCTGTAAACATAAATTTATGTGAGCATTCATATCCTCATATGCAGGCGATTGATTTGAGCAACAGCAAAGCTCATTCAATCGGTGTGGCATGACGCATTTGTCTGTGTTAATCCTCGTTGACCAAACGATTTCTATCCATTTTTTTCATATTCGACCCCTAGTATTCCAAATCGAAAGAAATTGTTGAGTTAGTTACTTATTTATTATCAGTTATATATTTTCTAGTCAGAGATTGTTTAGTTATAGAATATAAAACAAGGATGATTGTTCCGGCATTGTTGAATCAGCTGATTATCCAATTTAATTTTGTTGTGATTTGTCACATGTCAGTACCGCGTGATAACATTAGACAATTGCAAAAAATTGGAATCTGTGGAAAGGAGTTGAATTTCTTTGCGTCATATCTCAGTGGTAGAAGTGAAGTTGTTAGTTGTGGTGGAAAGGATAGTGAAGATAGGGATGTAACCTGGGGTCGACCTCAAGTGACAGTTTTGGGTCCTATTCTTTTCTTGCTCTATGTAAATAACCTGCCCTGTGTCCTTGATTCTATTGCAGGATCCAAAGCAGTATGGTTCGCTGATGACACAGCACGTATTTTTCAAGCAGAATCCCGGCAAAATGTTACCAGACAAGCTAAATTAGGTTATGAGAAAGTTTCTCAATGGATAAAATATAATTATTTTTAAAATATCTTGGAAAAACCAAATGACCTTCAGCCTTTGTTTAGATAGTGGCTGCAATAATTATTCTTGTGATGAGACTATTGACTGTGGCTCCGTGGACTTTCACATCGTGGCGATTCAAACCACAGTCATTATCGTGGCTTTTCACACCAGCCAAATTTCAAGCGTGGCGATTCACACCAACTGTATACTATTATTATATTGCTCCAATCTGTTACTTGTGTCTGTTAACCCAACCTAGCCTAATCTTATCAGATTAAATTAAATAATTTTCAGTGTACAGTAAAAGAATACAAGACTTGTACTGTTTAACTGTACTAGAATATAAAAATTCTATTCTTTGTCAACTAAATTGAAATTCTAAACTATGTTCTTTCAACACATAATCGTTACTAAGTAACAGTTCAAAGTAACAAATACAAGAAACATAATAGAACAATAGTAGGCTACCCAGTGTATTTTTGGTGTGAATCGCCACACTTGAAATTTGGGTGGTGTGAAAAGCCACGATAATGACTGTGGTTTGAATCGCCACGCCACCTTGACTGTGTGGATAGTTATAAATACCCCGGCATTTTTGTTGACAAGCATTTGGGTTGGGCAGATCTTATTTATTTATTTATTCATTTGTCATGGGTTATAACGAATATAACATCGAACATTGTCATACAACATTTATTAACATACAACTACATTAAATTATCACAGTCAATACCTGTATATAACTACAAATCACTAAAACAAACAATACATTATTAAAGAATACAGGTATCAACTAACAACTAATCAGGTAATCAGGTAGCAACTAACTTTAATGTTCAAAAAGGCTTTGCCAACTATGAAAGCAGTTATCTATCAGCCATTCCTTTATTTTACTCTTGAACAAATTGAGTGATTGAGCATTTCTAACATCACACGGCAATGAATTAAATACCCTTCTACTTATAAATTACCTATGTGAAAAACTGAGTCTTCAACTTGAAAATGCATATTCTTAGAAGTATCATGAGTCAAACTTTGTTGAAACCGTTTATTTTGCCCTATTCCAATCTTTAATTCAATATGGTAATTGTATTTGGGGATGAGCTTTTGATATATCTTCAAAACCACTGTTTGTCTTGAAAAAATCAATGATAAAAATCTCATGCAGTCGCCCAGACTATCTGAGGTCAACATTGTTTTTGAATGCTGAATTACAAATTGTAAAACAATATTGTTCATTTTAAAAACCCAGAAAAACATATGTTTACTGTTAAGCCCTCTCGAAACCCCCTAGGGGTGCCCTTGTGACAAGACAAATGTCACTGAACTCAATACCCATAGAAAGTCGATAGCTTAATTTTTCGATGGAGTATATCGTATATAAGAATTAAATTATTCAATACAGAGCCCAGGAAATGGGTAAATAGTAAACATAAACTCAAAAAACTGAACTACATATATTCATTAAATTAATGATTTAATCTAACTAAAGCTCTATTAAATCAAAGCTAAACTAAAGCTCTGATATGTGTAAAAATTCTAACAAATAATGCTCTCATTATTTTTCTTTCTTTATCTTATTGTATATGACATTCAGAGTTAGCAAGAAATTTGTAGTATTTTTTAGTATGAAGCCCACATAGGTCTGAGACCTGTGCGTGGGTAATGAATTGGATGATGGTGATTGATGAGTTGGACCTACAGGCTTAGGTGGGTTCCGAACCACTGAGAAGTGATTTTTCAGCAGAGAATAATATTTTTGATGGCCAATCCAATCGGTCACACGTACAAAGAGGGCCCAAGAGTTCGTAGCTTATCTGTATCTGATTGAACAGATACCTGGTACGGCTCATGGCTATCACTTACCCAAGTATTTAAGTCCTGTTGATGAGACAGCGTTGGCACATAATTATTAATTTTGCCGGCGTGTAGTACTAAGTTTCCTTGATTAATAATGTTGGTTTACCTTATGGATAAATGCATATAATATGCTGTTGAATTCCATGTAATTTTTGGTGCAACAAAGAATTTGATTCGATGATAATTTCATTTATCAATAGTTTCAAGAAAATAATTGCTTTTAATTTCGATGGATCTGTAGTTGCGATAGAGGAATAGAGCTTATAAAAGCAGGTCCGTATGTGATTTTTTAATAACATTTCGGGAGGAGTTCACATACAGGTAAGCACAATATCCAGTTTCAATCGTGATTGTTTTCAATTGTAATTGGAATTCTTTTTCAGGGAAATTTCGATCGACCAGCAACTATGACATCAGGCACCCTTGGTGCACAGACATCCTTGCCCAGGGGAGCACCATCATCCTCTACATCATTTGTGCCATTGGATCATCTCTACTCAACTGGTATGTTGCTTTCATTGCGATTTATCATTGAACTTGCAGTTAGCCCGATTCGGAATATCTGTTTCGCCATCTTCCTCTTCTTTTTTGATCTCCATTTCTTAATCTTCTGTCTTTGTGTTTTGTGTCAATAAATTTTATGTTTTAATGTTTCGCAATCACTAATAAAAAGCGAGATACTAATTTCGGCACAGTTACACTATTTTCAATCTCAATCAAAAACTAATTGACAATAATTGCAACTAGTGTTTACATGTTAAATGAAACTAGAGTTCAATATAAACGATTTCAGAGAATTCAATTACTGTGGTTTGTATTGTTTTTTGTTTTTTTAAAGAAACTAAACTTATAATTAAAATCGGAACTACATATTCCAACATCAAGGTTTATTATATCATGGTTTCATTTTAATTTTTATATATTTGCAGTTTTTCATATATTTTACTTAATAATGAATTATAAATTTTCAACAATACAAATAAACAATAATGTTTCGGCTCCTGTGCTCAGGCTTCGATCTCTGCAGCCTCCTTATTATGTTTCCACTGTACTATATTCATTAGAAGGATACGTTTAGATTTTATATTTTGTTATTAAAAGATATATTTTCATGAATTCAAAATAAAGAAATGATTTGATTTGAATGAATGAAAAAAAAAACAGGAACTGTGATCTGTTTCATAACAAATTACATTTTTATAATCTACAACGAAAACGTCTTAAAGATTTTGTAGTGACTGGAATACCTAATATTATTTTGAATGAAACTATTATAACGATTTGTATATTATTATAACATAAATTGTTATGAAACAAGCCTCATAATTTGGATAGCAAATTGTTTAATATTTCGAATAAAATAGTTATTACATTATTTTGGGTTTTTCTTGTTAGAAACTTGATAGTTATTCATAAAAATATAACTAATATTTCTTTCTTTCTGAATAATCCAGTGAAATTACATATGTAATGTACTAAATGTTTTGGAAGAGAGTAATGAATTTATTCATTTATTATTATAATTCACTAATTACCAAAAAGTCTCAAACTCAGGTGGGCATCATTAGTACGAGTAAATTATCTACCATTCGCTATCATGTGCCTTATCTTTTTTCTACAGTTTCGAGGAAATCGCTACCGCCAAAGAAGCATATGCGAAAATCTCCTCTCATTCCTCGTGTGCTTGAAGAGCCAGCTAGAATGTCCGAGTTTGGCTTCAAACAATTGAAAGAACTGATGATACAAGGCGATTTGATGGAAGTATTTGTGGAAGAGACCACTTATATATGGAAATTGCTGCAGACCTTCAAACAGGTTCACTACTCGATATGGGATGAAGGTTATGAGGTAACAGCCATATTTTATTTTTTTAAATCCTCCTTTTTCACTATTGACTTGGTTTGATTATCCACATCAGAAAAGTGATCCGATGGAAGTATCTGTGGAAGAGAACAATTATATACGGAAACTGCTACATAGTCCAGTCAAATTATCACAAATTTTGGGTGAGAAAGGAAAAAATTTCATCATAGCTGAAAATCAGGTTAAATGTTCTGAAAAACATGCAGAATAACACACTAAAAGTCTCTAGCTGTGCTTCGGTTATCATCTTGGAAATACTGTAAAATTTTCCGACACCATTTTTGTTTTTTTCAAAAACAGAAATTTTTTTCAATAATTTGACACTAATTACATTCTGTATCTATATCAGGTGCCCGGCTACAACTTTTCAAAATATTGGTGATTTTTTTCGGAAAATTGAAGCAGCTGTATCTCACTAATGGCGAGACATAAGTGTATAACTCAAAATCCCTCCTGGGGGAATTAAGTTTTCTCCAATTTGAAACCACTCTCACCTTTTAATCTTCAATCGTTTTTGAACTGCGGCTCATAAACTTGAGTGCACTGTCAAAAACCCCTAAAATTTCATTTGAGAGTTCAAACAAATCTCCCAAAACGTGGGCTTTGGTATTTATATTTAAAAATGTATTTTCGAGACTCCAAGCTATCAGAAATTCCACGTGGTCGCCCAAAAATGTGATAGGTTAGGTATTACAGTTATATGAAATTCTATATTGCAATTACTTATATGAAAGCTCATCAATGTTCTTGTTCAGACTCCCAATATCAAGGTGAACAATATGAAGAAAAGAACTACCACTCTTATTACAAAACAATAAAGGTGGAGGGTGTGAAATTCGGGTTCAGCGTCTTAAAATAGGTACAGAATTGTTAAGAAAAAATTGTTCATCGACAAATGTAGAAATTAATATACATAAGGATCTTTAATTTTGTTATTGCGGGAAAGTTTCCCAGGTACTAAATGAACACCTAAGCAGAAATTACTTCCTAGGACCCCTACTATCCATTCCGGCAAAAATCACTATGTGATTCTTCTTACAGAAGCCCTCTTAGATCCAGGACTATAAAAGGCATGCCAATAAGGTTAAATCAGGCTTCGACAAGTACTCAATTGTTCTGTCACATATATTTTGATATTCCAATCTAACCCTATTCTTCCAATTTCAGGATTTTGTCAAGCACGAAGCCATGAAAGCGAAGGCCGCTGAATTAAGAGAATTAAAAGCATTGAAAGCTGAAAGTGCATCAGCTTCTTTGAAAAAATCATTTGAGGAAAAGAAAAAAATTATAAAGAAGCGTACTGGGATGGAAACCCAAGCAAAAAAAATAGTGAAAGCTGCGAAAAAGATAACTAAAACGACAAATGCGAAAATTGAGAAAACGGTTAAAGTGAAGAAGGCTAAAACAGACGACAAACAAAAATTGGTAAATAACCACTTAGTTCAACATTATTTACAAGTATTAGATTACATTATTGTAAAGAGCACACTGACAATAGAAAGTATTGTGAATCTTATATTTATTATTTAATATTTTGTAATAACCTTTTTATTCATTGGTTGATTCATTCATTAATTACCTCGGTTTTTTAATACAGTAGAGTCTCAATCATTCAAGCCTCGAGAGTCTGAGATTTAGTTGAGTCTGAGCTACCAAATACAAATTTTCAAATTGAAAATCAATTTCAGAATCAATTTTTCAAGTAACATTTAATCTTTTGATCTATGTAAGTAATATTTCAGCACTCTTTTCCATTCGTAAGTGCTGTACTTTTAGTTGGACTAGTAAAATTGAAGTTTTAATTAAAACTCTATTTTTCTTGGGATTTCCATTCAGTCTCAATCATTCAAAGTGAAAATAAATTGTACAAAAAATCACTATCGAAATCACTATTTTATCACCTTGATTGTTTATTTCCTCTAATTCTCTGTCACTCTGACACCCTCTATCTGTCTAGTTAGTGGTTGCTTGAGCCCTCCTCTTCGAGGACCTGATGTCCTAATCAAAATGCTGATATTTTTAAGAAAATTGACTGCATTATCAGGCTGATTAGTGTTGGTATATTTCACGAGTTTACATTTGTTCAAATAAAATAATGATAATAAAATCATCAATAAAATAAGTCACTAGTTAAGAGGTGGGGTTTTTCTGATGAATTCGACTTGGCGGCTGGATTTTGTTTATTGAGATAATTGGGCTTCTCAGAATCTCTAGAACTTCTAATACATTTTTTATGACACTGGTAATGTAATAGGCTAATACAGGTATACATTTTTTATGACACAGGTAATGTTATAGGCTAATACAGGTATTCCAAGTTTCACGAGGAATCTACTAGACTGCAAAAGCTTACTCCTCCGGAACGCTTCCATACAGAATTGAAGTTGGGTGCTTATTGCAGAACTAATTCATTCAGAATCTCTAGAGCTTTGAATTGAATGGATTTGATATTGGCAGAGCTGGAAAATCGAATGTAACTACTAAAATATATTATTGAGGTATTCTACAAAAAATGAGGTGAAATTTGTTAGAAAAATTAACGGATTTTTTAAACTAGCCTGCACCTAGCTCGCTGCGGTCACCTTGATAGTCTGGACAGGGTGCTCCGCCTCCTTGACTCCCAGGTGGAAAATTCAAACAATTGAGTCATCTGTCCGACTGACCGCAGTGATGTAAAGGGCCTCAACCAAATATGTGTAAGCCTACCAAATTTCAATTTTTTTCGGTAACATTGTTCTTGAGAAACGCTAAATAATAAAAAATATTAGTTACTTCTGATTTCTGATCCCATTTAACTGGAATTACCGGGACACTAATGTATTATCGAAATCAATTTTTACTTTCGATTATTCTATTTTGCTACAAATTTATTATTAAGATCTAATTTTTACAGATCTTATTTGTTTAAATATTGAACAATACATCACAACAATAAGAACCGAGTTTTATTTGTATTTATATTCTATTCGTTTCAAACAAACTTGCCTTAAACTGTTTTATCTAATTCTGCCTCCTATATCATTCATCAATCAATTAGAACTAATTTTTAATTACAAACTATGTATAAAATAAAGCTAAACATATAAAGATTTATTATTATGAGTTGACAAAATATTTATTCAAATGTTGAAAAAAATGAAAATAATGAACAAAATAATAACAACAGAGCTTTGTTTGTATTTATATTTCATTGTATTTAATTCCTCCAACCGTTAATTTTTTAGAAATTCACTCAGTTTTAACACTTAGGTTTTAATTTTGCATTAAATATTTGCAAATATTGTATTGTCTTGTAATTTCCGGTTTTAGTTTTTCCTGGCCGTTCACAGTAGTTATCTTCTGTTTTACTCCAGACATTTAAGGACAAAATAAGGCAAAACTCTGGAATGAAAGCATACTTCCTGATTTTGGCAGACTCCTTATGAAGAAGGGGTAAAAATCAACAACCTCATTAGTTCGGATAAACATTGTACAGCAGCCGCGAGCCGTAGCAGGTATCTGTTCAATCAGAGAGATAACCGCGTTCTCGTAAGTCCTGTTCGTAACGGTGACCGATTAGATTGGCGAGCAAAAAAGACACTGTTCTCTGCTGTAAAATCACTTCCCGGTGGTTCGGAACCCACCTAAAACTGTAGGTCCAACTCATCAATCACCATCATCCAACTCATTACCCACGCACAGGTCTCAGACCTATGTGGGCTTCATCCTCAAAAAAAAAAAGAATGCCAGAAACACTTTAGAAAAAAAACACGTTAGTGATGGTGAAGTATCACCAATGTTTATTTGTTTTATTTTTATTGCTCCAGACTCTGAATATAGATGAATATTTACTGATCATTTGGTGTATTCTCTGATCATGTACTTCGCAAATCTTTTCAGACAAATAAAAAGCCAAAAAGAGATATTTCGGGTGCACGCACCACCAAACGAAGGAAAACATCGAAAGGTGCAAATCAGAGCGATGATAAGACTGAATGTAATGATGATGACAATGAAAATGACGACGATAGTTGTGAGGATGACTGTGCTGCTGAACCTTGCAAGCGTCCGACTGGTGAGTGCTTTATTATTTTTATTTTTTCTAAATGTTGCCCTATTTGAATTGGGTAGACATTTTCCTCTTTGATGTCTCCTTTTTCAGTGCGTTCTCCCGACTCCAAGCTATTTTCTTTCGATTTTTCTTGTTTTATTTCTCTATTTCATTTTCGGCCTCTCTCTTTTTTTCAACTTGCTTTAAATATCACGTCATTCAATAATTAGACAAATTGATTTGTATAAAACCACATTTATTTCCATTTAACAATACTTTTCAACATGTATGCACTTGTCCGCACGGCTAACCGTTTTTTTATACCGGCTGCAAGAACTCCTTTCCTTGGAGTCAGAGACAATTCCCTACGAATAGTTTGATATCGTGAAATTTCTTCCCATGTAATTCCTCTTCCAGTAAACCAAACAAACAGAAATCATCAGGGCTGTAAGAAGAAAGAGGCAGTACCAACCAGCCCAATTTATCAATGGTTTCACTAGTTAATTTGGCAGCATGAGGATATGTATTGTCTTGCATGATAATAACACCTCTCATCTGAGATCAAGGACGTTTCTCTCATGCCTGCCTCAATGTATTAAAGCATATCTGGTCAGTAGTGAGTGTTTATTGTCTGTTCTTTGAGAAAATTGCAATCCTCTCACATTCAATACCTACCCAAAATACTTTCAACATTACTTTTCCTGGTGATGGTTTAGTTTTGATTTTTTTCTAGACAGGCGAATCCATGATTCTCGGCAATGGAACTGTTCTACCCACTGTAAAAATTACCACACATCATACAACTTTCATGTCACACTAGTCATTTTGATTTTAGAGTATATAAGGACATATCAGCCATGTTTTCACTCCCCAGTATTCAAAAACCGAATCTCAGCGGGTTATTTAACGAATGTGAGATTTTCAAGAAGACCTGACACCTGACATCATTAAACTTACAGAACAAAATCATCCAGGAGATGCAAACTGGAAATCTTCAATGTATCAAACTTGTACTACCAACCGGTTTCCTCACAGCAATCTGCCTCATCAATTATTGAATTACCTACGTCAAAGAACTGTGTAATGTGCTATCTTTAAAAATGTAACGTTTGCCAAAGTCTTTAAGATCTGATAATGTACGAGATAATATATTATACAATAATGTATAATCCTCTTTTAATTCAATTCTTGTCTTCATGCGACTAAATCAGACAATTGGAGTTTATATAGAAACTAAAAAGCTGAAACGGAGTCAGTCACAAATAGTTAATACTCTAGGCAGCGAGGTTTTTTCTGGTAATGCCAAATTGAAAATTTGGTCAAATGGTAATTTATTTCATTTTTGATCATTTCTTACTTTTCATATAGTACAATAAAATGAGTAATTAAATTGTTTTTACAGGTTCTGCTCTACATTGGGTGCAGTGTGATGGAGGATGTGATTTGTGGTTCCATCTTGTCTGTTTGGGAATCACCAAAAAGGAAATCGATTTAAATGAGGATTATGTTTGTGAGAAATGTAAATAAATTTGATACATAGTATCGGTTCCTTATATATTTCAAAGTTTATGTTCGTCGTTGAAACTTTCAAGCTATCCTATGACAAGGGATTATTTTTTGTATACTTTGTATCAGCTTATAATTTATTGTTTAAAAAAATGTACAGGATGACGCATGAAATGATTCCACATTTACTGTTATTAATTTTTTGAGATGATTTGGATGTACTTCGTGTAAATTAGTCATTTTGTGGCCATATGATTCCTTCGCTCAAACATTTGTTCAAAGATGGCTGACAACATCCTTTGATGTTTGTTGGCAATATTTTATTCAATAGACTAAAACTGTAAATTTTTACGGATACAAATATAATTCAGATTTTCGTTCGATGCATAGATTGCATAGAAATGTGAAGCTCTGCTACCGATTCCCTGCACGACTTGAGCTTTCCTTTATCTTGGGATTCTCACCGCATGTTTTGTCTCATTAAAAACACTACAGTCGTTATTCACTGTTAGTCAGAAAAGACAGTTTTTCTCTACCGGCCATCTTGGAACGAACTTTTGAAAGAAAAAATCATTTGGTCACGGAAACCCTACTTTTTACTGTCTTGTTTGTCAGCATGAATAATCAACAATCTAAAACCTCAATGGAATAGATTTAGGATCGTTTCGAGCGCTACTCTGTTCAGTTTTATGCAGATTATTAAAAGAATTATTTTATATTTTATTTTAAAACAATTGAAACAATCTTCTAGACTCTAGAACATAAGTGCTTATTTTTCTATTGATCTCTGTAAAAAATTGTATAAATTAAATCAAGATTTCAAAACATTTTATCATCATATATTTGTTTATTTATCTCAAAAAAAAAAAAAAATGTTCAATACATTCAGTGCAATTTAACTCCTCTAGCTAACAGATCTATCCTATCATATATACAGGATGAATTCCGTGAATTCCTCATGAATTTTTCCAATTACTCATGAATTTTTCATAAATGCCAATTTATTTAGTAAAGTGTACCGTAACAATAAACTCAAAATACTCAAATAAAAAAATCACTTGATGGCTAGCAATAATAATTGGCAATGTTTTTGGAACTATCTAAAAACATCGGTTTCCAAACATCGATGTTTATGAAACATCGGTCTCCAAACATCGATGTTTTTTCCTGTTTTGCCATAACTAGTGTTGTTGCGAGTATATTTTTTATCGTTAAGGCGGATTTACATTAGTAGAATTTTCTTCAAGGTTACATTCAAATTTTATTGAATCAAGGGAAATTGAATGAATGCATAATACATTTTCAAATATATTGATAACTTTGACTCTGCAGTCTATTTTTGTGAGGAATTTTTCGTTTTTCAACTTCTCACTGAGTGTTGAAGATGGACCCTGTCTGAAAGCGCTCCACATACATGAGTAGTTAAAAAAACGTATTAATTCCTCACAAAAATAGACTGCAGTGTCAAAAATTATCAATATATTTGAAAATTTAAATACGCAATTCGTCATGGAAGATCAAACTGAAGATTTCCATAATAAATTCTTTACGAATGTATATAATAGCCTATATTGTTTTTGTTGTTCCTCAAATACCTGGAAAATTTGAAATTTTACTCTGGAAAACCGGGAATTACTCATGAATTTTTAATTTTAAAATGGGTGGCCACCCTGTATATAACTTTGAGTCCCTGACATGTATATGGTGAGCTAGAAACTAAAAAGCTGATACGTAGTCTGTCACAAATAAAGCACTGATTTTATGAATAATAAAAGTGTGAGGGTATGGGGTAATTCCGTTGATTCATTCAATAAGTTGGAACTTACCCTTGCTTCTGTTTGATAAGAAATATACATTATCTGTGTTTAATGAATATTTAGACATGGAGTTGTCACAACCATATTTATTGAAAATAGTGAGATACTAGTTTCGGTTGTTACACCATTGTCAATCTCAAACCTCTCTTGGTCTCTTGGTTTGAGATCGATAATGGTGTAACAACCGAAACTAGTGTCGCACTATTTTCAATAAATGTGGCTGTGACAACTTAACGTCTTACTATTCATTATGGATATCTTCCACAATATCACCTTTACCACTACAAAGTAATATATTTGTTTCACAAAATGTAACAGAGTGTGAACTGTGTTTCCATATACGCCTCGCTTTCAATATAAAATTAGGACTGTGATCTGTGGTAACAATATGGCAGTGAACGAATTTTTAGAAAAGTTATAAAACTAGGCAACATACGGTGCAATACCACAATAGTGTTAATTTCTGGCAACACTTGAAAGTAATACACTAAAATTTATTTACACAATGAACTCAACAACAGACACTCATTAGTAATCATCACTCAAGGAATCAATGAAACAGACACAGTTCAATTACTTTCAACGAATAGATATATTCCAATAACAACATGTATCACTCGCTAAAAGTAATTAATAACTGTTAAATAGGCCGATCAATAACTCAATAATAAATGTCCAAAAACTCAATTATTAATTAACTATGCACTTACTGACATCAGTCCAAAAGAAGTTTGGTTATCACTAATAATCTTGTCACAGTTACTCTCACACTGAAACAATAAATTTTACTGTGTATAGCACTGCGTTGTATTGTCACAAATGAAAAATGTCAAACCGTCACGAT
This sequence comes from Conomelus anceps, assembly GCA_948455865.1. NCBI lineage: Eukaryota > Metazoa > Arthropoda > Insecta > Hemiptera > Delphacidae > Conomelus > Conomelus anceps. The sequence goes on from OX418222.1 coordinate 64,432,841, forward strand.
AAAGAGAAATGTCACAATGAAGAATAATTGTCACATATGAGCTTGTTATCAGAAGGTCTTAATCAATACTGACTCAATACAAGCTGGCGTCCTCGTATTTATCCTCGCATTGACTCCAGAAAATTCCAGACCGTCTTAGGCCGGGTTCACACGAGCTAAAATTGCGCGCTTGTAGCCAGAGCAATTATTATGACGGACAGCAGCCTCGCCAAAGCAATTATGAATCGCAAAGCTGTGTCCTACTTTTTTGCTAATACAAATAGAAAAAACATGAAAGTTTCAGATATTTAATTCCCATGCTGCTGTGCTCAGCCTCCAAACCAACTTGAATTTTTCTCCTATCACTAAAATTAACATTTTTATGCTCTCAAATAGCCTTATTGCAGTTCAAATATTCTATAAAAATGTGATTATTCATGCTAGAAAAATCTCACGTTCCTACGTGTTCACGACAATGAACAGAGTACGCTAGGATTTTAAAAATTCAAAAATCCAGAATTATATGTTGTTTTTTTTTGTTAGCTGAGTTAAAAACGGAAATGAGCTTGGCTACAAACCCGCGATTCTAGTAGAATGGGCTACATCGCAGCGAAGTGTAGCTCGTGGGTACTGCACAATCTGATCCTGTACTCTACTAGAATCTTGCAACTGTCAATAATTGCTCTGGCTACAATCGCGTGATTGTAGTTCGTGTGAACCCGGCCTTAGACGGCTTCTTTGTTTACACAAAAAATTCCAGAACATAGGAAAATAAAGAGGAGTTCTTCAGATTCATATTTAAAGCATGAGAGTGAGCATGAGCGAGGAGAGAAAGAAGCGTCTCAACTGTTTGCATAGCAGTCGCTGTGCCTGCTATCTTATGTGAACAAAGTCGCGTCAACATCATTAGAGCTTGAAGGACATCCTTCTCTTTGATTTGAGTTCAAAAGTGGTGGCCCATTAAACGAGTACCTACTCTATATGAAACTGATTAGTGTTCAAATTCATAAATTCTATTCAAATAAGCATTCTGTTCTCTTTGAAGATTGATTGGACAAACGTTGTGAATTAGTTATCTCAACAATATTATTTGTAAATTGATTTTACATTAAAGGTCAAACCGAACGAGCTCTCAGCGTGTGTCAAGACATAATCTAGCCAAAGAACTTGTAATAATATTCTTAATAGTCAGCTGCTTCCAGTCTTACATGTGAAACAATTTCTTCGGCCGCATTACGTCCTGAAGCGCTAAGAACGCATTTTGTTTAGCAGAACCAGACCGTAACAGAAACATGCGTTTCAGTTGAACAAATCTAACAGTCTACGTAAGCAATTGAAAATAATTCTCCAGAAAAGAACATTTTTAGCAGTTAGATAAATCAATCAACATATTCCAAAGTAGAATCAATATGAGATGATTCTATAATTAAAAATAAATAATAAGAAAACTTTCCACTGAACACTGGAATTCATTGGATCAGTTCTGTAGAATTGGCATTCTGAAGTATCACAAACCTTCCAAAGAGAATATAGTGTTTGAAAAGTAGGTCATTATAAAATCATGTTTATATTGTGTAAAGATACGGTACCGTAATTGTTTACTTTTAAAATACCGTCCTTAATGTACAGTTTATAATCACTAGGTATTAAGAAGGGATCATAAAAATATAGAGTTGTACACCACATCGATATCATATTGTGAGGCTATTATCTTTCTTGGGAGAGGTACTGCCAAACTTGTCACAATATGTAAAATGCTACTGAAACTTTTCCTGCATTTCCATTAAATGAAAATGAAGGAAAAGTTTAGAATCATCCTAGAATTTTTACAATCCATTCCTTTAAAAGCATTATTAGGTAGGAGCTAGTGGGGTTCAATTTTTCAAAAGAACTATAAAATGTACTTACATTAGATTATTATTCAATTTTTTTCACTGAAAACGATGACGCCAAGAAATCTTTAAAGTAATACAGAATGCGGCAGCAAAACTTCCTTTTTTTAATCTTGATAAAACCTTTTGTATGGTTCAGAAAATTCTCATTTGTTTTCTATAATGTGGGAACTTACTTGAAGTTTTGTTTTTCTTGGATATTGACCCTCAAATCTTGTAGGGAGCTTGGATGGTTCACATAAACACGGAACGTAAAAAAATACAGAAATATCACAAAGGGCCACATTACGAGAGCGGACCGGCCTCTTCAAATCGCCACTAATTGATATGGGCGCTCAGGGAAGGTGTTCCCTCAAAACAGTTTACTCAGTGTATGAAAAATGGGGGGCGTCAACTACCTGATTTTATCTTCAAAACTAGGAAAAACAAAACTCGGCATGAGCCTACAGTATTAATTTAAATTTTCTGGTTCTTACAATGGGGGTTTGAAAAAAGGAAATCATGCTGCTGCACTTTGTATTATCAATATTATTGTTACGTGTTCTATGTCTCAAATAACGCTGGCAACACTTAAATTTATCACTCGCATATAATTTACATATAATCCACAATACACACTGATCATTAATGTTTTACACAAAATAGCAATCAAAAACAGATAAATCGATATTTTTCAACTAATAAAGAGATTTCAATAAACTGTACAAAAAACAATCACTAAAAGTTAAAAGGCCGATCTAATATTAAATAATAACAACTGTCCAATAATATTAAAAAAGAATTGTCAAGGAAGAACAATTAACTTATGTAGCACAAGTCCGTAATACAGTAATAGGTAAAAGAATTATCACTATAGAACTTTCAAAAGCAGAGTAATTAATTGCTTAGAAGTAAACATTTACATAGCAGATAACACGGAGAACCACTGTTACATCTTTCTCTCTATTCTCACTACATTATTGATCTATCAGTACCTACAGTTATACTGAAGATGGAAAATCTGCAATATTAGGGAAGATAGAAGAAAAATCAAAGAAACACTGATCTAATTTATTTTTTCTATTAATTTTATACACATTTATTTAGACACATAATTTTAGACTCAGATCAGCTTTGGGAGACTCATGGTTGTCAAATCTAATGGTTCTAGCTGCAGAAAAATATGTACTTGAGTCTATTTCTAACGAAGAAATAATTAAAAAGTTTTCTGTTTCCTCATCCCAAAGACAAAAACTGCTATGTAGGGTTTAAAGAGATAGATTTAACAAGCTTAGAAGGTGCCTAGCTAACTCGTAGATGGTCACAGCCTACAAATTTAAAGTGTTTACTTCAAACTGTTGATGTTTTTCATGTATTTTACCATAACTATTTACTAATAAGTAAGAACTGCTATAGCGAAATTTACCAAGTAAATACTAAAAATTCAGTAATTTTTGATAGGCCTAACTATGTTTTTATTTCGTTTTTGAAAGACGCTTCTTTCGATTGTCTGTTGTAAATAACTATACATGAAATTTGTGCCTTTTATGTACTTCATCCATACATAAATTCTCCCAAGATACTACACCAAGTAAATAACCTGTTGTTTAACTACTGTCCAATAAATATTAGCATAAATGACTTAGTATTTTGAATTTTTGTGTTTTACAAATTAAGTTATCAACTCATTGTTTTCACTTCCTTTAGAGGACCAACTTTGTAGAATTATTTAACCTTAATGTAATTGGTACACCGAACATAAACTTATAGGTATTTATTCAATTTTATTGAACCATTGTGTATTTGTAATAATATTTTATGTAAGTTATAAAAACCATTTTGGTTCTCATTCTTTTTTAGGTATTTTGCAATTAAGTTTATTGAGCAGAAGTTCATATATTCATTTCATTATATTTCTTTTTTACCTTTACAAAAAAATGTTATCTCTGTAAATGTTACCTATATTACCTATGTATTTTTTTTGTAAAGAATCTCAAGAAATATACATACTTTTTGTATATTATTGACTGGGTTTGAATTTTTTCAATAGCTATATAAATCTTTTAGTTTTAGAAAGAATACGGGGGGCTTACTTTTTCACATTTTTTTAGGGGGCCTACTTTATGGGGGGGGGGGGGTGGTTGTGTGCTAAATGTAAGGGGGTGTATCATAAGGCTTGGGGGGTGCCTAATTTATGGGGGGTCTGGTGATAAATTTAGGGGAGGGGTGCGTCATGAGGCTTAGGGGGAGCCTATACTTGAGGGCGTATTCAATGTGGGTTTTTAAGAACACACCATGGGTTATCTGCCTATAAAAAAAAACTTAGAAACTCATTCTATGCATATGTCTTGCATTGTCTACTCAGACATATTACATAGATTGCATCCTCAAGTGTAGAAGCCATGCAATGTGCATGCACTTTGAATGCACATTATATAATTTTTTGAAATATTTTTCATTAATTTTTTAAAATATTTCTTAATTTGGTCACTTTTAAGACGTGAAAATATTGTATTGAACTCTCCCTCTTCATCTCTTGCTCTCCACAACTGATGAACCCAATATTTTCGTCTCTTCCTTTCTTCCTCTTGCTCCACACGCTATGATGACATCCTCTTCGTCTGAGTCCATCTCTGTGACTGAAGTAAAATTCCACTGAAATTGCGTCATTGCAGAACGAAACGGTCGCAGCACAGTCGGCGCACAGTCCTATATGTGTGAATCAAAGGTGTTTAACGGACCCCATCTAAATTGAAAATTTGATTCTAGTTACCTTTAATTAACGCTCTCTGCTTGTCTGCCTCATAATATGCGTATTCAATGACAGACCTTTCATCATGCCAGCAAGGTCAAACTTTAGAAAATGAATCTTCTCTTGTCTTGGAGAGTATCTGTGAATTGAAAACAAGCATTTGGATTATGAGCTTCATTAGAGAAATCTTATTCGAATATCTTTCATTCGAGAAAATAACATTTTTAGTCTATAAAAAGTGACACACCATGTTATTTATTATAGGTGTAGTTGGTGCAGTTTTCTACTGCCCTTCATTCTATTGTCTGAATCTGTGAATGTCGATATTTAACATGAAATATCCATTGAACTCGGTCCCGAAGTGTGCATGAGTGTGTTGCATATCTGACTATCAGCCCATTACCCCTTGAATTGATTACTGGTTCAGTTTAACATTATTCAGTCACAACATGACACCAGCGCCTTAGTTATGAGCTGCTATGATTTACTCACAATTTAAAAATCAATCTGCAATGTTCTCAATACTCATTAAACAATCTGGCATTAAAACTGGCACTGTATTACTCACTGAAATTGTTTACTCACTCTTAAAACTGGAGGAATGAATTCCACGTCCGAGAGAAGCTTCATCCGCCAATCATCATGTAGAGATATTAATATTATAAGATATATGCTACCTCAAAATCTATTTGCCTTGGCTTTACAGAGTGCTTCAGTTTAGAAAGTGCAGTATTGGACTTAACTACTAAACAATAATGTTTTAGAGGTTTGAAGTGGATTTTTTCTATGTTAAATATAAGTCAAACATAAGAATGAGAATATCAATTTCTTTTGTATGAACATGATTCCTTATGTAATCATTATACTCTTGTAAGCATTCTGTGGCGACTCTTTAGATGATATGTTCCATCTTTACCTGAACGTTTCATATTTATAACAGTTGAGCACTAATCTGGAAGAAATTCAGTACCGCATTTTTCTGATGAGATACCAAACATTTTCTACATGAACTTAATCAATATCAACAGCTTTAACAGATTAGTTGATTAGATACCAAGCAGAGGAAAATAACAGCCTGGTTTGTAGTGAGAAGAAAATCCACTAAATGCTTGGAATACACTGGATGACGATCTGGGATCATGTATACATGAACATAATATGATAATTCTGAAGTTTCATTAACCTACAGATTCTGAGTCCAAGCACATACATAGACGACCCTGGAACATGCATGTAGTCAAGATCTCATATTCATTCAGTAAAGTTATGGCTTTTTATGGTAAATTCAACGACTTACAGTCAACTTATTTGTAGAATTTCTGTTGATGTTGTGGAACTCCATAATAAAAGAATAAAACACTGTTAGACCGCGGTCCAGTGCTGTAATAATAAAGAAGTGGAATTGACTTGCAGTCAATTTTAATTGTGAATAAATAATATTTCTACTCACTTTTGGCCATCCGTTTTCGACTCATGGAAACGTTTGGCCTGAAGTAAGTAAAAATATCATTTATTCTCAATTAAAATTTACTGAAATTCATTGGATTAACCATATAAAGTTAATATTAACAACGCAGATCGTTATGGAACGAGAAATCCAGGTTATTCAGTATGTATCCACAGCCTATTCACTAAATATTTGCCAAATTTATTCTAATATGAGTTGAGCTTGTGAATACATTATAGGTAGAATGAAACTTGAATAATTAGTATTTGTGGAACAATACAAGCGACTGTAGCGTCAGAGCTTGTGGCTAGCTGGCTTAAAAACTTGAAATCACCTGCTAATTTAGCAAGAGAAATTAAAAGTTTTCAGACTAATCTTACATAATAAAACTTCACAGCGTTGGATACATTTTTTACAGCAGCAAGACATTAATGTACTGTGTGTTTAGAGGATAATATGATACATTAAATTAAAATTATGACTACCAGTCATGAAATCAACACCAATAGAAAGTTATTGGGTATCCTGTAACCTGTAGACCGGCTCAAACAAGGGCTAACCTAGCCTAACCTGAACCGCCTTTAAAAAAGCAGGTATTAGATGATACACCCCTTTACTTACATTTTGCAGAGATGTTTTACGATTGCCCCCCAATGATAAAAACGTCCTAGACGTCCGATTTGTTGACACGAAATCATGTAGTAAATATGATACTTATAATACGCATATGATTAGTAATGATTTAATATCAACCCAACATAAATTTTTTAAAGGCTCCAATATTTTTTCCATAAATCTTATCTTATACTGCAGATGACAAAGCCTGAATGACATTTGGTTGTGTGATTGTGTGGTATGGTTCTTGCCCTGCGGACTAGATATAAGATATCGACCTTCCTAGAAATGTTCCACTAGAACTTTTGGAATGGCGAAGAATATAGCACAAACCAAAGTTAAATATATAGCAATTCTAAATATACAGTTTGAAAGAGGGGTTGAAAAATTATAAATTAATATGGTACTCGAATGATGTTCAATGAATAATAATGACAATTTTCCATAGAGTATTATTTCATACATACCATGTGAATATTAGGTTATATGAATGTATATAACATAATTTTAATAATAAAATTTAACTGCAAAATTCGATAAGATACTGCTGTATTTTAAGAACTTAATACCATTTGACTGTAACAGAAAATGATTATTTTGAAAAAAAATTTCATCTTAAATTCTCTGAAGTTGGCTATCTTGAAATAGAAGTCATTTTTGATCAGTTTTTCAATTGTGAGCTCAAACACAAGTTATTCTGTTCGATTTTCGCCTTTGAAGAGGAAATATTTAAAAGGTGAGATGATTTCTACTGAAAATAAATTACACCGATAATATTATTGATTTAGAATAGTCTTTATTATATACCGCAACGCTTTATTCAAAGTTATAAACTACATTTGAAATCTTGCCTGAATAGCTTTTAACCAAAGCTAACGGTATCACATATTTTAGAAAAAATGTATTATTCTTTCACGATTAAGCTCATATTATTTTATAAATTTAATAATGTTATTCAAAACCATAGGTCTAATATTCAACAAATTAGATTCAAGGCTGTATTTCTTCAAACTAAATTTTGAATCTTGCATTTCCAGGGATAAGCTGTTCCATTAGACATTATTTTATAGACGTAATAATATTATTCAAAACGACGGATCCAATAATCAACTAATAAGATTTAAGGCTATATTTTTTTAAACTAAACTTTGAATCTTGCCTCTAAGTACAGATGACGCAGATTATCTGTGCGCGTGGACTCAAGAGTCGTGATAATGGCGGGCGGGGTGGAGGCGGTTCAGTATGCTTGCTTTTCGATTAACATCGCCTACTACTGTATTCAGTCAGCGTCAGCATCTCTCTCACTCTCGTTGCGACTCTACTACAATCGATGTTTTTATCCCGACTGTAGCGGCAAGCTTCCACGAGCACAGATATTTTGCACCATCTGTAGGTAAACTGTTTATTAAAATAGCTATTTGTGTAACTAGAGTGCAAAATAACGTTTTTCTGCATCCAGAGAAACAGTTTTTTCACGAGCCGAAGGCTAGTGAAAAAAGTTTCTCGAGTGCAGAAACAATACTTTGCGCTCGTATTACACATTAACTTTTTCCACAGTAATGTATAAAGCAATTTAAACAGAACAAAACAGGGCATACATAACCTGAAAATTCCTCACATAACCTATCTTCGAATCAAATCGATTTCATCAACAACTACAACAGCTATTTCACAGCTGAAGCAGAGTAGCCAACCAATCTTTGAATGCAGAATAGGGAGCATGCATATTACATGCTCACTATTTTGTGTTGTTCGGTTGCAAATCTGGAGTGCGGAAAAGTACTTTCCCGCACTGGAATTTACTTTCCCGCACTGGTGCAGGAATAGACTATTTTGCGTGCTACATTTAGTGCAAAAATAGGCACTTTTTCGGGTCACTGTAGGAAAAATTTAGTATTCTTTCACAGTTGAATGCAATGTTATTGAAATAATGATGTTGAAGATCCATCTTCTTTCCACTAGTACATAATAAAAACTCTAAAAAACCTTTTAAGTGAAAATTGTGACGTTATGGCATGACGGCCGTTTCACTCTGTTGTTAAGAGCATCGTCAGACGACCCACAGTACATACCCACAGAGTGTACAGTAGTTCGTCTGACGATGCTCTCAACAACAGAGTGAAACGGCCGTCACGCCATAACGTGAGTCACAATTTCCACTTAAAAGTTTTTTTTTTAGTTTTATTATCGAAATATATGTTAAATCACATTGAAGTTTTCAAGTATGCTTGATATTACAATATATACGTGCTTTCTACTTGTTGATATGTGGTGTTGAGGGGGGTTCATAACACTGACTCCTTACTTGTGAGTAGAGAGTCAATAATCTTACGAAAATTCTGATACGATTTCTAGAGTTTTCTTTAAAAAGTAACCATTTTTTTTATTTGCAAGCTAAATGAAACACTAGATTAAGACTATATGTACGTACGCTAGTAATCACTAACATCATTTCTAATAATAGCCCTGTATTTTCAATTGTTTCAATTGAATATTATATTTAATTTATCGACTATTTAATACTTTCAATTAATGTTTGAATAACAATTTATGGGGAGCTAGGTGAGGAGCTAGGGAGATATATTGCGATAATATTTTAGAATTATTTCTGTATGAATCCTACGATTTGTGATGTATACGAAGTAGGCTATGTATAATGGACGTTTCGAATAGACTATCATTGTTTGCTGGAAATAAATAAGTGCATTCTTATTCTTGGACTTTTGTAGACAGTTTATACTCTAATCAATATTCTCATTCAAGAGAGGGATTAAAATGGTTAAAGAAAAGGTTTAGAGAAGGGTAAAAATACAGGAGAATTTTTGAATACGAAACAGCCAAGGTAGGAATATAGCCTATTCCGGAATTTGTTCTTGTCTGATCGAATAGAATATAATAAACTATACTTCCAATTTCAGAAATTAATCGAGCTGCCATGAAACCAGAGATCGCAAAATTAAGAGAAATTTTGAATGCTTCGAAAGCTACTAGAGCTTTGTTGAATCGTTCGGCAATGAAAACTCGAGCGAAAAAAAATGTGAAAGGTGCTGAGAAGATAACCGCGAAGACAAATACAGTAAAAGCGATCCCAGTGAAGAAAATAGAAACTGCCGATAAACAAAAATTGGTAGATAGCCACTAAATTTCACATTATTTGCAAGAATAAGACATAAGTTTATTTGGTATAAATATAATCTAGCAGTACTGTACCGTAGAGAATTAGAAATTTTACATTATTTATTAATTTTGAATTTCTCAGAATTATATTCTACGATGGCGGATGTTGACAACAGCATTGAATAGTATTGATTTCCATCAGCTATTTAATTCTGTTATCAATATGCGCCATTATTGCGGAATTCTTTAGTTAATTAATAGCACTTTAAGGAATTCGAAATTAATAAATCATGTTCTATATATTTGTCAGTTTGATAAATTGTCTGCTCCTTCAAAACCAATGATTTTGCACACAGACAATTGCTCTATTATTTTATCAGAGTTCCCATTTTTTTATTTTATTGTGGACGATACCCACATAAGTATGGAGACTTGTGCGTGGGTAATGAGGTGAATGGATGAATGATGAGAAACATTCATGGCTAAATTAGATTCGAACAAAAGGCTGCAGGAAACGAAGCTTTGCCTTATCTAATCACAGACAAGTACTCCAGCGCTACCAGAGCCGCCAATATTCATTATCTCTGTCATTGAGTCTTATTCTCTATATTTCTATTTTGCTATTAATCAACTACTATTGCTACTGCTATTGCTTTGCTACTATTTATTTATTCATTCATTCATCATCAGAACCGATTTTCCATCACAATATATATATGTTGCTTTTTATCACATTATTATAAGATGACACAATGTTAATTCATATAATGAAGAATGAATAAATTTAACAATACAACAAAACAAATAGAACAGTGTTTTCAATATTGTTCAACATGCACTGTTCGTAACCACACAGACAACAGATTAACAAATCATATACATTCATTTAGTATAAGTGTGTATTATGCCTGATTTTCCATTACATATGACATTAAGTACAGTATGTTTTATATTCCTGAAATTCATTACAGTTCATCATATCATAGAAGAGTACTGTACATTGATAACTCTGTAGTTTTTTTGTTGTACATCTGAGATGAAGATTGAATTACAATAGAGAAAAAATACTGGTAAGTTAGCAGATAATGCAGAATTATCAAATGAGAAAGAACGGCTAATTATTATTTACTTATGAAAACAATTATTATAGCTTGTGGATGTATACCAATAATAAGATAATAATACTAATTTGGAGAGCTAATAAAACACAGAGACTACTGATATACAGAAGCAATATTTCGAAAGAAAATAAATGAAAATAAGACACAAATCTCTTATGTTTCTGCAAGGCTCCTGGTACAGCCTTGAAATGTCATAGATTACTAGATTACACATTTCTAAAAAAAATTAAATAAACTACAGAGGAAATCCAAGAGAATAAAAACTACTGTGATGTTTTCCATGACGAAATACTTGAACAATTTTACATTAAAACTGACACTGTATTTCTAGTTGGTTATTATTTTCACTCACTAAAACTGGAGCAATGCATTTCGCTTATGAGAAGGAACTCCATCAGACAATCATCAGGGGCTATACCAGGGTTTTAGTTACTTATTATTCCCACTCACATGTCACATTGGGCTGCATCCCTCCAGTTTTAGTGAGTGAAAGTAATAATTAACTTGAAATACAGTGTCAGTTTTAATGTAACTTGAAAACTACCTTCTGATAAGTTAACAACTACCTACTAATTTACTACGAAAACTTTTTATTAATAGAGTTGACCAATCTCTTTTATTTGCAAATATTTGGCGAAATGTATTTTTCCTTTGATAGTTTGGCTTTTAATATGTGTTCTGATATGGAAAAAAATGTTTCTGTTATGGGGAACCATCACAAATGATAATTTTGTTCTATATTATGGTTGTATTACATTTTGCAGGTTCTGAATATAAATGTATGCTTGCTGATGTTCTGGTACGTTCTCTGATCACGTACTTTTGCTACTTTTTCAGACAAAAAATAAACCAGCTAGCAGCACTTCAGGTGCACGAGCTACTAAACCAAGAAGAGCATCAACTTGTGAAAATACGAGCGATGGTAAGACTGACAGTGATGAAAACTACGATGCTAGTTATGATGACTGTGCAGCTGACCCCTGCAAACGTCCAAGAGGTTAGTGTTCATTCTTATTTTTGTTCAGGAATTACTTCTCCTTTTTTGATTTTCTTATGCCTCCCCCTTCTCACGACACAAAATGTTTTCCTTCATATTTTCATGCATTCCATCTCTCCATCTTGCCTTTTTATTCCCAATTTTTTCGACTTGCCTCAAGTCTAAAGAATTGTGCAATGTACGATCTTTCAAAAGTCAACGTTTACCTTAGGTCTCTTAAGGCCTGATAATGTGCTAGTTTATAATATTACAGTAAAACTTCCCCAGAACGACCACCTATGGTTTCGTGGGAAAATGGTCGTTTTGTGGAATCCTATATGTAACCGAATTCCCTGTTGTCAATAAAAAATAACTCTACTCTGTCCATTTTGAAACCATTTTTCTTAAAATTGTTCTTTATTTTTCAAAATTTGTTTGATTTGAATTTTACCACATTTGTATTTTTCTGCGAGAAACCTTTGAGATGAACCCTTCTCACTATCTTCAATCACTATAGGCCCCCTCCTTTTCACCCTGTATGCAAATGACCTTTCCTCCGTTGTTGAGCTTTCCAGTTTTCACACTTATGCAGATGACCTACAAATTTACTCCAGTTGTCCTAAATCAAAAAGCAATGAAACGGTTGACAAGATGAACAAAGATATCGACCTTATTGTTGAATGGACTAAGAAAAATGGTCTCAAACTCAATCCTGTAAAAACGCAACCTATAATCATTGGTTATTCACGCTTGATTGGCAGTATTGATTTGAACCTTATTCATAAAATCACCGTCGATGGCAATGTAATACCATACTGTAGTTCAGTTAAAAACTTAGGTATAATAAATAATCATGAACCAAACACTTGACTGGTCAGGACAAGATATTAAAACATGTAAAAAGGTTTTTTCAGCTATGCATTCTTTAAAGAGAATGCAAGATATCCTTCCTCAAAGTATCAGATTATTACTTGTTAAATCTCTTATTTTTCCACATTTCATGTACTGTAATTCTGTAATGAATGACATGACCGTCACTCTAAATGATCGTCTGCAACGCAGTCAGAACTATTGTCTTCGATTGGTTTACTCAATCCAACGTCATGAAAGAATCACTCAATCCCATGTACTAAGCTCAACACTCAAAATACCTGATCAGAGATTATTCAGAATAGTCAATCTTGTCAAAGATATTCTTAAATTTGGTGAACCAAACTATTTTAAAAATGATTTCAAATTCGTGTCTGAAGGCAGAAGGAATGATGCTTCGCACACCAGAACAGGTGACGATACTCTTAGGATACCAAATCATCGTACAACCATTTATACAAAATCATTTGTTGTAAGTGCCTGTCGTGCTTGGAACGCACTTCCTAACTTCATTAGGTGCCTTGAGAGTCGAGTGGACTTTATCTTGTCGTTAAGGAGGTACCTTATGGAGAAAATGACTGCGTCCGTCCAACCCTAGAACAACTGCATGACAATAAAATCTAGAAATATCAATCTCAAAATTATCCATTAACTTTGTAAATAATATGCCTTTATTGTAGTCTATAGCATACTGGAAACACGATTCAACATTCACCTCAATACATTAAGAAAATCTGTACAAAATAATTATCTTTAATTACCATCCCATCTTCTCTCACCATCATTCATATCATCTTCATTATCATTATATATATTCTTTTATTTATATTTTAATCATCTTTTGTCAATTGAAATTATCTTAATCAGCAATTCATAATGTAATATCACTCTACAATCTGAAGTCAATAATTGACTTCAATTATTGAATTAACTCAATACTTTGCTGAATTTAAACATAACGAAACCAAATGTTCTTAAGGTTAAGTGCTCGAATGGACGAATTTTTGTCCAAACTTCGCCTTTTCATGTAAATGCATCACTTAGAATTTCATTTCATTAGCTCCACCCATTAGATCACTTTTAATATTTCCAACAAAATGTAAATAGTATCAACCAGGTCTACTTTCTATGTGATGTTAAAATATTGTATGTACGCGCACATTTGAAAAAAGTTGTAAATTTACCATAAGTAAAGCAATCTAATCTAATCACTTTTATGCGCGTTTCCAATGTAAGAACGGTCTGTTTACACAAATATTTTTTGCATGAGAAGACATTTCCACGATACTCCAGCACCAACTATGTAGAAAAATGTTATCATCCGATTGTCAAACGGCAACTGAAGACAAGGACAAACGAGAGGTAAAATGCCCTCTACCGATAGTACAGTAATGTGTACTGTAACAAAGTATAATGGAAAACTAATGAGCTGAGCATCAGGTAGAAGGTCCTTTCTAGAATAACAGATGTTGCAGGTCTATAAATATGACAGTAGAGTTTGATTAACTCCAGGGGAATTCCTAGTACAGTAGTAAGGTCGGCTGGGGGAAGTGAAAATATATATGAATCTATAGAGTCATGACCAAATTAGCTGGTCGTGTTCGGGATAGGGGGATGGTCGTCTTTGGGAAGAGTATTTATATACTTTTACATTACTGTATTTTCCGTGCCCAAAAAAAAAACGGTCGTTTCAAGGGGTGGTCGCCTTGGGGAGATGGTCGTTTGTGGAAGTTTCACTGTATTTAATTAATCAAGTTCTTCTTCTTATTTTCATTCATTTCATGTATTTATTCGACATTAGGATCAGGTCTGTATAGGTTTTTTTCAAACAACAGGCGATTACAAATTCATTAACATTTATTCAGTTAACATTGGATTGAATAATGAAATCAAATCTGTATTGGCCTTTAAACATATTTGAATCGGACAATTTAACAACACTCACTGGCAAGCTTTTCTGCTGGTGGTCCCAAATTTGAAATAAAGTGAAATTCTTTTTTCTTCTATCTCATTTTCCTCTCATTTTTCATAGCAAAGTAAAAAAATATGAACTACTTGCATCTATTGAAGCATGATTTTTTAAATTGTAGGTATTTCCACTAAGACGACATGCATTATTTAAAATAAGTAACAAATTTGAATTTTTCTTTCGTGCTTGAGGCAAAAATGTTATCAGGCAGTATACCATCTAGAGTGCTTGAGCCGAAAATATGTTCTGCCTGGAGAAAGAAAAATTCCAATTTTTTTATCTATTTTAAATAATTTTGCATGTCATCATCCAAGTTAAAATATCTACTATTTTATTCGCAGCTCGTCATGAATCAACACTAAGTTTTAAAAATTTTTTGCAGGTTCATTAAATTGGGTACAGTGCGATGGTAGATGCGACTTGTGGTTTCACCTGTTCTGCATCGATATCACCAAAAAGGAAATCGAACAAATCGATGAATATGTTTGTGATAAATGCAAATAAATTTTCTACACTCTATCTGTTACTTATATCTTCATAAATGTATGCTGTTAATTTCAACGCTCAAATGTCAATTACCCAATTCTTTGTATCATTTATATTATAGTATCATTCGTTTGGATTCATATTATTCTTTCTTGTGAAATAAATCTATTTTCAGTTCAATAAAAATTATTATTTAAATAATTCCATGTTCCAATAATTTTGGCAAATGATTGTTTAAAAAAATTTATGTTCGATTTTAAGGCAATTGAAATAGTCCTCTACAACATGAGGGACTATTTTATAAGTAGTCTATTCAAAAACGTTTTATCAATGAAATTTAGTTTATAAATCATTTTTAGTAATCTGAAATGTATAGCTAATGCGAAGTCAGTCAGTTGGGCCAGGCACAAATATAGGTTAGACACGCAGTCTGCTTCTTTATGAAAATGGAAATTAACCTCAAATTGAAGTGAGATTGCGGTGCAATTAATACTTGTCGATTTGTTCAATGACTTGAATTTTAGCATCGCTGACTACTATTCATTCACATGTTTAACAAAAAGTAATGCATTGCTGACTGCGTTCTTATTTGCATTAAATTTTCAATTTAATTTGAATAAAATTAAGTTTGTCAAACGCTGAACAAATTACTAATTTTTAGAAAAGTTATGAAACTAGACATCATACGGTCTTGATGCAGTGATTGAATATTGCAATTATTGAATTACCTATGGTCCATCTGTTCAATGAGTGTGTGGTGTGAGGCGCCGCCTTCTGAGTAATGACGTGTCAGGGTTGGGCCAATTCACAAACCACACCAAAAAAACTGAAACAACGATAGCACATCTGACTGAAGATTAAGGGATGACTGTGAACTAGAACGTGACAGATATCACACGATGACCTTCCTCCCTATTGGCCATGACACTCTGTCCCATGACTGGCTGGGTGGAGCTATGCTCCAAACACTCTCTGCGCACTATTAAAGAAAAACAATATAGAAAGATATATTTATTGAAAGTTTATCACAAATATAGAACGTTCATCCTTGAAGTTCTAAATTTATTTATTAAAAATGAAAACGAATAGAAAGAATAGGAATAGAAAGGAATGTCTGACAGCAATTAGTTGCTGTACAGTCTCTGATATGTATGTAAATCAAAAGTATAGTTTCTTTTTAAACCTTTTGTCAAATATTCAAAAAATTACAAAAACAATAAAATACTTTTGAATAAAATGAAGAATATTAGTAATTTTAATGTCTGATGTATTTTTAAATTTGCAACAAAAATAGCCGAGAGACCATTGTAAAAATCAACCCCTTAGGGTGAATTACAGGGTCCAAGAAACGGAAAATACTACATTTAAGTTGCCAAATGTCACTAGAATTTATAGATTTTTTTCTCTCACAGATAACATTTTCAATAGAATTCTTGGATTTCTTGTTCAATAACGATATGCGTTGTTAATATTAACTTTATTGTAAATTTAACGACTTGCAGTCAATTTTAATTGTGAATAAATAATATTTGTACCCACTTTTGGCCAAACGTTTTCGAGTCATGGAGTCAAGGCCTTGAAGATGAGTCTTTATGGCTCGAAAACGTTTGGCCAAGAGTAAGTACAAATATTTTTTATGTAGAATTGAAATTGACTGCATGTCGTTAAATTTACAATAAAACGTTAATATTTTCAATAGCTTCCCACTTTTTCTAGTCACAAACTCGAGAAGTGTTGAAAAATACCAGAATCCTAGTACACAATTTCTAAATACGCATGAGCAGAGATATTGCCAATAGCGTCAATATTACTGAATACTACATGAAACTTTATCATGCAAAATACTGCAGAGTGCAGACACTTACCCTTTATTTCCATGTCGAATAAATGCCTTCAAAATCACAGACTAGTATGAAACCATTTTGCAAACAAAGCTTGAAAAGTAACCTGCTAGACACAGTAATAATCTCTTAATCCCTAAAGTATGACTCTCCAGAACGCTTGAAACTCATATATTCCAGCAATTAAAACAAACTGTAACATGGTTCAACAAATGAGGATTCATAACCACCTTTTTTCAGTTGATAGGGACCTGAAGGTTTGTAAGATAGTAGTTGAAAGATTAAATACAGCCTACTTTTCGGTTGATGAATCTCTTGAATCACCATTAAAAACGGATTGGTAGGGTCAACTATTCATGTCTGCTTAAGAAGCCACATTGCTGTTAAATTGCTACATAATCATATTTATCACTGATTGACCGAAGAAAGTCGACCGTTTTGCATTTTTCTGTCTGTTTGTAACTCATTATTTACGCTAAACGCGTGAACCATATACAAAGAAATTTTACATGGATGGATCTACTTTTAAGGAATGCCCAGCGATGTATGAGTAAGGATTTTCGAAATCTGCTTGCATTTAAAGGATATTTAAAAGGAAAACAGAAAGGTATACTTAAGGCCTTCTTCTATAGGGAAGGTATAATTTTTAAGATGAGCTTCTCCATCGTACGTAATTGAATCAGATTTAAACATAGCCCTCGGGCCCTCTTATTCATCTGACTAAGCCTTCATATAAATTAAGTTATCATTGATAATAATAACATATTTGTTTGAGAGAAACAAATAATTTCTAATATTTCAATTAGATATAATAACAAATAATTACTGAGTAAATGATAATTATACACATTTAATTAATATTTTTACGGTATATAAATAAAATCACCAGAAATGTAAAATCTGATCTGATTTGAACAATCTGTCTGCAAAATAGAAACACAGCCTTTTTGATGTGAAACAGAGTGACATTTTGAGGAAGACAGACATGAAAAACTACGCAAATTGCATCAAGCTTTAGTCTGATGATTATGTTCAATTTTGCGATGGTGATTATCATTCAGTAGGCCTACATCGAGTATGTTCCTCTGAGCAAGCACCGTTATTCTTGGGCGTAAGGACTACTGTTCACAGAACTACTATATAGGGGAGAGTGGGGAGACTTGATCCCATTTTTTGTTTTCAAATTTTAAGTGCAATTTTATGAGTCTTAGATTTATTCAAATATCATTAAAACAATCAAAATACATTTCTGAATCTTAATTTTCAGCTATTATTGAATAATAATTGTAAAATGATGAGAAAAAAAGAATTAATTTTATTTTGACAACAGGATCATGTCTCCCCTACTAAGGGAGATTTGATCCCACATGTAGGGAGATTTGATCCCTTGGGGGATCATATCTCCCAACCACAAATAAAAACACTGGATGCTCCTTATATTTATTTATTATGATGGATATGGACACAATGTAATAGGAAATTAATAGAGACAAATAGAAAATAATAAACTTGTAGGACATTTTTCTAAAAAATTCTAATATTGTATGGAAATTTGATTTTGAAATCAAAATAGCCTCTTTTCTCAAATGGAGAAGGCAGTTTCTTTCTCAATGAATTTTGAGGAACAAGCCCTTCATCTTTAATTTCTGGAAAATGAAATTGGGTTCCTTTTCTTCGCAAAAAATTAACCATCACATCATTTCCTGTTTCTTCCAATTTTGTAATCTTCCCAACAAAATATGTTGGCCTGTTGCTTTTTTTGCCAGGAAACTCCACTAAAACAAAATCATCAACTTTTGGGATGCAAATCTCGAAAAATGTCTCAATATCTGCTTCAGAATCTGAGCTTGTGAGCAGATCAATATCCTCTGAAGAGTCACCACTTTTTGGCCAGATTTCTTCTTCAGAGCTTGAGCTATCCTCAGCAATTTTCCTCTTTTTCTTATTAGTGCTTTGAAGTATTTCATCCAATAATTTCAAACCTTTCCCCTTAACCAGCAATCCTTCCCTATCTGATAATTTCGAACCTTTTCCCTTAGCCTTCCCTTCTTTCAATCCTTCCCTAGCAAGCTTTTTTTTACGGTCATCTTCAATTTCTGCCTTCTCAGGAGTGTCAGTCAGAACCCTGCAACGTCCTCGTTTGTGTCCTCTTGATGAAGTTTCTGCTCGTGGAGGAGCTTGAGGCAAAGGTAGCACATCTTGTGGAGAGAAGTGGGTTGAAGTGGAAGGCCCAGGCCCATTTTGAGGAGTGACAGAGGCTGCTTGTACATCTTGTGGAGAGAAGTGGGTTGAAGTAGAAGGCCCAGGTCCTTTCTGAGGAGTGACAGAGGCTGCTTGTACATCTTGTGGAGAGAAGTGAGTTGAAGTAGAAGGCCCAGGTCCTTTTTGAGGAGTGACAGAGGCTGCTTGTTCATCATGAGAATCATAAGTTGTTGAAGCAGGCTGAAGATCACAATCTGTTGTATCAAGCTGAAGATCACAGTCAGGAATGTTTTTTTGTGGGTTTGGACGATCTGTTACATTGCTAGGTGAAAATTCATCATCGCCAAAAATATCACAGTGGAATGGATAGATTCCACTCACACGAAAGCCACTGACAATGTTTGAAATGCTGAATGCCTTTGGAAAAGCACGACCCAATAGACCAGCAACATCATAGATCTGCAAGTTTTTTCCAGGGTTGTTTGTCATCCAGTCAGAAGCAGCAGAGTTATAATATGTTTTAAGAGGTCCAAATACTGTTCGATCTAGTGGCTGAAGCTTATGAGACGTATGAGGAGGCAATGTCAATAGAACAATGCCATTGTCCCGAGCAAAGTCAATGGCCTCCAAGCTTACATGGCTTTCATGATTATCAAGAATAATCAAATGTTTATTGTCAATTGTGCACTTTGAAAAAACTTTAAAGTGTTCAAGATAACACATGAAATTGTTAGCTGTCATCCACCCTGATGGATAGGCGGCACCAGAAGAGCCTGGAGGAGCTCCAAGAAGCATACGGTCCTGCCACTTCTTCCTTGGAAAGATAAGAAAGGGAGGAATATGATTGCCACATGCATTAATCCCACAACAGACTGTGACCAGCTGCCCTCTCTCCCCTGAAGTAGTTTTGGCAATTTGTTTCACCCCTCTTTCACCAATAATCTTGGGAGGCTTATGTACAGTAGTCAGTCCAGTTTCATCAATATTCCATATGTTCTGTGGGGGAAATTTGTATTTATCTAGCACTCCTTTCAATTTATCAAAAAAAGTAGTGACAGTGTGCCTGTTGAAGGCTGAACTTCTGGCCAAGCTTGTGGGCTCTGGTGTCCTCAGTGAAAGTGAGGGGTGTCTTTCCATGAAGCCTTGTGCCCAATCTCGACCAGCAATTTTATTATCACTCCAAGAGGTCGGGATCTTCTTGTTGTTCTTAGATGCATAGTTGTATGCAAGCTCTCGAAGTTTCTTGATTGTTAAACCATGATTAATACGACTAGCTCTAATTAAATAGTTGAGAAGTTCTTTTTCTTCATCACATGTAAATATTTGCGCTTTCTGAAATCCTGGTAGAGAATTTTCCCCACGCCTGATGATCCTCTTCAAAGTCATCACATTTATCTCAAATGTTTTGGCTGCACCCTTCAATGACATTCCTTCTTTCACTGCTGCAACAGCTGATGTAACAACAGAAGGATCAGGTCTATTTCTCCTTTCAGTGCCTTCTTTAGGCTTGTATTTCCTTGGCATATTGAAAGCTCTGGAACAGATAAGACCAATTTCTTTAAGAAAAATCAGCAGTATTCAAGATCCAGCTACTCTACAAGTGTTTTTGAGTTGAAATCAAAGTGGAGAAGATAGATTTACTATTAATACTATTAAGATGTTGAAGATCCATCTTGTTTCCACTAATATATAACAAAAACTTAAAAAATACTTTCAAGTGGAAATAATGACTCACGTTATGGCGTGACGGCCGTTTTGCCCTGATTTTAAGAGCATCGTTAGATGACCCTGATGAAGGTCGTCTGACGATGCTCTTAACATCAAAACGAAACGGCCGTCACATTGTAACGTGAGTCATAATTTCCACTTAGTGTTTTTTAAGTTTTTAATATAATACTATTAAATTGACCTGTTACAAACCAGTGAACTTGATCACTTAACATCTTGTTAACAGTCTGGTTAATTTCTGTATCCATCAAAACTGTGTAAACCTACTCATAATTAATTCATTCCACTTTTTCAAATTGCATTGTTGTAACATTGAATGAATCTATAGAATAAAAATGAATGATCAACTGTGATCTGTGATATAGCCAGATTCTGTAGGAATTACAGTTTTAATTCTGGGTGGGTACATATTTTCAATCATAAGATTGATATTTCTTGAATATAAATATCAATAATGAACACTTTCAAAAGCTTATGGGACAAGAAAAGATATCATAGAGTGCTAGTGAGAGTTGATCCCAGGATCAAGTCTCCCACAATCAGGTGGGATCATATCTCCCAGATGTACATAGTTTTGAGAAACATGTTGCAATTCTCAAAGTAACCTCAATTCCATGTTCATATTCCATGTGATTATAACGAATATACAGAAGAATCGCTCTGAACATGAAAAATCAAGTTAATTTCAAACATAAATAATTGAAATGTAAAGTTTTACTTACCAAAAATTACGTTTTGTATGGAGAAAATCGAGAATTATCTTCAAATAACTTATTTCACTGCAGATGGCCACAATTTCAGATACAGCAGGAAGCAGGTGATTCATTTCATCAGTTGAGCCAACATTAGTGACAAAATAGTAAGTCTGGAGGGAAATTCAAAGGGGGGATCATGTCACCCACAGGATCAAGTCACCCCACTCTCCCCTATATTCATAAAACTGGCTAACTCAAATTATATTAGGCCTAACAATTTATAGATAATGATAAGCGATTTTATGAAAGTTGATTGACGTTATAGATCCACGTTTTCTAATTGTGTCTTTTTATCATTCTACTATTGACGTTTTAGATAAATGAAAGACAGGAACGTAGCTAGAGTATATGGCGCCCTTGGCGAATTGTACAAGCCGCGCCCCCAAGTGGGGTCCGGGGGTCCCCGCCCCGGAAAATTTTTGTATTTTTAGATATGCAAAATGGTGAGTTTTGCGTTTTTTAGCAAGTTTTTCAAATATCTCATAGAACTTTTTTTAGGGAGCAGAGCTGCTGATTGCGCTCTCAATATTCTACCACGACGATTATTTAAGCCTTTAAAAGTCAATTCACCTACAAAAAAATAGAGATATAACTGAAAGCTGTTTGCGGCATCATCTTCAGCGTGATGTACGTATAATAAATAGTATGTATAGTTTGAACCGGAAGGACAGTGTTTAATAATTTTTTAACAAATTGGCTGTTGGCACTTATACCGTAGTGCACGTTTAGGCCGACCCTTGAGCGTGGGATTTGTAGGTCTATTGTCTATTAAGATCAATATAACAACACCGAAATTAATAAAAACTTCATAAGTAATTTAAGTTTACATAATATAGTGGACAATAGTTTAATATAGAATTAAAATTGCCATTTAATTATTTACAGTAAAAGATAGGTTCACACTGATGTAGGGCGGCAGTTCGACGCACAACCGCAACATACGAAGGCGCTCCGCTCTCTTCCCATACTTCTACGTGACGAAGTATAGACGTAGAAACGCCAGAAAATATGTTTTATATTTTTAAATTCTAGTAAGTAGCCTACCACGATTCCATTACAATAAATGTTAATAAAAATTTGTATTTTTCTTACTATTCAAAACTAATTTTGCGCCCCTATGCATCCTGCGCCCTTGGCGGGGTCGCCAACGCCTTGCTACGTCCCTGGTGAAAGATTTGTTGACTGGAAGAGGAATTGAGACATGAAACGTCAATTTCTTTTTCTCACAAGAGAAGATATAAATCGAGAATAAGCAATTGATCTCTAAGTATTGTAATATCACTTTAATGTGCACCATCAAGAAAAAATAAGATAAATAGGAAAAAAAATACTGTTTCAGTACTACTACTTTCTTTGTTAAACAATTTTTTTTTTAATTTTTCAATAAGACCACTTTTGGTACGACATATCCTTTCTGATGTCTTTAAAGGAACTGAGTTTTCTTAACAGCTGAACTCAGATTGTAGACCTGATACAACCTACATATTAGACACACGTAGACCTGCATTTCTTGCGAAAATTCTTCTGGTTACTTTCTGTCACCCATGGAGTTTGGCATCAAAATATCCGTAACCAATGACATACCGTTCATCATGTCAATCGGTTCAAACTTTGAAAAATTAATCTCCTCTTAGTTTGTAGACTTTCTGTGAATTGAAAACAACAAAATATTTCGATGAGCTTCATTGGAGGAGCATATCATATATTGTACCTTAGTAGAAAGCTTTTCAAAGAATTGAATATAACTACAAAGCAGATTTACATAGCAAAAACCACTCTGTACCTAAATAAAAATGAACATCCTTGAAACCACGAACATCATCACCATCATCATCAACCACGTCAATCATCATTAAATACTTTTAATGTCGGCTTCATGAATTTACCAAACATTTTAATATATTCGTTAGTAAAATAGGCCTACCGATCGAACTGATAATTCACAGAATTGCTGAACCTCTTTTAAAGAAAATATATAAACAAACAACAGATTCACTTCACTCCACCTAAAATTATGAAAATATGTATAAATGATAAAAAGATCAAATCAATTGTTTTTTCTTCTTTTGTTCAACACATGTATTTCTACCAATATATTAACGCAATGAACAGCTAGCGCGCAAGTTCACTTTGCTACCTCAAACTTTAATAGTTGACTTACCTGTACACAGTGATTTGTTTTTATTGTTAACTTTTCATGTGAAATTTAACGACATGCAGTCAAATATTTGTTAAGAATAAGTATAATAACTCACTTAAACTGGCCGAGTACTTTCGAATCTATGAGATCCATCATCAGAGGCTCCTAGATCATAATGTCAGTTTTTTGGTTAGAAGTGTTGTGGTTTTTGTAAGATATGATCAAAACGTTTGTGAGATTTAAAATTTAGTTGTTCATTGAGAATGTTTTGTTTATTGTGTGTGGTGTGTTTGTATATTTCAAATTGTTCCAAGGTGTTGAGTTCGTGTCCTTTAGATTTTATGTGTAGAATGTGTAGGTTGGTACTGATGTCGGTAAAAGTGTGTCCAGTTTGAATGATATGGTCGGCGAAATTCGATTCAGCTTTGGATGTCAGGGCTTGAAAGTGTTCCTTGTAACGTTGTTTGAATGTGCGGCCTGTTTGTCCTATGTAGAATTTGTTACAATCAGAGCAGTTTAGTTTGTAGATCCCTGGGAGATCGTATTTGTTTGTGTTCAGTGTGGTTTTGAGTGTAAGTGCATTTTTTATTTTGTTTTTTGTTCTGAATGAGATGGTATGGCCGGCTTTTTTGAAGATTTTTGCTAGTCTGTGTGATTGTGGATTAATGTATGTCATTGTGATGTATTTTTTGTCAGTGGTGTTGGTGTTTTGTTTCTTATTTTATGATTGAGTTTGTCAATTAGGTCGTGTTTGTAGCCGTTTTCTTGTGCTAGGTATTTTATTGTATTTAGTTCAGTGTGGTAATTGTCGGTGGAAAGCGGTGTGTTGTTGAGTCTGTGAAGCATTGACCTGAATGCTGAGTGTTTGTGTTGTGTTGGATGATTGGAGGTGCTGTGTATTAGGGTATCTGTCATTGTTGGTTTTCTGTAGATGTTGAAGCTGTGTTGTTGGTTTGTGTTCTTTGTAATTGAGAGGTCTAGGAAGTTTATTGAATTGTTTTTCTCATATTCAGCTGTGTATTGAATGTTCTTATGTATTTTGTTTATGTATGATCGAAGTTGTTCACATTGTCTTTTGTTTCCTCTGTATAGCAACAGAACATCATCTACGTATCTGTGCCAGTATATTATGTTCTGTGAAAATTTGTTATTAAAGAGTATATGAGTGTTTTCGCAGTGTTGGAGATAGATTTCAGCAAATATGCTTGAGATTGGTGAGCCCATTGGCAGTCCATCAGGTTGTGAGTAGAATTTGTTGTTGAAGGTAAAGTAATTACACATAAAATCTAAAGGACACGAACTCAACACCTTGGAACAATTTGAAATATACAAACACACCACACACAATAAACAAAACATTCTCAATGAACAACTAAATTTTAAATCTCACAAACGTTTTGATCATATCTTACAAAAACCACAACACTTCTAACCAAAAAACTGACATGATGATCTAGGAGCCTCTGATGATGGATCTCATAGATTCGAAAGTACTCGGCCAGTTTAAATGAGTTATTATACTTATTCTTAACAAATATTTGACTGCATGTCGTTAAATTTCACATGAAAAGTTAATATTAACAACGCAGTTCGTCATGGAACAAGAAATCCAGGAATTGTTTTTATTTTTACATTTACTTACAAAGGCAAATTCTTAAAAGTGGTTCAAGCCTAGGTGAAAGTGATGATTGGAATTAAATGGTACATACACAGATGAAGTGAAATATTACTTAGTAGAAATGAAGAGTTACTTTAGTAATTATTGATTCAGAACTTCGTACGCCCCGGACAGATTTTCTTAACTTGAATCTCTTTAAAAAGTACAATAATTGGACTAAACTACTGAAAGATTTGGGCTGTGCTGTGATGGCACTATAGAGCTGAGGGAAATCAACATCCCTGGCCTTAACACAGACCGATGAACCTACAAGGGCCCTCAAACCTTGGGTCCCTGTGGGTCTGATATCGCGCTGCTATGAGCGGATCCTATTAGTTTAATTAGCCTGGCCAACTTGGATTCCTTTAGCAACAAGAGGCCAATGTGATGTGTGTAGACTAGATAACGTGATACATAAAAGTAAAATCATTATTCAATATAATGACATTGACCCGTCATGAAATCAACATTACTAGAGTTATTGGGTATCCTTTACCCTGTACACCAATCCCGATAAGGGCTACTGATAAGTGATAAACAATGAATAAGTTATCTTTTTGAATGGCCTATAGAATAGTTGTAGTGTTATATGATACACCTTTTTACCTACATTCAGCAGTTATTTTACAATGACTCAGTAATCAAAACTTCTCATGAGTCTAATTAACTGATTGCGCATGATATCCATAACTTAATATTTGCCCAACATTTATTATTCAAAGGTTAAATTATTTGCATTGGAACCAAGGTGGGACGTCTCACAAACAATCAGACTGCAGAGTGCAGACGGCACGGCAGACCTCACGTTCAAGTTCTTGCTCTGCTCACTTGATATGAATCGAATTTAGTCGAATGGCGAAAAATGTATACAGGTAATGTAAGAGACTTACATTTATAAATTATTTATAAACTACCACTCATAGATCATAAATACTTAGATGAGGCTCAATTAATAATTATAATTTGCCTAAGAGTCAAATTTCAAAGTTTCCTCCTTTCTTTTATTCATAGCCTATAATGTGAATGTTGGGTATAATATATGTGAATAATAAATTATAGCTTCAAAATTGAATAAGATGCTTTTGTATTTCACTTGTTTAACACCTTTAACAACTATAACAGAAATTGATTATTTTGAAAAAAAAATATTTGCACTGAAATTCTCAGAAGCAGGCTGGTTTCCTATGATATAGGATGTCATTGTTAGTGTTCGAGTTTTCAAAGTTTACAGATTTGTAGCACAGAATTTGATTGAATTCCAGCGATTTATTTAAAAGGTTAGTTGTTCTCCATTGTAATTAATTATTCTTAAAATATTATCGAATTTATCATTTACTATTATGCCATAAGCTATCGAAATAATAAACTACATTCCAAATCTTGTCTTTTGGGTACATGATATGTAACATAGATTTTGATTGAATTTCAGCGATTTATTAAAAGGTTAGTTGATCTCCATTGTAATTAATTATTCTTGAAATATTATCGAATTTATAATAATTTACTATTACGCTATGAGTTATTCAAAATAATAAATTATACTACATTCCATAGCTCATAGCCAGAGCTACGGTATGCAATCCGCCATTACTTAGAAAAAATTCTATTATTCTTTCTCAACTTTTTATGTGAATTCAACGACTTGCAGTCAAATATTCAATAAGAATAAGTCTAATTTACTTACTCTGTAGGCCGAGCGCTTTCGAATCTTTGAGATGCATTTTCCAATTTCCATTTCCAACCTAATTTCCATTTGCCTCTGAAAATGGATCTCAAAGATTCGAAAGAGCTCGGCCTACAGAGTAAGTAAATTAGACTTATTCTTATTGAATATTTGACTGCAAGTCGTTGAATTCACATAAAAAGTTGATATTAACAACGCAGTTCGTCATGGAACAAGAAATCCAGGAATTTTATTCTTTCTCCATGAAGTTCATTCTATTTTATGAAAATAATATATATTATCTAAAATCAGATATCATCTCTAACAAATCACATTGAAGCCTATACCTTTTTAAAAGTAATGAACGACTGTACATTTAGAATATTGTTTTTCAGGGATAAGCTGTCTTATGTACGGTAACCCACTTTAAAAAAATCTCAATAGTAGTCCTAGTCGTCCACAGTTATTTTTTATATCGATATTCATTCTATTTTATAAATGAAATAATAATGTTTTAACTAATACATTTTATTGAAATCTACTACCATAATTTCGTACAAAATGTTTTCCTGCATGATGAGTGGAAATATAGCATCTACATAACTTCCAATGTAGATGTAAGGAAAAAATCAATGTTCTTTGAACGATATTGCATTACTATTTCGAGAGGTTGGCCTTCAGAAATAGTGTAAATCTGATACAAAATTTAATATTTTTTCAATTTTACAGTTTTTCTCTTATAGCACTACCCCTATCGCGGTTTATAATTATATAGGTCACTATTGCATTACTGGCTTATTTAGTATTAAACTATTTATGCACAAAAATTGATGTTGGTTGATTTTTGACAACATGAATATTCCTTATTGTTCAGTTTTACTCTACTTTTATAGTATAATGTCCAAGCCTAAAGCTATTTCTATTGATTTATAAGTAATTATTTTCGTTTCAGTAAATTATATTTACTTTTAACTTCCAGTAACTTGATTGGCAGATCTTGTATGCTCAATAAAGATCGTGATATAATATTAACAACGCAGATCGTTATGGTACAAGAAATAAAAAAAAGCTATTCTATTTGGTTTCGTAGAATATGGATTTTGAATTTTTATTAGCTATTGGTATTATAATACCATTTAATAGTATTATAAACAATTAAAACAAATTTTGTATGTAGAATATCAAAATAAAAAGTACTTTGAAATTTCAGGTGGTATTCTGTATTGGTAATTTTTAAAATTATAATTAAATAATGTTATGGTTTATGATATCAATTGTTTGACAATGAATATTTGAATTTGAAAGAACAGGCTACTGCTGATCACACAAACAGTAATGGGGATAAGCGCCGCTCAAATTTGATAAATCTGAACATTATATTAGATGACTTTTCGGTAGTAATCATTTGAAATTACTGTAAGCTCTCAAGCGCATAATTATTCAAGAAACTATAATAATTGAAATATATAGTATTTAAATATATAACATATACCTTATCCACTTTTATTACCATACCTCATTCCACTGTAACCCTTCACATCTTCAGCTAGCAAAATCCATTTTGAAAGGAGCATGCATATAATTATATTTTTTTATTGAGCATAGTCCAGTGTTCCTCGAACAAACAATAATTTTTGTGCAAAAGGCTTTTCTGACAGAAAAATATGAATTTTGGTGAATATGATCAATAACTATGTCTTCAAGTTTTTATAATCAAATCTTTGATGCTATGAATACGCCAATATTGTCAAGATATCATTGATGGACGTTTGCCAATGTCCATAATATCTGTGTGTGCACTATTTTATTCCATTTCAATTTTTAGGTTGAAATACTGTATTTATAATTTATATATTGTACGTAGTATTGTAACACTTTTGATGAACTTTTATAGTATTCTGGTAAATTACTGGATTTCATGTTCCATAACGATCTGTGTTGTTAATATTAACTTTTTATGGTAAATTCAACGACTTGCTGTCAATTATAATTGAGAATAAATTATATTTTTACTCACTTTAGGCCAAACGTTAATTGAGAATAAATGATATTTCTACTCACTTCAGGACGAAAGTTTTCGAGTCATGGAGATTCATCTTCAAAAGCCTTTGAAGATGAGCTATAGAAAGTTAGTATTCTAGTCTTTTTATGGTCAATTAAACTTGAATGGAACGTTTTCGGATTTTTCCAGATGGATCTTCCGAAATCTGATGAAAATGGAAATCAAGAGGGTGATAGAGCGTCTACTTCTTATAGTTCTGCTGCTCCGGTACCCCAAGTGGCTGATCAGCCTCAGGATGATTCAATGGTGAGTAAATGAGCATTGCTACTCAGAAAATAGAAATATTGTGGCATGTTTCACAGGTCTTTAGCCAACCTGAACCGCTCATCCGATTTCAATGAAACTTTGGGGGATGTTTGGGATGGTTTCTGGGTTAGTAAAATCCATCCCAAAATAAGGCTGTCCGGGGGGGGGGGGGGGTAATATAAATTTTTGGCGTTTTCATCTGTATAACTATATATTTATTTGAAAATAAACCGTGTTTATATGTTTATATGATTGTGATGAAACTTGGGGGTTTTTTGGAGGCATAACTGGAAAGGTCTCTGAGTTAGTAAAATCCACCCCAAACAAGTCTCAGGGGGGGGGGGTGAATATTGATTTTTGGGCAATTTTATCTGAATAACTAAATCGTTCATATGATTGCAATGAAACTTTGGGGGATGTTTGGTAACATGTCTGGAAAGGTTTTTGAGTGGAAAAAATTACCCCAAAAAAGGGGGGCTCAGAGGGGAAAAATGATTTTTAGCCTTTTCATCTAAATAACTAAACCGTTCATACCATTGTGATGATATTTTGGGAATGCTTGGAGGTATGCCTGGGAGGGTTTCTAAGTAAGTAAAATCCACCTCAAAAGAAGAGGGGAGCTCAGGGAGGGCAGATATCGATTTTTGACATTTCCAGCCAATGCCTAAACCATTCATCTAATTTCAATGATACTTTGAGGGAGGCTTGGGGGATTTCTGAGTTGGAAAAATTCACCCCAAAAAAGGGGGACTCTGAGTAGGAAAGGCAATTATCGATTTTGGGCATTTTCATCTAAATAACTAAGCCATTCATAACAATGAACATTTTATTTGTGGGATGTTTGGTGGCATGCCTGGGAGGGACACTAAGTTATTAAAATGTACCTTCAGGGGGGGGGGGTGATGTTTGGTGGCATGTCTGGGAGGGTGTTGAGTTAGTAAAATCCACCCTAAAAAAAGGGGGAGTTAGGGGGGCAGATATTGATTTTGGGCATTTCTAGTCAACGCCTAAACCATTCATCCGATTGCAATGAAACTTTGGGGGATGATTGGTGGTATGCCTGCAAGGGTTGTTTAGTTAGTAAGATCTCCAAGAAAGGACTGTCCCGGTGGGGGGGGGAGTCAATATCGTTTTTGGGAATTTTATCTACATAACTAAACCGTGCATCTGAATTTAAATGGATGTTTGGTGTCCTGCTTGGGAGGGTTTCAGAGTTAGCTCTACTTTGCAAACCAATGTGTTTGAGATTCATAACCATGTAACAACCCTGGAAACCTACACAAACTGTTGGTGGGGCGCTAGGGGGGAGGTTATGAATATGAGAATTCGTACTATCTACTGTTTCACATCGTGTAATAGCTCATTCTACTCAGCTTGCTTATGCAGTTCAAATTCAAAACCACATGAAAACAGCAAATTGTTTGCAGGGACGCCTTGGGGGGAGGGGACATAAATTTGAGAACATGAACTATCAATCTGCTCCATCATATCGAGTGATAGCTCATTCTATTCAGCTTGCCAATGAGTTTCTAATTCAAAACCAATTAAAAACCTGAAAGCCCCCAAAAGCAGGGGTGCCTGCTGGTAGGAGCATGAATATGAGAATTTGAACCATCTTCTGCTTCATATATTGTGTAATAGCTCATTCTACTTGGCTTACCAATGCGGTTTAAATGCAAACCCCTTAAATCCACGAAAAAACGTTTGCTGGGGCGCCAGGGGGGGGGGGATGAATATGAAAATGTTGAACTATCTTCTGCTTATTTGCATTGTGTGACAGCGCATTCTGCCCAGCTTGCTTAAGCAGAACAAATCCAAACCATGAACAAAATTGGAAACCCTTGAAAAATCATTTGCATGGGTGCGGGGAGCTACTAAATTTGAGAATTTAAACTGTCTACTGCGTCATATTGTTTGAAACCTAATTCTACTCATCTTTCCAATGCAGTATAAATTTAAAACCACTTGGAAACCCCAAAAATTATTTACAGGGGGGGGGGGGAACAGAGGAGAGTAATAAATAAACAATTGAGCAATCCACTACTTTACATCATGTAACAGTTCATTCTACTCATCTTGCTGATGCTTTCAAATTTAAAACTATGTAAAAACCTTGAAAGAATGCGCTGCATTGGGGTGTCAAAGGGGGTCTTAAATTTAAGAATTTGAACTATCTGCTGTATCATGTGATAATTATTCTAATCAGCTTGCTTAGACGGTTCAAATCAATAAACCAGATATTCAATTGGAAAAATTTTTTTTTACCCCAAACTAGTATTTTCTTACTTTTAAATTCCTATATAAAATCTAGAAAACATGGAAAAAGTTTGTGGTCAGATTTTGGCCTGACCCTACATGGAAATATTTTATTTCAAACCTTATAGTTGTCAATAAAAAAAAACACGAAGTAGCCCAAAACCAGAAAAATTGAAATTTTAAATTGAAATTGAAATTGAAATTTATTGCCAAAAAAATTCCTACAACAATCTTGAAAAAAAAGCACATTCGAGTAACAAATGTAGAGTACATATATACAAAACATACACTAAATTGTATAAAAAAGAAAATTTCTGGCACTGCCAACAAAAGCTTAGCTTGAGTGTTGGCAGTGAGTTGCAGAAAAGAAAAGAAACAATTTTAAAATAAATACAATAGAAAAAGCTGTAAAAACAAACATGATTGAAAATAGTAAATCTATGTAGGTACTCCAGTGGAAAAAATGAAAGATTGTAGTGAAGGACTACAGAAAAACAAATAATAATGAAAAGTGTAAAAACTAACGCTAAACATGCAGAAGACAATAAATTTGCTATTGATTGATGATTGCCACATGAAAACAATAAAGTATGTTGGGCTAGTACAGTGATAATTTGTATTTATGCTTAATTTTCCTAAACAAGGCTAAACTACTGTTGAACAATATCGAAAAGATAATCTGTTTCATTGTATAGTTAATTTGAAAAAAATATTTGTCTTTATCCACTCATCTATTTCACTTTTTAATTTCCTAGTAATTCTTTTGTTCAAGAAGTCTATTGGTATTTTATTTATTAAATAGTTGCAATAGTATGGGAATTGGTGTCTATTTATGGTGAGCTTAACAAGATGTATATTGAATCGATTTGTATTATTAGTGCGTATATTGTAGGGGCCACATAGCACAGAATATCCTCAGGATATCCCACACTGATCCCCAAATATCCCACAGGGACATGGCATTTTGGGATATCTTTAGGATATCCTCAGGATATTGAAAAAGAAAAATCTCAACATGAACGTTTAAGGTTTACAGTAATGTAGAAAATGACCATACAATCTTAATTTCACCTTGTTAATAAGGAAATTGGTCAAATAAGAATTCGAACATTAAATGTTGCATTAATTTTTCATGTGACGGTCATATCCTAGGGACATGCGTAGGAAATCTATAACGTATCATTCATCATTTCAACGGTCATATCCCAGGGATATTCTCAGCATAACCCATTAACATATCAGCAGTATTGCCAAACTTGAACTTTATAATCCTGCTATATGTGATTGTAATTATCACAAATACAATGTAGTTAATATTATTTAATATACAGAAGAAAAATGAATCAGAGTAAATATAAAACTATTTTATTTAAGAGAATATAGGTGCAGTAACAGTAGGCCTAAGCAAATTAATTCGTTAGTACTGTAATGAATTAATTACGTTTGTTATATTGTCATCTTGATTGAGTTCGTTAATTTTGTGGAAAAAATCGTTTTCTGACTCTGGCGTCAAATCGCTGCTTGCTGATTGTTTTTGGTTTGTTTATTATTTATTATAGATTTTTATCAAGAAAACTTGTAGCCTAATTTGTTGTTCAATCGTCAACGAGACTACAACCGAAACAAGGTAAGTGAAAACATTACTGTCCTCTACTTTGTTTAATTTTAGCTAGACATGGAATGCAATGTAGATCTCTTGCCTAGATACAATTTAGGCTATGTGTAAGGTTGGAATTTCTAATAGCCTATTATGTGATTTATGAAGTTGATTGAAACCTACGAAAATGTTCTATGATGATAGCTTATAGGTAAATACTGAGTAACTATTTTCCTACTCTAATTTATTATTGAATTACCGTACCTAACATGGGTTTGGCCTAGGCTAACTCTTTTGAATTCTGCCAATTAGGTTGATCAAGCCTTTCTAAAATCTGGTCATTATTATAAAAGTCTTCTCATAGCAGTATTAATAATTAGCAGTGCAGTGGCCTATATAATAATAAGTTCCATGCAGGCACTTAGAGTGAGGGGGGCTTGAGGTGCTTATCTTATCTGAACAGATACAAGCCACGCCACACGACTCCCATATCACTTCCCCAGTATCAAATTTCCACAGATTAGAACCACTTCAATTAATTAACAACATGGTTTGGTGCTTTAGCCTATGTGACACTCCTATTTACGATAAAATCTCATTTTTATGAAGTAACATTTGAATTTCATAATTTCCAGTTTTAATTTATTTGCAGGTGAAAGAATTCACTAAATAATCTGTGATGTTTTCCATGACGTCAGGCTGCTGACAAAGCTTCTCTTTAGAAGTGAAATGCAACCCTCCAGTATCTCTAGTATAAAGGTGAGTGAAAAATATATATCTGAAATACGGTGTCAGTTTTGATATTAAATTGTTCACTAAATTATGTGGCATGAACATGAAACAAATATTGTACAATCTTCTGCCAATTACTCTCAATCCAATCCCTTCACATCCAGCCAATCACTTCGCCTCTACTATTGGGCATGACTTATGATTATGCTTTTGTACTTTTGTATGATATGATTTGTGCTTTTATATGATTGTAAAATTGGGATTGTATTATTGCTTGTGTGATTTTGTGCTTTGTATGCTTGCGACTTTATGCTTTATATGCTTGTGGTATTTTTGAATGTTGCAAATGCTCCTGTAACTTGATTTTTGTGATATTGATTTTTACATGATCTATTAAATTTATATGTTCAATGGCTGAATAAAAAATTTGGATTTTGAGCCTTATCTAAATAAGCAATGAAGTTTGCAGTAATAGCTGGTTTGGCGCTAAAGGGAAACATATTTTTTCAACACTGAGTATCTACTAGTGTCATTCAAATGACTGAAATTATTACTGGAATGCATGTGGAGAGTGATAAAATTTTTTTACTCTGTTCATAAGTCATCATTACCAATTTCAAATTTTGATAACATTCTATTGTTACAATAGAACATTTTTATTTTATTTTTTACTATTCTTTTTTATTTTGGCTTTTAGACACAGTATGGGTAACAGTTAAAAATGCAACAAACGCTGAGATGGAGATGACCATAAAGAAAGGGCTGGCTATCAAAGGCTAAGGAGAGAAAGGATAGAGAAACAAAGTAAGTTGATGCTTTAAATATGTAGTTGATGTTATAGTGATTTTGATCCACCTTGAAAGTGCAGACAAAATATTGAAATATTATAATCCCACTCTATATGGATCACTTCATAATTGCAAACTCACTCTGCTCTTGAATTCACTTAACTTTCTTAGTAATGGCGAAGGTGATATTGTGGAAGGTATCCATAATGAAAAATAAGACGAAATTGTCACAACCACATTTATTAAAACTTCGAGAAACTAGTTTCGGTTGTTACACCATTATCAATCTCAATCAAAAAACTGATTTTTTGATTGAGATTGATAATGGTGTAACAACCGAAACTAGTTTCTCGAAGTTTTAATAAATGTGGTTGTGACAATTTCGTCTTATTTTTCATTATGAATTCACTTAATTCGATCACATAAACAATAAAGAAAGTTTCAAACTAATATTAAAACTGTCACTGTATTTCACTATTAAATAATGTTTTACTCACATATATTGGAGATGCTTGAGGAATGCATTTCACTTCTGAAAAGAAGCTTCGTCAGCCTGCCGCCAGGGGTCATGCTTTGTTAAGGTTAGGATGAGCGGCCATTATGTATTTGAAAATTGCGTTTGATTTGAATTGTGTTTGGTCGTTGAGTAAGTTTGTTCTATCTTGTTTATGGTGTTTGAATATTTCATATTGTTCCAGTGTATTTAGTTTGTGGCTTTTTTGGAATGTGTGTAGAATTTCTAAGTCAGTTTGGATGTTATTGTGTGAGTGCCCAGTGTTGATTAAGTGATCTGCAAATGTTGAGTCAGAGTTGGAATGTAGTGCTTTGATGTGCTCTTTATATCTTATGTTGAATGATCTACCTGTTTGTTCTATGTAGTACTTGGGGCATGTGTTGCATTTGAGCTTATATATGCCTGGTTTGTTGAATTTGTGAATTGTGCTGTTTGTTAGGTGAGCTGGTTTTTGTTGGATCTGGTGTTTCAGGTTGTTTGTTGTTCTGAATGCTGTGTTAAATCCGGATTTTTGGAAGATGTAAGCTATTTTGTGTGATTTTTTGTTGAGCTATGTGAGTGTGACAAATCTGTATTGGTTTGCAGGTTTTGGAGCTCAAATGCAACACCCCAAGTACTACATAGGACAAACAGGCAGATCATTCAACATAAGATATAAAGAGCACATCAAAGCACTACATTCCAACTCTGACTCAACATTTGCAGATCTCTTAATCAACACTGGGCACTCACACAATAACATCCAAACTGACTTAGAAATCCTACACACATTCCAAAAAAGCCACAAACTAAATACACTAGAACAATATGAAATATTCAAACACCATAAACAAGATAGAACAACCTTACTCAACGACCAAACACAATTAAAATCAATCGCAATTTTCAAATACATAATGGCCGCTCATCCTAACCTCAACAAAGCATGACCCCTGGCGGCAGGCTGACGACGCTTCTTTTCAGAAGTGAAATGCATTTCTCAAGCATCTCCAATATATGTGAGTAAAACATTATTTAATAGTGAAATACAGTGTCAGTTTTAATATTAGATTGTTCATTAATTGAACATTAGTATTAAGTATTTCGTCATGAAAAACATCACAGACAAAAGTTTCAAATGTGGGAAATGTAACTGTAAATATATGGATTAAAAGTTATATCAGTAGACTATACTTATCTGGTTCATTGCATCATGCTGATGAATAATTGTGTTTTCTGGCTTTTAAATTTAAAATGGGGTTCGCCCTCGCAAGGTGCAACAAAAGGGCACATTGGGCCAGACACCACATGGACGCTCAATTGTCTTTAAAGTGGTGCGTGCCTTTTGAGTGGCGGCGATCGTTGTTTAACGGAATTTCTTCACATCAGCATGGTCATAGCTGCACACACAAGTAGTTTTGTGGAGAATTGTTCAAGTGCTTACATATGTTTGGTTCTGGGTACTCAGCTGTTTATATTGAATAAAATAGCTTTTTTGATTGTATTTATATAATATAAAAAATATTCATTTCCATAAATAATTGTTTTTAAATGTTTTTCAATTAGACCTGGATAATATCAGCATAAAGTTATGTTTGTGTAAATACAAATTAGACCTGGATAATATCAGCATAAAGTCATATTTATTAAACCTGTTCCAGAGGACTGCGCATGCACAAAACACTGTTGTCAGTAAACATTTTCTAAACTCAAATTTCTCATGTTGATCTTTGATTCCTTAAAAACAATGACCAGCTGTTATTGGCATTTTTAAAAGATTTTTGATAGTGACCTGACAATATATACTCATTAATTCAATATGAATTATTCATTCATATATAATTGTATAGTACATCAGAACTATTAATTTTTATAATCGTTTTTTTTTTGTAATGTGATGGTAATGAGATTTCTGCAAAACGTAAATCATGCAGCATTTATACATGCATTTATACATGCATTTTATGACAACAATGCTTCATTGCAGTATCCGGATTCTGAGCAACTTGTTTAGAAGATTTTTTAGATAACTTTTATTAGCAACAGTGTTCTGTGCATGCGCATGTCTCTGGAACTGGCTTGGTAGATATTATTGTTTTCAAATTTGTATATGATTTCTATTAATTAAAACAGACCTTTGTTAACACTGCACTATTATGATTGTTATTCACATATGTTTACAAATTTTAAAGTGTCAATGTTAATAGGCAGTTACATTATTGTTTTTTCAATCTATTATTATTTTTCCAGAAAACAAATGGCCTGTGACCGAGGATATTTGGGGATGACGGGTGCAACAGAAGCGCCCATTACGGATGATGATCAATTATTTTTTATTAATGAATATTTTTTATTCTAAAGGAATAATAAATTTTAATTTTCTATAAATTTTATTAAATGAATAATTTTTCTGGAAGATTTGAAACGAATTATTGCAATAAATTATTTTTGTAAATCAAGACATAAAAGTTTCATTAATTCACTTGATTTGATTTTCTACATAAAATGTTGTATAATTTCAGTAATTTAATAAGACAAACTAAACCGGCCATTATTATAAAGTTATAATCAACTTCACTAGATAAATCATTAATCTGTGGCTTGCACCTGCATATATGCTGCATTTTTGGATTTCCTATCACCTTTATTAACACTATATATATTAAATAACTTCAAACTTCGATTAAAGTTCTTGAAACATGTCCTATATCCCTTGGATATTCTAGAAGTGTATTGCTAGAATATCCTGATGGGGTGCTCACATGATTTTCTTAGGTCATCCTTGGGATATGATAGAATATACTTAAAGGGATATCACTAGTATATCCTGGAGGTGTGACCAGATGATATCTTCAGGACAACCCTAGCATATCCCAGGATATCCTAGAGAGATATCCCCAGAATATCCTAGAGTGATTTCCCCAGAATATCCTAGAGAGATATCTCCAGAATATCCTAGACAGATATCCCCAGAATATCCTAGAGAGATTTCCCCAGAATATCCTAGAGAGATTTCCCCAGAATATCCTAGAGAGATATTCCCAGAATATCCTAGAGAGATATCCCCAGGATATCCTAGAGGGATATCCCCAGGATAGGAATATTGGCGGACATTCACATGTGCTAGGGACATCCTGAGGATATTCATATCCCACAACGGGATCTCCTCAGGATATTCCTGTCATCCCTATGGGACATTCTCAGGATATGCCAGGGATATTCTTGTGCTGTGTGGGGGGTAGTGTGAGCTGTAAATAAGTTTTTGTTTTTATTTAAATATAGAATTACATTTTTTATATATGTTTGTCTAAGTGATTTTCTTAGGTCATCCTTGGGATATGATAGAATATACTTAAAGGGATATCACTAGTATATCCTGGAGGTGTGACCAGATGATATCTTCAGGACAACCCTAGCATATCCCAGGATATCCTAGAGAGATATCCCCAGAATATCCTAGAGTGATTTCCCCAGAATATCCTAGAGAGATATCTCCAGAATATCCTAGACAGATATCCCCAGAATATCCTAGAGAGATTTCCCCAGAATATCCTAGAGAGATTTCCCCAGAATATCCTAGAGAGATATTCCCAGAATATCCTAGAGAGATATCCCCAGGATATCCTAGAGGGATATCCCCAGGATAGGAATATTGGCGGACATTCACATGTGCTAGGGACATCCTGAGGATATTCATATCCCACAACGGGATCTCCTCAGGATATTCCTGTCATCCCTATGGGACATTCTCAGGATATGCCAGGGATATTCTTGTGCTGTGTGGGGGGTAGTGTGAGCTGTAAATAAGTTTTTGTTTTTATTTAAATATAGAATTACATTTTTTATATATGTTTGTCTAAGTGTTGGTACATTGAATTCAGTGAAAATTACTCTACTCAGTTATAATCGTGCTCTTCCCAGAGCAGCTCTAATTATGTGTTTTTGTAGAATGAAAATCTTTTTGAAGTGTGTATCATAAGCTGCACCCCACTCTTCAATTATGTATTGAAATATAGAGTGAGCATATGCAAAGTATATTCTTTTAATTATGTCTATGTTTTTTATTTTTATTTATTTTGTAGAAAATGTAAGTTAAATATTTTAATTTTGAGCATAAATGGTCTATGTGCTTGTTCCACTTTAGATGTTGATCTACTATTACGCCAAGATATTTGATTCTTTTGTACTCTTTCTAGGATTTCCATTTCCTGTTCATCATCATTCACCCCTCCAATTATAACTCGGTTTGGAAATAAATTTAGTGTTAAGTCATTTGCTGGCTGACCCACAATGTTAGGTGAGAAAGTAATATATATCTAGTTTTATCTGCATTAAGTGTTAAGATGTGATTTTGAAGCCATTTCTGAACTATTTTTAAATTTATGTTAGCATTATTGAAAGTTTCTTCCCAGGTATTGCCACTAATAATCAAAGTAGTATCGTCTGCAAAAGACAGGGTGGTACAATTTGTAAGGTTTAGTTTCAGCAGGTCATTTACATAAATCAAAAAGAGAATAGGAGATAAAACGGAACCTTGAGGCAGTCCAAAATGTGATGTGAATCTGGTGTCAGTTTTTTCATTTACTGTCAGATGTTGCTTCCTATTAGTCAAGTAACTAGCAAGTAGCTGATTTGCAGTACTTCGTATTCCAGAAATTTCCATCTTATTCAAGAGGATATTGTGTGGGATGGTATCAAATGCTTTTGATAGATCCATAAAAACTGCCAGTGTTTTTTCATTTTTATTGAAGCTGTTGAAAACAATATTATTCAGATGGATGACTGCATCCTTAGTGGATTTATTTGGTTGAAACCCATACTGATTACTGCTCAAAATATTTTTTTCTCCAAAAAACTCATTATTCTTATTTT
The DNA here is from genome assembly GCA_948455865.1 of Conomelus anceps. Taxonomy (NCBI): domain Eukaryota; kingdom Metazoa; phylum Arthropoda; class Insecta; order Hemiptera; family Delphacidae; genus Conomelus; species Conomelus anceps. Next base: position 64,473,076 of record OX418222.1, read on the forward strand.
TATTATTTTTTTCTAATATTTTGGATAGGTTACTAATTAAACTTATTGGTCTGTAATTTTCTGGCTTGGTAAGGTCTCCTGACTTTGGTATTGGTATGATTTTTGCTTCTCTGAAACTATTGGGGAAATATCCTTGGCTCAAGCATTTGTTTATGATGTATTCTAATGGAGATGTGATGTAGTGGGATATTTTTTTTAAGGAATGGTCCGGTAAAATTATCTGGACCTGGTGTAGCTTTGTTTTTTATCTGGTCTATTATTGATTGTATTTCATCAGTATTTGTGGGATTAAGGAAGATACTTTGTATAGGGTACATGGGTTTGCTAGAGATTGAGGAATTGGTATATCATTAACATTCTCACATATTTTCTTTGCAAAAGTTTCTTCTACATTTGCAAAGTACTGGTTGAGAACTGTCGCATCAAGTTTAACTGACTTTGAATTTTGTTTTAGCTCTAGTAGTTCTTTAATATATTCCCATGTTTTCTTAGAATTTGTTTTGTACTCCTCAAATTTTTTATTAAAGTAATCTATTTTAGTTTTTCTTATTAAATCATTTAGTGTGTTTCTGTACATTCTATAACGATTTTTTAATTCAATATTGTTTGGTTGTTTAGTAAGCTTTCTATGTAGTTTATCTCGTTCCCGGATTGAATTTACCATACTAGGAGTTATCCAGCTTTTAAGAGGTCTTTTGTTCCTACTTAATTTTACTGTCTTTGTTCTTCTCCATGTAAGTTTTGTCAATTTATCAACAAAGAGATCTATCATAATATCAATATCATCAGTATTGTACACCTCATACCAGTTTTCCTCCTGCAGATCAATTATCAAATTGTCGAAATCTATCACCTTTCTCGTCCATACTTCACCACATTCTGATTCTTTGTCTGGTATTCCGTTTTAAATAAAGTTGGAGGGGTTAAAGACTTTACTTTTTAATAGTTATTTACATCTGTTTAATGTGTGATAGCTCATTCTACTCTGCTCATGAAGGCAGTTAAATTCAAAACTTATATCAAACATTAAACTTTTTATGTATCTGACATGTTGTTACCTACATTTGTGTAGATGTGAAAGCACCTTTAGGCGGTACAAAGTTCGCCGGATCAGCTAGCTTTTTATAAATTTTAATCTTAGAATAATGATGTTGATTTTTTGTGAATAGTATCGCACACGTATCAAAACACCTGACTTGCAAACAGACATCCACAGCAAACAGCGTATTGGCTACATATCATCCAATACTCTGTATATGATTTATACTTACGTAGTGAATAATAAGACGAAATTGTCAAAACCACATTTATTAAAAATATAGAGATACCAGTTTCGGATATTACTCCATTATCAATCTCAAAGCAAGGTCCAAAAATCCCCAAAGTTTCATCACAATCATATAGGCTAAACATGGTTTATTTTCAAATAAATAAATAAATACTGTTATACAGATGGAAACGTCAAGAAACCCCCCCCCCCCCCCGGACCAGCCTTATTTAGGGGGTGAATTTTACTAACCCAGAAAACATCCAAAATTTGCCACCAAACATCCCCCAAAGTTTCATTGCAATCGGATGAGCGGTCCAGGCTGGCATAAAGGGCACACACACAAATATTCATTTTTATATATATCATCCTACTGTTGAACCTTACTATAGCCAAGATACTCGTAGTTGAGTAATCACACAACACGGATTTGTCATACACTGATCCTGTTGTCAGTGAGCTGATTTGAAGACATTAGGAGTCTCATCCCTCTCCACCTTACATGTTATTTATTCAATAACAAAAAAAAAATTAATAACAAATAGAATGATTAAGATTCGGTTATTACCGAAATAATGATAAGTACAAAATAGCCAGCTATGAACGAAAACTGATTGTTAAGAAAAGATTATTTTTCAATACCGTAATCTTCGATCTAGAGTGTTTTCACCCAACTACTTCAACCAAACATGTACACCAAAATTACAACTTTCTCGCCTAATTTTGGGCCCAAATGCTAAAAAACTCCCAATATAAAATGATTGACAGTATTGGATGTATTGTAGGAAATATTTTAAAACCCTCCAGCAGCATGCATCTAGGGGCACAATCTTACTTAAGTACCAAACTCTACAACAAGAGCTCTATATTGAAAATATAGAAATATTTAAATAACAATTGAAAAAATATTTAGTTGATGAAGTTTTTTAGTGTAGAAGAGTTCCTTTCGCATCAAAATTAAGCCTCACCCCAACTAATTGATTTAGTAATAATTATATGGTAACTAAGTATGTATAAGTGTATAATTGTTGATCTGACTTGTCTTATACTCCTTAACTGGAGTCTCCAAGACGTAATATACAATAAAATCGCAAATTTTGTAGCAACGCAGTTTTAAGAAACTTGAAGAAGCACTGAATTTTTTTAAATGATCAATTCTGGGTGTTTTGAGAGAACGTTTGTATTTTATTGAGACTAATTTTATTGATGCAGCAATCAAGCCCTTCCATAAAAAAAGGTTGAAAACCACTGCTAGTATTGACTTTATCCCAATATCTAGGAATTTAATTAGCTTTTCCCATTTAACAGAACAATAGTCCAATCTATTGCAGTAACAATATTAATCAAATAATTGGTTTTTATTTTGTTTTTCTTGCTAAAAATTAGATTTTCTCCTTAAAGTTCCCATGCATGTAGTGGGCCTACAAGGCAAGTTAGCTCAAATGGTAGAAATGCATCAGTGCGCAAAAATAGTTCTGATACAAGATTGTTCTCTTGCAAGGAAAAAATACAAGATAACACCAATTTGATAGACCACTGAAAAATCTCTTACAAACTTCTCTAATAGTCTCTTCCCTGAGTCCATGGAACAGAAGTGAATTTAATCTTTATTTAATGAAGAATGCATTTGTGTGCAAAGCTTCACAGCTGATGACACTGGAGGCTGACTCACAACACTTGAAGGGTTAATTCTAACTCTCAAGCAATAATAAAGCTTGCCTTATCTATTGAAAAAAGCTCCTTGAGCAGATATGTTAACATTCAGTGTTATCAGCTCAAACACATCTCATGCACTAAAACACATTCTTCATTTTCACCCACTCCATGGTCTTACTATATGATAAAATTTAATGCCCATATATTGTGTTGCTCAAAGTCCATGTGCTCATAACACTATTCTTGTCTCAACTAATTAAATAATGAAGTGTCAAAATGGTGTATTCTTGGTTGTTTCTATTCTAGTATTCAATTGCAATAAATGTTTATTTGAACTAATTTTATAGCATATTTAACTAGAATAGGAAATTTTGTGTTGCTTTTCTTAGGATGCGGATCAGGAGCCACAAGCAGGGCCAAGCGGTCTAGACTCATCTTTCACATCAACATCGTCTTTGACATCAATTTCATCTCCTTCATCTTCTTCAAATCAATCGGAGCAAAACCTTCATGCAGAGCAGCAGGCTCATGACTTTCCACCATTACCTTCAGGGGGAAATGTAGTTGGAAATCAAGCGGAGAATGTGGGTATCCTTGTCAATGAGATTAATGGTCCAGATGGTCACAATGGAGATCAAAATAATGTCAATGTTGAGAATGTGGGTAACCTTGACAATGGGATTAATGGTGCCAATGGACACAATAATGATCAAAATATTGTCAATGTTGAGAATGTGGGTATCCTTGTCAATGGGATTAATGGTCCAGATGGTCACATTGGAGATCAAAATAATGTCAATGTTGAAAATGTGGGTAACATTGTTAATGGGATTAATGGTCCAGATGGTCACAATGGAGATCAAAATAATGTCAATGTTGAGAATGTGGGTAACCTTGTCAATGGGATTAATGGTGCCAATGGCCACAATGGTGATCAATATAATTACAATTTTGGGAATGTGGGTATCCTTGTCAATGGGATTAATGGTGCCAATGGCCACAATGGTGGAAGCAGTCTAGACTCATCTTTCACATCAACATCATCTTTGTCATCAATTTTATCTCCTTCTTCTTCAAATCAATCAGAGCAAAACCTTCAAGGTGTGGCAGAGCAGCAGGCTCATGTCTTTCCACCATTACCTTCAGGGGGAAATGTTGTTGGAAATCAAGTGGAGAATATGGGTAACCTTGTCAATGGGATTAATGGTGCCAATGGCCACAATGGTGGAAGCAGTCTAGACTCAACTTTCACATCAACATCGTCTTTGTCATCAATTTTATCTCCTTCTTCTTCAAATCAATCAGAGCAGAACCTTCAAGGTGTGGCAGAGCAGCAGGCTCATGACTTTCCACCATTACCTTCAGGGGGAAATGTTGTTGGAAATCAAGTGGAGAATATGGGTAACCTTGGGATTAATGGTGCCAATGGCCAAAATGGTGGAAGCAGTCTAGACTCAACTTTCACATCAACATCATCTTTGTCATCAATTATATCTCCTTCTTCTTCAAATCAATCAGAGTAAAACCTTCAAGGTGTGGCAGAGCAGCAGGCTCATGACTTTCCACTATTACCTTCAGGGGGAAATGTTGTTGGAAATCAAGTGGAGAATATGGGTAACCTTGGGATTAATGGTGCCAATGGCCACAATGGTGGAAGCGGTCTAGACTCATCTTCCACATCAACATCTTCTTTAACATCAATTTTATCTCCTTCTTCTTCAAATCAATCAGAGTAAAACCTTCAAGGTGTGGTAGAGCAGCAGGCTCATGACTTTCCACCATTTCCTTCAGGGGGAAATGTTGTTGGAAATCAAGTGGAGAATATTGGTAACCTTGTCAATGGGATTAATGGTGCCAATGGCCACAATAATGATCAAAATAATGTCAATGTTGAGAATGTGGGTATCCTTGTCAATGGGATTAATGGTCCAGATGGTGATCAAAATAATGTCAATGATGAGAATATGGGTAACCTTGAAAATGGAATAGATGATGGCCATGGTGAAAATGCTGATCAAGGACATGGAAATGCTCTAAATGTAGCTAATATACCTGTCAATGGATTTAATGATCACAATAATAATCAAGGGCATAGTAATGCTCCAAATGATAATGTTATGAATGATGGGATCATTGATGATGTAATAGTTGGTGGCAATGGTCACAATGGAAGTCAAGAAAATGCCAATGCTCGAAATACAGCTAATATCCTTATCAATGTACCCAATGATGATCCACAAAATAACAATATTGATCATTAATGAATCATTGACAATGGAATAGTTTGTGACTGGTGGGTTTAAAACATTACTTACAGAAATGAAATGAAATCTTCATAAAATGAAGTTTGGAAAAACATAACATGAAACATCCACCATCACATTGCCAACAGAAATGCACACCTAATATTTTCCAATTAAATCTTCTTTCCCTGTTAAAATCGTTCTGTCAGTTATTTCCACCTACATTATCAACACTTATTTCAAATAATATATTGTGGTTGAGACAGTTACCTAGTTTAAGAAAAACAAAAATGTATCTTGCAGTATTAGAAAACCTTCTCTATTTTTGTGCAATATATTAATATGAAATAATCAATATGTGCGAGTATTAAGAATGTATTTGCACATCTGTTAATATTACATCTGTTAGTCATAGATTTAGGATTAGATTATAATAACTGTGTAATAATATAGTAATAATCGTTATGTATGTATTAAGAGTGTATTTACACATCTGTTACCATATTGAATTACTCATAGATTTTAAAAATAATAAATAACTGAAAATGCTCAATTATTCTCAGGAAAAAATCATTAAGTAATTCTGGACCACATAGAGATCACAACTGAAAGCTTGGATTATAATTACATTGACTGTTCTTCCAAACTCATTCAACATTGAATTTTGTTATTTTAATTCTCATTAAAAATTATGGAACACATTGTAATATTATGAATCATAACTTTAATTAATATTATCTATAATTAATATCAATCTTCATTGCTCATATTAATTTTCAACAATTGTTAAAATAGATTGTCTATTATCAATAATAAATTTATTTTGAATAATTTCTTCTATATCTTAATGAATTAGAGTCGATATCTTTATGATTATAATGTGAAAATATGGTATTTCAGAAGTAATAATGTATTAATGAGAAGTAATCTTCCTATGTAGCAGAAACATGGATCACTCGAAATGTGAGTGCAAAGGAAGATGGAAAGGATCAGTTTAGAGGATAAAATAATAAATCAATATATTCAGTATAGATAATAAAATTAGTAGCATAGAAACTAAACAATATTACTCAAGGGTTACCACAAATGGTTCTGACATCCTGCATTTGTTTCTGGCATGACTGATCAGTAAAATCTAGGAACCATTCGAATTTACTGTGAATAAATGTGATTCCCCACACTTCACCTCCTCAGTTAAGTCAAATATGCTCACCAAATATGATTTTTTTTTTGCAGAAAAATAATAGTTGACCGGCGCCTGTAACAACTGACAGCTTTATTCAAGCGCAAACGACTCTGGTCACCACTTTATACATACTCTGCGCACTTTGATGTTGTCCAATACAATAGACTGATTGACTGGAGCAGTGTGCGGAAATTTGACAGATCCGTCTTTTTTTAGACAGAGCTGGATGCTGGAACCAATAATTGCATTCATAAGAGCCTGTACTGGTACAACCGGTTGCACCTGTAGGTGTCTGATTGGTCAATAAATGTCTACAAATTTGAATAGACTAATCATATAGACGCCTATCGGGGGAACCAGCTCCAACGGTGCAGGCTCCCATGAGTACAACTACTGTATGAATACCCTTAGAACCTAAACGAACACAACACATCATAAATCACAAGCTAAATAAATATCTTAGCCTACTAACAGTCACTTTGTGAACTTTAGTTACAGCTTCAATATTCAAAGCAATCTACAATCTTCCTATAAGAGTGTAGACTTGTGCTAGATAGATGATGATTACCTACTAGATTCCTCTCCCCTCACCTATTTGGACCGACTTTTGCTTTCAGATTTCAGGGGGGGGGGGGGGGGAGTCTCATTTTATAACATTTTTCTTGCATTCAAGATTAAAGAAGAAATCTATATTCCGTTTTGCAAGCAGAGTAGTAGTTCTACAGATTTTACTATCTACTTCTGACTAGTACCGTAGCAGAATCATAAATGTTGAAATGCAAACTAGGCCTATTTGCATGAATCAATAAGTATATTGGTAAGATATCGGTATCAATCTTAATGTTGATGTGGCACATAGAAGTAATTAAAAAGGTTATAATATATGACTGAAAAAATTTGGATTCATGGAAGGAAATAATAATTTGAACCAAAATCCTCATAAAAATAACAACAAATTATGATATGGACAAATTTATTTTTATAACAGAATTTATTAATTTCGAATTCCTTTAATTGCTATTAGTTTATACTGAAGACTTCCGCAATGGCGGATATTGACAACAGTATTGAATAGCTGATGGAAATCGATGAATGCTACTGTACAAAAATATCAGTTTGTTCAATTGTCAGTAACTTCGAACTAACTTGTAATTTATTTTTAAATGTAAAGGTTACAAATTCATACATGAAAAATAAATAAATAGAAAATATATTTTATTTACAGCTCAGAAAACTGGAGATCTCAAAATTAAAAGTGTATTAGCTTCAAGACAATCATGAATTTGCTCAAACTCTTAACTAAGGGTTAAAAACCAATTAACCGAAAATATCAATTCCAAAAATATGTATGAGTCATAATATTGGTCAAGGCTGCGATTAATTCAATTTTATTTGTTAAATTTAATTCAATTATGAAGGAAATGAATACAACTTGGATGAAGATAGGAACTTTTTGATTCCTAAACCAGAGTTAATAGCTTTTAGCCCTCAACATAAAATGATTTAAAGCAGCTACCTAAATTTTAACACATTATTACAACTCTAGAATATATTTATATTACTTACAACTCTAGAATTATTACAACTCTAGAATATATATTTATATTACTTAATATGGCAGATAATCATTTTCGACCAGCTGAACTTTAAATAAAAATTGGAAATTAATTCTTCAATGCCCTTCATATATAAACTAGCATTCAATCTATATTCAGAATTTGTACACTTATTATGAAAAGTTGCACAATTAATTAAGATGAGCACACTTTTATATTTAAAGTACGAGTTAAAATATGTTAACTTTTCATGTGAAATTTAACGACTTGCAGTCAAATATTTATTTGACTGCAAGTCGTTAAATTTCACATGAAAAGTTAATATTAACAACGCAGTTCGTCATGGAACAAGAAATCCAGGAGTTTAAAATATGTATTATCTATCTACAAGTATATGCTACATTAATATGATTATAATTATAAAATGCAAGAATATTATAGTGATTTACAGGTACAAAGTAAACACAGACCAATTTATCACTCTTGCATTAATATTGTGTAATGATGAGCAGATGTTGATGAACAGCTTGTTTGATAACTGTTTGGACAAGCATAGCAGTGCTTTATTTTCATACGGGTCTAATGTTTGTAAATAAGCAAATCGAAGTTCATTATGATGTTGAAGATCCATCTTGTTTCCACTAATATGTATTATAAACTTAAAAAACACTTTTGAATGGAAATTGACTCACGTGATGGCGTGACGGCCGTTTCGCTCTGTTGTCTAGAGCATCATCAGACGACCCACAGTACACTGATTCATGCCTTGAATCAGTGTACTGTTGGTCGTCTGATGATGCTCTAGACAACAGAGCGAAACGGCCGTCACGCCATCACGTGAGTCAATTTCCATTCAAAAGTGTTTTTTAAGTTTATAATATGAAGTTCATTGTTTCTCTTGTCTTATCTTGATGCTTTCTTTTTCTTTTATTGGCCAAATGTGCTTCTAGTATTTTTGAGGGTATCCTAGATGACACCTTATCTGTTTTGACAATATTGTGACAATGGAAAGATCTGGAATAAAACTCTCTGGAACAATACAAACCTATAAAGAGGGCTGTGCTTGTCAGCAGTGAGTCAGTTTTTATTCAGATCTCAACAAATTTGAATGTGACAGTTCATTTTGTGGTAGTACACAATGCAGTACATGGAACAATTTTGATTCAGTGTGATAATGTGATAGCAACCATGATCATAATTGTTCTCAGTTAGTGCCTAATTTATTATTGAATCGAATTGTTGAATTTTTTCTATTATATTGTTTTGGACATGGAAAGAAGGATTTGCAGCATTATCTGCTTGTGTCAACAAGTCTTCCGGTCTGGGCTGGTTGTTTGTATTTTCTGCACTCTCTTGCCTTGCAGTTTATCTACACCTGTAGAATGTTTAATTAGAATTTAATGGAATCTTATCAAATATTGTGGAAAATGCGAGAGTCCTTATCTGTTTATTTTAGAATTCGGTAGAAGTTGATAGAAAGATGGAGAGATATCTAGTTCATATCTAGTTCTTTCTAGATTATGGAAACATGTATAAAGAGACTTTATAGTCTTTTCTATGAATACACCTTTCCCATTTTTTCGTAATTCTTCTTGTTTAGGAAATGAAAATGTTATTTCATTATCATTATAATAGTTCGATTTGCAACCGGGAACACAACAGTTTCGAGGCATTTTTAGTTCAAAATTAGCATAATGAGAAGAAGTCCAACTGATAGGTGGAAACAAACGATGGGAGCATGACAGTCACAACATCACCACCTTCTTTGGGCGCCATATTGCCGAGATTCCAACACAGGCTCAGGTCCGGTATTTAGGAGGTCCTGATAATTATAATTGTTGACTTGTCTTCTACTCCAAGAAGTACTCTACAACAAAAATGAGCATCGATAGGTTCGTTCATTACATTGCATGGACGCATGCGGCATGCCACTTGTGACGACCGTGTATCGGTGCTTGTAGCGCTCTTCAGAGGAAGAGGCTCCAACTCTGGTGGCAGCAGATTTATTGTGAAGCACTCCTTATACTTAGTTAATCGAAGCTATTGCTCTCTAAATCTCTATCACTCTTCAGGGATATTCGTATTCCCGTATTCCGGAATTGTGTATCATTTCGTGGTAAAATTATCTGAACATTGGTTAATTGTGTTAGGTGGGATAGTGTTGATTATTAATCTAAATCAAAATTTTTTGACAGTTTGAATAATTTGTAATTAATTGTATAAAAGAGCAAGTGGTAATTACTTCATTTCGATTCATGTAGGCTTTGTTCCACTGTTGAAAAGTGTGTGATCGCATATTTATTGGTTTTGTTGATTTCATGGAGGATCAATAACTGAAAGCTCAGCTCACGATTCTCAAAATAAGTTTTTATTCATGTACTTCAGCGTTGGAAACATGTAACTGTATTCCATTGAAAACATAAATGCATTATAAACACATAATACTTTAATATTCCTATTCAGTACGTACCCACAGACACTGATCATTCACTTATAAATTATTACCCTTTACATTATTATTTGTGATCAAATGATTGTTTATTGGGATTGCTGTCAACATTTATAATATATTTCCCAAAAATGAGCTGAACTGTATTTCACTTTACTCTTAAGTTGAACTTTTAATTTTTCAGATCTGATCATATTTAGTTCAGCTAATAAGTATTGTTCTACTACTCTAATAAGAGTTCTTAAAGTCAACCATCCTACTATGAAGTTAAGAGATCGAATATTATTATATATCAGTGTCAAAAGTAGTGATTACTACGAAAAAATGCCACTATAATCAAGGCATTGTTTCAACAGGTGAGAAGTTCTTTTCTATTATCTATATGAACATATTGTATTACATATTGTATTTGTTTATTGCGAAGGTTATGTTTGCTGTCGGTTTGCTATTCTCCAGTTTTGTTAATTCACTTCAATATCATATCTGGACCAAATCAGCAAGTTAAGGTAAAGGATGCAGAACTAGGTATAAGTATGAGGCCTATTTCTTGTGAATCGATGTTACTCGTGCACATGAGCCTAATCATTTGTTTCATATTTCTTTTGAAGAAAGAATGCACTTGTGTTTCAATTTTCAACAATTGACAAGGACGTTTTGGTAACGTGCTCAAATAAAAACACAGGCTTGGTGACGTATTATAGGATGTCTATGTGAAATACAGAAATAGTTTAGACTGCACAAACAGAAGGAAGAGTGAGGTGCAATTCATGTTTGCACTTGTACTCCACAAAAGTTACTTGTGCCGGGACTGACTGTTGAGCTCGTGGTGCACACATTGAAAGGACGATTTTTCTTTTTAAACAAATGCATAGTTGCAATGAACCATAATGGTCTGTGTCAATTCACATCTGTGGTTGTTTTTGTTTAGAAGAAGAGTTCTGACAGATACAAACCTGCTTGTGCTCATGTTGTGTGTCAATAGCTTACAGAATATAGGATTGCGTTTCAGTATTGAATATGTAGTTCTTCTTCTTCTTTTTTGGTCCTCCTAATGGTCCTAGGCCCAAAGAGTCGTCATAATTTGTGTCCTGGGTTAGTCCCGGTGTCTCGTTGTATGTTCTTCAACATACTCTGCTACTGAGTAGTAGGGTCTAGCCATTAAATATTTCTTCAGTTCCCTTGGGAATGTCCTTTTAGTTGCCATGATTTTGATATGCTGCGGTAGCAAATTGAAAAGGAAAGCTCCAGAGTAGGCTGGTGATTTTGTTGTCTTTGTGAGGCGGTGTTGTGGAAGGTCGATATTGTTCCTGGCTCATGTGTTGTGTGTGTGTAGTTCACCTCTCAGCATTGGGTTTGTCTTCATCACTATGATTACTGTTTCCATAATATATAGCGAGATTACCGTCAAGACATTATGTTGAACAAAGAGGTCCCTGCAGTGGTCCAACATGTTTCTTCTCAGTATTGTGCGGATAGCTCTCTTTTGTATACGTAGTACTCTATTGAGATTTGCTATTGATGCTGATCCCCATGCAACAATGCCATATTTGAGATGAGGTGCAAATAGTGCATGGTAGGATGTAAATGATGTCTTCTCATCTGTTATATTGCGGATTCTGCGGATCACATATACTGCTGAAGACAGCTTTTTACACAGTTGGTCGATGTGGTTTTGCCAGGTGAGGTTTCTGTCCACCACAATTCCGAGGAATTTTGTTGTGTTGGCTTCCTCTATTTCTCCATCCAGGGGTTCATATTGTTGGTTTCCATTTGAGAATGTAAGACAGACTGTTTTCTTGGTGTTGATTGTGAGGTTTAGTTTATCACAGATCCCCTTAATCTCATTAAATGCAGAGTCAATCACTTCTTTTTTGGACATTTCCTTGTTTGTGGGCATAAGAATTGTTGTGTCGTTTGCAAATAAGATGCATTGTTTATCAGACTCTAGTTCCCTAGGAAAGTCGTTTACATAAATGAGAAATAAGAGAGGGCCCAGTATTGATCCCTGTGGTACTCCGTTAGTAATTGTTTGAGTGGATGACCTGTAGTTATTTAGATTGCTATTGACTTTATGCTCTATTTCAACATATTGTTGCCGGTTTGTAAGATAGTTTTCTAGCCAGGCAAGTGCGTTTCCCACTATTTTTAGTTTTTTAAGTTTATTTTTTAATATGTTGAAGTCTATTGAGTCAAAAGCCTTCTGCAGATCAATAAAGAGTCCACAGGGGGTTTTATATTCTTCCCACATTTTTGTGATCTCATTATACAGGTTTGATATTGCAGTCATTGTGCCGAGGTTCTTTCTAAATCCATGCTGCTGTTTGACAAGTATGTTGTTTTTTTCAAGGTGGGATATTAATTGGTTATAGGCAGCCCTTTCTATTATTTTTGATGGAGTTGGCAGATTAGCAATCGGTCTGTAATTTCGAGGATCAGTTTTTTCGCCTTTTTTCAGTTTTGGGTAGATCTTTGCAGTTTTATAAGATAGCAACGTTGCTGACATTGAATTCATTTTTCAGGTCTGTCAGACCTCTTATGACGATTACGATGTATTATTTATTGGTTGACAACATATTAGGTTAGTAGTTCTTCACTTGTAAAAAGTAAAAAAATGCTTCTTCTAGGGCTACTTTGAGACAGAAATGACTTCAACTTTCATAGCGAATTCTGAATTCAGGTTAGACTTATGTATACAGTAGTAAATAACTTAATAGCTATGCTATTGATTTGTAAAGTAAAATCCAAATAGTTTAAAAAAGATTTGCTTGTGTTTGCAGTAAATTCCTATTGAAGCAAGTTTAATCTCTATATAAGCAGATTCTGTGATTGAGCTGCCGTAACAACAACTAACTAATACAAAGAAACATTCTGCCGTAGTAGGTTGCTTACTGAGTTTCTGGAGAGTATTTTGACTGGCCCAGAATGCGAATAAGGTATATATGCTTATTCATTGCAGAAAACTGTCATTAAAAATTGAAAAAGTTGTCAATACTTTCAAGCGAAATGTAACCATGTTCAAATAATAAGCACAACGCTTAATTCCTAAAGCGTATCGCATGATGCCAAACATAACCTATTTTTTTAATCTCCCGTGATGAAAAATAACTTGTTGGCTTAAACTTAGTTCAATAAAGTGGATCTTAAACTAGCTGTGAAGATTCTTCAATCTGGTAAACTTTTGAAACCCTTTTTCAGCACACGTCTAGGACCTTAACTGAACGAACAGGCATTTCAAATTTCACCATATTTTGAGCATATAGTTCTTGGCAAAATTTAATCAGCTGAATCTTCTAAAATCGTCAATTTTCTACCCATTTTCATGAGAACTCTGAAATTCTTTCTTCTACTGAATATGTGAAATTTCTCCTTTTGGGCATGTTATTCTTCTTGACAAAATATAGTCAGATAAATTTCAAAAATCGTTCATTTTGGGCCCATTCATTGCGAGAAACTCTGACCACGTGTCTAGGGTCTCAACTGAATATGTGTACTAAATTTCAACCTTTCGGTCTCGTGGTTTTCGAGAAACGGTGATGAATGAGTCAGTCAGTATTATTTGGCTTTACGTAGAAGATTCCGTCAAGCTGTGTATATTTTAGAAAGAAGAGTTCTGTAACATAATCCCTAATTGAACGACTATAGAATTGAAGGGTATGGAAGCTGAAAAGTAGGAAGCACCATTAAAAGTCATCGACTGAGTAACCTTGAACAAACCTGATAGTCTTTCAGTGGTTCCTCAAGATGAGCTGACAAGTGATATAACCTTAGTTGTTTTCAGTATGTTTAAATCTTCCATAATAGTTCTAAGTTTTGATTTTTATCACCTATTCACTTCTGGTAACAGAGGGACTATTTCTCCTGTGGTTGAAATGTTAAATGCATAAATTATTCTCTTTTTAATCCAGATTAGAATGAGCTGGAAGAAAAAGGAGCGTCGAATTGAAATCAGAGACGCCACAGGTTCAAAAGTTAATCCCCCTTCACCAAGTGAAGACGAAGATAAAGATTTTGTGAGTATTCTATTAAAATTATGATTAATATTAATATATTTGAAAGAGTTGAATCTCCCTTATAAAAACAGGATTGATAAAATTTTTCATGTCAGAATTGAAGAAAATACTAAAGAATTCCAGATCAAAGTAATTTTTTTATTTTCTCATCTATTTTTACAATAAAACAAAATCTCGATGTATGAAATTGTGGGATTTGGATAGATTTCCCATTGTATTTACTATGAGTTGATTCTAATGCACTGAGGCTTGTGCTTGAGGTGCTTGAGTGATGAGAAATATAATGTTACAAAAATGCCAAGCCTCCCCCGAAATTGAACTCATTTGATTATGATAATTTCTATTCACATTTATATTGTTCATGTGCTGCTGAATATATCAAGAATCTTTGTGTCATCTTTCATGTCTTCACCCACGCTCAAGCCTCTTTCTTACTCATGTGGGCATCATTGCCAAAAATAACTTGATAAGTACCTACTGTGATTGATCTGTTATTCTGCATATGTCAGTTTATTTGCCTATTTAAATACATTGTGTACGAAAAACAGCTTGAGCCTTCATATATTGTAACTGTCAGTAAATTGATGAATTTATTCTAATATCTAATATAATTTATTCTTTTTTCTCAAGTTATTATTTTATTTTGCTACTCGCTTCGCTCGCCTTAATCGTCTAGCCAGGGGGCTCCACCCTCCTGGGCCCCCGGTGGGACAAATTTATGCAACTCCAGCAGGGTCGCTTCCTTGCCTTCAGGGGAAGGAGAAATTTTTCACTAAAATTTCAAATTTTTTGGCAATATAATTAATGAAAACGCAAAAAAACACTGGGAAAACTTCAAACGTGGGCGTATTTTCGAGAGAATATGGAAAACCTTTCATAGCACGCTTCAAAATCCAAAACTTCACATATAGCCTATATTAAATTTAAGTTTTTTTTGGCCAAAGTATAGTTCTTGAGAACGTTAAAAACCGCTAGAAAAACGTTAGTTTTTGACATTTTTTGGGAAGCTTTCAAAACCTGTTCTTAGCACGAGTCTAGGGTCTTGATTGAACATGTGTAGCAAATTTCAATTTTTTTGGCCGAACGGCGATAAATGAGTCAGTGGTATTTGGCTTGTGTATATATATATTCTATATCACATGAATTTACTGTTTATTTCTTGCTGCAGGAAAAATCTTACAAGGACAATTTCTCAAACTGTGAAGAAAAAACTATTACTGATCTGGATTCGCCTTCAGGAGCCCAAGTGGTGAGTTATATTCTTTATTACCTAATTATTATTCGTTACGTTTCATCTTCCTTCTATATAGTAATAATTAGAAAATTATTATGCTTCTTTATATTACTTTTATTTTTTCTAGTTATAATACATTATGCATAACTTCTTCTATGACTTCGTGATTTAAACTTACTCAGGCACTTGCTAATCAGAAACTGAGCTATTTACAATGCTTGTTATTATAAAGAGAAATATTATTTTCTTCTTACTTTTCATTTAAATTGCCATATGAAAGATAATATTCATCACTGATCTGATTTGGCTGGTACGCCTAATTAGATGAACTATAATATCTTGCAATTTTGTTCATCTGATCAGCCAAAACAGACCATTACAATATTTATCCACGCAACATCAAGAAAAAATTCGGAACCCATATTAAATAGTTGTTCCACCATGCTTTTCATAACTTGCTTAAAACGGAGAAATAGAACTGTAAGTGTCTCTCTACCAATAAAAAATACGTTTATTTATTCATTTTTCTTCACAAATATAATCTACTAACATATCAAGATTTAGTGCAATAGAGCAGTTTTGAATGTTCCATGCAAGAGAATAAAATGAGTGATTCTCCTACAGTAGGCGGCAGCTGGCTGTGCACTCCGGCAAAGGCCCTCGAAAGAACGGCACTACCTGTACCGAAAGCATTGACCATTTTTCAAAATGTTCGATTATTGATCAAACTAATAAATTAACATCCTTTTCCCTATGAACTTTCAACAAGAATCTTCTCATAATGAACAAAAGACGAAATTGTCACAACCACATTTATTAAAACTTAGAGAAACTAGTTTCGGTTGTTACACCATTATCAATCTCAATCAAACATTTCAATAAATGTGGTTGTGACAATTTCGTCTTTTATTCATTATACCTTCCACAATATCACTTTCGCCGCTACAAAGAAAGAATCTTCTCATTACAAATATAATTAAAATTTGATAGATATCGGCCTTCATTAAAAATATGTATTATTTCATTTCCAAGATTGCTGCTGTCAAACCATTCATTGGAAATTGATGAAAATTGAACAGTATTATAATAGCAACTTGAGAATGCCATAACTATCATTCGAATTCAATTTCGATCAACGCTTTTCCATACTCAAGACAATTGAATCAGAAAATTTACAACTCGAAATTCTCATGACATAAGAAAGAGATGTGTCGAGATTTTTTTTTTAAATTATTTTATATAAATGCTGTGTACGAAATGTAGAGACTAAATTGAATCTATTTCCTGTGAAAGAATCATATAATTGGATCTGTTTGTTGAGATTTTGCAAAGCGTCTAACATACGCGCGCGCAACTAGGCGTGCAAACCTCTCTTCCAACAACGAAAGGAACTGGTCTTCATCTGTGCAGCAGACTGACCGATCCAGTTTGTTCACTGAGCAGCGAATAAACAAAATGCAGTAATCTGAATATATCATCGACCACTACCTAGACTTCATTGAAAAAATTAAATAGGAGTCTGAGAAATTCCTGAATCAGTTGTTTGTATTATGAAAGAGTCCATCATCACTTTTTGGTTCCAATATTGCTCTTTAATTGTTTTGACATGTTCACTAGTCGGGTTCCAATCATTATTGCCCATAGATGGAACCTTGTCCAAACACAATTTTTCAACTTCTTTCAAATTTGAAGATAAATTGTTACTAGCAAAGTAATTTTTACTGCTGCCCTAATCAATTCAATTGTATTTAAACCAGGTGGTGATCGCAGAACTAAGTGTCCATGACTTATATTTCATCAGTGAGAAATGCTTTGTGATTTCCTGTGACTTGCTTTATTAATTTGTACAATTGTGGTTACAGCCATAGCTACTCTTTTCCCCGGATTTATAACTACATTGCTCTTATATTTTGATATTCAAGTTATAAGTAAAGGTGAGAAGAGATAGAGGTCAATATAATAATAATTATGATCTTGTAACAATAAATTTATTTTTGCGACAAACAATGCAGTTTGATGTGTACTAAAGCTGAAGCTGATTTTTATTGCAGCCTCACTATAAGAAATTTATTACAATAAATTATATAAAATAAACATACGACCAACTTTACTTATATGAAATAATTTTTAGTTAATTATTATTTGTATTTTATTACTCTTCAAGTTCAGTGTTAATTAGAAGGATAAAAATGTATGTATTATTCACTGTAGCCCGCCATAGTAAGGTGGGCCCTTCCCCAAGCTCGAGCTTGCTCTTTTGGGGGAGTAATTCCTACATTTTCAGTTGTTTTTTTTTACATGACAGTGTTTTATGTTTATTTTCTTGTATTGTATTTTATAATGTTTTTTCTATGAGGAATAAATGATTTAAAAAAAAAACAAACTGAAAAATCTGAGAAAATTGTCAAATGCGGTAAAATTGGATTAATAAAATTATTATTATTCTCTAAGAAAATAACGTTTCAACTAACTTACTATGAGTCAACTTTTAAACTATGATTGTTGTTTGTTACGTTTTTACAAAGTTTTTCTATTTGTATGGAATGTGTTTAGTTTAATTAAGCCAGAACCCCAAGGGTTGACAGTCTCTGTTGTGTCACTGTAGACCGTAGCACATTCTTCACTATTTTCAATGTTGAAAACGATAAGTTTGGGAATATGCTAGAGAGATTTGTCTTGTGCAGATGGTTCAACAGTTCTAAAGGGCTTAAAGTTTCTTGTCCAAGGTTGGTACTATACACTAACTTAAGGCTTTTAACTTCATCTGCTAACTCGTCTTGCAAATCGTCCTCATATTGTAAAACCAGTTTATTGGATTTTGATTTGATCTCTTCTTCTGACATGCACCTGAACTCCCAAAGTAATGAGAAAAACTGAACGATCTCTTTAAGTGATTCAAATCTCAAGTTCAGGCTTACAATCACTTCATCCAAAATAACACTGTAAACATTTATTTTAAACAATAGTTTTGCATTGACTAGCTCTTCATCAGCCATCCTTTTACGCTTTTTCATCCTCTTGGATTGTTCAGGCCAGCAAATATCTTCTGCCACAATTGTAACTTCATTCCAGATTTTTTCCCAGCCTTCATTTCTCAAGCTTTGAAGTTCACTCACTAGGCTTGAATGAAATTCTGAAGGTTCTCACTTTCTAAGTCACCTCCTCGAGTTTGAATTACTTTGTTAACCAAGTCAATAGTTTAACATTTTGAACCAGATGGATGTCAAAACTAAACGATCAAACGATCGCATGTATGTTCTAAGTCCTTCAACGTCTCTTTGACATTCCATTGACTAGTTAAGGAGTAAAACTTCATCTAATGCCACGATCAAAGCTGGAAGATGTTTAGCTATTGGTTTAACACTATCGACTCTTGCAGGCCAGCAAGTTTATGGGGTTGAATGTAATGAACCCCCAAGTTTTCCCTGGAGAATTTCTCATCTTTGAGGACTCAAACTTGAAAGATTATAGAGCTTTTACACTACTCCGAAAAACGTTACTGCTTCACGGCAACTTGCTGCAGCTTCTTCTCCACAAAGATTGAGCGAATGAAACGCACTGAACATGGCAAGTTTGTTGTTATTCAGCATTCATGCTTGCACACCTTTGTATGATCATACATCTACTCACATTGCAAACCAAACAAACGATAATAGAAGATGAATTATAGTAAAATAATTTTATAAGAGAAGATGAATTGTAAAAACATTTTTATAGCGATATTTGTTACAATGGAATCTGGCCATCATGTTTAAAGGTTACGAGTGCACAGCAGAACGCCGGCAACTGTACATTACCGGTCTCGATAAAAGTTTATTCTCTTCCTGACCTCCAATTTCCTAGTTGAAAATTTAAAATTGTCAAATAAGTATTGTGTGTTGGCCTGAGAATGGGCAATTTTAAGATGCGTTTTGCTCATCGGCGTTCAGGTGGATTATAGATTCCAACAATGCAATCTCTCAGTATTTGTATACTTTGAAATGACCAATTAATCAATATTAAGATGCATCAAGCTCATTGATGTTCAGGTGGAACATCGATTCCAATGTCGTCATCTCCGAAGATCCATCTACTATTCTATGAAATGCTCAATCAATATTCTTTATTGCCTTAAAATATACATAACTACACAAATGCAAAAGTAATGTTGAATTGTTTTTGTTTTTTTTTAAGAAAAAAACTAGACACGGTTTTAAATTTCAGATTTAACATGTAGCTGCCCCCAGCAAAAAACAAACTTTTGCCGTAATCTCCGAATTGTGGAGGTGAAAATATTCTACTGAAAACAGTAAAACTTGAACCCTATAACCCTACTTGTAACCTATTGTATAACTTAAGCCTTGAAACTTGAACCTGTTATTCTATTGATATCGTTTAATATAAGGGCATTTTCTTTTATGATCTACAGGTCGGTGTACAGGAAGGCGATGTAACATATATTAAAGTTAATCCTGACCCTCTTAGCATGCTAGAGGTTATTGACAATAGCGAAAATAGTACTACCAATCCCTTGACTGCAGTAACAGATAACGCGATGAACGGAACTAGCCATGTAATGACTGCTAATGGAACGGATACTAACAGTGATCAGAATGGAGTGAATGCTACAAATCGATGTGAGGTGAGTTATTCAATATTAGATGCGGATTTTGTTTTTCTTTGCAAATCATACTTAGAAGAATATATCCATACGGTTCTCCCACGGTTCTCAATTCACTTTTATATGAACAAGATAGCGATTTGATCCTTTAGGAAGTGAATTCGATCAGCTGAATTCATCTAGGTTCATCAAGTTTTTTATGTTCCATGTGCAAGCACTCTTACATCCCCACTCCTACTACCGTACGTAAGGAAAGAATTGTTTTTCATGGAACCATTTTTTTGAAAAATGTCAAAATTTTTAGTTAGGATTTGGACATTAATTCCTTCTTATGTAATTCTACTTGCATCATTTTCGATGTTACATTCATTTACACTTTTTCAGGATAACGTCCTAATGGTGAGTGTGGAACCTGAGGCTGTTAGTCTTCTAGAAATTGGGACTCCTGGTACGACTACAACGCAGCACAGCTCTTCCAATTCGGGAGCGGGACAAGACACCATACCAATCTACCAGCATCAGCATCATCATCCACAACAAACGGCTCATCATCACCATAATCATCATCATTTGCAGCCAATGGCGCCTGACAACATGCAACAAATGACCACAATGCAGCCGATGGAACACCACATTGGCAATGGCTCTGATCCTGTTGTTCAAATGGCAGGCGGTGGTCACATAGAGATGCATCATCAAGCCCAGGCACAAATGCACCCAGGAGATGAATCTGCGGTCAGTCAGGTATCATTAAAATCTCAATTTATATAACGATACAAATTCCATGAAATATTAATAATATTAATATAATAACAGGGTGACTAGCGACCGGGAAAACCGGGAAAAGTCAGGGAATTTTTAAATTCTGGATAAGTCAGGGAAAAGTCATGGAATTTTAAAAAAATATCGGGCAAACTTCGTAGTAATTATATACCTAATAATATACTAATTATAGAAACCCACACATGAAATGCTGCAGTATCGAACTTGAAATGCGTTCTTAGATGAACAACCAGACAAATAAGCTAGGTAGGCTAGCAATCATAAAATTGTTTTGATTATTCGCTAAGGTCTTTATGTTTTTCATCTATACAGGGTGTTTCAGGAGGAAAGGTTCAAACTTCGGCAACTGATTCTAGAACTAAAAATAAGAAAAAAAATTCATAATAAACATATGTCCGGAAACGCTTTGTTAGTGAGTTATACAGGGTGAAAGATTTCGCCCAGAACTCAGTACCCTCGGTAAAAAAAGTCATACTAAAATTCGGGAAGGTAAATTAAGGACCAAATATAGTTATCTCTTATGGTTTTTGATCGTATGGCTTTTGAAAAACGAATAAAATAGGTCCCAGAACTCTATCTTCAGTAGTTTTTATGATATTGTGATGTAAAACAGAAAATTCTGTGCCTAAAAACACGTTTTTCAGCTTTGAAGAACAATAACTCTGTTAAATGAATAATAAATGCATGAAATTTAAATACAAAACTTCTAGAGAATTTAATTCTGAAAAATTTGATGTGAATGAACCCAACAACAAACAAATACATCATTCAAATATTCTTCTCTGATGAAAACTGAACAATGGTTAATTGAACTGAAAACTTCTGTCAGAATAATCAAAATGTAAATGAAGACAATAAAAAATAGAAACTTTTACTTATATTAAATTCATAATGCACTCAAGTGGTTTGAAGCACAACAATAAATGTTAATTTCTTTCTAACACAGGTGTTCAAAAATCCCTAAAGTATATTCCACGCACTATAAAACTCTTTCCTGAAGTTGCCTGTAGTTGCCTGACGAACAGCATATTTCCATTCTTTTATTACGGTAGCAGCAATGAAAATACGATCTATCAATAATTCGTCTCTTGAATTAACTTTTAGCATGTAACTTATACTCAATTTTTCATTCACCCCCACAAGAAATAGTCCACGGGGGTGAGATCCGGATACCTTGGTAGCCAACTAACAGGCCATCTTCGACCAATCCATCTGTTATCAAACTTCTCATTTAAGAATTCTATTACACGATTTGCACAGTGGGTTAGAGCTCCGTCATGCTGAGAGAACATTGTCATACGTTTTGAAAGTGAGACGTCTTCCAACAATTGAACAAATTGTTTTGTAAAAAGTCTAAATAGCTTTCTGCATTAACACGGTTTTCTAAAATAAATGGGCCAATTAAAATATCATCAATGAGGCCACACCAAACATTTACCGAAGAGCGATTCTGAAAACTACTTTCCACAATAGAAAATGGATTCTCTTTTGGCCATTCATGAAAGTTACAGGAGTTGGTAATTCCGTCTGTTGAACGTTGCTTCAAAACAGAAGTTTTCAGTTCAATTAATCTTTGTTTAGTTTTGATTAGAGACGAATATTTGAGAGAAGTATTTGTTTGTTGTTGGATTTATTTACATCAGCTTTTTCAGAATTAAATTCTCTACAAGTTTTGTATCCAAATTTCATGCATTTATTATTCATTTAACAGAGTTATTGCTCTTTCAAAGCTAAAAAAACGTGTTTTTAGGCACAGAATTTTCTGTTTTACATCATAATATCATAAAAACTACTGAAGATAGAGTTCTGGGACCTATTTTATTCGTTTTTCAGATCAAAAGCCATGAGATAACTATATTTGGTCCTTAATTTACCTTCCCGGAATTTTAATATGACTTTCTTTTACCGAGGGTACTGAATTCTGGGCGAAATCTCTCACTCTGTATAACTCGCTAATGAAGCGTTTCCGGACATGTTTATTATAATTTTTTTCCTTATTTTTAGTTCTAGAATCAGTTGCCAAAGTTTGAACCTTTCCTCCTGAAACACCCTGTATAAAAGCCAAATACCCCTTGATTCACTGACTCATTCATCAGCGTTTCTCGAAAAACACATGGCTAATTAAGTTGAAACTTGGTACACATGTCCCGTGTAGATGCATGCTAAAAAAGAATTTAGAAAAATTCCAAAAAATACGGTCAAAAGACAACAATTTTAAAATTAGATATAAGAAATATGGAGTTGTGAATTGAATAACTTTGCCCGTATCCATAACTACAGATGATCAACAAACAAAAGTGCTGGATCGATTCACGATTTTGTACGAATTTTAAACCAACCCCTGGCTAGACGGTTAAGGTGAGCAAAGTGAGCATTAAAGATCAGGGAAAAGTCAGGGAATTTTTTTAGTTACCATGATTATTAAAATAATAGAGTTTGGGAAAAACTGTGATAATGCCAATACTACCCAGAACACTACGCGTCTGCCTGCTGTAAATTCTAGATGCTATAGAGCAGGCAGATGCATAGATTATTCAGGTTAGAATTAGTGTTATCGTTAACATTTTGAGAGTTTGCAAAAAACTACGCTAACGATCACACTCACTAAATCAAAGCATCTCTCGATATAAAGTTGGTTTTAGCTAAAGTAAGTGTAGCGCATACGTTGACTTCGAAATAATATGGCATACCAGCCAGGTTATGTCTCATATTTACAAAATATTAAGCTATTTCAAGATATTGTTGTTTCACATCTTATGTTGTTGCTCCTGTAAAAAGCGTTTTGACTTTCATGCAGGAGGGATGGATGGAAGGAGTTAAGAGCTTGCTCTTTCCTCCGGGTTTTCTCTCTTCGGTATTATACACTGCTTAAAATCTTATTGAAGGCCCAAAATAATGCAATATATATATAAGTAATGTATCGCAGAGGAAATGAATATCTCTCAAGATTAGGCTTCAAATTTATCAATTTAAAACATACCTAATCGTTAAATACCATATCAAAAGAAAGATGGGTGTTTTTAACTGCGAATTTGAGAAATTAAGTAGACAAATGATTTTCTATTGTTTTTAAAATTAACCATATGTTATAATAAACACAATTTGACAACCCATTAATTGCTAGTTATTGATTTTTATATTAGTTTAGAAACTCAAATCAATTTATTGAACCATAAAAACAATGCATGAATCGGCAAAGTCAATAAGTAAAAAGTAAATTACAAAGTACAATCACTAAAAAATATAAGATTAATTAAGTCAAATATAGGCTAAAACAGATCATACAAAGAAAACGCATACTGCTATAGGTAAAAACCATAGAAAAACACATAAAATCAATTTAGTCAAATGAACAACACTTAGGCATAACATTATCCGAGCATGTCATGAAACATGAAATATCATATTGAAGATAAAATAACTGCTATCACATTAGCTATTATTTGTCTTATCATTTAGGAAATCTTCCACGTTTCTTGTCTACAAGAAGTGCATACATATCCCTCTTAAATGTCCTAGATGAAATGGACAAAGATCTACGTTAATTTATTAAAAAGCTTTAGACCATTTTTTATCAGAAAACTTGCTCAATGAATGTGTTACCACTACCCCTTGTATTATATATTTGTACTTGTGAAATTGTTTTGAAAGCGTTGATATTATTAGCAATGGAAAGAATGACTGTAAATGTAAAAGCATAGGAATGTTAAAAGTTGAAGATTCTTGAATATTTTCTATAAGCGTGGTTAAAGTCCAGTTTTGCCAAATAATGTACTGCGCGTTTCTGTAAAATAAATATTTTTTGGGTATTTCTAATAGATGTCCCCCTAAAGCTCATCACAGTAGACAAGATGAGTGTAGATGAGAGAAAAATATACTGTTTTGTGGCACGAATCTAACAATATATCTCAAGACAAACATACCTTTACTAATTTTGTTAGTCACTCTATCCACATGCTCATTCCATGATAGTTTGTTGTCAACAGTTAAACCCAACAAACTTACTATATTAGCATTCTCCACAATGTAGTCATCTATAAATATAACCTAACCATGACACTTTTTCAAATCTACCGAAAAGGCACACTCATTGTAAAGCTGTACAACTTTAGTGAGCAAGATTGATTTCAGCTCAATGTCACACTGTTACTGTGAAACAACAAAGTAGTATCGGCAGCATACAATGTTATATCGACGTTTTTGGGAACTGAAAGATGCATGTCATTGATGTAGAGCACAAAATGTAGGGGCCCAGCATTGATCCCTGGGGGACTCCTCTGCTCACACTTGACCTTTCAGAATTTGCTGCATATCCCTCATTGTACAAACTAACATATTGCATTCTTTTTGCCATGAATGATTTAATCAGTTCACTAGCAACACCTGTCACTCCTAGACTAGACAATTTTTTTAAGAGAATAATGATATCAACGCTATCAAATGCTCTTGATAAGTCAGGAAGTACATTCATTACAAAATTTCCCTTGACAATTTTTTCAATTAATTTTTTAATAAATATAATTGCTGTTAATATCTCCTTAATAAAGCAAATTTTCAAAATTCAAATTCAAAATCATTTTATTTCACAAACACAATAATACAATACAGTAAAACAAAATATTACAATGCAATAAAATATTCAAACAAACACTCTTCCGACCATAATAAAATTATAATATACTGTATAAAATAATATTCATTTATAAGGTCGAACCTTTGGATTGTGCATATGCAAAATAAATAAGTTAATAAATTCTATCAAACCTGTAAATTAGATATTTGAGCCTTTGGCGCATATTACTTGTGTGGAGATTCCATCTTAGGTGGGGATCAAAAGTGACATCCAAGTATTTTACTTTGACTATTTTATTTATTTTAGGGCACTGACATGGAGACGGAAAAGTAACATTAAATTTTAAAAGATGCAATGATTTAGTTTTGAAGTTGGCTGGTTGTCCAATGCAGTTAGGGAAGAAAGTCATGCAATTGCTTTTGTTGATATTGAGTGTGAGGATGTGATTTACTAGCCAAGAATGCACAACCCTTAATCCCTCTTTTGCTACTACTTCTAATGCACCCTAGGAGGGCCCTGTGAAGACTAACACTGTCGTCAGAAAATGAAATTATGTCACAATCTTTTACATTTAACTTTAAGAGATCGTTAATATAGGAATAAAATAGGGGATAAAACCGTACACTGGGGTAGGCCGGGTTCTGAAAGACGCTTTCTACTTGTTACATTGTTGAGGGTGAGTAATTGTGTTCTATTTTCTAAATAGCTATTGAATAAACCTAGCGGAATACCACGAATTCCCAGGCTTTCCAGTTTTTAAGAAGTCTTGAATGGGGAATCGTATCAAAGGCCTTGGCCATTCAAGAAATACAGCCATTGTCTTTCTATTATTATTGAAATTGTTTGTTATTATATCAACAACATGTGAAATAGCATCCTGCCTACTTTTATTTGCCTGAAAACCATATTGGTTTGCATGAAATACATTATGTTTAGGTAAATAATCAACAAGTCTTGCTTTAATATTTTTTCCAAAACTTTTTAAAAGCTATTAAGTAAACTTATGGGGAGTTAGTTGGAGGGGTTTTCTGGATCACCAAATTTGAAAAGAGGTACTGGTACTATATTTGCAATTTTGTATTGCTTAGGGAAATACCCTTCAGTAAAGCATCTGTTAATTATCCTAGACAAGGGTTTAGCTATAAATTTGGATATTCGTTTAATTCATATATTATTTATACCGTCATTACCCGGAGCAGAATTACTCTTTAGAGTATTTATATGTTTAATTACTTACTTCTCTTTCATCTGTTGGGAAGAGAAAAAACGAATATGGCGAAGAGTTAGATGAATCAAGAGTGGGTAGAGATAAATATATCTATTAGATTATCATTTTGAAGACTTGTCTTAACCGAATAAAAACATTATTAAGATTATTTTAAGTTTCATTGGATCTCATATTATCAGTCACTCCTCCTTGCGACACCAAAAAGCGATCAGTGGGAGGAGGGTGGGCCCACTTGATCCCCAACTTCGAAACCCCCTTTCCCTGTTCAACGGTCAATCTTACCCCATCGAGTAATAGCTTATTTTTCTTAGCGCATTGAGGCGATTCTAATTTATATGTAGCATATCAAACTCCAACCATAATTAAGGATTTCATGTGAAGGAGTAGGCCTTTACTTGGAAAATGACGATTTTTCAATATTGGAATAAGTCTATATCAGGAACCACTGGAAATAAAAATGCTAGGTTGGTCTGAAAATGTAGATATTGAAAATATGGGTTTCCATAGCCTGGAGAATTCTGGAATTACTGTAAGTGACTCAACCCAAACAAAGTTAGGGATATGACATTTTGAGGTTCCTGGAACCTTTTACCACCAGTTACCCTGCCATTCCATTCTAAAATGTAGTCAGGTAGTAGCCCACTTGGTACCCAATTCATACATGATATGTCAAATTGTGACCGATTCAGAAATTTAGAAATTTTTGCAGTTATTAAGAGGAATAAAGTTGTAGTAAATTTAGTAAGTTTTAAATTTTATTTGAAGAACTTTTCTCAAAACTAAAATAGTGTACCTATACCCCAGCCCCTTACCTTTCGGTACTGGGTTACCTTTCGGCACTGGGTTTTCATGGGTAAATATTATATATTGTTGACTAGTTGTAATATGTAATATTATTTGAATTTAGATTGTAAGGCCATAGTCCATGTAAACCTTAGAACGCAATATGGAGTCATGTGGCAATACTATTTCATATGGAAATAAGAGTGCACTGTTGCCATTTTTTCGTTTACATTTTGTCACTCAAATGCTGTTGTTTGAAAACGTAAACACTTGACTAGGCTTGTTCAGCTACTGTGCAACTTGGCAGTGCTGGACCCCATAAGCATAATATTGCAAGCTAAGGTTTGCCCTATGCTAAGAGTTATCTTGGTTTCATTATTGCTGCAATAGCAAACAATACAGACAGCTTAATTGATAGCAATAAAAGGAAACTCGCATTTTGTTGCGAACAATAATATAAGTTTTATTGCGAGTTAATAGATTTTTTATGTGATTTTCAGGAGGGAATGATGCGACCCGATGCCACTTGGATGATGTCGGACACAGGTCATGGTCGCACTTACAGCTGCACTTCTTGCGAGGAAACCTACCCAACTGTTGAACAGCTCAAACAGCACATGACAAAACATCTCGCTGAGAATCCATACATTTCAAAATATTTCGACACAACAATCTATGACGGTACCGAGTTCATGCGGGGTGGCGCCAATACGGGTAAACCTAACGAATGTACAATCTGTATGGAATCTTTTTCAAAACCAGCCGCTTATCGTCAACATATGAGGCTGCATGCTGGCGAAAAGCCATTCAATTGCAAGGAATGTGGTAAATCCTATGCTGAAATATCATATCTCAAGAGGCATATTTTGAGTCACGCTAGTGAAAATCAGAATTTTTGCTCTATCTGTAACACAAAGTTCGCTGATGTAGCAACACTACGTGAACATGTGCAATCACATGCATCAGGTGGAGCTAAACCGCACAGCTGTATGGTTTGTGGTAAACTCTACACTCGTTTAACAATTTTGAAACGTCATATAATGTCCCATTTCGAAGAATCCAATACTATAAATTGCTTAGATAAAATAGAAGACTTGTTGGACACAAATAACGGTGCAATGAAAAATCCGCGCTCTGGTAAACGAGGCTCAGCCTCCATGTCTTCAAAACGGCATGTCTGCTCAACATGCTCAAAAGGTTTCAATAGCCTCGGCAACCTTCACCGGCATTATAGGGTTCACACAGGGGAAAAGCCATATTCTTGTGAGACTTGTAACCATTCCTTCTCTCAGATAAGTCACTTGAGACAACACTACCAGGTACATAGTGGCGAAAAGCATATATGCCCCGTTTGCAATGTGGCCATCAGCAACGACAGGAATTTCAAAAGGCATTTGAAAATACACACTGGTGATCGTCCATTCAAATGTGACACATGTTCGGCAACATTCACCCAGCAAGGGCATCTTAAGAAGCATGCAAAGGTTCATGAAACTGACTCATACATGTGCGGCCAATGTGACATACGCTTTCCCGATCTCTTACGATACAGAGAACATGTAAGAACACATGCTGGCGATCGGCCCTATGCATGTTCTCTCTGTGATTCGAAATATGCCGACATTGATCTTCTAAAAAAACACGTTGACACACACGATGAGCTGAAAATCAACAATAAGGCAATCAATTCAATGTCGGCTGCAGTTGCAGCTGCTACAGTGGCTGCCAATCACCGTAATGTGACTAATGCAGCCACATGTTCATCCACCCAGACCCAAACCCATACTATGCCTGTTCAGACCAACAAGTTCTTTCCTAGGTCAAAGAGCAGCAGCCATCTTGTCAATAACCGCGTTAGCACGACTGTGAAGAAAAAGGTCACATGTGAGGTTGGTACACAAAGCGATCTGAATGAGAGTACCACTTGAGTACCCTCAAATTTATTCGTTTCTCATTCATTTTAATTGATAATAGTGAAAGCTTGCAAAGAATTTTCACAAATTCTTCTCTACTATCCTTTTTTTTTTTTTTTGCTTAGTTTCTTCTTTCTCATCCACTGCCCATTGTATGGGCTTACAACAAATTGAGGCCATAATAAAAATTGTTTAAATAACAAAAATATATAAAACGTGACTAAAAAATTGTATTTTGAACTTCCAATTTCACATTGGAATTGTCCAAGTTACCAATAATCAGGGGCACTAGCTGAGCTATATTGACTCAGTTTTGTCCTGAAGCTCAGTAACTTGAATGTTACTGAAATAGAAATACTTGATGGAACTACAAATAAAAATAGTATGGTGTGTTTGACCTAATGCAATATTCCATTCTTTATTCGTAAAATATGTATATATAATTTAAAAAAAAATCATAGACAATATGTATTATGTATGATCTCATGATCCCATTTCGGCTATGAGGACTCTTCTGACCTTGGCAAACTTCAAGCAAGAACATTATTTCTGATACTTCTCTTAGCACCAAACTATGTGCTACTGTTTGCTAATTTACGGCAATAGAAAGTTTTAACAAAAGGCAATTACAGCGCCACATAAGGCATGAGAAAGTAGGAACTCTATTCTATAAATAAAAAAATTGAAATACTTTACTTCTCAACAACAACAATCACTATTATAACTATTATGATGACATCCGATAGCAACAGTGTACAAATTTTTTGGGAAACATTGTTTTGTGTAATGTTTTTTTCGAAGGTGCTGTCAAATATTGTATTTTTGTGGATGAATCTGATCATTAATAATGATTAATTCATTTTATTGGCTTTAAAAACGGGTAGCGTTTCATGTCTCACAAGAAGCATACAAAATCACTTAAACATCTACTTTGTACTTTATTAGATAAATTATCAGCTAGGGTCTCTTTTGCTTTATATGTGTTTTGTTTGGTGTTAAATTCTATATATATATATATATAGTTTTGCAATTATATTTGTGAAATTAATTGTTGATTATTCAACATTACAAATACAGTACTATAAAATAGTATAATTTTATTGCTAGAGTAATGAATTCTAATGGTAACAAAGACCAGTCATGGAGTATGGAGTGACGTGATAAAATTCGAAACGCTTGTTCAAAGGGCGAAATCAATTGCACACAAAGTAGCCCTAGAACTAGGCGGCTTTCGCTTGTAATGAATGAGCAGAGTATTATTTTGTTCAACCCTTATTGTAATAAAAATATGAGGTTACTTTGAATCATTTTTTGGTTCAATATTTTCGTTAAAAAAAGAAGGTAACCTCTCAGGTGAGCCAGACTTTCATCTTCCTGAGACTCTTCTATTGATTCTAACTGTATTTCCTTGGCCTTATCAATGAAATTCTGTTTGCTTTGTAATGGTGGATCTTATTTTGATAGATTTTTGAAAATTGTTAGCTCATCTTGTGTACTGCGTTAGGTTTTCTTGTTTATTTTCCTTTGGCTAAGAAAATATTTTTTAGCTGTCCATCGTTTAGATAGCAACTGCACAAGAACTGAATAAGTTGAAAGTTCTAGAGGTCCCTCAAAAGAAGTACGGTTATGTGTTTCAATAATATTGCCGAAAATGAAGCTGAACCTAACTGGATTTCTATCTCATTTATTTTGTCTAAAAATACTTTATATAGAAAGAATATTTTTCTAGTAATGCATGGTATTACATATTTATATTTTTGTATACACAGGTGTATATCTACTTTACGTTACCAATTCTGTTTGTTATTCTCTTTGTTTTTCATTATCAAAGCTTACCATTTAATGTGATTGATGATTTCAAATTAAATCTACTTGGCAGTATTGCACTAACAATTTAGAAATTGAACCAAATCAAAGATGATAATTATGATAAATAATAAAAATATTTTATTATATGAGATACTTTGTATTTGTTATTATGATTTCAAATGTTCGTATTTTATTCTCAAAAATCTGCTCATGTGCAATATAAGCTTCTTTTCTTGGACATGAAACGCTACAATTCCAATTAAAATTCGACCGTTCTTATGGATCTAATTTGTATTCTATTTATGTTGATTTTTTCGTATTTTATATATGTTTCACTGTTACAAATGCATAAATATTTTTAATATTATAAATCATGATCTATGTTATGAAATTCATTTTTGTGCATTTGTGTTGAATGTGTAAGGCTTATCTACTAGATTTTTCAGTCATCACCGAGGAAACTAGACTCTGTGAAGAAAAGAACAATATTTTACAAAATTATGCAGTAGTTGTGTGATTGAGGAGAGTATATTCCAAGAATTACTTATATTTATTGAAAAAAAGTCATTTAAAGTAAGCTACTTATATTTTTATGCTCACGGTATCAATTTTATACTACTTTCAAGCGAAAATTAGGCAAAATTCTATTTGATACTTGTTTAAATACGGTTTATTAATTTATATAAAGTGATATATTTGTCTTGGCTCATGTCCAACTGATCTTTTACTTTAGCCGTTCAGTTAGTCTCGAAAATTGTAATTTCCAGAGAAAACTATATTTAAGTTGACCTAATTTATAATTTATGAATATAATTTCAAATTGCAATTGTTTTTAGCTTTACTGTAACTTTATTTTCGTATTTTAGGTGCATTAATTCCACTAAAGTAATCACTGCGATCCATGAGTATAAGTAACTTGGTTTCTACATTTTAAATTTCATTAATTCCATTCGCCACAGTCGTATGAATCATCGTGTGAATCATCAGTAATAAAATTATTCTTCAGTAGCAGTATTAATACCGCGTTAATTCATTACTGGACAAAAGACCGAGCTCCACATTAAATTGAATTTATTATAAAATCAAACTTTTACACAGCCTACATTCAAAACCTATGTTTTATTATCTTTTTAAATTGAGAGTTTCCGCTTTGAAGTCTATTAGGTTACATATAATTATGTATAGTCCATTGTATTTGTTATTAAACATTTTGAACTTTTATTTGAAAGAAATTTTAAAAGATATAATAGTATTAGTACATACCTATATTATTGCTAAGAGTATAAAAATATATAAGAAGGATCTTAGATCTGTTTGTATTATTGAGAATGTGATTCATCACATAGATCTGTATTAAATGAGAATGTAATCAATTTTCAAATGTGTGCTCTTTTTTCATCAACCAGTTTATCATTTTACAGGTTAAATATTAAATGAGACATGGTAATGTTGAAATATAGGAAATCTTTAGTTTGATCAGTTTTTGGTGTGATAAAAATACTCTGTAGAATGTGATGTCTGTGTTTAGATGAAATCAGGGGTGCCCCCGCCCCAAAGCCTCATGACGCACCCCCCCTAAATTGAGCACCAGCCCCCCCCCCAAAAAAGCCCCCTCCATATTTTTTCTAAAACTAATTCCTTGCACCTCCCTCTTAGCTCTCACGTCTCGCTAAGCTTGAATAATAACTTCCTGCACAAATCCTAAACATAACTACTCTAGCCAAGGGCGTACCCAGGATCATAACTGGGTGAGGGGTGGTGTGGTCGTTCAGTTTGTAACATTTTACTACAGAAAAGGTGGATGAAACCAAAATTTCAAGAAATTATGCATTATTACAGTAGTGCTTTATCAACTAAGTTGTTACAATTATTTGCTTGAAACAAAAATTATTCTAGCAACATGTTTTGTATTTACTTATACTATTATCATTTTTCTTAGATTTGTAGAAAACTATATTATCCTAACCTCTCGTTTGAATCCAGACCGGACTTTCCTCAAAGAATTTCTGATGGACACTCATCAAACACAACCCAGTTCATCTGTCCTCTCCCATTGCACTTCTAAGCCAGGTCTTTACCCTTCGAAGGGTACTAAAAGATCGTTCAACTGTAGCCGTAGTAGATGGGAAGCCTCTTAAAATGAGAAGTGCATGTCTTGTTGAACGGAAAAAAGTATTAGCTTCCTCCAAAAGTGCAGCCACTTCAGTATCCTTTAATTTGTCTCCTGTTGAATCCTTCTTTTTCCACAGATTATACGGTACCACAATTCTAATTCTGCAGAGATAAAACCCAACTCATAAAACTCCATGGAAGATGTGACATTTTTTCCAAATATTTTTAATTACATTTTAGCATGTATGAAGGATGAAGAATGGATAAGACAAAAGCAGCTGTATTTTCGTTTGAGAATCTAACATTCAATGATTGAGTTGAAGAGTCAAGACAAGGGATGATCAACGACCGTTTCCAGTATTTAATTGCAGTCTCAGATGGAGGATTACTTCTTATGTATTTGCTTTTGAACAATCCGTGGAACTGTTTAAGGCAACGTGACTCAATTTAACGTTGACTTTCTCCGCGATATCATGTGCTTTTTCAAGTAATTCATCGGAAAAATGTTCAATTTCTTGTCAATGCTACCAATATGTTTCCTCACCATAATGAAATCCATATTTTCACTATTAGAACGTTGACAACAGGTTTCAAAATTGCAGAGTACTTTGCAATCACGACTAAAGATGAGCCTATGAAGAAAATTGGTTTTTATATTTTTACAATGTATCATTACAATATCCATTTCTTTACGTGAACCATCTTTAATAATTTATCGATTGTTTGAAAAAGCATTTCATTTGTGGTATTATTTTTCTGTCTATCTATAGAATGTACAATTGAATGATAATTTGGATTAACAATAGAATAACGATAAATTATCCTTATTTCAAGAATTGTAATAAATTCCAGCAACTACATTTAATAAAGATTTTTTCTGCTTCCAGAGGGGGGGGCACCTGCCCTCCCTGGGTACACCCATGGTTCTAGCTAATTCATATTCAATATTAATTCAATAATAATAATAATAATAATAATTATTATTATTATAAATCTATTAATTGACATTCTATCTGGTGACTTCGTAATATATTTTTGAATTTCGTCACGTTAAACACAATTTCAATTAACTTTTTTACCACCCCCACCCCAAAACATTTTTTAGACCCCCACCCAAGAATTTCAATGACGCAGTCTGCGTCATAGCCCCCCCTGTGGGCACCCCTCATGAAATGCACAGCTGGATTTTCCCAGTGCACCAACACTGGTGTGCAGTGCTCTCCTCAAAAATTGCGGAGCTAGGTAAACCCACCTTTAGGTACACAGTCATATTTATGACCGTCCGCGCAAGGACATTCGTCTATTTGAAGCGTGGAGATGACTCCAAGCTTCAAATAGATTTGAAGAATTAGGCTGAGTATTATTGGCTGTGACTGCTCAGCCAGTATCAGCCATTTACTTTAAGGGTGGAGTCGACTCCACGTTTCGCAAACTCCTAAGACAAATATTAAAAATACGGGGAGGTTGTTTCATTCCAACTCCATTTTAATGAATCAAACCACATGAAAAAGTAAGCAGAAGCAAATTGTGTATTTCGACTTTGATAAAATTTGGGTGTGTTTTGTTTTCGACTATCAGGATATTTTAGACGTTTTGTACAGAATTGAATTCTCTACAAGTTTTGTTAAAAAAATTCAAGCTTATTGTATAATATTAACTAAGTTTATTCACTTCAAACTTGAAAACGTGTTTTTATATCAGTTTTGCATATTTTGTTGGGTATCTCAAAAAATACTGTTGACTTCCAACTTGTTTCTTTCGATTTTTCATCTTGTTTTAAACATACATCACCTGGCCAAATTACAGGTAAAGTGAAGGCAACACCGATTTATGATTGAGTAAATTCAAGGGGGTAGTTACTAACTATCTGCTATCTTCAACTCAGTAACGAAATATGTCCGGACTTCAGTTTATATGAACTTTTTTATTATTTTAGTCAGTACAACAAGCCCGCCAAGTATATGTTAACTATGCGAAACTGTATAATACGTTATAGGCTATTGGAGTATGTATTAAGAACATTGAAAGTAGCTGGTAACTTCAATTAAGGCCCTCCAGAAGTGGGACACTGCGATAGAATGGTCTTATAAAAGAGCACTCCTGCTACACGGATATAGTAGAGAAAGTGGTCAATCGCTGCCCATGAAAATGTGCAAATGTTGAGCTCCTTTTAAATTTCTATCCAGTCTAGTAAGTGTACAGTGTACATTCGTGAAACAAGATGTTAAGATTCCGCTATGACACTATTTGAGGAGAGTGCTCTATAAATATAGCAAGTTTACATTAGAGGTAGAACTTACCTATTGCGCATTGAAATCTATTTTTCATCCAAGTGGGATGTGATAGCCGCGAGCCGTAGCAGGTATCTGTTCAATCAGAGAGATAAGCTGCGTTCTCGTAGGTCCTGTTTGTAACACGGTGACCGATTAGATCGGCCAGCAAAAAATACACTGTTCTCTGCTGTAAAATCACTTCCCGGTGGTTCGGAACCCACCAACCCACCTAAAACTGTAGGTCCAACTCATCAATCACCATCATCCAACTCATCAATCACCATCATCCAACTCATTACCCACGCACAGGTCTCAGACCTATGTGGGCTTCATCCTCAGAAAAAAAAGAGTTGAATGTAATTAATGAGTAATGTCAATCGTAAGGGGGAAGAGCATATCCTGCTCTTCTGAGATCTGTGACACTGGGCCAGAAGCCATTTTCCTTTTTTTTCTTTCTTTCCTCTTCTACTTCAACATTCATTGACTTTTGATCCCTCTTCTCTATTTATTGTTTCTTGTTCACGTATTTATTTATTAAACTTATCTTTTCATTCATCTGTTCACTTTCCCTGACGCCCAGCTTACAACATCTGTTCAATCAGAGAGATAAGCTGCGTTCTCGTAGGTCCTGTTTGTAACACGGTGACCGATTAGATTGGCCAGCAAAAAATACACTGTTCTCTGCTGTAAAATCACTTCCCGGTGGTTCGGAACCCACCTAAAACTGTAGGTCCAACTCATCAATCACCATCATCCAACTCATTACCCACGCACAGGTCTCAGACCTATGTGGGCTTCATCCTCAAAAAAAAAGTACAAGAAAAAGATACGCGTTGAGCATATAAGCATTCAATATAAACTTAAAATAAAAGAAAATATCTAGAAGTACTAGAACAGTAGTTATTGAAAAAGAAAAGTTTTTTTTTCAATTATTTGGAACAAACTTGAAGTGGAATAAAATTAAAACAATACAATGTAATAATAATAGTAATTACTAAAAATACTGTTGTAGTGAAGAGGATCAAATTTTCCAACTGGATGAAGCACCCCCACACTTGCATTTACCTGTTTGATAATTCCAGGATGCAAAATTAGGTATCCTTGCTTTGGATTAGCAGCAGAGGAACTGACAAAGAGGCTTTTCTTTATTTCCTTCCAAGAAGCCCTGATTTAACCTATTGCAATTTTATCTAATTAGTTTAAGTAGAAAATGAAGTGTTCATTCCACACTGATGAACTTTTTGCAAAAATAAATAATATAATTAATATATATATATATATATATATATATTAATATAATACAGTTCGTACATTAATAAATTAATAATATTAATTAAATAATAACAATAAATAAATTAAATATTTTATTATATTAATATTTAAGGGTTAATTAATATTAATTAAGAAACTATCTGTGTATAATAAATTTAATTAAAATAAAGTCAATATATGTATTAATATTTATGTGTAAAATTATTTACTTTCAATTAAATAAATAATAATAATGTTTATTTTTATTAATAAAATAAATTCACAATAAAATAAATACACTATTTATTAATACTAAAACCATAACATTGGGCAAGCTGTCAAGAATATGGGAAGCATTTGATTACTGGAAAGATTTTGCTAGGGCTTCTAGTGAGGGAGGGACATATTGAACATTATGAGAATTTTGACTATTGCCATTATGTTGTGTTTTATTAAACATACTGTAAAATATTTTAAAGAATGTACTATGACAACCATAGATTTATTCTTTCATTTAGCCTATTTGTAATATTATTGTGAGTTACACTTGTTTATTTGCGCCTGTGGAAATGTTCCCCTAGGGGATCGGTGCCCTAAGCAGGCACACACCAGCTCTGCATACACATAAATAATGCTCTGGATCGATAAATGCCATCAGATATACAAATGCCATTAGACTATCATGGTTGTAAATGCTCTGAATAAAATAATGCCATCAGAAACCGAAAAGTACTGTTAAAAACATGAATTTTTGGGTGTTTTGCTTGAAAAGTTCAGTTATTTCTGAAGAAATTGAGTTTTCGATCAAGAACAACCATTATTATAGTCAGAGCTTGATGAATGCCACTACATTTTGACAATAAAAATGCACCAAATCAGAGAATACAATCAAAAATCGAAAAAGTAAATTAGTGGCTTGCGTTTTAGATGTTTTGCTTAGAAAATATAGTTATTTTTCATGACATTTGATCTTAACCATTACTCTAATCAGAACTCAATGATTATTATCACACTTTTTAGATATGGATGCTCTGAACCAAAAATTACCATCAGAGATTTAGAAGTACTGATAGGAACTTGCTTTTTTCGATGCTTTACTTCAAAATTAGTTATTTTTGAAAAAATTCATAGTTTTTGATCGAAAACAACAATTATATGAGGAGGAACTTTATGAAGACAGTTATACATTTCATGGGTGCAAATGCTCTGAATCGAAGAATGCCATCAGAAATCGATAGGTTCCACTAGAAACTTGCATTCTTTGATGTTTTGCTTAAAAAGTAGTTCTTTTTTAAGAAATTTGGATCAAAGTTTTGATCAAGAACTTGATGATTATTGCAACATTTTGTAGATACAAACGATCTAAATAAAAAAGTGCCATCAGAAACTCAGAAAGTTTTTGAACAGAAAAAGTACCATTAGAAACTTACGTTTTTTATGTTTTAAAAAAATACAGTTACTTTTCAAGAGATTCAGTACTTTCGATCAAGAATGTCAATTATTCTAGGAGGAACTTGATGAATACCATTACATATAGTAATGCAGCAAAAACAAAGAGGGGGCGCGCAAATACAGAACCTGCTCCAGGGCACAAAAATTAGTTACTCTACCAAAAAATACCTTTTCGCCTCACTAGGACGTAATGAGCTGTTTCTCATGCGTCATATGGAAGCCGAAAGTGTTCGGTTTCCGAAGAGGACTGTAAACGTTTACCGCCCTATGGCGGAAAAGAAAATGACCTTGAATAACAGCTGATCGTGTCCGATCACACAAATCATAGAGAGATGATCACATAATATTACGGTAATAAGCTATATAATATTGTAGTATTATATTTATAATATATTTTATAAATTATTGTTTCATAACTTGATATGTATTATCCTGTTTATTTCGTAATTTTGATATCAAACAGTAGAATACGATGATATTTTCAACCTCAACAACATTGCATTCTTGCTAGTAGCCTTAAAATTTCGCTTTTAAAATTGCCAACTTAACATTGTTGGTTTGTTTTTTTTTGTCATGTGGCGAAAAATAGCGTTCGCAACGCGGGCAAAAATGTTTTGCCGGCTCTCAAACGCTTCAAGTTCTAGACTTCGTCTCGAACTTGAAAACTGCGATCTCGAGCCGGCAAACACACACTTTCGGCCCTAGATGCGAAATATACTATTACAACCTACATTTTTCATTGATTCTACTTGAATTATACTGTTCTAATGCACTGAAATTTCGCACATTTATTGATGAAATTATTAGCATTTTCAAACCATTACTTATTCAAACCATTGTTTACTTCTTCATTTCGATTCACAGTTCACACTACTTTACATTTAAAGATAGTAGAAGCAGTTGTTGCTCACTTTTATAAGTTACGCTATGGTACCTCTATAGTGAGAAGTATTTGGTATCTCCAAACAATATCTTTCAACTTTCAAATTTCAAGTTTTTTTTTAGAGGGACGGGGAATTCAGCCAGGAAGTCCCATTTAAATCCGCCGGTATTGTCATGTATCATGTATGATTCGAGTCATCTGAAAATATCCTATAAGTTTAGAATAATAAAATAATATTATTATTTATAATAATAAAATTGAGTTTAGAATGAGCCAGAGTAAAGACAAGGAATAAGTTGTATGAAAGTAAAAAAATGCTTTATTGTTTGAAGGAAATCATAGTCCAAACAAAAATTGGTCAGTTAATTATATTACTAGGAAAATATTCGTTATATTGAGTACATTTCATGAACGTATTAATAGAATAGAAATAATTACTGTAGGCCTATTTGATTAACATTATAATGCACAATATTATTATTGATGCCACAACCATAGTATATCATGAGCATAATCTTTTACTGTATTATTTCATATTTCTGAAGAAACATAAATGAGTGCAAACTGAAATTCATGAAAATATAATTACAAATTTGAATACAGTAATACTGTACTTACTTTAATACGGTATATTTAATAACTTGATGTACTAAACATTTCTCAATATTATACAGATACACAAAAAAAACGTATATGTCACTGTAAATATACTAAACATTGCACTAAAAAGATATTGATATTGGAATGCACAATGCTCAGTGTGATACTGAAAATACTTTTTAAATAATAACATAATCAGGAGTTCCTGCCTTGCGCATGTTCAAATGATGAGCGTGCTGCTCCGGTCGAAGATAATGCTGTTTAACGGCATCATTTTCAATCATTGCACCAATCCATTTTGTCTGAAAAAAGGTAAAACAGTGAAAATAGCCATTTGACTCCATTTGAAACAATGAATATTATGTTATTATTTTACAGATGAACCCCGAAAATCCGAACCCCCAACTATCTGAAATTTCGGATTATCCAAGCACAGATTTTGCAATAACCTAAAACGTTTCTGCTCTAGAAAATTAAGGGAGGGGGGAATTTAAGAATAAAAATTTGAACAAAGATTCTATTTTATAATAATAAATGCATCATATCAATTGTTCACATCATATCCTTATTTTTTGCTTGCCTGGGAATCGCTGGGACCGCACTGCAGTCCACGAAATAAATTAATTTTTAAATCAATTTACCTTCAATTGCAGTACCAAACTATAAGTAATATTATTGTTGTGGATATCTATTTTTCATATAAGTAATAGTATCACGCTACATTGGGGAACTCACCCCTATACACAGACGTATAGTCTTGTAGGGGGATTCCTAATATTTTTTCTATGTGTGATTCATTACCTATTGTAATTTTTTGGGAATAAATTGATATTTGATTTGACAAACTATGGCTTCCAAAGGTCCAATCAAACAAAGAGAGCTAGAGAGATACCAGTGTAGATTCTAGCTAGATGAGCTGTGAGAGCGGTAGATCAATTCTTGTTAGATATCAACATTTTAGATGGAAATAATACTTACCAAATGCTATTAGTCTAAATCTACCTAATCAAAGATCTAACTTAAGAAATCTATTCAAAACTTACCAAACAAGGGAATCGAGGTTCTGGAATTTTAAATTGCGGTTTGTTTGGTAATGCAAATACTGCCATTCTCTCAAACCAAGGCCAAATCATCAAATCGACTAGTCTCACTGCATTACCTGTAAAATTATGGACAATATTTGATGAAAAATAATATAATCGTATTTCCTACTCATTAAAGATTATTTAATATACCGTATAAGATAATTTTAATTGAATTAAAGGTTGACTTGAAACCTAATTGATGGAGTATGTCTTCGAAATGTCCACAAACAGATAAAAAAAAATAGGATGTAGGTTAAATATTGGAAGACATGAGCAATTCTACATATTTTATTTTTGGATGAGTATTGCTCGAGCTATAATATATTTGGGAGAATCCTCTCGGAACTAGAATTTATGGAATATATTTGATAATTTGACTCACTTACATCATAAATATAACTGTGAATAAGAAATCTTTTCAATATTAGAGTATCGCTGTATTAAAAAATCGCGTATTTGCACACTGCACAGTGGAGCTGCGATACTGGACCATTTTTGCGAAATCATGCACAAGCTACGGAATAGGTTAAAACACAATGGAGCTGTAAGAAATAAGTGCGCCAAGACTGTGATCAAACGTGTTCACTGTTCACTCTAGTATCACACTTGGCTCTACGTTTCAGTATTGACACTCCACTGTGCTAGCAACCTAACTAAGGTTGTGCACTCAACGCTTATATTGTAACACAAGACACACTCCAAAACCAGCTTCTCCTTCCAAGAAGTGATTCAAAGTTGGGAGAGGCCAGGAAACAGAAGAGTAATAAATTAGGCTTAGTTATGAATGCGTGAGAAATGGCTCTACATGTTAGCCAAAAGCCTAACGCCAAAAGCTGAGAGGATATCAGTGAGATAGACAACATAACCAGCAGCTATATGTCGGCTAATCCAGCTCACCAATCAACACCTACCACCAGACACCATTGCAAGATCATCACCAACATCAATTACAAAGTTCATCAAGTGTTAACAGTGCGCCGACAAGTTAGGCCTACCAAAAATTGTGTTTATGAAGTGTTACAAAATATATATTTCTTTGAATATTAAATAGAGTTGAGAAATATAGCTGCCTGACCATGTCCAAGCGGTTTTGTATTAAGTTCCTTATCATCTTCTATTTTATGTTTTATTTGATTATTTCAAAGGCGATTTGTTAGCTGATTAATATTCGTTGAGAATTTATTAAGTCAATGAATCTAAAAATAGGTTATCCCCGGTACCTTTCTTCATGAAGAAATTCCATGAAAAGAGTGTAGATTCATGAACGGAGCATGTCATGATGCTGGAATTAATTAAATCTCTCTTTCCCCAAGAAATGTTCGAAGGCTGTGGATTTATACTATACAATATGTAGTATTATGTCGAATTATTCCAGGATACTGAGAATTAACAACTAATGAGATGTTATCTATTTTATTGGGAAGATTTTTGTCATCAATTAATTTGTGGAATATAATGTTAAAAGAAGAAATTTTCCCATTTTTTCAAAAGAATCCATATTACCTACAAAGTTGAGTTGTTGGCAATTTTACAATACTGTTTGAGTTCAAGAACTGATACCAGCAATTTTGAAAATAGGTTATGATTCATATTTTTGTTTGAAGTTAAATTTCTGTGCAATAACATTTTCTGAATTCTACAAGACAAAAAAGTTTTAAATAATCTAGCTTTATAAAATATAAACTGTAGTATGTATAAAACCTTATTTCAGTTGTAAGGTAAAGGGAAAATGAGTATTAAAAACGTGAATCGCGAAACTTCAACTTGAATATTGAAAAAAAACTTTTATTCGTTGAATAATTAAATGGTAGCATCCAAAAACGCTTAATAGTCGTTACCACAATAACTGAAAAATAATTATTGACATTTTTCAATGCACTAAAACTAATACCAGCCATTTTCAATATGTAATTAATATTTTCAGCATAATGCATTAATTTCGAATTACTCAAAGTGTTAACGCTTATACTGAAGAC
Source organism: Conomelus anceps (assembly GCA_948455865.1). Taxonomy (NCBI): domain Eukaryota; kingdom Metazoa; phylum Arthropoda; class Insecta; order Hemiptera; family Delphacidae; genus Conomelus; species Conomelus anceps. The sequence goes on from OX418222.1 coordinate 64,515,998, forward strand.
TTTCGCAATGGCAGATATTGACAGCAGCATTGAATAGCTTATGAAAATTGATGATAGCTACTACACAAAAATATTTTGTCACAGCCGGGAATCGAGCATCGGACATCCTAACTGCTGGTGAGACGTCTCAACCACAAGACAACAGTGACCCTGTATAGCATCGCTCATTTTTAACTGACCTCAAAAAAGGAGGAGAGATTGAAACTAAACTTATTCCTACAACTCTATAACATCAACCAAATTGCCATGTATTAATTTATCTCTGTTCAGCCATGGCTGGTACGCGTTATCAGATGAATTGTGATACCTTTCAGTTTGTATAGTTCACCTAATTCTTATCTTTGTATATTAATTACTCAAGCACTAATGAACCAATTTTAATATTTATAGTTTTTTTAAATGAAAGAGCATTATTCAGCGGTGGTCCCATCCAAGCTTCGCAAGGGTCGGCCCAATACTTAGTCCAATACCAAGCAAAAAGGAACATTCATCAAAATCTTCACTTGCATTTTGTCATAACCAGTTGGGCAAGTTGGGTAAACGGTATCATTTAACAGGCAGTAGGTACATTGTATCGTATGGAGTGCTTTACACTCCATTTTTTGAATCATATAATGCAATGTAATTATGGTGGGTTAATGACACCGGTTTCCAAAACCCGGTTATGTGTGAAACAGGCTGTAATGTTAGTAAAGCCAACTAAGTATCTTAAAATTTTTTTTTTTAATTAAAGTTCAGGTTCTGTGTAATAGCATTTTCAAAGTTTCAAATAATCTTGATTTATGTATGTGAAATATGTATTGCAGTATGTGTAAAAACTTTTTATTTCAGATGAGCATAGAAAGACATGAATTGCGAATAGTTACTTCAAGTTTCATAACTTACAAAAAAGAGCTCAAGAATTTTATTCTTTGGGTAACATAGGTAACATTCCAAAAAGCTTGATAAAAATCGCAGCAATAATAGCCTATAAAAAATATTTAAAAATGGCAAAAACCCTACTGCATAGTTTAATAATTAAATGCAATCTTTCATGCATTAACAACAGTTGAAAATAATGTTTACAAATTTTGATTGGATACGAGGTAGATAATAAAGCTCATTTAACATGAAACCATGTCATCTACTTTATAACTGAGAGAAACTGGTTGTTCTAATGCTATCTCATTCACGCTGAAAATTTGTATGAAATCCAATAAAACTTTATGAATTTATTAGAGAAAATAAACATTTTAACACAAGAATTAAAGAAGAATCGCCACAACTGACTGCACTCACCTCCAAAGAAGCTAGTTCCTCTAGTGGATAGCTCTTTTTCAAACTCATCTAGCGCCTCAAGAAATTGATTAAAAGTTTCAGTCTCTATATCGTTGAAGTACATCTTGTACATTATTGATGTGACCTAGAAAATGATTTTCAAATAATTTTAATTTTATTTATTGTCAACAACACAACTTACATTTATTTATTCATTCATTTAACTAAAATACAATGTGAATACAACACATTTGGGCTATTGCCCAAAACTGCTTTTCACAAAATTATAAAGTCGGATCAAAATCTTAGGTTAGGTCGCTAAAACTATTAAAACCATGTTTGAAATTTTGTTGCATCCCTCTTTGAGCAATCTCTAAATTTAAATATATCTTGATGCATTTCTGAATTTATTGTGGTTATATCGAAGAAGCTAGTTCCTCTAAAGGATAGCTCTTTTTCAAACTCATCTAGCACATAGATTAGTGTAAAGCTGTTATTGGTGGCGACCACCTCACAGTTTGAGTCGTGTTATTATTTATTTATGGCGTTCAATAACTGAAAACTGTAAGATTAGTGTGACCAAAAGCAATGAAATTGTTTTGTCAAAGGTTAGTACTAAAATAGGAAGAAACGAATTTCAATTTCATAACCCACAAGGTGATATGGTTATATCTCACAACAGTTTAATGGGTGATTTGCAAGTTCTTGAGGGCGGAACTGTGTATACCAAGAGGCTTTTGAGAAATTGGGTAGAATGTCATCTTAGGAATAAGCATACAATTAATATGATGTTGGGACATTATTAGTGTTGTAATGTTTTTTCATGTACTTGTTTTAAAATCTTATTTCTACCTTTGTATCTATCCCTACAGCTGATCAGGAACGACTCATGTTAAAATAGTTTTATTGCTTTGTACATCCTATGTACGGATTTAATAAAGAACCTATAGCCTACAATTTTTTATATTTTTGTAAATAATTAGATTAATGAGTCAGAGAGAATTAAAAATAGTAACTTGGAATGCTAATTGTTTAAAAGACAGAAAACCTAAATTATAAATTTTCCTAAAAACACATAACATAGACATATTCTTAGTTTCAAAGACTCTTTCAACCATTCATTCATATTTGAAAATAAAAATATATAAAGTTTATCAGACCATGACAACAAAGCTCAAGGGAGTAGTGTAGTTATAGTAACAGAAAAATATAAATCAATATGAAGAGTGCCATTTACAGATACCGGGAATACAAAGGACAGTAATAGGAATAAAATCAGCTACACAAAATTTCCCAGTTGCAGCAGTCCACTGTCCACTCAGGTACAACCTCAAAAAACAGCATTATAAAACAATTCTACAACATATGGGTGATATCTTCATACTAGGTGGAGACGTCAATGAAAAGCATGTAGATTGGGGCTCACGATTATCTACCACAAAAGGAAGAGAATTAAGAGAAGCTGTGAGTGAGTTTGGATGTACTTTCCATTCTCCAATGAGTCCTACGTATTGGCCATCAGACAGAAATAAAATTCCTGACATTTTGAACTTCTTTATATCCAAGAATCTCCAGTAATTTTATTCATATTGAGGAGATCACTCTGATATAGTGCTTCCACTTAGTGAGAGAATTATTCAAACAAAGAATAAGCCAACTCTGGTCAATAAAACAACAGAATGGAAGAGCTTTCAAATGTATCTGGATAATGAAGTTAACCTGAATGTTCAATTAAGGAATGAACAACAATTAGAAGAAGCTGAAATGTCATTAAACTAATATAGAAGGCAGAATAATAAGGATTATTCACATCGTACTAACCGCGTAAATTATCCAGAAGAAATAAGAGATTTAGTAATTGAAAAAGATCAACAAGAAGATGACAGCAGATACGTGATCCAACAGATAAAATAATTTTAAATAAGACTCAACAATTAAGGAGGGAGATCAGAAGCTGGAAAGAAGGCAGCAAAAAATTAAGGCTACAGCATCTCATATTCCACCAATAAAGAAAGCAGATGGATCATGGGCAGGAGAGGATGATGAAAAGCAGAATTCGCAGAATCGTTAGCTTAAACTTTCCAGCCTAATGAAGTTCCAACTGGAGTTATCTTGGAGACCATAGAAAAATACAGACTCCTTGGATATTCAGCCTGTCAGTGTAAATGAAGTAGCTAGGGAAATCAGGACACATCTCAATACACGTAAAGCACCCGGATTTGATCTACTGGAAACATAATGAAAAATCTACTAAAAAAGGCCATTATCATGCTTACTTACCTGTTTAATGCATCATTTAGATTGAAGCATGTACGTGCTATATGGAAAGTAGCTGAAATAATAATGATGCAGAAACCAGGAAAATCATCACATGAGCTTAAATCCTGCAGGCCAATGACATTACTTCTTATTATTTCAAAGTTGTTTGAGAAAATTTTTCTGAAATGACTACTGTCAATAATAGAAGATAGAAGCCTAAAACCAACACACCAATTTGGCTTCAGAAGAAAACACTACAATTGGACAAATTCACAGAATAACAGATATTATAGAAAAATCACTGGAAGAGAAGAATATATGTTCTGATATTTTCCAAGACCTTGCTAAGGCCTTTGACTAAGTTTGGCACAAAGGTCTTCCCAAAAAACTAAACTCGTTTTTGAAAGTATGTGGAGTTGATCACTTCCCATATATCAGACAGGACATTAAGAGTAAATCAGAATGATGAATATTCTAGCCTGAGAAGAATTCAAGCAGGTTTTCTAAGGTAGCGTTCTACAACCCATTCTCTTTCTTTGTACACATTTGATATTCCACAATCTGATTGCATCAAAGTTGCAACATTTGCCAATGACACTGCTCTGCTGACTACAGGGGCCAGTATTCAAGAAACATCTAACACTCCAAGAAGCTGGTAATCAATTATGCCAATGGACAAAAAAATGGAGGATAAAGCTGAATGAATCAAAATCACTGCTCATCAACTTTACAAACAGAAAGATTACAGAACGAATCAACATCAATCTGAATTGGCATGAAATTCCTTTTGAAAATACTGAAAAATATCTGGGGATGACGTTCGATGGTAAATTGAAATGGAAGGAACACATTAAAATTAAAAGAAAATAACTTTTTTTTCCTATTATTTGAATTAGCACCTAGTTAGAAACTAATAAGCTATTTATTCTATCCTAATTTTACTAAGTAGAGACATTACCAAACTTATATAATAATTAGGTTTGGTTACTATTTGATCACATTTCAAGGCTTGAAATTTAACACTATCACCTTCTTTTGTACACTAAACACATAAGCACACTTCACTTCACTAGCTCATGTGGTTTTATTCTGTCGAGCCTCCGGACCAGATCACAAACGTCAAGCAGCTGGATTGCCTCAATGTTGTCATGTTGGTGGAGTCTCTCTTCATGCTTAGCTGCAAACCTTTCTGTAGTGACTGTCTCCACTTGAAGATCCCGGTGAAGATCAGCATTCCTGATGTACCAAGGAGCATTTACTATATTCCTCAGTACTTTGTTTTGAAAACGTTGTATTATTTGTACATTAGATGGTTTGGTACAGCCCCAAAGTTGAATACCATAGGTCCATACAGGCTTCAGTAGCTGTTTGTACAGAAGAATTTTGTTGTATACTGACAGCTTGGATCCTCTTCACAGCAACCAATATATTTTCCTGAATTTGATTCCTAGTTCTTCCCTTTTCTTCTTGACATGTGCTTTCCATTTGAGCTTGACATCCAGCATCATACCCAAATATTTGGCAGTATTTGCATGAGGAATGGCTTTTTCATTAATGTAAACTAGAATATATTGAATTTTCTTGTTAGTGAAATTCACATGCACAGACTTTGTATCATTGAGTTTAATGAGCCAATGATTTGTCCATGTGTTCACTTCATTAACTGCTCTTTGTAGTTTTTCTGTAGACTCTTCAACTTTTTCTGCAACTGAAAGAATTGCTGTGTCATCTGCAAATGAAGCTATGGTAACCCCTTCTGGCTTTGGAATGTCACTTGTGTATAGCAGGTATAAGAGAGGTCCTAGTACACTTCCTTGAGGTACCCCAGCTTTAATTTGCCTTAATGTGGAGTATTCATCATCTATCTTTACTCTAAAATATCTTTCCTTCAAGTAAGACTTCAGTAGTTGGCTATATTCTGATGGTAGAAACTGATCTAACTTGTGACACAAGCCTTCATGCCAAACTTTGTCAAAGGCTTGTGCTATATCTAAGAATACAGTAGAACAAACTTTTTTCTCTTCCAGACTTCTTTCTATTACATCTGTTAGTCTGTGCACTTGATCAATTGTTGAGTGTTTTCTGCGGAATCCAAACTGATGTAAAGGTATAAGCTGTTGTTCTTGCAGAATTGGCTTCAGTCTTGCTAATAGTATTCTTTCAAAAAGTTTTGATAGTATTGGTAGAAGAGATATTGGTCTATAGGAGGTTACTTCATTCAGAGGCTTTCCTGGCTTTGGAATCATAACTTCAGCTACTTTCCATAGGCTTGGCACATATTTCAAGTGGAAGGCTGCATTGAATAAATGACACAATTCTACAATTGCTTTTCTAGGAAGATGTAGTAATATTTCTCCTGTAATAAGGTCATATCCTGGTGATTTCTTTTTTGCCATGTTTTTCATTTCTTTCTGGATTTCTCTTGGAAAAGTTGAAGGGATATTATCTGGAAGCCTTGGCTGTGTGGTTCTATCTATCTCATCATCTGGAGTTCTGCTTTCATGAGGAGTAAATGTTTTCTCTAAATGATTGGCAAATAAGTCTGCTTTATCCTTATTACTGTGAGCCCATGATCCATCATATTTCCTTATTGGAGCAACTTGTTCAACTGGTCTCTTCAATTTTCTAGTTGTTTTCCATAGTGAATAGTTGGTACTGGAGTCATTACTGAGCTCTTCTAGGTAAATATTAATATCCTGCTGTCTTAAATCCTGTATCATTCATCTTAAGTTATTAGTAATCCTATTCTTGGGTTTCTTGTCATTTGCCACATTCTTCTTGCTCTTCTTCTTTCAACTATCAGCTCTCTGACTACTTGTGGATAGCAATTACCTTTGATCTTGCTCTGAAGTAGAGGTGTATTTTCCCAAGCACATTGTTGAATGTTGGTCGCAAATTCCTGCACTTCTTATTCAAGGTCTTCAATTGTTTGTATGGGTGTATTCAAATCAGTTCTGTTTTTAATCATGTTCCTAAATTCTTCTATGTTAGTATTTTTATTTATAAGTTGCGGTGCTCTATCTTTTTTTACAGCAGTACTATGAATTATTAATACAATTGGTGGATGATCAGAGTTCAGATCGAATTCTTCTCTAACATCTATGGAATTTGATGATATGTTCTTTGTGATGAAAAAGTCTATCAGGTCTGGAATCTTGGCTCTATCTGTTGGCCAATAGGTTGGCTTTCTTGTTGAGTGAACTTCGCAATTATATTCATCAATGGCCAGCTGCAGCTCCTTTCCTTTTGTTGTAGTTAATCGGGAGTCCCACATAGTATTCTTCGAATTGAAGTCTCCACCAATAATAAATTTTCCTGTGAAGTTCTTAAGGAATTCACTGTATTTTGGTTTCTTCAAGTTGAAGCGAGGTGGGCAGTAGACAGCTGCTATTGTTACCTCTCCTGTTGGATGACCAGATAGCTTAGCCTTTATTGAAATTGGCTGGAACTCCTGTAATTCGATTTTCATGAATTCATTGTGGATGATTTCTTCTCTAACAATAACTGCACTTCCCCCTCTACAACTATTGTTGGGATGTATTGCATGGTATGTTTTGTAACCTCTAATTTTTAAATAGGATTCTTTATTGAAGTGCGTCTCTGAGATAAGGCAGACATCAATTTTATGTTCTGTGATAATAGCCAATAGATCATCCTTGTGCTGTAAAAGCCCATTGGCATTCCATGTCATTATTTTAAATTTATTTTCCATATTTCTTGTAGACAGCTTTTCTAATTTCTCTAGCCTAGATAAAATTGATTTGTTGAATTCATCTCGCCCCAATAGCTTCTCAAGAATTAACTGGAGTTGCGTAGCTATGTTCAATTTGAAATTTTCACCCAAGGTATGAGGTATGAACTGGGATTTTTCATCTATTTTTGTAGCTGATACATTTTTTAGCCTATCAGCATAAGATTGGCTTCCAGTAGCTCTATCAATATTAAATTTTCTTTGAGGTACCACAGCTTTGTTATCTTCTTTGTTAACATGTGGTGTTTGTACATGTGGATTTAGGTTGAATCTTTTTATTTCGGAGCGCTTGTAACTCTTGTGCTACAACGCATCCCCTGTAATTAGCTGGGTGTTCCATACCACAATTGTAGCATTTGGGTTTGGCTTCTTTTGGTTTTGTACAATCGATGGTAAGGTGGGAACCTGCACATTTCACACATCCGGATTCCTTTTTACAGTATTTTCTTGTATGACCCTACGCTTGAGTTCTTACACTGGGGAAGAAATTTGGATCTTTTGACTGGGCAAATCTCAACCTTCATGCCCATAATTACATTAATATCATATATTTTATTTATGCTCTCTGAATTTTCGAAAGTGAGCATAAATATTGGAAGAGGGTCTTTTGTCTTCCACTTCAATATATTTACAACTTCTAAGATTTTAAATCCTTTTTCCTGAAGTTCTTGTTTTATATCACCTGGATCGCAAGTGCTATGTAACCTCTTGACAATTACTCTGATAGGTCTTGTTTGTTTGTTTTCAAAAGACCATGTAATTTTTTCGTCATTCAATACTGCCGTAGCTATCCTGTAATTGTCCTCAGATTGTACGTTTAGCTTTAGACTACCATTATTCAATAAAGTCACTTTGTAGGAGTCTTTCATCTTGTCATTTAGAATTTTATACACAACTTTATAATCTTGAATATTGTATAAAATTATAGGTGGCGGTTTTAAAATCTTTTCAACTAGTTTGTTGCTGGATAATTGTTTTTGTTCGGCATTCTCTTTTACCTGGTTCCCCCCACATGAAGGGACAATCCGCTTATTAGATGATTGAAATGGAGGTGAATCAGAATGCTCTCTCCTCCTCTTCCTTTGCTTTTGACGAATCCATTCCGTTTCAGCAGATAATTCCTCTTCATCTGTGTGGTAATTTTCTACATTATTTTTCAAGTCACTATTAGAATTATTTTCTAGCGCAGATAACCTAGATTGAATTTGATCGAGTTGGTTTCTCAGTTCAACATTGGTATTTTCAGATTGTTTTAATTTTTCATTAGCTTCTTTCCATGCTTCAAGTAATAACTTATCTGCTTCCGATGTAAGTCTATCTTCATGTAGAGTGTATTTGACTTGACTATCTTTCTCTGTTATTGTAATAATATTTTCCAGTTGTTCTCTATTCGACATTTTTTGGCTGTTCTATCAAAGTGAATGTTCAGCACTTACCGGGATGGAGTTGGATTTCCATTCGCGGCGACTAATACGCGCGCAGACACGCGCACACACAATCACACGCACTTTTGTTACCCGTAATGCCGATTTTTCCTGACTCAACGATAACCTAATTTTCAACACAATTGAATTTACTGTCTTCAACACGTCCGCTCGCTTTGACTTCCAAACGCTGACTGAAAGAAAATAACTTGACATCAAATACAGACAAATAAATCGGTTGCTAGGTCACCAATCAAAACTCCTTGAAAAATAAGATCGTCTTGTACAACCAGATTTTGGATGCATGGGATCTAGCTCTGAGGATGTGCCTACAAAAGTAATATCGATGTGATACAGAAATTTCAAAATAAAGTATTGAGGAGCATGGTTAATGCAACTTGGCACATCAGAAACTGTGACCTGCACAGGGATCTAAAAATTTTATATGTATCTAGTGAGATAAGTCGATTTGCTGCCCATCATGAATATACTACCATGTAACCCTGAGGAAACTCAGCTGCTTGATAATTAAGAAAAAAGGCTGAAGAGGACAAAGCCTTTTGAATTAGTGATTAGAGATTAGAAAATTTAAGGTATAATAGGATATACCATAATAAATAGTGCTCTCTAGAACTACTTTAGTCATCAATGGATGAACTGAAGTTGTCAATAATTTAAATTTAAGAAGTGAATGAAAAGTTAATGTTTAGCCTTCAAGACTAGTTTTAAAGACATAAAATTATTAAAATAACCTAGAATGTTCAATAGTTGACGATCGGTCATGAGTTTGAATTCTTTCAATTGAAAATATTTAAATCAGCTGATGAGATAGTTTATTTCAATACTGAAAACACTGAATGATAGAAATGCTGAGTTCTGGTTGGTCTAGAGCCTGTACAGAAAAGTGACTCCCGAGTTATAATAGCATCATTATGCAACGGTTTTCATTAGGCATGAATAAAGTCAGCTGTTATGACATCATTTTTTAAACTTCCATATCTACTTTATACTGTAGTCGTAGATAAATAAATTTCATACTTCATGAAGATATTTCCAATATTTTCGCCAACATGCCAAATTTAACTGGTAGGCAAAGTAAAAGATCTAAAAAATAACTCTCCAAAAGTATTTACAATCAATAAGTTTTGTCTCACCTTCCCAAAGTTTTCAATCAATATTAAATCTTTTGCTTTTTGCAATGGATCCTCACTATGCAATGGATTATTCGGGTATTTTTCATTCAAGTAATTGGCTATGATCAAACTTTCATACAAGTCTGTGCCATCCACTACTAGCGCTGGTACTTTTCCAGTTGGAATCCTGCTTGTATACCATTCTGGTTTCTTTATTAGATTAATAAACACTGCATCATACCTGTAAAAAAATTAATAGCCTTGACAAAATATACTATTTGAAAGAATGGTATGTAGTTGGATGAGAGAGTGATAGCCGCGAGCCGTAGCAGGTATCTGTTCAATCAGATAGAGATAAGCTGCGTTCTCGTAGGTCCTGTTTGTAACGGTGACCTATTAGATTGGCCAGAAAAAAATACACTGTTCTCTGCTGTAAAATCACTTCCCGGTGGTTCGGAACCCACCAACCCACCTAAAACTGTAGGTCCAACTCATCAATCACCATCATCCAACTCATCAATCACCATCATCCAACTCATTACCCACGCACAGGTCTCAGACCTATGTGGGCTTCATCCTCAGAAAAAAAAGAGTTGAATGTAATTAATGAGTAATGTCAATCGTAAGGGGGAAGAGCATATCCTGCTCTTCTGAGATCTGTGACACTGGGCCAGAAGCCATTTTCCTTTTTTTTCTTTCTTTCCTCTTCTACTTCAACATTCATTTACTTTTGATCCCTCTTCTCTATTTATTGTTTCTTGTTCATGTATTTATTTATTAAACTTATCTTTTCGTTCATCTGTTCACTTTCCCTGACGCCCAGCTTACAACAGTGTTTCAAATGTTTTCAAACTGCGTGAACCTTGAAAGCATGCTTTCTGAATACACTACATTTTAACAAAAAACTTATATAACTTATATATATATTTTTTTTAAAAGTCAAATATTTCAAATTTCATGTTTTCAACTTCTGTGCTTAAGAAAGAATTTGAACCGATGTCAGCCAGCAGATCCCCACTATTGTTAGTACTCAAGTGACATGAAGATACTGGCTTTCTTTTGATTTCAACTCAACAACTACCTACTGGTTGCACTGGTGACTAGGCATCTGATTAATTGGCCTATACAAAACAATATATATGGAAGCAGAAGTGGGAGAAAGAGTATTTGTTGAAATAAATTTGTGAATAGGTTGTATCACGTTCTAGATATCTCAATTCAATGGAATTGGCCCTCTGTTAGTTATCAAATAGATCTGAACTGTATTGGTCAATTCACTTTCATCAACTAATCAGACGCCTAGCAGTGCAACAGGTTACACTGGTGCAGGTTCTTAAGTGAATGCAAACATTGTTGAAAGCTGTGCATAAATGGACAACTCATGAAATGTAGTCAAAGCTTAACAAGTAATAATCGCTAAGAAGATTTTAGCAAATCATTTAAGGCCTATGAATACTTACGGAATTTTCTTTGCATTAAGAACTAAATGCACCCTAGCAGCAAAAGGGCAGAAACGCATACTGTATAGTCGCAGTTTTCCTTCTATGAGAGGAGGATCACTTGAACCTAGAACAAGAATGAATTTAATGTAAAATAATGTAACTCTAATCCTTTCAGTAAAAATTTTATGACATTTGAATCACTCACAGCTTGACACGTGTATCATGTCATATGGCATACTTTTATGGGGCAATTCCTCACATATAAATGACATTCTACTTCTACAGAAAAAACCCTGATAGTTATAACCGAGTCACAATATTTCGAGCACTGCAAGCCATTATTCATAAATAACAAAATGTTGATGGTAATAAATCTTTATATATAGCCTATATATATATATATAAAAGTTATATGTTAAAAAATTACGAATTCAAGATATTTTTATTGCAAACCTTGCATATTTCTTGGAACTGTACAATTCTAATGCCTCAGCTTACGCTGGAGCATTTGTAGTCAGTCTGAGACTCAGTAGCGGAGAGTCAACATCTCCTAGAGCTTATTAATTATATTATTATTGTACATTTTACTTACTCTCTATATTTTGTAACTTGTATTAAAATAAAAATTGTTTTCCCGAAATTTAAAAAATGGAAACTCATTCGGGAAGCTTAACGTAGAGCAAGGTAGTAACGGAAAACGGCTGTTTTGAAGATACTGATTTAGATAAAATTCACATGACATTATTCTATCACTTGAAGTTCAAGTTCATCGTTGCTCTGATACACAGATTAATTTCCACAAAAAAGACCTACCGTACACATATGTACCTACATATCAGGGCAATGGAATTAGTGTATCTGTAGAGTAGATATATTTACCACATAAAAAACAGCTGTTTATGTATCCATATATAAAGGCAATGAAATGAGTATATCAGCTGATAAGAGATTCTATAAAAAGCCTGATCTCATTTATTCACCTACAGGTGATGATAACTCAAAATATATTTTGAAATCTATTGCGAATTCATTATGGTGAAAACAACTATGTATTTTCTATAATTATATAGTAATGAAGGGCTGAGAACCTAACCTTTTTTTTCGCCTCTAAAAGGATGAAGGAGTAGATCAAACCTGATCTTTATTAAGGGTCCAAGAATATGTGTTTAAAATTTGAAGTTGATTGGACAAAGCGTTCGAAAGTTATCGTCGAACATACACACAGAAAACGCCGCGAGCCTCCAGTCACGAGTCACAAGTCAAAACCAAGAACTCGCTATGCTCGTTCAAAAAATCACGGTACTTACGTAGGTATTATAAGGAGGCCAATACTCAACAACCTTAACTTAACCTCACTAGATCGTGAATTCTTTGATATAGAATTCAATAATGTAATGCTTTAACACAGTGGTCTCCAAACTTTCCAGCATCAGTGCCAAAATTATTACTTCAGTAAGATCCGAGGGCCGGAAACGTTTTCATTTCTCGACAGCTATTAGTGGCGTAGCTCGATAGCTTCTGCCCCGGAAAGCTTTAGAAAATATTCCTTCTAGAATCACATTATAAGCGATTCTAGACATGAATTACTTATCCATTTCAATTCACACTTTGAGTCAAAGTAAATTTCATCTGGCTCTTGCATCATTGTCAATCAATCTATAGGAGATCTGGACTCTCATTGTTTTACTGAAAACATTTGGAGCAGGCTTACCTGAAACTATTATCACTGTGATATTTTCGATTCCCCACTGCAACTGATTAAGGTAGGTACCGTAGCATGAATTGTAGGCTACTTGAAAAAATGGAAAAAGGAGGTCAGGAGTACTCCTCCCAAAATTGTTGATGAAATAATCCCTCTAAACCATATTTTCAGCAAATACAGACATTTTTCTTGCCTTTTTGCCGAAAATTGTCTTTTAAGACTTGTTAAAATTCCAAAACTTACTATGCATTGGGGGGGGGGGGGGGGGATTTGTCCCCCTGATACCCCCGTAGTCACACCACTATTATCTACAATCTCTGGAAAAATCGCAGATTATGAATCCTGAGAAATGCTGCTAAATTTGAGTTGAATTATGCATTGATGCTACCGTGACACTTGATGATATCTACAGAACAATATTAAAAATATCAACTGATAAAACACTATTTGGGAAGGAACCTTAGCTGTCGCGGGCCGGATTGATCATACCGGCAGGCCGTAGTTGGAGACCCCTGCTCTAAAACAAGCAATCTTCAGAACATTCCAATTAACGGGTGTCAAGATCTAGTAAGGTTAGGTTGTTTTTTTGAGGATGAAGCCCACATAGGTTTGAGACCTGTGCGTGGGTAATGAGTTGAATGATAGTGATTGATGAGCTGGAACTACAGTTTTTGTCAATCTAATCGGTCACCCTTACAAAGAGTGCCCAGGAGAACGCAGCTTACCTCTATCTGAACAGATACCTGATACGGCTCAAGGCTATCAATTGCTAAAATAGCCTGGCAATGGCTCCGTATAATAAGTACCAAAATCACAATTTGAGGGTCGCATAATATGTATTTATGCTGCTGAAAACGAATCTGAAATTTATCTAGTTCAATTTTAAAGGGCATTCTATTACAGGCTAGGAAATAAACGGTCTGCAATATATCGCGTCGTTGGAGCACTCGGCTTAGCCTACACATTTTGTTGTTTGTTTAGGCTGAAATCCTAAAAGCACGCGTAGGAGTTTTGCGGCCGATGGGGAGAGAATCTTTTGAAGTTTATTTCCCATTAAACAGACTAGGCTATTTACAGTTCAAGCCAACAAAACCTTGATGTTCTGTTGGTATGAGTAATATTGGAAATACAATAATATCCAACTTACACATTTCACTCAATTCGGACCATATTAATTTCAAGTCAACATTTAGAAGGCTAAAGCTGTGCAGTAGGTTACCTACGGTACTGCCTTATTCAAGACATAAGAAAGCGAAAAAACAATAGTAATGAAGTTTTCTATAACTTACCAGCAGACAAATGCTCAATTGCAGCCATCTCAGGAATTGCAACAGTAGACCTTCCCTCAAATGATCAAAGACTAATAAATACTTTAAATAATTAGCTGATGTGTCACAGTAAAAATACACCTAGGTTATATTTACATTTAGTGGGCAAGTAACAACTGGTTACTACCAACCCTAGGCAACGCTACTAAACATTTGACTAGTGACTAGTCAGTCACGTGTCGACAACCTAAGCTACTCTGTGGAACTTGGAATGCGTTGGAACTCGGAACTGACTGCGAAATCGGCGTAGCATTGATATATATACTACTAGGTACTGTATATAGATATACTAGTAGTACTAGTATGTAGTATACTACTGATATAATTATATTACAAGGTGATTTTTAAGTATGGAAACGGCTTCATATTGCGTTCTTGGCAAAAGAAGCTTATCTTGATCTGCATAGCTTTAAAAATCCAACTTTTTCCTGGTTTTGAAATTGTTGTCCGTCATCTTGGATCCGCCATATTGGATTCTACTTTATTTTTTTAAATGGGATGGTAGTCATATGACACATCATTTCAGTGTGAAATTTCAAGAAAAAAACAAGGATGTAGACCGTTTTTCAATGGATACCTTTGTTTTCGATTTATAAGCATTTAAATTTACAATTTTGGGAAAATTGTGATAGCAATGAAAAAGGTAGAGCACACTGCATGAACATTTTATTGAATTTTCCATTCATAAATTATCTAATAACTAAAATGTAATCCATTTTCAATAATAGGCCTACCAACATCATAAAAGATTTTTCCTTCATTTTTTTAATGTTACCTACAGGCAGATGTTAACACCGGTAGTTGAATTGTGAGGTCCGTGAAGTTAGCCCCCCCCCCCCCCCATGGAAGCACCAATGTTGAAAATAGTATTAATGGTTAGTGCTTCAAGTCCCACCGTTAGCAGTGCTCTTTTGGTTCCAGAGATATATGCGAAAAACAATGGGGGGGGGGGGGGGGGGCTAACTTCATGGAAGCTAGCCCCCCCCCCCCCCCCCCAGTGGAAATACTCATAAGCTATGAAGTTGAAAATGATGTCAATTGTTAGTGCTCATCATTGGATCAAGTCTTATTGTTATAGATCTTCTGGTTCCAGAGATATGTGCGAAAAACCTTGGGGGGGGGGGCTAACTTCATGGAAGTAGAAATACATGACATATGAAGTTGGAAATGGGGTCAATAGTTAGTGCTTGTTGTTGAATAGAGCCCCATCATTAGTTCTCTTTTGGTTCATGAGATAAAAGCAAAAAAACCTTGGGGGGGGGGGGTAACTTTATGGAAGTTAGCCCCCCCTATCATGATAGAAATACTGGAGCTATGGAGTTGAAAATAGTGTCAATCGTTAGTGCTCGAAAATGATCGAAGTCCCATCAATAGTGCTCTTTTAGTTTGGGAGATATAATGGAAAAACCTCAGGGTGTCACCACGCCCTTTTTTTAAAAATTGAGCTATGAAGTCCAAAATGGTGTCAGTCATTAGTGCTTCGTTAGTGCTCTTCTGGTTCATGAGATATAAGCAAAAAAACTTGGGGGGGGGGGGCTAACTTCCCAGTGTTTTGCATATATCTCTGGAACCAAAAGAGCACTAATGGTGGGACTTGAAGCACTATCAAAGCACTAACCATTAATACTATTTTCAATGTTAGTGCTTCCATAGGGGGGGCTAACTTCATGAACCTTGAATTGTGGTTAGTGAATAATAAACATAGTCATTTATTTTGTTGCATTGTTTACTTATTAATTATCAAGTCTTATCACCATTTAAACTTAGTTATCAGGTAATTATTTATGATTGAAAAATTCAATAAAATGTTCTATGCCATGTGTTCTACCTTTACTATTGCTAACACAATTTTCCCAAAATTGGAAATTTAAATGCTTATAAATCGAAAGCAGAGGCATCTACTGAAAAACGGTTTATGCCATTGTTTTTTTCTTGAAATTTCACACTGAAATGATGTAACATATGGCCACCATTCCATTTAAAAAAATAAAGTTGAATACAATATGGCGGATCCAAGATGGCAGACAAAAATTTTATAACCAGCAAAAAGTTGAATTTTTAAAACTATGCAGATCCACATAAACTTCTTTCACCAAGAACGACTCAGTTACTCAATATAAAGCCGTTTCCATAGGCTACTTAAAAATCACTCAAATATCAATATCAATACTATAATATACAGGTTGTCCCATGAGTAACCCAACAAACTTCTAAGGTGGTTTCCTCCCATCAAAATAATGAAAAAAGTTCATATAAATGCTTTGTTAGGGAGTTACAGCTAGCAAAAAAATTCGCCTGATTTTCTAGGAAAGGATGGAAATAAAGCCAAACTGATTTTTTATGGCGTTAAGTTCAGTGTTACATTTATTGAATTTTATGTCAAATGAACTGAAAAATTGAATAAAACACGTCCCAGACCTCTAGGATCACCCATATCTGAGATATCAGACAAAATACACAAAATATGCAAACCATGCAAAAAGTGGCCTAGTAAACATAAATGTTGATCAGCTGACCTGTGATATGCAAAATGTTTCTGGAATGAAACCTCTAGTACGGTAATACTATAGTGACAAAAGTTTATTGATGCAACACAAAATACTGGAACTAGTAATATTGTAAAGCTCCCAACTAGTAAAATAGATCACTTTTACTAGTCGATTCATGAAATAGGCCCCAGTTTTACTAGTCAATTCTCACAGTTGACATGAAAAGTAATAAGTGGTGGGCCGCTTAGCGCAGTTGGTTGGGGCGTCGCAACTTCAGCTTGCTGTCGTTTAAGCGGTCGTGGGTTCGAATCCCGCTCCTCTGTCTGGCATCTATGTGATGATCCATTAATTCTCCAATTGATAGGGAATAGAGCGCATGCGCGATCTGTGTAGTGAAGCCATGGCCACTGTTTGTCTGCATAAAACAACAAAAAACTAAGCTTATTAACCTTTCTATACTGAATATATATACTTTCTATATTTAATACAGTATCCAGTGGCGGCTCTGACAGAGAAATTTGAGGAGGACACTACCCCCCCCCCCCACATCATACAACTCCGCAAATATAGTTGAATATGGGCTCTATGTACTGTTGAATAAAGGCTATTTTGAAAAACCGATTATACAGTAATTGTGAAAAATAGGAAATTTAATGTGTAGGCTCACTCACCATTCATATCAATAGAGTGCATAAGTGCTCCATCTTGAAACCTAGCACTGAATACAGCACATTATCCAGATTGTAAGCAGATGCTCAGATTTATCACAAGATTATCCTACTTCTCACTAAGTCTTACTTTCACAAGTGTTTCATTCAATTGATATTAATAATTCCCTACTAAATAAACGTCATTATAATTCTGTCATTTACTTTAAAAAGGGGCATTATTTTAATTGGCTCAGTCCAAAAACTGAATATGAGGCACACTAAATATAGAGTCAATCGGACAATAAAATATATATTTACACTACTTAAAGGCCTATATCATCAGAAAGTTTTCAACAGTTTGATTAAACAGCAATATTTGAAAGTTAGCTCAATTTTACGGTTTTTAGCAGAAGCAAAATGTTCAATCACAACTTCATTGAAGTTGAGAAATTAAGAAATTAATTTTTGCTCGACTGAAAGCATTGCTAGGGAATTTTATATTGTGCGATAGTATAGTGATTTTGTGCGATGGTATTATGCAGGACATTTTTAGAGGACCCGGCCTTTTTACTGCCAACCGCGTTTTGAAATCACAAACGTTATTTTTCAAATAATCCACGGAATTTATTTTAAATACAGTCAACTAATACTAATCACAGCTCACATTAATCACATTTGAATGGACAACTTGATGATTGAGAAAATAATACAAATTCCACGTACCACTATACTGCATCCACAATAATTTATAAACAACCAATGAATTCTAACCTCAATTCTACTAAAAACTTTGAGGATAATTGGCGCCACATGATTGACGCATGCGTAATGAAGCTGCGGCCGCCGGCCGAAGAGCGTATTTTACAGCCGGGCTCATGTTGCCATTTCTCTCATAGAGAATTTTTCATTGAATAGCATTTTCGATATGGCAGCACTGCACTGGCCGGACGCAAGAGGAAGTGTCCCAGCAATGTCCAACATAGTTACAAAGGCTCACTGAAAACCTCTTCTCGTACCACGATGCGGCTGATCATTTTCAACTATCTTACTGTCTATTTCCAGACTTCCACACTCTCTTTCCTCTTGTCAAATACAAATAAAAGAGGAAAATATAAAATATAGTGGAATTATTGTATTCTCAATAATTATGCAATTTATCACATATTGACAGGGAGGACAGTGTCCGAGCGCCCCCCTGGTGGAGCCGCGCCTGACAGTATCTCTCATAAGTATAGAAAGGTTAGTTATTGGTTAGGTTTTTTGTTGTTTTATGCAGACAAACAGTTCGCGCATGCGCTCTATTCCCAACCAATTGGAGAATTAACAGGTCTTTCTATGTGTGCTATTATTCACATCGTTACTCACGCACAAGTCTCGTACTCATGCGGGCATCATCAGAAAAAAAAATATATATAATTCTAGAGTCTAGACTAAAATGTTTCAGTCACCAATATTATCTCATGAACTGGTACAATGACGGATTTATAAATAATATATAATACAAATTATACATCATTATGCAATTAATATATCTAAAAATGCAATAGATTTTGGTAAATGGCACTAGTGATACTAATTCACTGAATTGTGTGTTCATGCAAATGAATTTTATAAACTACATGCTGATTACTGGTATTAGTAGCTTGTATTTGCTCATGTAACAGGCCCCTGATTGTTGTTTTCAAACTGTGTTTTTCTTGTCATTATACTGTCTTGGTCTTGGTCGAGGTTCTGGTCGTGCTGTACCAGACCAGTACTGGTATTGGTCTTGATTGTGGTCTTGGTCTTGGCCATGCTAGTGCGCGTTTACCCTAAATACAGTTAAAATAGTTATATTTTTGTGCACATAATGCACAGAATTGTCAAGATAGAAATTTTGTTTATAAAAATGTCAATGTTTGTCAATAAAAACAATATAAAAAAGCAATGGAAGACTATAAATGAAGTTTTGGGCAAAAAGAACAAAAATAATAAAATTACAAAAATTAAATCGAGGTAAAACCCTAGTGTTAGTTTGAAAGAGGAAATAAGCATTGCTGAGGAATTTAATAATCTTTGTGGTGTTAGTGAGCATTTAAAACGTAAATTAGACCGCCAAATGCTGATATTAATAATGAACAATCTAATATTAAAACTGACACTGTATTTCACTTTTAAATAATGTTTTACTCACATATATTGGAGATGCTTGAGGAATGCATTTCACTTCTGAAAAGAAGCTTCGTCAGCCTGCCGCCAGGGGTCATGCTCTGTTTGGGTTAGGATGAGCAGCCATTATGTATTTGAAAATTGCGTTTGATTTGAATTGTGTTTGGTCGTTGAGTAAGTTTGTTCTATCTTGTTTATGGTGTTTGAATATTTCATATTGTTCCAGTGTATTTAGTTTGTGGCTTTTTTGGAATGTGTGTAGAATTTCCAAGTCAGTTTGGATGTTATTGTGTGAGTGCCCAGTGTTGATTAAGTGATCTGCAAATGTTGAGTCAGAGTTGGAATGTAGTGCTTTGATGTGCTCTTTATATCTTATGTTGAATGATCTGCCTGTTTGTCCTATGTAGTACTTGGGGCATGTGTTGCATTTAAGCTTATATATGCCTGGTTTGTTGAATTTGTGAATTGTGCTGTTTGTTAGGTGAGCTGGTTTTTGTTGGATCTGGTGTTTCAGGTTGTTTGTTGTTCTGAATGCTGTGTTAAATCCGGATTTTTGGAAGATGTAAGCTATTTTGTGTGATTTTTTGTTGAGATATGTGAGTGTGACAAATCTGTTTTGGTTTGCAGGTTTTGGATTTTTATTTTTCATTTTATTCATGATTTTTTCTACTAGATTGGTGTTGTATCCGTTTTGTTGTGCTAAATATTTGATTGTATTGATTTCTTCTTTGTGGTCAGCTTGCGATAGTGGAACATTAAGGAGTCTATGGATCATGGAGTTGAAAGCAGCAAGTTTGTGTTGATTTGGGTGGTTGGATGAGTTGTGAATGAGTGTGTCTGTGAGAGTTGGTTTTCTGTAGATTTTGAATTTGTGCATGTTATTTAGTTTTTTGATAGTGAGATCTAAGAAGTTCAAGGTGTAGTCTGTTTCATATTCTGCTGTGAATTGTAAGTTTTTATGGGTTTTGTTCAATTGTGTTAGGAGTTGTTCACACTGTCTTTGGTTTCCATTGTAAAGTACAATAATGTCATCAACGTAGCGGTGCCAGTAAATAATTTTGTTTGAGTGTTTGGTGTCTTTTAGTATTTTAGTATTCTCTATGTGCTGTAAAAATATTTCTGCTAGGATGCTGGAGATTGGGGATCCCATTGGTAGTCCTTCTGGTTGGGTGTAATACTTGTTATTGTGGGTGAAGTAGTTTTGTGATGTGATGATTTTTAATGTCTCAATTAGTTCTTTTGTGTGTTCAGGTGGGTTGTTTTGTGCTTTGTCAGATTTGTCACACTCACATATCTCAACAAAAAATCACACAAAATAGCTTACATCTTCCAAAAATCCGGATTTAACACAGCATTCAGAACAACAAACAACCTGAAACACCAGATCCAACAAAAACCAGCTCACCTAACAAACAGCACAATTCACAAATTCAACAAACCAGGCATATATAAGCTTAAATGCAACACATGCCCCAAGTACTACATAGGACAAACAGGCAGATCATTCAACATAAGATATAAAGAGCACATCAAAGCACTACATTCCAACTCTGACTCAACATTTGCAGATCACTTAATCAACACTGGGCACTCACACAATAACATCCAAACTGACTTGGAAATTCTACACACATTCCAAAAAAGCCACAAACTAAATACACTGGAACAATATGAAATATTCAAACACCATAAACAAGATAGAACAAACTTACTCAACGACCAAACACAATTCAAATCAAACGCAATTTTCAAATACATAATGGCTGCTCATCCTAACCCAAACAGAGCATGACCCCTGGCGGCAGGCTGACGAAGCTTCTTTTCAGAAGTGAAATGCATTCCTCAAGCATCTCCAATATATGTGAGTAAAACATTATTTAAAAGTGAAATACAGTGTCAGTTTTAATATTAGATTGTTCATTAAGTATTTCGTCATGGAAAACATCACAGATTAATAATGAGATGAGTAGGCTATAATTCATTGTTCAAATTGAAACATGTTATGAATTCTTTTTATTTCCTTGAAACCAGTGCTTCTGAAGTAGAATCTATAATAAGTGCATTGCAATCAAATAAATCCTCAGAGTTCGACGAAATATCTGTTTCTATTATTAAAGAAATTATTAGTATAATTTCACCTTTACTCTCTTATCTTATCAATTATAGTTTTATTAATGGAATTTTTCCGGATTCACTCAAGGTTGCTGTTGTGATTCCTCTTTTTGAAAAGGGTGACGTTAGTGATTTGTATAATAATTAATTATAAACCAATATCATTGCTGTGTTTTTTTGAAAAATTAAAAACCGATGTGTGGATTTCTCAAAACTCAACGGTTTTTTCTCTGAAAAGCAATTTGGTTTTCTGGAAGGGAAATCTACAGAGGATGCGTTATTGAACTCCTGTACAGACTCATATCATTGTTTCAATAATAAGTTGAGCGTAGGAGGTGGTCTCTTTATAGATATAACTAAGGCTTTTGACACTTGATTACAGCTAGTATGCTGATTAATTTCATGTGGTTTGCAGGGGATTTTCTTGGAGATTTTTTAAAAGTTATTTAGATAACAGAGTTCAATGTGTTAGAGTTAACTATGATGTATTTAGTTCTTTTAAACCAATCACTTGTGGTGTTATGCAAGATCGGTCCTTGGACCTATTCTTTTCTTAATATTTATAAATAGTCTCAGTTGAGAAATGCTCACTTAGTATCCATATTTTGGAAGAATTCCTAATAATACATTTATTCAATTCATTACGTATTATAAGAGAACTGTTTGAAATGGTCATAACTGTTTCAATGAATATTCGTACACATAAATTCACTCATTTCTTGATTTTTCATTTCACAATGAAATGTGAACAATAAGTTATCCTTACTCTGTATAAATATAGGCTTATTATTATTTCTTTTGGAAATAAATAAAAAAGTCAATTACAAGAGAATTGAAAAAAATTCTGATTCTGTCAAATAATTACTTGAGAAACTTTTCTCTGAACTCTGTTTTAGAAGCTTTATAGATCAAGATAGCAACTACAACTACAATGGTTATCAGTTGTAGGATATTATTATAATAGGCGCAATGTTAATAGAGCATAGGCTATTCGAATCTCACACTGCTACTGAGCATGATGTTACTGAGTTTACTTACTGAGCAATTTATTGTAACATTTTAAGTTGTGGTATGTAACAAATGTTAGAAACCTAATTATCTAGAATGGAGAAAAAGACACAATAGTCAAAAATTTCTTCAATAAATAAATATGTAATGAAAAATTTATTTTTTGATGATAAATTATTATTATAAGAATGAGATCTTTAATAGAATTTCATCTTTTGAGGGATCTCTCAAAATCACTGCAGTGATATACCGTATTAGGATAAGAAATATGTTTCTAACTGAGAATTTCAAAACTGATAACTCATAGAAAAAAGTCCATATTCTGTGTTGGTAATGAAGTCTACTCAATATTGAGGAAATACAGTTACTAGAAAAAATACAGTTACCAGGGGTGCCCACCCCCCCTAAGCCTCATGACGCACCCCCCCCTAAATTTAGCACCAACCCCCCCCCTCCCATAAATTAGGACCCCCAAAAAAATTCGAAAAAAGCCCCCCGTATTCTTTCTAAAACTAAAAGAAGATTTTTATAACTATTGAAAAAATTCAAACCCAGTCGATAATATACAAAATGTATGTATATTTCTTGAAATTCTTTACATAGGTAACATTTTTTTGTAAAGGTAAAAAAGAAATATCAATGAAATGAATATATGAACTTCTGCTCAATAAACTTAATTGCAAAATAGCTAAATAAGAATTTGAACCTAAATGGTTTTTAAACAATAAAATATTGTTACAAATACACAATGTTCAATAAAAATGAAATACCTATAAGTTTATGTTCGGTGTACCAATTACATTAAGGTTAAATAATTCTACAAAGTTGTTCCTTTAAAGGAAGTGAAAACAATGAGTTAATAACTTAATTTGTAAATCACAAAAATTCAAAATACTAAGTCATTTATTGGACATTAGTTAAACAACAGGTTATTTACTTCGTGTAGTATCTTGGGAGAATCTATTTATGGATGAAGTACATAAAAGGCACACACTTCATGTATAGTTATTTACAACACACAATCAAAAGAAGTTGGTGTCTTTCAAAAACAAAATGAAGACATAGTTATGAAAAATTACTGAATTTTTAGTATTTAGTAAGTTTTGCTACAGCAGTTCTTACTTATTAGTAAGTAGTTATCGTAAAATACATGAAAAACATCAACAGTTTGAAGTCAAACATTTTAAATTTGTAGGCTGTGACCTACAAGTTAGCTAGGCACCTTCTAAGCTTGTTAAATCTCTCTCTAAACCCCACATAGAAGTTTTTATCACTGGGATGAGGAAACAGAAAACCTTTCAATTATTTCTTCGTTAGAAATAGACTCAAGTACATCTTTTTCTGCAGCTAGAACCATTAGATTGGACAACCATGAGTCTCCCATAGATGATCTGAGTCTGTTTTTGATAATTTTAAATCGACTTATTGCTCTTTCTGCTGATTAACTAGTAACTGTTAAGGAGAGTAAAATTGTATAAACCACTTTCAGAGCACTCGCTTAGCGTCTTGCTAAGTTTGAATAATAACTTCCTGCACAAATCCTAAACATAACTATTTTAGCTAATTCATATTCAATTGTATAATAATAATTATAAATATATTTTCATTAATTGACATTCTATCTGGTGACTTCGTTGTATGTTTTTGAATGTTGTCACGTTCTGCTCCTCAACACAGTTTCAATGAACTTTACGCCCCCCCAAAACGTTTTTTGGAACCCCCCCCCCCCAAGAATTTCAATGACGCAGTCTGCGTCATAGCCCCCCCCTGTGGGCACCCCTGCAGTTACTATATATTTTGTGTTGAAACCAGAAGTCATTGTTCTAATAAATCTTATGCTAAGGTGATTTTGATAGTAATAAATTATGAAAATACTTTATTTTCTGTGAGTACAAAGAAAGCAAGAGATTAATCAAAGCACTGAACAATTTTTAAATTCCATAGCAATCCTTTTTTTGAAAAAAATAAATATGAATGAGAAGGACTAGATGAAATGAGTCAAATGTGTTTATCACTACCCTGAATAATTATTGAAATTTCTTGATAAAATGTCTTGCCACTGGCTGAACTTTTTTGAAAGAGATTAGTTTCATCATTGAATGTTGAAATGCATTTCAAATGATTTGATGCAAATAATGAAGAATAGAATTTTCTGTGATGTACAAATTGCAAGTTTTGAT
This sequence comes from Conomelus anceps, assembly GCA_948455865.1. Classification (NCBI taxonomy): domain Eukaryota; kingdom Metazoa; phylum Arthropoda; class Insecta; order Hemiptera; family Delphacidae; genus Conomelus; species Conomelus anceps. The sequence continues at coordinate 64,540,881 of OX418222.1, forward strand.
GATCAGTAGATGACAGTGAAGTTTCATCTGTACTTTTAGAATTCTCCAGAGTTCTCTCTGAATTCTCTAGAATCAACAAACCACTTCCTGGATTATGATGTTGAGATATAAAAAGATGTATTGAATGTAGAGGAATAGTAGTCCAGTCATTTTATACATGAGAAAAGGGAGTGTCCTTGCAAAACTTATTGTAGCTATGATTTTTGGTATGCTGTTTGGACACATATGAGTAATCTGGAACTAATTTTGCAATATAAGAAACCCTGTGCTGCCACAATTTAAAAAAAACCCTATAAATGCCCTTTGTGGGTTTTTAAGGGATTTGGTTGGGACCTTTACTTAAACTTCAGGGGGTTTTTAAATCTGTCAAAATCTTTTAGCAGTTCTAACTCAGAAACTGCTGCACATAGAAAGGTCAAATTAGTTTCAAATTGTACCCTTCAATGTACTCTAAAGGTCCTTGAGTGAGTTACCAATGTTTGTTATCATTTATTAAATATGTGTGCTAAAACAAATAAAATATAGATATTTATTATTTTTAGAGAAAAAATATACTCTTTTTAGAAATACTGTATCTCAGTCAATTTATATAATTTTGAAACCATTTTGGTGTTTATAGGGATTTTTGTCATGTTTGCATTAATATATAATGTGCTAATCTGTCAGATGTATGGTTTTTGAGATATTTAGCACAAACCTAAAAAGTGACAAAGTTTCCAGGTTTTTTAAAAAATTTGAGGTAGAACAGGGTTTTTGATGGTGCAAAAATAGTTTCAGTCAACTCATATCTGTCCAAACAACATACTAACAAATCAGAACTATAATAAGTTTTGAAAGCAGGAATGTATGAAATGACTGCACTAGGCCTACTCTGTTTTTGAGAATGTTGAAATTCAATTTTAGCCTGTGTCTGAAGAAGACAATGTCTCTATAGCTGAGTATCTAATGAGGATTCAGAGAATGATAAATATGAAGATGTAGAGTATGTGAGTTAGAGTATGTTTATACTCTACAGGCCTTCAGTAGCTGGTTGGCATGGTGGGGACAACACATTGTGATGGGGAATCACCTTAGTCACTTCTCCAACTCTGCCTTGTAGCATTCCCTACTACTAATGAGCGAACATACTCCATGACTAACCGGTTTAGACTGAGCTGCTCACTTCCCCCACTCCAAATTTTCAAGCATTGCCATAGAAATGTGATGTCACTCAACTTTTGCCAAGCTTCATATGAAACCTCATGAACTCTATCTGAGGAAATGCCTGTTGTTGAAGATGGCAGAATTAAGTTCACTCTATATCTGCTGATGATGAGGAGACTCACTCTGTGGTTGAAAGGAAATCCAATAAAGTAGATGAATCAGAGGACAAAGGAAATGGAGAAGAATCAGATGTGGAGGACTACTTGGTTGTTGAGGATGGTAAAATTGAAGTCTCTTCTGTTTATGCTGATAGAGATGATGCCTCTGTTGTGGAAGAAAAGTCTGAAGTTGATGATTCAGAGGATGGTGAATATGAAGATGAATCAGATGTAGAGGACATGTCTGTAGTTGAGGATGATGGAAATGAAATTTCCTCTGTATCTGAAGATGAAGAAGACATATCTGCTGTGGAGGAGAAATCTGATGAAGTTGATTCAGAAGATGGTGAATATGAGTATGAATCAGATGTAGAGGACATGTCTGTAGTTGAGGATGGTGAAAATGAAGTTTATTCAGAAGATGGTGAATATGATGATGAATCAGATGTAGAGGATATGTCTGTAGTTGAGGATGGTGAAAATGAAGTTTCCTCTGTATCTGCAGATGAAGATGATGTATCTGCTGTAGAGGAGAAATCTGATGAAGTTGATGATTCAGAAGATGTTGAATATGAGGATGAATCAGATGTAGAGGACATGTCTGTAGTTGAGGATGGTGAAAATGAAGTTTCCTCTGTATCTGCAGATGAAGAAGACATATCTGCTGTTGAGGAGAAATCTGATGAAGTTGATGATTCAGAAGATGTTGAATATGAAGATGAATCAGATGTAGAGGACATGTCTGCAGTTGAGGATGGTGAAAATGAAGTTTCCTCTGTATCTGCAAATGAAGATGATGTATCTGCTGTGGAGGAGAAATCTGATGAAGTTGATGATTCAGAAGATGTTGAATATGAGGATGAATCAGATGTAGAGGACATGCCTGTAGTTGAGGATGGTGAAAATGAAGTTTCCTCTGTATCTGCAGATGAAGATGATGTATCTGCTGTTGAGGAGAAATCTGATGAAGTTGATGATTCAGAAGATGTTGAATATGAGGATGAATCAGATGTAGAGGACATGTCTGTAGTTGAGGATGGTGAAAATGAAGTTTCCTCTGTATCTGCAGATGAAGAAGACATATCTGCTGTTGAGGAGAAATCTGATGAAGTTGATGATTCAGAAGATGTTGAATATGAAGATGAATCAGATGTAGAGGACATGTCTGCAGTTGAGGATGGTGAAAATGAAGTTTCCTCTGTATCTGCAAATGAAGATGATGTATCTGCTGTGGAGGAGAAATCTGATGAAGTTGATGATTCAGAAGATGTTGAATATGTGGATGAATCAGATGTAGAAGACATGCCTGTAGTTGAGGATGGTGAAAATGAAGTTTCCTCTGTATCTGCAGATGAAGAAGACATATCTGCTGTTGAGGAGAAATCTGATGAAGTTGATGATTCAGAAGATGTTGAATATGAAGATGAATCAGATGTAGAGAACATGTCTGTAGTTGAAGATGGTGAAAATGAAGTTTCCTCTGTATCTGCAGATGAAGAAGATATATCTGCTGTTGAGGAGAAATCTGATGAAGTTGATGATTCAGAAGATGTTGAATATGAAGATGAATCAGATGTAGAGGACATGTCTGCAGTTGAGGATGGTGAAAATGAAGTTTCCTCTGTAACAGCAGATGAAGATGATGTATCTGCTGTGGAGGAGAAATCTGATGATGTTGATGATTCAGAAGATGTTGAATATGAAGATGAATCAGATGTAGAGGACATGTCTTTAGTTGAAGATGATGAAAATGAAGTTTCCTCTGTATCTACAGATGAAGATGATGTATCTGCTGTGGAGGAGAAATCTGATGAAGTTGATGATTCAGAAGATGGTGAATATGAAGATGAATCAGATGTAGAGAACATGTCTGTAGTTGAAGATGGTGAAAATGAAGTTTCCTCTGTATCTGCAGATGAAGATATCGTTGAAGATATGCCTAGTGATGTTGTTGATTCTGATGATGGTGAATATGAATATGAGTCAGTTGTAGATGTTCTACTTGTATCAGTGATAGAAGTTGTAGAAATTATGTAGGTTGTTTCTGAAGTGTCCTTGGTAGTATGAGAGCTGTCAGTGGTAGTTTGAGAAGTCCATACACTTGTTGTAAATTCTGGAGTAGAGGACATTTCTGTTGTTGTTACTTCCTCTGTTGTAACTACAGTTGTTGCAATGTCTGGTCCATCAATGTTGCAATCAACTAGGAAGAACCAACGACATTTGCTGTATATTGCATCAAAATAATACACAAATGAGCAGCTTTCCAAACTTAGCTTTCCATTTTCACATAAGTAATATTTACGGCAGATAGGCTTATATCGTTTCTTGAAGTACTGCCCTGGCTTGCATGAGGGTGGAGTTTCATTTAAATCAATGCTCAAGATCTTTCTTCTGGGATGATACTTAGTAAGTTCATGAGTGCTCATTTTTCCCATTGAATTGGTATTTGAAAGAGATTCTTCTTTGATCAGATCAAAATTTTGCCTCTTATTTTCTTCATTGCTTTCATTTCCATCCAAGCTATTTCCACCTTCACTTTCCTTCAATCTTGAATTTCTTCCATAGTTGAAAGTTCTCCCATTATCAATAATTTTCCCAGAGACAGAAGAATCTACTTGAACCTGGCATACAGCCCCCCATATCATACATGTATTACTGATAACATCAAAGTATCTGAATATGGGGCATTGACGATGATAGACCTTTCCATGATAGCATTGGTAATACATCTTGCAGTTTTTGAAGTCAGGGTAGTTGTAAGATTGATTCATATCACATTTGAAAGGAAGTGGTCTGGGTGTAGTGGTTGTAGCTGAGGACTGTGGACTGACAGCTGTTGCTGTTGAATAATCAGCAGTTGTAATGCTCTGGTAACATTCAGCATACATAAAAAAAAGACACATGTGTTGATAGGCATCAAAAAGTAGGAAGACACCACATTCTTCCTTTGAACTGACTCCTCTTTCACATTTGTAGTATGACCTACAATCAGTAGGAACAGGATAATTATTAGTTGAACTATTTGGGCATTTGAAGTTTTGGGCTGATGATGAAAATGACTTGGCATTTTGATAATGTATAGATGTTTGAGTAATATAATTAGATAATGATGCATCTACTTTTTTGAGCTGTGGAGTGATCTGGCCATATCCAATGGCAGTTTTAGTGTCAATCACATTTAGCATTTGTTCACTCTCAAGTCCAGAGTCAACCTGTTTGTTTTGTCTCAGCCAGGATATGTTATGTTCTGCTGTTGAAGATAGCTTGAAGATGCCAAGAAACAGCAGAATTTCTGTGGAAGAAGAAATTAATTATTCAAAAGTTATCCAAATTAAAGTCTAGCATATAATAGCTATTGAGCATTATTTATGTAAGTTATGTTTGACACATATAATTCTAAAGAAATGATGACAGCGTATTTTTTCCATTGGATAAAATTATATAATCACTTTGATTACTATTTACTTACATGCAGTGCAAATGGCAATTATTGAATGAGAATAAAAATAATTATAAACTCAAATAAAAGCAAACATGCTTTGGACAGGTAGTACAGGTAGCCTGGTTGATCTTGCATTAGTGGTGAAAGTTAAAAAAAGTGATAAGAATATTTCATTAGTGATAATTAGGTGATCAATTATTCAGCTGATTATTAGTAATGATCAATTATTCAGCTCATAGTTCATCATGAATCAATAAATACTATGCTATAAGTCCTAAAGAAATGTATGGTACATCACAGATGTTACAAAGAGTTTGTATAGTTTTAGTGAATTAAAATAATTGATCTTAAGTGATAAAGAATTATGAGTACCACATAAATAATTGAATTACTGGTATAACGTTTTTAATAAAATAATTTACTCTTTGCTGACAGTGAAATTTCTTGCACTCTCTGGTTCTTATTTTCCATACATAATTCTATGATTAGTGAAAAACATTTAATATGACTTTTTTCCTACAACTGATCATGAAGAAATAGTTAATGCTACTGGTACCTACTACTTTACTTAGGCTGCTGCTTGTTAAGTGACATCATAGTTTTACTGTTTTGCTCTGGTGTTGCCAACCTTCCATTCTATGATTATTGTCCTGATGTCAATTATCATATTTATCAAATATTTCACAATTATTTATGCTTTAATAAGAAGAGCTATCTTTAAATTTTTTAAATAACTTTTTGGAATGAGATTTCTTTGAAATTATTGTATAAAAGCCAGATCCTACATTGTACAAGACACCAGATTATTATACAAATCTATAATTATCATATATGACCGGCAACACTAAAGCTTATACTGATTACTGCCAGGTAAGTTTTTCATATAACCTCAATGATGACACATTGTATGGAAATATTTTCATAAAATTATTGAATTAATATCCAAAACTGGTTTGTTAAAGATGTTGGTGGTTGTGTGATGATTTAGTTGTTTCGTGATGTGATGTTCGGTTTTGAATGCAATCTTACAGCTGATAAGCTGATATACTATTCCCATACCCTAAAGTTGATACAGTGGACAAATGAGAAGGGGTATCCAGTAAAATTCTAAAAGAATGTAAAGATCAATTTTCAGAACCTTGATTCATCTGATCAATCATTCATTAGAACAAGGTGTTTTTCCAGATAGTTTGAAAGAGGGGAAGATCTTGCCAATCTTCAAAAGTGGTGATGGAGAAAAGGTGGAAAACTATGGGCTCATTAGTATTTTAAATGTAATAAGTAAAATTTTTAAGAGTACCATAGTGCTAAATAGGTTACTTCTGTACCTTCAAGAGGCTAACTTCATCTGTGAAGATGAAAGGGCTTCCAGAAAGGGAGATCAACAAATACAGCCATAGTGTCTCTAGTTGAAAAACCAATTGATAAAAAAGATTCAGGTGATAAATCTACTGCAATCTCCTTAGATATAGAGGGCATTTGATTGTGTTAATCATAGAACTATATTGGAAGTACTGCAAAATGTAGGCATAAATGGGGTTGAACTGAAATGGATTGAATCATATCTTATTGGGAGAAAACAATGTGTAGAACTAACTACAAAAGTTGGGAATAGTATAGCAAAGAATAAATCTAATAAATCTGAGGTCTTAGCTGGAGTTATGCTTTTTTTTTGTTATGTGTCAACCATTTACCCAAAGAATTAATTAGTCCTCTTATTTGCAGATGATACATCACTTATTTTCAGCAATTCCGTTCCAGATAATTCAGAAATAAGGGCCCATATAGGGTTCATTGTCCAATTCTTAAATCAGCCTCTGAAGATGGATCTCATAGATTCGAAAGCGCTCGGCCTACAGATTAAGTGAGTTATACTTATTCTTAACAAATATTTGACTGCAAGTCGTTAAATTTCACATGAAAAGTTAATATTAACAACGCAGTTCGTCATGGAACAAGAAATCCAGGAATTCTTAAATCAGTTGAAATTAACAATAAATAGTAGAAAATGCCAATACCTTTAATTCAAAAACAATCATAATTCAAATGGAGATAGTGTTAACGTGTTGGTAGTTATAATTAACTAGACCAAGAAGGAAACATTGCATTTCTAGGAATTTTGTTGGATAGATGATTTACCTGAGCTCCATACATTGAGAAAATATGTTGTAAAATTTCATCTGGGGGTATTTGTCCTCTGACAGCTTGCTATATTAAATGACAGAAAGCTACTTTTTACAGCTTACCATATGGGCTCTTACTGTCACATATGAGGTATGCTATCTTAGTATGGGGTAATTCATCAAAACACAATCTTGATAGGGTGTTTGAGATCCAAAATAAAGTGGTTAAGTGTAAGTTATAGAAAGAGTAAATAGATAAGATTCATGTAGGCCGTTGTTCAAGAGACTTGGTCTTCTAACTGTATCCTGCTTATATGTGTATGAAGCTACTTTATATGTAAAAACGAATGATATTAACCAAAATCTTGACATACACGATTATAATACAAGAAGCCGAGGAGATTATCACTTGGTGAGTCACAAGAGTAGCTTATTCAAACAAAAACCTAGTTATATTGGTAGGATCGAAACTCTACAACAAGCTATCGCAGTTTTTAAAGAGTCTTGAAAATATAGAAATATTTAAAAAACAATTAAAAAAATATATAAATATTGTGTTGATTAAGCTTTTTATATTGTACAAGACTTCCTTTCACATCAAAATTAAGCCTCATCTTAACTAATTTTGATATATTAATTATGGTATCTAGTGTATAATTGTTGATCTGACTTGTCTTATACAGTGGCGAGGCGTGGAATCCTTCACCGGTCATCTCAGAGGGGTTCTCCCACCAACGCCAAAAGGGGTCCTAGGACCCTCCCCAGGAAAATGTTTAAAAATTCGAGGCAAATTTGTGACTTTTGAAGCTTTTGAGCATCCGAAATCTCTCCTCTGAATAGGCCTAACAAAAGGCAAAGACCCAATTCAAAAGGCAGAGAGAACTAAAAACTATTTTATCCAATTGCACCTCTTGCGTAATATATATCTTCCCCACTACCATAGACTGACGATGGATAGTATAGGAAAAAACGCAAAAAAAGCCGAAATAATAGTCTCTTATATGATGCACTCACTCAATCTAATTTATTAAAATAAATTTAACCATCTAATGAATAATAAATGTAATATAAACTTCAAAAACACTTTTAAATGGAAATTGACTCACGTTATGGCGTGACGGCCGTTTCACTCTGTTGTCTAGAGCATCGTCAGACGACCCACAATACCCGTCTGACGATGCTCTAGACAACAGAGTGAAACGGCTGTCATGCCATAACGTGAGTCAATTTCCACTTAAAAGTGTTTTTTATGTTTATATTACATAATAGTGGAAACAAGATGGATCTTCAACATCATAATAATAAATGGTATAATAATAGATCACACTCTAAACATATAAAAAAGATTAACTAAATTGCAAAACAATAATAAGCCTATTGTAAAAGTTGATGCGAAATTCCCGTTGTTTCCACAATGCTGTAACTGAAGCTGAGTGTGGGCTGGCAACTGGAGTGTGGGCTGGCAACTGGGGAGAAGAAGGCATGAGGAGGCAGCTACCGAAAACCCACGACAGTGGCCGAGAACGCACAAAGCCTTATTCATCGCAGCTGGTTGCAATGTATCACAAGCATTATTTGAATGGTTTGGAAACTGAAGGCAAGGGGAATCGAGCCAGGCTCGGTAGGGGACTGGTGTGATTCGCAAGCCTTTTGCGCTTCATATACATTGAGCATCTACTTGTCATATTCTTATTGGTTTTTTATATAATTTTCACCGTTTTTGAAGATATTTTCTGGGCTTTGAAGCCTACAAATGTCCATTATTTAAGAGTTGAGATTATTTCAATATTATTAGTCCAATTTCTCTACTCATCGCCGGATCAAACGATGACCGGACGCTTCGCCACTGGTCTTATACTCCTTGACTGGAGTCTCGAAGACGTAATCTACAAAAAAGAGTCATCCTCGTCCGTTTCTTTGCTTTCGGAATCGTCTTCTTCAAGAGAGATAACAAACAAATCTATAAAACTGTAAATTCCAAAAAGTTTCTCCATCAACCACTTCATGAACATTTCTTGATTAACGTTTTCACGATGATCACCTGAATGTTTTTAAGCTTTCCACGTTTTGAACATGTTTGGTATAAACCCTTTTATCTCCACCAGCATATATAATACGGTAATAAGTCTACCAGCCATTGATATGAGAACACATAGACTCATCAGCCCACGATTTATTTTGCATTTGCGTGGAATGAATATAGGATTTGTCTAAGTAGACGATAGGCCTTCCTTTACTCCTGAACCGCCTTACTGATCTCAAGTATGATATTCTTTTCTCCCTCATGTCCTGTGTCTCAATGAACAGTTTTCTGTTGTTTACAGTTTTCCTCCATTTGAAATCAAAGTCGTTCAATATACTTTTTAAACAGCAATCATTTCGTGAGCTTATAAATATTATGAGTAATTTTTACTTCTGTAGAATTGGTCATTGGCCGTGATGGAGCTACAAGAGCGGGGATGAGTCATGCAACGTGTAGTAGCGCGATGTTTTTTTAAAAGTACCCGCGCCAACCCCCTTGCAATAGCCCGACCGGTTCTGGCTACGCGCACAGAGATTTTGGCCCATCTGTACCAGCAGGGTCAGATGAAGCCTCACAACAGAGTGAAACAGTTATAACGCAACCTAATGTGAGTATTTATTTCCACATAAAAGTATCTCTTCTCAGTTTGATTATATTGGTGGAATAACAGTAAAATCAATGATAAATATAATTTGAGAGAAAATCTCAACATTTCAATAAGTCCAACAGGTCAAACACAAATCCAGATTTTAATTATTGGTTCATTTCTATGCAGCTTTTCTTGCGAAAAATCAGTATATTGTTGTTATTATTATCTAAAGTTACATTCATGTGGGAGCAACAGATACATCGATCCATTTCGCTCCCATGACACATAGATAAATGAAAATAAGACATGATTATAAGTATTATTGTAAATATAGAAAAAAAAACTAAATAAATATTAATATTATATGAGCAAGACTTAAAAAAAATTGGGGCAAGTGCCCAAGCCCAAAAGTTTGGACGAAATCTGAGGCTTGAATGATTTAATATTTCTATTATTTTATAGACATTGATATTTTCTCTTATGGATATATTAAATCGAAGATGAAAGATGTTATTTTTGAAGGCAAAGTTGAGACCATGAAGTCTCTTTTTCCAATCAACATTGAATATTGATTATTGATGTTTATACATTCTGACATGCTGTGTGGGATGAGTGTGATTCAGTACCAAATTTAGATTTTACTGAAGCACCTAAGACAATAAATTCTATGATAAATTTATTTGTATGAATCCATTTATCTAGTATTTTATTTGGAAGTTATTTCAGCTTGTGTAGTTACGCTTTTACAGTTAGCTGATGGGGATAAATATCAGTGAAGTTACGAAAAGTGACTCGAGTGAAAAAAGCAAAATATAAGTTGTCAGGTATACTATCCACAACACCATGGTGCCCGAGAGGCATTACATAATACTGTGATTCCTAGTTCCCAATTGTAAAGATCCATCCAATTGTAGAGGCTTATTGCCATAGAGTTTTATCCTAAATCTAGTTCTGCTACACAAGATTAGTGTAGAATCGTGCAGCAAGCGCAACTTAAGCCTACACGCGTGTACCAAAAGCTCCAAGTCTCTATGAGAGCACTCTGTCACAATAAATGTCCCCGTTTGTAAGAGTCATTGTGAGTACAAGTACAAAAAACAATTTAACTATTAAGGCATACAATTATCTATTACATATTTTTTTTTTTAGATCACGTCTTGGAGACTCCAGTTAAGGAGTATAAGACAAGTCAGATCAACAATATTATACACTAGATACCATAATTACTTCAATTAGTTGAGGTGAGGCTTGATTTTGATGTGAAAGGAACTCTTGTACACTATAAAAAGCTTTATCAACTAACTATTTCTTCAATTGTTTTTTAAATATTTCTATATTTTCAAGACTATTCAAAAACTGCGGTAGCTTGTTGTAGAATTTCCTACCAATATAACTAGGTTTTTGTTTGAATAAGCTACTATTGTGACTCACCAAGTGATAATCTCCTCAGCGTCTTGTATTATAATCATGTACATCAAGATTTTGGTTAATATCATTCGTTTTTACATATAGAGTAGCTTCATACTCATATAAGCAGGGTACAGTTAGGAGACCAAGTCTCTTGAACAACGGCCTACATGAATCTAATCTATTTACTCTTTCTATACACCTAACCGCTTTCTCTTGGATCTTAAACACCCTATCAAGAATTTGTTTTGATGAATTACCCCATACTAAGATAGCATACCTAATATGTGACAGTAAGAGCCCATGGTAAGCTGTAAAAAGTAACTTTTTGTCATTCAATCTAGCGGGCTGTCGCAGGACAAATAGCCCAGATGAAATTTTACTAAATATTTTCTCAATGTATGGAGTCCAGGTCAATCGTCTATCCAACTTAACTCCTAGAAATGCAATTTTTTCTTCCCGGTCTAATTAATTATCATTTATAAACACGTTTATAGCCCTATCTTCATTTAAATTATGTTTGTTTTTGAATTGAAGGTATTGGCATTTTTTACTATTTATAGTTAATTTCAACTGATTTAAAAATTGGACAATGGACTGCACACCTATATGGGCACTTATTTCTAAATTATCTAGAATGGAATTGCTGAAAATGAGTGATGTATCGTCAGCAAATAAGAGGGCTCTACCACTAATTAATTCTTCAGGTAAACGGTTGACATATAACAAAAAAAGCAATGGACCTAGTATTGGCCCCTGAGGCACTCCAGCTTGCACCTCTAATTTATTCTTTACTATACTATTACCAACTACTGTAGTTAGTTCTACACATTGTTTTCTCCCAATAAGATATGATTCAAACCATTTCAGTTCAACCCCATTTACACCTACATTTTGCAGTATTTCCAATAAAGTTCTATGATTAACACAATCAAATGCCTTTGACAGATCTAAGAAGATTGCAGTAGCTTTATCACCTGAATCTATTATATTTATTAGTTATTCAACTAGAGAAACTATGGCTGTCTTTGTTGATCTCCCTTTCTGGAAGCCATGCTGTTCATCACAGATAAAGTTAGCTTCTTGAAGGTGCAGAAGTAACCTATTTAGAACTACTCTTTCAAAAGTTTTACTTATTACATTTAAAATACTAATGGGCCTATAGTTTTCTACCTTTTCTCTATCACCACTTTTGAAGATTGGCAAGATCTTCCCCTCTTTTAAGTTATCTGGAAAAACACCTTGTTCTAATGAATGATTGATCAGATGAATCAAAGGGTCTAACAATTGATCTTTACATTCTTTCAGAATTTTACTGGATACCCCATCCATTCCTACAGTTTTTATATTATTTAAACTATCAATGATATTTGAAAGCTCGTCTTGGCATACTGGGTGGAATTTTAATTCGTTCTGAATCCCCTCAGTATTCCTCTTGTTTGCATCACTAATACCTGTATTGAGAGATTTTTGAAGATCCTTAGCAACCAGTTGATAATATCTGTTAAAGAAATTACAAATGTCTACACTATCATCAATATATTTGTTATTTTCGTTAATTATTCTGGGGACACTAGTATAAGCATCTACATGAGCTACTTGCCTATTTTTGTTTATTACATCCCACACTGCTGTGTTAAAGTACACACTATTATTCAAAATTTCAGCTGTTTTCTTACATTTCGCTCTTTTCACTTCTCTTGTATAATTTTTCTTTAGAGCTTTGTAATTATCTTCACTTAACATATATTTCTAGATAGTTTGAATTCATCATATGCATCTTTAACCCTATTTCTTTCTGCAAGGATATCATCAGTTATCCACTCTTCAATCTTGTTTTTTACAGGGACTTTTATAACTGGACAACTCATAGTAATATGAAACCTTAAAATGTTAATGAAACTATCATATTTGTTATTCAAACTATTGCTATTGTAAACCCTACTCCAGTTTTCTTGTAGCAGATTCTGCTTCAAACAATCGATATTCCCCTGTTCACATTGTTGAATTTCTTTCATTACTCTACTCTTTTTAATTGATTTATAACCTTGCAACCCCACCTCTAAGATTTGATAGTCATGATCAGATAGTTCCGAGCCGCCTAATCTTGTTTTAGATGTAACATTACTATTACATCTATTAATTATCTATTATAATTACTATAGGCATACAATTGTCTGTAAAAATTACACAGCAGTTTTTGCTTCACTGTAGAATGTTCTTAGAATCTGTTTTTGATTCTTTTTTTAATAATTTTCCAATGTGGACCTGTATTTCGGAATGGTGGGGTTTCTCAGTTTGCAACAACTGTTGTTAATTTGTGAGACAAGAGAGGAACTTTCCAAGTATTGTGGAATTTCAACCACAGTAGTAACCTGAAACGTTAAATTGGACTTTAATAGCACACCATTTATTCATTTTTGGACTCACAGTTGAAACCGGCTGAAGAGGTTATACATTAGTACAATTATTGCTGACCATTAACATTAGCTTGTTATTGAGGTTCAAGTTTGGTTATTATTGGGGATTAGGCTACCATGGATACAATGGATTGAGTAACTATGGAAAAAAGTTTTCATATGGTCTGTTACTGGAAAGATATTAACAATGTATTAAAAAGATCGACTTTGCAGCTGAAATAAACAACCACATTTTTTGAGAATATATTTTAAATGGAATTAATGGGAGTATAGTTCTGTGTATGAGAAACGTTGTGCTCAGTCTCGATTATGTCGATTAATAAAAGACAACATGCAGTGGAAAATTTATTGTTTTATATGACACAACACTAAATGTTGAAACATTTAAAGCTATGAAAATTTTCAAAAAACTTCTATTACGTCATGCAGAATTAATTAAAATAAATTCGTAATTAGAAATTTTCTTTCTTGAAGAAAAATGTTTTCGTGTAGTATGCCCATCCTCAGTGCCTCAGTGAATCCTGCCCAAAAATACCTATGTTCTGCTTTAAGTAAGAAAGAAAATTTCTAATTTCGAATTTATTTCGCATGTCGACCAAGTGAAAATATATACTACTCTACTCGCAGTTCGTCACGTATCAACAAAAACTAAGTTAAAACAAAATTCCTTCTTAAATTAATAGTAGTAATGAATTTTGTAATGGATGAATAATATGAGAATTATTGCCTATTCACTTACCTAAATATTTCATTTCATCCAATATTTGTTCAGATGATTGTAAATTATTATTCCAGGAAAAACTTCTGTGGAAGAAACTGAATCACGTTCCGAATAATCCTTATGATAATCTATAAAAACTCAGCACAGACCAATAACAAAATGGGAACACGTTTCAACTTTTAACAATTTAATGTTCATTGTTTTTCTTCAGACAATTTTTCAGCGAGTTATTTGCTGCGATTCGTTTGAAACATCCAATTTAATTTCTCACAAAACGTTTTATAATTATCATTGAATATCTACAGGAAAGTTTTGATGTCTCTATGAATCAATCTACAAAATAAGTGACATACATTCGCATCATGACTCTGATAAAAAGCATTTTCAAGTGCATTTCTTGAGGAAACTGTTTCCATGTGAGATATTTTCAAATTGATTGCAAGTTTTCTGATTGTAGAAAATAAAAGGTGACAGCGAAGAGTGTACTTCATAAATTGGGTGTTTATCTCAAGTGTCTTTATGGCATATAGTACAGTACTTGATAAATGTTTGAATCATTTTCCTCATAAGTTGTCTGTCAAGAAACAATTGAGTGTTTTATAGGTGCAGAAAATAATGATTGCATTCAGTATAGTTTATAGAAAAATATCTTGATTGTTCAGGTCAGATATATCAGATCAGATATATCAGGTCAGTTCTATATCAGATTGTTCATCATCTCCTTATGTCTTGTGGCTTGGTGGGATCTTAATCCTTTTGGTATTACAATTAACAATTGCCTAATATTTATAGTCTTGCCAAATAATTACAACTAACATCTTAATAGAATTGAAATGAAAATTCGACATTTATTAATGTCTTATGTGAAATAATCTCATTTAATTCTATAAACACACTTAAACTGATGCTCATATTGGATATGAAAAAGGCCTAAAGATATCGTTGTCAAGTTAGAAATAATTTCATAATTTAAAAAAGGGCCTGCGACGTCGAGTTTTTAATCTATATTCGGTGTAATCATTTTCCTTTTATTTTCTCAACACTCGTCAAGTAGGTAACAGAGCTTTCAAATGCAATGAGTGTTTCATATTACCAATACTTCATATATTATCTTATTGATGTAGAGCTCTTTAATGGTCCATTTTCACTCACAACTTCTCATGCAAAAGTTTTCTGTGAAGTACAGTGAAACCTCAGTACTCAATCCTCTATTAAGTAGCCTCTGTATTTTGTTGCGAAAATGGAAAATTTTACTAGCTCAAAATATGCCTCATTGTTGAAATAATTTGATTTTAATAATTGTTATTATTACTTCTTAATAATTATTCTCATTTTTTAAAGACACTTCCACGATGACGGCAGCTCACCTTCATCTATTAAGCTTTGTCCAGACGGACACTGCGATAGAGCGTTCTTATAGAGCATTCCAAACTCCAAACTCATTCCAACTACACGATTGTTCCAGAATAGAGCGAGACAACTCTGGCAATTTGGATTATCCTTTTCTTCCCAATATGTGTTTCCATTTGAACGTGCCTTATAGCTGTACACTGTTGATACATTTATCGTAAAAAAGGAAATTACACTTATTGCATAATTTATTGTTTAATACACTTGTTGCAAATTGAAGAGACCGATCTCACCAGGCGTCAAATCTGCAAGTAAACACCAATCTGTCAAAAAAAAACAACAATTCAAATGACATATTCTTAAAATAGAGAATTGTTTCAAAGGGAATATATTCTAATATTAAAACTGACACTGTATTTCACTTTTATATATTGTTTTACTCACTTATATTGGAGATGCTTGAGGGATGCATTTCACTTCTGTAAAGAAGGTTCGTGAGGCCGATGAAGCTTCTTTTCAGAAGTGAAATGCATCCCTTAAGCATCTCCAATATGAGTGAGTAAAACAATATATGAAAGTGAAATACAGTGTCAGTTTTAATATTAGATTGTTCATTAAGTATTTCGTCATGGAAAACATCACAGAGGGAATATATTCTTCAAAATGGGTATTATCATATAATTCTATTATCCAGTCTATTATAATTTTGATTTGTTTTTATTTTCATATCATTTGACTATGATAACTTTTATGCATACCACTATTTTTCAATCATAGTTTCATTTCTCTT
Source organism: Conomelus anceps (assembly GCA_948455865.1). Lineage (NCBI taxonomy): Eukaryota > Metazoa > Arthropoda > Insecta > Hemiptera > Delphacidae > Conomelus > Conomelus anceps. The sequence continues at coordinate 64,557,047 of OX418222.1, forward strand.
TATTCATAACAATCATAAAATATTATTGTCTATTATTACTCCTATGACTGTTTGAAATAATAATTATTATTATTATTTTCATTCTATGGTCGGCCAACGCTCAATCATGAATGTTGAACAGTTCCAAGCTTTATTCATTTCTTTATTCTCATATTCTCATCATGCCAACTTATACATTGCTCTTTCTATGTACTTTCGTATCATTTGTATTTTCAAATTCAAAATCTAAAATCTCATTATAGATATGATGTTTGAGTAATATAGTATAAATACCTACTTTCTGTTGTAATACTAAATAACTCGAAACGGAGAAGTAGGTCGTGAGGAACTTGACATTGTTTTTAGTGTCATGTGCTGCGCAGTAGTACCTACCTATAATAGGAAGAGTGTCTATCCAATGGTTGGACAGAACTTTGATAATTCTGATTTTCTCACCCAAGAAGAGTCGTGATCTTTCAATTCGCGAATGGCAGCCCAAGTGTTTGATTAGCACTTGAATTTATGGTCTTGGCTTCTTGAAGTTGACTATGTGAATCATCGCAAAATTTTCGCGTTGCTCTTTTTGCTTACTTCTTTAGGTGTTTAAATACAGGTCTTGGAATGTCAAGATCTTACCAGTCATGGAAAGAAGAAGCATATTTTGCAGATTTCAAGTAGAGCTCACTTATTTTGACAACACATGACGAGTGGACTCCAGAATTTAAGTTCAATTGATAGCTGATGCGTCACTCCTTTTCTGGATGACAATAGCCTATTATCAATGCTGTTCCTTTTGAGATTCCTCTGAGATTCAAATCACAAGACAGGCTATTTACATTCTTGTGAATCAATAACAAGTTTCGCACCTACAAAGAAAGCATTGAATGTTTTCGTTTCACCATCACGAAATATTTAATTGAAATACTGTAATAATTTTGTTAACATTTTAGGTAAGAGTGCGTAAATGAAAAAAAAATCGTTAAACCCTATACTTCTAAGCAATACGTTTCCAATAGCCCCAAAAAATATTCAACGGCACAAATATCACTCAGTCTATATTAGATGATTCAATAGTTCCGTATAGTAATAGTAGGAGAGTAGTAGGCTACTAGGAAGAAACAGTAACTTAATTGGAGGGGTTAGGAGAAATAATTTATTTATAATGCACCAGCCATGCTTTGTTGTTGCTGAACATGGCTTTAAATTCAATAATATTCTTGAATCATGTTGTAGAGGCATGGGCTAATCAGCTCATAGCATAAGTAATCTGAACCAATATATTATATAACTTAATCAGTTGAAATTACGACAAATAGCAAAAATGCCAATACCTTCAATTAAAAAACAAACATAATTCAAATGAAGAAAGAAACGTGTTCGTAAACGATAATCGACTAGACCAGGAAGAAAACATTGAATTTCTGAGATATTTATTGCATAGACGATTGACTGGGCTCCATACATTGAGAAAATATGTAGTAAAATTTCATCTGGGGTATTTGTCCTGTGACAGCTTGCTAGATTAAATGACAAAACGTTACTTTCTGCAACTTACCATGAGTTCTTACTGTCACATAATATTAGGTATGCCATCTTAGTATGGGGTAATTCAAACCTTGTTAGGGTGTTTAAGATTCAAAAGAAAGCTGCTGTTAGATTGATGGAGAGAGTAAATAGATTAGATTCATGAAGGCCGTTGTTCAAGAGACTTGGTCTCCTAACTGCAACTTGTTTATATGTATGTGTATGAAGCTACTTTATTTGTAAAAAATAGTGGTTTTAACCAAAATCTTGACATGCACGATTTTATACAAGAAGCCGAGGAGCTCAGTTGATGAGTCACAAACAAAACTCCAGTTATATTGGTAGGAAATTCTACAATAAGCTACCGCAGTTTTCAAAGCGTCTAAAAAATATAGAAATATTTAAAAAAAACAATTGAAAAAATATTCAGTTGATAAAGCTTTTTATAGTGTACAAGAGTTCCTTTTGCTTAAAAATTAAGCCTCACCTCAACTAATTGATATAATATCAATTATTGGTTGGTTAGTTGGTTCATAATTATGGTAAGAAGTGTATAAGATTGTATAATTGTTAATCTGACTTGTCTTATACTCCTTAACTAGAGTCTCCCAAAGATGTTATCTACAAAAAAGAAATATCCTTTGAATCTTCTGTCATTTTATTCTGTATTGCAAAGTCAGTATTGAACTCCAATGTAGGAACCTATCAGATTGTTACAAGAGTTTCTTCCGCTAATGCTATCCTGATTTTTTGATCGATTAATGTCTTTTTTATACAATTGCAGATATGAATTGATTGTTTGAAACTATTTTCCCTTCCCGGTTTTGAGCCACTTTACTAAAAAAGGCTCATTAGACGATTGCTTAGGAGAATTATTGACAGTAGATTGCAAACGACTTTCAATGAGCTCTGCCAGCCTATTACAAAAAAATGTTACTTTGCCAAATCGATTAAGGCTGTTGATCATATTATGAATTGATTCATTAGTTGACTTAATGACTTCATTTAGCTCTGGTCTATCAAACCTATATAGATTGGTACTCATCATTACATTTGTTTTCTTGATGAGTGGCACAATCTCTTTAATTTTTCGTTTCTTTCAGGAAGATGCTTCAGACTAGGTTCATTTATATTGTATGAGCTATCCAGTACTATTAGAAAATCCTTTTTACCAAAATCTTTTGTCTGCTCCTTAGCTGACTCTGCGACTGCATGTTTCTTTTGAGTTGAAAATAGTCTGTAGGCCTACTTCATATTTATTTTTCAATCTCTCATCCAGTAGATCACTACAGTCTCGTCCATGACTATGTCAAGAGCAGTACTCTACCTTTCCTATCGTTATTTCCCCTCGCTTTAGTTTTGGTTGCTGTTTGCAAAATCTGACTATAACCTTTAGTTTCACCATTTTCTATGTCTTCCCCTTTGCTTTAAGTTCTACTTTTTTTTAAAACAGAGGCTCAGATCTTACATTAGCTTTGTTTATTTTTTATTTTAATATTTAAATTTCCTCTGACATTGACCTTTATTGACTCGTGAGATTTAGAATAAATTTCGATTTTATGGTCTTCCTGCTGCATTTTTACAATAACCTCTAGAGATTTTATGTGATTCACCAACCCTATCCGTTCTTCCTCAGAAATTTTTTGCAATGATTCAAATTACTCTTACAACACGCACTAATCACAAGAATACCCAATAATATAAAAACAGATCAATAACATTCATCTAACAAAGAATTCTGGGTATATCTGTACAAAAAATAATTACTAACTATGAATAGACCAATAGATAATTAAATAGACAACTAACCAATAAACTGTCCAAAGAAGTAATAAGAAATGTCTAAAAATAGTTAAACACTCAATAAATAGAACACTTACGAGGCACAGTCTGATCACAAGCACTTGATATGAGTGAACACAATGTTTATATACTTTGTCACTCAACTGGCACTGGATAATATACACCATCGATCAACTGGCACTAGATATGAACGTTGTGAGCAGCAAATGACAAACTGAATCAGCACAGATGAAGAGATCCTTTTTATACTGCTTTCATTATTTATACTAGCAATTTCCAGTAATTTCTTGATTTCTCGGTCACACAGAAAATGTTCTATTAGATTCTTGATTGTGCCAGAGTCGCATATGGGAGACAGGAGTAAGAGAAACATACAAGGAGAGTGATTCAAGAAGAGTCAATTTACAATCTCTTTAAAGCACGTTCGTCAATCAATGGAAGTGATGTTTACCAAAACAAGTAGTATCAACATTGCTTTCTTGCATCATAACACAATGTTCTCCTGATGGTAATCCGACTGTTTTCCATCGAGGCTCGATTTCCGGCATTTTGGTACCACTATTAACCTCATTACGTTCGTACAAACCTCAGGCTCATGTAAAATACATCTGTGAAAATTCCAGTGCTATGATAGTGGCTATTTTTCAAGTTGTTATGATGTTCTTCAGTAGATTTTCACGCATAGAATTTCTAGTTATTGTGAAAATTCGATTGAAATCTTTGTTTTCTTTTCTACTGCACTTTCAGTGCTAATGCATCCATTGTAAGCCACGCTCTTATTGTGAACACTGGCCAAATTTAGGATCGTTTAATTAGTAAGACAGATAAATGATCTTCAATAGTACCACATTGTTCACCACTGTCACGGGAAGATGAGAGATCATCATCTTGGATAATGACTCTCTACACGGAGCTTAAAAATACAATCATCATCATCATCATCATCATCATTAACTTCTTGTACTTTCACTTCCGAAGTCAACAGTACAATGCACGCTCCTATATTTAGCATTAAAACGCGATTAACTCATATTTTTCTTCTCATTCTAGCGGTCAATTATCTTTGATGGCTCTCGCATCTGTGATATTGGATAGAAACGTCCTCGCTTGAACAAAATACTATAGAGAAGAAAATGTCTTGAGCAAGGAAGCGTGATGGAGGTTGTGGCTACAAGTACTGGAATAGAGCTATTCTTATACTTATGTAGTGAATAGTAATAATATGGCTTGAATTAGTAAAGGCCTACATTATAGTAATATTATGTAGAGTATTAGTGAACAAGAGGAGACGGCCTGCTCTATCACATTGTGATTTTTTGGCCTTGAACGCATTTTGAAAAATCCAAATTTAAATTCTTTCTTAATGTTCTATCAAATGAATACATAAACTAGTAGACTATGACAATCGTAGAATGTTGTAATATCATCCTTCTGTGCTAGTCAATTATTATTGAAATTGATTTCAATTAAAAATTATTCTATAAATTGCATACATTTTTATTGTATCCAATTGCTTAAATAGTTTGAATAAATTTGATTATTTGATGCGATTTGAATTAATACTGTACAAAAAATTTGAGTCAATTGTTTTTAATTATTCTCCTACCACCTACAGAATTATAGCTTCAGAATCAGAGGTAAGGGGCATTTTTTCAAATAATTTAAAGTTTGGAATATGAAATTGGTTGAAAACTAGAAACAGGAAGCTTTATAATAAAAACAGAGCGGGTTACTTACGGAAACTAACTTCCTTCAATTGATCACCATTCATTTTATGCAATTTTGAGACATTTTCTGACCAATAAAGTATGTTTCCAGGAAACCAAAACCGCAAAAAATTGTTAAAAAATGAACATTATTGAATCAAAACACACTAATTTTTCATGGATGCTTTTAATTTGCTACTTATGTGTGTTTTGATCCAATATAAACTCCAGTCTTATGAATTCCGGATGCGTTACTAGCAATTTTTAAAATAACGAAGTTAATTAACTCCAAACTTGAAAAACTTGCTTTCTTGATCATTTTCACGTATTTCGTAGTAAACCTCAACAACTGCATCAGTCACAAACTTGTAACATGTTTTATTCGATTTTTGAGCTCATTTTACAACATACAGATTTCACGTATTGAATTTATTGAAATGATAATAAACGATTTTGTCAAACAAAGGAGCCGCAGTGATGTTTTTTTTTCGGAGGATTTTTTCCACATAGATCTGAGACCTGTGCATGGGTAATGAATTGGATGATGGTGATTGATGAGTTGTACCTACAGTTTTAGGTGGATTCCGAACCACCGGGAAGTGATTTTACAGCTGAGAACATTTTTTTTTGCTGGCCAATCCAATCGGTCACCCTTACAAAGAGCGCCAAGGAGTTTCGTAGCTTATCTCTGATTGAACAGATACCTTCTACGGCACTCGGATATCACTTCCCATACTGATGTGATCAGTTAGAGCACTTGGAGCACATCTTATCTGAAATGAGAGCTACTCGTGCGGTCACTGGTTAGATTCCCGTTCATCCTGGCATATTGTTTTGTGTCATCATTCACCTCATCCCCCACACTCAGGTCACATACTCATGTATCGGGGAGAGGAATATACCTGTTTCCCGACTTTTCAATCGCTCGTACCCCGAAATGGGAAGGGTAGATATTTTTTTACATAGTGCGTAGAGAAGAGAAATATTTATGAGGGAGAAAGAATGACCAAGAGAGAGATCATGTAGGAGAGAGAACATCTCCGGGAAGTGACAGAGACAGGTTGAGAGAGAGAGTGACTGAGTGAGAAAAGGAGAGAGATAGTATCAGCGTGAATGAAGAGGGAGTCAAATAATGTTTTCTTTTTTCTATATGGCACAGCCGTTCTTGAATCACGGTCTACCTGGTTGTTGAGCTCCGTCGGTCAGTCCAAGGTACGCTGGGAACTGAGTAAGTCGTGTAGGTTCGCCTAGCCAGGTATTTGATGGTTGATCGGACTACTAGTATCTCGGATTTGGCCTTTGACTCTTGACTTCTTCCTTTGACAGTCCTTCCCAGTCACTCCGTGCGTCTTTCGTTCCAGCTGTATTCGATTGAATAAATTACGTAGGTGAGTTGAATTATCTTTTTTGAAATTTGCCCAATTTTTTAGGATATTAATCAGATATATTATTTTGAAAGGTTGAAATAATTATATGATTTTTATTCATTTATTAGAAATAATTAACTGGACTAATCATTGATCATCCTATATTCTTAAAAACAAATCTAATTAGGTATTAGTGTTAAAAAAATAAATGTTTAAAAAAATATAAGAATGTACTAGTGTTGAAAAATATATATATAATTTCTAATTAGTACTAGAGTCTTCCAATGATGACACTAGCTCTCTACTCACTAACCATATGATAATAATAGTCCCGTTGGTCCCAGGCTTCATTCCCAGCTACATTTGGAATTTTGTATCATCCTTTGGCCTAATAATTACTCGCGCACGAGTGTCATCAAGAATCATATGCTAGGATGGAAATCGATGAATGCTACTGTACAAAAATATCAGTCACTGTCAGGAATCGAACCGCTGACCTCCCAATCGCTCGTAATCTCAATTCGGCGCCTCAATCACTAGACTACAGTGACCCCAGTGACTACATTATAAATTAATAGCACTTTGAGTAATACGGAATTAATAAATTCTGTTTGTGTATATTTGTCAGTTACTTCAAAACTAAGTTGTGATACCAAATAGAAGCTTATTCAAACAAAAACCTATTTATATTGGTAGGAAACTACACCAAGCTACTGCAGTTTTAAAGAGTCTTGAAAATATTGTAGCGAGTCTGAATTGGAGTTAATAGAGAGAAAGACGGACAGCGGTTCTCGGTGTTATCTGCTATGTAAATATTTACTTTTAAGAAATATTTAAAAAAAACTGAAAAAATATTTAGTTGGTAAAGCTTTTTATAGTGTACAAGAGTTCCTTTCAAATCAAATTTAAGCCTCACATGAATTAATTAATAAAGTAATTGTGGTAACTAGTGTATAAGATAGTAAAATTGTTAATCTGACTTGTCTTATACTCCTCAACTGGAGTCTCCAAGATGTAATCTACAAAAAAAAAATAATAATAATTCTTGGAGAAATTTTTAATTAAAGTCTTACGTAATCCTGAAATAAGTTTGGCTCTTGCAACTCACAGTACTTTGAGGCTTTATAGGGCACCATAAATCCATAAAGTCTTACCACACTTTCAGGTAGCCTAAGCGTGGAATTTGAAATTTGGCTTTCAGAGGAAGGCTTGAAAAGATCAAGAAGGCCCGTAATTATGAACTTTCCATCAGCATCTCTTGTCTCGAAAGACTCTTGAAATATATAGAGGCATATCAAGAGTCTCTCGAGTCAAAAGACACTGAAGGAATATTTATAAATACTGTTATGAAATGCCAGAGAAAGAATGCGTTCTCTTTACGCGCTGTGTCAATAATGTCTTCTGGTTAGTGATAAGAAAGCATATTTTGTTTACTCCCCCTGTTCTCTCCTCGCCTTGTAATCCATCTAGACTCTAGAATGACATCTCTGTATACATAATCTCGAAAAATATAGAATTTTCAACGGTTTACTGTAATGTCAAAAATTACATAAGCGGAAGCGACATTTTTAGTTCAGTTGTGATTCGAGCGTAAATGTGATAAAGTGACATAGTGACAGTCTTCAGTGAGTATTCATTCAGACCGTATTTTCGTTAATACAGACCGAGCAATCCAGTGAGTGATACTACAGAATATATGAACATTTAGTGTGAAAGTGATAAACGCAGTATATTGTGACTATTATTGAGACTTCCTCCACAGTTTTTGCAAGTGTACAAATACTCATTGCTATTACAGTTGATACGGTGACAGGACCTGTGCTTCGTAAGTGTTCATTTCTTTATTGAGTGTTTTAGTTATTCTTTTTAGACGTTAATCTTGAATTATTGAACAGTTTATTATTTAACTTTATTATTCATATTATTATTATGTAATTTATGAAAATTATTCTATTTGAACAAGCGAGAAATCATGAAATACACCAACACTGTTTGTTGCGGCAGTCAATTGGCTTCAAAAATATCAGCATTTTGATAAAGACCTTTGATTAAGCGCCCCCCCCCCCCCCCACCGGTTGCGCCACTGTCTTTGGATGCTGTATATTATCTAAAATGAATGTAGCTAGAAATTTTTAAATATTATAGTATTTCCCAGATAGGAATGCCGAATGAAATGAAACAGGCGTCTTGTATGTCAAATAATACATATGTCTGTATATATATATATATCTTGTATTAATAATAACATTTAGTTCAAATGAAACAAACTAATATTTAATTGGAATCTATGGAGGAGTCTGATGGAAATAGGCTGGAAAGAAAGTGTTTAGACTGCTTTTGGATGAAGCTCATGTGGAGCGAAAAGTGAACAAGAAATTCAGTTGAAGGAGAAAGAAATAGTGAGGTAAGAGAGTGATGAAGGAAGGTGGCATGTGGAATGCGAGAAACAGCAAGCGCTATAATAGGCCAGCTATAGTCATTTGTAGTAAACAAAGCCTGTATAATAATAGATTTTGTCTGCATAACAAAAATGTAACTCATTTTAGAGATCTGTCCAAACGAATTGCGATAGAGCCCTCTCGTAGAGCAATCAATAGTCTCTTGCCACACGAGGTTAGACTCGTGCTACAGAGCTAGACAGTTTAGCTAGAGCTAGACAGCAGTAGACAAGCAGTCAGAGCTAGACAGTCTTAGTGCAGAATCTCATGTAGAAAGAATAAAGATTGTTCTACGAGAGTGATCTAGCGTGTCTCCATTTTAAAAACTCTTACTTAATTTCTCATAATTTTTTCATTTTAAATTCATACTTCTCCACATAATTTTTTGTATTTTCTATTCTTCTGGTTCAAAGGCACTTCCTGCTTCCAAACAGAAACTGACAGATTGCTCTCATAGAGCAATATAAAATATTGCTACACTGTTATAGACGCGTGTTAACTGGAGCTAGACAAGTCTAGCTCTGTCTACACTCGTGTAGCAAGAGTCTGGACTGCTGAAAAGTGTGGATTCTAGCTAGACTAGATTTAGGAAAGTGTGAACTCATGTTAGACTAGTCTCAATTGCTCTACGAGAGCGCTCTATCGCAATGAGTTGCACTGCCTTTTAACTTTGTTGATGTAGTTTCATATTATTTCTCACAAATAATACTAAAACTAAGATGAAACTACTTTTTAAAATGAGAATAAACACTCACATTTTCATAAGTGTGACGATCGTTTCACTCTCACATCACATGGTTCACAAACATTATCAGATTCTGTTGATATGTAACTCAAAGTTGAGTTCAGTGTCAGCACACGTCTCTAACGCTCGTAGACTACATAAGAGTGAAACGATCGTTAGCAATAATGTGAGTGTTCATTCCCACTTTATAAAGTCGTTTCATCCTAGTTTAATCTTCTTTAAACATATTTTTAAACAGAATTAATCACACTTTAAGTCGTTTAATCTTCTTTCATCTTCTAAACTCAATCTTCTTGACCTGAAATCTTCTTTAAAAATATGGGACTGTACTCAAGTAACTCTTCAATTCAATTTATTTGCCTGACAAAAATCAACATGACAGTTCACAAATAAACTTAAGCTATTAGGAAGATATAATCTTATTTCTAGTGACAGAAAAAATTATTATGACGACTACCCAGCAAGGAAATCCTGTCCGCTGGGAGTGAGCATCAGCTCTTATTAGTTATTAAAAAAAAAAAAAAAAACGACTGTGAGTTGATAGTACAAAAGGTTGAGTAAAATATTATAATAGTGAACTGTTAATATCAAAGAAAACGGTCTCAACTATCCAATCATTTATCTGTCTCCCCATCTTTGGTCCACCCTCAATTTGATAAATCAGTCCATTGGGAACGAGATTGATTAATTTTGTGCTTAGATAGTTCAATTGTCGGCGTAATATTGTTAAATTAGTGTGGTTGATGTTATACATGCTATGTGAGTGTAGTCTTAAATTTAGGGTAATCTAAAATGTAATATTTTAGTATTATAGTGTTACGCTAGTAGTAGTAGTAGTAGTAATTGTATTACTACTATTATTACTAGTTTTATATTATAGCCCTTTTGAGTAAATCCATTGGAAGGATTATTATTAACTGAAGGAAATCAAACAGTATTCAATGAATCTTCAGTAACAATGCAGGAGACTTACAGAGCAACGTAACCTTTAAAATTGGATTTACCACGCCGTAACAAGACAGTCGGCTCCAACCAGCACTCTTCATAGCAGCATAGCAGTGCAGTCAGTGTTCCAAGAGCTCCAAGAGACCGCTTTCACTCTTGACTCGATTGCTCCAGTCTCTCAGCCTGCCTCAGGAGTCTGCATCATTGCATAACAGCATGGAAGTCAATCTCCTTGACCTCCTTAGTGCCCAACGGCAGATAGCACCTATTATCAAACTCTGATCACAGCTGTTATTATAGACGACCATCTCCGAGGAACTGCAAGGTCGACTAATCACCAACCAAAAATGTAATTGCTAGTCAAAACCTTTGTTGAAAATCACTGATAAAATACAACTAAGCTTTGTACCACATTGACCTCATTCTTTGCATCCATGGGACAAATAATTGCATACCAAGGGATTAAACAGAACGGAATTTTCACGTATAATAATTACCCAAGTCTGAAATATGTGATTTGCAGTGATACATAAACTTGTTTTTATTTCTAGTACATGAGTGAAACTTGTTATTCACTATGGTAGTAGACTACCATAACAATTCTCCATTATGTTGCCAATTTCCATCTTCAAAGCTTGTTAATTCCTCGTTAAAACCTTACAACGTGTTTTGTGGTAAAAAATGAGTCAATTCATTCTTCTTCCGGACCTCTAATCACCTTAAGCTTTGTGCTTTGTCGTTTTTTTTATTTTGTTGTCTTCATTTGCAATTCTTTATTCTCAAAATTTTCAATTATACAATTATCATTAATTATTAATCCTCAATTATTCATTGAAATCTAAATTTGGAACTTTCTATTTAAGTGGTTATTATTTTATTATTGCTAATCACTAATCAGTAACTTTTCTAAGTAAATCAATTACAGTCGACTGTTTTGAGCATATAAAATATAACATTTGTGTTATCAATATTTTTAAGGGCTCAATTTAAATTTATTTATTTTCCACATCAGCATTACAATTATGGCATAATTTTACAATAAACATTAAGTGGAATGCTGGAAAAGTAACACACGAAACTTTATTTGCCCAATGAACTCACAGCAGACACTAATAAGTAAATATCACAAAAGAAAATCAATAAAATAAACAGTTCAATAACTTTTAACTTGCAATGAATTTCTATTTAACTATTAAAAAATCAATTACTGTTCAAAACTAGCTAATAATCATCAATAGGCCCATCAATGACTTAATAGTAAATGCCTAATAAAATGTTTAATAACTCAATAAGAAATGTCTAATAAACTGTTCAATGACTTAATAAGTAATGCCTAATAAACCAGAGCTTCCAACTGCTTGAAATCTATTGGACAAATAGGAAGTAAACCAGGCTACTGCTGAGTCAGAGAAATAACATTGGCTTTTCAGTTTCTAAAAGAGGATGATAAGAGAATGTGAGACATTGTCGAGGGATTAGTTCAAATCAAACTTGATGAGGACTGTGAGCAAACTTTTATCCTAAACATCAGCATGTATGTTATCTAGCAGGTTAGATACAGCAAAGATAAAGGTAATTCAGCTAAGTAGCTGTACTATTCGACTGTAAATAAAATGTAAAGATATTGGAGCTATATGTAGCTGATAAGTTGTTTACCTATGCTCTCCAGCTGCAGCTATTCTAAGCACTGCTAAACCTAAATGTTCTAGTCATGGAAAACTGTTTGGAGCAGAAATTTTACAAGTAATTATTTATAAGTGCGTGCCTTGCCTTCATTTATTTAACCTGGGCGGTTGAATAAATAAATGAAGGCAACTGCCTAACTGACCGTAACAATGGCCTTTGATCTTTTCAGATCCTTTACAGTACCTTTTATGATTGTACCAGAATCGAGGTTTGATTGTCTGAAATTGAGGGAATAATAATTGTGCTGAGATAGAGGGTCAGCTGTCCCGAGGACGAGAAGTGGTTGTCTTGAGAAGAAGCTATTGGTTTAATATTGAGGATTGGTTGCTCCAAAATTGAGAGTTGGTTGTTCCAAGCTAGAGAGCTACAAAGAATGCTCCAGTTAGTAAAAATCAATATAATTAATTGTATCTGCAGTGATAGATAGGAAGTTAGGTAGGAAGTGCAGCCACTGCCAAAAACCACATGGTTAGCAATGTTGTCAGAAATTGTTGCAAATGTAAATGACAAAATGAGACAATTTCATATCTGTACAGATGCAGTGAATTACGATGATGACTAAAGCAGACAATTTTCAAAACATCTACCCTTGTCGGGTGTGCAAGGTGACAAAACTTGGTGAGTTAATTCAGCAAAGATTCAACAATTCCTGACAACATCAAAAGAAAATGGGATTCTTGTCTCAATTTGTCAGAGTCTGAATTTGTCAGCATCAGGATTTGTCATCTACCCTCTAATATGATGGCTATTCCAGCTTGTTTCTACTCATACCATATTATTGCTATCTATAAAGTACCGTATTCTTAAATTTTCTTCCAGAAATTCTCAAAAAAAATTCAGTGCTCCACGCAACTGATCTAAGAGTTAGTGATGCTTCATACAAAGTATAAGGGAACATCTCTCAGCATAGAGAAATGCCTATGTCTACAAGAAAAATTTATAAAACTTCCAAGAATGCTTCATACAAAGTATAAGAGAACATCTCCCAGCATAGAGAAATGCCTATGTTCACAAGCAAAATTTATAAAACTTCCAAAAGAATGAGTTGTCAAGCTAAAACTGTTGAAGTTTGTTAAACCCTAAATCGAAATGTATTTCTCTCAGAAGGATTCCTCAAATGCTTAGATCGGGGCGATGACAGACTTTGACACTGACAAACTCGGATGGCGACAAACCTAGGCAAGATTTCCATCACCTTTCAACGTTGTCAGATCTTGTCGCGTCTGTACTGAAATGAAATGGTTTCACTGGATGAATCTGGTTTCGCTGCTTATGTTCGCGACAACTCCGGACAACATTGCAAAACACTTTGTTTTTGGTAGTGACTTTTTCCTTTCACATGACCGTGACAGATACCGTTAGGCCTACTGATGCTCACGCTTCAAAGATCTAAACACACAGTGACCAGCCTACATAATTATAGTATACTGTAAATATCAAGCAGAAAGCAATAATTACTTGAATTCACCCTGAAACTAAAGACTGCGCATCAGTATTCTGTTAAACTCTCAGTTTAAACTGTTTATTGAGTGCAGCATTATTACTGGAAGTATTTTCATTGAGTACAGAATTAATTTATTGCAAATAATAAGCAGGTGCTCAAGTAATTTTTACAAACCAGCATTATTAAACTGAATTGAAGGTAGAGGAAACACTCTAGAATAAGAAGGGGGATCCTCTTCTGAAGAGCAATAACGAATTTTCAAGGACTTCAATCTGAAACAAAATTCTAAGTATTATAAACTTAAAAAACACTTTTGAATGGAAATTGACTCACGTTATGGCGTGACGGCCGTTTCGCTCTGTTGTCTAGAGCATCATCAGACGACCCACAGTACACTGATTGAGTGTACTGTGGGTCGTCTGATGATGCTCTAGACAACAGAGCGAAACGGCCGTCACGCCATAACGTGAGTCAATTTCCATTCAAAGGTGTTTTTTAAGTTTATAATACATATTAGTGGAAACAAGATGGATCTTCAACATCAAAAATTCTAAGCTATATATGAGCTATTCTGACAAAAGGCTTTTCCCTCATATAAGTTCAATATAATTATTATGCCATGACATGTTATATTATTTGCTAAATCTGGTATATTCAAGTTCCTCCCAAGGTCGAAACATTTTTTATAGCTCTCAAACTCGGGTCAAAACCACCCCTCGATTTTAAAGCTGAAACACTTAGTTTTCACAATTTCACATGATCTGAAAATGATGTAACAATTTATTTCTATGACAGAATCAAATATGTGTCAAAGTATTTTTTCCCAACCAAGTATCGAAAAGGCAGTTTCCTTAACTTGATATTTTCCAGCAGAAGAAGAACCATCTCGTTGTTGCCAGCAGAGATTGTCACTGTCCGAAATGTTCGTTTTCAGGTTTTGTCAGTGTCTGACCTTTTCGCTTTCCTAGAGACATATATAGTCGAGACAGTGGAAGAGGCCTGATTTGGCCATGCAATTGAAATAGTTATACCAAGAGTCCCAGGTGCTCAGAGGGTTCGTCGGGAAACCAGGACGCTGTTAAAATATTGTCACCGTCTTGAAAACGAGATAATGTCGCTTCACGCTTAACTGATTTGTCTTTCATTTCAAAATAATTTCACTTTTCGTTGAACTATTTCGGAAGTAATTACTGAAATTCAGAGCAACGGTGCAACGGACGATATCAAACAGATAATATCAGTGCTGAGATTATTCAGCTCTCTGTCATATATACAGAGTATAAAAGTACTGAGTTGTTAACTTGACAGTCGGTTGAACAATGGTTGTAGATGCTCCACTCGTCGCTCTGTGTACTTCCAGGAAGTGAATGCTTTCAACTTTCACTCTCTCTCAAATTGCTGGGCTCTGCTGGGTTCCACGACTGGTCATCTTTTTCTTTTCTTCATTTTCATTTCTCTCTCTCTCTCAAATTGAATTTTCCATAAAACAGCACGATACACTATTTAATATGACTCCCTTCTCATTTCTGCATCAATTAATTTTGCATGCTTTAATTGGTTAGTTGGCCACATGGCTGGTTTGGCCACAATGAGAGGTTTTTTGGGGTATGTTCAAGCTTTTGATTTTTCTTGCGTAAATCTTAAGTATATAGGTAGTAAACACATAGTAACAATTTAATCTGTGGCTACAGTAAATGCTTACAATAAATATTATCACATTTTATAGATCTTCTCTATTTTTAACACAATGAGACATGTGTATAGATTATGATTCTTCTAAAGTAAATCTTACGTATATAGATTGAATAGTGGCCAAAATTAATATGTGGATCATGAAAATGAGTCTTGTATAATTCTGAAAATGACAAAGAATTGAATAAGAGAAGAGATAAATATTGCCATACATCAAGTACTATCACTAGTGTGGGATATAGAAGGGTGGAAAATGAAAAGGAATGCAACAGAGAGAAATTTTGATTTTAATGCCGATGCAGAATTTCGTGTTGTAGGCCTAGTCATTGTAGTACCGAGTTGTTCCTTCTTTTTCTTTTCATATTTTTCTCCTTCTTCTCCCTCCTCTTCTTTTTTCTTCAATTTTTCTGTTTTTTTCTCTCTAAAAAATTGCTATTATATATACATCAGTTAAGTATTAAGAAGTGTGACTACTGTGACAAGTTTTGACTATTGATCAGTCCAGTCCATAGGACGTGAAATGAATAGTAATAGGTTACTGGATACAATATAAATAAAATATATTATAGAATGGCTTTCGCCACACATAAGTAATGTGTCAAGAGTGCTAATATTGGCATGCCTATAGTTTTCGTTTATGATAGAAATAAAGAAATTACTTGAATTAATATGTAGTACAAGTAATAACATTGATTTAAATGTTATTCATCTTGAGATGTGACCAGAGATCCTCTTTAAAATGTTTTGCTATGCAGACCATATACAGTAGTATGATCTGCGTCATTTATGTTTCATGAGTGGCATGTATTATAATATTTTGAATAATTCTCATTAATTTGCAACACTGTGAAGCAAATAATTTTCTAAATAAGTTAGGCAATAGGCTTCATCATTTCCGGAAAAGAAACCAAATAGAATTTAAAGTAGGTAAATACCTTCTTGCTTTTATTGAACGTTAATTTATTTACATACAAACATTCATCCTTTGACACATATTACCTTAAGGTAGCGTAGGCCTGACGACTGAGGTTAGCTTATTCAAACAAAAACCTAGTTATATTGGTAGGAAATTCTACAACAAGCTACCGCAGTTTTTGAAGAGTCTTGAAAATATAGAAATATTTAAAAAACAATTGAAGAAATATTTAGTTGATGAAGCTTTTTATAGTGTACAAGAGTTCCTTTCACATCAAAATTAAGCCTCACCTCAACTAATTGAAGTAATTATGTTATCTAGTGTATAATATTGTTGATCTGACTTGTCTTATACTCCTTAACTGGAGTCTCCAAGACGTAATCTACAAAAAAAAGCATATGGGCGTAAGCTTTGTCTAAAATCTAAAGTCAGGCTTTAGAGAGCATGAGTAAGACGAGTTGGGAAAAAAATCAACAATTCAGCCGCGAAAACAAAATAAATGGAAATCGATGGCAGTGATAGCCTTTCAATACATTAACCAAATGCATGTCATAAACTTAGCGTAATCAACAATGAATTTCTGAAAATATACACAATTTGCATAGTAAGCCTATGTTTCCATTCTAATTATTACGCCTATTATTTAGGCTATATCGTTCAGCCAATTATTTTATTAGTTTAATAGGCCTACATTCTATTTATGACTTTGGCATGCTATTCTTATAGTTGTAACAATTTTTTTATAAAAACAAAAACAAATTTAACCTGAAATTTGAACTAAAAAATTCGTATTCTTTAGTAGTAGTAGGCCTATATTGTGATAGTTTGAAGGTCTTGAACTAGATCTTGAATATCTTCACCAATACTATTTTTTCAATATTTTAAAATTATTTCAAATATCGAAAAATAAATCTATTTATTATAAGGAAGGAGAATACTGTTCGTTTTTCCCATGCTTGAAGCATGTTGTTTTATTGAAAAAATCGTCAACATTGAATTATACTCAAAAAGAGGTTTCTCTTCTGTTGAATTTTTGTTTCTCATTCTACTGATATTCTCACAAAATAAATATGACGTAATGTGGTATTAATCTGTTTAAACTCAAGCGATGTATTGATTAGTCTTCAGGTTGTCGTTGTGCATGATCATCTGTACAGGTGTTGGAGTAAGAGAGAAAATTCAAGTCAGCACATCTGCACACGTCCCTGAAATTGTTGCAATTGTGAATTTATGAATTTTGTAGTCTGAGATACTGTGAAATATTCAACTACTATTTGCTCTAGTCATCTAAAAAACAGGTTTTTCGAATTCGCGACTCCTCTTTCTTATATAATTTATATCGTTGTCCAAAAACAGGTTTGCACCGAACAGGAAACCGAATTTATTTCCGTGGCGGTTTTGTCATTGAATTTAGAAAGAAAAGTCGCATTCTATGCTCACTAGCAATCATGTACAAGTTTTGGCAGAAAACAAGAAATCTGGTCACAGTTTATAAGCTGTCGCACTTGTAACAGAGTAGGTGGTAATTGTTTACAATTAGCATCTCATTCTATTTTTGTTACAGCAAGAATTACAATGATTGGCCGTAAACAAAGTATGACATGAAAATTGGCGTGTTAAAAATTTTGCACAGTCATAGAGGCGTTGGCTGTATTTCATAAAGGCTACTCTTAAATTGAATTTTTTCTGAAAAGTATTCATTGCAGTAGGCCTACAACACATTATTAGCAAAATTAATCATTCAATCTTACAAGCCTCCCATTAGCGAATGCTGACTAAAACCTTCGGGCATGCTCTGACACTAAATATTTTCTTTAAAATGAGTCTAAAATTCTTAATTAATGTATGTAAAATAAAATTACAAAATATGCATGCATACTAGCTGGGATACTCTATGACGAATACAGAACAGACAACTTGTTTTTCAAACAGATTATGTCAAAACATGAACCATATTGCATCTCCAGAGACTTCAAAGCGTTTTCTGGAAATTCTTTGTTTTGGAAACCTCGTCATACATTTTGCTGTTAAATAAGGAGAAAAATCCAGTTTCCCCATGGACTAGAATCTGTTCCTCAATTGAATTGAAATGTTATTTAAAATCTCAATGAGCAGACGTTTGTTCTCTGATTCAATCGATGTACTATTCAACTTCATCCTGGTCTTTTAAGTCGCAAATAACTTCCACTATTTTCTTAATTTTCTTTGACAAAATATCAATGACATGCAATGGAAAAATATAAATTTTTTTTTTAACAAGAACTAAAAATGCCAGATTCAATCTAATAGCGCGAGTGATCGCGGGCTAAGCCGAGTGAACCGATCCTGCCGGCCAGTACAAGTATATGTTGGATTTACATTTCCTAATTGAATTTAATTCATCCAGAATAAAAATTCCACTATTAACTAAAGAATAAAGACTATGTCAGCTCTTTGGATACTCTGTTGCATCGATTAATATTGTATTCTGCGGGCCGCTTGGCGCAGTTGGTTGGGGCGTTACAACTTCAGCTTGCTGTCGTCTAAGCGGTCGTGGGTTCGAATCCCGCTCCTTCGTCAGGCATTTATGTGTAATCATTCACCTCATTACCCACGCACAAGTCTCGGACTCATGTGGGCATCATCAGCATTAAAAAAAAATAAAAATTCATTTGTGAACAAAATGTAGAAAATACATTCTAGGTGGTAAATCTCTTAAATGAATTTTGAAGTTAATATTTTGCTACCGTTTTTGTTTTTAAGTAGGCTTCTTAATTGTTCTATGATACGAATAATTTACTCATATTTATTTGTATCTCAGATATTCTTTAATAGTTTTTTGTGAAATGTTGGTAAAGATAAAATAATTTATTTGTTTATTATCTATTTGTTGTGAAGGATGGGAGGATCTGGCGAAAACACGGACCAAGGAGCACCGACCAGTCCAGAACTGAGTGAGATGGCCTTAGCCGAATTAAGGGAAAGTGAATCAGTAAGAGCACATGCTCTCAGCCAGATGAGAGACTGGATCAGTAAGCATCCAGATATAAAGTATTGCCGTACGGGTGAGTTCATTCAGTAGCCCACAGTATTTTAAAATGCATGTATATGGAATTCGCCAATTTAATCAGATTTCAATGTTTCCATTTCCATACAAATCTCCGATTTTTTATTTTTTGTTTCAATTATTGTTTTTTTCTCCTTCTTCAAAGAGCTGCATAGAAAACGCTATTTCTTCTTTCAGCCCCCCTTCAGTGAGTTTAGAGAGGAAATCGATTTCTGTTGTAAAAATTACCTCTATTCAAAATGCTATCAAATTCATTTGAGCCTTTATTGAAATCCAACGGATACCGATACTTTCTTTGTAGTGGTGAAGGTGATATTGTGGAAGATATCCATAGTGAATAATAAGACGAAATTGTCACAACCACACTTATTAAAAATATTGAAAAACTAGTTTTGGATGTTATCATTCTCAGACAAACTAAACCTAAAGTACAGAATAGCTTATTATATACTATACACGGAATGATACTATTGGCTAAGGGATAGGGATGAAAGTGGAGTTTATAAATTGAATTGCAGTGATTATAATGCCTGTTATGTGGGTCAGACCTGTAGAAGTTCGAAATGTAGAATAAACGAACACATTAGGGATTGGAAAACCCAAAAATGAGACTCAAATTTTGCAAAGCATCTCATTAATAATGGACACAAGTTTAAGGCTACAGAAAATGTTGAATTTCTGCATTTGATTGGCAAAGGCAGACAATTAAACATTTTAGAAGCTTTAGAGATAACCAGGTTGGTAAAAAGCGATTTCAATACTAGTTTAAATGATCAAATTTATTTTAACCAATTCAATACAACTAACTTGGTTTCATCATAATTCTGACCTACATTTTAATAACGGAATTTTCGTGTCTCTCTAAGTTGACCTTGACTGCATCTCAGTAAGCTTTAATTTTCTAAGTTGAAATAATTCAATTCTATCCTAATTTACTTGTGTTCTATCCTTTTTTGTCACTTTCTACATGTTCACGGTTTTTAACTCTTGATTTGATTCTTATTTTTGCTTTTGCTCCTCCCACCAGAGGGCGTGACCTGTTATGGCCCTCAGCCAATCACAAACCGTCAATGAAGGTAAGCCTCTTTCTCGCTTAGCCAATAGTATCAATCCGTGTATAATATAAGCTACTCTGTACTTTAGTTTAGTTTGTCTGAGATTTTTTTTTGAGGATGAAGCCCACATAGGTCTGAGACCTGTGCGTGGGTAATGAGTTGGATGATGGTGATTGATGAGTTGGACCTACAGTTTTAGGTGGTCACCGTTACAAACAGGACCTACGAGAACGCAGCTTATCTCTCTGATTGAACAGATACCTCCTACGGCTCGCGGCTATCACTTCCCTAGATTGATAATGGAGTAACATCTGAAACTAGTATCTCTATGTTTTTAATACATGTGGCTGTGACAATTTTGTCTTATTATTCATTATGGATACTTGATACACAAATATATCCAGTGCATCAGTTTCTGTAATGTGTACTTACATTAATTGCTCATTCAATATTGATAGAAATTTTAAATGAGGACACTTAGTACTTGCAGAATAATAGGACTTTCAATCGATTGATGTTAGTTAATATCTCTCAAACTATTTTTCCTTAGTTTAACATGTTCCATATATCTCAATATGTCTGCTTCTTTCTGAGTAAATATTCCAAGCAGTTTTTCTCTCATAAGTTGTCATGATTACAGGATACAGGTATAGGGTGAATGCACCAGTTACCGATCAATTAAGACTTATTTAACTTTCAAAAATGGCTGTTAGTTTTTATGGTTAGCTTCAGAATTTTTCACTCACCGTCAAATCAATCATCATCATTTTCAACGATACTTTACTGTACGGTATGGTACTGGAAATCAATTTAACTTTGAAAGGGTGTTTCTGCTATTCCACCAATAAGCAACCACTTTTCCCAATTAGGTACCAACATTGCACCAGTAGGTAAACTGATTGATCACCGCAATCATTCACCTTATTTTACACGTTGCAAACGTGGCCGTTATTTTTTATTGTGTGGAAATCTTTCCTTAAATCGTCAAATTGAAGAAAAGCGTATGGAGGAATTCTATTCTAGCCCAGGCAAATTAGGCTTTTGGTGGACAACAAAATACTATTAGTACAAAGCTGGAACTTTTTTTAATCCACTCTAGGCATCCTAAGAAAGAGTCCCATAAGTTTGCGAGAGTTTCTGAACTGTGCACAACTTTCGGGCCCAAAACCCCCAAATTGGGCACATTTTTCAGTTTTTCTCCTAAATCTTGGAAACTATTCACCGCGTTGAAAACATTGTTTTATTCAAAATTAAAGAATATAAAATTCTAGCCTACGTCGATTGATGTATAACAATCACAAATCGGTTCAGTTGTTCTTTCACAGCCAATCATCAAAAATAAGGTAATTTTATCCCCTTTGTGAAAAATTGATCATCGATGTATTTATCTTGTAAATGTTCACTCCAGCACATAAAAATTGCGGTATAGGAAAGAAATTTTAGATCATTGAATTCTCTTCCAGAAAGAAAATAAATTGTCTAATCGGTTCTCACTTCATTTTAGAAACTACAAGGTACATATTAAAAAAGGAATAGCTTCAAATGACAATACATATAACTTCATGTTTTTATAGTGCTGTTCGGTAAATGGTTCATGGTAGGTAAATGGTGCATGCACCCTACCTATAATATTCGCAATGCGGCAACATTTTTATGTTCCATACCCAATAATATAATAATTGGAATTAAGATAAACTTTTCTACTAGATTGAAACTCATTTCGGAAGTGTAACAATCCGCTTTAATAAACGGGAAAGCAAAAAAAGAGAATATTATCTGTCTATTTCCAAAATTTATTTATCTTATAATAATATTATTTTTGTCAATTATTTTCCAAAGTAGGAACTCACCCACCTACTCTTTATTCTTTTATAAAAGGTTTTTGCATAGATAAGCGCTTGTGTAGTGTGTAAATTGTTAGGACATCTGTAACTTGAATTAAAAAGCAAATTATTATTCAGCTGTAATTATTATCTTATTATTCAACAGTTCAATTGTGGCGATATGTTGTGCTAATGAGAAGTAATGGTTAGTGGAATTTTTGTTGCCGTCCTATACTTCTGAAGAATAGAAGCAAATAACTGAAATTATATAAAAAAGAATCTAAAAATTGAGAACCTATTACATTGAAAACGTTCAAACAAAATAAAATCAATTTCTATTGCCAAAGCTGGATATGTAGAATTCACTTGAGACCAGCACTGGCATATTGCATGTTTCATACTCCTTGTGAAATTCTGTAAAATTTGAACATCTTGGAATAAACATCCATTGAAATATTATCCATTATAATACTTTCATTCACAGAGAGCATGTAGATTCAATACTATGTGAACCAAAAATGTGGTTTTGACGCCTAGGTTTGTGGAATTGACAGCATTGGCAATATAAATGATTTCATTTATGCTATAAGGGGCTCACCCACACTTTTGGTTTGGGGGGGCTAATGCGCCCTACCTGGTAAAATTTTGATGGGAGGGGGGGGGGGGGGGAAATTGGGATTTAGCAAAGCCCTTTTTACAAAATTGTTGCCCAGTAAAGGGGTTTCATTACTTTTTAAAGGGTATTATTAGCTATGGGGAAACAAAATGTGTTCATCACGTTTCTTTTAATATAGAGAAGATAAAAAATGTAGGACCGGAAACGCTTTGCTGAAGAAATAAAGAGGGCGGAAGATCACAGCTATTCCCATCATTCTTTCAGAAATCTGTAAGGCCTTCACATAGGTGGTTTGAATTCACTTCCCGGTGGTTTGGAACCCACCTAAAACTGTAGGTCCAACTCATTAATCACTATCATCTAATTCATTACCCACGCACAGGTCTCAGACCTATTTGGGCTTCGTCCTCCGAAAAAAATGTAAAATTAGCTGAAACGTGTTGCAAGATCTACTACCATACATTTTTATGCTTTTTATGAACAAGTGATTGAACAAGCTGGATACAAAATACAAGTTATATACTGATTGTAATTATTTTGTGTATGTCAACCAACTGTAAAAGAAATAGCTAATTATACATTATTTTTTATAAAATTGTCGCATAAATCATGACAAACATTTTGTATTTTCATTTTTGGAGAGTTGTAGATTTTTCGTACACTGGGACAATAGGTACCCTAAATTCGGTCCTGCTCGTCAGGGAAAATCAGAGAACAATCAGAGAAAATGAGAGAGAAATCAGACTGATATATAATCAGGGGCGGATCCAGCAGAAGATTTTGGGGGGGGGGATGCCTCAGTGGAGTGGTGGTTACCAGGGGTTGGGGGGGGGGGTGGTCCGGGGTGTTTTGTTTGAAAATGAGGCATAAATTCGTTAATTTAAGGGTATTTTCAATTGAAATGAAACCAACTTTCCAATTTAATTGTTCACCTATGAGGATCCAAGATCTAGGCTCTAGAGTGATTATCTGAGTGAATGTAAAGTAGTTCTAATAAAACAAGTCTGCTTTTTCTGCCATAGTAGTCCTCAGCCATGTATTGATAAGCTGCAAAATCCAGAAAACACTTTCAGAACTGGCATCATTTTCAGACCAAGTACTGAAGTACCGTACACAATATTTGCAATAGAAAATTAATTGTTGGTTAGGCATTGCTATCTCATTTTCCTCGCTTGTCAACAACTTTGAAAACTCTCCTTCATTTTCTTCTACTTTTAATTTTATCCTTATTTTTTACCCTTTTTCATAATGATGCTGCAAATAATAATATTTTTGCAGGCACATACACTTTCTCAAAATATGTATTGAATCTTAATCATATACTGTTGGAGACTGGCAACTTGACCCCTGAAAGGAATTCGCAGTGAATATTGATGAATACAGCACATTTGAGAGCGACTCAACTGGCTCACTATAACAGCAGTGATGTATATAACCCAAGTACCACTGGCTCAGATTCGTGCTCTATTTAGCGCAAGGCATAGTGGAGCTATTATGCCATTACGCATTCCCTCGCCTCTCCCCTTCAGGCGTCAGGGGTCATGTTGTCAGTCCCCAGCAGTACTAACCAATATATCTATAAAGGTTTAACCAATACCGTAGAATAGACGAAGCATTCATATTAGGGAAGTGATTACCGTGAGCCTTAGCAGGTATCTGTTCAATCAGACAGAGATAAGCTGTGCTCTCCTGGGCCCTCTTTGTAAGGGTGAGCGATTAAATTGACCAGAAAAAAAGACACTGTTCTCTGCGGTAAAATTACTTCCTGGTGGTTCGGAACCCACCTAAAACCAGGTCCAACTCATCAATCACCATCATCTAACTCATTAGCCACGCACAGGTCTCAGACCTATGTGGGCTTCATCCTCCGAAAAAAAATGTTTGTTGATGAAAGTCCTCTAGTTCTCTGAAAGTATTCAAGGACAACGTATTTACTAATGTGGTTATGAATTGGTTGGAAATAAAATATCAATAGACAATAGAGGGCTTCATCCTCCAAAAAAATTCAAGAATGTTGTCGTCTTAAAATCAATAAGACTACTATCAAGTATAGGAATAATTTATCCTTGATGTTAATAATAGTAATAACAACAACACTTATAACATCAATAATAATAACAACAATAATATTAATAGCTCCCTATGCTACCTAAGCAATGACATGTGCAGGAGATGTGACCAGGCCACTGAACAATCCAACAGCATGTCTTATCTGCTAGTCAATCAATGGTAGCTACTGAATACTGATGGCGCAAATTATCTGTGCGCGTGGACTCAAGAGTCGGAAAATTGTTGGGCGGGGTGGAGGTGGTTCAGTATGCTGGCTTTTCGAATAAAATCGCCTACCGATTCAGTCAGCATCAGCATCTCTCTCGCACTCCTTGCGACTCTACTACAATAGATGTTTTTATCCCGTCTGTAGCGTTAAGCTTCCACGCCCACAGATATTTTGCGCCATCTTTACCTAAGGGGCCATTATAATGTAGTCAGCATACTGCATCAAGAACATTCTCTGGCGTATAAGCTTGCTTATCAGAAACTGCCACATTCTCTGTACAGGCCATCCCCAATACTAGAAAATGATACACACAAATTAATTGTATTGGAACCGCTTATATTAGTGCTGACAGATATGACAATTGTACACAATAGGCCAGACATCATCTGGATGGATACGCAATCTAGGGTTGTCTTGTTGAATGTTAGCATCTCATGTTGCCATAACTTGGACCATTATTAAAATTAAAAATTAGAAAAAAATCAATTATGTACCCCTGATTGCTGAAATTAAGGATGTCTGGAAGCAAGAAAGTGTCAACTGTCCTTATCATCATATCTACAATTGGCGTTAACCAAAAAGGTGTCAGCAAACCTCAATCCAGCTGGGTGTGTCAGAAAGTGCAAACATGGCATGCAGTGATACTCAATACAAAACTCATAACTAGGGCATTTCTCAATGTCACAGATTGGAAGCGCAGCAAACTTTTTACAAAGTCTTTGTAAAACTCTCTTTATTTGTGATGAATACAAACATAATAATAAAAATAATACTATCAATTGAATGTTTCATTAGCTGTTTCAGAAATTTAATTGTTCAAATTGACTACTTCAGGAAATAGATGGTTCTTCTAAATTCATTTTATATTTTGATGACTTCTATTTATTTTTGTTCAATTTGCAGATGATACTGGAGCTTGCAGATAATATGACGGAGGAGAGATGATAGGGGTTATTTATTTCAAGTTCATAATAGTCTACTATATTATTTGTTTCTTCGTGTAAACTAATTTTATTTAACATTCGAAATTGATTACACGCTTCACAGATTCACCGTTTCTGCTGCGTTTCCTCCGTACAAAGAAGTTCAGTGTGCTACAGGCCCAGGAGATGTTGGAGAGATACCTGATAATCAGACAGATATACCCAAAATGGTTTCATAAATTAGATGTGAACGACCCAGCAATATCAGAGATTCTTGACAGTGGGTGAGTGCTTGTAGTTTCATGAGATAAATAATTTCCCTACCACTTAAAATTCCAAATCATTAATATCTTTTGATACAAAATTTTTATTTTTTCATAATAATCTGAGTTTTTTTTATAATTTAATTTTTTTCAGTTATCTAAATCAAATTGAAGCTCTTTTTAAACGGTCAATTATTTTGAAAAAGAAATGAAATGTCTGAGGAGTTGGTTAAGAATGAATTGTTTTTTAATAGCCTCTTTCATAATATAACCTTCACTCTTCCATTTATGTCATGATCATTACTAAAATTTTACAGCAAGGCATCTCCTTGGCATTTACTACTGTCATTATTTGCTTCAGCTACCTTAGCCATCCTTTCCTCTCAGACCTTATTGAACAGAACTTCTCTAAGCTCAATAATTCAAGATATAAGAGACATCAAACTTGAGCTTTTTATTTCAGTGCCAGATCAAACTCAACCAATCAAAACAGTTTTGAACTCTTGGACTTCTCATATCCAAATAAATGAATAAATTAATTTATTTCCTCATTCAACAACATAAGAAAAATAACAAGATACATTACTTGGAAATTGACTGATCACTTTTCCAGTAGTGTGATCAGTTCAAGAAATACAATTGACAAAAAAATAAACAAATAAATAAGTATGAGTCTAGTCATCAGCAACATTGAAATTATTTACAGTTCAGCTACTGCCTGTAGCGCAACATAAAAAGGTGCTAGCTCTAGTTTTCTCAGTGGAAGTTTGCCTAAATAACTACAGAATCAATGCTATGATAATTACAGAATTAAATAACAGTGAATAACTAAAAGTGGAAATAGACTTTATAATAGATGGTATAAATATGCGTATTGAAGATTAGAAAGTTCCATACGGTAATAAATGTTGTTATAGCCTATTATCTTATCACATTTCTAATTAGCCAAATGTCATCTATCGCGAACAACCAGCTCTTTACTCTCTCACAGAAAGTCCTAGAGGAGTCGCAACCTCTTATCTCAATTGGAAGCTTATTAAAGATGAAGGGTCCCAAAAACAGAAACGAATGCCTGAAAAGCTCCTTGTTTACTTTTGGTGTCCTTCACAACAGTCGGTTAGCGCTTCTCATATTGTAATAAGGGTTCCCTGTTTCATAGTTCCCACTTATCAAGTAAAACAATTTTAAAACCTTAAAAACATATAAATTTTGAATAGGCATTATTTTTAGATGGAAATACAATGGAAAAGAGCTCACTCTCACATTTTTATAGAGTAATATCCTTATAAGGTGGTTTTGGGATATTCGCAACTTGTTAATAACAGTTTTAAAGGTTCCACCCCAACATATTAAGCCATACTGCAGTCGTGAGTGATTAAGAGCATAGTACAATGTTTTCATTAACGGTTCTTCGCAAAACTTTCTGAGGAAATAGAATTTTCTTATAGCTCTTCTAATACAGCCGTGTATATTTTGGATATGATTTTTCCATGACATTTTTTCATCAAATGTTAAACCCAAGTATTTGAAAGAATTTACTTTTTCAATTTCTTCACAGTCACAATTTTCGCCCCGGCAAGTTTGGTTGTGGTATCGAGTTGGAGAAGCAAAATCGAAAGCCCTGAAGTCAAAATTTATTAATTTTGTTTTTCCAACATTAAATTTCATTCTGTTTTTCTCACACCATTCTTGAAGAATATTTAAATCGTAGTCTATGTTATTTTTTTATGGTTTCTTTATTTTTATGTGAGTAAAGGAAGGCAATGTCATCAGCAAAAGCCTGAATCTGGCCCTTAAAATTTTTACTAAGCAAATCATTGATAAAGATAATAAAGAGAATCGCCGAGGAGACGCTTCCCTAGGGTACTCCGACAGCGACGGGAAGAGGTGCACTGAGACAGCCCCCCACCCCCACCCGCACCCGCTGCTCCCTGTCAGACAGGAAACTACGGAACCAGCGGCGCGCTACTCCTCTGATCCCAGCCGCCTCAAGCTTCAATAGTAAAATTTCATGGTTGATAAGATCAAACGCTTTTGTAAAATCGACAAAGAGACCGGTAGTTTTTTTCCATTATTTAGACTAGAGTAGATCGAATTTGTACAATTAAAAAGTGCATCTTCAGTCGATTTTCCTTTTTGGAAACCATATTGCTTTTGGGAGAAAAAGTTCAATTTATTTAGATAGTTAACTAAACGGTTAATCATTAATTTCTCCAGAATTTTGGAAAAAACAGAGAGCAGGCTGATAGGTCTAATATTATTTAATTTCAATGAATTTTTTTTCTTGAAGATCGGTATGATAACACTTTGCTTCAATAAATGTGGGAAAACGCCTGCACTAAAGCTCAAGTTAGCAATATGAGATAGCACGGGTGCAATATAAGGAGCAATTCTTTTAATCAATTGGACATTAAAATTATCAAAACCCGAATACTTTTTATTTTTAAGACTATTTATTATTTTTAAGATTTCATCAGCTGATTGATGCTGGTTCTATAAAGAAAGATCGGCTGTGATGATAAAGAACCAGGTCGACAGAAGAAGGTAGGCCTACATTATTATCAGGCTGTACGACATTCATTAGAATGATAATGATTAACTTTATCAGCTACGCTTTGAGGGTCACAATCAATTGAGCCGTTCATCAACTCCACTTTATCAAAAATGTTATTTCGGCTTTCGCCAGTTAAATTGTTAATGACTCTCCACTGCTTCGCCGGGTCGCCATCAACACTACGAATATAATTCGAATAATAGCACTTCTTAACATAATCTATTTCATCCTTCAATCGGTTATAAAAATTATAATAGTAATTTTTCAATGTTGAATCATATAGTCTTTTCCTAACTAGTATATAGAGCTTTTCTTTTTATCTATTTTCCTTAACAGGTTCAGCGTTATCCAAGGACTTATGGTTTTGGCTTTATAAAGTTTTTTATTTGTAGTCAGTGTTCTAGAGCATTTATCTACAATTTCAGATAGCGTAGAATGGAACTTTACATAGCTTGAGTTAACATCTTCAATAGAATAAACCTCATTCCAATTCATCGTTTTCAAAATATCACAGATTTTATCAACATCAACATACTTTTTATCTAAGGTTGTAACTTTCTTTTCTCGGTGATTTCGGGCTTAATCCTAACAAACAATGGTCAGTTATATTCAAATCGAATATCGCATGTTTAAAAAAATTTATTTGCCAATGTTTGATAAAAATATGGTCAATAAGGGTACCAGATCTTGTTGTAATTCTTGTTTTTTTTTTTTTTTTTTTTTTTTGTACATTACGTCTTGGAGACTCCAGTTAAGGAGTATAAGACAAGTCAGATCAACAATATTATACACTAGATACCATAATTACTTCAATTAGTTGAGGTGAGGCTTGATTTTGATGTGAAAGGAACTCTTGTACACTATAAAAAGCTTTATCAACTAAATATTTCTTCAATTGTTTTTTAAATATTTCTATATTTTCAAGACTCTTCAAAAACTGCGGTAGCTTGTTGTAGAATTTCCTACCAATATAACTAGGGTTTTGTTTGAATAAGCTACTATTGTGACTCACCAAGTGATAATCTCCTCGGCTTCTTGTATTATAATCATGTACATCATGATTTTGGTTAATATCATTCGTTTTTACATATAAAGTAGCTTCATACACATATAAGCAGGGTACAGTTAGGAGACCAAGTCTCTTGAACAACGGCCTACATGAATCTAATCTATTTACTCTTTCTATACACCTAACCGCTTTCTTTTGGATCTTAAACACCCTATCAAGATTTTGTTTTGATGAATTACCCCATACTAAGATAGCATACCTAATATGTGACAGTAAGAGCCCATGGTAAGCTGTAAAAAGTAACTTTTTGTCATTCAATCTAGCGAGCTGTCGCAGGACAAGTACCCCAGATGAAATTTTACAGCATATTTTCTCAATGTATGGAGTCCAGGTCAATCGTCTATCCAACATAACTCCTAGAAATGCAATTTTTTCTTCCTGGTCTAATTGATTATCGTTTACAAACACGTTTATCTTCATTTAAATTATGTTTGTTTTTGAATTGAAGGTATTGGCATTTTTTACTATTTATAGTTAATTTCAACTGATTTAAAAATTGGACAATGGACTGCACACCTATATGGGCACTTATTTCTAAATTATCTAGAATGGAATTGCTGAAAATGAGTGATGTATCGTCAGCAAATAAGAGGGCTCTACCACTAATTAATTCTTTAGGTAAACGGTTGACATATAACAAAAAAAGCAATGGACCTAGAGTATTGACCCCTGAGGCACTCCAGCTTGCACCTCTAATTTATTAGATTTATTCTTTACTATACTATTACCAACTACTGTAGTTAGTTCTACACATTGTTTTCTCCCAATAAGATATGATTCAAACCATTTCAGTTCAACCCCATTTACACCTACATTTTGCAGTATTTCCAATAAAGTTCTATGATTAACACAATCAAATGCCTTTGACAGATCTAAGAAGATT
Source organism: Conomelus anceps (assembly GCA_948455865.1). Lineage (NCBI taxonomy): Eukaryota > Metazoa > Arthropoda > Insecta > Hemiptera > Delphacidae > Conomelus > Conomelus anceps. Next base: position 64,587,802 of record OX418222.1, read on the forward strand.
GCAGTAGCTTTATCACCTGAATCTATTATATTTATTAGTTATTCAACTAGAGAAACTATGGCTGTCTTTGTTGATCTCCCTTTCTGGAAGCCATGCTGTTCATCACAGATAAAGTTAGCTTCTTGAAGGTGCAGAAGTAACCTATTTAGAACTACTCTTTCAAAAATTTTACTTATTACATTTAAAATACTAATAGGCCTATAGTTTTCTACCTTTTCTCTATCACCACATTTGAAGATTGGCAAGATCTTCCCCTCTTTTAAACTATCTGGAAAAACACCTTGTTCTAATGAATGATTGATCAGATGAATCAAAGGGTCTAACAATTGATCTTTACATTCTTTCAGAATTTTACTGGATACCCCATCCATTCCTACAGTTTTTTTATTATTTAAACTATCAATGATATTTGACAACTCGTCTTGGGATACTGGGTGGAATTTTAATTCGTTCTGAATCCCCTCAGTATTCCTCATGTCACTAATACCTGTATTAAGAGATTTTTGAAGATTCTTAGCAACCAGTTGATAATACCTGTTAAAGAAATTACAAATGTCTACACTATCATCAATATATTTGTCATTTTCGTTAATTATTCTGGGGACACTAGTATAAGCATCTACATGAGCTACTTGCCTATTTTTGTTTATTACATCCCACACTGCTGTGTTAAAGTACACACTATTATTCAAAATTTCAGCTGTTTTCTTACATTTCGCTCTTTTCACTTCTCTTGTATAATTTTTCTTTAGAGCTTTGTAATTATCTTCACTTAACATATATTTCTAGATAGTTTGAATTCATCATATGCATCTTTAACCCTATTTCTTTCTGCAAGGATATCATCAGTTATCCACTCTTCAATCTTGTCTAATTTGTTCTTTACAGGGACTTTTTTAACTGGACAACTCATAGTAATATAAAACCTTAAAATATTAATGAAACTATCATATTTGTCATTTAAACTTTTGCTATTGTAAACCCTACTCCAGTTTTCTTGTAGCAGATTCTGCTTCAAACAATCGATATTCCCCTGTTCACATTGTTGAATTTCTTTCATTACTCTACTCTTTTTAATTGATTTATGACCTTGCAACCCCACCTCTAAGATTTGATAGTCATGATCAGATAGTTCCGAGCCGCCTAATCTTGTTTTAGAGTAATCTATATTAGTAAGGATGTTATCAATTATTGTTTGTGATGTTCTTGTGACTCTGGTATATTCATGAACTTTTATTTCCAAGTTATTCATGCATATAATATCCTTTAAATCTTCTGTCATTTTATTCTGTGTTGCAAAGTCTGTATTGAAATCTCCCGCTACAATAACGTTTGTAAAACGAGTAGTAGTAATTTCTAAAAGCCTATTGAGTAGTTCACAAGAATTGTTCCATTCCCCATTTGGTGACCTGTAAATACCTAACACCGCTACTTCGAAATTATTGTCGATTTTTACTCTCAAACCAGTAACTTCTAAATCCATTTCCACAGCAAATTTCTCTACATATTCTAAATTAAATGTTTGCATATTCTTAGCATTTTTAGTGAAGATAGCTACTCCCCCACTTCGATGAGATGTCCTGCAATACGACGTTTTCAATGAATAGTTTGGAATATTAAGTTGTGACAATTCATCTTCTTTTAAACCATGCTCTGTGAAAATAGCTATATCAGGAGCCTCTTCTTTAAAAAATACTCCGATTCTATCTATTTTGTTACGAATGTATTGAATATTCTGATGGAACACAGTGAGTACCGGTACTTCCCTATCATCCCTTATTACTTTATCGTTGCTTTTGCATATTGAAGTAGATTTACTTAATCTCTTAGAATCTTGAGAGCCTATCAGATTGCTACAAAAGAGTTCCTTCCACTAATGTTATCCTGATTTTTTGATCGATTAACGTCTTTTAATACAATTGAACATATGAATTTATCATCTGAAACTAGTTTCCCTTCCCGGTTTTGAGCCACTTTACTAAAAAAGGTTCGTTAGATGATTGTTTAGGCGAATTATTGACAGTAGATTGCAAACGACTTTCAATCAGCTCTGCCAGCCTATTACAAAATATTACTTTGCCAGATTGATTTAGATGTAGACCATGATTAGTGAAGTTTTGTTTTTTCAGCCTTTCATTTAGAAAACAAATCCCCAACTGCTTAGAATTCTTATTTTTTAGGCTGTTGATTGTATTATGAATTGATTTATTTGTTGACTTAATGGCTTCATTTAGCTCTGGCCTATCAAACCTATACGGAATTGTACTTATTATTACATTAGTTTTTTGGCTGAGTGGCACAATCTCTTTAATTTTTTCATTTATTTCAGGAAGATGTTTTAGATTAGGTTCATTTATATTGTTTGAGCCACCCAGTACTATTAGAAAATCGTTTTTTCCAAAATCTTTAGTTTGTTCCTGTGCTGACTCTACGATAGCGTTTATAGGGGCACTTGGTTTGAAAAAGCTCTGAACTTCATACTTATTTTTTAATCTTTTATTTAGTAGGTCACTACAGTCGCGTCCATGACTGGATGTCAAGAGCAGTACTCTACCTTTCCTATCGTTATTTGCCCTTACTTTAGTTTTGGTTGCTGTTTGCAAAACCTGACTATACGTTATGTTTGACCATTTCTATTTATTTTTTCCCCATTTGATTTAGGTTCTACTTTTTTTGTATTGATCAGAGGTTCAGATCTTACATTAGCCAAGTTTATTTTTGATTTTAATATTTCGATTTCCTCTGACATAGACCTACATTGACTCGTGAGATTTAGTATTTCAGTTTTATGGTCTTCCTGCTGCAATTTTACAATAACTTCCAGAGATTTTATGTGATCCACTAACCCTATTCGTTCTTCCTCAGAATTTTTTAGTGATGTTTCTAATTTTGTTTTCAATTTGGTGTGATCACTCAATAGTTTAGCAACCTTTTCTTCTACATCTACAGTAGCTTTAAGAGCTGTTGGAGATTTTTTTGTTAATAATTGCTGAGATCGCGTAGCTACCTGAGTTTTAGTTGAACAATTAGATTTAGATGCCTTGTTTGGACTCATTTTCCTAGCTAAAAATTGTTTTCAATTGATTTTAGTTAAATGTTTAATGAAATATTACTTAATTTATTACAATTGTCAACTTGAGACTATTAAATTACAAGATAATATGTTTGGTGTCGTGAGGGGAAATTCTTTACTAGGAAGTCAGATGGGGAAAAGTGCCATAGAATTGAGAGCGATGCAGATATTGAGTACTTGAAATATTTTTTTTTTCAGAGTTGCATTCTAGATATAAGTTCTCTTTTCCTTCTTGTATGCTTTGATATTAAGTATGTTCGTACTATTATGCGGAGAATTCCGAGATTATATGTTTGGTGTCGTGAGGGGAAATTCTTTACTAGGAAGTCAGATGGGGAAAAGTGCCATAGAATTGAGAGCGATGCAGATATTGAGTACTTGAAATATTTTTTTTTTCAGAGTTGCATTCTAGATATAAGTTCTCTTTTCCTTCTTGTATGCTTTGATATTAAGTATGTTCGTACTATTATGCGGAGAATTCTCTATATATATTTTGTTTTTCATCATGTTTTATTCCAGTCCTTAGTATGAATTCTAAATGAACGAAAACAGCAATTATTTATATTCATTGAAAATTAACTTTTTTTAAATTCATAATGTCAATGAAAATAACATTTTCACACTAATCTACTGTAATATTAGAAGCATGCGACAAAATTTCAATAATTTTCTGTTAGAATTTGCTCAAATAGAATACCCAGTTACCTTTATAGTTTTGAGTGAAGTATGGATTAATTCTGATGAGGTTAACTTGTACAGTATCCCGAACTATAATATTTTTGCTCATTGTAATGATTCTTATAGATCGGGAGGTGTGATATGCTATGCATTAAACTCTGTGTGTGCAACTGAAGGAGGTTTCCGTAGCATGGAAACAGCTGACTCTCTGATACTAAATGTGAGAATCAATAAGCACTATTTCAATTTTATTTTGCATCTACAGATTGCAAGAATTTACAGAGAGTCGATTTATAACAGAACTAGAGCAAATTATAAATAACTTAACATCAAATACGATTGTGGTAGACGATGTCAATATCGACCTATTGGATGGAAAAAATTCTTCAAGAAATTATCTAAGTGTGATGGAGAATAATGGCTTTTTATCTTTAGTTGACAAAGCAACAGTTTGATTGTGTTAATCATAGAACTTTATTGGAAATACTGCAAAATGTAGGTGTAAATGGGGTTGAACTGAAATGGTTTGAATCATATCTTATTGGGAGAAAACAATGTGTAGAACTAACTACAGTAGTTGGTAATAGTATAGTAAAGAATAAATCTAATAAATTAGAGGTGCAAGCTAGAGTGCCACAGGGGTCAATACTCTAGGTCCATTGCTTTTTTTGTTATATGTCAACCGTTTACCTAAAGAATTAATTAGTGGTAGAGCCCTCTTATTTGCTGATGATACATCACTCATTTTCAGCAATTCCATTCTAGATAATTTAGAAATAAGTGCCCATATAGGTGTGCAGTCCATTGTCCAATTTTTAAATCAGTTGAAATTAACTATAAATAGTAAAAAATGCCAATACCTTCAATTCAAAAACAAACATAATTTAAATGAAGATAAACGTGTTTGTAAACGATAATCAATTAGACCAGGAAGAAAAAATTGCATTTCTAGGAGTTACGTTGGATAGACGATTGACCTGGACTCCATACATTGAGAAAATATGTAGTAAAATTTCATCTGGGGTATTTGTCCTGCGACAGCTCGCTAGATTGAATGACAAAAAGTTACTTTTTACAGCTTACCATGGGCTCTTACTGTCACATATTAGGTATGCTATCTTAGTATGGGGTAATTCATCAAAACAAAATCTTGATAGGGTGTTTAAGATCCAAAAGAAAGCGGTTAGGTGTATAGAAAGAGTAAATAGATTAGATTCATGTAGGCCGTTGTTCAAGAGACTTGGTCTCCTAACCGTACCCTGCTTATATGTGTATGAAGCTACTTTATATGTAAAAACGAATGATATTAACCAAAATCTTGATGTACATGATTATAATACAAGAAGCCGAGGAGATTATCACTTGGTGAGTCACAATAGTAGCTTATTCAAACAAAAACCTAGTTATATTGGTAGGAAATTCTACAACAAGCTACCGCAGTTTTTGAAGAGTCTTGAAAATATAGAAATATTTAAAAAACAATTGAAGAAATATTTAGTTGATAAAGCTTTTTATAGTGTACAAGAGTTCCTTTCACATCAAAATTAAGCCTCACCTCAACTATTTGAAGTAATTATATTATCTAGTGTATAATATTGTTGATCTGACTTGTCTTATACTCCTTAACTGGAGTCTCCAAGACGTAATCTACAAAAAAAAAAAATAATAATAATATTTGAAACCGATTTCTCGGCACTTCCTCTTCAATTTAGCCAAGAACACTTTATTAACCGGAGCGAGGTGCTCATTAATAAACACTTTTGATTTCGGGAAAGATGGGTTTATTTTTTCAGCTGTAGTAGACTCCTTGTGTTCCTTATACTGCTTGATCCAGTGGTCTCTGACAGATCTATTGTTGAGCTGTACAACAAGGGAGGGGGCTCGGTCGTTGCGGAAGCCGGTGCGCGGCGTTGATCTGGGACTCCTCCACCGCGACGCCGATCACCGCACCGACATCCTTCACTAATTGGATGACGTCCTCTTTCGGGGTTGCCGGGACGCCACTGATCTCGATGTTGCTTCGACGTGTGTATTGTTCTAGTGAACGAACACGATCTTGTAGGTCGGTCACTGAATTACATAGGGTCTTGCACGTTTCGCGTAGAGTGTCGTTCTCTTTCTTTAAAGCTTTCATGTCTTTTTTAAGCTCATCAATTAGCGTGTTGGACGCGTCTACTTTATCAGAGAGGAAACTAATTGACTTGGTTACCTCAGAAACTTCGTCCTTTACAATCTTGAGTTCGCTGAAGATAGCGTTTTTGAATCCTTCCATCACCTTAAGCATGAATTCCTTTGTGACTGGAGTACTGGACCCAGACCCCACACTACCACTATCGCGACAGTCCTTACACCTCCATTGATTCACGGAACGGAGTTTCTTTTCCTCGGTGTCGTCCTTAACACAGTTTATATGGAACGATCTCTTGCAGTTATCAGTTAAATCCTTTCACTAATAGAGTTCAACATAATTTTATATTCACAAAAACTTTAAATTTGTGTTAATTTTATTTGAATGCTTGCAATTGGTTCAACTCTCAAACAGTTGCAAACCTCAACGGTTATTATCAATAATAAAATTATATTGCATATTTTTATAACGATTTTTCATGAATATTGGATATAATTATATGAGCTTGATTTTGCATTTCTAAGGAAGATATTGCATGCTATCCCATTATTGTTTAGAGCATATTCCAATATTGACTTTTGTGCTCATATCTCTCAAAATGAAAATCGATGGACTATTGATTTTTCTATGAAATTTTAGAGGAAGGAAAAGTAATAAAACCTTATCATTATTGTCTATATCAGATACGGTACACACCAATGTCGGGCCGCTTAGCGCAGTTGGTTGGGGCGTCGCAATTTCAGCTTGCTGTCGTTCAAGTGGTCATGGGTTCGAATCCCACTCCACCGTCAGGCATTTATGTGTAATCATTCACCTCATTACCCACGCACAAGTCTCAGACTCATGTGGGCATCATCAGCAAAAAAAAAATTGTTTCCGAATCAGCTGATTAACAACAGGAAAAAAGTCTCTGCAATAAATAGAATAAGGCTAAAGAGCATTGATAAAATAAAATAGAAATAAATGCCAGAGGAATGGAATCTATAACATCTATTATTTATATTTTATTCAAGAGATGAAACATGTGGAAGCAAAAAAAAAAAGGAGTTTACCTAAATACAGGAAAAATATGTCAATCACATTTGTTTACAAAAGATAGCGGACGTTGCCAACATACGTATTCTAGTTCTAATTTACTAGGCTAGGTTAGGTTAGGTTTGGTAAGAGTCACCATGTTGTCAACAAATGGGATTGACATATTTTCCCTGTCGTTAAGAAGACTCAAGCAAAATATGCAGCTCCATTCTGTTTCCTAACCCATCAATGGATGTACAATATTCCTTTAAAATTATAGAAACTATTACATGTTATTTATAAACTCAATGCATCATAATGATTCAATTACAAAAATTAATCTCAATTTTAAATTGAAGTTGGTTCTTATGTATCAATTTTTCTTAATTTGTTTGATAAAATAAGAACAGCTTTGAATATTTTTCACAGGTACCTTATACCTCTACCAGAGCGCGATAGTGATGGAAGGAAAGTGATAATATCCTGTGCAGGAAAGTTCGATCCCGTCAAGCATTCGTCTACTGAGATGGCTAGAGTGCATAGCTTAGTAGTAGAGAGCCTCATGGATGATCCTGAAAATCAAATAAGAGGTATTGCCAAGAGAATTAATCAGTTCTAATCATTTTCAAATAGTGTGCAACACTTGAAAGTTTATCATCACCATCATTTTTGGAAACTTGCAAACTGTACATCAAGTTTATGCTTAAAAAAATATTTATGCTCATTGACAAAAATTTGTTTTGGTTTCCAATGTATTACGTTTAAATTTAAATCTACATTCTAAGTTAATAGCCTATGTATGTAATCTGCTTGAATCATCCCATAAATTCTTGTTTGCCATTTATCATGAATGCTTGTTTTAAGAGTCAAAGATATATTGTAGACTTTCCAGATTTCAGTTAGCTCAAATATTTTCTGCTTTACATTATTTGCAAGGCTTTAAGTTTACTAAAACCTATTAAAACAATAAGAATCATCAACATGCTAAGAAGCAGTCACATTCATATCCGAGAAGGCCTTACAGCTTTATTCATAATAATAGAAATAGCAAATGCCAACTATAAATTACTTGGAACGCTCAAGAGATATACGGTATAGCATAATATAACTATATTTTCATAGAACATGGCAAATATCTTTAATCATACCAAAAAAATCAGTCAACGGATACAGTATTAATAGAGATACTGTAAAGTGTAAAATGCCAATTTTTCAAAACTGTAAATGTTTTATAAATTTAAATAAATCGTCAAAAGCATGATGGGAAATCAAGTTGTAACTGATAAAATACGTATGATTGAAGAATAATATTAAAATGCATATTCTAAAGTGAGAAATCAATATTATCATGTACTTTCACCAGTAATTTTTTTCTCATTTGAAACACGAAGTCTCGTTTAATAACTTTTAAAATGTTTTACATAAATTGAGGCTGTACGAACTAATAATCAAACAAACACTCACTTGATACGGTACTCTTGAAGCACTTGCTCGGTTATCAGTTCGAGGAATTGATTCTCTTGATCACTGTATAATCCATTAACTTATAAATAACTGGTCTTGAACTCGACAACTCACTTGATTAAACTGTTATTGAAGTATTTTTCAACACGTCCCTTATTCAGTCAAGTTCAGATAGTTTTCAAGTCAAATTTTTTTCAGAACCTGCTGTTGTCACGAAGTCTATAAAAAAGAAAATACTTTGTAGTCTGGGTTGATAGCAAGAGTTACTTTCAGTAATTAAATGAGTTAGATAAAACTTGATTTTCTTTGTCTCACATGAAGATTTCGACCCATCCATTTTCATAACTTTTGTTATTAAGGAACTCTTTTCAATTCATTCATTCTACTGGAAGAGGTAAAGTTGGGACCAAATGCCACCACTCATCCTCGTTAAACAAGATTCAGAAAACAATTAGCCCATAAAGAAAATAATAAAAGTTGAATGGAAAACAATAATACGGCACAGTTATACTCATTCATATAAGGAATAACATTAAGAAAAGAAATCTTAAGAATTAAGAAAGGATGTCACAACTTGTAACATGAGTTAGAGTATTAACAGCCTATTTATAGATACTACTAACTCTCTGTATCTATAATTCTAGTTATCTACTCTACTATTCAGTGCATTTATAAGTATAAAAATATGATTATAATAAGTCGGGTTGCTATGAGATGCTTTCAATATTTTATAAAAAAAACTGAGAAATAATAACTAACTTTTTGTAAATTTAACGACTCGCAGTCAGTTTAAGATTGTGAATGTATGAAAAGTTTACTCACACTTGGCCGAACGTTTTCGAGTTGTTGAAACCCATCTTCAGGCCTTGATGTGTTTCAACAACTCGAAAACGTTCAGCCACGTGTGAGTAGATTTTTTATATATTCACAATCTTAAACTGACTGTGCAAGTCGTTGAATTTACAACAAAAAGTTTATATCAACAACGCAGATCGTTATGGAACAAGAAATCCAAGAAATAATAACTGTTTTTCAATAATTTATATTTTTTTTATTCCAATATTGCTTTTCTAATAATAGAACTTTCACATTCCAGGTTACACATACGTTAATGATGAGTCTGGTCTCACCATGGGACACATTTGCCTATGGTCCTTCAATGATATTCGCAACATGCTACGGTGCATACAGGTGAGATTGCAAACACTATAACTCATATAATTATATTATTCTACCTCTTTGTGTGCCTATTAGTATCGTACGTTGCAGAATTTATTTCATGCTCAAATATATAAAGTGATACCCGAGTGATACCTTCGTCCGTCACATTCCACTGTGATTTTATCTTAATACATAAATAAATGGATGAATAAATAAAGAAACTCATTCTCTAGACATGCAATAAAATATTCATAATCTTATTAGTATTGGTGATTGTGATATTGTGGTAGATATCTATAACGAATAATACAAATTTTGTTGCAACCACTAAAATAATCAACATTTATGTTACTATAGTTTCGACTGACACGTCATTCTCAATCTTCCATCAAAACCTCCAGCATTAGTGGTTGTGTGAAGACCTCTTCTTTAAAATATTAATGGAATTGCAAGATTTTCCGAAATAAAAACGTAACAGTGATAATAATAATAATAAGCTAAGAGGAATAACCCATACAGTGGTGAAGGAATCTCTGAAAGAAAAATGTATGGCATGAGTGATGAATAAGGTATTGAAAACGCATCTTGATGGTGGGAAAAAGATAAAGGCTATCAATACTTGGGCAGCACCCACTCTCACTTACTCCTTTGGAGTAGTGAAATGGTCTAGAACAGATCTAGAAGATGTCACAAAGCGATTTGTGACATCAGGATTTTTCGAAATTAATATCGTTAATTTCGAAAAGGGAGTGAGCGACGCTTAACTGAGTAGCAGCGGCAAAGGAGATAGGGGGGTGGTAAGATGGTACCATATGCGCATCTTCGGCGCGGCGGCGTTCCTGTAATCTACCACCTCCTAATTAATTACTACTCCCCCATACTTCGCCTACACTCGGGCCTATAAAACGGCCAGTGCCGATTGATTCGGTGGACTTCAACTGCGACCGGCTCATAGTTTGTTCCTACTCGTATTCCAAGTGAGTCCACTCAAGGGCCACTTAACCCAAATACTTAGTCAGGATGACTACCCCTGTTGCTATAGGTCCCCTGTGCTTTCCACCTATTCCTCCCACACCCTTCCTGAGCCTTGCGGTTACTGACTGCATACATTCATTCCATTCTCTCAGAGCAGTTCCAGACCAGCGAAGAGTACCCACCCTCTGACTTAACAGTTACAGACTGCGAGTGTTCATTCCTACCCCTACAACAACTTCCTTGAAACCTCTGGTGCAGTTGTGGACTGCACTCTCCCATTCCCTGACCTTCTCGTTGTGGTTACAGACTTGCAGCGAGCCCCTTAAGCGGTTCCAGACTGCTTATCCATCTCCTACACATCTTCTTGTGCGGTTACAGACACGCAACGAGTCCCCTTGCGGTTTCAGACTGTAAATATCCTTTCCTCTTCCTGCTCGAAGCGGTTACAGACCAGCGAAGAGTACTACCCCCGAATTGAGCGGTTTCAGACTGCGAACGTTCGGTCCTCTACCCTCACAACCCACCAACTCCTTCACCCTCTCGTCGCGGTTACAGACTCGCAGCGAGCCCCTTGTGCGGTTCCAGACTGCATATATCCTTTCCTCCATCCCCTCGTCGCGGTTTCAGACACGCCACGAGTACCCTTGCGGTTGCAGACTGCATATAACCCTTCCTTCATCTTCTCGTGCGGTTACAGACACGCAATGAGTTCCTTTTTGCGGTTGCAGACTGCAAGTATCCTTTCCTCCTCCTTCTCAGAGCAGCTTCAGACCAGCGAAGAGTGTGGCCCCTGAATTGAGCGGTTGCAGACTGCGAGCGTTCGGTCCTATACCCTCCCAAAACACTTCTCGGATTGAGAAGTGGATCCTCCAAGAGCTCGGTGGTTGCAGACAGCCAAAGCTTGTCACCTACACCCACGCCAAGCGGTGACACATGTTCCAACCCCATCCAAATATTCCTCCTCGTTTCATAACTGAACCAACCACTCCTTCCTTACCGAGTGTTAACTCGCCCTGTCCACGAGCAGAAGCCCCCGGACGAAGGAAAGAAGAAGTAGGCCAGGATAAGGCTGCTAAAAAGCAGGATAAGCCTACGAAGAGTGTGTCCTCTTTTCCTAACCCCCCCATTTTTCGACTGAGTCTAGTCAATCAGGAGAAAATCCTGGTATCAATCAGGCACAACTCGAGGAGAAGTCGAGGTGTCCTGATAGATTGGCGCCCAACAAGGGGCTCGAAAAAGGACACGAAAAAGGAGCTATCAATAGCTGAAATGAGCGATAAAGGCGAAAACATACAACAGGGAGTGCATCAAGCATCCCAGGACGGAGATCCTACGGATTATTCAGCCGATCCAAAGGTATCTTGGATATATAGACTACGTAAAGAACAAGCAGTAGGTCTATTAGAAGATTGGGGGTTGCCCAATTGTACTGATTGACAGTGATGGCTGACAGACCAGATGTGATGGTTAAGGCCAAACAAAAAAAGTGTGCTTTTCTGATTGATGGGGCAATTCCACACAATCACAACATGAGAACAACTCAAGATGAAAAATAAATAAATATGCAGCTTTAGTGGAAGAATTGAAGGCATTATTTCGTCTGGACTCTGTCAGAATTGTTCAGTGGTCATCTTGGCGACTGGAATTGTCCCAGGGGCCTTGACAAGTGGTTTGAAAGAGCTGTGTATGAATTGTTTGATAGCGGCAATCCAAAAGTCAGTCATACTTAATACTTGCCACATTGTAAGAAAATTCCTTTCACAATAGTTTTTAGAATACCTGGCACATATGCCTGTAATGTATGAGAAGAACCCATTCAAATAGAATGTGAAATAGAGAAATAATAATAATTATAATAATAATAATAATAATCAGCCCTATAGAAAAATGTTAATGTAGGCCGGTGAATATTGATCTGGCACCTACATGTAGAAAATAACCATGGGAAAGCCTCGTAGTTAAGCAGTGAGAGAGATATATAGTGAGATAAAATGCCTTTATTTTGCACTTTACAATACAAAAGAGAGAATAAGTATGAGGAAGGGGAGAGAACTAATTGGGCACAACCTCAGGAAACGAGTTATCCCGGTTCAAGGAACTCGAAAAATACTCAAGTGGAAAAATAAATTACTCATATTATACTCAATTATACATAATCCAACACGCCCTAACCATTATTCAAGTTACGAAATAAAGTAAATAGCACCAATAATATTAAAATTAATCAATCAACATTTATTGATTCCCTAAAATTGGCAAAACATCACTTCAATTTATTGATGTCACACTATTTCAACATCCACGATTGATGCAATATGATATGTAGTTGTAGATTGAAGATGCAATGAAGTTGTAGATGCAATAGTAGTTGCGATCATGGTGGTTGCGATTACTTTCCTCATTGAGCTAACAGTTATATGCCAAGCCCACCGAAACAAATTCTGAACCTCTATGCTCAACTATGCTCACTATTTTCTGATTTATCTTGTCACTTGCATCTCTTATTATTTGGAGTATTATTAATTTGAAGATGACTCTTAATAAAAGAGGCAACCCGAATTATTAGCTGTGGCTCTGATGCTTTGCTATGAAATCTATTTTTCAAAAACTCACTTTCTTATAATTTTCTCTTTACAGAACTCAACACCGATGAGACACAAGTCAACCCATTTCATCAACGTTCCAGCTTGCGCTAATAAAGTGTTCGATTTCATATCATCATTGCTCAGTGATAAATTGCGAAAACGCTTCATGGTAAATAGACATGATGTTTTCAACAATTAATCAAAACTATTACAGTCTCGTTCTTGAAGTGGAATATCCATGCTCGATTTTTGTATTTGCTGAAATAGAAGCTATGCGCATAACCAAAATGTTCATAATGTTGATTTCAAGAAATTATAGTGATGATGAAGATTATTCAAAAATTTCCTCTCTACTGAATCAGTAAATCCAATTTATTAAAATGAGGAGACCAAACTGAACTCGAAGAATATGCTAACAAAACGGTTAAAAACATAACTCATCTAATATCAAAACTGACACTGCATTTCTATTTAAATTAGGATTTTTAATCACTTATAATTGAAGCTCCTTCTTTAATTAATTAAATTATTATGAAAAAACATTTTCTGTGAGGGAAATACATATTATTAATTACAACAGCAACAGCCGTACAAATAATTGGAAGTCAAGAAGAATTATCAGTTTTCTTGGAAATAAATTTTTTATTTATTTATTGTGACAAAATTCCAATTTTGTGAAGGAGCAACAGACTCAAGTCCAAAACTGCTCTTTTCACCAAATTTGAATATGTTACATTGTTCAAAACATTGAGGTTAACACAGACTAAAAATTTAGATTTGATAAAAAACTTGACTCGAAAAATAACAAAATTATTTTTTTTCACTTAAGGACTATTAATTTAAAAGTTTAAATCACTTTCCGGTGGTTCAGAACCCACCTAAAACTGTTGGTTCAACTCATCAATCACCATCATCCAACTCATTACCCACGCACAGTTCTCAGGCCTATGTGGGCTTCATCCTCCCAAAAAAATGAATTTTCATAACTTGTGAAATTTATTTTGGAAATTCTTATCTTTGATTATTATTGAAATTGATCTGGAATATATACTGTGCACATTGTTATTTCAAAAATATCTCCGTATCTGTTTAGTAGAGTATAAATATCAAATTTATTTATCCATTGTATGAAAAATAGAGCAATTTAATCATGCAAAAATATCTAAATAATAAACAGAATTTATTAATTTCGAATTCCTTTTAATTAATAAATTCGAAATTAAGGAATTCGGAATTAAGGAATTCTGTTTAAGTAGATTTGTCAGTTTGTTCAATTGTCAGTAACTTCGAACTTTCTTCTGAATAATACTTAAACAATACTAATGTTTGTGCAGACCTTAGTTTGCAGTGTTATGCTTATGGGGTACATTGTTGCCAAGTTGCACAGTTGCCAAGCAAGCCTAGTCAAGCAGTCACGTTTTCAAAACAACAGCATGCTAGTGACAAAATGGAAAGACGAAAATGGCAACACAGCACTCATATTCTCCTATGAAAAAGCATTGCCACAAGACTCTGTACTGCAATCTAAGGTTCACGTGGATTATAGAAACAATTTGCTCTCTTGCATGGTGAAGATGCCCATAATAGTTATAAATAAATAAATATGCTAGCTTCTTTAGCGTTCTTGTCTAATCTATGCCAGGTTGGTCTTTATTACTTCAAATTTTTCTGGGACCTTGCATGTTTCCGGCCAGGATCTTCCTTCTGGTTCCTCTGGAACTGGCCTTTCCCCGCCAGATCAGCAACCACTCTAGTCCTCTTCAGCGTATCCTCCTTGTAATTCTCTCCACTGGAAGAAGTTATGTTGACCACCTAAAATATGATTATCAACATTGCAAAATCAAACACATTACATGCAGTCCCCATTTCACAGCATGAGTTAGATTCTACGATGGACACTATCATCGAGTATTAGATGCTCCACTGTGCAAGCACTCTTATCCCTGTGCATGACATCTACTGTAGACAAAACTTCTAGTATATTAAGTTATATTATATAAATAGAGTTGCAATAGAGTTAGGCTAAAAAATGTGAGATTTATATGCTTTATGTTTTTATCAGCCCTTTATTTTAATAGCCTTGAAACACTATAGGCTAATAAAAGGTTATCGTCACTTACTTTTGAAGGTCAACTTTTCCAATACACTGTAATAGTATTTAATGATCTAAAATTAAGTGTACGAAATGATTGCCAATATGCCAATGTGACATTTCATCAATTACAAAGTACCGTACCCAAATCTATTTATGGAGAATTGCTCAATTAATATTACAAGTTACCGAATTCTATCAAAGAGATAATGCTCCATTAATTACAAAGTACCCCGTTAATGAAAAATTGAGTACATTCTATTAATGAAAAATTGTTTTATTTATAACAAAATACCCAATTCTAGGAATGAAAAATTACAAATGTCTGCAGAAGGGTGCATTGAACTCGCTTCTGCTCCTATTGAATGTCCTATTGCAATGCATTATACATCCTTGAGTGCATTATAACGTCCTTTATTCTCTGAGCGTTGAGACAACTGTAGGGAACTGAACTGATCGAGACTAGTTAATCTTATTTTGTCGGAGAACAGACGTTATCTCAATTGCTTTCTTGTTTCTTCAAGCAATTCCTCATTCATGAGACTTGATGCGAAACTCAACAATAAAGCATCACTGATCGTATGTGACAATCCATCATTTTCCTTCACTCCAGATATTGTTGGTCAAGTTCATGTCTACTCCTAAGCAGCCTATGAACACTCAATATTACTGATCAATAATGGAGGTTGTATTTTGCATGAAACCATATTTCATTTGGCGGGCCGCTTAGCGCAGTTGGTTGGGGCGTCGCAACTTCAGCTTTCTGTCGTTTAAGTGGTTGTGGGTTCGAATCCCGCTCCACCGTCAGGCATTTATGTGTAATCATTCACCTCATTACCCACGCACAAGTCTCGGACTCATGTGGGCATCATCAGCAATAAAAAAATCTTTAAATAGACTTTCAAATGAATCTTTATTTCCTTGTTTTACTTTGTAGAAGAATTATACATTATACTTAATGTCAAGTCCTGAGTATGGCTATACATCGTCTTTATTATCCCACCCCGTTTACGTCTACTTTAATCACAAATCGAACAAAGATTTTAGATTCAACCAGTTCCAAGATAACTCTAGAATGGAAAATCGATCAAAGTCGTGTTTAGAAGTATAAAAACACAGCAGTTCTACAAAAAATTAGTTTACAGAAAAATAGTTACGGTTCGAACATAGTCAACAAAAATATAGTTTTACAAAAATATAAGCACGGTATTTATAAAAATCGGAAATGAAATGATCGTGTGTACATAATTTTCAAATGACATGATACAACCAAGATTCAGATCTAGCTTTTAATATACTGTAATTTAGTGCCTTATAATGCACAACTCTTCTGTGTTATTCCTTATAACTTAGGGTAGGCTATGTGGCTACTGAAAGCTGCGCTATGATGAGCTGTGCTGGGACAGCTGTTCAAACTGAACCAATGGTTTTCAATGAATGGCCGGCCACTGAAAGCTATGCTGCGCTGTGCCAGTGGTCGGGCGTTTATTGAAAACCATTGTTTTGTTTGAACAGCTGTCCCAGCACGTAGCACAGCTTTCGATGGCTAGCGCTTTTATTGTTTGCATAATAATTATTGCATATGCCTTATTTAGGCTACCTATAACTTTTGTATTATTTTGCTCAGTATTTTTAGTCTTGTAATTTGGCAATAAATTGATTTTAATATTGCAATATTCACAGTCACTCTCTGACTGTGAATAAAAATACAAATCTCTAAATATTATAATGAATTTTCTATGTTTTTTTGTATGCAAGTTTTGCTTAGTAAACGCCTATGTATTATCTCATATTTACATTACATTACTAGCAAACTTATATTTTCATTCTCAGATCCACAGTACACTGGATGACCTGAAAAAAACAGTCAACCCAAAAATACTTCCCAAAGAGTATGGAGGAGAAGTTCCATTGGCAGACATAATTGGTAAGTACTCTTTTAGAACTTTTTCATAACAGAGTGCAAAAGAATTGTATCTGTAAGCCTATATGTACTTGTGATTATTAGAAAATGTTATGGAAGTTTGTACTTGTAGTTTCCAATTTGTTATGGAACAAGCTTCTGTAAGATGTACTTGAAAAATCAACATTTCCATGAAACGTATGCATTAATAATTTATTTATTCTCTATTAAAATGTTGAATAAGCATGGCAATTCTGATCATTTATATATTATTCAGCTATAAGCATTGTTATCCAACAGGAAATAGACAATCAATGGCTTAAACAGACATAAAATTATAAAAGATGTGAAACATTTCTTCATCCATAATTCGTGATATTCCATTATATTATATTCCATTTTGATATATTGTCAACATAAATAAAACTTGAAATGTTACTTGAATTATAGAATAAGAAACAGTTGCACTCTATTACAGCAAAAATTGATAATTATAACACATGAATAACTGATAATATAACTGTAGAAATAATCAAACGTATAAAGGAATATAATAATACACTTGGGTTTCTAATAGAAAGCCATAGGATTCCTCTGATTTCAATGTTTGTCAATTCCGGTTTTTACTGTTAGAATGGACATGCGCATGATCAATAGAGTGAGTTAGGTCCAAGCATACGAATTGCAGGGGGTTAATTGGTTTGTAAGGAGCCTTATTCTTTTGTTCAATAAGCTGTTCATGACAGCGCCTTTCCGACAAAGGCAAAACGAATTAATCAAAACGACTCTCAATGGAAAATTATTGATACTCAATTCTCACTTATCTTATAGCTCATAGGTACAATTGACAATCTGACATTCAATGTTCGCCTTTGCTGAATGACATATATTTAATCTCATACATTATTTTAGTTCATCTAATTCCATCCATTTCGATAAAATTATGTACAAATTATGATGATGGACATTTGTATGAAACGTTTGAACATTTGATGATGAAAAATTTGAAGAACTGATTTTATAAAATATCTTTGTGCTATTATTTCTTGAGAGTTTTGAAATTCATGCCATATCAAGTTCATATACAAAATCTTTGTTCAACTTGTGACTTGATGACAGTGATAGTGCATCATTTTTATTTGTCTGAAATACTTGAAAATGCGAATTCTGTGTAAGGCAAATATAGAGGGAGTTTATTCATTACGGTACTTATCCGTTTGAAATTATCTGTAGCAAGAAAAATTTCATTAACAATACATTGATCATTGATGCTATTAAAACGACTGTCAGTCACCATGTAGTATCTAATGCAGGTAAATATAATTATGTTGTCATAAAGGATAAACATGATTTATGATTTTATTTTCAGTGAAAGAAACAGAACCGATTGAAGAAATTATAAGAAGTATGGGGGGGGGGAAATAAATATGGGTTCATAATTCTCAATTTTACTCAGAATTCTCAGTATTGCAAAGGTTCAACTTTCCATAGAGTTCAATAACTTGATTATTGGTTATTACTTAAGCCAATTTCTGGGAGTACTGGGAAGCTTTTCTATTGACTTGAGAAGGAAAACCTGGATAATAATTATTATTAAACTAGAATCAACTCCATAACATTATATAGAAAATAATTAAAATTATTGTAGTATAATTAAATATGTATTAAATGTAATATACCGTACTATTAATGATTATAATATATAATTATTATTCTCTATCCTAATAACAAATAACTTTGATTTAATTCTTAATCACATGCAATTAGGAGAACACTTTATAGCAACGTTGACTTGACTCAATTTTCTTAATTTGTGTCAGTATTCTTGCTTTTCATAAATGAAGAAAATTTCCAGTAAAATAATAAATCATTCAACTACTCTAATAAAATTATGAGTTCAAATTGTAAAAGACTGCATTTAGGAAATGCACATACCACTTTTCCAATCAATGAATTATTAATTTATCAATTTTAAACTTCCATTTGAGAACGTTGACGCAGATATAATAATTTGGTATAAAACAGAATTTTCAAGCACCTATATTTCAACTTTTTGATTGAATTACTTGTAGACCCTTAAGTCTTTGGAGATAAATCTGCATCCTAAATAAACTGTCAATCGATTTTATATATGACATGATTTTAATTCGTACCTATTTATAATTTGTCTACAGCTGACTACAAGAAAGAACTGCAAAACAAAAGAGAAGAACTTCTGGCTCTTGATGATCTGGAAATCGATCTGACTTCTATCCTTGACAGGCGATCAAAATACACAATAGATCTTGTGGATGAGCCACTCAATGGCATATCTGGATCATTTAGAAAGCTTGAAGTCGATTAAGCATTCATTTATTATTCAAAATTCATTATTATTTTATTATTATACTTGTTGATTATAAAAGCACACTAAAACCATGTTGAAACCTCTAATAAAACGAATGTAATCAAAACTATTCCTGTGGTACCTACTCTTTACCTAGCTCATTGTTTTATCCAAAACTGGAATAAGGAGTAGTGTTATTAAATTTCTTGCAACTATTTATGTATCTATTTGCTGAATTAATTACATGCAATACTGATCTTAACTATTTACCGATGGAAAATTTCTACCCATATGTGATGACTATCCGACTTAAACTAAGTGAATTCTCATAAAATTAAGTTGATCTCATTAAAATTAAGTTATTATCATAAAATTAAGTGGGCTAGCTCCTTTCAATAATATATTTTTTTACCACCCTCCACACTTTCACTTTAATTCCTTGATATAATGATTGATTTATTCTAAAAATTTTATTGAAGCAAGAATATCTTTCAATTATTTGCAATAATACAGTACTATTAGTAACATGTAATCTAGATACGAATAAATTAATAAGTTCTCAACAAATGATTATTTCTAAGTATTTTTCAAGCACAGTTAACAGTTTCTATAGAAACTTTCCAAATCTAATAAAATTACAAAATGAATTAACAGGTACCATTGACAGGCATTAATTCAAATAGCGATCGGATCGTTTGTTTGGAGTATATGCACTAAGTGTGCCTTCACATTATGATACAAATAGGACACAATGCTATTAGTACGCAGCACTGCAGCTGGTAGTGGGCCTACATGTTGGTATTATTCAGTTTCAAAATGGACAATGACGTCCGTAAATTTATAATTTTTTTTCATTTATATAATATTTGGCGCCACCTTCAAGAAGTTAGAGAATTGTATTAAATTGAAAATCAGTTGTTTAATTAGTTTTATACACTATTTTTCATTTTAAAAACGATTTATGAAATTAGTTAGATTTAGGAACTGGTAATTATCAAATTTAGCTTATTTATTTATTCATTTATGCCCAACTAACATAACATCAATGTGAATACAAACAGGTTAATGCCCAAAACTGCTTTTCACAAAATTTCGAAGTAGAATCAAAATCTAAGGTAAGGTCTGTTTCACTAGAAATTTCACCTTGAAGCACAATTACTCACTTAGATGATAGTTACATACTTTCATCAGAATGAAAATCAACTTCAAAGGTAATCAAAGGTATGCTTCCAGAAGAATTTTAAAATTCTAAAAAAATATCATCGATAAACTAGATAAAACTCTACTGAAAGTAGAATATTACATTGAGGAAAATTATAATAGCAAAATGCTTCATAAAAATGAAAAGCCTTTCGTTTCGTCATTTTATAATCAGGTCACTTTTTAAAGTATAATTACGCTGAAAATTAATAACGAGATTTTTTTTAAATAACTTCAAGTAGACTACCGTAGACCCTTTCACAGTTATAACTTCACTGAAAAATTGATAGGCTTATTTAGAGATTTTTTTAAATAATTTCAAGTAGAGAATTTTTTAATAATTTTAAGTAGACTACGGTACTGTATACCCTTTTACAGTTGAAAATTACTTTCAAGATTTTTTAAAGTTAATGACCAAGAAAACATTTTTATGGCACTGGCTGAATATTTGGCCTATTTGGACAAAATTAAAATGAGGATGCTGATGACTTTGGGCTTGGTCAATCCTTGAAAATTTGAATGGTACTACCGCTGAATGATGCTCTATTTGAAAAAAAAACAATTATTTAAATCGGTTCAATAGTGAATGAGTAGTTGATGTAACAAACATGAAAAATAACCGGTCGAATTGAAACTCTTTTTTAAAGCCTATTAAAAAACATGGAATTTTGATCAAAATTCATCAAATTTATTTATAATATTCGCATTTTTAAAAATTCTAAAAATTTTTACTACTTTCCCTGAGTACCTATTCAGTAGCTTAAACTTTTCTCCTAGCATAAAGTTTGAGAATTTTGTCAAATCTTTTAATTTTGCCGATTAATTCAGCTTTAAATTAGATCTTTCATAAACTCCTCAAATTTTATGGTACTAGAAAAAATGAACGATCACATAAGGCCAATGTGATCGTTGGTTTCACCACACACACAATTTGTCCTTGAATCTCCACCTTGTTTATCTCTTCACACCGCCCAGCTGAGTTGGGGGCTCAATTGACCCCCAATCCAACGTTAGACACCCCTTCTCCCCCTTCTCCCCCATCAACGGCCAATCTCACCTTATCGAGTAATACCTCATTTTTTCAGCTCCTTGAGGCGATCAAAATTTATTCATTTATAAAATGTCAAATTCCGACCATAATTAATTAAGGATGTCACTTCAAATGGTACTGGGGAAAAGACGACTTTTCAATGTTGAAATAGTTCTATCTCAGGAACCATTAGAAATAAAAATGCTAGGTTGATCTCAAATTGTACATTGCTGTAGAAATTTTTGCTCCGCCGCAAATTTCCGAAATATAAAATTTTGGCCGTCATTTTGGAAATAGAAATGATTCTATCTTGTGATGCAAGCGTTTTTTGAGGTGCCAAAGTTGAGATTCGGATTCAGCGCCTGGAAATACCTAAGAATCCGTTGAAAAAAAAACTAATATATTTATATGCTTTTCCTGGAATCACCTACTTTGATGCTTAGCATCAATCCAGTAGATTATATTTCCTAGTAGGCAACATATAGTATTCCCTATAGGCAACTTGATTGAAATAGAATACCCATTAACTTCATCCACTATCTAGTGATAATTTGTTGTCAATGCCAGTTACATTCAGAAATACTAAACTGTAATATAGCTTAAATTTATGAATTTCAAAATTATGATAAAATTCTGGACTATACGTACACTTCAAAATGTTGTGCCCTGGGCAGCTGCTTTGTCTGCCTATATGGGCGTTTTCACACACACCGACACGGCGCCGGCACGACACCGGCACCGGGCGCCGATATCGTCACGACATCGTTGAAGCATTTCACACTTACCGACACGGCATCTGGCTGTCGGTGAAGAACTAACCTTATTTTGCAGTGGGCGGCACAGTTCAAAACGGTACGATGGCTGATTACAACAGGAAGTTGTATTTGTTATATTTATTATATCTACGACGTAAAAGGCGCAGTCGTAATAGACAACTTTGGATTGACCCAATAATAAAAGTTCGCTATTTGGATGGCTCGTATTACACCTTATTTGATAAGCTGGTGACAAACCCAACAAATTTTTTTATTTTTTTTTCGTATGAGTACTGTTAGGAAACTTTCGCCTATATATTAGTGAATTTAAGTGATGAAATAAAAAAACAAGACACTCGGATGAGATTGGCTTCTGTCTCTAAAGATTTTGTTCTTATTTTCTTCTATAGTTGTGTCCCATAAACAGGGCTCGGATTCGACTAATTCAATTAGGGTGACAACATCATACCTATCAGCCATCGTACTGTACCAGACGTTTTTTTTTCAGTACCTAACCTCAAACTGTTGACAAAATGACCAAATTCTGTTCAAAACTATGGACGACACACAAGTGTCGGCGCCGGCACCGGCGGGAGCGTTGCTGCCAACGACATGCCGGCGCCGGCAGCCGGCTGCCGGTGCCGTGTCGGTGAATGTGAAAGCTGTTCCATTTGGCAGCATTGTATCTCAACCCCCACGACACCGGGACGACATCTTGCCGGTGTCGTGCCGGCGCCGTGTCGGTGTGTGTGAAAACGGCCAATGGATGAGCCGGGCCTGAAATTATGACGTGATGTAATGAAGAGGTCCATTGTCCATATTAATCACTTGGAAAACAGTATAAAATATGAAATCAAATCAAATCGTTTATTGCACAAAAACCGAATACAAATAATATGCAACAATATTATTACAATTTCACACACAAAAAGAAATACAATATTATTATAAATTTGTGCTACACGCTGACAAAAGTCCGTCAGTAAGATGTTCAGTGATGATTTTAGAATAGGTAATTTCTAGATAATTTTAAAGGAGTTGATATTTATTTAGTCTTGAGTAGGCTAGTTTTCTTTTCTTTTTTATTCTAATTTTAGAATTATTCTATCTAGGCACTGAGATCCTTTACAGCAAATATTTTCTCTGTTTTTGCCATAATATTTGTACGAAATGAGAATATCCTCATGAGAAGTATGGCTAAAAATGTGTTTTTGCATTTTTTTGTAACATGGAGGTTTGTCTGTTCTGCGTTCTACCGGGGGCCCACGGGCCTCAACAATGCTTAATTATTGTTTCATCTCAATCTTTAAATTTGTAATATTTTTGTTTGAAAATAACATTTTATTTATCGATGAGATAGCGGATAAACTTAACCATTGAAGATTGAACATTTTTAGACTAATGTACAGCGCACATTTGCCTATGCCTTCCCTTTACGACATAGGAAACACATGTGACTTGTTTATTTGTTATTATCACGTTAAGAGCTGTCTGCATCGGTGCCACTGCCACTAGGATCATCTGTGAGGCGCTTTCGTCGCTATCTCGAAGCGTGGGAGCGTTGTTGTCGTCTGTAAGGTGTTGGTGTTACCGGTATTATACTGGTTTATAGGTTTTACTGGTTTATTATTGACGATGCTCAATTCACTTCGTGGTTAAGAGTTTGAGTTTATAGGTTAATATTGCTTTTGCTTAGTGCAAAGTGAAATAGGGCAAGTGAACTTGATTGCAGTGATAGCTTGCAATGAGCAGCAGTGCGATGTGGGCAGTGATTGCAATGAGCAAACAGTCTAGGCCAATTGGTGCTTTTAAGCGAAAACTTAAAAAGGAATGGGAGTTTAATTTAAAGAAAACAAACAAAGTTTTAAATTCCTACTTTGCTAGTACTAGCAGTGAAGGCCTACAGCCGCCTCAACTTTTTCAAGATACACCTAACCTAGAAAGTGGATTGATAAGTAAGTTTAGAATGTATATTGAAATATTACAATAAATATTTTAGTTTCTGGACGCAGTCAGTCTTACAAAACTGCTTCAACTTTTGTACTAAACCCACATAATGTCATGTCAAGGCATGGAATAGTGGCCTGAAATAATTTTGAAGTAGGTTTCTTCACCACGTGGTATCTTCACCACGACTGCTTAAAGCAGTTGACTGGTGACCGCTAAAACAAATTTTTACAAAATGGAAAAGTTCAATAATAATTTACATGTTGATTGTATAGAGTATCCGGCATAAACTGTCTGAAACTTTTCCAGGTTATTCAGCACTCAGCGGGTCAATAATACAAACAAAAAATGTCATATAGAAATATGGCCTATCTCGCTTAGTTTACTTAAACTTCGAACACGTATGATGAGTAATAAGACCTATTTTTAACGTGATATCAGGTTTCTTTTTTGTACCATTTCAAAATGGCAGCCTGGTAATTTTTCAAAGCTAAAAAACTAAGAGACTTTTAAAGAAGTAACAAGATACAGAAAATATGCAAAATTTGATTTGTTTTTTGTTTGTTTTTTTTTTCGGATGAAGACCACATGGGTCTGCTGACCCGTGCGTGAGTAGTGGGTCGATGATGGTGAATGATGAGTTGGACCTACAGTTTTAGGTGGGTTCTGAACCACCGGGTTGTGATAATACAGCAGATGACAGAGTCATTTTTTGCTGGCCGGTCAAGTGGTCACCCGTCCAAGGGTGGACCGAGCGCTAACGCTATCTTATCCACCGAGTAGACACCAGTGAAGGCTTTCGGCTAATCACTCCCCTTTACAAAAAACAAAAATGTATATCATGTGTCTTTGCTATATTGTACAATCAGTCATCTTAATCAGGCCTATTTAACAATTTGTACTCTGTTTACAAATACTTGCTCACAATACCATGCACTCAGGTTTCATGCAAAAGAGTTTTTTCAAAACTGAAAATTGAAAAAAAATAAGTTAAGAAATGCTTTGGACCAAGAACTTCTAAGTAATTCAATCCTGATGAACTGCGAGAGGGACTTGTTTAATAAGGTAAATAAAGACGCCATAATTAACGAAATAGCTTGCACAAGATAGTGAAGAGCTTAAGAAAACATCAATAGTGTCAGTGTGATTTAGTTACTTATGACAATGGTTTGGTACACTTTATGTACGTGTGTATTAGAGACATTTAACATATTTATAATCATTTTAGGTAGGTAATGATTATATTGATATGCCTTTTAAAATAATTTGCAGGTCCTTTTAACAATTTCATGAAATTATTCATGTTTTTTTTTTAACAAACTAGTAGTGTACATCACAATTATGTTCTCTATGATAATCTTATAGGGGTTTCAATGAAATAATGTTGAAGTCTTCGGAGACCCTAACATAACGTAATAATTATCAAGATTAATTAATTATAGACTCATTATTATTTTTAAATATAATTAATCATTTCATGAAATTATACATGCATTTCCATATTTATTTATAACCCAATTGTACAGAGTTGGCGTTTTTTCTTTATTTCTTTACTTCATAGGCCTTTTGCTAATATTAAACAAAATACGTGAATTAAATGTATAGATAATAACGTGTTTCAAAAAAAGGCATATATATAGTTTGTGTCCGTTTATATTACATAGGTGGGGGGGGGGGGGGGGGGGGTTGCAAAACAAATTTTGCGGGGGCCCACAGAGCTGCCAGTCCGGCACTGATAGTAGAATGTACTGGTTGATAAGAGGGCATTAAGCCTATCAACCTACAATAAAATTCTAATACATATAAACAAATTCTGAGGCTTGTTTGGTGTCCAATTCTGGGGTTGTACTGCAGAGAGTAATATTGGCAATTTGGCATCATTCAAAGGTTCCAAAACAAGTTTTTTGCAACATTCTGTTAATGCTCCACGTTACATTAGAAACTCTGATCTGCATAGCGACCTACAAGTGTAGCCAGTCATGGAATAGATTGAAAGATCAGCGAAGTCCTATGAAGAGGGTCTGCATCACCACCAAAATGTTGAAGCAATCCGGCTCCTGGACAATATTCAACATCAGTGAGGAGACTGAGAAGAAAGAAGCCAACATGCCTGGTGTGACAGTGTTCATTAGTGCTCAGTGGAAGTGTTCATAAATTTATTAATAATGGTTAGTTTCCTTGTTAGATTACATTTATTCAAGAAAAATCCAATATAGGTACGATATTTTCACCAGACTCATCATTGTTTTCTCAATGCTATTAATGTTCCATCATTGTGTTCTGAAACTGATTAAACTGATCTTTTGACCTGAAAGCTTAAAATTTCAATTTAAAAGGGGAAGTGATATCCGCGAGCCGTAGCAGGTATCTGTTCAATCAGATAGAGATAAGCTGCGTTCTCGTAGGTCCTGTTTGTAACGGTGACCGATTAGATTGGCCAGCAAAAAAGACACTGTTCTTTGCTGTAAAATCACTTCCCGGGTTCCCGGTGGTTCGGAACCCACCTAAAACTGTAGGTCCAACTCATCAATCACCATCATCCAACTCATTACCCACGCACAGGTCCCAGACCTTTGTGGGCTTCATCCTCAAAAAAAAGAAAGAATAACGTAGGCCCTAGTTTTTATCACTAATTGACTGTTGTGAAAAACATTCGTATTGGCACACATTGAAAACTTGTTTTTTAGGTTTCAATAAAATAACCATTATAATCTCGTGAAGCAAGGTTTTTTCGAGGTGCCAGAGTTCAGATCCGGAATTAGCGCCTTAAAATACATTAGAATTTATCCAGAAAAGGACTAATTTATGTTTTCCCCCATCCTTGAAAAGTACTTAGGTAGGCCTACTGAACTAATGAAATTACATTAATAAAATATATTTCGGAATTACATTGATTGTCTTAATCCAACAAAAATATTGTTTAGAGAATTTTCAGGTTCATTGATCTCATACTATCAGTTACTGCACCTTGCCATACCAAACAGTAGTCGGAGGCGAAAGGGGGCCCACTTGACCCCCAACGTCAGGGAACAAGGTCAATCCCCCTTCCCCCTCAAAGATCATTCGCACCCCATTAAGCGATAGCTCATTTTTTCAGTTCCTTGAGACTACCCAAATTCATATGTAACATTCTGACCAAGATTCAATTCAAAGGGGAGCATCTACTTGGAAAATGACGATTTTTCAAAAATTGATCTCTATTTGATGAACTACTGGAAATGAAAATGGTAGGCTGTCTGGAATTGTACTAATAATTGTAATAATAGTGTTATTGAAGAACGGGCAGTAACTTTCTGTGTTATCTGCCTGTGTCAATATTGATTCCCGGAAGCAATTGATTACTCTTCTCCTGTTCTCCCCTCGCCTTGCGGTTCATCTAGTACTTTATGGAATGTTCTTATCTCAACGATTGAAGTAGTCTCGATAAATGAAGAATTTTCTATTTGTTTATTTTAGAATTTGATAGAAAATGGAGAGCAGTCTAGTCCTCTCTGGACTGTTTAAAATGAATAAAAGGCAGAGGCTCTCGTAAAAAGCAGTCAGTTGTGATTCGAACGTTACTGTGATAAAGTGGCAGAAGTGACAGTTCCTGTTTCCGCCCATACGAACCGTATTACCAGTGAGCGCTAATAAAACTGTGTTATATGAACTGTGTTTTAATGTGTTAAGTTATAACGCAGTATATTGTGACAGACATGCATATGTATATTTTTAGACATGTCTTCTTGAATTATTGAACAGTTGCTATTTAATATTTGATCGGCTTTTTAACAATTAGTGATTAGTTTTGGAACAGTAATATAGCAAATTCATTATAAGCTGAACATTATTGATTTATTCGTTTCTGATCGATTTATTTTGTGTGACATAACTGATTAGTGCGTGTTACAAGTTATTGGTGTAAATAAAGTTCGAGTGTTAATTTAAAGTGTTGCCAGCATTATTTTAACGATAGAATCCGGACCAGTATATAAGATTTTGGATTTGATAAATTTTGAAAAATTAAGCCTATTCAGAATTTATGCCTTGATTTATGATGATGATATCATATTTTAGAAAATTTCTTCAACTTATTTAAAGGACCAGTATAACGTTTCCGTCCAACTAAGAGTTGGGTTGTAATAATGAAAAAGTGTGGGAAAAAAAAATGGATTTTCCGTATGCTTTAACTTTATTGAGAAATGGGATTAAAAGGTTTCAATGGTACTGGTATCAAAGAACAAGCTATTTAGTACAGTTTGAAACTATCCTAGCACTTTTATTTCCAGTAGTTCATGAGATAGAGCTATTTCAATATGGGAAAAATCGTTATTTTCCAAGTCCTTTCAAGTGAAATCCTTAATTATGA
Source organism: Conomelus anceps (assembly GCA_948455865.1). Lineage (NCBI taxonomy): Eukaryota > Metazoa > Arthropoda > Insecta > Hemiptera > Delphacidae > Conomelus > Conomelus anceps. The sequence goes on from OX418222.1 coordinate 64,616,481, forward strand.
TCGGAGACATGTTACATATGGATTCTGATCCTCTCAATAAGCTGAGGAAAATGAGCTATCACACGATGGGGTGAGATTGATCACTGAGGGGGGGGGGGAAAGGAGGTTGCACGTTGATGATCAAGTGGGCCTCTCTCCAACCCCTGTCCGCTTTTTGGTGTTGAGAGGTGCGGTAACTGAAGTATGAGATCTAATGAACTGGAAATGTTCTAAATAATATTTTTATTGGTATAACACACTTACTGGAGTTCCAGAATATGGTGTATTAATATAATTTCATTATTCAGTTGGCCTACCGAATTACTTTTCATGGGGGAGTTGGGAAAGACATAGTAGTCTTTTTTTTCGATAAATTCGAATGCATTTTCATTCAAATCTGAACTCTGACACCTCGAAAAACGCTTGCTTCACAAGCTATTTATTGTAATTTTCATCGGAAGCCTAAAAAAAAACATTTGTTGATATTCGCCATATTGAGAATATCTCAAGGGAGCAATTTTATCGGAAATGAAAATCAAATAATTATTCGGAGTTAGAAAATCAAAGAGGGTAAATAATCATTCTATAATTATTGCGCTAGAAACTAGGTGAAATCTCCTATTCATGATGCTTTGCTACTGGATAGTTTCGTTTATGAATAGTTTATGATAGTTTCGCTACTTAATAGTTTCGTTTTATGAAATCTTACTCGTTTATTTTATGGTATTCGTTTATTTTTCCTTTTTCTAACTGTGCTCATCTTCAGGGCTTTTCTCCCCCATCATTTCCTTTCGTACTTCTCTTTTCCCCATACCTACCTATTACATGGAAAACCATACTTGGTTAGGTATCCTCCTCTCTTTCTTCCTTTCAGCACACCCCACCGCAGTGTCAGCCGTTTATATTATTGTTTCTTTTTTGTATATAACCTACTTTCTTGTTGTCAAACTATGGAATGCTTTTTTTTTGTGCGTGCGTGAAAAAATAGATTGAATAAAATTGAAAATTTAAATTATAATTTCAAATCCAAAATGGGGAAGAGAGTTCAGTCCATCTGTGAGTTTGATAAGTTTCTTGAAAAGGGGGTTAGATTTCGTCACCTCAGAAAAAAATGCAAATAACCCTTGATTGTCTGTCTGAAATGAAAGGCAAACGTGTTTGTCTCCCCCCAGTGGGCTAACAAGCTTGGTCTTGGTGCCTCAATTAGATCGTCTATACATGATGTCATGGGTTGGGGTAGAAAACTAGACAACTTGAAAACGTCTGGCGCTCCATACGGTCATAGCAGGGGGAAATTGCCCTCAATTCGCTAGGTTGGCTAAACTGGGCGCCTGCAGTCGGGTCTGCGCATCTCTCACCCCAATAATTCAGTATTTAGTCAGTGTTATCCTGGAAAGTAAACAGTTCTGTAGCCTACATGACGTTGTGTTAATCAGGTGGCAAACTACACTCTATCTTCAGCAACCGTCTCAAATTCATCACAGGGTGACTGACACGACTCTTACTGAACTTCTCCACAATTCCCAGGATGTACCCGCCACTCTTACCAGCTCATGGAGTTTTAGCGAAAGACTTCGAAAACTTCTCCACGCTCAGCTGATTTTGAGATCTGGTGAGTCAATTATTTCTAACATCTTTCCGTCTCAATCAATAAACCATGAAGTTTTCCATACTTATCAATCATATGCATTACTATTGCTCATACTTTGCAGGAGTTTTTCTCATTGAATTCCCGCCGCTCTTACATAACCTCTCATTGTTACAGTAGAAATCAATATAACTTCTGTTATAATCATAATAATTTGATTTGGAATTTAATGTCTGTAAACTAATAGTAAATTACATCCACAGCAAGATTTAAAGTAAAAATCACAAACATTCTAACGTGAGCATTGTAAGCATGATTCAAATTCTAATTTACTAACTACTAACTTAGTCATTTTAGAACAAAAAATATATACAGTATGTTTGGTAATATGGGAAATTCGACTAAACCACTCCATTATTCTATTAAATATGATGTTTTCTGCAACTCTGTTCGAAGATTGGCGCGCAACGGAAAAAGTTTATGTCCACATCCACATATAATCTCCAATATTATTACGGACTATTACCAATAAATACTGTATTTACTGACGATTTTTTCTTGATTACTTTCATCTGATATACAATAGAAGACTACAGTTACTATAGATTGATAAGAAACAACCTCTAGTGAGATCGATCATAACACGTGACTAAACTATTATGGAGGTTCTTATTTCATCCGACCATCTCTCCGCCATTATTATTATCATTTTATTACTTAAAATCTCTCTGAAACATTTCCGACGCTCCTTCAAGCATGTATTGTGTATGATCATTTCAATGATTGAATTAATTTTTCAAATACTTATGCAACTATCAATCTAGAGATAGAAAGTTAGATGTTGAATTTTTGTCCGTAAATTTGGAACTCATATATAAATATTATACATTAATTACATCAATCTTGCCGAAATTTTTTTCATTAATCAAAAACAACTTGTACTTCTCACATTTATAGCACTCAGTATTAACTGTAATCTGACATGCTTGAGTAGAATGAATGCTTTGGACATAAAAATCACGGCCAAGGCTTTCCTACAAGCATAAACGATTTGAAAATCATAAAAAATTATGCTTTTAGATTTTCACGATATTTTTGGCACCAAGAGCCAAAAATATATACCAGTACATTCATTTCATGCTCCTTTGAATTCAAGTACATTAAAAGGTTTGATACAGATTCCTTTAAATAAATATCTTAAGCTTCATTTTATAAAAGTATGGTAGATTCTTAGTTAGACATTTTTAAGAGAGCAGTTTCTTGAAAATATTGCGACAGAATATTTATACGGGTATTGCATGACGCCATATTACAGTTTTGTTTTGCCGTTGTTTAAACTAGTTTAAAACCTCATGACGTGATTTTACTTATTAAGTCTCTTCTGATCTGGATTTACAGCGTGTGTTGACAAAACAGCCTCTGAGGATTTTGAAGAATTGAATATTAGTTCGAACGGATAAGTAGTATTTCATTTATTTATTGTGACAAAATTACAAATGAATGTGAAGACTCAAGCTCAAAACTGCTCTCTTCACAAATTTTGAATATTTTATATTGTCCAAAACATTGAGGTTAATTTTAATGCTGAAAATTTAGATTTACCAAAATACTCCACTCAAAAAATAATAAAATTATTCCTTTCCACTCGAAGGCAATTAATTTGAAAGTTCATTCTAGAAGAAACACTAAAAACCGTAAATAATATCAACTTTTGGACAACATTTTTTGGTTTTTATTATTAGTATTCATAATACAAACATTTTTAAGAGTATCTTTGTATCTTGATAATTTCTAGTATTAAATTGTTGAGTACAATTTAAAGTATCCAGATAAAAAGCTAAATTCTGTTTTCGAGATTAGGTTGTACCGTTATTGATGAATTGTCTTGGAATTAAATAGTCTTAGGTTGACAATTATAATAAATTGAATAATTTCATTAAAAATTTCACTCAACTCAATTAAGTAGACATTTTATCTAGGAAAATGAGTCCAAGAAAGTCATCTAAATCTAATTTATTGTTCAACTTAAACTCAGGTAACAACGCGATTCCAATTAAACAAAAATTGCAATCAGCTCTTAAAGCTACTGTTGATGTAGAAGATAAGTTTGCTAAACTATTGCGTGATCACACCGAACTGAAAACAATGTTAGAATCATTACTAAACAATTCTGAGGAAGAACGGATAGGGTTGGTGAATTACATAAAATCTCTGAAGGTTATTGTAAAAATGCAGCAGGAAGACCATAAAACTGAAATTCTACATCTCAAAAGTTAATGTAGGTCAATGTCAGAGGAAATAGAAACATCAGAATAAAAAAATAAACGAAGCTGTAAGATCTGAACCTTTGATTAATAAAAAAAAATGTATCCTAAAACAATTGGAGGAAACATGGTAAATGGTCAAACAAAAAGTTATAATGAGGTATTGCAAACAGCAACCAAAAATAAAGTACGGGGAGGTAATGGTGGGGAAGGTAGAGTACTGCTCTTGACATCCAGTCATGGACGAGACTGCAGTGACCTACTGAATAAAAGATTAAAAAATAAGTATGAAGTGCAGAGATTTCTCAAGCCACGTGCTCCTACAGACGCAGTTGTAGAGTCAGCTAAGGAGCAGACAAAATACTTTGGTAAAAACGATCTTCTAATAGTGCTGGGTGGCTCAAACAACATGAATGAACCTAGTCTAAAGCATATTTCTGAAATAAATGAAGAATTAAAGAGATTGTGCTACTCAGCCAAAAATCTTACGTAACTAGTGAGTCCAACGGGCTGGAGAACTCGCTTGCAAACCACTAATTTTGGAAAGGGAAACTCATTTGGGAAGGTACTAACGAAAAACGGCTGTTTTGAAGATACTGATTTAGATCAAATTCACAAGACATCTATCTCTTGAAGTTCAAGTTCATCGTTGCTCTGATACACAGATTTATTTTCCACAAAAAAACCTACCGTACTCATATACCTATATATCAGGGAAATGGAATTAGTGTTTCTATAGAGTAGATATATTTACCACTTTCTTAGCTCTACAAAAATGTAATTTTCTTTTAATTGTGAATGATATTCATATTTGGCTTAATTTGTTGGTGGGTAATGAGCTGAGTTATGAAATAAAAATTCCGGGCCTAGATCGGGAATTGAACCTGGAACCGGAACCTGGAACCTGGAACCGGTTGTCGGGTTAACAGACAAATGCTCCGGACACTACACCAATTTTGCTTGCTCCTACTTAGATATAATTTTAAATCGATATTTTTTTAAATTAAAACTTTAAATGATGACAAGATGGATATCTCTTTCATCAAAAGAATATTCTTTTAAGAAGAATGATGATATAAACCTTCGGCGAAGCTGACCTAGTTAACACATCTGCCTCTTCATTTGCGAGGTCTCACTACGTTTTTATTGTATTACTTGGATCATTCCTTGAAGGTTTTTCTTGCATTAAAAATTAATTTTAATGCAAGATGGGACTCCTTGACTTTCAATGAGTTGCATCGTTACGTGATGTTAGAGAATTTTTTTTTCAAATTTTTGATCTCTTCACACTCCACATTAATTAGCAATGTACTGCTATCAATCATTGGCGATTGGCGAGTGAAATCAGTCAAATTTGTTCATGGTACTTCATCAATGGGTTGAACGGTTAAACTACATTCTCTGCTGTCGCGAATTTCGATGTTTATGCTACTCACCAATTGCTAATGAAATGCTTCCACGAAATGTTTATGTTTATTCCAGGATTCCAGCTAGTGTTTGTGTCCTTAGACAAGCAATCAAGGCAGCATAATATTATTACCAAAAAAACCATTTCAAATTCAAAATTTCTCTATATTTGAAAGTGATTAGTTGGGTTCAGCGATTGGGAAAGACTGACCTAAAAAAACTTTATAGTTTATAGAAACTTCAAAGCTCATTTTTACAAAAACCAGATGCCGCCGCTTCTGATCTCCCCTGCCAGGCAATGTGTTAATCAACCCCCACCGCCAAGAGATCAGGTTATCCTATTTCCTATTATACATGGTCATCGAGAAAGAATACCCGTATTTCAAAAAATCACTGCTCAGACTAGAATTAACATAAAGAATTGCTCATGGTCTTAAAACAAAGGTGAAGGTTGGAAGGTTTTTTTTGCATTAAAAATTAATTTTAATGCAAGATGGGGCGCCGCCGCATTACAAAATTAACGTATGCAAAGCTCTGAATGCCAAGAAGCCCAGACCTCACTCCAATTCCAATGGACTTCTTCTTGTGGGGATACATTAAGAACAATGCTTATGGTGAAAAGGTTCGTGACGTAGTGCAACTCAGAGAAAGGATTACTGCTGCTATGGCAACTGCAACTCCAGAAATGCTCCACGTGGCGCGAATTAGACTATCGACTCGATGTTTGCCGTGCAAGTAATGGAGCACATATCGAGACTTATTAAGGTAAGTAAAAAAAACCAACTTCTACTTTTTTGCAAGACCCTAGGCAATTCTATATGTTCCATCTAGCCGGAGGAGTGATTTTTAAATGCGGGTATTCTTTGTCGATGATCCTGTATTAAACGAGCAATTTCTATATGTGTGCATTTATGTATGTATGTATTTATGTCCGACGGATCTCAAAAACAGCTCTATCAATTTTGATAAAACTACGTATTTTTGGTGCAAAAATACGATTGCGCCGAGTCTCATTCTTGTAAAAACTCGCTGAAGGACGCAAAAAGGAGAAATCTTTGCCCTTAAAGGAGCAGCTGATGGAAGACAGCAATTTTTAATCTATGGTAGGTCTCTTAGCGGCGTTATTTACGCTGTTTGGAATGTGAACAATATTACACGTGTGCATGTAGTCGAAGCTTTGTAGTCATGTAGGAATCATACGTCTGGAAAGTCAAAGCTCAGCTTATTGTGTACATTTTTTCTTTGGAGAAAAAAACAAAAAAATTTCTAATTAAGATTTAATCAAACAAAAAATAAAATTTTTCTTTATCTTATAAGTTTGGATATTTTGAATTATAGTGACTGGGTCTGGACAAGCTAGAAAGATGAGGTTGGTGCTAGGCTTTAGAGTATTACATAGATGGGAAAAGAAAATTTTCAAATTCATTTCCTGTCCGATACAAAGTTTGGCTATTAGATAGGAAATACGGAAAAATTTCCAAAACACTTGAAAATTTGGCTGCTTATGATAAGTTATAGTTTAGCTCAATTTTAAAAGCGTTTTTTTAGATTTTTATGTCAATGATGTGGAAGAGAAAGACTTTACCTTCAATTTGAGATCAACAAAGCATTTTTATCTTGAGTTACAGAATGCAGACTATTTTTAACAAAAAATCGTCATTTTCCAAGTACAGTATAGGGAAAGCCTATTACACTTCCAAGTCGAATTACAAATTACTAAATGTGACATGTTATATGAATTTTGATCGTTTCAATAAGCTGAGAGGAATGAGCCATGTGATTGAGTGTGACAAGCCGTTCTTGAGTGAGGCGTGACAAAGGCGTTTCCCCTTTACACAACCACCTATTTTTAAAAAATTACAGGTTTACGAGCTCGTAAGCTCAAAGTTCAGATCCAGTTACTAAAAATACATTCAAATACTGATTGAAAAAACACTTTCCTCATTATTATTGAGTTGCTTGTGCAATAGCTTTTGATGGAAAAAGTATAACGATGAGGGGGGACTGCTTCAAAGCATAACGCGTCGCTAATACCCCTCCCACAACATCATTTTCGATCTTGATGCAAGATGCATATCATAGCCTCAAATCTTGTTTAATATTAAGCAATATAATAATATAATATCAGTTGTAATATTAAGTATTTGTATAGCAGAATTAGACTGTGTTAGTACATCATGTAAGTAAGTGTACATGTAAAATTACAATTTTTCAAGATTAGCATTGTCATAGTAGTATTGGTAAAAATCTCTGATTTTGATAAAATAATCTTCGAATTCAGTATTAGAATAACAGATTTCTACTAAATTTGATTATCGTCATAGTTTGGTTTTTCTATATGAAAGTAAAATAAAGTAAAATTTACGAAGCAGATTTTCAATAATGTCAAAAGATCTCGAATTTTGCTCAAAAAGGCTTTAGACTGTAGAAGGGGCGAACCCAGAATTTTCTAGCGTGGGGGGGGGGGGGGGGATTTGCAAGAAAATATTTTTTGTGGGTATCACCTAAAAAAGGTCTTTCACCCATAAAAGACCAAAAAACATTCATGAGTATTAGTTGAGAATTGGTTGGGGGAGTATACACCACCTTCATCGCCCCCTCGATCCACACCTGGTATATGGTATTGTCTTAGTTACTTAAGAGAATGAATAAGCGGCCTTGAGGAGACGACGGACGTCAGTGTGACTTTCTTCACTTTAGAACACAAACTTTCTATTCATAATGTAAAGACTGTAGCTTCATATTTACATTGTCATTGACTTTGCCTACAATTGTGGCAATTGTATTGGTCTCTCTCTGTCAACGCTCTCTTTTACTCTTATTAGTTAAATGTGATTCTCGTTGGTTCTGTGTTGTTCTAGTAAATTCTCGATCTTCCTGTGCAAACAGAGCATGGAAACAGAAGGCTGTGGAGCAATACAAGCTTATAAAAAAGGGCTGTGTCAGTCAGCAGTCAGTGAGTTTTAATTCAGGACTCAGTTAAGAGCAGCTTTGTGTCAGTTCAAGCTCTACAGACTACATCCTGCACTCTTCATGCAATGTATTGAGATTATAAACAGTAGCCTATGGTGAATTTTGGTGATTAGTGCGTGGATAGCTTTGACAGTACTTGTTATTGTTGGTGATAACTATACTTCTTTTGAACTAGTGTCAGTTAGTGCTCAGTTTATTATTGAGTTATTGAACAATTTATTAGACATTTTTTATTAAGTTATTTTTTGACAGTTTAAGACAGTAATTAATTTTGTTATAGATATATTCTTTGTTAGTTGAAAGTTATTGAATTGTTTGTCTGTTTTATTGGTTGGTTGAGTTAGTAATTACTAATTAGTGTCTGCTGTGGATTGAATAATTATGTAGGTAAAGTTTTGTGTGTTACTTTCAACTTGCCAGCATTATTTTAAGCTAGAACCCATCACATAATAGTATATCTTTAACAGATATTATCAACTGGTTGCTAAGGATCTTCAAAAATCTCTTAATACAGGTATTAGTGATGCAAACATGAGGAATACTGAGGGGATTCAGAACGAATTAAAATTCCACCCAGTATGCCAAGACGAGTTGTCAAATATCATTGATAGTTTAAATAATAAAAAAACTGTAGGAATGGATGGGGTATCCAGTAAAATTCTGAAAGAATGTAAAGATCAATTGTTGGACCCTTTGATTCATCTGATCAATCATTCATTAGAACAAGGTGTTTTTCCAGATAACTTAAAAGAGGGGAAGATCTTGCCAATCTTCAAAAGTGGTGATAGAGAAAAGGTAGAAAACTATAGGCCCATTGGTATTTTAAATGTAATAAGTAAAATTTTTGAAAGAGTAGTTCTAAATAGGTTACTTCTGCACCTTCAAGAAGCTAACTTTATCTGTGATGAACAGCATGGCTTCCAGAAAGGGAGATCAACAAAAACAGCCATAGTTTCTCTAGTTGAAAAACTAATAGATATAATAGATTCAGGTGATAAAGCTACTGCAATCTTCTTAGATCTGTCAAAGGCATTTGATTGTGTTAATCATAGAACTTTATTGGAAATACTGCAAAATTTAGGTGTAAATGGGGTTGAACTGAAATGGTTTGAATCATATCTTATTGGGAGAAAACAATGTGTAGAACTAACTACAGTAGTTGGTAATAGTATAGTAAAGAATAAATCTAATAAATTAGAGGTGCTAGCTGGAGTGCCTCAGGGGTCAATACTAGGTCCATTGCTTTTTTTGTTATATGTCAACTGTTTACCTAAAGAATTAATTAGTGGTAGAGCCCTCTTATTTGCTGATGATACATCACTCATTTTCAGCAATTCCATTCTAGATAATTTAGAAATAAGTGCCCATATAGGTGTGCAGTTCATTGTCCAATTTTTAAATCAGTTGAAATTAACTATAAATAGTAAAAAATGCCAATACCTTCAATTCAAAAACAAACATAATTTAAATGAAGATAGGGCTATAAACGTGTTTGTAAACGTTAATCAATTAGACCAGGAAGAAAAAATTGCATTTCTAGGAGTTACGTTGGATAGACGATTGACCTGGACTCCATACATTGAGAAAATATGTAGTAAAATTTCATCTGGGGTATTTGTCCTGCGACAGCTCGCTAGATTGAATGACAAAAAGTTACTTTTTACAGCTTACCATGGGCTCTTACTGTCACATATTAGGTATGCTATCTTAGTATGGGGTAATTCATCAAAACAAAATCTTGATAGGGTGTTTAAGATCCAAAAGAAAGCGGTTAGGTGTATAGAAAGAGTGAATAGATTAGATTCATGTAGGCCGTTGTTCAAGAGACTTGGTCTCCTAACTGTACCCTGCTTATATGTGTATGAAGCTACTTTATATGTAAAAACGAATGATATTAACCAAAATCTTGATGTACATGATTATAATACAAGAAGCCGAGGAGATTATCACTTGGTGAGTCACAATAGTAGCTTATTCAAACAAAAACCTAGTTATATTGGTAGGAAATTCTACAACAAGCTACCGCAGTTTTTGAAGAGTCTTGAAAATATAGAAATATTTAAAAAACAATTGAAGAAATATTTAGTTGATAAAGCTTTTTATAGTGTACAAGTGTACAAGGGTTCCTTTCATATCAAAATTAAGCCTCACCTCAACTAATTGAAGTAATTATGTTATCTAGTGTATAATATTGTTGATCTGACTTGTCTTATACTCCTTAACTGGAGTCTCCAAGACGTAATCTACAAAAAAAAATATGACTTCTACTAAATTTACTCAACCAAGCTTCCATTTTAAAGTGAAAATTGTTGCTTCAGTTAAGCACAAGGATTAATACACATAAAACATGGATTAATTGTATTCTATTGAACCATCGTACTTGAAAGAACTAGAGAAAGTTGTATGGCTCGAATCTTCATAGTTCATTGAACTCGTGAAGCGAGTGTCTAGATTGATCTAAGAGAGCAGTAAATGCCTTAGAGACTTGAACAGCTACGCGATCACTCGCGCATTAGATTAAACCTAACACAATGGAATATCCGACAAAACGTACTAGCGACAAAACGAACCACCCTTCATAACGTACCACTTGGGTCTGTATTTACCTGGAAAGGGTTTGACAATAACTCCAAGATATTTTGGATGTGACAAAAAAAAAAACGTTCCACTTGATAAATTGGAAAGGATTTCCCGGTACATATTTAAAATACTATATGGTTATTAGTTTGTACTAATACTCTGTATGATTAGTTGCTTTAGTCTAATAATCTATTTTCAGTAAACACACATAATAAAGTATTAAAGTTATAACTGATTCCCATCACACTTTATCCAGGCTTGTCATGTGTCTTATCACTTCCAACTGAGCACCAAGTCCATACCGTACACATGATTAGCTGACGGTCCAGTGACAACCTCATCTCCTCTTGATTTTATAACTACACCTCACTTTTTGCTTTGTTGCTTCTGACAAATCCAAGTTATAGTATCGTCCATACCTTGCCGCTCCTTTATTTAACCATACCCCATGAAATGCAAACATTTTTTTTCACCACTCTGAATTTGATTTTTTGTAATATTATGTCTGTAAAGGAGACAGATTTGGGGAAACCTGTTTTCTCCATTGTAAATAAATAACCCGCCTTTATTCGTTGTACTCAACTCCATACCCGCACAGTGAGAATACCACGTTGTGAATGAGGATTTACCCTCGATAATCCGCTAAGGGTGATGGGTGCAGAACGCCCCCTGCCAGCTGGAATTAGGAATTTCCATGGATCGATAGCCATATCCCTACTCGTGACAAGCCGTTTTGGGTTAATATGCCGACACTTTTCAAGGTTCAGCGTAACGGGAAAACCTTTCTGTTTCAACCATAGCTGATTTTAAACAACTTAAACATGCCAAAGGTATTATTAGCATAGCATAGATAAAGTAATAAAAGCTGCTTATTCAAAATATGTACCACGAAAATTTGTCTTCCTATTAAGTGGTACGTTTTGTCGTATTGAAGTTAGTTTCAGACCCTTCCCAGGTAAATACTGACTCAAGTTGTACGTTTTGTCGCGAAAAATCAAGTGGTACCTTTTGTCGCTGGTACGTTATGTTGGAACACCAACACAATGGGAATCGACAGGAATGACTAGTAACGCGATTGTTTGCATCGTTACATTTAATCTAACAATGGCTGACTTCCATCACTTCCCTCGATCCTGGTGGCTTTATCCCACTACACCGGATCAAAGTCACCAGCATAAAGGGTGATCGAAATACCAAAGAAAGCATAAGATCAATGACATGCAAAAAAACCATGTTCTTAAGAACTAAAAATTTTATATCTGTGATGTTTTCCATGAGAAATACTTAATGAGTATATTTCAATTTAATATATTGGCTTTACTAACGTATATTGGAGAAGCTGCTGACGAAGCTTCTTTTCAGAGTGAAATGCATCCCTCTAGCATCTCCTATATAAGTGAGTAAAGCCAATATATTAAATTGAAATACAGAGTCAGTTGTGATATTAGATTATTAAAAATGTTAGATTCAAAAAATATTTTTAGGTATCAATTTTGATATTATTTTGCTTTAAATATTCAATTGTATCTTTCAAACCAATAGCCCATACTAACATTTATTTTAATATACTAACATTTGTATAATGAGCAGAACAGATATGTTTTTTTACAGGTTTCTTGTAGTATACATGTTATTTTTTAATTTAATGTCTTATATGATATTGGCATTTTAGAGATGCACCATCCCTCAGCACAAGCTTTGCTTAAAGAGGGATGTAACAATTATTTCATTTATGATGTTTTATGTAGATATTCATTATTATGATAAGAAGTGATGTGATTTTTGTTTGAATATATGAATGTTTTATTATGTATTGTTGACAATAAATAAATTGAATTGAATTGAATGAAAAAATGTTCTTAAGAACTAAAAATGTTGAATTCAATCTAATAGCGCGAGTGATCGTGCGAGCATAGTATTCTCTTCAGAATTGATTTCTCTATCATATTCTACACGTAAATTCCCTCTTTTGTTCGATATTCAACAAAGCTTGCACTTCAAACAAAAGTAAAATGTTTTTTCAAACTGCAAAATCCAACATCTCGATTGTCTCTGTGGTTGCAGACTTGATCACTGTTTATCTTCGATTTTCCCAGTTTAGATTTTATCCTATTAAATTAACACCTTGGATGAAAGCGTACAAATCTCAGAATAACAAAATATTTGTAGGTATAGCGAACATCTTTTGTTGCCTTCAATTCAATAATGGAGCGTTTTCAGAGATATATTTAAATAAACTTTTCTCATTGTTTGAATTGTAGAGAAAAGACATGTAAGATTCCTCTAGAAACACTCTGTATGGGATTTGAACATAAATTTGTACAACTACCACAAAGAGATGTGAAATTGTTCAAAGTTGCAGCTACAGTGTCACCCGTTAGTGCTGTAGTCATAAATTGTACAGTGTTAGTACGCCCTTGTTGCCATCAATAATAAATTGATGCTAGAACCCTGAGGACTGGGACATGACGTAATTTCTCCTGGGGAAAATTGGGGTTGGGGCCCTTCCCCTGGAAAAGTATTTCTTAAAGCGTAGTTTTATGCTCATCTGAGGAAGCATCGACTAGTCCGTGCAAACCTTTTAAGGTACGGATACACTATCGAGAAGACACTTAGTGTTGGACAGCACATTTTTGCTGATCAATACCGAAAATTGCAATTGTAACCTGCTGTTGGGAAGTTTTTCGTCAAAGTTGTGATTGCTGTAATTTAGTAAGCGGATAAAATGAAATAGAATCTATCAACTAAGTAGATTCAATTTTTCATTGTCTTGTCTTCCAAATATTATGAATCCTGATTTCGATTTTTTTTTTTATTGCTGATGATGCCCACATCATTTTCAAATGAATATTCAGAGTGTTGTCAGAAATTTCGATGAATTCTTATTATATTTGAATAATTTGTCTCAAGCCTGATTTTATAGTCCTATCTAAAGCATGGTTTCAGCCAAATTTATTTATTGATGTATTTAAATTGAAAGCTATATCCCCTTGTATGCTTGTGAGGAAGATAGGTGTGGTGGCATAATAATGTATCATATAAAAGAGTTTTCATGTGCCCTGGTTCAGAGTGTCGTTGATGGAGCCGACTCATTGGTCCTAGATTGTGCATACGATATTAGTTTTACTATTTTAGGAATTTTCTTTGTAGTGGCGAAGGTGATATTGTGGAAGGAATCCATAATGAATAATAAGACGAAATTGCCACAACACATTTATTAAAACTTTGAGAAACTAGTTTCGGTTGTTATACCATTATCAATCTCAATCAAACTAAAACTAAAGTGCAGAGAAGCTTAATATGTACTGAACATGGAATGATTCTATTGGCTAAGCGAGAAAGAGGCTGACATTCATCGAACGTTGTGATTGGCTAAGTCACGCCCCCTGGTGAGAGGAGTAACAAGCAAAAAATACGAGTCAAATCAATAACCAAATACTGTGAACATCTAGAAAGCAACAAAGAAGAAAAAATACGTTAAGGCTAGAATTGAATCAAATTAAAACTGAGAAACTAGAAGCTCACTGAAAAACAGTCAAGGTCAACCGAGAAATACACGAAAGAACTGTTTTTTAAATGTAGGCTGGAATTATGATGAAACCGAGTTAGTTGTATTGAATTGGTTAAAATAATTTCATTTTTAAATGTAAGCTGGAATTATGATGAAACCAAATTAGTTGTATTGAATTAGTTAAAATAAATTTGGTCAAATGACCAAATTTATTTTAACAAAATTAATTTGACCAAAATTATTTTTACCAACTATTATTATGAGCGAAACAAGCCCCATATCTTCTTCCAATTATATTCTATTATATTTTAAAGCTATTAACATTTACTGGTAGGTCTCTAAACAAGTCAGGCACCAAATATTTCTAGTTATTTTTAGCAATATTGTTATAAGCAAAATTAGCCTCATATATTTTAAAGTTATAAACAAAATTAATATTCAGTATTTAGTAATTCGTATTGTTACGGGTTCTAATAGCTAAAATAAGGCTGGCAACACTAAAGTTCACAAATTAGTCTATTTACACACACTAATTGTAAGTTCAATTAATAAATAAAAACAGATCAACAAATGACAAGCTAATACTTATTTTTTTAGTAATTATTTACAAGAATTAATGAATAATTAATTATGGGCTGATCAATAGCAAAAGAAACTAGAGTCCAATAGACTGTACAATAATGTAGAAAGAAATGATAAAAAGAGCACTAATCACTTACAAAACACAGTCCAATTCGTTATTTGACAGTTCCAAATAATATCACTTAACACAATGTCTTTAAACTATTAGTAAGCTGCACAAACAGTAAACACTTGTCTCTGCACTTGACACTGGAATCGATCACTGTTTACTTCACTGGCACTGGATTGTCTCTCTCACGAGATCTGTAACACAATCTGTCATGCAGGTTTGTAAACTAACTGTCACACAAGCTTTTGTAAGACTCAATATTTTGTTCACGTGGACTTCTTTATATAGCTGTTGTAGTTGTATAATTCCAAGAATTGGAGGCTTCTCGAAGCTTCAAGAATGCTTGGAATATAGATCTCGATTGTTCAGGAAGTCTGAAGAAATCCCGAGAAATTCAATTGAGTGAGAGAGTTGCACACTTGAAGAATAAGGGTGACAAAGACATGTGAAGAGCAAGAGAATGAAGATCAAATGTCAAAGTCACGTCCGACCATGAAAACAATAGAACAATGTGACACAATGTTGTTTTATAGAATACCGGCCGTTATACTTCTTGAGTTTTATTAATACTATTTCACCATAATCAACAATAATATGTCATACTATTTGATTATTTCAATGCAAATTCGACTACTTTACAAAAATTTACTATGTTTATGTGTTTTTTAATGCTTTCTGCACCACAATGGTGAATTTGAATCTGTTACTGTCAGCAGTGGTAGACCTACTTCATCAGCTTTCAAAAACGCATTTCAACTGATAGTTAAAAAAAATTATGACATTTACGCAGGGGGTCCACCTAAAACAAAAAACCATGGCAAGGGGCCCACGAGGTAAAAAAGTTTGAGAACCACTGCTCTAAATGTTTGTTTCATCCTATAATACTGGGTATTGCGATGCGCACGAAATTATAGGGAAAGTGGGGGAATACCGTACACTTAAGGTCTATTATTTTTTATCTAGAGTTTGTGAGCTCATATTAAGCTGGAAACCATACCATTTCGTCACAAATTTAGTTTTCTACCAAACCTGAGCTTCAAAATTTATAAATTGAACCAATTTTTCATTTTTAGAACCAATATCTGAACATTGCACGGTATTACCCCAAGGGGGTGGGGTAATACCGTACACCAATGGGGGTAATATCGTGCTACACTGTGATTAACAAATATTGTAGGAAATGAAAAGAAATATTTGATAGTTAGGAAGTAATGTATTAAAACATAGCAAAACATAGCAAATTTTCTAGCATGGCTAGAAAATGTAGAATATGTAAGTATAGCAAAGTTTCTTTAAAAGTATTCATTCCATCCTTTGCCCCTCTCTTTCATTCGTTGTCTTCTCCTTGGCATCTGTAAATGATATGAAAAACATGTTCTTTTAGTGAAAAATGAGAATGAATGAACCATATAATTTATTTCTTTGTCTAATTGGCTACTCTTGAGACCAATAGCATATTTTTATAGCACTGGAATTCATCAATAGTTTAATGTGATAGCAGTAAGGAATAGAATTATCAGCTATTTTGTATAATTTAGAGTAAACTTACACAAAAATTTGCTCTAGAATTATATAAATATAGGCTAATCAGTTGAGGTCTATGTTTGTATTCAAGCTCTAAATTCTAAACAATCAAATTCAATTTTGATTCCCTATCTCTGATAGTTTTATAATAGAATTATTCATTAGCCTAGTAAAGGCTTCTTTTCAAATCAAATAATTGTTTTGCTGTTTATATTATATGAAGTAATATGCACAATTCTTAATAAGTATCTTTTGTAAGTATAGAACCATGGGATAATATTGTATCATTCTACTTATGGGACAATGCCCAATACTGTGCACCTTATAGCTTGCACAGTATTACCCATACAGACTGCACGGTATTGCCCCATAATGGCATGACAAAACATTTTAAATCCCAACCTGAAAACAAAAGAGTTTATGTGCTAGCATTATATGTCAAAATATAACCCAGGAAATAAGCTATTCAAATCACTCTTTTTAAGTAAAATTTGTGAAAACATATTTCACTAACCTCGGTTTCAAGAAGTGGCTGTTTTTATAAGGAAAGTAGTCAAAATTGCACAATTGTTCAACACAAAAAGACGCTGCAATCAACTGATTCTGCACTCTTTGTACTTAGTTCAGCATTCTTCCCACAATGCAGCAGCACTATTCGCTGCTACTAACTATTACTAGAAGATTCAAAAATGGGGTGTACGGTATTACCCCACTGCACGGTATTCCCCCACTTTCCCTAAATAGGTCAGAGTATCGTTTCATGAAAGCATGCATCATGCTCATCTTCGACACTTGAACACTTACATTATTCACAATGCAGTTACAAGTTTAAGCTATTCCAATAGATGTTATTTTTTGTATTCTTACTCATTTTTCACAATAACGTATTTCACAAAAATAATTTAACTAAAAACGCATCACAGTAACATTCAAATAATTTATTCTTCATTCATTTATTTTTTGTTTCTTATCATCATTACATCCTCTTTATTATATCTTCTAATTATTGTTAACGAGTTGAAAAGGCGTTGCTAAAAGAGAAATACGGTCTGATCCAAATGTTGAATTGATACGTCGCCATATTATTACTGATCTGGCATTGAGCTGTCCGTATCGCTCCAATGATCAATTTATTATTGATCTAAGCAAATGAATTATGATTGATTCTACTCTACTGGACTCAAGTCTTCCATTGTCGCCTATGTAGCCTATTAGAGCGCAGTAGGCTACGATTACATCGAAATATCATATAAGTTAGATCAGTGTGTCGTTTCACGAATGCATGCATCACTAGACGCGCATCAAGTTAAAAATAGTAAAATAGACTTCATCGATATACTCCGCCTCCTATCCACTAACAAGCTTTCTCAAGCTCGGTCTTTTGTCCCTTCCCTATTAATTGGTTTTGATTGTTCATATTTTTCTGTATAATTCGTTCAATTTTCTCCTCCACGAATGTATAAGTTAAAGAATATTTGAACGAACTGGAAATAACCGTGGACGATTTGAAAAACGAAGCCCAAAATAGACATCCGAAAGACTATGTAAAGGATATTTACAGATGGAGAACGATAGAGATCACAACCATAGGCGTAGCGTGACCCTGTTACGGGAGGGGTCACGTTTTGGGAGGGGGGGGGGGGGAGGAAAATTCTTATAATAGCCAATAATGCTTATAATAGGCTACTCAGCCATTATTATTTGCAGTTTTCATAACTCGAAACATTAACTTGACCTGGTGTTTGGCAACTTAATGTACCATGAGTCTTCTATCAGACAGTTTGGCAAATCTCTCAATAATGAGATTGAGCTTTATGATCTTCCATGAACGATGAAGTCAGTTCTTGTTCTATTGCCATCAGTAGCCCAGGCATAAATGTTTTGTGTCGTAACAAATTAGGGAAAAGCTGAATTTTTTCAGGATAAACAAAGTACTTACTTGAAAAAACCAAAGTCCTGACCCCCACCCCGCTTGCTTCACCCTCAATCCCTTCATCAACATTGCATGAGCAGTACTTCAGTTAAATACATAACTCCGAAACTAATCAAGGTCTCGTTGTTTGGATTATCACCCCCATTTGATGCTTAAAAATATTCTTTAAACATGTTATATACATTTTTATGCAGATAGCATAGTTTTCAGTAATAACTAAATTTATACAAAAAAATGTCACCACAAACCACAAAAATAAACTCCAACTGATCACATATTTTTTATCATTGCGTTATTAGTTGTGGTGTTCCTTATAAAACTTATAGATAATTCAATTAGCTTTAAAATGATGTGCCTATTGATTATAATCGTTTAAGTTATGGCGTCATAGTAAGTGATGAAATAGTAGCGGACACCGCGTCGCCGAACCCTACAGCACTGTGTATTGCATGGCGTTTGGCTATTCAATAAAGAATTATTTTCAGAACAAATTAGAGAAAGGCAAGAATATATGCCAATTAATAGTACACGTTTAGAAGTACCCAAATAGTCCCCAAACCCCCCCCCCCCTTTGGCTTTCCCCAGCCCCCCTCAAAGTACAAAATTTCTCTAATTATTGGAAATTCGATATATCTGAAACTAATCATTGAACAGGGTTGATTTTTTTTTTTATAATATTAATCATATAATGGTCTGTAAAAAATGTCCTGTTCATTTTGCCGGTAAACCTAACAGTTACTCTTATACAAACTGAAATATTTCAAAAAGAGAATTCTATCAATTAGTTTTTTTTTTTCATTATCTAGGGGGACATTTTTGAATGTCATTTTACAAAAAATAGCTTTAAATAAAAGTTGTGGAACTTCTTTTTCTGAATCTAACGATGTGTATGACAGTGTACTAATGATGAGAGATGGTGATTAATATGATGAGGGGTGTAGAGGGAGGTACCCCTTTGCTAAAATTGTTGGGCCCCTAATTTGCCCCAAAAGCTACATATTGTCAGAAAGTGTTGTGTTTGTGTTGACACTTTTGCCAAAGTGGTCCTATCGCGAGGGCTGCTGACTACTGGCAACTCTTAAATGATTGAAAATGTGTAATAATTTCAATAACAAGATTATTAATCAGATTGTGATTAATTATAAAAATGTTTTCTAATTTGTTTTGTTTGGAGTAGTTTAAACAGAACTTACCTTGTTAATTAGATTGTAAGTTGCAAAAAAATACAAGATGAGATTTGGGGGGGCACGGGGGTGACGGGTGCTACGCCTATGATCACAACGATTGAAAACGTACTTAACAATGCGGAAAGATAACTCAACAAGGAAATGATTAAGTGGTCCAATGAGGCCGTAAAAGAAAAATAAATAAATATACATAAGGAATTGAAACAAGATTCAAACCAAAAGTAGACAACTGACAGACTGTACAAAGGGTAATTACAGGAGAAGATGCGAACGAATGAAAAAGTACTGATCATGGGGGGGGGGGGAAGAGTGTGTGTGTGTGTGTAGAATACTTTCCATGACGAAATACTTATAAAAAATAATCTACAAAAACGGCTCTGAATTCCAAGAATGATGTGGTTGATTAATAAATAGACGGTAGGACTGAAATACTTCATACTGTATTTCTGTTTTCCTTGCATGTGATTGATTTAAAATTGGTCAGTAGGACTAAAACTAGACACTGGACAGTTTTATGGATAAAATAAAATAGCAGTTGGTACTCTGATGAGAAAATGGATGTCAAAATTTTAATGTCCCCCTCAGCTCTGCAATTTTCATTTTTTTTTGCAATTTCTAGTAATTTAACCATGCGGCCTACATTCAAGATTTATATATTATTAAGTACATTCTGTTTTTACTTACAAGATGGCAGCACCAACTTTAGTTGGCCCAAATTGGCGCTTGGTTCCTTTATGCATGAAGCCGTTCAATTATGCTCCCTAAATGATGAAAATCCTCTACATAATTTTCTTCTACAACTCTACTGAACTCTACTACAGCTACAGGAGAGAAATTGATGAAGCGATTTCTAAGTGAAGTCAATTTAAAGAAATTTAGTGTCAGTTTTTGTAAATATTATTCATTCAAGATAGTTCTATTTTCAGTTTTCATTCTATATCATTTTAAGTTCATTTTTAATCATTTCATTCAGATTATTATAGTTTATTCACTTTCTGGCATTAGGCCTGCTTGAAAATATTCCAACTTACTGTGCATGATGCGAAGTGCAATGGAAGTATTAATATTAAGGTGAATGAATAAAACAAATGTTGCCTAATCCACATTAATGATTTTTATTATTTAAAAAAACCAAACTCGAGTTTCAATGCTCATGGCATCATCATAAGTGGTTGAGCCTAAACTCAACCACTCAACTAAACTCAGTTTAGGCTCAACCACTGATGATGATGCCATGAGTATTGAAACTCGAGTTTGGATTTTTAAATAATAAAAACCATTAATGTGGATTAGGCAACATTTGTTTTATTCATTCGCCTTAATATGGAGAAGTTCCACAACATTTCTGAATCAAGTGTGAAGTATTAATATATTTATGTATATAAATATAAATAACTCAATTTTCAACCTACTCCAAGAGTATTGACATTTCAATGACAATTATTACTGTCATTCCTTTTTATCAAATTAATTATCAACTTCATCTCTATTGATTCTTGAAAATTTGAATGGACGACTGAGTGAAAATAGAAAATGGACCAAGAAAGGGGAGAATCTATGGTGCTATTCTATTACTGTTATTATTTTAATTCTATCACTGTTCTATATTGTGTTCAATACAGTGTAAAGTTGCATTACTAGCCTACTGATCTATTTACTACTACGAAGCCTTACCTTGCAGAAAACAATTCAAGTTAGGCCTCTTAGTGCCTCTTCACATTAGGCAACCCATCAGCAACCCTGATGAAGATACATCAATGCAAGAGTAGAAAACCCCTTCAGACTACGTTTTGCGCGACTTTATGGGTCTCTGCGACTTCCGGTCGGTCGCTGCCGTATCCCTTCACACTATAAAGACGGGGTATGCTCACCCTCCATCTTGGTTCGTGGCATTAGGAGCCAAATTCGAATTCATATGTAACTCTGCACTCAAACATTTGATGATTGCAAGGCTATATTCACGTGAATCTATACATATAGATGGTGAGAATATTCTGATACCTGAACTATTTTTTTAGACTAGGTACTGTACCATATACAATATTGGCATACGTTGAAGATAAAGCTATTTGTGTTTGATCAATTTGCTTGTTGAAAATATGGTAGGCTACATCTTGAATCTGTCACGTATTATTGCAACCCATTATCTTCATGAAATTAATATCAGTAGGCCTATCATTAATAGCTGAATTTGGTCAATTACATCAACAATGACCTATCCAACAAGTATATAAAAGACAATAATATAATATTATGATTACATAGCATAGTTTGTTAGTTTTTGTTCATGTGTAGACCAGCGGTTCCCAACCTTTTTTCTTCTGCATACCCCTACTTAAACCAATTTTACAGACATATTACCCTCAAACTACTAACTCTTGAACGATATTAAAGGAGATAAAATAGTAACTTTTTAAGTGAATTCAACAACTTGCAGTCAAACTTTTTATTAAGAATAGAATCAGTAGAATTTACTTACTCTGTAGGCCAAACGTTTTCCAATCTTGGAGATCCATTTTCAGATGCCAAAAATGGATTTTGAAAAATACCAAAAAAATCCATTTTTGGCCTCTGAAAATGGATCTCCAAGATTCGAAAACGTTCGGCCTACAGAATAAGTAAATTATTCTACCTATTCTTAATAAAAATTTTGACTGCAAGTCGTTGAATTCACTTAAAAAGTTAATAATAACAACGCAGTTTGTCATGGAACAAGAAATCCAGGAGATAAAATAGTATTTTAATTTAATAAATTTTTTGAATTCCTCAAAGTGCTCAAAGGTCGGGCGTCTTAAACACTAGACTACAGTGACCTTCTGTATAGCATCACTCTTCAAATGTTTTAAAGAACTTTTAAGGAACTTGTTATCAAATCTTTGATAGTGTAATCTATGGACACTTATGAAAAAGCTCCTAGTGTTAGGCCTATTCGCTAAATTTAAAAAAAAAAATTTCTCATTTGAATTTGCTAATTTTTTATTTCATAACTCTGTCAACTTATATCAATGATTAAAATTGTGAAGGTAAATATGAGGATTCAGATATGAATGGAGTAAGCAGAAATCAATATTTTTTATTACCTACACTTAGTAGCTCTGTAATACTTTATTCTGTGCATTTTAATACACACGTTTCTGTCATACCCCTGAGCATAATAGACATAGTAGATGACAAATGAAGTGAGGGACATGAGAATGAAAGTCAAGTGCTGAACAGTAAAACATTTTGCACTTTGAATTGATCTTAAAATTCAAACACCATCCACTCCATCTATCTAACTCAAGCTTTTCGATCGAGTTCTACGAACCAAGATGGCGGCTGAGCATACCTCCTTTTTACAGAGCCCTACTTCACATTAGGCGACTGAGCACCGCTGCTAATAAGGACGTGACTCATTATGTTTTATTTCCACTACAAAAGTAATAAACCATAAATTTCAGATATTTGATTTTTTTTAAATGTCATCATGTTCTTTGTTCTATTTACTTTACTGATTACGTGCAGACTTGAATCTTTCTTCTACTGTACCATAAAATTTAAGGAATTATTTATGAATGAATAAAGGTGAATGAATTCGTAAAATATGCTAAATTTTATGCTAGGAGAAAAAATTCAAGCTGCCACATATGTAATCAGTAAAATGTAATTAAATTATTGAAAATGCCAATGTCTTACTAAATTTGGGTTCGGAACCCACCTAAAACTGTAGGTCCAACTCATCAATCACCATCATCCAACTCATTACCCACGCACAGGTCTCAGACCTATGTGGGATTCATCCTCAAAAACAAAATAAATTTGATCAAAATTCATGTTTTTAACCGACTTAAAGAAGGAGGTTTTCAATTCGACCTGTTTTTTTTATGTTTGTACCTCACTCAAACACTATTGAACCGATTTGAATAATTAGTTTTTTCAAATAATGATAAAGCATCATTTAGCGGTGGTCTCATTCAAGTTTTGCATAGGCCGGCTCAATACTTAGCCTAATACCAAGCCCAAAGTCATCAAATTTTCATCTGAATTTTGTCCGAATATGCCAAATACCAGTGCCATACAAATGTTTTAGTGACCATTAACTTTTGAAAGTAATTATGTTAAAAAATCGCTAAATTTATCAATTTTGCAGTGTAGTTATGACTGTTAAAGGGTATAGTCTACTTTAAATTATTAAAAACAATTCTCCATTTTATACATTTTTCAGTGAAGTTATACCTGTGAAAGGGTATAATCTATTTTAAACTATTAAATTCTCCAAAGTAATTAATTTTTCAATGTAGGGTTTTACTCTGAATAATCCGTATTATAAAACGAAACAAAAGCCATTTTTTTTCTATGAAGCATTTCGCTATTATAATCTTCTAATATCAAAACTGATACTGTATTTTGATTTCAGTTAATGTTTTTACTAACTTATACTGGAGGGATGCATTTCACTTCTAAAGAGAAGCTTCACCGGCCTCTTAAATTCTCCTTAACATAATATTGTACCTTCAATATAAATTTGTTGAGTTTTAATTAGTTTATCAAGTAATTACCATTTCCTTACTAATTCCACTGTAAGATTTTTTAATAAAAAAATAGTGTATTGGCGCCAATCAGAAATTGTTTTTTTTTTTTAATTTTGATACAAGTAATTCGCTATCTTCTTGAAGACGGTGCCAAAACGTTTAAGAATTTTTAAAAAAATATAAATAAATTCAGGAACGTCATCGTCCATCTTGAAACTGAATAATACCAACATGTACTACCAGCTGCGGTGCTGCTCACTATTTTCATTGTGTTCTATTTCCATTATTATCACTGTTTGCACGGAATCGTAAAGTCACGCAAAGTCGACAATAAAATCGCGCGACTGAGTCGTGCTACACAAGGTCGCGTGTAATATTTTGCCGCGACTTTTTGCAGCGCTGCTGAGTCGCTTAATGTGAAGGTGCACTTAATATACCAAAAAGTGGCTTCACCTTCGAAAATCGAAGTGCGTTGCGCTGGAACTGACAGACATCATGCGTCTTACCACTGGACATTTTTCCGTTGCTTTTGTGGAAAGTCGTTTACACAAGCAACGGGAGGCTCACATCGGGTTTGCTATGAATATGAACTTGCTAACCTCTTTAGTGTTTTTGCATACATATGAGGTTATTAGAGTACGGATGATAGAATTTAGCATTTTCCAGAGAGAAAACGAATGCAGCCACGGTGATGTAGTCGGTTAGACCACTTATCTGGTAAGACTTGACTGACTGCTACTCTGGCGGTCACAGGTATGACTCCCGTTCACCTCATTACCTATCTCAGACTCATGTGGGTATGATTAGCAAAAAAAAAATATATAATAATATAAAAGAGTTAGAGCAAAATGGAGTGAAGAGAGAAAAGCTGAATTCGCACAAAAAATGAAAAGCTAGTAGGCAAACAAGAAGAACAAACCCAAAAAATGAACCATCTTTACTCAGCGTCTTCCACTTTGGGAGTTTTACCTCTAATAATAATTTTATTTTCTAAAAGATTTGTGTCCTAGATTCTTTTTGGTCCAACTTTACCATGCTCTTGTGGAATCTATAATAAATTACGGATTGATTTGCTATGGTAGTGCGTATGTAACTAATTTAAAACCAATAATAGTTGGACAGAAACATATAGTTAGGCTGATATTTAAAAGACCAAGATACGAACATTCTCTGCCTCTTTTCAAATTGCTGCATGTACTTCCTGTTAGATATTCATTTCTATTTAAGGCAATTATGCATTTGTTAAAAAATGGCAATGATTTAATTCAACAACGTCCAATATCATATTATATTCGCAATCAAAATGATGTAAGCCTACCAATGCCAAGATTGGAGCATAATAGACGATTTTTCACTTACATTGGACTCAAAGTTTACAATAAATTACCATTAGAAATAAGACGCATTAAATGTAGTAAAGCAGTAAAAGCCAAATTGAAAAACATTATTTTTTCAATCGAAAACGTTGAAACATTTTTTTGAAATAGATAGTGATACATATTTGTTGTCTTGACCTGTACCCTATTGAATATTTATATTGTATTTCTTTTGTCTGTTGAAGAGTAAAACGATAGTATGGACCTATATTATTTTATGCATAGAATTTTTTGTAGCACACCAACATAATGATCACTAGAAAAATTAAAAAAATTAAAAAATATTTACAATTTAAAATTGCCGTCTGCACAGAAAAGCTTGACATGCTATTTATTATTATTTTTTAATTTAATTATTATTTTTTATTTCATTTTTTTTATATATATTTTTTTTATCAATATTATCTTTCTTTTTTAATTTACACTATTACTTTGCAAAAAACTTTGTTGGTAAGAACATTTTCTCTTTCATATATTTTAAAACTATTAATTTGGAAGGACCCCAAACAGGACTACCTATGGGGCTCTCACTTGGGCAGTTTTATATACTATTTGTAAATATATTGTTGTGATATGTAATGATGATGTTTGTAATGTATATAATACTTGCTGAATAAATATTATTATTATATTATTAAAAAAAAAAAATAATAATAATGATATAAAAGTTAAAGGTAGGGTTTTTGAAGAGGAAATAGAGTCTTACTGATTCCTATGTAATTATGTTTCAAAATGACTGTAAGTAAATCACTTGCAAAGTTATTCTTTTAGGGGCTAGATCCAGTTTTAATAATTTTTGATAGAGCTCAAAGAGATTATGGGATTTATCTATCAGTAATTAATTTAGAATGGACCTCCAATATAATCACTGATCAAACCAAAAATAATTGCAAGTGTAATTGGGAAGTGATAGCCGAGTACCGTATCAGGTATGTGTTCAGTCAGAGATAAGCTACGAGACTCTTTGGCGCTCTTTGTAAGGGTGACCGATTGGACTGGCCAGCAAAAAAGACTCTTTTCTCTGCTGTAAAATCACTTCCCGGTGGTTCGGAACCCACCTAAAACTGTAGGCCCAACTCATCAATCACTATCATCTAATTCATTACCCTCGCACAGGTCTCAAACCTATGTGGGCTTCATCCTCCAAAAAAAATAAATAATTAAGTGTATTCTCGTGTAAAATCATAATCCAATAAATTGTCTATTGATATTTTATTTCCAACCAATTCATAACCACATTAGTAAATACGTTGTCGTTGAATACTTGTAGCTGGATTATCGAAGCACAATAACCACATGTTTCAACGAATGCAATTCACTGAAATTTGTGAATGCATCGAGGGCACAATCAATTATTATTGAACTAAAAAAATTATTTCAAGGTTTTTCTGGCTCATTTTTTTAAAGTTTGAAAAACGAATCTCAGAGGGAAATTATAGGTATTTGTTATACTGTTATTGCGTATCTTACAACATTTCGGATTAAACTTCGGGAAGTGATAGGCGAGTGCCGTAGCAGGTATCTGTCCAATCAGAGATAAGCTACGAAACTCCTGGGCCATTTTTGTAAGGGTGACCGATTGGATTGACCAGCAAAAAAGACTGTTCTCTGCTGTAAAATAACTTCCCGGTGGTTCGGAACCCATCTAAAACTTTAGGTCCACATCCATCATCAATCCTCATCATCCAGTTTATTATCCACGCACAGGTCTCAGACCTATGTGGGGTTCATCCTCCGAAAAAAATACAAAATGTCATTTATTCAGTGCAGAGTTCATTATCCACGCACAGGTCTCAGACCTTTGTGGGATTTATTCTCCGAAAAAATACAGAATGTCAGTTATTCAGTGCAGAATTCAAATAAGTCTTGATTGTTGAGTGAAATGGAAGTAAAAACAAGGGGCGAAAATTAATTAAAAAGGCGGAAAATATTGGATTTGGTCGTTGGTGGGCAATTAAAAGTGGATGTACTTTTCCTGGAATGCACAACTTTATTTCTATTTCAATTTGTATCGTAATCTGGGGTTATTTACGTCATCCTAGCTTAAAAAAACGCATGCTTCTAATTAATTTAATTACGATATAATTTCCTATATAAACTCATTCCTTTTTTTTAGAAAGAATCGTCTTGTAGGTTTCATAATATTAAAGATGCTTTTTTTTCAATACTCTTGAAAAATTAATTAATTTATTTATTATGACTTTTACGAGTGAAATATGCTGAACAACTGCCACCAAACTTCTATGGGAAAGACAATAGAATAAGTAATTATTTTTCTGTTGATTTTCTGGGAACGTTTACACTTTTTGAATTAACGGTAGAAGACTGAAGTCTCCGTGTTATAAGCTTTTCAAATGGAGAAGTCTGTTTTCCTCATTTCTGAACTCAGTATTCAACTCATAGGCTCCTATTAGATTTGGTCACCAGTGGCGTTACCGGTTCCTGTACGGGCAGCCAGCCGCGTCACCAGTAAAGACACCAGGAGTGAGGTTCCAAATTCAAATGTGATAGTGAAATTTTAGTGTTTGATGCTAACTGAATTAATTGTGTTTGTAAGTTTGATGGTTATATTTTGAATTTTATAATTGATTTTTTGTAACCCTTGTACTGAATATTTTTTACAATTGTTACTTCTATTATAACGCATTAATGAAATTACTTATTGGTATACCTCAAAGGCATTGCTTTTTGTACCGTTGGCGTTACATGTTTTCAATACAATTTGTAAGAAGATTTGGTTTTGAAAAATGTTTATTAATGCAAATTGTCTTTAACAGTAACACATCTCCATTATTATAATAATCATAGTTAGTGCTTATTGCAGTGTTATAGTCCTGGTGGTTAATTTATTAATTTACTTTAGTAAAAATAATGACATGTCTTACACAAAAAAAAACACAAACAAATTTACCCGTATTAACAACCTGTTTGGCTGCATACTCAAATAATGTATAATATATAAAATTATTAAAACATAATGGATTTGTTCCGGTAATGTCTACCTTTATTAGTGAGAGCAGTTCAAAGAAGGAGGATTTTGACATTCTCATGTAATTGAAAAACTTTTTTTCATCAGCACATTCGTCAAAAATGGTATAAAACAATCCTTTTGTTTCTCCAAGTGATAATATCGGATGCACGTGCATTTTCCTTGCCTGTCTCCTCCTTTTCCTCAACAAAAGAGCACGAAGCAGCATCTCTTCATATTTTTCCGACATGACCGCTCACTACACTAGCGTCAAACAAACTGAACTCGCCTAACACAAAAATACACTTGTGACGCAACAGTGGTGAGTCCTGGTGACTGTGTGTAATACGTGCCATTTGATTCAATATTCAGCGATAATTCTTGGTCACCTGTGGTGACTCGTCTGGTCACGGGGCAGAGTCACCAGTCAGTCACCAAACGCTGGTGACGCCACCGGTGACCCTAATGTAATAAGCACCGTAAGAACTAGTGTCCAGCAACTAGTCAGGTCACTGGTGACGTTGCCTGGTGACCAGGTCCAATACGGGCCTATTCACCATATTTTCAATTTTATGTTCTATCCTTCTATTCTCAAACAGTACCACGCTTATTCCTTCCTTTCAAGAGCTAGTTTGAGCCAGTTTAATCCTCTTCAATTTAACTGCACCCTCCCCGTGAACTCCTTGACACCATACGCAATCTCACTATATTATGTGATCTGGTCAATACGATATCTAGTCTCTCCAACATGGAACAGAGATATGATGGAAATAACTTCTTGCTTCAATTTTCTCTACACTTCAATTTTCTCGATGGGAGCTCAGGCGTCGCCGCCAGCTATCATTTATTGGAGAGAACGTATTTCTACTGAGGGGGGAGGGGAGTGAAGATTGAAGAGGTTTCAATACCCCCTAATACCCCCAGGTCATCTCACAGAGAATTTTAATGAACTGCACCTTTAAATACACACTTTTCAGATTTAAGATAAGAACTTGAGTCTAAATGAAGGAAATTGATATTAATATGGATTTTAATTTAAGATGCAATAACTTGATTAAGAAATTAGGTCCAGTGGGCTTGTCTGGGTTATGAATGTGTTGGTAGTTAGTGAGAGGGAAGGTGTGTTCTTGGCACTCCATATTACACAACTATTGGTGGAGAAGGAAAATATAGATTAGTATTATTAAAAGGGGGGGGGATATTCCCCTAGTAAATTTCGGAAATATAAACCTTCTAAAACACATTTTAAGCGATTTCAGATAACAGTCTCTCATTTCGGGCAGTCTGATATTCTCCTTCCAAATTTAAGTTTAAAATGAATTTAACTTAGAAAATTAACAAAAAAAAATTTTTTCTCTAATTAAATTAAATTTTTTTGCAAGGCTTGTTGAAATACCAATAAATTCTGTCTGCCTGTCTGATCTATCTCACTGATTCCTCAATAGTTACACAACTCGTTTGGTCAAAATAAGTAAAATACCAAATTTTAGTAAATTTTTGTTGAAGTTCTCCATCAGTGCATGTAAACAGCTTGAAACAAATTTTATTTTTATGTAGAACTTTCATAATGCACATTAAAAATTTGATTAAGATCAAGATACAAATTAATATGTAGCATAATTTATTGATAAAAATTTCGCTCAACCAATTCTGATGTTAAGTATGTAAAGAGTCTCCGTCAATAACAAGTGCATTTTTCAAGGTAGCACTCTTTCCATAAATGGGAACTATTACCTCCACACTACAATGTTGTGAAATAATTAAAAATGACATATTCAATAGAATGTTGAAGTAGCAATAATATTGACAGTTGGCAGTAATATTAAGGGGGGGGGGGGTGCATAAGCAATGACCCCAAACATTTGGGATGACATCTCCCCCCTGTCCACTTGCCGCCCATGGATGGAAGTCATCGTGTCCTAACAAGTTCAAATATTATGTCTGGCTCACTCTCTCACAAACTCTCTCTTTCCCTCTCCATCATTTGTCTCCCTTAGTTATAGCAGGAGATAGGAATGACACTGGCCTGACGCTAATTATCTCGACTCCTGTTTATCTATCTATCTATCTAAATATCTATCTATCTATCTATCCTTCAAGTTCTGTGGGTTTCTCGTGTAGTGGTGATCTGGATTTTGGCAGATTTATGTATTGGAGTTATTTGCGCTTCTGTGAACTCTAGTTTCTAAATTTCCAGTATTTCAAATGTTTTATTGAAATTTGTTTATTGAACAATATGCCAGAGGTTGCAGCCGGCAAGGTTGAATAAGACTTCGGCACCGAACGAGCCCGAACGACCACCTTCTCCTTCAATAGCAATCTGATAGCGATAGTTGGAGGATAATAGAGACTTGCTAAAGGAATTTGTTCTAAGCTCCTTTTACCTTTCAACCTTGCTGACAGGCTTTCTGACAGTCCTTAGGTGAAGGAAAATGAAAATATGTGGCCCGGAGTGTGTGTCAGCCTCGTATGGCTGCCATGGAGAAGAAGATAGACTCACTTGTTGCTGAAATAGATGTAATACAGTACTCGAGGAATAGGATGAGCTATGACCTTGAGATGCGCAGTGGTAAAAGCGCTTGTGACAGCGGAGGGGGAAGCTCCGGGCTCACTCACTCGCTAGCACCTATACCTTCCCTACTGTACGTGAGGAGTCAGCGGCTCGCGAAAGGCGTATGACGGCAAGCTGGATGCCCTGGAGCAATATCAACGTCAACATAATATCTGGATCTTTGGACTACCGTTGGAGAGACTGTCACTTATATATGTGTCGCGACAAACTCAGTATTCAGATCGACCGTTGTCTAGAGATGTGACCAGATTGAGCGAGTCGTTCAAATTAACTGACTCTTTAAAATGAACTACGAACTAGTAGTTCAAATTCAGAAAGAAGTTTGTTCATTTTTGAGCTGCGTTTGTGTTTTTAACGAAATACAGTCAACACACCATCTAGTGAGCGCTCTTTGAATTAGCAGAGCAGTGCGAGTGCAGCGGCCTGCTATAGGCACTGCTAAGAGCACTCACCTCCCCACTCCACGAGCATTTTGAACTGTGAAGTGAACGAACTACAATAACAGCTGGCTCACTCACTCACCTCTCTCTGCTCCATGAGCTTTTTGAACTGTCAACTGAACCAACTACTGCTGGCTCAGAAAGCTCATTGACTCTGTGCTCTGTGCTCTGGAATATTAAACTGATGACTCAGATTCTGAGAATTGTTTCTATTGAGGCGCCAGACAAGGCTATTTATTGTTGTGTGTGTTTGAGTGCTCGCTCAGTGAGAGAGTGATCGCTGAGCAAGCTATGGTAGTGAATGAGCACGAGCTTATTGAAGCTTATTTGTCAAATGGCTTCCAGTATTTTCGAGGGTATCCTAAATGCAAGTTCATCTGTTTTGAAAATATTGTGTCAATAGAAAGATCTGGAATAGAAACTTTTGGAACAATGCAAATCTATCCCTTATTGTCAGCAGAGAGTTAGTTTTTATTCAGATCTCAATAAGTTCGTGAGCGACAGTTCATTTCGTGGCAGTACAACGCAGTGCTATACACAGTAAAATTGTGACTCAGCATTTTTAGTGAGATACCAAATTAATGTGATGGTCACGCTAATTGTGCTTAGTAAGAGTTTGGATTATTATTAAGTTAATTAGATATTTCTTATTAAGTTATTAGACACTTATTATTGAATTATTGATCGGCCTATTAAGAGTCACTAATTAGTTTTGCACAGTGATTAATCTTGTTACAGGAATATTCATTGCTGAAAGTCAAGTTGAAAGTTATTGAACTGTTGGTTTCTTCTATTGGTTTTTATGTGTGATAATTCTTATTAGTGTCTGCTGTGAGTTCATTGAGTGAATAAAGTTTGAGTGTTACTTTTAAGCGTTGCCAGCATTATTTTATTTTTGTCTTAGAACCCGTAAGAATATAATATATATATATTTTTTCGTACTATCTTCACACAGACGTTCCCTACTTGACCAGCAGATCCGTTTAACCTTTATCAGATTAGCCATCGCCTTCCTAGGACCAACCTCAACCATTGGAATAAGATACACTCAACCATTCTTCTTGAATGCAATAGCAATTCTAAGCATTATCGTTAATCGAGGTAAATTTTAATCCATTATGTTGGTTACTCTGGTTGCTAGTAGTAGCTACGTCATCCCACCATATTGATCTCCCTGTGCGGGTGCGCAAAGTATGGCCAACAAGGGTGGCACGCTCTGAAGCCGACGAATTTCCCTTTCCAAAAACTTCAGGGGAATTCTGTGACGGAAGGAAGTAGGTTTCCTGATTGAACAAGGATTCTGTGTGCAGGCCTATTGCATCATTCATAATAACCAAACCCCCCCCCCCACCCCCCATCTACGTGGAAAGGATTGCAACCAACAGCCTTTTTGCCTATACAAACAAACTAACTGAAATGCTATTACCCCTGGTGGAGAATGGAGCTGACCTATAATAATAAATATTGAGCTATAATGGCAACATAATTTAAAGATAGACATGTCAATAACAACGCCATAAAATATAATTTATGGACTGAATTCTTCCAAGTTGCTTAATCAAACTTATTTTTTTCGCATACAAATTATAATATTTCTATTTTCAACTATTGTCTCATTATTCAATTTATTCATCTATTATTTATATTTCTAGAAGAGGAAGAAAACTGAACTTAGTTTTCTCCTGTTTTGAACGCCATTTTCAAAATGAAGGCCTGGTCGAATGGAACGCTTTCTTAGCACGCGTCAAAACATAATCTTTAACATAGTGTTATAGAAGCAAACAAGCAGTTAATCACGCACTTGTTCTATTTATATCATTCCATTGTTTTCATGGACAGATGCAACTGCAATCTGATATTTCTCATTCTCTCTCGTTAGATGTCTTTGTCACTCTTGTTCTTCAAGTCTGCAACTCTCTCACTCAATTGATCTTCTCGTGAATTGTAAATTCTTCTTGAACAATTGAGATCTATATTCTTGAAGCTTCGAGAAGCCGCCGATTCTTGGAATTATGACAACTATCTCGTATATAAAGGAGCTCACGTGAACCATTTAGTGAGTTTTACAAAAGCTTGTGTGACGTTTTACAAACCCGCGTGACAGATTGTATTACAGATCTCGTGCCAGTGGAGTAAACAGTGCTTTATTCAGTCTTTAGACAGTGTCAAGTGCAGAGACAAGTGTTTACTGTTTATGCAGCTTACTAATAGTTTAAAGACGTTATGTTAAGTTATATTATTTGGGACTGTCAAATAACGAATTGGACTGTGTTTTTGTAAGTGATTAGTTGCTCTTTTTATAATTTATTTCTGCATTATTGTACAGTTTATTGGATCTTGTTTCTCTTATTATTGATCAGCCTGTGATTAATTATTCATTTGTACAGTTTATTGGATTCTTGTTTCTTTTATTATTGATCAGCCTGTAATTACTTATTCATTAATTCTTGTAAATAATTACTGAAAATATGTATTAGCTTGTCATTTGATGATCTGTTTTTATTTATTAATTGAACTTACAAATATTGGTGTGTAAATAGACTAATTTGTGTAAATAAAGATGAAGTGTGAACTTTAGTGTTGCCAGCTTTATTTTAGCTAATAGAACCCATAACAATAGTCTATAACCAATAATCCATCTGTGATGTTTTCCATGACGAAATACTTAATGAACGATCTAATATCAAAACTGACACTGTATTTCACTTTTATACATAATATTGGTTTTACTCACTTATATTGGAGATGCTAGAGGGATGCTTCTTTTCAGAAGTGAAATGCATCCCTCTATCATCTCCAATATAAGTGAGTAAAAACAATATATAAAAGTGAAATACAGTGTCAGTTTTGATATTAGATTGTTCAATAATCCATCTTTCAACATAAACTGTAGTCAAAGACATTGTTTCACAAATATGTATGGAACAGCTGACTATTATGAATATTGCTGAAGCTTATTATTTTTTGGCTAGTTTAGGACTAGGCATGACTCGCGTTTGATCGCACTCTGATTAGGCCTTATGATTTAAGTTGTAAAATAAAATTTCCTAAAATTCCCTCTAACTTCAAAATTTCACTATTACTCACTATTAACTACTTCCCAAACTTGGTCAAATTTTGTTTATTTGCATTTGCGACCGTTATGAAGTTAGAAATTTAAGTAATAGAAGGACAATATTCCTAGATCTTACTGAAAATTGTTATAAAATTTCCATGTTTATTGGATGATGAACAGCTCCTGAAACAGCAGAATAAAAACAATAGCTTTCATGCTCACGCCCCAGTAGAGCTTAATTGTGAGTTCTGGACTGGCCCAATCAGAGCGAGGGGGCGTGGTCACCCCCCTTCCCCCTACCATTGGTCAGCCATTTTGTACAC
Organism: Conomelus anceps; assembly: GCA_948455865.1. Classification (NCBI taxonomy): domain Eukaryota; kingdom Metazoa; phylum Arthropoda; class Insecta; order Hemiptera; family Delphacidae; genus Conomelus; species Conomelus anceps. The sequence goes on from OX418222.1 coordinate 64,651,363, forward strand.
GCCCACCCCTTCCCCCCGTCCAGTCCGCCATTTTGTTTTTAAGGTCTCCACCCCCCTCTCCCGGGTTAAAAAAGGGGGGACCCCCCGCAAGGGCCAATCAGAGAAGAGTAGACACCCCCTTCCCCCAGTCCTAATTTTCCCTCTCTCTCACTCTGCATCAATATGCATATTTCCCTCTCTCTTTTCTATTCCTATATTTTTCCTGTACATATATATACCTAGTTACTTTATGTATATCTATATATTTTCTATGTATATAACTATCTAGCATCTTTTCTCTCACATTACATATCACCTCACCATATCTCCTCCTCTCTTTCTTTATCCCATTGTCCTGGGGGCCTCCGATAACCCCCCCCCCCCCATTGAAAAGATTTTCGCTATGCTACTATTTAAATATATTTATATTAGGCCCCCTCATCTATAGCCGCCCCAGGCCCCAACTATATCAGTACGCCACTGATTGCTCCTCACTAATAATAATAATGATACTGTAATTCGTAGATAATTTGTAGATAATTCTAAACAAAGAATCTTGTTCCTTCCTACACGAATTAATTTACCTACACTCGTGTAGTAAGAGGCTGGATAGCTATATGCCCTTTGGAGAGCGGTATGACAAAAGTGTTCGTTATAAATTGTTGTACAGACATAGTTCCCCATTTATTTTTACATTCAGATTCTGATTTCAGATTTCTCCGTTTTTTTTTTCATTTAAATATGTTTATTGCAGGTAAATCTATGGAAAGAAAGCTCAATTCAAATGAAAAAACACCTAAATTACCAATAGGTGGAAATACTGAATTAAAAAGTTCGCAGTCAAGAGATTCAAGTCCTTAAAACCCAAAAAATTAATGTGAAAAAGTTTTAAGAAAAACTTTGAGAACAATATTGTTGACTAGATTTGTAAGATTGTTTGATGAAAATGAAGTTGAGGACCTAAAATCAACATTGACTTTAAAAAAGTACCAGTGTCATGCGAAGAAGGCTTAAAGCAGAATTATTTTCATAATTTTACTGAAGTGTCAAATGAAGTAGAAGACTGAAAAGCTGAGTGGGAGTTACTAACTCGACCGAACTCTGATAGATTACTTGGAAAAATAAATGTAACAGGTGAGTTCCGTGTTATCTATTTTTTTCATTCAGTGGTGGGATGGGAATTTTCTTGAGAAGTGTACAATAAATTCAACTTTCCATATTAACACTGATAATAATATTATTTTCTATAACTTAATAACCTTTATTATTCTATAAATGATTATTTTTTTCATAAAATTTTACACTATTTAAACGCTGGATTCAATCTCAGACCGTAATTTGAAAAAGGATTGCAGATTTTGGAGTGATGCTATGGTATGGCTTTTACTTTTACATGGATAGCTCAGCCTATCAGGGATATCCATTTTTTCATTCTTTCAGGGTTCAAGTTTAGCTGTTTTAGTTCCAGTTTTAAGAAATTGTAGGTTCTTTTAGTTTTGGCTCTATTTAAATTGAAAATGGCGTAGCTAACGAAACGTAATGTTTCATATACAGGGTGTCCCACAAGTAACCCGACAAACTTCTAAGGTGGTTTCCTGTCATCAAAATATAATGAAAAAAGTTTATACGTTTATTTTACACCATTCTCTTCAGAATTAAATTAAATATTTTGTCTGATATCTCAAATATGGGTGATTCTAGAGGTCTGGGACGTGCTTTATTCAACTTTTCAGTTCATTTTACATAAAATCCAATATTTTATTTCCATCCTTTCCTAGAAAATTGGGGGAAATCTCTCACTAGCCTTAACTCCCTAACAAAGCATTTCCGGACATATGTTTATATTAACCTTTTTTCAGTGTTTTGATGAGAGGAAACCACCCTAGAAGTTTGTCGGGTTACTCGTGGGACACTCTGTATATAAGTGTAAACCATATTATCATTTATCACATCACTATCAGCAATGTGAATAAGATTAAATGATAGTATTGCTTAATTGCTGGTCGTTTTTTAATGTGACTTTGTAACTTTGTGTATTTTTCTTATTGCCATGAGTAATAGGTTAGAGTGCTTACTTCTGACTGATTCTTCTCCTTTGCGGACACGGGCTCGATTCCCGTTCAGCTTGTGATATTTTGTGTGTTCATTCACTTCAGTACTCGCGTACATCAACAGAAAAAATAAAAAAAACCATAATAACAACAAAATTGGCAGTGATGAAATGATCAGCTTAGAGGTATCAATTATTCAGTTATTAAACATGCATTTTTCATTCAGCACAGAACTTGAATTAGGACACGCCATTTTCAATATCAAGTAACACACATTCAAGCGCATGGTTACTTAAAAAGGGTTCGCACGTGCAGTATACGGATCCATATCAAATCCCATGACGTTTCCACGTATTTAAATTATTCAATGCTTTTTCCAAATGGTTAAGCGTTTTATGCAAACCAAGCTGAAAGATGTTTGGGAAGGTCAAATGTATATGGCATAAGGTAACATAAGGGACTGTGTATTCTACCTACACACCTGTTCTAATTGAGTAGCTACCGCAAATGCAGATGACTATTTGTCCAAGTGATAAACGTGTGTCTAGGAATCTAATTGATAAACGCTTCATGCTGTCCTCTGTCGAGGTAATGGATTGAAGGAGGAGAGAAAGAATAATGGGATAAAAATGAAGAAAAAGAAGAAGTGAGGATGGTGTAGAAGATATGATGAAGGAGAAGGGGCTGAAGAAGAACCGATAGGAAAAGGAGAAGAAATAGAAGAGATAGAATGAGGGATAGGAAAAAGGGTGTCGTGCTAAACGCGCACAGCGCCAAACGCGCACAAGATTTATCAAAGGGTCAAAAAAGGGTCTCCACTACCTGGAACTGCCGCTCTGGTAGTGAACCGACCGGAAGTAAATTCATTATACAAATTCATATTACAAAACAATGGGAGCCTATATTATTGTAACCCGTAACGGGGTCTAATGTCTAAAATAAGGCTGGCAACACTAAAGTTCACACTTGCACTTTATTTAGCCTACACAAATTAGTCTATTTACACAAATTAATTGTAAGTTCAATTAATAAAGAAAAACAGATCAACACATGACAAGCTTATTCTTATTTTCAGTAATTATTTACAAGATTTATTATTTTATTATCATTTATTTATTTTATTCATTCATTTTACACACACATACAAGCAAATTTACAGAGACGTAAGTGAAAAATAATAACAACAACAACAACAACAACAATAGAACTAATAATATAAGAGGCTAATTCGGTAATTGTAGTGCAAAATAGGGGAGGATTTTAAGCTCTTCCAACTATGGTTACCCATGTACTAGGAAAGCCTTCAATCCTTGAAAGGGAAGGTAAGGGATTATAGGAAAAGCTGAAGAGGTTTGGGATATTATAGGATAGGTGGTAGCAAATAGTTACAATAAAAAAGTTAAAGATCGAAAAAATAGTTGCTTTGAATTAATAAATAATTAATTACAGGCTGATCAATAACAAAAGAAACAAGAGTCCAATAAACTGTACAATAAATAATTAACTACAGGCTGATCAATAATAAAAGAAACAAGAGTCCAATAAACTGTAAAATAATGTAGAAAGAAATTATAAAAAGAGCAACTAATCACTTACAAAAACACAGTCCAATTCGTTATTTTACAGTCCCAAATAATATCACTTAACACAACGTCTTTAAACTATTAGTAAGCTGCACAAACAGTAAACACTTGTCTCTGCACTTGACACTGGAATCGGGCACTGTTTACTCAACGGCACGAGATCTGTAACACAATCTGACACGCGAGTTTTTGTGAAACTAACTAGCTTGTTCACGTGGACTTCTTTATATAGCTGTTGTAGATGTATAATTCCAAGAATTGGCGGCTTCTCGAAGCTTGAAGATTGTTTGGAATATAGATCTTGATTGTTCAGGAAGTCTGAAGAAATCCCAAGAAAAACAATTGAGTGAGAGAGTTGCACACTTGAAGAATAAGGGTGACAAAGACATGTGAAAAGCAAGAAAACGCAGATTGGGTTTCAAGTCACGTACGACCATGAATGGAATGATCTACGTAGAACAACGTAGTTCTATGTGCGTAAATAACTGCTTTGCTTGCTTTTGTAACATTATGATATGGAACTGAATTTATTACCTCATGAAATTACTTAAAAGCTATGCACTTCATATTTAAAAATGTAGGGTATCCTCAACACTCCAACTAAATAGACGAATACTACCAATTTTATCTTTCAAAGTCATTAATATAATGGGTTCTGCTAAAACATGGAAATATAATTCACTGAATTAATAAAGAATCAATCAATTTTATCTACATTCGAAAGTTAATTTACTAAAACTATTCAATAGAACCTATTAAAATTGAACGGATGATAGAAAGATCCAGAATATTCTAGAAAAATATATAGTCTAGTCCGTGGTGGATGATCTTGAGATTTTTAATTTCTCTGTAGCTCAAAATTCCACTTGTTGTTTATCTTGTGACGATTCATTCAATAAAAATCTGTATTGTTTTGGGAGTTATTACAAAGATCATTTTCAGCCGCTCAATAATATTGATAATATTATTGAATATAATATTATAATAATATTAATATGGATGAAACCCCACATAATCAAATCATAAATTTATATTGTTTAAAAAAATTATGCTACAATTTCCATTCAAAGTATACAGTTTGTTATTACTTATGATTTGATTGATAACTTTGATCACTATAATGATCTAAAAGTGATTAATAATACTTCCGAATCTACTTTCGATTTGCCTTTCTACATGAGCGGCAGTTCAGGTAGCCAACAAAAAAAAAAAAAAAATACTGTATAATAATTATACAGTATTATGTACTCTACATTTTGTGTCTCGGTAGCATGTAAAAGCTAACCTTTAGCACTAGTAAAAATTATAACTCATTGAGCCTGTTCACACGTGGCGTCTTTTTGTGGAGCATCTGTCGCGCAGCTGATGGCGAAGCATTGTCTTATATGAGATTTTCGTGTTCTGTTCACACGGCACTTCTCATCAGCTGCTGGCTTCGCCGCAGAAACGTGCGACAAAAAGTGGAGCGTCTGATGCCGAAAGACTCAGTGCCATTAGAACTAAATGGCAGTTGCCGGTTGCTGTTCACACTCTTGCTACTTTTTCAGCTGCAAAGCTGAAGCACAACGGACGCGTTTAGACGCGAGGCTACGCGCAACTGATGCCTATCTCAACCAAAATCTAAATTTGGTGAAATTTCTTATATTTGAAGTTTTCAAATTGCCATCGTGTTCTACATGTTCAACACTGTTCATATCTTTTTGAATTTTCTTTCTATCAGCAAAATTACACTTTTTATCAGGTATAAAAATTTCCTTCTATAAAGACATTCAGAAAACAATAATTCAGTTAAGAAATTATAGTTTTGGGTGGGTTTACAATGTTAAGAACTTCACAAATTGTGAATGATATGGATAATGAATGAATAAACAAATAATTTATTAGTATAGACATACTTCAAATGTTATTCCAATCCAAAAAGAAGAGATGTATGAGAATGTTTATTTTTTTCAGTGCAACAGAATTATTTTTGATAAGTCTGGTACCTTTCAACTTTAATGAGCTCTACTAACTTATATTAATGGAGTCAAAGTAGCAGATAATAAAATAATTTCACAAAATAATAAAGAGTAGCTTCCATTCTCGAGTGACCTTCATACTAGTCTAGACTATCCTAGTTCTAGTTATTTTATTGTTTCTTGAGAGAGTATGTGTGTGTGGACAATATTGAAACTTGTTCTCTAGAATTCCTGGATTTGAATCAGGTGATAATGGCATGTTTGCGTTGTATAAAATTGCAACATCAACAAACTAGTCAATAATAATCATATAAATATTAATGATTCAAGAAGAGATATACAATAAACTGATAAAATATCAGTCCTGTCGACTGCCAAGTCTATTTTTTTTTTTTTTAATATAACTTACGGTTATTCTCACTTCCCCATCTTCTTGACTTGATCTTAGCCATAGCCAAGAAAAAATCTCTTTATCGAGATACAAAACTGCTTTAACAAACAATTAAACAAAATAAAAACAGAAAAAAATAAAGCAGAAATGGAAAAATAGTTATTAATCAGTGCGGGAGTACAATGAAAGCAAAATTAATAATAATAATTTGTTTCTCTGCAGAAAAAGTACAATTGTTCAAACTTAAATTAAGAGAAAAGCAAAATGGTTCCAAAGTACAGCAAGAAAAAGAATATTTTCAATCATAACTACTATAAAACAAAAACATACCTATGCTATACACTAAAAATCAAAATTGCCAAAAAATCAACAAAAACACTAACAAAATTTCTGCAAAGAATTGTTTCTTAATTTCGAGGGTAACCCAAGATTTATCACATTTTTAAACAACTATAGTTTTAAAATTTGCGTTATTATAGGCCTATTTGTTTTTTTTTCTTAATTAAGTTTTCCTACTCATGTTAATACAATTTATTTTGTGACAATATACTTCTGATGTACTGTATTTTTATTTTCAATTTGATGTTTGTGTGTACTTTTAATTTCAATTTGAGTTTGCTATGATTGTAATTTACATTTATTCTTGCTATAGAACAGACTTGCCTGAAACCTAAAAATGGAATGAACCAAAAAATTCCATAAAAAATCCCTCTCTCCTACGGTCCAGAGGGTGCAACCCCTGTCTAGACGGGTGAGGCGAGCGAGGCGAGCTTTCCGGCTAGTAATCATAAAACTACCATGAAAATGGTTTTGGTTGCAAGCTGCAGCACGTTAGTCGCGCGTAGTGGAGCAACAGACGTGCGGCTGCTGCGCTACCGTCGCGCTACAGCTGTTCCACAACGCGCGTTAGTGGAGCAGCTGTAGCGCCGCAAAAGTTGCTTGTTTGAACAGGGCCATTGCGTTCCTCATAGACCTGCATAACTGGCAATAACCTAATGTGCTACAGTAACGAGCAGCTAAGTTATCTTTTTAGTAATAGGCTGGCTATACCTGTATAGAACTTCGTAAGGGTATATTCAAATTCAAATTCTTTATTGATTTCATTTCAACAATACATAAAACATTTAACATTATCTAAATATTATGAAATCATACTCACAAGACTTCCTGTCTGTTCGTGACTATGAGTTACCATTTATTTAACATTTTGAGATGAAAAAAAATAAAAAATTGCTTTTTCAATGAATACAAATACAGTAAATATGTAAATTAATGACAAAAACAAAAGTCAGTTATAATTTATCTAATAGAGATGACTACACCTTAGCGTGAATAAAACATATAACTTGAGTATACCAGAGCACACTTCAAGAACATGAAAAACTCGAGCAATGTAGAGAAAATAAAAGGAAGAAAAGAGAAGGCCGTGGAACCCCTTTTAGTCCTCCTCACCCAAGAATCACCAGTTGATATTTGTGGTTGCTTTCAGCCAGAGTGTGATATTTTTGTTTAGCTGTGTAGGTCTGTCTAGATCATACATCATATTATATACATTATATTATATGCCGGTATATACCGCAATACATTGGGCCTATATTTAGCTTTTAAAAACACCTCAAATTTTGTCAGGTTCAGTACTTGAGGAACAGGATGAGCTATGACCTTGAGATGCGCAGTGGCAAAGCGCTTGTGACAGTGGAGGGGGGAAGTCCCGGGCCCACTCACTCGCCAGCAGTCTCTCTGTTTCTCTCTGTCTCTCTGTAGACAGTTGCTTCTCCTCTCGCACAACTCACAGCTCATCCCATCCTATACTTTCCGTACTGTACGTCTATGCATTCCTTTTTTCCCAAGATATTGCACATTTTAAAATTCGTTTTGAAATCGATAGGGTGTTATATTCGACACAATGCAGCGTATAGGCTAGATAATAATTATTCTTTATATTCTTATATTTTTTGGTGTTGATATCTCTATTTAAACCTTATGAAATAATGATCAATCTATACTAGAAAAATATTTCATTATTTCCTACCAGAAAGTTAATTTCTGAGCTTCGTGTAAAATCTTGTTAAGCATCCCTAATTGAGCAGACTATAACTTCATTTGGTGGAATCACTTCCATTCTATCAATTATCAAAACATTTTCGAATCAAGCATGTTGATTTCTATTCATTAATTTTTCATTCGATACATTATCAACGCAGTTTCAGATCACTCACAGGGGTGAATCCCCAGAAATTCTCAACCAACAAGCTCTTTCATGTGTATGAGAACCTGTTTTCAGGTGATATCCCCCAGAACTGTTCCCCCACATGATATATCCCCCACCGAAAAAAAATGTTTCTGGATTCGCGCCTGATCATATTTTATGTATTTAGGACGCGACAGGGCCTCATTGAAATCGTGCCGTTGTCTAACGTCTCTCCATATTCTAGCTCTTAGAAGAAAGATTCTAGACTTTTGAAACTTTATATATAACTTCCTCATGGCATAACTCAAGTCAGGCCACTATTGATTTTGGACTTTGGAGGACGAATATAAAAATAATTATGATGAGAAACAGATCGTTACTTTAGGATATAGAAAAATCATAACATTGCACTGCTGGTTTATCTCGAATACAGAAAAATTAGACGCAATTGAAGGCTGCTAACTTCAAATTATTTACTTTATTTTTACAGTGCAAGTATATTTTAATTTTTATTGTGTTAGTATTTTTCCTCAAATTTATAATTGTCAAATTAGACAATTACATGACAAAAACACGAAGAAAATACTGGGAAGTTCTAGTGAATCGAGAAGTAGAAGAAGAAACAAAGCGTTATTGTAAGAGCTGCAAATAAGAATTCTTTGGTGAATCGGAAAACAGATGATTTCTTAATAAATTACATTTAAAACGGTGTATAACCTATTAGAAAACTGATAATAATTATCTCATGTGACGTATCTCATGTGTCGGGTCTTCGCGTATTCCGTTGGGTTGGTCTGTTTAGGAGAACATCGTCTATACATTTCCGGTACCCCAATAAATGAAACTCACAGGGAGACCCTATTTGATTCACGATAAAAATAAAATAAAAAGATTCAATCTGAACAGAACATACTCGTTCCACCTAATGACGGCAATTCCGTTTGAATGAGTCTATTAAATTCATGGAAGATGTAATTTTGGTAAACGATGGTTTTTCGTGGAAATACAAGTGGGAAAGCTGAGAGAGAAAGAACGAAATGAGAATGAGAGAGAGGAGTGAAAAAGGAAAGGAGAGTGAGGAAGATGAATTGAAAGAGAAATGGGCAGAGGAAAGGAATGTTTATCGTTTGACTGATATGATGTTCAAGGGAAAATGTTGCTGCTATATTGCCATGTACGTTTCTCAGAATACAGAATTTTCTTAATCATTTGTGGCAAACCACCCTTCTTTAGCCGCCTGCTCCCTCTACCACTTCATTTCGATTATTAACACTAACATGCATAAAATCCGTTTTACTCCCCAGATATTTTTCAATGTTTTTATCGTGTATTTTGAATGAATAGATATTTCTCGTTGCATAAAATCTGTGACTACTATGGTAAAAATAATGTATGCCAACCATTAAAATCTTGTAACTTTCATAATGAAAAATATTTTTCAATATTTTCATCATGAATGATTGATTAGACATTGCATGTGTGTATGTAAATATTCAAACAAAAACCTAGTTATATTGGTAGGAAATTCTACAACAAGCTACCACAGTTTTTGAAGAGTCTTGAAAATATAGAAATATTTAAAAAACAATTGAAGAAATATTTAGTTGATAAAGCTTTTTATTGTGTACAAGAGTTCCTTTCACATCAAAATTAAGCCTCACCTCAACTAATTGAAGTAATTATGGTATCTAGTGTATAATATTGTTGATCTGACTTGTCTTATACTCCTTAACTTAACGTAATCTACAAAAAAAAAAAAAAGTTGAAGGATCTCTAGATTTCAAATCCGACCACTATTGGGCTGCTTTCGCATCTACAGACGATAAACGTATCAGACATTTAATAGTATTTTTCCTCCGTATCCTCAGACATGTAACGTTACGTTGCATCTCTGTAGGTATAAATACACAAATCCATAGAAACTTATTCCCAAGTCTGATACATTACGTTGAGTGTCTGTAGATGTGAAAGCAGCAGCTTTATAATCTGTAAATAAGCAATAAAGGCCGTTTCACACCACCGCAGCGTCGCTTTAGCGACGTCTTCGGGCGACGTAGCACGTATCCTGAGTATTAATACGCAAGCTACGTACAGTTCAAACCGAAAGCTACGTCTTATAAGCTACGTTCTCATTAGCTTTAATTTGCTCACAGTTTGAGCTGTGGTCGAGTGCATAGCTGGTTGTTTGTTTCAAGTTTATTGTTGAATAAATTTAAGAAGTTCTAGGCTAGACATGGCGTTTAGTGTTTCGTATTGTGATCCAGGTTTCAGCTCCTGTATGCCTTGGGTGGAATGCAGTGAAAGCAGTGACAGAATTATTGTAATTTCGAACTGTCCCATTGTACGGGATGCTGTCTGACTTGGTTTATCAATGCAGACGTTCGCAGCGAGAGATGGGCTATTAAGTGAAGCAGTAGCCAGTAGTAGCATAGACGAACCATCTTACTATCCCTGATCAATGGTAGTAGGCAGAAACACTGAAGTGTCAACTCAACTGAGCAAGTGGTCGTCATTCAGCGCAGAGCGCATGCGCTGCCCGAAATACGGAGCGACGCTACGAATGCAGACGTAGCATTGGCGACGCGTATTATGTAGTTTCAGCGACGTGACGCGATGCTACGCCGGTCTCTGAAATGGACCATAATTAACATTAGGAGATACATCCGCGACGTCTCTCAAAAGACGTCACCCAAGCTACGCTACGCCGGTGTCAAACGGCCTTAAGCGTTTTATGGCTTGTACAACCAGAGGGATTTTCTATCTTCATGTAGTGTACTTTGAATAATTAGAACTGTACTGTACCGAACTGTACTTGAATGCTGGAGGCGTGCTTCATGTTATCTGTGATCAACAATAAAATTTCTGTGAACAGTAGACCTCACGCCCAAGAATAAGGGTGATTGCACAGTGGAACATACTCGAAGTAATCACATATAATGATCATCGAAAAAATGAAACACAATCATCAGACCTAACCCTTAATTTAATTTGCGTAGTCTATTTTATGTCTGTTTTCCACAAAAAATCACTTTATCACATTACCAAGGCTGCGTTTCTATTTCGAAGACAGCTGATTGCTCAAATCAGAACAGATTTCACATGTCTGATGAATGAATTTATAGAACAATATTAATTGAATTTGAATAATTATCATTTACTTGAAAATCACTTGCTATTGAACTTAATTGGAATATTAGAAATGATTTTTCTCTCAAACAAATATGTTATTTCAACTGATACCTTAAGTCATATGAAGGATCGACCAGATGAATGAGAGGGCCCGAGGGCTATCTTGAAATCTGATTTCAATTGCATATGATGGAGAAACACATTTTGAAATTCATATGTTTTCTACAGAAGAAGGCCTGAGTGCCTTTCTTTGTTGTCCTTTTAAATGTCCTTTAAAAGCAAGCAAATTTGAAAAATCTTGGGCATTCCTTTAAGGAAGATCCATGCAAAGTTTCACACAATTTGGTCTACGCGATTAGCCGTTAATGCATCACAGATAGATAGACATACAGTAGAAACAATGAAGTAGTCTGGGCGCACGGCCGTTTGGTAGTCAGCCATGGCGAGGGGAGTGTTTATCGCTCATTTCTAAAAACATGTGGCCCGTGCGCCGCTGCAGATCAACTAGTCAACTTTTACAGGACGGCTAGTAGTGAAACCAGAGCCACGCGCCCAGACTAATTGTTTCTACTGTACAGACAGGCAGACAAATGCAAAACGGTCGACTTGAAACAGAGACTTTCTTTTTTCGGTCAATTATACAAATAATTATCTGTGGGTAATTTTAATTTTTTATGAACCCATAACTATACCTTTCTATACTACAGAACTGTGGTTTTGTGCTTAATTTGCAGTATTCAGTCAATCATTTGTTTAAAAAAAATTCATACGAAAAATTCAATTTTTTTATAATACGTCCTGAAAACATATCCATTAGTTTTGATTCCCACTCAATGTCTGATGTTTAGCATTTTTCATTTTGAAAACTTACTTTACGAATTATTCAAATTATTTTATTTACTGCTGATTTGTGACCACTAAAAATCTTGCTCTCGGGGCACGTGTCCCGTTTGACCCCCCCCCCCCCCCCCACTCATAGCTACGGCAGTCAAGCTCCACACAGACGGGCTCGTCTGCAGCATATGATTTCAAGAATGATAAGTTTGTGAATTTCAAGGTTGAAGCATTCAAATGGAATGTACCGTATTATAAAAGATCGCAACATTTTTTTTTTTTTTGAGAATGAGGATGAATGATGATTATTTATGCAATGTATATTAAAACCGTTTTCACAAGTCTAAAATTAGAAATTTCGTTTTAAACATGAGTATAATAAACTCATGTTTTTGTGCTTCTCCAAAATTTTCTGAAGAGATTCTTAAAGAGAAGGCTATATCGCAGCCACGTAGTCAGTCTTATATAAATACGAACCATTTTTAAAAAATTCATCATCATCATCATCATCATAATCCCGAGAATAAATTTAGTTTATTGTAGATCTAGGAAAAAAAGATCTTAGGCCTTGGCTTGAGGCAAGTGAAGCCGTTTTGCGTCCTGCTTAGTGGACACACGTGGTAAACAGGGGACGTGCGATTGAATATATATATATGAGCATCAGTATGAAATACATAAATATTATCAATCTCAAGCGAACTTGGTCGTGATTACAGTCTTGCGTGACACCATTTCAGCTCAAAATACTTTGCTATTAGCTCGACTCATAACAATCAGTTTATGCATCCCATAGCGAATCTACAGCAAATCAATCTTATAAAGTGTGTCCATAAGTCATATTTCATGACAAATATAGTTTAAGAGTTCAGAGTTTATTAATTTGTGGAAATGAATTCAAAATAAATCGCTGGATGACTCCTCCCAAAAATTATCAATTATTGAAAATAAGTATAACAAAATGAAAAAAATTGTAATAAAAACTACATTATACCTGTTTGGAATTAGACTGTGAGACAGTTCGCAGCGCAGGAGGCCCAATTAAAAATAATTTTTATTATAAAACAAATCCTCATTTGTTAATAAAACTAGCATAAAAATAATCATACAACTTTAACTTCTAAACTCGCAATTCTGTAACTAAATCTCAAATTTATTTATTTTTCTCATCTATTTTATTTAAACATCTGAAAATGCAGTACACCTCAAGTCAAAGGTAGTAAACCAGTAAGGTACATTCAGTCATAAATCTTGTGAGCTGCTCGTATTTCGGCATGCTCTCTTATAATAAGACGAAATTGTCACAACCACATTTATTAAAACTTCGAGAAACTAGTTTCGGTTGTTACACCATTATCAACCTCAATCAAACTCAAATGGAGTTTGATTGAGATTGATAATGGTGTAACAACCGAAATTAGTTTCTCAAAGTTTTAATAAATGTGGTTGTGACAATTTCGTCTTATTATTCATTATGGATACCTTCCACAGTATCACCTTCGCCATTACTAAGAATGGTCTCTTATAGTTGGTTGAAATAATAAATCACAAGATACGCAGCTCATGACAACAGAAGCAAGATTAATTAAGAGGTATGAATATGGAAATATGCATAGAACAAATGCATTAGGCACAGAAATACACATTAAGTTATTGATGCTCTATTAGTCCTTTTAATGAATCAATGCTATAGGAGTTGATTGTAAGTAAATGGTGGATTTCCATTGTTATTAACTTTAATTCCAAATAGATTCCAATTGTAATGTTATGTGCATGTGAAATGAATGTAGAGAGCAATTACCAATGCAATCCCTTTTCTCTCTAACCCACTAACATAACTCTGTTTTTACTATTTGAAAGATTATTGTGGAAAATAGGAATTCATCAGATTTTGTGCAAATTTAGTTGTAAATAACTTGTTCTTTGCTTACGAATTATATCTTGAAAACATTTTACCAATTGCTTGAAGAAGTACTCACTCAACAAAAACCCATACTCGGCACTCCCCCCGTGGCGCACCCACGGGTTGGTTTGCCAGGTTGCAAGTTACAAACTCGAGTGAGCATGTGAGAGGTCCCGAAAACGAGGAAACCACATCACATTGATAGTAACAAATCTTATCTGTAAAACAGATGAATTGAAATTTTCTTGGAAAAGCTGTCACACTGTAATCGAAATGTTAGAGATGCTGCAATAAGAATGTTGTGTTACGAGTTCCATCTCTAAAATAATGCTGGCAACAATTAAAATTAACACTCGCACTTCATTTTCACAAAGTATCTACAACACGCACTAATCAGTTATGTCTCACAAAATAATGTAATCAAAAACAGATAGATCAATAATTTTCAGCTAATAAAGAATTTGCAATATTACTGTACACAAATCAAATAAACTGTCCAATAATCCAAGAAGAAACGTCTAAAAAGAACAATTAAAAATTACGTAGCACAAGTCCATATTACAATAATAGCTAAGAGTATAAGACCACTTGTATATAATCTAAAGGAAGTTTCACAATATACTGCGATTATCACTTTAATAACAACAAAAGTTCATATAACACAGTTTGTATTAGCGCTCACTGATAATCCGGTTTGTATGAGCGAAAACTGTCACTGTCACTTTATTACATTAACGTTCGAATCACAACTGACTGACTTTTACGAGAGCTTCTGCCTTTTATACATTTTTCATAATCCAGAAAGAATGAGAAGGTTCTCGATTTCTCTATAAAATTCTAAAATACACAAATAGAACATTCTCCATTCATCGTGACTATTTTAATTGCCGAGAAGAACATTCCAGAGGTCTAAGATAAACCACAAGGCGAGGAGAGTATGGGGAAAAGCAAACAAACCTACTGCAACCGGAAGACGTATTGACACAGCTGTAATTATGTTGGAAATCACTGTTCCCTCTTTCCTGCCCTGTCCATAACAGTTAATTGAAGCTTAACAAATGTTAATGAAACCATACTCACAAAAGCTAAAAGCTTTCACTTGAGTACAATAATGTCTCTTTCCAATCTTATTAGCTTACTATACCAATAGAAGCTGAAGCTCCAAGTATGAGGGATTAGAACCTTACTTTCGACCCACATTGAAGTCTTTGATGAAAATAAAACAAATTTTAAATAGAAAAAAAAGAAACCGACTACAATGAAATGATTCTCAAACTTAAATACTCACGTACTAAAAAGATTAAAATGAAGTATTTACTTTAAACTGAGAAAATTTTAGATTTAATACAAGTGATCTTTTGAAGTCGGCGCCAAATTTTTCATGAACTTCTAAATTATAACTTGGAATTTCTTATAAACTTTTAAATTATTTGTAAGACTCATATATTTTCGCCGACTTCAAAAGATTACTTGTATTGAATTTTTAATTCTCTCAGTTTAAAGTAAATACTTTATTTAAAACTTTCTAGTACCTGCGTGAGTATTTGAGTTTTGAGTATCATTTCATTGAAGTCGGTTTTTTGTTTTAAAATTTATTTGTCTTGAACTGTTTTGTTTAATATTTCAACTTTGAAAACATGAGAAATTTTTTATAGCTTGCATTATAAAATATTTATCAAATCAATATAGCATATAAATTAAAGTAACTAAAAACGAAAAACTTCAACTATAGTTAATACAACTCTATAATTAAAATTCTACATCTCTCTGTTTAACATGGAATATTCAAGAAAATTATAATAGCGAAAAGCTTCTTAATAGTGAAATGGATTTTGATTCGTCATTAATGTGGTCCCTTTCACAATATATCTATACTGAAAAATTGATAACTTTGAAAAATATTTTCAATTCTTATTTTTAAATAAGCGATCTCAAAAACATTTTTCACTCCAATTCATGATTGAAAATATATGACCTTTTTCCTACGACTCCATAACCTCAACTGAATTATTTGCAATGTTCATACAGAAATATTATATTCTTCTAATTCTCAATTCAAATTAAGTTCACATGATAAGTCAAAACGGGACATTATAGGTTTGTTTAACACATTGCCGGATTTGGGTAAAAGATGTCGTTTACCCGGTATAAGTACCGGGAAAAATTAGAAGTAGAATAATAAGTAGAAGAAGATCAAGGAGAATTTTTAAAGTTGTTGAAAAGCGAGGAAGATGAGACAGCAATGCCTAACCAACAATTAATTTTCTATTGCAAATATTGGGTACTTCAGTACTTGGTCTGTTAATAATGGCATTTCCGAAAGATTTTTCTCGACTCTGCAGCCCTAGAGCCTAGAGGCCTAGACCCTGGATCCTCGAAACATTGTTGAGAGAATTCGGGTGATTACAGAATAGTTTTTCAATTGCGAATAATGTAATTTTTCTTGTAAATTGCATTATTCTGTGTGCATCTTTTAAAAACACGAGAGCAGGTCACGTTCTGTGCATCAGGCTTATTCCATGAGTTATTTATTTAAAAAAATAAATCATTTGTTGTAGTCTAACTGTGATACTATTCTGTATTGTAATTATTATTTGTAATTTATTATTGGTTTCAAAGCAGTTCTGTAATATTTACTAAGTTGTGGTGTAAAAGGAAATAAGACTGATGGCTGCTGACCGAGCGTCATGTCGTGGCGATTGTGATGCTCAGTCGCAAGAGCTCGGGACTACACTTAGAAGGGTGACCGGCAAAGAATTACATGACATTATTTGCTTTATCACTTACCTGGTGTTCAGAGCCCACCTAGAAGTGTGGCCCCGTTCATAACATGATTATAATCCACTACTTATCCACGTACAAGTCTCAGACTCATGTCAGCATATCACCAATTTTGAGGTCTTTCTGCACAATATGATATTTTTACGGGTTCTAATAGCTAAAATAAGGCTGGCAACACTAAAGTTCACACTTGCACTTTATTTACACAAATTAGTCTATTTACACAAATTAATTGTAAGTTCAATTAATTAAATAAAAACAGATCATCAAATGAAAAGCTAATACTTATTTTCAGTAATTATTTACAAGAATTAATGAAGAAGTGATTACAGGCTGATCAATAATAAAAGAAACAAGAATCAAATAAACTGTACAATCCCAAGTAGCAAAATAATATTGTCCCAGTATTGAGAAAAATATTTTCTCAATGTTGTGGCAATATATTGAAAATGTTAGTCAATATTTTTTAAATATTCTAAAAATATTTTTTTGAAACCTTTAACATTGTTTTGAAAATATTGTAGCAATATTGCTCAATGTTTGAAAAATGTTTTATCAAAATATTGGAAAATATTGACAAAAGCAAAATAAAATATTGCCTCAATGTTGAAACAATGTTTATTCACTTTATTTTTTTTAAATATAGTGACATAAGCTAGGGTTCAGGGATTAATTGAAGTAAGAACAACAGTTAGATAATAAGAATTTAATTAATCGATAATAAGTATAGCCCAGTGTATTCTATAAATCATTCAAAGTTTCATTTAAGATTAAGGATACCATACTCTCATTAACCAGTTCATCCCGTTCAACCGTCATTGTTTTAGCTTTCCTGAAAACAAAACAATAAGAAAAAATCTTTAAAAACAGTATTTTCAAATTAATATTTCATAAAAAACTATAATCTTTCTTTGAATGTGCATGATTTGCATAAACTCATGACATCTACTGAAAGGTCCTCTCTTGCCACAAATCAGGTTTTAATTTTTTTTTTTTGAGGATGAAGCCATAGACGAACCATCAACTTACATAATACCTGGTCTATGATGAAGCCCACATAGGTCTCTGAGACCTGTGCGTGGGTAATGAATTGGATGATGGAGATTGGTGTATTGATAAAGTTTTAGGTGGGTTCCGAGCCACCCTTTATTATCAATACCAATTATCAACTATCTATGAAATCTATCTATGAAATCGAATTTTGTAGTTGGTTATACAGTTGTAATTAGGTTTGAATTCAGAAATAAGGGCTGAAAATATACTGTGGAAAAAAACTTGTTTAAAGCTTAAATGATGCGTCTGCGGCAGAGCGTAACGTAATAACTAAAATGTTTCTATTTTCTTCTGATAGATTTCACCCTTGTATCCTTTGGAGAAGAGTTAGACTCGTGCCTAAACGTCTCTCGTGCAGCAAAGTACCACTTTATGCACTTATTTTACAAATAACTAATGCCAACAAAAAATGTTGAATGATGGCATCCTAGCTTATCACTACATCCAGTACTTAGCAATGACATTAATAGGTACAGTTCAATTTCTGCATCAGCCCAACATCTATTGATTTATTAATGATGGTAGGACTAATGGCCTAGAGGCAAAGTGAGAAAGTAATCTATCTAGGTTGAAATATTGCTAAAAAGACAAGGTTACAAATCGCAATATTTCAAGTTAGATTCTGTTACAGTCCAGGCTACTATAATAATTATTATATTTAAATGTATTTCCTTTGTTCTACTAAATGATCTGCTTCATGAGTTAATTAATAACTCTACCAATAACTTAATATATTTTTCTAACCTAAAACAAAAACACTGGGACACTTACCTAATTAGTAAAATCTTACAGTAGAATATGATACAAAAAAGTAACAAAACAACAACAACTTACCTTGAACACCAGATGAATTTTATCCATAAAATTAAAAGTTGTTGAAAATTGCTGGGACGTTGATGCACTCTCAAAGACAGATAGTGCAACGTAATTCAGTAATGGCGTTGTTTGGCGTCAAAAGGATGTGATGTGAACACATGACAACAATTTTGCTGCCAAGCATAATTTTATTATCCAGTCCAGACAACGAACACAAAAAAAACCGAAGAGGGGCGAAAGAATTTATGTATAAGCCCAAAGTGTTTGCAGTATATGCCAATATTTATACTACACATTTAAATGTACATTTTCCTGAAAGTCCCCTAATTTTATTAATGTTTTAATAATATTATCAAAATATTGCTGAACAATATTTTACTGTGTATATTTACAGGTATTACGGAAATATTACACCAATATTGCTACAACATTGTAATGAGAATATTTTCTACAACGTTACTGAATGTTGTGCCAATTTGGGACAATATTATTTTGCTACTTGGGATAATGTGGAAAGAAATTATAAAAAGAGCAACTAATCACTTACAAAAACACAGTCCAATTCGTTATTTGACAGTCCCAAATAATATCACTTACAACGTCTGATACAACACCTAATACAACGTCTTTAAACTATTAGTAAGCTGCATAAACAGTATACACTTGTCTCTGCACTTGACACTGTCTAAAGACTGAATAAGCACTGTTTACTCCACTGGCACTGGATTGACTCTCTCACGAAATCTGTAATACAATCTGTCACACAGGTTTGTCAACTAACTGTCACACAAGCTTTTGTAAGACTCAACTCAATGGTTCATGTGAGCTCCTTTATATACGAGATAGTTGTCATAATTTCAGGAACTGAAATCACTAGACGCTTCGAGAAGGCCACGGAATGCTTGGAATATTGACCTCGATTGTTCAGGAAGAATGTAGAAATCTCGAGAAATCAATTGAGTGAGAGAGTTGCAGACTTGAAGAATAAGCGTGACAAAGACATGTGAAGAGCGAGAGAATGATGATCGGATGAAGATCAGTCGAAGTCACGTTCAACCATGAAAACAATAGAAAAAGTGCGTGAATAATTGCTTGTTTGCTTTCGTAACAATATTCATTCCTGATACTTATTGGATAACGAGTCTTATGAGTTATCAAATATTGGAGTCCAATTTTACTAGGGACCGAATTCGCAAGAATGTAGATTGGTCAAATTGGTCAAATAATCCATCAAGTATCAAATAGCGGCCATATGAAAAAACTCTTGTCTCCTCCCATTCATAGTCCGTGCGTCTCTAGAATCTGACTACCATAGCAGTTTGACCAAAAGTATTGATAGTATATTGATAAAATACTAATTTTGTCGAGAATATTCCATTGTATAAATTCTATAAATTATTAGTGGGATGATTCATTAAACTGCCAAGGTGATAGACCTAACATAGAAACGCAATTTGATGAAACATTTCCAATGAATCCTCATTATTCTGTAGAATGCAATAACTCGCTCATGATGGCATTGAGTCCTGAATCCGCTTGTCAGTGGGCAATGAGGTCAGCTTGTGTGGGAAACCCCGGAATTTCACCATCAATGATCAGTCATCACTATTGTTCGCCAAAAACGTTGCATTTTAACCAAATAAGGCTAATTATAGGACAAATTACCATATATCAACCACAATTTATCGGATTGTGAAAAGAGATAAAAATTATTTTGTTGTTCAGCTTGAAAAATCAGAAAGATTTAAGATTTAATTGTCTGAACTACTTAAAAACTTCACTTTATATACTTTTTGGGTATGTAAAAGACGAAATTACCACATGAAGACATTATCTTTACTCTACACAATCTGCTACATCATTGAATACATTTAGCTGTATTATATAAGATTTTTGTCTAATCCCCCCCTACGATCCGCCCTCCCTTCCCCCCCCCTCTACACCACACTGGTAACTACTAAACCAAGATATCAGGCATTGAGACCTGAACTCATCCCCCCTCCCAAGACGAAATTTATTTTTGTTATCATTTCTTATATTTGAGGGCATTCGTTTCCTTTACTTTATTTTGACTTTTAATCACAACTAAAAATCTCTCCATTAATTATTATTTCAGTTTCCCAAACAAATTCGGTCTCGTGTGTGAGACGAAAGTTTTGTCACAAAAGAAACTTACACTATATATTAATTCTTATGTTTCACATGATTATGTATCGGTACACCAATCTTAATGCGATGTTACAACCTCGCATTGAAATTAGTTTAATCCCGTATATTGTTGTAAATAATATTGTTTTGATTGAATAATTCTGATGTTGTCTCAACCACTTCAATTATTAACACACAACATACTATAGTTTTGATTGCCCTACCATTTTCAATTGTAATTCAACTTAAACTGAAATAAAGAGTAATAATATGCGCTTTTTGACGAATAGTATTTTTTATAGACTGGAAACCTCTCAGGTCGTACTCCACGTAGGAGGCCTGTCATTGGCTGATACCAGACACGCCCATTACTAACAGGAAGAATTCCACCAATACGAAACAACAACAAACAAGTAGAAAAGAGGTGACCAAACGACAAAAAACATTTGTCTTGTATAGTTACATTTTTCTAATGTGTCTATTGCCAGCCAATGACAGGCCTCCAACATTTAGTTCGATCTACAGTTCAACTGCCTAGAAGCTCCTAGTCTATAAACCAAAAGAATTCTTATAAGAAAAGAGTGTATTTAGATAAACTCACCCTGCGTTCTAGGTTTAGATTAATTGAGACTAAAAATGACGTGACAGACAAAACTATAGTATCTCGTATGCTAATAATTCAGGTGGTTGTGACAACATCCGCATTTTCAGGCTAATTATTTCTGCTTATCCCATGCTTCCTACTTCCTTATCTGATATTAAAATTTGCGTTATAGTTTTATTTTTTTGTGTTATGGATGTAAGTTACATTTGAAATACTGGTATGCATAAGGAAGGGATAAGTACCTCACAATAACATAGTTGGAAGCTATTTTTATAAAACGTCATATTCGGTTAGATGAATAAGGCTCGATTTCTGTGATTGAGACATCTTTAATGTTTATTACTATTCATTGTATACATGAATGACCTATGTTGCATGGACTGGGCAGAGGTTGTTCATCTCCAATCGTTTGCTGATGACACATTTCTATGTATAACTGGTTCATTGTATACATGAATGACCTATGCTGCATGGACTGGGGAGAGGGTGTTCATCTCCAATTGTTTGCTGATGACACATTTCTATGTATAACTGGTTCAACATGGGAAGAAGTATATAATGTGGCAGAGGAAAAATTGGCTTCAATTAAAATCTGGTTTGATAGGAATAAACTGACTCTGAACAGTAAAAATACATATTCTATGACATACTCTCTTAATAAGACAGGCCAGCCACAGTTGAAAAACTTGAAGCTGAGATCTGGAGGATTCAAGAGTAAAGATTGTTATTAATTGTTTTATCAACCTAGAAAAAGTGTACTCCTGTAAA
Organism: Conomelus anceps; assembly: GCA_948455865.1. Classification (NCBI taxonomy): domain Eukaryota; kingdom Metazoa; phylum Arthropoda; class Insecta; order Hemiptera; family Delphacidae; genus Conomelus; species Conomelus anceps. The sequence continues at coordinate 64,673,549 of OX418222.1, forward strand.
TATTTAAGTGTGACAGTAGACCAGCATCTTCGTTGGGATACTCATATCAATCATTCACAAAGTTTCTAAGATATTTGATGATCCACATTTCTAGACTGTGAGACCTCCTTCCAAGTGGGACCATGCGGCAAGTGTATATGGGATTGGTTCAGTCAATTCTCCAATATGGCATAATTGCATGGGGAGCCGCATATCCAACAACAATGGAGTCACTATACAGAGCACACAGGATAATTCTGAGGTTGATGTTAAAAAAAGATCATTTCTATCCCTCAGGAGCCCTGTTTGATGAGGCGGCAGTCTTGACAATATAAAATTATACATTAAAGGATCAATTTTGTTTATGATTAAGAAGCAATTTTTTGCAAGACTGCCTCAGAGTCAAAAAAACCAGAAGGGTGTTATCCGGCATGGTAATGGAAACTAAAAGAAATACAGCAACCGGACAAAGGCATTTTTATTACCTAGCCCCAAAGCTGTTTAATAAACTACCTGAGTGGTAGAGAAATATGGCTTACATGAGGGCATTTAAATATTCACTGAATTAAAAGTTGAAAGGAATTCAGAGATAGAGATGGTGATATAATTGAGCACTTCTCACATGTTCTTATGAGTAACCAGAGAGAGTAACCAGTGTTGTATGTAGTCAATTTCCTTTTTTGAATGTTTTAGTGTAACAGTATCCTTGAGTCAATTGTTACACTTCATCTTTCTTTTTTTTCATTATGTTTCTTAACTATACTTTTGATGTAGTTTTCAATTTTTTCTATCTTCAAATATATTATTAATATTGTTTATCACTACTTAGTAATGCTGTACTGTTGAGAATTGCTCCTCCTCTGAACTCGGACTTGCTCCATATCAGAGGAGTAATTTTCGGAAATATATTATTGCTTTTTGTATTTTTGTTTCTGAAAATAAAGCATTAATAAATAAAAAATATATATATTACACAATGTCACCATCACCAATACTGAAAAAATATTAATATTGTTTTAGATTTGAGTCTCAGAGCTGTCTCAACCTTGTGCGGTATTGCATTAGAACTTTTAAAACTTGTTTCATAAATATTATGTGCCTTCTCCACAGATCGGTGCTTTGCAAAGCTGCAAGAATGGCAGTGAAATCCGAACCACGCAACGGCCACGAGCTGTCTCCTCTGAATGTGCGCCTGACGGATGATGGTGCGGGGGTGACGGTAGTCCTGACTCCGGCGGGCAGCGTCGCCCACGGAAACGAAGAGAGAGCGTCATGGGATAACAAAATGCAGTTCATGCTCTCCATTATTGGTTACTCAGTCGGACTCGGAAACATCTGGAGGTTTCCCTACTTATGCCAGCAGAACGGCGGAGGTGAGTACGAATACGAAAATAATTTCATGTGTTCCAGTTTGTAGGCTACCATGTACTTAATGAAGGATGTTAACACCGAGCACATATTATACAGAGTGTTCCAGGAGGAATCGGCTATACTGCATCAACTTGTTCTTCTCATCAAAATGAAGAGACAAGTTAATATAAACGTAGGTCCGAAAACGCTTCATTACAGAAATAAATATGACTGAAGTTGGAGGAATCTGCTCCACTGTACTAACGCATTCCTCTTATAAGAATAAAGAGAGAACTCTATTTAACAAATCTCCGGGAACACTTCATTAGAGATAAAAATGACTGCATTTGGCAGCTACTATCTAGCCATCAGTTTATTCAATTAAAAACCCCTAGCGTCTTCATTTAGGTAGTAAGTTGGATAGGTTTTATGAAAAAGAAGCTTTAAAAATAAAATAAAACATATTAAAAGCCTACAACTACCATAGTAATTATTGATATATTTTACAAAATACGCAATAGGTTTTGATGGCATGTGTATCAAAGAACAAGCTATCATGTGAAATGTGACATCCAAACATTCACAGAAACTTACTCCAATGACTTGAGTTAAGGTGAACTGTTTGAAAGAGTCTTCACCTTCAAAGCTTTCTTGAAGAGGATAAATACCTCAAAACGCTTCTTTTAAAAACGTCTGAAGAAAATAGTGATGTCAAAATGGTAGAGGACGATTTTCCGCAGAAAGAACAGCTCAGAGATGGAGATGATTTCCTTACACCTTCAGCATATAGACTAAACTTAAAATTATTATACAAACACAAGAGAACAGACTATTAACAGTGTTTCCCAACTTTGAAATCTGCTCAAGGATACTTCTATGCATGATGATTTCAAATGCTTCAGCAGAGAGAAGCTTTTCCAAACTGAAACTTATTAAGCCGCATCTTCACCAACCGAACATGTCTGCCGAACATTTTTGGCAAACACAAAAAATGGACAAACATTAAACATATGGGTCACCAAACATGTTCGTGAGTTCAATTGAGATGTTCGGTCTGTGAGCGAGCAGTGACGACCAACAACAGGTTCCCGCCATTACCCCCAACACACCGATCATAATGTTTGAGAAGGCGTCCACACCAAACCAACACCAAGCAATGTTTGGCGACATCAGATAATTCCGAGTTGGTGGAGATGCGGCTTTAATAATCTATCTGAGAAGTATGATGCTGAAGATCCATCTTGTTTCCACTAATATCAGCCATCCTACATGCTGGGACAGAACGATTTCTTTAGGTGGGGATAGTGTTAAGAATGCAAGACAAGCAATGGTCTATGCACTCATTTTGTAAACATTGCTTCCATTCATTGACAAATGTGCTTTTAAAGAGATTGTAAATTGGCCTTTTTTGACTCACTTTCCTTGAATGTCTCTCTCACTCCTTTCTGCTAAATATGTCTATCTTGCACAATCAAGACTCTTTCAGAATCATCCAGATTGTGCTGCTGGCTTCCTGCATTTACTGGATACCTTCAAACACTATATAGAAGTCCTATAAACGCAGTATAAGTGGAATAGAGGGAGTCGATGGTGAGAAAGTCATCATCATCATCATCATCTTCACTTCAAGGTTTAGGTCATTACTGGACCTGTACCGGTACCCATCTCTTCCTCAGTCTTCCTACATCTCTTTTTCCCGTTGGTCTGTAGTTTTGAACTTGTACAGGCATTCTTCCATATGGCATTCTATTCAAGTGGCAACACCATTTCCTCCTATTTTTCAAGATATTATCGTGTAAAGGTGGTACACCTAGAACTCTTCTTATTTCGTCATTTCTGATTCTATCTGTTCTATAACAACCAAATACACTTCGCAAAAACCTCATTTCTGCAGCTTGAATCTTGCTGTCGATCTTCTTTGTATGGATCCATGTCTCACTGCTGTATAATAATGCAGGAACGGCAATGGTGTTGTAGAATTTGATTCTTGTCTCTGGTCTTGTTTTATTTTTTAAGTTTCTGTGAATATTGCTGCATATTCTCTGGAATTTTGTTATTTTATTAAGCACATCCCTGTCAAAATCATATGTAATATTATTGCCAAGGTAATTAAAATGTCTTACTTGTTCTATCACTTTTCCCTTTAGTTCTATTTTTGATCTTATTGTGTTTTTTCCTTTGAAGGCCATTACTTTGGTTTTGACAATTGAAATACTCAGATTGTATTCTTCAGAAACTTTGTCCAAAACAAATACAGCCTTCTGTAAATCATCCTCATTTTTTTGAATTATTACCAGATCGTCTGCATACATAATGGAGTTCACTAACAATTGGGCTGAGATCTGTATACCTGTGTCAATCGTTGCTTTCCATGTACGTAACATGTCGTCCACATAAATATTAAATAAAGTCTAAGATATACAGCATCCTTGCCCTTGCATCCTACTCCCTTATTTATGAGAATATCCTTGGTCAATTCCTCATTTACTTGCAGAGAGATTGTCGTATTTTCATATAGGCTCTGTAGGATTTGGATCATATGCTTGGGATATCCTTTAAATCTCATTATGGGCCATAGGAAATTGCGGTTCACAGAATCGAAAGCTTTTGCAAAATCAATGAAAGCAATATGAGTTTCTAGATTGTATTCGCGTCGCCTTGAAATGATTTGATTCATTGTGAAAACTGCGTCAGAACATGACCTGCCTTTTCGAAACCCCATTTGATCTTCTAAAAGTAATATGTCAGTAATCATTTGTAGTCTGTTATTTATGACTCTGGCATATACTTTGTATGTGGTGTCCAGGAGACTGATACCTCTATAATTGTTAGGGTCAGCTTTATTTCCTTTTTTTATAGAGGGATATGACTTTAGACTGCAGCCATTCTCTAGGTACTCTGTGTCGTTTCCAGCACATGTTGAATAGGTGTAGAATCCTAAGGTGTAATATCACTCCACCATATTTCTGCAGTTCCATATTTATCCCATTTAGACCTGGAGCTTTTCGTTTTTTGTACCTTTTAGGGCATCTGTCAGTTCATTTATCGTTAGCATATCAACACAGCAATTCTCACAAAGAGTCTCAGCCCGATTGGGCTTTACTTGTTCACACCAAAGCTCTTGATAATGTTTTTTTATCCAATCTTCTGTGGATATGCAATTAATCTTGATTGTTTCTTTCTCCGTTTTGTTTAAAACCTTCATGACTTTGTATGCTAGGGATTGACGTCCATGTATGTCATGTTCAATAGTTGTTATGAACCTATCCCATGATTCTTGATGAGCTCTTTTTACCTTTTTTGATGCTTCATTTCTTGCAAGATGATATATAGCCCTGTTGAGTGGTGTCTGATCTCCTAAATACTTCTTGTATTTCTCATTCTTATCATTGATTGCTTTTTCTATTTATTCTGTCCAGATCCTCACACCCTTCCTCCTCCTATACTTATTTTTCCGGCCAAAAGCTTCATTTGCACTTTTCACAATAATATTCTTGATGTTATTCCATTCATTCTGGTGAGAAAGTACTGAGTGGAATTTGTGAAGATCGGGAGATTGAATCAATCACTGGTATTCAGAAATAGGCGCAGTGTTTTCGTTGACACACATTCATTCATTGGTGTGGGTGCTGGTTAGGGATGATGGGTGGAGCTGGATCAGGGGGAGGGCGAATGAATTTTTGATAAACATCCTTCTGCTCTAGAGGTGCTTTCAGGAAATTCGGTTCAGATCGGGTACAGACGCACATAAATGGATGTATACAGAAATCAACATTCACCTTTTCTGCACTAGGAATTGGACATTCTTTAGAGCAAACAAAACATCACCGTCAACGTTTTGCTTTCGTAAGGAGTGACACCGAATGATATTTGGAGCATTCTTTTATTTGAGAAATACTAGAGACAACAAACCTATGCATAGAAAATAATCATAAAGAATTGAAATGTGAAAGTGTAACATACTTTATATCACAATTCTTCTTGGTGCTCCCAGGGTTAAGTAATAAATAACAACAAAACCGTAGTGCCTATGAAGAAGATTCAATGAAGCGTAAGATATTGTTTTGCAAGACGACTATATTAATAATTCCTGGATTTCTTGTTCCATGACAAACTGCGTTCTTAATATTAACTTTTTAAGTGAATTCAACGACTTGCAGTCAAAATTTTATTAAGAAAAAGTTGTATTTTACTTACTGTGTTGGCCGAACATTTTCGAGTTTTTGAAACCCATCTTCAAGGCCTTCAACGTTCGGCCAACAGAGTAAGTAAAATACTACTTATTCTTAATAAAAATTTGACTACAAGTCATTGAATTCACTTAAAAAGTTAATATTATCAATAATGCGGAATGTGAAAATTGTTTTCAATTGAATAATGTTTTGGAAAAACTACATTGTATTGCCAATTGCATAGGTAGTAAATATCCATCAGAAATAATTTGTTAATTTTCCAGATATCAAGTAGTAAAAACACTAGTGATAGTAGGCTACAGATAAAACGATATTAGTATAGTAGAACTCCAGTTATCAGATTCAAATTTGGGACCGGACCCAATTCGCATAATCAGTAATTCGGATAACCGGAGCTTGGATAATTTGAGTTCTACCCTATTTGGAGAGAGCACTAAACTCAATATTTTATCATCTGTAAATCAAGAGTCCAATAAACTGTACAATAATATAGAAATAAATGATAAAAAGAGCAACTAATCACTTACAAAACACAGTCCAATTAGTTATTTGACAGTCCCAAATAATATCACTTAACACAACGTTTTTAAACTATTAGTAAGCTGCACAAACAGTAAACACTTGTCTATGCACTTGACACTGGAATCGAGCACTGTTTACTCCACTGGCACGAGATCTGTAACACAATCTGTCACGTGGATTTGTAAACTAACTGTCACGCAAGCTTTTGTAAGACTCAACTCAATGGTTCACGTGAGCTCCTTTATCTTTATATAGCTGTTGTAGTTGTATAATTCCAAGAACTGGCGGCTTCTTGAATCTTCAAGAATGCTTGGAATATAGACCTCGTTTGTTGAAGAAGTCTGAAGAAATTTCGAGAAATTCAATTGAGTGAGAGAGTTGCAGACTTGAAGTATAAGATTGACAAAGACATGTGAAGAGCAAGAGAATGAAGATCGGATGTCAAGTCACGTCCAACCATGAAAACAATAGAACAATCTACGTAGAAGGAGTGTGTAAATAACTGCTCCATTCGCTTTTGTAACACCATCATTATCTCTTGATAAATTTGAAACTAATTTCTCAAGAAATTAATTTAAAAAACTGAAGCGTGAAAAATGAAGTGGACCTACTGTTAAACTGAGAATTATCCACTTGAATTTGCAATAAACTTGATATTTTCCAATTACTGGAATTATATAGTGAGAACCATATCCTTTGAAATTATGGAAGAGAACAGGAATGAAATCAGGTCACTTAGCATTGATGTTATGATTATTGTTATGTGCTGCTCCAACAAAGTTTCCTGTAGTATGCGAATGATGACAAACACGTGGCTCATTTGGTGTGAATAAATCGTTGCAGAGCACACAGTTTGATGAATTTTTAATTCAAAGTTGTTCTGCTGGAAGTTTCTCCATGGAGATTTCTGTAGTTATTTCTGATTTCAAAATTGAACAGAGATGTACAAGCTCATCTAAAAAATTCTCTATCTCCCTCCAGCTGCACCTGTTCTTCATCGTTGTCATCATCATCATCGTCTTCTTCTTCCATCATCGTCCAAATCCATCTCTCCAAATCCTATCAAGCTTAATTATTTGAATTGCCAAATTTTGTGGACTTGGAACTAAATTAGAGAAACTTCTCAAGAGGGGCGATGAAGGGAAAAATAGACTTGATCAAGCATGCAGAGAACACGATATTGCCTATTCAAAATGCACAGACAATAAGAATAGATCTAAAACAGACAGAAAGCTTGCAGATTCAGCTTGGAAAGCATTCAAGGATCTAAATTCTTCTCTCAGTGAGAAGGCATCAAGCCTATCTTACCACAAATTTGATGAAAACTCATTCAAAACTTTTTGGTGGATCGTTCAAGCGTATGATGGTGCATAGACAAAATAGACAGTAGTGGCAAAGAAAGTGAGAAAAACATGAAAATATTTGATGTTTTGCTACAGTGCCAAGCACTATTCTGCAAGTGCCAATTCGTCATTCGACGAAACAGATTGGTGTTAAGGGCTATTATCTGAGACCTTACACTCCATAATATGAGAGGAGGTGGTGTAGAACGTTTGTTACCTTTACCTGCGGCTGCACATCATATTATTGTGAAAGGGAGGACGAGTAGGTAAGCATTCCAACAATTTGTCGAATCTATTACAACTGCAGTGTTGTTCAGAAACCATATTCAAGTATATGTGGTCACCTGTGTCTATTGTTCTTACACATTCAGTTGTAGAGTGATATATAACTTAATACAGTATATAGGCTAAGTATTTACCGAACGCATGACAAGGCGGACTAGAAAAACAGAAATACAGTCTAGTAAACACGATATTTCGCAACCGGTATACGAAATTTCAAAATAGTTTGCTGCGAAAAAACCCACTAAAAACAGACAAAACTGGGAGTTGGATCCCAACCTATGATGGGAAGATACCTTTAGAAGACTACCAAACGCTCTTTGAGTCAGCAGCAGAGTTCACACTAGCACTATCAACAAAGGCCTATGTCCTGAGGATGAATCTCCGAGGTGAAGCGTTCTTTGACCGGAATACTTTAATATTAAATGTAGAAAAAACTAAATTCATGGAGATTTCACTGAAAAATACTAGCGTTGACACAACTGATGCAGGTGCTTCATTCTTGCAATGATACTCAGAACTCTTTTTGTGATTGTCCTTCAATTGAAAGAGTTAAATGTTATAAGTATTTGAGAGTGATGCTTGATGATAAACTCAATTGGTCGACACATATTTCATACATTAAAAACAAAGTTCGTAAAGCTTTTTTTTTTTTTTGTTCTATAAACTCAATAATATTTTAAATCTGGAACTAAGAAACGTATATTATGCAAATGTTCAATCATCGATTCAGGGAGGTATCATTTCATGGGGAGGATGCTATAAGACTATTTTAGAACCTTTAAAAATTTCACAAAAATCTGTAATAAGAGTTGCACCCAAGAAATGTTACAGAGCTCACTCACATGCAATGTACAAGGAGTTCAAAGTGTTGGATGTCAGGCAATAATTGTTTGTGAGAAGTGTTCTAATTTACATGTATAATAAGCATAATAGAATTTTTACAAAAACATCACATAGATATCCAACACGTGTCTCAACTGCCTCAGGTATTACTACACCAAAAATTAATAAAACTTTTTCAACCACTCATACCTTTTATGTTGTTCACATACTTTACAGATAAACTCCAGACACGTTGAGAGACTGATAAATTTTCTCTTGAAACATAAAGAAGGTTGTAAACAGTTGGTTGCTCGAAATGGGAAGGGAAGCTACATAAATTATACTTTACTCCATCCTATCGTTAATTAAAGACCAAATTTTGTTACCCAGAAGTGCTGAATTGCGTTGGGGGATATGTTTGGAGGCCTACGGTCTTCATTTTTTCTCCCATTGAGCCATGTTCATAATCCAGACAAATATCATATAAATTCATTCATTTTTTTGAGCTCCAGCTTCATTTTGTTCTATATATGTCATATTTTTTAAGTTACACTTATCATTAATTATTTATCTTATCATTATCAACCAGATTCAGTCTTATGCACACGCTTTAGCCTATGTAAGGGGTTTTTCTCAAAGTATTTTTTAACGTTATTCTACTCATGTATTTATACTTTTTATTATTATACATATTATTTATACTTTTTGTTCTGTTATGTAAAACTATGTAATGAGAAATGAGAATAAATTGAATTGAATTGAGAGAAGATACAGAAGATTAAAACGGAAGATACCAAGCAAATCGTTTAAAGGTAGAATAGAAACTGTAGAATCAGGGAGGAGGAAAAGGTAAAATTCAGATTCAGATGGTTTTATTTGTGTAAATTTACAATGTACATGAATGATAAATGTATTAATAATATTAGCAACTCTCAGATTCCATTCAGAGTCCAAGTGAAAGTACAATGAACGGTTGAATAGTTTGAATAGAAAAGATTATAAATACAAAAAATATATATTTCAAGGTACTGTACCGCAGAAATATGTGTTTGTTACAAAAAAGAAGAAAAGTAGAGCTTGGATCTGAGAGATGAATTACACAAACAGGCGAAGTCTTGGCCATTGAGGTCATTCTTACACTTTTACCTAACATGTCTTAACCTTTTACCATGTTTAACATGTCCTAACCTTTAGGTAACCTTTTACCTAAACATGTCCTACTAGTTTTAATTGATATGGATGAAATTGTCTAATACGGAGATAACAAGGGATTATTGGAGAAATCGCAAATATTCATCCACTAGATCAAACTGAAATTAAAAACCTAAAAATAAATATTATTCACTAGAAAGTAATTGACCTACCCCAAGGTGAGTGATTAGGAAAAGATATGGAAGAAAAATAAGGATACGAGTAACTTGAATACTCTCAGAGAGGACATGACGTGAATTAGACAGGAAAGCACTAGGAATACCACAGGTCCAAACACTACGTAGGAACGAACTTTAAGAAGAAAAATAATTGGCTCGCAGATGAAGTTATAAATCGCTGACCATCAAGCTGTAATGAATCCGGTTCTACCCCATCATCAATGATGTGACGCAAGCCTGACTATATACAAGTATAAAATATAGTGAGGCCTTATGTGACAATCGTGGATTATACATACAGTAGTGACGTTGATTATCCATAAGAATCACACTACCCTCCCATTTATGTATTTCTCAAAAATCATGCTCACGAGACAGATCCCGTGACGTATGTTGGCTGGCCTGCTTCCGAGCTATCTCTGGCAGGCTGCCAACATTCCGAATAATTTTGCCCCACTTCCAGCCCACTTCATGGTTAAGTAAGGAAGGGTGGTACAAGAAAATAGGTCAACCGGCTGAGAGAAGTATTGAACCCGTGCGACTTTTGTTTCGGGAAGGGGGGAGATTTGGAGCTGGTAAGGGTGAGACTTTGTTTTTTCACTGTAGTTTCTTCATGTAGTTGCATTGCAAGTTTGGGCCACTTATTGATGTGATAGGAAAAAGCATATAGCGATACAGTCGATAGTTTCCTGTTGAAATTGTGTGTGGGAGGGGTGAGATTGAGGTTGATATTGAAAACAAGTTAAAAAGAAAGATGTTTGAAGCCAACGCTATTTGATTTCCCAACAAATTTTTCAAGTTGAAGATATTTTGGTTCAGGACAGTAAATCCTCCCACTCGTTCTTCTACTTTTTCCTTTTTGCTCCTCTTTTCTTCTTTTTTCTGCTTCCTCCTTTTTTCTTCTTGCTCTTTATCTTCTTCTCCTCCTTCTTCTCTTTCATCTTCACCTCACCCCACCTCCTCCTCTTCAACCCTTCAACGCTCCTCACCTCCCTTACCATTTGTCACGTTGTATCACGATTGTCCGCCTCTCGATTGATATTCCTAACATAGTTTCTTCTCTGTCACACTCTATCTGTCTCCTTTGCTAGCTCAGACTAGATACTACGTCACATGTCAGTGAAGGACGCAATCCATAGAGCACGTGGTTAGTCGTTCTTTTGACCGCTCTCCTGATACTGATAGGTCTCAAGATATCCTAATTGGATTTTGAAACTCTTGCCGTTACTCTCAGGACATACTTGTGACCATGGTGGGGGTGGGCTTGAGGGGACTCAGCCCTCCCCCCCCTGAAATTTTGAGGAATATTTTTAGTAAAAAGTATTTTGAACCAAGTAGAAACAAGTTAATGTTTTACTATCAACTGATCGATTTTGATTGTCAATTTTTCTCCTTATTCTCATTTATTATTATTATTATTATCATCATTTATTGTTACTCTTATAAACGTATTCATTTCTTCCATACAACACGGAAGAATAAACACAAATACAGTAATAGTTTTTAGAAAGGACAGATTTTCACACTATAACTCGACAACTACAGAATTATTAATTGATAATAACGGTTTGTAAGATGCCGATTAATTTTTGAGAAAATATCTTTTGAATGTTTTTGAGGCTCTAATTTTATTTGGGGGAAAACTTCAACATTTAAAAAAGTGCCCCCCCCCCCCCCTAAAAAAAACGAGTTCGTCTTATGATATCTTTCAACAGTTTTAAAAATAATTGTGAGGTTTTCCATCAAACTATAAACTATAAACATGGAAATGCAGTAATACGTGAAGTTGTTGTCAATAAGAAGTCTCGAATGCTCGTTTAGATAATCACCTACAATTTCCTCCCTGCATTCATTTTCAAGGGTAAACACATGCGAGAATATGCAGAGTATCTGTTGAGTAACGACAAGCAGTGTAGCCTATTACAGTATGTCAAGGTTAGACGCCAAGGCACAAATTTTTCCCTTACTCAATCTTCTTCTTATTTTCTCTACCCCTCATTTCAAATTCTCTTCTATGTTCTCTCGTTCTTTCGTCTCCCTTCCCCAGTTTTTCATTCTTTTCTAGTGGGATGGCATGGTATAAGTAGGAAAAGAGAAATTTCTTGCTGAAATGATGCTTGAGCTCGTTTCATCCTTTTTGCTATACCTCCTACCACTACTTCTCAAAGTGGTGAAACTTCTCATTTCGATATCCTTTCAACGCTAGTATTCTCATTGCTGTTATATTTTTAGATAGGTGTTAATTAGTGCCATATGAGCAAATGACTGCGATTCTTTTGTAACGTGTCAAACTCAAAGAGAATATAATATAATAAGTCTAATTAATGAGCGAGTTTGTTTAATGAAGCACACTATAACTATGTAGACTATAAAAGTCTCAAGCTATTTTATGTGCTAAAATCTGTTTTCCTGTGAAATAATCACAATTCAAAGCCCTGATTATCATTTGGATATTTCTTCCACTTATCATTTCAATCAATCATACAAAAGTAATTTGAAATTCTCGCCACCTTCAATCTCTGTTGAAGAGTACCATAACCAGACCAAGATAAAAGGCTATGTGCAAGTCAAAGACAATAAATAATCCATTTCTGAAGAAACCTTCAGTTTTCTTCGAATTTTCCTTATCATTCATTACTGGTAATTACTTTATCGTACACGAAAATTGAAGTTCTTTATTTCCTATTATTCGTCTAGATCTCATTTATTTGTCTTTAAGATTGAAAATATTGTTACGGGTTCTGATGTCTAAAATAAGGCTGGCAACACTAAAGTTCACACTTGCACTTTATTTACACAAAATAGTCTATTTACACACACTAATTGTAAGTTCAATTAATAAATAAAAACAGATCAACAAATGACAAGCTAATACTTATTTTTTAGTAATTATTTACAAGAAATAATGAATAATTAATTACAGGCTGATCAATAACAAAAGAAACAAGAGTCCAATAAACTGTACAAATGAATAATTAATTACCGGCTGATCAATAATAAAAGAAACAAGAGTCCAATAAACTGTACAATAATGTAGAAAGAAATGATAAAGAGCAACTAATTACTTACAAAAAACACAGTCCAATTCGTTATTTGACAGTTCCAAATAATATCACTTAACACACAGTAAACACTTGTCTCTGCACTTGACACTGGAATCAAGCACTGTCTACTCCACTGGCACTGGATTGTCTCTCTCACGAGATCTGTAACACAATCTGTCACGCAGGTTTGTAAACTAACTTTACTGTCAATGCAAGCTTTTGTAAGACTCAACTCAATGGTTCACGTGTGCTCCTTTATATACGAGATAGTTGTCATAATTCCAAGAACTGGAGGGACTCCTTTATATAGCTGTTGTAGTTGTATCATTCCAAGAATTGGAGGTCACCAGACGCTTCGAGAAGGCCACGGAACATGATCTTGATTGTTCAAGAAGTCTGAAGAAATCTCGAGAAATTCAATTGAGTGAGAGAGTTGCACACTTGAAGAATAAGAGTGACAAAGTCACGTCCGACCATGAAAACAATAGAACAAGTGCGTGAATAACTGCTCCATTCGCGTTTGTAACAATATTGTAATCTTGGATTCAAACATAATGTAATTGGAATCCAATTATAATCCATACCCTTAAAGCAACGAAGGCCTTATAATATGAAGAAATGGGTTCTTTCGCAAAAGTAGTATGTTATTTAGATTTTTAAATTTATTCTGTAGGTCCTGAGCTTCTTATTATTGTCTACATAAATGTTTCTTATCGATTGGAGGGATTGTTTCTTTATTATATAGTTTCCCAACTCAATTTCTTCATATTTACTTCCTAGAATATGTAGTAGTTCTCATTTCATCATTTTCAAATATCATGATGTACATAATTATTCTGTTCCCAGAACCTACTCTTAACCCCAGTTGCACAAACGTCCTATCATAATGATGATTCATTACCCGCTCCACTTTTACTCAGCACATCATTCAGTACAAAAGAAAATCATTGTTTGGTATAAGAGTGTACTATCATGACTTTGTACAACAGCAACGAAGATGGTGACTTGATAGGATTCTGAAATCAGCTAAGAATTTTAAATTTAGTGATCAGAAGCATTTACACTGCACATGAACAAATTCAAATCTCAAATCAATGGCAGTTAAAAGCACGGGTAAATGTTCGCTCTTCCAACATGAATATAATATTTTCAAACAAAATAACACGATTAATAGCTTAAATAAATTTGTGACGCCGGTTTTTTTTATACGCCTACTAAATTATTGCACTTCTTTATGTTTAAAAACAATGTGAATAAGTTTCTTCTGTTCAGTATATTTAAAATGTCTCCATTTTTTTCTTTCATATTGAATTTATTCCTTCTTCAATCTTCCCACATCAGTTCTTCTCACATGAATCACATCATCACAACTCTATTCTTGTGTTCACTCATTCCAGTGAGGTTATACTTTATATTACACAACCAATGTTTTATTTCGGGAAGCCGGTGCAATAGTGCGCATGTGCGTGAATAACGGAACTACCTTTATACATTCTATACTATGTAGATTATAAAAGTTCTAGCATGTATATAGGTATAAAATATGCTTTCACATAGCAGCTTGATACCTATAAAAGGTGAACGGATAATGAACCGTCTTTCTCTCTGTGAAAGCTGCTCTCACATACATTGACAGATTGACACCGTATCAGAAACATAATAGGGCTTTCTATTCGTATCTACTGACACGTACAATGAATCAGACCAGACTTATGCACACTAAAGATGCTTAGACCTACTAGTGCAGTAAAAATATGAAGATTAATTCAGGAATTAGATCATGTAGTTTCAATTTCTTCGATAATGTGTAGCGCTGGGCATAGTGAACAACATATAATATTTTCCCATAAACAACGCTATTGGTAGAGGGGGTGGAGTGAAAGTACACTTTCTCAATTTTCTGCTTATAACTCAAAAACATGTTTCTGGAGAGTTTTTCAAATAAAATTTTAAGCTTATTGGATTAACTAAAACTTTGTTTCCTTTGCATAATAAAAAAATTGCATGGTTTCAGAGTTATAAGTTTTCAAAAAGGGATAATTACCTAAAACATCTCAGTTTTCGAAATAATGCTCATTATTACTCGATTATTTTATGCCTTTGTTCCCTTTATGCCATAATAGGTGTAGAGCGAGAAGATCTAGGCTAATTGCCTACCTAAAAAAATTATATATTGAAAAAAGAAACATTTAATACCTTTTAAAGTCTTATATCTGCTTTTTGTCACCGCTCTTGAGCTGTCATCCAGGGCGATACGACCCCCCCCCCCCCCCCCCCGCCACTCCTGGCCACACGTTGCTTCGCCACTGTTTGTATGATCTTAATATCTTAATTGTATTGATTGTGATGAAGCATTGATGTGTAAGGGATGCAATTACATGAAACGGTGAAGTTTGGACAGAGATTCGTCCAGGAGAGAGTTTGTGATAAGAGAGAAAGTGTGAGACTGGCTGGCTATAGTTGTTGTAGGCTGTGTCAAACTTGCAACCAGGCTAGGCTTTGCATATGTGTGAGTGTGTGCTAGCATGTGTGCGTATGAAAGTGTTTGACTCTTGACTCATTGACTCTGCTAAAGGGCTTGCAGAGGTAACACTTCAATAGCCTAATAATCTCCAACCAAAGAGACAAAAAATATGACCAAATTTTTCACACCAGGTCATATAATATGAAATGATGGTAGAGTACAAAATCACTAATGGCCTGATCAAGTGAGAACTGAAAAAATGCTTCACAGACAATGTGTCGAATGCAAGCAATATTTTTAAATCCTTACACATAGATCGCTATGCATTCCTGAAAGGAACATCCAAGCAAAATTTAATTGAATTTGGTCCACGTGTTTAACTGTAAATGCGTTACAGACAAATGCGAAACGGTCGACTTGAAACAGAGACCTCACTTTCTTCAGTCAAAAAAATTTAACGTGAGCAGGATTAAATGCATGATCAATATAAGAAATACTCAAAATACTCTAATGATAAATTCGCATTGTTTTTCAGGTGCCTTCCTAATTCCATTCCTGGTGATGTTAATTCTTGAGGGTGTTCCGCTTTTCCTAATAGAGCTGGGAATTGGTCAGAAAATGCGTCTGGGCTCATTGGGAGTTTGGAACACCATCCATCCATGGCTTGGAGGACTCGGAATTGCCTCCTGTACTGTCACATTTTTTGTGGCTCTCTATTACAATGTCATCATTACGTGGTGCTTCTACTATTTATTCAACTCCTTCCAGGTGAGAAAGTTATTCATTTTACCTATATTTATCATATATATGTGAATAACCATTAGATTACAATCTTTCACCTGTTGAAATACACAAATCTCAGTTATAATGCACGAGATTTCACCTTTGACCCGGGTGATGACACATGATCTCAACAGCCTAGATGAGTTGAGACGGTTGAGCTGCCGCTTGATCAGACAAGATGAGTGGTTCAAAAGTTGAAGGAGTTTCAATTCTGAAGCCCCGTGTGGCCCTCCTAAATAATACCATCGTATTTCTTAGACAACCGGGTGGCTTTTCTGGTAGTTTGAAGCCCCACAGACAAATTCCAAAATTTATTTATTTATTTCAAATACATACACAAAAATTACAAATAATAGAGGCTTACAGCTAACGCCAAAACAAACCTCATAATGCATTAGATTGTCTCAAAACAAACCAGGAAATCACAAAACAAAAATTGAACGCTAAGCTAACAAAGAAATAAAGTAAAAATACATACAATAAGAAAACGGCATGAAATAACAGCATAAAGAATAATAATCCTAAACATTAGTTAACTTTAAACAATTTAATACAAAAATAGCTAGAAAATGGCATGAAATAACAGTATAAAGAAAAATAAACCTAAACATTAGTTAACTCTAAACAAAGAAATAATAGAATAGCTAGAAACAAAATAGAAGGTAGATATAGAAGAAGAGGAAAGAAGAAAACATATAATTTATGGTCTGCAAAACGATGTTAACATCTAAAATTCCAGAGCTTGAAAACATTTTCTACTAAAACAGCACAAATTATCTGAGAAGGGGTCTAGAACTGAAAACGATCCCCATTTATTGGAAGATTTGTTTGAGCTCTCAAATGGAATTTAGGGTTTTTTGGGGGTAAATTAAAGATTTTTGAGTAGCTGCTGCTGATAAACTACTAGAGATAAATAGGTGAAATTGGTCTCAAGTTGTAGAAAACTTCATTCCCCCGAGAGTGGTTTTGAGCTAGGTCCTTTCCATAAGTGAGATACAGCCATTGGTCTAATTAGTTTTTTTTTTTTTTTTTTTTTTGTTTTTTTTTTTTTGTATAGGCCTACTATGGACCGCATTTATTTACCATTCAATTAATGTTGGTCTCTTTCTTCCTTTTCCAATACTCTTTGATCCTGACACTCTGAGCAATTCGTCTCTCTTGGTCTACTTAGTTTACTTGGTTTTGTTTACTAAGTTTGGTCTCAGATTCGAAATATATAAGGTCGAAGAGTTTTACCAAGCACGCCATCTTCAATAACATATTGTTACGGGTTCTAATAGCTAAAATAAGGCTGGCAACACTAAAGATCACACTCGCACTTTATTTACAAATTAGTCTATATTTACACACCAATATCTGTTAAGTTCAATTAATTAAATAAAAACAGATCATCAAATGACAAGCTAATAATTATTTACAAGAATTAATGAATAAGAAATTACAGACTGATCAATAATAAAAGAAACAAGAATCCAATAAACTGTACAATAATGCAGAAAGAAATTATAAAAAGAGCAACTAATCACTTACAAAAACACAGTACAATTCGTTATTTGACAGTCCCAAATAATATCACTTAACACAACGTCTTTAAACTATTATTAAGCTGCATAAACAGTAAACACTGCACTTGACACTGTCTAAAGACTGAATAAAGCACTGTTAATCCACTGGCACTGGATTGTCTCTTCTACGAGATACGTAATACAATCTGTCACGCAGGTTTGAAAACTGACTCACTGGTTCACATGGACTCCTTTATATAGCTGTTGTAGTTGTTAATTCCAAGAATTGGAGGTCACCAGACACTTCGAGAATCTTCAAGAAACATGATCTCGATCGTTCAAGAAGTCTGAAGAAATCACAAGAAGTCTCGAGAAATCAATTGACTGAGAGAGTTGCAGACTTGAAGAATAAGAATGACAAAGACATCTAAGGAGAGAGAATTAGAAGATCGGATGAAGATCAGTCGAAGTCACGTCCAACCATGAAAACAATAGAATGATTTAAATAGAACAAGTGCGTAACTAACTGCATAACAATATCTTCAAAGGACGCCATCTTCAAAGGATAAATCAATTTAAATTTTCCTTATCTAAAAAATATTTTCTAAATATATATTTCTGAAATTCATTGGTCATCTTAGTAACTTGTAATGCAATTCACGCAGTCCATATTTTCACATGAAGTTTCTAATAGAGTATTATTAGAAATATATGTTCTGAAAGTTGTTTTACTTGATATTTCAAACTTGTTTAGAGAAGTACTGACCACTCTCAACAAGGATGATGCTGTTGACCATTATTAGTACAGTGGCCGTTTCAAAGCCAACCACAACATAAAAGAGGGGAATTTCCTATGAACTACCTAAACAGGATGCTCCCAATTTTTGATTCACTCATATTATTATTTCTTGTCAACATTAGCAAATATTCAGGAATATGGGTCAAGGATGTAAGGGGAGTACTCAAGCATTGTGAGTACTTCCCATTAGGTACTATTTGAAAATATAAAGGGTAATTTTCTCCAAAATTATCTCTTATAATATAAGTCGATTAGTTTCATGTTTCACACTAGATAAAAGAAGTATAATGTACCCACATTACAGTGATAACATGCAAAGAACGAACTAATATAAACTTAAAATGAATTGAGTATGCAGCCAAAAATCTTGAAAATATTTGTTGTAAAACAATAAATTATTGATTTTAGTCAATAATGATGCAACTATTTGTAGGATTTATCAAATATTTTGGTGCAATAAGTTCCACAAACTGTAGAAACGTATTGCGCCATCTAGCGTCAAAATGAGCAACATTACTACATTTAGCTTTTCCAAGGGTGCCCACCCCCCCTAAGCCTCATGACGCACCCCCCCCCCCCTAAATTTAGCACCTGTCCCCCATAAATAAGGTACCCCTCTAAATTTAGCACCAACCTCCCCCCCATAAATTATACCCCCAAAAAAATGCGAAAAAAAGCCACCAGTATTCTTTCCAAAACTAAAAGAAGATTTATATAGGTATTGAAAAAATTCAAACCCAGTCGATAATATACAAAATGTATGTATATTTCTTGAGATTCTTTACATAGGTAACAATTTTTTGTAAAGGTAAAAATAAATATCAATGAAATGAATATATGAACTTCTGCTCAATAAACTTAATTGCAAAATAGCTAAATTTGAACCTAAATGCTTTTTAAACAAATATTATTACAAATACACAATGGTTCAATAAAAATGAAATACCTATAAGTTTATGTTCGGTGTACCAATTTAATTAAGGTTAAATAATTCTACAAAGTTGTTCCTTTAAAGGAAGTGGAAACAATGAGTTGATAACTTCATTTGTAAAACACAAAAAATTCAAAATACTAAGACATTTATGCTAATATTTATTGGACAGTAGTTAAACAACAGGTTATTTACTTAGTGTAGTATCTTGGGAGAATTTATGTATGGATGAAGTACATAAAAGGTACCCATTTCATGAAAAGTTATTTACAACACACAATCGAAAGAAGTGTCTTTCAAAAAAAAAAAAAAAACATAGTTATGAAAAATTACTGAATTTTTAGTATTTACGTAGTAAATTTTGCTATAGCAGTTCTTACTTATTAGTAAGTAGTTATCGTAAAATGCATGAAAAACATCAACAGTTTGAAGTCAAGCATTTTAAATTTGTAGGCTATGACCATCTATAAGTTAGCTAGGCGCCTTCTAAGCTTGTTAAATCTATCTCTTTAAACCCTACATAGCAGTTTTTGTCTTGGGATGAGGAGAGAGAAAACCTTTCAATTATTTCTTCGTTAGAAGATAGCTGATCTGAGTCTGTTTTTGATAATTTTAACTTGACTCATTGCTCTTTCCGCTGATCAACTAGTAACTGTTAAAAGGAGAGTAAAGTTGTATGAACCACTTTCAGAGCACTCGCTTAGCGTCTCGCTAAGCTTGAATAATAACTTCCTGCACAAATCCTAAACATAACTATTCTATCTAATTCATATTCAATAGAATAATAATAATTATAAATCAATTGTCATTAATTGACATTCTATCTGGCGACTTCGTAATATATTGTTGAATGTCGTCACGTTAAACACGGTTTCAATCAACTTTAACCCCCCCCCCCCCCAAAACGGTTTTTATAAATAAATAAACTTATGTTTGAAGTGAAATTCACTTGAATAAATAAAACTAATAAATTTTAGTTACTTGATTTGGAATTAAAAATTAAATTTTACTAATTGATAAAATTGGTTGAAAAATAACATTAATAAAATAGAAAATTGATTCAAATAAAAAATTAATTTAATTTAAATAGAGCTTTTTTATCATTAACAAATATTCAACTCATTGAGAACTGCAATTTTATGGGAGTTATTTTTCTCCTCTAATAAAAATTAATCAATAACTTAACATCACAAAAAAAATGTTAATTGAATAAGAATTAAAATGCTCTTAAATTGATGAAATTTCCAAATTTAATAAATTTTATGTAAAATTTAACTCATTTTAGAATAGTTTGGCCTTTTTTCAAAATGGATTTTTCAAAAATGATTTTTCTCAATTACTCATCTACAACAGTGAAATCCTGATAATATTTAGACGAACAGAATCGATTTACTAAATGTAGTCTACCAAAAACTCCAGGTTGCCATCCATCAATTTTTCTAATAAGCATTAATAATATATATTTTTGAAAATGGAGAAATATTGGAATTTATTGTGAATAATAATAATGTTAGAAGTGAAAGGAGCGAAAAATCACGAATAGTTATTGTGTATAGTATAAAAGGAATTTAATTTCAATAAATTTGTCTGTCCCAGTTATAACTGACAATGCACAATCAAAGAAAAGTGTTCGAGGATGATGATATGATAATTACACCTATATAAGTGCGTTTATATAGGGACATTTTGTATAAGTAGAAAAATTAATACGAGCATGCATTACTTCCTCAATTTCAGAGCAAAGCCTGGCTTTTTCTTGTATAAATATTATATATTTACGAACATGCATTATTGGATGTTTTTATTTTAGTTGGTGAAAAATCAAGAGGTGAAGGTAATTCAGATTGTGGTGATAAAAAGAAGACGAGATCGATTCCATTGAATTTGAATGAGGAAAAGGGTTGTAGAACCGTTCCATAGTTAAAATGACAAACACAAATTTCAATTAAAAAAGGTTCTCATCGTACGGTGTTATCAATAACACTTGATGTATTTAATTAATCACATTTCCGTGATTGGTATTTTGCTTCCTCCCTAACAGAATACACGCTCCCCCTATGTCCGATAAAAGTTTATGGGTACAGTATGTAGACTAATGTTTTCTTAGTAACTGCAGGGTATTCGAAATAAGTTCCCTGTGAATCTTGATTGAATAGCGAGGGTTATACAAGCTTAACTGATTCTACAATAGTTAAAAATTAAATATTACACTTGACGAGTCTAACCATTTGCTCACGAAATAACAAACCGTTATGAAAAAAATATTTGACTTCCATTATGCATCGCTATTAATCATTTCACACTAATAATAAAGAAAATCAATGACTATCTATGATAGACAAGAGATAGAAATATAATCCAAAATCCTTTATTATAAAATGTGATGATATTTTTTGCACATTAATGTATTGGATGTCCAATGATTCATCGTCAATTGCAAATAATCAATTGAAAATTGAAAACTCCGAATTAAAAAATTAATTTTTATTTTAAATAATCATTTTAGTAAAAATTCATATTGATTTCAGTATTGATTCAATTGACGAAGGCTTATAATAAATTTTTTTAGCGAAACTCGCGCTTTTTTCGGATAATAGTGGATAGTGTAGTTTTCCGTATTTTATTGGATAACAGTGATAGAAAAACGCTTGATATAATGCTTGTGCGCCTCTAAAATCGGACTAAAGGATAGCCAAAGATAAGATGCCACTTTAATGTTCGAATGCAACGTTTCGGCAACTAACTTACTATCTGTGCAGACACTAACCATGTATACTAGCCTCAGGGGCGAATGCAGTGGGTATGATAAAGAGGATATCTCACCCCCCCCCCCCCCTAATTCGTAACTGACTCTAAAATTGTTTTTGAAACTATTGTTTCTCTTCTCTTTCTTCTACTTCTTCATCTTGTTCTTTTTCTTCTTTTCTTCCTGCTTCTTCTTCATGATCATGTTTCTCCTCATTCCCCCTAGTCTCCTCCATCAGATCAAACCCCTATCGTCCAGCCATCTAGGGGTTTTAGCTTAAAACAGTATTTCATTGTTGAATACAGACAGTCATTAATTAACAGAGGACAGCATCTAGATGCTTATATATACATATTGCCAGAGCACAATTTAATAGCCTCTTATTGAATCATAAATCCTCGCAAATTGGCTGATAAATCGGAGAAATTTTAAGAAATATGAATAGTATTATAAACTTAAAAAACACTTTTAAATGGAAATTGACTCACGTTATGGCGTGACGGCCGTTTCGCTCTGTTGTCTAGAGTATACTGTGGGTCGTCTGATGATGCTCTAGACAACAGAGCGAAACGGCCGTCTCGCCATAACGTGAGTCAATTTCCATTTAAAAGTGTTTTTTAAGTTTATAATACATATTAGTGGAAACAAGATGGATCTTCAACATCATAAAATGAATAGTATTAGCGATATCATTGAATAACTCGAAGAAAATTTATCCAAAAATTAGCGGAGCCAAGAATTGAATTGAATAGAATAACTGCCTTTATTTAAAGACTGTGGCTTTTATTCCTTTTAACAACAAATACCATTTACCATTGGGAAGTCAAAATAAAACTATTTCTAATCAGAATTTGGAGCAGGAATAGATCAAATAAAATAATAATTAAATTGAAAAACCAACCTGTCCTCTAATCACGGCTCTATTGTAATTTATGATCATAGTATTTCATGATCCAATCATCTACTGGCCTAGTTGTTGTTTAAATTCAATTGAAAAGGTTGTGTTTGGCCTAATTGTCGTAACGAGAATTCCCCTCCAAATTATTTCGTTCTGTGCACTTTAAATTGAAAATTTATTATGTCCTGAATTAAATTTTGTAAGACGAGAATTGCTCATTGTCGTCCCTAATTCATGAAATAATGAATTTTATTTATTTTCTTATCCAGCTGTACTTCTCTGTGATTCAGAAGAATTTTACTATCGTTTTAGAGTGTTTATAAAATTTAACGTTTTAATTCATACTTATTTTTCAACTGTCTATAAATAGGTTAAAGCCAAGGCTTATTAATTAATAAAACGTATAAAATAACAGTTTCATATTTTCTTTTACACACTAATATTTCTTACATACTAATATTTCTTACATACTAATATTTCGTTTTCTTTACTCATTTACATTTCTCGCTGACTATTTAAATTCTTTATTGCATACTTATAATTTATTCATGCATTAGTGTGAGTGGTGTGGGTTACAATATTTGAATAATAGGCCAGTGGTTTATGTTAATTTGTTTAAGCAAGGACTGTAAAATCAGTAACTGGTTATTTATCTCAAACTGTATCAATTTTAATCACTTTGTTTGAAAATACATTGCCCAAAATCAAAGAACGATGTCAGAAAAATAATTATTTGGCTTCATTAAATTTAAGATTAACTTCAAGCTTGCTCTGGTTTGACAAAATTCTGTGCCATGTTCCATAGATGGTATTTAAAAATAATATCCACCATCGTCTGAAATAGGACATGTACATTTTCTTGTGAGGCTTCTGGAAGGGCGGCGGTGAGAACTTCAAGAAGCTGAGTGTTTTGAAGCTGACTGAGGCTTATCCGATGAGAGATGGTCTAAGTGATATTTTTTTTTATTTCACTCTAAGTCTTCTACTTGAATTTTATTTTTTTTATTTTCAGTCTCCGCTTCCATGGGCAACTTGCCCAAAATTGGAGAATGGTACTTCAGTACCTGAGTGCGAGAAGAGCTCAGAGACAGCTTACTTCTGGTACAGAACAACTCTGGATGTGTCTCCATCGATGGAGGACAGTGGTGGACTGAAGTGGTGGATAGTGCTTTGCCTGCTACTGGCCTGGACAGTTGTCTTCTTCATTGTCATGAAAGGCATCCAATCTTCAGGAAAGGTGAGCATCATTTTAAAT
Source organism: Conomelus anceps (assembly GCA_948455865.1). Classification (NCBI taxonomy): domain Eukaryota; kingdom Metazoa; phylum Arthropoda; class Insecta; order Hemiptera; family Delphacidae; genus Conomelus; species Conomelus anceps. The sequence continues at coordinate 64,697,838 of OX418222.1, forward strand.
CAAATATTGCTTTATTCCACAATTGAAAAAATACTTTTTTTTGTAGATTACGTCTTGGAGACTCCAGTTAAGGAGTATAAGACAAGTCAGATCAACAATTATACTCTTATGCACTTGTTACCATAGTTCCTATATCAAGTTTTTATAAAAATTTAATATTAACTATTTTTAAATGTTTTTAGTGTTTCGTTTCGAGTAAACTTTTAAATTAATAGTGGTCAAGTGAGAAAATTCATTTTATTATTTTTCGAGTGAAGGTTTTCAGCATATCTTAAATTTTTATTCTGTGTTAACCTCAATGTTTTGGACAATGTAACATAATTATTCAAAATTTGTGAGGGGAGCAGTTTTGGACTTGAGTCTGTTGCACCTTCACACTCGTTGTAAATTTGTCACAATAAATAAATTAGTTGGGGTGAGGCTTGATTTTGATGTGAAAGGAACTCTTGTACACTATAAAAAGCTTTATCAACTAAATATTTTTTCAATTGTTTTTTAAATATTTCTATATTTTCAAGACTTTAAAAACTGCGGTAGCTTGTTGTATAGCTTCCTCACATATAACTAGGTTTTTGTTTGAATAAGCTACTATTGTGACTCACCAAGTAATAATCTCCTCGACTTCTTGTATTATAATCGTGTACGTCAAGAATATAGTTACTTGAACATAAAGTATTCTTGAGAAAATCATACAAATAAATAAAAGTTTTATGCATAAGTATTACAGCATGAAATAATGCATTGACGTCTACGATGTATAGTTGAAAAATGATTTCATAACAGCTGACTTTATCCAAGCGTGATCGAAACTATTAAATAATGAAGCTATTATAACACTACTCACAGTTCCCAGTGATTGGTCTAGATCTAGACTCTAGACCAATCAGAACACAGGATTTTTTCAATTCAGTGTCTAAATGAATAATGCTATTTTCAATAGTCACATCAGCTAATTTAAACATTTTGAAATCAAATTGTGTCTTTTTTTGTAGATTACGTATTGGAAACTCCAGTTATGGAGTATAAGACAAGTCACATTAACAATAAATTATACTAACTTATGCTCTAGTTACCATAATTACTATATTAATTAGTTCAGGTGAGGCTTAAATTTGATTTGAAAGGAACCCTTGTACACTATAAAAAGCTTTATCAACTAAATATTTTTTCAATTGTTTTTTCAAATATTTCTATATTTTCAAGACTCTTTAAAAACTGCGGTAGCTTGTTGTAGAGTTTCCTACCAATATAACTAGATTTAAGAACCGATAGTAATTAATAATGCATTCTAGCTTATGTTAGTTTGGGCAAGTAATTATGTTTGGCTTTGGGTAAGTTGTTGGGGTATGTGAAGTTAAATGAAACTCTGATAGTCGTGGTTGAAATATTGTATACACCGATGGCATTCTGCCTTGAAGCCTCTCGTAGAATCTTTAGAACATACGCTTCAACCGTGTCCTAACTCTCACTCTTGGCTTAAAGGCAGTCACTATGCTATTGGTGCATAGCCTATATTTTTTTGGAGGATGAAGCCCACATAGTTCTGTGACATGTGCGTGGGAAATGAGTTGGGGGATGGTAATTGATGAGTTAGACGCAAAGTTCTAGGTGGGAAGAGATTTTACAGTAATTTTTCGGCCAATCCAATTGGTCACCCTTACAAAGAAGGCCTGGGCGTTCTTATCTTATCTTATCTGACTGAACAGGTACCTGCTACAACTTCGGCTATCACTTCTTCAACTACTATTACATTATAGGAGTGGGACAAAAATGGCCAACTGTGGCCTGTACGATGTGATAATATTCAAACCTTACATATTGCTTGTTCATTTTCTTCCGTGGATTCAACAGATTTCTTCAAAACTGGAATTATTCGAAGCATTTAATTATAAAATTTTTATTTCTAGTCATTTGAGCGGTAGCAAGACAGCTTCTTTTAAAAATCCTTATATTACTTGTTGCAATTCGCCATGTTTATACAACGAATGAGGAATGTATTGAATAGATGTTTTAGAAAGTATAAGAACGAAAATTAAACCATGTCTCGTTTGTCTCTCTGTCGTTTCAACTGCTTCAACTATTGGAGAAGAATACAAGCATATCAAATAAAACAAACCTATACCCAGAAAATTATTGGTAGAGTTATTCACAGCCTTCTATACTTTCAATATTAGACTATTAGACTAGTTTTGAGAAAAACTATTTCCATTGAAATCGTATGTTCTGAGCTTGCAGCCACAACTTAAAAGATATGAGTAGAATTGTCACTTTCATAGTATCAATGAACGTCCCTCCTAACCTGACCCTCTTCGTTTGCAATTATGTATCATTTTTTCACTTTTATGCAATGGCCTTAAAAAACAATAACCATTGAGAAACAATATTTTTTACAATCTGAATATTAAATATTTCACAGCATTATATTAGAATATTATCATTGTAAAAGATTGTTATCGACATTATTATTTTTTATTTTTTCGAATCACCCACTTTGGTGTACGTTGAATCAATTATTTCTTCATGGATGTTTCTTTCCACTTTTTCCAGTACTCCTTCATTCTCTCCGATGTCTTTCTTCTCTCCTCTGATACTACATTACCTCTTTTAGTTTTAGAATGTTCTTGGAATCTTCTATTTTCATCTTTCAACAAATTTCTCAAGTGTACGGTGCTCTTGATTGTATTCTCTGTAATATTCAATTCTTTAAAATCGAGTTGAACTTGTTTGAACCAGTTATATGTTGTCTTTCTGTTTTTGAAATAGTCGAATACTTGTTTAGTGAGTCTATTTACATTCATTCTGAATATGTGACCATAAAAACTCATTTTTTATACTATCTGTGATCTGCTTAATCTTCTTAGAGAGTTTTTTTAAGAGTGCATACTTCAAAATAGTTATCTGTTAATGTCATTTTGATAAGATTTGCAGTTTTTTCATTCAGGCCAAACTCTTTCAATATTGATATTAATGAGTAGGCCTATCTGTCAATGGAGTCCTATGCTTTTTGAAATTTTACAATAATTTATGACGTTTTTAAGGTTAAAATTTGTTCTGAACATGATCTGCTTTATGTAAAACCTCTTTGGTTTTTTCCAAGCTGACAATCCAATTGTGGCTCTGCTTGATTGAGTAATGAATTTTACAGTATCTTATATGTTACTTCCAGTAAAGAAATTCCCCTGTAATTATTTGGATCTTTTTGATCCTTCTTTGTGAAGTTGATGTATAAGGGCAGTTTTCCAGCCTGAATGCTTCTCCTCTTTTTCTGTAACTGAATGTACAAGTGAGGTGAGAGTTCTAGATGTGAGATGACTAAACGAACTGTGAAAACTCTATCCTGATGCCACATCTGTTTGATTTCATTACATAAAATTTTATATTTGGCAATTTTCTTCGAAGTTTCTTTTTTATATTGCAAGTATTTTGTATGATAATAGATAATATGAATGTGTGTCTTACAATTTTATTGATCAGTGTAATGTCCAGTCTAGTGTATGGAACCGTCCTAAACTATTATATATCTATTCCAGTATATCTTACCTTCGTTATTATCCAAAATATTCTGTGGCTGATATTTGTAATGAGGAGTATGAATGTAATTTATCGCTAACTCCTGGTTGGTTTATCGCCAACTCCTATTTTATTGCCAATTCTGCACACATTATCATGTCTTCTTGTGTAATCAATTGGGGCGACTGTTGAGCATCCACTAGTTATATGGTCTATTGGTTTTTTTTTCTTCTGTCTGTCTGTCTGTGTTATTGAATCTTTCAGTATATATTTTCTATAATTCCGAGTATTAACTGTTTGGTCATGTATTGCTGTCAATTATAATTATTATTATTTTTTTTTCTTTTTCATCTGAGTTATAAACTCTAGCAGCCGGGGTAACTTGAGACCCAAGGCTACAGAGCCAGCACCAGGAGCAGAGACACAGGCTTATAATTTATTCCTCACCTACAGACTCAGAAATTTGCGTACAATGTTTGCTGTACCTAGCAGAGCTGCTTTCTGCATAATTCTCAAGTGCCAGTTGTTCAAGCCCAGCTTTTCTTTTGCTTCTGTCCACTCCTTTGTTACCAGCCAATTTGTGGATATAACAATTGGTACCACTTCAACATTTTCCAATCTGTATATATCTTTTAATTCAACAGAGAGTGGCTGATATTTTCTTTTCTTCTCAGCTATGGTACTTACTAGATTGTCATCTAGGGGCACTGCAACATCTATAATGTAGGCCTTCTTACACACTCTATCAAACAGCACAATATCTGGACGATTAGCTTCTACTGCCCTGTCAGTTATGATGTCACTGTCCCACAGAAGCCTTGCTGTATCACTTCGCAGAACCTGGTCAGGCCTACACTTGTAATAAGGAGCCTCGTTATTTATGAGTCCATATCTTTTTGCCAGAGCCTGATGGATTACTTAGGCAACATTGTTATGCCGCTGAAGATATTCAGTTCCAGCCAGTGCAGAGCAGCCACCACAGATGTGCTGAATTGACTCTGTTGTCCCTCTGCACAGGCGACAACGGCTGTCGACTGCCTGACTCATGATGAACCTCCTGTAAGACCGCGTTGCAATCACCTGGTCCTGAATAGCAAACAGAAACCCCTCAGTTTCACCAAACAGATTCCCAGTCTGTAGCCATTCTGTGGAACTCCTCTTATCAATAACCTCTGTACTAATTGCAGCAGCAAATCTTCCATGAAGCTCTTTTTGTCTCCAATTCTCTACTCTCTCCTCCAATGAGGTAACCTCCAACTGCTGGGCCTGCTAAGCCAGGTTTAATGGGCTGTACTCCTTATCCACTGCACAGATGACTTTCAGCAGTTGACTATCACTACTCTGGAAGTACTGGCGCAATTTCCTTTCCTGTTGTCTGCACATATTTTCAAAACTGAGTAGACCTCTGCCACCCATATTTGGTCATGTATTGCTGTCAATTATAATTATTATTATTATTATTATTATTATTACTACTATTACTATCACTATTACTATTACTATTACTATATTACTATTACTATTACTTTTTTCTCTTACTATTGTAATTTTAAAAGAGTATTAATTTGATTAAGTTTATTAAATTCTCATTATTGTAGAAATAATCTTTCATAAATTTTTATTGTAAAAAGAAATTTGATTTGATGTATTGAACCTTGTCAAGCAACCTTGCAGGTTAGCTCAAGGTTATGTAATTTTGAGTGAATAAACGATTTTTCTATTCTATTCTATACTATTACTATTACTATATTATATACGAATAATTATTAGAGAATGGAGCAGTGTCTTGACCATTGATTAAATATAGAGGGAGCAATGTCGGATCCTTATTTAACAGGCCCTGATGAAATTATAAAATTTTACGCAACGTTGGCGACACAATAACCTTTTCTTTGACCCATATCCATACCTCCCTATTATATACGAACCGTAATAGCTGAAAGAATACGTCGAATGGAATACTGATAGCCGCGAGCCGTAGCAGGTACCTGTTCAATCAGAGAGATAAGCTGCGTTCTCGTAGGTCCTGTTTGTAACGGTGACCGATTAGATTGGCCAGCAAAAAAGACACTGTTCTCTGCTGTAAAATCACTTCCTGTTGGTTCGGAACCCACCTAAAACTGTAGGTCCAACTCATCAATCACCATCATCCAACTCATTACCCACGCACAGGTCTCAGACCTATGTGGGCTTCATCCTCAAAAAAAAAAAAAAAACTATCCACCTGAATTGAAACGAAAACATCTTGCGTACTGTAAGTGTGGTCTCCTATTAACTTATTTTATATTTGTATTTTTTTCAGGTTGTTTACTTCACTTCAATGTTTCCTTATATGGTTCTTACAATATTCTTCATTCGAGGTATAACTTTGAAAGGGGCAAGCGCTGGTTTAGTTCACATGTATACGCCTAAGGTGAGTAATTTGAATGAAAAAATCATATCCACTTTTCAAAAAATCTCAAATTTTACTAAAAATCTTTTTTACTCTACATCAGCTCGATTCTCATGCTGTAGCTTATAATATATTTTCATCTGAAAGTACATCAATCAATGGCAAGCTCATTGGATAATAAAGTACGGGAAAGTTTAGCACTGGTAAAAACATTTCAAGAAGTCGATAAATTGATTTGAAATTTACTGATGTGTGAAATAAGTGGGCAGTTTGCAGGATACAAGATTTAAACTGCAGCAGCTCATTCAACTCTAATGATACCGAGTTGCTGTTCCAGATTAATTGCAGGTAAGACTGTATAAATGACTTTTCTGTAGTCAATATAAAGAGTATTTAATGGGATAAAATAATCGTTTTAAGGTGCTTCCCCTGCAATAGAGGTCTGAACTATTCGGAAACCTGCACAAGCTCTGAGCTCTGAAAATATTATTCTTAGTGAACTGAAAGGTGTGCTTAGTGTCTTCTTAGCATCAACAATGAAAGGTTTATAATACACACATCTGAAGGAAAACAATACCAACTAGATTCTCATGTTTTGGCTTTGCCGGTCTTTTATGGTCTTATTTTTTTAGTCTGTACTATGAAGTCAGATTTTCTATGATTAAGTTTTTTTAAATAAAAAATTTTGAAGTTATTTAATGATAATTTGTCAATTTAGGATCAAACTGATTTGATTTTGTAGCTTTGTTTATTGATTGACTGATTTTTTAAAAATGTTTTTCTATGAAGGAACTCTCCCCCAAACACAGACGAATAGTCTTCTTGGGGGAATTCCAAACATGGTTATTGTAATCTGTTAATGTTTTGTTTTTCAGTGGAATAAATTTAATTTCTATTTGATTTGAGATATCATTCTAACAAGTCATTTTTCATATGAATATTCACCTAACTAACCACGCACAAGCCTCTGGCTAGGGTAGGAACATTCATCCTACAAACGGAAAGTGAAGTCCTTTTAAAATTCTTTCTGTGAATATTAGCTCATAGCACAGTCAATAAAGGTCTAAAAACGCCTGATGTCGCAAGTAATTAGTGAAAAGCTGAAACTCTCCCATAAGACTACTACTAGATGTATATTTTCCCAAAGGTCCCCGAAAGTTCCCTCAGTGCTTTTCCCCCACAACCACCCTCCGTAGGTATTTCTATGTATGTTGAGGCACTGAATCCGAATTTCAAGCTTCCTAGCTCGTAGAACTATCTGCTTCCAATATATTAGGAAATAGAAGGGGATAACAATCCCTTCATCGAGCTATATCTCATTCTTCTCAGCTTATTGAGGCGATCCAAATTCATATATAACAATCATGTCACATTCGGCTTACTATTTGTAATACTTCTATTTGGAAATGTAACAGAGGCTATTCTGTACTTGAAAAATTATCATTTTTCGTTAAAAATACCTAACCTAACTCGGAAACTACTCAAGATAAGAATGCAAAGTTGGCATCAAATTGTGGGTTACTTCTTTTTCTTTCACATCGTTTACAACAAAATGGGAAAAATACTTGTAAAGTTAAGCTGAAGCATATTATAAGCAGCCAAAATTTTCATAGATTTAAAAAATATCTCAGTATTTTTGACTTTACAGCCAAATATTGTGTCGGACAAGGGTATTGGAGTACCTTTCTTATCTATTTTCTTTACTTATCGAATACTTTTTTGTAGACTATCCAATTTCCTAGAGCCTGAAACAGATCTCTTCTTCCCAGTTTGCATAGACCCTGAGTTATTGTAATTCAAAATTTCCACAATTTTAAATTGAGGGTAGGTCAAGATAACTAGATTGCCTTCAATCTGCCACCAATGGATTTTTTCTAGCATGCATCGGTCTCAAGCTATAATCTTTCAAAAAATCACACTTCATTTTTTTAAATTGTGGAAATTTTTAATTACAATAACTTAGGGGTTTATGCGAGCTGAGAAGATGAAATTTGTTCTAAGCTCTAGTTGGGTTGTTTACAAAAAAGGATTCGCATATATTGCTTGTCGACACTTATAGCCTAATCAGTCGAAAGAAACTTATTTTTTTAAATCTATGAAAATTTTGTCAAAACCTTCAATTCATAAATAAATGATTATTGTAGTGTCATCTGCATGAATATATAAATTGGCATCATAATATTGCTTAAGAATATGTAAAGAAGAATATTTATGGAATTTCAAGTGATTTTCAAAAAGTCGCAATCTGTCGATTTTTCTACAAAATTAATTTATTATTGCATGGTGCAGATTGTTGACGTCGATAATGTCACGTTATAGGTGTCCTCAAGGTCCACTTTGGGGCTTCTTCTCTTCTCAATATAACTGATCGCTAATTTGCCGAATAGTTTTGATGCCAATTTATATATTCATGCAGATTACACCACAATAATCATCTATACAAGAATTTTAGGTTTTGACCTACAATAATATAATTTTTGAACATTAATTCCCAGTTCTACATGTTACTGTAACTGTAACCATCGTAAAAAAAAGAAGAAAAAGAAGCGAGAGAAAAATTGAGGAGGCCCATAGGTCTATTTTGAGGTTCCTACTCTTCTCGATTTCAATCAATGATTTTCCGAATAGTGTTTAGGCCCAAGTCAATTATTTATACATTTATCTATAAATTGAATGATGAGACCTAGTATTATTGTAAATTAATTTTCCAGATCGACATGTTACTAAATCCTAACGTGTGGCTGGATGCTGCCACGCAAGTATTTTACTCGTTTGGATTAGCATTTGGCTCACTGATAGCGTTTGGCAGTTACAACCCGCCGAAAAATAACTGCGTCAGAGATGTCATACTTGTGTCGACCACCAATGCACTTACTGCTATCTATGCCAGCGTTGTCGTTTTCGCCATTTTGGGATTCAAGGCCAGAGCCAACGTTGACAAGTGCATACTCAAGTGAGTCACTTTTCATCGTTTGCAGTTTTTCTTTCATCTACTTTTTCATTTCATTTTCTAAGATATGGTAATTTTTTATTAAGATCAATTCAATATGATTTTTCCTTGATCCACTTATTTATTTAATGATTTAAACTTCATTAATTATTTTCAATTAAGATCTATTCAACGTAATTTTTTTCATTTTTCTTTGCGAATGTACTACAAGCATGATAAGCTGGCATTTACTTCAACTTTATTCTTATTTTCTTATAACTAAACTACTTTTACTTTCATGATCTTTTTTCTGAATAAGTAGATGCTTTGTGTACCCTATAGTTGTATTTTTGTATTTTCTATATATTTTTTGTATTTTGTGATCGGGGCGTAGATAGGTTATTCAGCACCCGCAGCCACTTCCCATTTTTGTGCCCCTTTCCCCCATGATAACACCACCCACCAAAAAAATTGTCAGTTATATTTCTCTATCCTATTATGATCAAACATCTCAATAGGTCATGATCCCAGAATGTATTGCCCATTACAAATCCTCCTGATTCTCACCAAATCCACACTTCTCTGGTTTTAAATAATTTGTAACTAAGAAAATGTTCAACATGTAACATTTTTCAAGCAAAAAATATTTATCAAGTTGAAAGGTGTTTTTTCAAACATTGAATATAATAAAATGCTCAGTGGAATACAAACTAGCCTCAAGGATCTTTGAAATGTCAAAATATATTCTTGAAACAATAAAGCTCCTTAGTAATAAGATTATGGCAGAGGTTCGTTAGTCATTATTATACTGAAACATTTCTCAATTATCTTTTCTCCAGTTTGCTGAAACTCGTTTCCATTAAAACACGGGCCAAGAGATTTACCGGGAGCCTCATCTCTGAGACGTTTTGGAGAATGAACCATCTAAAAAATAATTTTAACCAGCCCTAGACATGAATTTGAAAATAGAGTTTGCAAGGCCAAATAAGTATGGTACCTATTATTTATCATGACTTTTAAATACAAAGCTATGTTAGCCTAAATGCAGAATACGACAATATTGCAAATTAGCACATTTATTGAGTATTTCGTGGATGAGAGGAGGTTACTAAAAAGTAGCGAGTCCCAGAAACCCCATGCATTTTGTTTGTTCCTGTTGGTTTGGTATCTAGATTGGTACAACCCTGAAGTGGAGGGGGTGACTCCGGCCTGATGTCTAGTGGGACCTTGGTACATTTTATGGAATACTCTGTATTATAAACGATTATTTAGTACGTTTTCGATTAAAATTAAATAACACAAAAAGCTTCCCGTAGCCGCAATTACAAGTACACTGGGTTTTATACACTGGATCAGGTACACCGGATTTACTTTACACTGGACTCGATTGCACTGTCTAGTCTCACCGATCGGAACAATACATGTAACTTGTTACACATGATAACAAGTCGTAACAAAGCCGTTATTTATTGTGGTTTTGAGCGTAAGCACAATGAAAAGAGGGGATACAAGGGGGTTTTCCGGGTTCCAACTCTCCTTGGCGATGGCTCAAGCTTTTAAACACTAAATAGAATTCACTTTTATCTATAATGTGCGTTGAAATAGAAAGATTCATGTCTAGAATAGCTCAATTTACGGTTTTAGATGGGTTGTTTTTCACAATTTTTCACGGGGGAGAGCTCCCCGACTTCCTTTTTGTATGAGAGTCATATTCTGTATTTCATCAAAATTATGATGTTGAAGATCCATCTTGTTTCCACTAATATGTAATATAAACTTGAAAAAACTACTTTTAAATGGAAATTAACTCACTCTGTGTACTGTGGGTCGTCTGACGATGCTCTAGACAACAGAGCGAAACGGCCGTCACGCCATAACGTGAGTTAATTTCCATTTAAAAGTAGTTTTTTTTTTTGTTTAGATCATCAAAATTGTTAGAGTTTATCTTCTTAAGTCTTTGAAGTATAGGCCTATACTACTGTAAAGGTAGACTATAGAGTTCGTCTTTCACAGTCAAGGATAGGCTTAGTGGGATCTGTAATCCATTCATGGTAGCCTTGTGTATTTGAATTTGCTCCAATTTTTCTTTAGTGAAATACATTCACATGATATATTTACAGTGTAATGTGTAGCAAAAGTTGTAGAAATAATTATTGGTTGAATTTTCAGGAAGCAATAAAGTAATCTAGATTCCAATATTATATTAGTAACAGTTTATTATACTTTATCAAGTAGCACATTTTCAGAGTGGCTGGCTTTAATTCCTTTGCTGGGACTGGGCAATTCCTTTTCAGGTGACCAGGCTTATTGCAGTTCCAGCAGAGCCACTCTTTCTTCTTTGCTGTCCTGTCCTCTCCTTGGGTAGGTAGCCTTGATGATCCTGTAGTCACCTGCTCCTCCTTCAAGGTAACCTGTCGCACCCTCATGTTGGGGCGAGCCAGTGCTCCAGCAGCCTCCATGCGCAGAGCTTCGGTGAGTGCCTCACTGATAGTCGTGGGTCCAGCTAGCATCAGGTGTCTTCTGGTTTCTGCATCCCTCAGGCCCTGCATGAAGCATTGAGCTGCTTCTTTTTTTACACAGGCCCGAGGCAGACCCGGTAGTGCCTCCATTGCTAGCTGCTTGATGCTTGTGGCAAACTCCTGGAGTGTCTCTCCCGATTGCTGCTGACGCCCTCGAAGATCACACTTGTAGATAGACGCCAAGTTGTGCTCCCCATAGCGGTTCTCCAGTGCTGCCTGCAACTCCTCATATGTGGCATTGACGGGAACTACCTTCACCGTAAATACCAATCTTCAATCAGTGACACAATTTCCAACTAGCATTAATTAAGTCTTCCAGCTATTTCTAATTGCCTACTGTACTCAAAAGTATCTACTAGAATCTTTACTCCACATGTCTGTAGTGGCAATAATAACGGTTCCAAAGGGTCCACGGCGCTGGAGGGCCTCTAGGGTCTGTTAGGCTTCTAAGGGGCCTCTTGAGGTCGAAATTGAAGCAATAAGGGGCCCTGGAGGCAGTTTGGGACACCTTATTTTATTTTTGAAATTTCACTTCCTTACATTTGCCAAATGATGTGGCCCCTTGACGTTGGGGCCCGGTGAAACTTGCCCTGTTTGTCCCATCCCATCTGTAACTTCAACTAGAGTATATTATTTTTTCCAGGTGTAACATTATTTATTCTTTTCGTACAAAAACTTTTTTATTTCTAGTAATAGATATATTTTTTTTTTATTGATGCCTCCCTACTCGCATTTTGACCATTTGAGCATTTTTCTGCTCTCCTTGGCAAAACACTAGGCAACAAATGACAATACTGTAATATTTCGACAATAATTTATATTCTTTGAATCAAGTTCTATTGTACTACATGAGATTATCACGTTTCAAAAATAAAAGAATGTTATTTTTCATTTACTTACTATAACATAATATAGTACAGTATAAAATCTTGAAAACTAATAGGAATATTTTCTGTTGCAGTCTCAAAATGACCAACCCAGTAGCAGCAAACTCTACGGCTTATTTGAATGAGCATTGCAGCTTAGCAAAACAGCTTGATCAGGTGAGATTCAAAGTAAAAGAAAACTTAAGCTAGAATTTCTACAGAAGAAAAGTTTCTGTCAAGCAGACAAATGGCGTACTTCTGTAACTTACATTCTTTGCATGTACAGATGATGTGATGCAGAATAAGCAGCAATAACTTACGTTAGTTATTAATATTTAGTTTTTAGTTGACGAAAAACTTTTGTCTGAAGGAAAATCTAATTCCTTGCATAAGCATTCTGCTTGACAAATACATTGACAAAGAATTCTAGCTTGTTACAAACAGCTAACAAAGTTCACTGAAACTACACAAACTACACTCAGGAGATTCCTCTTCGAGCGCATTATTATTTTTCGGTTATTTGTTGATAAAAAAATGAAGTACAATTGCGTATAACTTTTTTCGGTTGAGATCTAAGACGCACACGAAGTGTTAGCCAATCATGGTATCTACTCTGCGCTTCAAATAATGACTATCATTAGCTGATTATCATTCATTGTGACGAGTCATTTTTTTGAAGTGGGGAGTCAATTCCACGAGTAGTACCATTCTCCTTTTAGAGTCATGTTGCGGTGAAAATATGATAATAATTTCAATCAGCAGAGGTCCGGTTGGATCGAAATCATTGACTTTCAAATAATGGAAGTTATAGGTTTCTATTGAAAAAAAAGAAATTTATGTTTTCTTCTCAGTTTATTATAGATTGTAACTCATGAAAAGTCAAGTGCTCATAGCATTTCTTGCTGCTGCGAAAAGTACTTTCTACCGAGGAGTTTATAAAACCTATACCATAGACGAACCATCTTACTGATCCCTGATCTATGCCTACACCCTCTAAACTTTCTCTGTAATATTTATTGAAGTAGAATTTCCAAAAAAAAAAGGAAACTGTAGAAAAATTGCCAAATGGATTTTCTCTTCTGTGTCAATCAAATCATTAGCCAGAGTCTTGTGATATTGTGCTTAACATTGTATTGAAATATCTGGTATGGGTATATCTAGATCCACTATTTAGTAAATTTGGTTAAATGTCAACTGTTAATTGCTCTCAATACTAGAAAGCAATCACATTTACAGTAAAAAATATCTAGGTCTACAATGTATTAATCACGCAGAATTAACATGCATTCAGTACTTCAGAACAGACTCTATCTCTCTTTAGGCTAGTACTAGTATGAAAATCAATTAAATTCCCCTGTTGGTCTCAAATTGCGCCATTCAACTCTAAGCAAGTAATCATGTTTTCTTGTTCATTCGTTTCAATCATTGTCGCTATTCTTTATTTTGACATCTTTCAGCTAGCTAATCAAATGAATATGAAGCTGATCATTCATCATCTCTTGTTCATACTGAATACTGTTTGCAGGGGGGTTTCCTTAATATTTGGTCATAATGGGAAATTTCATAAAATAATTCTTGATCACGTAATTCATTAATCTTTGTCCCATTAGAATATTGATTGTTATTTTATAATAATGCTTCTGTAGTCACCTGCATGAAAAATATTTTTTACTAGGTTGTTAAATATTTGTTATCTATCATTTATTGGATTGAACTATTTTCACATCTTGAATGATTGATGTGTCTGGATGATTCGATTTTGACCAGGCATTTCTTGACTCTAGATTTTTCCTCTTATGAATTTCAAATAATTTTTTTCAGAATGGATCATCTATCAACATTTTTCAAGATGCATTCTATATTTTATATAATATTTGTGATGACTTTGGAAATTTCTTTCAAAATATTTGAGGAAGTTGGATATTGAGTAGAATTTACCAACTAAATGCCTTTTTTCTAATTCTTAATGAAATTCATAACTGTTTTCATTTTCAATTAGATTTGACCTCTTAGATTTTTGATCCAATTCTAATGGCTTATGAACAAATTGCTTGATATTTTTACCAGAACTTTTCAGGTAAGTTAACTATAAATGGAACAGCGGTCTCCTACCGGTGTGCCGCGAGATTCCTGTAGGTGTGCAATGATTAAATGCGGATTTTAAGGTCAATGTGCCGCGAGCGGAAAAATGTTGGGAATCGCTGATATGGAAGAATACAACAAACTCGAAACAAAATTTTCTGAATCTGATTTTTCACTGAAGTATTTTTTATGACTCTCAGTGGAAAGAGCCGTCTAACAGTGTGAGAGCTACAAGCACCTTAAATTGATTGAGAACTTACAGCAGTGTAGAAGATAGTGAGGGCAACTCTGTCTAACGATTTTGTAGCTTATCTAGCTAGAATCTACACTGGTCTTGGTTTACACTGTTCTAAGCTCTCAATAAAACATTTGCACACTTGGACGGACTAGAGAACATAGTTGAAATATCAGAGATACATACTTATTATACTGAGATACTTATTATACTATATTTTATCTCTATACTTGACTCTGATTGACAAAGTGACAAGTCAGACAACATCTGTTGAGGGACTCAAATCCATTGATCGAATTCGTGAATTATGTGGCTGTGGTTGCACAAAAAAAATTAGCGTTCATATTATGATTATTATAGCCACATGAGCTTTAAAAATTATCTGAAGTATAATAAGAAATTCGTATTAGTAAGTATAGTAAAATGTAAGAGTTTTGGCTAAGGTACTCTTATAATATTTCCGAAATGTTACTATCTGTACCATACGGTATTTCAAACGCAGTTGTCTGCATATTGAAGCGTATATGTTGAATACGTAAGGTCATTGTTGAAGTATGCATAGCCTTTAAGGTGCTTGCAGAGTGGAGCGACAGAGATCACTGCGATCAGAAAGCAAAGCAGCTAAATCAAACACATGCTGCGGAATAGAGCCAGACAGTGAGAAAAGACGTGTTGAGAATGGCTTACCATTAGAGACCTGGCACTATCGGCAATTGCTGGGGGTAGCAAGGGGTCTAGGGGCGCATTCAGCAACATGAGCTGAGCACTCCATGTGATGAGATATTCAGAGCACAAATATTTTTCGTGTAACTTCGTATTTGTAGTTACTGCAAAAACGAATGTAAGTTCACTTATTGGTTGAAATCATTATTATTATTGAACTAATTTCAATATTGTTGTTAGGCAAGTCCAATATTTTGAGCCATTCACTCCAAAAAGAGGGAGTGTTTTTTCTGGGTTTCTTCGATCTCGAATGAGCAAGTACTTATGTCTGTGGATGGCAGATCCATAGCATGTGGCTTGGTCGCAGATCTTTCTAAGGCTTTTGATCTTGTCAATGTTCAGATTCTGCTGCACAAGTTGAAATTATATGGCTTTGAGGATCTTGTGCTCAGATGGTTTATTTCCTACTTTGATGAGAGATGTCAGCAAGTTGTAATACAGTCAAACACCTGTATGTTCCATTCAGAATGGATGAAAACAAGGAGCGGGGTCCCTCAGGGATCAGTCCTGGGTCCTTTGTTCTCTGTTCTGGTTTAATTGTTCTCTGCTCCGTTGCTACACACTCAATTACTTCGGTTCTTCAAATTAGATAAATCTTCAATGTACTGTAAATAGTTCTCTCTGTTAAAAAGAGTTTCCATTAACTTTGAATTATATTATATTTATATTTATATTGAATTTCAAGGGAAAGATTAATGTTTAATTCACCCACAAGGAAGCTGTACAACTCATTTTCGAATTTACACATTTTTAACAAAGCTCGTAGTTTGACTGGTAATTAGTAAATCTTTGCTCACATGTAAAATAGCCTTTTTCTCAATCATATTTAATCATATTGTGTTTTCTCTAAGCTTCTTCATTTCTTCCCTTTGTAGTGTTAGAAAACGCAAAGAAAAATTGGAATGTCAACAGTGCCAACATTATGCCTCTGGTTAGATTTTGATAACGGGCACTTGTTGTTTATTGTCTTTCTCATCTCTTCGTCTGTCTTATACGCTCTTCTGTGATTTTCGAGAATTTTAACATGTTTGGCTGTCAGGGGGCGCAAGTCTACCTTGCTACGCTACTGTGTGTTGAATTTTATCGCTATGCTCTCTGCTCGCTGCTCCTTGTCGCTCAACTTTATACGTTGTAGCGTCTCGTAAAGTAATAATCAAATAATTAAATAATATATTAATTCTCAAAATTTAGTTTTATTCTCAAGCTTCCACTTCACATTTTACTTCCAGGCTAAGAACGAAAACGAAAACTAACTTGTTTATTTAAAGCTTGATAAACCAGAAATATTACTTTCTTCTTCTTTATTAAATTATCATGTTGTACATTAAATTTGGTTCAGCTTTCCGATCAGATATATCTGGTACGTCTAATCAGAGGAGTTATTATTTCGTTCAACTCACCTGATTGACCAAAATAGGACATTACAAAGTACATTTTGACATCGGCATATCAGGACAACTGTACAGTATTTGTTTTTATTTAGTTATATTTTATTTCATTTTCGTTAAGTGTTATAATGAAAGAAAGCAAGCTGTAAGGATGACTCTCGTATCTAAAAAAATTGTAATGACCTTTTAAATGTTTAATTTATAGGCTGCTGAAGGTACCGGCCTGGCCTTCATAGTTTTCACTCAGGCGATAGTCGAGTTACCTGGAGCACCTTTCTGGGCCATCATCTTCTTCTTGATGCTTCTCTCGCTGGGTATAGGATCTCAAATTGGTATCCTTGAGGGCATGCTGTCCTGTATCTTTGACATTGACTTCTTCAAGCGCATCAGGAAACAGTATTTGACCGGTAAGGTGAATTTATTTTATCTTTTTGTTCATAGAATAAACCAAAAGCTTTAGAAATTGCAATTCATCAGTCAGATGTAGATCGAAGATCATGGACATTGCAATTATTGACAGAGTTTAGCCGGCCAAAGGGGGCGTGAGCTGGGAAAGTTTAAATATTTCAAGTATAGAAAAATATAAATTGTACAAATCAATTAAAGTACAACATGAATAAATAAAGTACTTAATTAAAATAAATAAATAAGTTTTAAATATTATGGTAGTCAAAATAATGATAAAGTTAGTTTGTATGCATAGATGTTTTACAATAAGCATAGTAAGTGACGGCGATAATGGGCCCCCAGGGGGCCCTGAGGTTTAAGGAGCTTCTAGGCGCCTCGGGGTTTGAGAGGTTTTCATTTTTAAGGCCCCCGATTGGATTTGACTACTCTTTCTTTGTTTATTGCAATGGAAACTTTTCATCAATACTCGTATTCAACGGCAACACAAATATGACTATTTCTTGAAAAATATGATGGACACAGTAGAAAATCACATAAACAATACAGAGGAATCGAGTGCTTGACAATGCAATACTATCATTGATTTTATGATGAAAAAACGCTACTTCAATTATGTTTCTTTTTTAAGATATTAAAATAGATATTGCTGCGACGAATTCAGGATAGCTCTTGCTCCTAATATCCAAGTGGGAAGTTATTGGGAAGTGATAGCCGTGAGCCGTAGCTGGTATCTGTTCAATCAGATAGAGATAAGCTGCGTTCTCCTGGGCACTCTTTGTAAGGGTAACCGATTAGATTGGCCAGCAAAAAAGACACTGTTCTCTGCTGTAAAATCACTTCCCGGTGGTTCGGAACCCACCTAAAACTTTAGGTCCAACTCATCAATCACCATCATCCAATTCATTATCCACGCAAAGGTCTCAGACCTATGTGGGCTTCATCCTCCAAAAAAAGTTTTAGGATGTCTGAACGTTGGCAAAAAATTCAGTCTGGAATGGGAACCAAATGGAATTTTTGGAACTGTCTTGAAAATTGAATTGGACAATAAATTAGGCTTAAATAAGAAAGATAATAGAATTCTTGGGATATTTTTTTCAGGAGGCGGGGGCGAAGCCAAGGGTAGAGTTCCCGGTTCCGGACCTTTCCTTATTGGCGATGACTCAAGCACTAGATCACAGAATTCACTTTGTCCCATAGTGTGCGTTAAAATGGGAGGATTTAAATTTAGAAACGCTCATACTGCAGTTTTAGAGAGACTTTTTTTCCCCCGAGGGAGAACCCCTGAACTTGCCTTTTGTACGTGAGGTTCACATGTTTTGCCAAAATTGTAACACCTCAATACTATAAGGTATCGACCGAATATTTATAATGGTGAACTTTAAAGTTCGCTCATTACAGGGTAGGCTTATCGGGACCTGCCTATCAGTTATTGGCAATGCCTAAAGTTGATAGAACTATGGACTTTGCCCATGATGTGGATTAAAAAAGAAATTATTTCTAGAAACGCTCAGAATGCGAGTTTAGAGAGGTTATTTTTAAATATTTTCTCGGGGGAGGACTTCCCGACCAACTTTTTAAGAAATCATCTTGATACTGAGGTATGGATCAACTATGAAGGTGAATTTTCAAAAAGTTCACAGGGTGGGCTTATCGAGGCTGTCTGTTAGTTATAGTACTGTTTTTCGAATTTGCTTCATTTCTCTTTTGTGTTCTGCTGAATATATTCGCATGATATATTCATGGTCGAATAAGTAATAAAAATTATTGGTTGAGTTGCAAAAAGCAAAAAATCTAGATTTTGAGGCATATTATTGTTTTAGTAAAAAATAAGGTTAAAGTAACAAATTTTTCAGAATGAATTTCAGTGGTTGGTCCTGAAGATAGGCTGGAGGAGAAGAGTGTAATGAAGTTGAGAATAGTGTTGATAAAACAATACACAATGATTAATGGGGGGGCGGGCTGGCCAGGGGTTTGCCCTGGGGGGGGGGGGGAGATGCTTAACGCCACTCTGCTTACACTACTATATTAATATTTTCTTACTACTTTATAATATTTTAGTAATTGTCAGTATTTCTTCTTTACATTGTTCTTCTATTTTCCAGGTTTTGTGTGTATCACCTGCTTTTGTGTTGGACTAATTTTTGCGACAGGAGCGGGCGAATACTGGCTAAAACTTTTCGACTCATTTGCTGGCACCATTGGCTTGGTTATGATAGCTCTACTAGAAATGATTGCTGTGATGTTCATTTACGGACATGAGAAGTTAGTATGAACTTGTTACCTTGTGTTAGTATACTACTCACCATTTTATTTTCAAACTTATTTGAATAGCTCATATTATCAAGACAATAATGTTTTTATAATAGAGTTTATGTTTAAAAGTGACTATGTTCCACGTACAACTCAGATTCTTATCTCGCTGGAGCCAAAATTTTATTTTATTGAAATAATTATATTAGATACTTGATGAGAAACAGTCTGAGTCACAATTTAAAGAATATAGTTTAATTATTACTGAATCATAACCACTCTTCATTTATTGATTGGACTAATTTTATACAAGTCTTGTATAGATCATATTTGTTTTAGAGACTCACATGATTCAATAGAACCTAGAATAGCAAATATTTTCAAAATGAATATAACAGATCATTTTGCAACTACTCTACACATGAATACAATTGGGACTTCATCTCGCTCAGCTTCACAAACTAATAAAATAACAAAAATAAATTTAAAAAAACTAATATCATATTTACAAAATGAAAAATGGGAGTTTCTTAATGCTTGTTGTAATGATGATCACAATCACAATCTTGATTCAACGGTTGAAACGTTTATTAATAAGTTAACATATTTTATACACCTTTCTTCAATGGAAATAACATTAAAACATAAGAAAAGACAATTGAAGCCATGGATTATGCAGGGGTTGATCGAATCTATCAATAGAAGAGACAGGATCGCTAAACAATTAAAAATGGATCCATTAAACACTGATTTGAAGAATGAATTCAGGGCTTACAGAAATTTACTGAATACTCTAATAAATCGCACTAAAAATGAGTATTACAGAAATAAAATAGATGAATGTGGAAATAACGCAAAAAAGTTATGGTCATACATCAATGAGCTCATGGATAAGGGAGGGAATGAAAGAGAGGATATCAAATTGACTGCGCAGGAATTAAATGAATATTTTGTTAGTGTTGGTGAAAATTATGCTAGTAAAATACCTAGTTATGGCAGTCAATCCCCATTTCAATTTGAATATAAGAAAGACAATTCTAGACTGATGAATTCTTTTTTCCTGAAACCAGTAAATGAAATTGAGGTAATAAATGTAATATCGAACCTGAAAAATAATACGAGTCCAGGAATTGATGGAATCAATAGTATAACTTTAAAAAAAATTGCAAATCATATTTCTTTCCCGCTCACTTTAATAATAAATAAATGTTTTGAAAAGGGAATTTTCCCTGCTTTATTCAAAGTAGCAA
Organism: Conomelus anceps; assembly: GCA_948455865.1. NCBI lineage: Eukaryota > Metazoa > Arthropoda > Insecta > Hemiptera > Delphacidae > Conomelus > Conomelus anceps. Next base: position 64,718,390 of record OX418222.1, read on the forward strand.
AGATAAAACCACTATTTAAATCAGGTGAAAAGAATCAGACTGAAAACTATAGGCCAATTAGTTTACTGAGTTCACTATCTAAAATTATGGAAAAACTAATAAAAAGCCAAGTTGTTAAATTTTTTGATTCATATAAAATAATAGAAAACCTTCAGTTTGGCTTCCAAAATAATAAAAGTACCGATGATGCCCTGATTAATTTCTCAAACGCCGTGTCAGATCTTTTGAATAAGGGGCAAAAAACTCTTGCTATTTTTCTAGATTTGGCTAAGGCCTATGACACAGTGTCTCACAGTCAATTACCTCTTAAGCTGGAAAGAGTAGGGATTAGAGGAACCCCATTGAGACTGTTTGAGAGCTACCTCTCACATAGAGAGCAAATTCTAACTCTGAATGACTCTGTTAGCAAGATGCCACTTTCTGGTTATGGCCTGCCTCAAGGTACGGTTCTCTCGCCGATTTTACTTTTGGTCTATGTGAATGAGATCCTAAGATTGGATCTGAATGGTGGTGAGGTTTATTCTTTTGCAGATGATACCGTGTTGTTGTATGGAGGCAACACATGGAGGGACGTTTATAGAGCCGCTTCTAAAGGCATCTCCACATTGAAAAGATGGCTGGACATAAACTCCCTTAGTCTAAATATAAAAAAAAACTAAATACATAGCTTTCTCCAGAAATATTACTGGACAAGAGGTTACACACTGCCAACTTAAATTGCATATGAATTGTAATGCATATGATCATGTCTTATGTAATTGTCCTGAAATTGAGAAAACCAGTCACTTGAAGTATCTGGGTGTAATAATCGAGGAGGGTTTCAAGTGGAAGAAACATATTGATTATTTGTGCCATAGATTAAGATTTGTTTCATACAAATTTTTCAAATTAAGATCTGTACTGAATGTAGCTATGATGAGAATGTTATATTTCGCGATAGTACAATCGTTACTGCAGTATGGCTTGGTAGTTTGGGGAGGTACTTTTAACTCTCATCTGTCAGCGCTATTTATTGTTCAAAAAATGATAATCAAGACAATTTTAAATAGACCAATATTATATCCCTCAATAAATGCATTTAGTGATCTGAAAGTCATGACCGTCCGCCAACTGTATGTACTTAGAATCTTCAAATACTTCAATAGATATAGAAATAAGTTTACAAAAATCAATAATGAAACCCATAGAACCAGATACAATATACATAAATACGAATGCTACATTTCTAACCTTACAATAATTCGTAAACAGCTCATTTATATTGCTCCAAAGATTAAAAATAACATCCCAAACGACCTCATCAATCAACAAGTAACTAAATATATTCCATTAAATGTAAAAAACTGCCAAAAATATTATTTTGATATCAATGTAATATAGATAACATTGTCCTTCACTCGAGCCACAATATCAATATTCACGTACATTTTTCTATAAACATTTTTCATGGTAGTTTTATTTTGTTAGAACGAATTAGAACGATCTTCGGGTTCAGAATCATTCCTGATGCTCCTACTGGCGGACAAGTTTCTACTTATGCCAGTAGTCTTCCACTATTTATTGATTTTAGGAGTGTTGAAGTGTTTTGTTTAGTTTAGAAAATGATTTAATTTTGTTTATTTGTTGTTTTAAAAATATTTTAATTTGGGAATGCTGAAATTTCAAATAGATAAATAAATGTTTATATATCTGTATTTGAATTTGAATATTTGTAATGTTTACTTCAATTTTTGGATAAGAATATTTCAAGAATATTTTAATTTCTATCTTCAGTGCATTATGTTTTGTGTTGTTTTTTGTGGAAATAAATCTGAAATCTGAAATCTGAAATTTATAAAATTAATGTGCAATTTTACATAGTAAATAATAATTTCTAAATTTTCATTCAATTCTATTAATAATTATTGTACTGACGACTTTCGTATTATGGACACTGATATCAGTAACAAATAGTTTTTGCAAATTCAGCATTCATTGAATTTTAACAAAATTCCGGGTATAGGGTGGGTATGGATAGAATTTATATTACTGTTGTTGCTGTAGTCTGTAATACGGAAGTCTCCAGTACGATTGATAGAATCAAACGAGAATCCGAAAATTATTTGGTTCTGAATTTAGTAATTATTACTCCAATGTATGTAACTTCAACATTAAATAATATTTTTTTCATTTATATTTAGTTATACAGTATTTGTTTGATAATCATGTTTGTTTATAATTGTTTCTTCAAGAGTTGTTTTAGTTTATATTTACTGCATGTTTTATGCGTGTGTTGAATAAATAAACTCAGAATGAATAACAAGACGAAATTGTCACAACAACATTTGTTAAAAATATAGAGATACTCTTAATAAATGTGGTTGTGCCAATTTCGTCTTATTATTCATTATGGATATCTTCCGCAATATCTCCTTCACCACTACAAAGAAAGTTGAAATAAACTCAGCCTTATTTTTTCTCCAACTGACTAGCGCACTAACACCAAGCAATATACAATAAACCTGCCTTTATAACCACAAAATAGTTCATATTTTATGATGTTTGATTGAGATTGATAATGGTGTAACATTACTAAGAAAGTCATATTTTATGCTTCTACATTTCAGCTTCTGCTTCATGGTCTTTCTAGATTTATGCTTTTAATACTGTTAACAGAAAAATTTACTTGAAAGCACATAACTTCACTCAAACACTTGAAATATTTTCACTCTATACATTTCTATTACACACCTGGACCCTGGACCAAACTGTAGATTTTCTTTGTAGTGGCGAAGGTAATATTTTGGAAGGTATCCATAATGAATAATAAAACGAAATTGTCACAACCACATTTATTAAAAATATTGAGAAATTAGTTTCGGTTGTTATACCATTATCAATCTCAAACAAAGCCTTGGTTTGTTTTTATTAATATTTTTAATAAATGTGGTTGTGACAATTACGTCTTATTTGTCAATAAACTGTAGATTATTTTATATACAATGTCAGTTTTGATATTAGATTCTTCTATTCAAACAATTTCCATTAAATCTATTAGCTGTTACGAATCAAACTTTAAAATTTGCACAGGTTCACTCAAGACATTGAAGACATGACTGGCTACAGACCTGGGCCATATTGGCAGATAACTTGGCGATTCCTAGCGCCTGTCATCATGACCTGCATCCTTGTCTCATCAATAGTTTTCCGAATACTAAACAAAAACACCTACATGGCTTGGGATGCAAACAAGGTGATAAATTTTAGAATTTAAAAATCAAATTTCAAGACGAATCTAATATTATGTATGTATATATGTATCATGTAGTGTGTGAGTGAGTGATAGAGTTAGCGAGGCAGTTTGAGAGACAAGAGTGAAGGACCTTGTTGCTCCAACATATTTGAGACTCTCCAAGGTGATTCAATTTTTAAAAAATCACTTTACTTTCTAAAACTGGGTCCATGGTGTTTCTCTTCAATTGTTTATTGTTAAGTCAAGAATGAGAAATATATGTTGATATCAATTGTGGTGTTTCTAGATGATTACAGAATTTATTGCTATAAATATAAAAATTCCAAGAGTAATGAGAGGTTTTCAACTCATCATGTTCGATGGAATGCATGCCACTTCAATAATTCCTCTACAAATAACAATAAGTTGAGTTGACTATTAGGCAATATTTGAGGTTGGTGAAACCAGCCATTTTGATCATTCCAGTTGAAGAGCACAAAGGTTATTATTATACACATGAGATCTGAAAATGTGTTATAATCATTGTGATTATAAAATGTACTTACTGTCAAGTGAGAGACAAATTCTTCTACTCCTAAAATTCTAAGACGAGTAGGTTTTTTTTTAATCTATTACCTGCGAGAAAATAATTCAATATATGAATACGATGTGGTTTTTGAAATTGTTAGAAACTAAATTAGTAGGTACAGCACAACCCCTCTCGTCCACCCACGGATGGACCGACGCTCTGAGTGATCCAACCACGCCTATCTCGCAAACGTTTTCGCGGTTTTTGACTTTTAGCACAAACAACAGCTTTTTTGCATTTTATTGCATTATGATTAGTTATTATATCACTTAAGCGAATAACACAGCTGTTTTTTAATATTGTTATTTGAATACTGTATATTCACCGTAAAAAATGTATTTTATGTATTGTGCAACAAATACTTACTCTTTTCTGATAATTTTTTGCGTTTCGACCATACTTTTAGTCCCGAGAGTGACATACACAATAGAGGGGCTCTACTGTAAAATTATGGATGGAGTTTCTCTATGTACTTTTATTTCACTTCTCTTGTATTTCAATTAAAATACTTTGTTGCAGTCATTTTATACCTTAAGTTTTGTTATTTGTTCAGGTAGTTTTCTTGTCTTACTTCAGTTATTATATTCATTAGAATGACTGATATTTAATTCGATCATGTTTTACAGGGCGAGACAGTTGAAACTCAATACCCAGACTGGGTAATGGTGATAGCTATTGCCATGGTAACTGCCAGTATTCTGCCCATATTTGCTGTCTTTTTATTGAGGAGATTCCAGTGTCTGAAGCTGGATGTCGACATTCATCAGGGAGCTATTAGGCGAATCGACACAACTGTCTCAACCAAGGAAATGATGGCCGATGTCGATGTGAGTATCAATTATTTAGAAAATATTATATTCAATATAATTTTTATCAAGGTAACAATGGCCGTTTCTTTAATCTTTAATATAATTATTGCAAACAATATAAAAACATATAAACTCAGAACTACTCTTGCTATTAGGTAAAAAAAAACACATGAGGACCTAGGCAACTAGTATTAAGTCACGTCAGATGCTCTGAACTTGTTTAGGGGCGACCTAAAGATTCCAGATCTGAACCAGCCATGTCAGACGACATTATTATTTTTATTTCAAGTGTGACAGAGTACATTCATCTTCAGCTCATCCCAAAACCATTTGACAACTGTACAAAAATCATTTCGAACTCGTAATTCACGTTTGAATTCAAGTTTCTCTCAATTGACTACAACAAGACGGAGATGGTTCATGAACATCGACTTCAAGATGAGAGTGCTGGATGTAAGGAATCATTGTCTATGAATTTATTTCGTAGTTATTGTATTCATAAGAAACCTCTGTTTTGCTTGATTCTGTTTGCTATTGCTTGATTGGGCCTCTATTGATATAATATTATGGAAGAAAATATTTTCCTCGGAAACGAAAAAATATTATCTGTGTAGGATAGGCAGCCTCGAAATTGTTCCATTCCACCTTATAACCTTATCAGAACTGTTAAACTAATTCGATACGTAAGTTAATAAAAAAAAAACAAAGACAATCTATTCATAGCGTTTTCCATAAAGATTCTTGGTGGGAAATTGTGAGTGAATTTCTTCAATTCACAAAAACCACCAGATTCGTTCAAGTATTGACAAGATGTTCAAGGATCTCCGTAAAATCTTGATTAATTTCGAATATTCGATAGTAATTGTGATATTTTAGAAACTCTTCAGATAGACAACTATTTGGTTGATGACTGAAGGGAAGGAATTACACAACTATTGTTAGTGTGATATAATTTTTTTTCAATCATAAATGAACTGAGGCCTACCAGTTGTTTTACAGTTCAACATTTATTTGAATAAATCAGCAGAGGAGAGTCATTACTAATCGGAGTTTTATTATACCTAGACAGGTATATTATCATCAATTTACCTGCGCGAATAGGAACGCAGTCATGGTGATGTGACGCGGGGTGACTTTTTGTGGAACCAAGTAGTGATTTATTGGGGCAGAGTTGGAGCTTGACATACACTCTACCGCTCAAGTCTTAGTGAATGAGACATTAACTACAATTGTATTTGTGAAGTCCAATTCACTCCTATGCTTCAGAAAAAGTCACCCAGCCAGGGTCACTAGGTCTACGTTGCCATTTGCACCAGGATTAATTATTGGGTTGTGAAAAAATACTCATTGTTTTGCAACAGAGGAAATATCTCGGATAAAGATAAATTTTATTTAAAAACTATTTTGAGGTAGCCTACCCTCATAAACATATTTCCAAATTCCAATAAAATTTTCCAACGCATCGAGTGAAATAAATGAGAGGTGAACAATCTCTTTCTACAACCAGTTAAAATTGTGTTGATTGTACCTAATGTAGAATATTTAGATTAAACTATACGTTATAACGTTACTATACGGTTACGTGGGAAAAGCATAGGATGAATTTCGTACTAATACCTCTCTTTTTCATAATAATATTGTCTGGTCTTGAATAAACTACTAATACTCAGAAAAATCCATTTATTCCGGTTAAGTTAAAACAAAAAATATGGAATGTACTGTATTACAAAATAGTGTCGTTCTATTGAGCAACCATAATTTTAAATCGATGAGTAGGCTACTTTATTCATTATTTTGCTGTTGTTTTTGGTTTGTTTCGTGTCTAGCAAATCCTTCAACGAATCATCAAAAAATTGTACTGAGATTCAATATCATGGCCAATGCAATTGCTTCTTACCTGATCTGCGGAAATGTTACAAAGTTGTCGTATTTGAAATTTGTAGTTTTTTTGCGTTAGGTTTAAACAGATTGTCTCTTTCAGGAAATCGCCTGTGAGATTGGATATTGACTTCACAGTTAGAGGAACAGGTAATTTTAAGAACCAATCGCAAGCCGACGGAGCATAAAACTAGGGCAGAACGTGATTTGTTTACATTTGCAAGATGGCTACTCAGTTTTAGAAATTTATATATTTTATTGCTTCCACTAATTCAATCCTTCTATTGATAATGATAAATTGAATGATGTCCCTATCGAAAAATGATTACAATTCAGCATCGATATAAATTGAAAAAATCCGTTATCATTTTCAGATTGAAAAAAAAAACTAGAAAATGAAAAAATTTACATTATTATTCAGGACCAAAACAAAAAGACAACTTGCAAAACAGTATTAAACATTACAGTATAGGAACAATAGACAACCTCAAACAATTAGAAGTGATACAAGTCAATAGATCTGAATGTCAATGATGCATTTAATCATTGATGTAAAAACCGTAATATTACAGCATAAGCTGTGGCTCTATCAAAGTACTTTAACAATACAATACTTCTCTAAATGAAAACAATTTCACTCCCGTAGAACTAACACTATAAAAAGGATAAACTAAAAGGCAATTTAATAAACCAGTCTTAATTTTTCCCCGATGTTATTATGATATCTTATGATAATTGCTCAATTTAATGTTCACCAATGATTGATTAGTACAAGGGAAATTTGTGATCAATATTAGAGACTAATTAGTAAATATAAAAAATATTGGAATTACATTTACAGTTCAATGTCCATTCTTCTTTCAAGAAAAATAACCCATTTGGCATGCATCCCACCGTATTAAAAAAATCAAATAGTAGTTAATAACTTTCAAGATAATTATTTCTTTTTTTCAGCAAGTAGGATCACTATGGGAAATTAATACCATTCAATCTCATAAAAATCAATTGAAATTACCTTTCACTGTCACAGCCATCTTGCACATGAAATATTCAGATTGTACCAGATGAAGGTAACACAGATTAACTTTGTCTTAAAAAAATTGAAAATATGAAAAATCTTGAATTTATTGATTCATTACGAACTGCGATGTTAACATCAACTTTCCCCACTAATATCAACAACTTACAGACATTATTTCATAATAGAAAATTATATAACTCTCAGTATATTCATAATTCTCTCATACAAATAAATAATAAGTTGTGTTTTTGAAGAATTACAAGAAATGCCATTTATCGGCTCTAAAAATCAAATTGTTTTTCTCTAATACTAAATTGTCTACTTTCTTTGATTTACTTTTCACTGAAAACTGTACAGAATCTAGGGCGGCTCCCAAAAAAATCAAAATCCAGAAATAAATTCTATTTTACTTTCATTAGGATTCATTATTTATTGCGAGGTTGACTTAATATTATTTCTTGTTTGCTCAGAAGTTATTAATTTAAAAAGTGATTTCATTTCCATATTATATGATGCCACACGGTGATACACGGAACACAACTAAATGAGCATGTTGCCTGAAGTACAGCTGTATCTTTATTATGACCAAGAGAATAGATTACTCTTTCTATGATCATGAATATTATAACCCAAGAACAATTCATGAAAATATTCACGAACTCGCTCTATCCTTTAACTCGCTCTATCCTATAGAACTCGCTCTATCCTATAAGTTTCATATAAATAGTGATATAAATTTTAATTATGAGCTGTGAATCGCCTTATTTGTAGGACTAATTTAGCTGAGTAAAACCTTATGCTTATTTGAAACATGTGGTCCGATAAATATGTGGCTCGAGTACCTATGAAACATATGAATATGGACACAGCTGCTTTATAACATGCTATAATTGGATAATAACAACTAATCATGTTATTAATGTAAAGCGACTTTTTAATTTCTCATATTATAATTATCTACTCGGCATTGATATTTAAACAAAATTATTATCTACAATCTGTGATACCTTTAAAACTGGAGCATATTAAATCACGTTCAGCTCCTCTTTGGTTAAAAGTACTTATTCTGTCAAAATTTTATTCTTCTTTCCTACAATTAGGATTACCCAGCACTGCAGGCATGATGACGAGTTATTGAACATTTATTTTCTCTCAAATTATTTTCCATTTCAACAATTATTTTGTGTTCAACATTTAGTTAAACGGTGGGATTATTTTCCTTACAAAGCTCAATTTCTTTTACTTTTTAAACTCATCAAATCGGGTTTCATTTCGTAAAGAGACAAATTCTGCAACGGATTTTTTAAAATGTAAGATGTGTCGCAAGGTAAGATAATACGGTACCGTAATGAAATTTCCAGGTTTTTAAACTCCACATAACATGAAACTGATTTTTTTTTAAATATTCTAGCTAGTTATTATTCACTCTGATTGAATTCTATAACTGTCTTATGTTCACTAGATCATCATTATTAAACATATGAAAACTCTCATACCCATTGAAGCATCTCATTAAAAAAGTATTTTCAAGTTTTTTTTATTTGCGATTTTGGCAAGGAAGATAATGAGATAGAAGCGTGCATTCCGAACTGAAATAATCAATACATTTGTATTGTAGATAAATTATAATTCTATTCAGTCAATTTCAAATGTCTAGGAATTCTACTTCGATTATTATTGAGTACGGTGTGAGTTCTGTATATTTATCATAGTAGTTGAAAAAATGCACAAGCATTTACTTACTATAGCACTATCCACGAGCTTATACTATCGGACTAGGACACTGCATTCAATTGATTATCCCTACAAGAAGAATCGTTTTTAAATTTCCACTCTATAATCTAAAAAATATTTCAGATACAAATATCTAATAGATACTAATACTAATATTCAAGAGAATATCACAATCATGTCTGATAATATTACAAAAACACATATTATTGATTGCAGATTAAATTAGTTATTTACGTATTAAGAGCGTAAAGCGCGACTTTATTGCTCTAGTCAAAACAGTTACTGCATGACACGAAGCGGAGCGCAGTAATTTTGTGAGAGCAATAAAGAAGCTTTACGCACGAATTCAATTCAATTCAAACCGTTTATTTCCTTCTTATATACAATAATTGATCAGCATATAGTATAACTTATTTTAAAAGCACTACAAGAATCAGATATTATAAAATAGAAACAGTATTGGAACAGACTTGGAGTATTCATCAGTGTTAACAACTATTAAAAAATCATATAAACTATGTAAATACAATAAAGTTAACATAAGAACATCAATCGGAACAGCCATTTAATTACTCCACAGACTGATAGTGCCTATAGTTATATACAGTAAGCATTAATTGAATAATAAAGGGAAGAGCTTACATGGGCAAAAATTGCCTGTGCGTACGCTCGAGTTGAGTTATGCATTAGGTATACTCGTATATATTAGAGGATTTGAAGGGTTTCAAATATTGTAATTTTGATTATTGCATCAGTATAGATAGAAAAGAAGGAAAAAAATTAAAGAATTAAAGAAGAAAAAAATTAGGATAAAATAGAGAAACAATACAAATGATAAAAATAGCGAAGAAAATTGTAAATTTTTATCTTGAAGTTGAAAGATGAATAAATTGTTGAATGAGTGAAAAGAATTACATGCAACATTTTTCCTACAACTGCAGTTCTGGATTCCAACGCAATAAAAGCTTGTAGTTTGTAACATCACATCCGAGCGCGGATTTGGTTGACATGCGCAATTTTTATAAGAGTGAGTTTATGAGAATTTCACGGATTTCGTGATCCACCATTGAGAAGACATCAGAAATAGCTGGTGAGCGGTAAAGTACTTTACTTACTCCCCGAGCAGTAAAGATGTATTTTTCCAATCAGTTTTCAGTACATAAAGAACTACTTCACGAGCAGTTGTAGGAAAATTAATATAACTCACCAATTATTAAAACTTTACCAAAGCAAACTATTTTACTTACCACCTTATTGAAGTGTATCTGCACTTCAGCAACCCAAAACTGTAGGCCAAAGCTGGGATCACTAATGAATTTATAGCTCTGATACAATGCCTTGAAGACAGCTTGGCATTCAGTACCTTATGGAGTCTGTGTTGGAAATCATTCTCTATTTTTGTGTATACTTCAACCCTCGAAATTTTGAGATGCTGGTAGAGCCCATAGTACGTATATGTCTGACCTTGCTTGAGCTCGGCCATCTCGCTATTCAGAGCTCTCATCTCATTCCCATATTCCCAAGCATTTTCAGTTGTCTTTTTTCCGCATGTAATGCAGCACACTTCTCAATCCCAAACTTCATGCAGATGCTCTGACTGAAAGTAGCTCTTTCATATTCTGCAAATGCTCTGGTGTTCTGGCATGAAGCTTCAAGTGATCCATGTAGAAGCTGTGGGAAACAATTTTTGCTGTTTAATTTGAGAGGAGGTGTATAGTGAAGTCAAGAATAGTAATATGCAGCCTAGTCAGGTTCAATAGTAATAGTATGGATGTTCAGGTGAGGGTTCTGCCTGGTGTATTCCTTTAAAAGATTTCTGGATTTTTCAATTTATTAGCCTGCTAACATTCCAAACAACTGTGCCATTTAATTGTGTGCATCCCAATCATAACCATAATAACTTGAAATTATCAAAGTAGAATTAACAACTCCAATGAAAAACACACTTATCATCTGAAACATCCCTTCAAAATAGACAAAGTTTCATTTTTTGAACACAAAAATGCATTTCCATCGTTAGAGACACAAAATAAGAATCGACCATGATAATGACCATAATCATATGAGAACCGAGACACTATGCATACAGTACACTTTTACAAATAAGAATATGTAAGATCTGTAGACAGCAACAATTATTCCAGCACTCAGTATAATCTGGGTGCATTCTGAGAAATCAGCCAGGAATATACCATCTCCAGATCCCTTCAAAATCCATTATTATTCTTGAATATATCTATCCTATGGCTCATCTTATTGTAAAGTCTAAGCACTCTGAAAATAGGGGAGTAATAACCACTAACAGTTCTTCTTCTGGGGATTTTGAATGTGGGACAACTCCTGGAATTACAAGAAGGAACATGCAAATCAATTGAGGATAGGAGAAATGGGAAGAAAAATCTATTGCTAATCAGGCCATGCAAAAAACGTAGTCTCTTGACGCAATCTCAGAGAAATCATATGGAATATCAGTCTCAAGTGAACAGTTGGAAAGCCCAAAGGATAAGCCATACCATAAATTTTGAAATAAGGAAACGTTAAAAATTATTTTTGGATTATCTCATGTCTCTGAATATCCAACTCCGTGTGAGGGCTCCTAATCAAAGAGCCATATTCTAAGACACTATGAACAAGAGACCGGAAAACTGTGACAATCGCATCCATATTATTGAAACCGGCAGTATTTCTCATGACAAAGCCCAGCAACTTATTAGCTTTGCATATGATATAGTCAATATGTGATGAAAACCTGAGACCAATGTCAAAGACAATGTCCAAATCCTTGCATGTGTCAACTTTGAGCAAATCTAAACCATAAATTTTGTATTCAAATTTAATTTTTTCAGTTCTTCTGGTAAACGAAATTGACTTGCATTTGTCCACATTAATTTCAAGGCCATTCATACCTGACCAGCAAGCAATGCACATTATCTGATTGCAATAGGAAGCAGTCATTTCAGTCCTTAATTTCCTTATGCAACTTGATGTCATCAGCAAAAATTAAGCATCTTGAATTATGTATTTGAAGAGGTAATTCATTAATTAGAAGTAGAAACAACAGAGGGCCAAGGCTACTCTTTGTGGAACACCAGATGTACTGAAAAACTCTGCTGACTTCATACCTCCAACCAGGACAAAATTAGAACGAAGAGTCAGATAGCTTCTGAAGAAATCCACCAACTCAATACTAAAACTCAAGTCATCAAGTCTTCGCAACAGTGCGTCCCTTTTTCATTCCCACTCCAAAACACTTTTCATCTACCCCTCAAAGTTCTTCCAGCTTGTATTTTCTATTTTGTCTCAATCAATCCCAACACTGTTCTCTTCCTTTATCATGTCCATCAATTCCTTAAATTCACTCTTCAATGTTAAAATATCTAGCATTCCTATTCTCAGGTCGTTCAGAGTTTTCCATAATCCATTCTTTTGTTTAGTATCCAATACTTTTATCCATTAATCCCGACCTGTTCCGAGGCTTATTATTAGTTCTGATTATTAGCTCTATTATTAGTGCTTATTTCTTCACTACCGACTTGCTAGGCCTGAGATAGCTGCAGTTGGAGTACTTCTTAGTCTGGTCCCTACCCATCAACCTGTCCGGCTAGGGTGGCTCTACCAGTACCATAATTAAACTAACGCCGGCATAGCTCTTCGGGTCCTTTAGACACACAAGCTCCACCGCCACTACAAGGTCTTGTACTCCCTAGGCAGAAAATCATATTCATAAAATATATTAATTGTTTGAAGATATGTTAATGATATTTGTTTCGAATTGCAGAATTTATGTTTTCAATAAAAGCATCACAGCACTATTATACTGTTCGCAAATTTACATCTGTGTGCACACAAATGCTCAGCACTTACTGATGCTTCATGTGTCAAATTTTTATTGACGTTGTGCTATTGAAATGTTATCAATCAATATCAAATGCTTCATGTTCAAATGTTCAATTATTGAAACTCATCCATGAGCTAGAACTTACAATTGCTAGAGCTAGAACAATTATTGAAACTCATCCATGAGAACTTACTACAAGCAAATTTATAAGAGAACAGAAAATTTTGTTTAATCAAACTTGGTTCAATATTATTAAGTAACTCGACACTTGAAAATGTTTCAAGCTCAATAAATACCTTATAAAAATACCAATGCTTCCATAAACGTACTGCATAATTTTAACTGAAGAGCTATTGATTTCAGCAAGCAATTATATAATATAAAGGCCTTTATTTAGGCCTGCAGCACTTGATATTTCACAAATATAAGCGCGTTGTCACCACCCACAGCAAATCCGATTACTCTTGTCCTGAACATAGACTAGTTCCTACAATTAAACAACATAAACATTTAAACCATTCTCGTTAACTGCCATTCCTTCTGATTTACTAAAATCCTACTGGGGCTGGGTTTTTCACTATGGATGATATTTTATAACATTTATGAATTGAAAACTCAACTGAGCACTTTATAAACTTATTAATTTGAACATGAAGTAGCTTAAAACTGAGCGCTAGGTTTTTGGTAATGGTCTTTTTCAAAGTTTCTTGTATTGAATGATAATATTAAGGTACGGTATCGAAATGTTTTGCTGTGAGAAATAATTTTATTCATCAATTATTTTGTGATATATGCTGGGGTTGAAAGTTGAAATTTTCCTGTTTTTTGGGGCAGATCATCATCTCTCCAACAAGTTATCTTGGACTTTCTATGATTTTTATAACCAATGATTTTTTTTATAGCCACACCTTAAATAGTTAATTTTGAGCCCCCATATTCCACAAAATAATTTATGGAAAAAATATTTCTCACGGCCATAAATAATATATTTCTATACCTTATAACATCCAATAGAAGAAACTTCGAAAAAAATTATGACCAAACCCCTAGTGCACAGCATTCAATGTGGTAATTAAAACGTTTCAAGCGTTCACACTCACCTATTAAAGTCATTGGAAAAGTAACGTGAAAACCTAACCTGAAAATCTTTTCTTTTTTATATAGAAATTTGAATTCCACATTAGAAATCTGAAATAATAATATTAATCAATATAACTTTGAAGGTTTATTTCAGTCATAATTTGTCTTAGAATTGATTACAATCAATAATTTACAACGATGATTTCTAACAATAATTGATCGCGTTTCCATTAACTGTCACCAGTGTGACAGTTTCAGTAACAGTAATTTATAAATTTCTCGAGAAATAAGGTTGTTATTCTGTATAGGATATATACTATGAGTTTCAATAGGTTTTTCAAATAAATTACAGTACCTACATCAAGAAAATCTACTTGCACTTATAATTTCACTGCTTTTATGATTTTCCCAAATAATTTTTTTTTATTCAACTATGTTCTATTCGAATACAATTCAACAAAATTATTGAAATCCACTTTGCATGTTCAAATATTAGGCTACACAGTTTCTGTCTAGGAATCTCCTAATCTAAATAGCTTCTAATAGTAACACACTGATAATTCATTAAGCGCTCCGGCTTGCTCAAAGGCTTTAAATTATCTTAATGTGCTTTTCTAAATAGATCCTTATTTTATTTGCGCATGGTGTTTATAATGCTCTACTAGGTTTCTTCTTCGCCATCTGTTACATTTTGACTGCACGTGGAACTACCACTTTCTATTAGCCTCACTGTTTGAAATAGTGAAGAAAATTCTCACGAGGTTTTTTGGATTTTTATTTAACACAGAAATGCTCTGTTTTGAATCATTGAGTCTATAAGGTCCGGTATTGGAGACAAAATAGTTTGAACAATCAATAGCCATTTTAATTTAATAATGCTACAATTTGATCATTTTCTTTAAATCATTTTCTCGTCATCAAAATAAATAATGAAGTATGGATAACACCCCCAAAGACAGTAGCAAGATAATACCATATATTATAAATGTAATTTAAGAAAACATTATTGTACGTTTCTTGTAACTTGATAGTTCATTCATCTATGTTTATATTTTATATTTATATATATTTCTACCATTCGAATACCAAAATTTAAAAAAATTATTTTTGTTTACCAGAAGTATATTAATTTCGTCAAGAAATGAATCAATTCAAATTTTATTCAACACGATAAAAAGGAAATAACTCTTTCTCCACTTCATTTTTATTCATCACAATACAACACAATAATTAAACAGTAGAAAATTGGCGTCATGTTTTGAAATCATCATTAATTTGAATTGAATTCATTCCTACGGTACCCCTTAATGAAAAACAACATTTCAGTATCAATGTTTCATTTATTGCAATTCGATATATGATTTATTATTAAAATATTTATAGCAAGATGAATTTTATTCTTGACTTCGATGGTGCAGCTGGTGTACCCTGGGAAAATGGGTTACCTTACAAGCACTACTAGAAGACCCTTCTTAAATGTTAAGCGTACTGTCACACGCTTGAATAAATAAATCAATGATATCTCTTTAAAAACAAAAATGGGTATTATTCATGTTCTTATAAATGTAATTTATTGAAACTTTATTGTACATTTTTTTAACTGGATTTCTAATTCATTTTGTACTGATATGTACTATTGAATTAGCCTTAAAAAATTTTAATTCCAGAAATGTTTCAATAGAATGTATTCTATGTCAGCCCATCAATGAAAATTTTTATAGAATAGTTCAAGGATTTATAAATTTATGTAAGAACTCTCAAATATTCAATGGACTAGGAACAGAGCAGTTCTGTGTTGATATTAATCCATTTTTCTATTCCCAACCCTTCAGATACTCTTGTAAATAGCATAAAGGCTGTAGCAAATATATTCAGAGTTCTTTACACTTAATGTATAGAATTTTAAGCATTGAGACAAATATTTACCACTTGACTACTCGAAGAGACCACTCTAAACAAAAGATAATCAAGATGTGTTTGCAAACAGCATAATAAATTGAATAAACTGAACTGAATGAGTTCAATAGTCTAATATTGAACGGGAAAGACTATGAATATTGGAATTAACATGCGTTCCAATTCAATCTTATTAGTCAAACTCCACCACCTATATTTAGCTTAAAGACATCCAGAATGATTATTTTAAGTCAATAAGTATTTGAAAGTCACAGCCAAATACATTTAGAAAATAAATTAAACCAAAATATATTTTATTGCAGAGTTGCTTTGAATAGGAGTAGCAAAGCTATAATCTAACAAAATTCAGGTTTGGCTTCCACTCCTTTATCTTCCACTAGACTGTACTCAATATTTGAGGTAAACCATTTGTGAATAAATTATTGATGATTATGTTAAAGGCCTGATACTGATACTCCTCAACTCCGGTTAAGGAGTATAAGACAAGTCAGATGCTGTGACATCTATAGCTCAGTACCAATGCTGTATACCAAATACTCGGAATAAGACTCAGTTGAATCCACCTTTATTGAAAATAAGACAAAAAATAATATATGATTTGATGATTTTGTCTTATTTTCAATAAAAGTGGATTCAACTGAGTCTTATTCCGAGTAATTGGTATACAACATTGTTACTGAGCTATAGATGTCACAGCATCTGACTTGTCTTATACTCCTTAACCGGAGTCTTCAAGACGTAATCTTAAAAAACAACTAATAAATTGTCAAATATGATCAACATAATTAATTTTCTATCCGCCTTTCAGCGTAATTTATATGTTTCAGTAGAATGTTATTCATGCCATTATAATCAAATCAGTGCCAAGTAAATGTTACAAAGTGATCTTGAATAAATTTGCAATTCATAAGTCAATTAGTAGTCGGAGTTGTTTAACAATCTATAGGAATATCTTATTGCTTTCAAAAAAACCACTATAGCTAGTAGGCATGAAGTATTATCCCGAACTGAAATTATTTTTAGGGGAGTACTCATTGAGTAGCTGATCTGGTTTGAATAGTTTTATTACAATAATTCATAGCTTTATATTATTAAGTTGTAATTTTCAACTGAAACACTAGAATTTTATTATAGTTGTTCTCAGATGTAATTTTCAACTGTAAAACTTCAATTTCGTCGTAATTCTCTTGCTATACTTTCCTTTCTCTTGGCACGTAATGTAGACCGATGTAAATATTGTACGCTACACTTTCCTAATGTTTTATATAGATTTGAACGCACGATACAAACTTCAATGGGATATTCATTGGATTCTGGATAGTATCACTGAATCATTAAATTTCATACAGGAGATGAACTATTGGAAGCTCACCTCAAGTTATCACTTGTAAACCAGGAAAATTCTACAATCTGTGATATCTGATCTTCTTATTCTTCCTGGAGCAAGGAATCCCTAGAGTTATAATCCACTACGGTATGCGATTGGCGAGATGTATATGGGATTCGCTGAGCACCAAATAACGAGCTCACTTTGTTATTTCAGAGAATAATTGCTTTCTAAGGAGAACACTTTTCCTAGCTTATTAGTTACGAAATCGAAACTTGAGGTCTTTCATACATGAAAGACATAGCCTAAATAAACTGAGTTAGACAAAATGAGCGTCTTCAGGACCCCAAGTTTCAGTTTCTGTTCCGTTCACGGCAGCAAGAAAAGCGTATGATTAATTTGTTTTGCCTACAGGTGATTAGTATTCTATATAAATTCTGCACTCTTAAACAGTATACTGTGTATCCAGTGTTCTGCAGACTCAATATACACCTTTCTGCATAAAACTAGCTTATAGTTTGGAAATTTCAACTAAGAAATTTCTCTAAAATGACCCGAGCTGTACTAAGTCTAGTGATAAGCAGCACGCCTTCAAATCTCACATTTCTAATAATTTCTTTTTCTATTCCTGGACGAATTTCAGGAGGAGAGGTGAGATTTGAAAAAAGATATTATTTGTCATTTATTGGCTGTTTATCTGTCTTTACTTCAAATATAAATGTTCTAAAGCATTGAAACTCCTATTACTGGAGATTTTCAAACTTTAATTTACAGTTTTGTTCTGTTTGATAATGAGTTTGCAAGCACCCGCGGTTAGGTTGCAATTTCACGGTTTTTATTTTATTTCTCCATTGTGATACGTTCCATTAAGTTTCATTATATTTATATTTTTTCAGTTGAAAGCTGAATATGTGTGTGATGTTATACAGAATAATATCTCCGCACTGTTGTTTATGATATGTTTTCAATTACTTACCTCATAGAATGCCTCACATTGAGCAAATCATATCATCTCATCAGTGTTTGATATGTTAAGTTACGTGCTAAAAAATTGTTTTGAGTTCCTTAGCTAATGAATCTTCTCTCCAACAGTTCAAAGTTCATCTAAGGAATAAATCCAAGTTTATTGGAATTAAAATTCGAGATTTTGTACCGTTCATATTTCAAACAATGCTAAGGCTCGAACGTGATTTTTGAATAAATCCTTTGAACATTTTTAATACAGCTGCTGAGCTGGTTCAATAGCAGCTTTATTTGCAAAAAAAGTAAATTCCAGAGATATCTCAATTTATATTAAACGTGAGATTGTAGATTATAGTGAGATTGTTATACTCCAGAACTACAATGTTCAGCTGAACCTGATTGGGTTTATGAATATTGGGTAGGTAATGAATATTTTGTAGATCTTTCTTATTCACAATGTCATGATATAATTCTTTTATACGTATTCAATAAAAATAAACTAGACAGAGTCAAATGTCATGCTACTCGCTGACCTGTCATCAGCTAGTAGCCTACGCTCACCTGTAGCCTACTTCAATTGAATTTCTCTTCTATTACCCGTGGTAATAATTACTTTACAGTAACTGTAAATGCACATACAGTACAATTCACATATATTAATCTTTATTCATGGTAATTTATGTTTGTTATGCCCGGTTTCTGAAATGTTCATTAACTTAATGGACCATTAACTCAATGCTGGAGCAATGGGTTAATGATCCATTAAACTTAATGAACAACTCAGAAACCGGACATTAGTGTTTGAAATCATGATTCGAGGTTAGGGAACGACATTGATAATGACTTGTTTGCAAGTCAGCTTGAAAACACATTCAATCTAATACAGGAATTTCAAGAGTTTCCCTAGTCAAAAGACAGTGAACTTCATAAATACGGCCCTTAGTTTGTTACAAGCTTACCCCAAACTGAAGCCTCATTCAAATTAATAAAAATATTATTATTCAAGTTTACTTTACTGAAATTTGGAATTAACTGCTCATATTTGTGACAAAAATGTGAATATTTAGTTCCACTTGAATCAAATTTTCGTTGGGGTTGAGTCGCAGCTTCAGCTTGCTGTCGTTTAAGCGTTCGTGGATTCGAATCCCGCTCCTCCGTCTGGCATCTATGTGTAATCATTCACCTCCTTACCCACAAGTCTCAGGATCATGTGGGAACCATCAGCAATCATTTTTTTAAATGCATCCTCATGTTTACTGTTTAGTCCATTGCATCAATAAGCTATTGAATCACATTTTCTTTTTGTTCATTTTGTTTTTTTTTCATTCTCAGGATAGTTTCAAAAAGTTACACCCACTCGAAAATGTATTCTTGTCGAAATCATTAAGTAGCAATAATTCAACTTCCATGGGAGGGTTACAGATCTCTCTCTAATAAAATGCAGTATTATGACACTTGTAACCAGATGCGAATGCAGGGCGGATAAAGAGGAGATAGCTTTCCTGAAGTTTTAAACCTGCACTAAAAAAATAAGCTTTTTATTTGTCTCTTCCCGAAATATTTTCTCACATGTTATGCTCCCCACCGAAAATGATTATGGATTCACTCCTGCCTCTTCTTGTAGCTGCTCTCAAATTACGGATTGCCCGCCTCTAAGCTGGGCACTGTACTCAGGTCATCATTATTTTTTTTAGAAATGACATTTTGTATTCACTTCAATGACAAAAGAAGAAATAGGTTTCCTATACATACCATACCTTTATTGCAAATTGTTAGCTCGATCATTCAACATACCTTTTTCATCTGTGATGTTTTCCATGACGAAATACTTTATGAACAATCTAATATTAAAACTGACACTGTATTTCACTTTTAAATAATGTTTTACTCACATATATTGGAGATGCTTAAGGAATGAATTTCACTTCTGAAAAGAAGCTTCGTCAGCCTTCAGAAGTGAAATGCATTCCTCAAGCATCTCCAATATATGTGAGTAAAACATTATTTAAAAGTGAAATACAGTGTCAGTTTTAATATTAGGTTGTACTTTTTTCACATAGGGTATGATAGATATGGAAATAATTTCAAGAGGAATGAGAATTAATTTTTCAAATTAACAGAAAGCATTATTTTATAAACTAGGTAGTTTTTTGTATATGCTCTTGAGATAGTTTTTTTTTTTTTGTAAAATGTTGCCTAATTCGATCCTTTTATTTATTTTTTTAACAAAATTATAATTCTAAACGCATAAATAAAATCCAATAAATAAATTACTTTCTTTTCCATATTCATTTTTATTTTTTCTCATTAGTTGAATTTAAATTATTTAGATATAATAATGGTCAATGATCATTTCTATACATCATGAGTACACTTTCTTACTCATTAATATAATTAAAAATATAATTAATTGAAATTCGGATCTTCACTTGCTGAACATGGTTGAAGAAAATATAATCTTAAATATAGATATATAGATAATAGAAAAAAATATACATATTAAAAAAATCGTTGGTTCAGGTAAAACGTCCACTAAGCGTTGTAGCAAAAGCTACATTGAATCAAATGATCATTCTCATGTCATGAACGCAACAGAATTGAAATAATCAGTTCATCAGGCTTGAATGAATTATAGGTATTGTCCACAGCTTAATTTCTAAAATTAAATCAATAACAGTACAATACATCCACTCAAAAAGCAAGAAATTTCATAATAATTTATGATTTATACAAAATTTTCAGCATTCTTTCAAAAAGCTTTGTCACATGATATTATTCAATACAAATCTTCTAGCAATTTTTTACCTATTTTCTCCAATATGTATCACCTATTTCCTAAGACATTTCCTGTAATATTATCAGTGCAGATCTTCCTACAAATAACTCTTCCATTTGAATTGAGTTTTGACAATTTTCTATATCTTATATATTTTTAATAAATTGGCTACTATTTCAAAAATATAAAATCTGTATAATTTTCTAAAATTGATATATTTTTTTAATGAATGGGCTAAATTGTCGTATAAAAAGAACCAAGAATCCTAGTCAACTACTGCAGTAAGTTTGAGCTTTTGTAACTTGAGACACCGGGATGGTTTTAATTTATATTTGCACTCTCAACCAATATATTAGTGAAATGTAGTCTATTTCTACCTTATCGTGTTATTATCCGCCCATGATTGTTTGTATCGTTGTTTGCGTTCTTTATTGAAAGCATGCTTATTGCTTGATGTCATATTATCATTTAGTTGCTTGATCATTTGATAACTTGATAATATTTTGTGTTACGTAATCCTCCATATATTCTCATGGTAGACTCACATCATACTGCATGATGTAAATTACAGGAAAATGTCTGCAGCTGGATCAAATTAGACCTGGTTTCAAGAGCTATCTCCGAGATTGGATGGAATGCTTCGTTGCAACATGACTACTGTCTGTTTTAAATTGAGTTTATAAAATAAAAATCGTAAAACTAATAAGTATAGCATAATCGTTTACGTTAATATATAATTATATATATAAAAATATATAGTGAATATTTTCACTCAGATGTCATGCAGAACTATTTAAAATAAATAAGAAATTGGAACTTTCTTTCTTACTTTAGGCAGAACATGTTTTCGGACAGGATGCCCATCGTCAGTGCCTCAGTAAGAAAGCCTCTTACTGCTTTAAGTAAGAGAGAAAAATATCAATTTCTTATTAATTTTAGATAGTTCTCCATGTCGTCAAAGTGAAAATATCTTTTATTCTACTCGCAGTTCGTCATGGATCAACAAAGACCAAGTATACGTAAATATGTATGAATTTTCACGCGCGTCCATCTTATTCAATTATATATTCAGCTATATCTATATTTAACAACTGTTTATAACATTAGATTAGGTAAATTGAATCATAGACACGCCTCTTTGAAATATATTTTCTCTTTCTATTACATTTTTCAAGATTCCTCTCCATATTCACGTCTTGTTACAGAAGATTCTTTGGGTCTGATTGTTAAGAAGACCCCGTTTAACTATAACTTGATGAAGCAATACTTTCATAGTAATTATCGAAACTTACTCTATGTGTTTGATGGCCATTTCACACTGCTGTAGTGCTTCTCCAGACAAAGCAGGAGGCCTACACGCCTACACAGCGAAAATGCGAGTAGGCCTCCAGCCGTGCTGAGGAAGCACTACAACTGTGCGAAATTGTCATCACACACGTAAAGTAAGTGTAATAATAATAATGATAAGTTTTTTCTATTCAACATAGCACATTGTTATACAGTTGAATATCGTCAAATATAAATTACAAACTAAAATTATCACAAGGCTACAGTCATAATTGGTATTAAATAAATAATATTGAAGTTATACAACACACTGAAACTTAGCTACTTAGCTGCAGATATTCACTATAAAAATACTACATTGTTTTATCGATATATAGTGTAAATTTACTCAGTGAAAAAGAAAAAAGGAATTACAACAGCAAACCCTCTTTACTTTCCCAGTTCTTGCTAAATTGTTCCTCCACAATATCAGTCAATGTTTCGTCTTCTGTATCTTCATCAACCGTACATCTGCGCCCTAGTATAGATGGCAGGTAAGGCAGAACAACACGAGTCGTTTTCCTATCGTGAAGCAAGCGATATTTCCACTCCTGATCGATTCGTAAAAATTAAATGGATGAAAGACCGCTAAGAGGTCGTTTAGCGGTCTCCATGGATGCCCCCCCCCCCCAAATATTATGGCACCATTCGTCACCATTATTTCACCTTGTAATAATTCAGTTTGGCCAATAATATGGCATAAAATGAATGTATTTGTGTCTAGAGTCGCTTAGAATGCGGATTTGAGGGGATTTTATTTTCCTAACTTTTCGACCCGCCTCTTATAGAAGAGTTATGACCTCCATCTACATCTAAAGTGTTACAGGACCCCTCTCCAGTACTATACTATAGTTTTCCAATATCTTTTTATTAACTGACATTTTTTTTAAATTTGTGTACTGAAGGTAAGAGTAGTTAAATGCAGCCTCGTCAGATTCAGTAGTATTAGTATCCGCATGTTCAGGTGAGGGTTCTACCTAGTGCGTACCTTCGAAAGAGTTCTTGATTTCTGATTTATTAATCTACCAACATTCTAAAGAGCTGCGCCATGTAATATTGTGTGGAGGCCAGTTATTACCAAAATAACTAAAGATTACATCATAAAGAATTTAAATGAGATATTCTGCTCAAGAGTAGGCCCCGGACAACCCTGTTTTATGAACTTGTTCCTCATATTATGTTGATATAACAATATTTTTATCAAAGTAGAATTAGAAACTCCAATAGAAAAAATACACTCAGATCTGAAACCTTTCTGTCCTAAGAGATACAAAATTATGATCATAAGAGAGTGTGACAAGTTGAAATAGCGCCCTGGGGCTTGGAAAGTACCTTTTAAACAGTTTAATATAATTTTGTTAGCTATTTTTAAATTTTATTACCAGTTATATGATAATTGTGTTTTGTTTCAAAACAAACAAAATATAATAAAAGCCTAGTTGAAGTTTTTCGAGTGAAAATGTGTTGTATTATATAAAACATCTTCTAGGTGAACTCATCCAATTTCCATGATTGAGATATACTCAATCTATACTAGATATATATTTAAAAACCTTTTAAGATTGTCCTATCATTGTTCATTTTAGGTTTGAGACGTGACCATTTTAGTATAAATATTGATCAAAACGAAGTGGAAAATACTTGGAATTTTTAGCTATATGCCTATGCCAAAAGATGGCATAGCAAACATTATTTGCTTGTATCCCTGGCAGTCATCCACCGTTCCATATTGACTTTGGCGACTAGGCGTGGAAATCTCACTTGCTTGACGATAGCAAAATGACCCATGTGCAGACTTTATCAAAGCAAGGAAAATTTCAGCTAACTAGGAGTGTTTCGAGAATATAAACGCTCTTGCAAACGGAGCCTTCTATTACTACATACATATACAGTATAGTACTCTCTTGTAGTAGGCTAAATGTTTGCTGTTTGGAGCAACTTTTGGGGCAAGGAGCATTTTTCTACATTCGTATAGTACGACTCTAAATTACTCTGTAACAACAATAATTATTAAATGTAGCATATAGGCCTACGTGGGTCGTTCAGCTTGAGTCTAGACTGATGTAAAAGAGCTCTTATAGCGAAAGTCGAGAGAATGCGAGAACAACCGAATGTAACATACAAAGTGTTTCAGGAGGAAAGGTTCAAACTTCGACAACTGATTCTAGATCTAAAAATAAGAAAAAAATTCAAAATAAACATATGTCCGGAAACTCTTTGTTAGCGAGTTATACAGAGTGAAAGATTTCGCCCAGAACTCAGTACCCTCGGAAGAGAAATGCATACTGAAATTCTGGGCAGGTAAATTAAGGACCAAAGATAGCCTAGTTATTTCTTATGGTTTTTGATCTGAAAAAACTAATAAAATAGGTCGCAGAACTCTATCTTTGGTAGTTTTTATGATATTATGATGTAAAACAGGAAAATTTGTGCCTAAAAACACGTTCAGCTTTGAAGTACAATAACTTTGTTAAATGAATAATAAATGCATGAAATTTGAATACAAAACTTGTAGAGAATTAAAATCTGATGTAAATAAATTCTACTACAAACAAATACATCTTTCAAATATTCGTCTCTAATGAGAACTAAACAAAGGTTAATTGAACTGAAAACTTCTGTTTAGAAGCAACGTTCAACAGAAACGGAATTTCCAACTCCCATGAATGGTCACAATAGAATCCATTTTTTTTTTTGTGGAAAGTAATTTTCAGAATCGCTCTTCGGTAAATGTATGGTGTGGCCTCATTGATGATATTTTAATTGGCCCATTTATTTTAGAAAATCGTGTTAATGCAGAAAGCTATTTTTACAAAACAATCTGTTCAATTGTTAGAAGATGTCCCACTTTCAAAACGCATGACAATGTTCTTTCAGCATGTCGAACCTCCAACCCACTGTGCAAATCGTGTGATTTAGTTCTTAAATGAGAAGTTTGATGACAGATGGATTGGTTGAAGAGGGCCTGTTCGTTGGCCACCAAAGTCTCCGGATCTCACCCCCATGGACTATTTCTTTTGGTGGTGGATGAAAAATGAAGTAAACGTTAATTCAAGAGACGAATTGCTAGATCATATTTTCATTGCTGCTGCTGTAATAAAAGAACGGAAAGATGCTGTTCGTCGGGCAACCACAGCAATTCAGGAAAGAGTTTTACAGTGCATGGAATCTAATGGAGGTATTTTTGAACACCTGCGTTAAAAGAAATGAACATTTATTAATGTGATTCAAACCACTTGAGTGCATTTTGAATTTAATATAAGTAAAAGATGCTATTTTTTATTTGTTATTGTCTCAATTTACATTTTGATTATTCTATGACCGACAGAAGTTATCAGTTCAATTAACCTTTGTTTAATTTTCATTGAAGACGCCATTTTCATTGAAAGATGGATTTGTTTTTTATTGGATTTATTTACATCAGATTTTTCAGAATTAAATTCTCTACAAGTTTTGTATTTAAATTTCATGCATTTATTATTAATTTAACAAAGCTATTGTACTTCGAAGCTGAAAAACGTGTTTTTAGGCACAGATTTTCCTGTTTTACATCATAATATCATAAAAACTACCAAATATAGAGTTCTGCGACCTATTTTATTGGTTTTTTCAGATCAAAAACCTTAGGAAATAATTGTCTTTGGTCCTTAATTTACCTTTCCAGAATTTCAGTATGACTTTCTCTTACCGAGGGTACTGAGTTCTGGGCTCAGCTCTTTATAACTCGCTAACAAAGCGTTTCCGGACATATGTTAATTATGAATTTTTTTCTTATTTTAAAATCTAGAATCAGTTGCCGAATTTTGAACCTTTCCTCCTGAAATACCCTGTATAACAAGTCTATGCTCGCGAAGAAAGAGTAGATTTCTGCAATAGAGTGCTGTATCACGATAGTGTATCACGTTCGAGCCCATAGTGAAACTTGAAATGTCAATCGAGTATAGTTTGATCTGTTGCAGTAGATGGCTTTGAAACAGATATCATGACATTTTTCTTTTTATTGAGGATGAAACTCAAGTTATCTATTCGTCATTTTACTATTTTTACCATAAGCATCTTCATTGTTTGTAAACTTTTTGCCTTGTTCTCAATTCTCCTTGAATTTTCCCTCATTTCTATTCATGCAACACCTATTTTCGTTGAAAATGTTTTTCAAATGTATTCAGAGCCGGCTCGTCCATATGTATTCAGGGCGGCTGCCTAGGGCGCAAAATTTGGAGTGGCGCGAAATTGGATTGTAAAAAATTTGGGTATTTAAAAGCAAATGAACTAAAAGTCGCCAAATACAGTAAACGCGATACAGTGACCGGCGAAGTTTAGCGCGTAGAGGGCCATCCTCCAGCTAGCGTGTAGACAATACTCCCCACATAGGCAACGCTTGACCTTCGGCGAGTGAAAGGAGATTTGAAAAAAGAAGAAAATGTTTGATTTCGAATCAACAGATGAATCGGCAAATACTGCAAATGACCCTTCAGAACGTTTTAAGATCCAATTTGTTTCACTGCTATAATGCTGTAATGCTGTAAAAGAAAGTTTTTTCCTGTTTAAGTATCTTGTGTTTTTGAATTTTTGTACGACATTCCTGACCTTAAAAACAAGACTACGTTAGAGGTTAAGTCTATGTGTAACAACTTGGAAAAAGCATTGACAATCGAGAAAGATAATGGTTTGAATGAATCTGACATTGCTGCTGTGGGACAGTGTTCTGAACTAAAAGCAATATTCATCTGCTCATAGCTCATCTTCTCCATGCCACCGTAACAAAACCTGAAGAAGTCCTGAACTACATTTATGAACATAATCTGTAAAATGGGTTTCCTAACATTTGTGTAGCCCTCGCATTTTGCTTACTTTGCCACTTTCCGTAGCTAGTGCTGAACGAAGTTTATCAAAATTAAAGTTAATTAAAACCTTCCTGTACAATGTGCCAGGAGAGACTCGTGGGTTTGACGACAACTTCTATAGAAAGGGAGTTAGGTGAGACACAAAAGCCCTCATACAAGAATTTGTTAAGCAAAAAGCAAGAAAAGTACCATTAGGACTTTAGTCTTTATGTTTCTGGAGGATTGTGGATACTGTACTGTATTCTATGTGAGTTTTATGTAAAATTTACTTTCGTTTTATTCACGTATCCCAGTAATTAATCAAATGTTATAAAATAAAGTTCTTTGTTATAACAACTATTAAAAAAAACATAGTTCCATACATGGTAGACCCTAACCGAAGGGACTTTAATGGGGGCGCTGAATTTGTTTTCGCCTTGGGCGCCATAAACCCTAGAGCCGGCCCTGAATGTATTTCATTTTTCATTTGATTTTCTTATTGTCTTGCTATCAACTAGCCTTTCTGTTCCTTCATTAGAGCCAATGCTATAAATCATTATTGATACATTAACATTTCGTATTTCGTTAATGTTGACAGTTGGATTCCAGTCAAATAAATCTCATTTGTTTCTTGAAGCCTACTTTCATTATAATCTCCGTAGTTGAGGGAATTTGAAGATTCAAATATTGATCGTATCACGTTTGTAATTTTAGAAATGTGGACAACTTATTATTGTTTCTTAAATGATAAAATTTTATTTTCTGCAGTTGGATGAATACCACGACGACTCGGAGGATGAAGATGAAGAGGATTGTCCGCCATCGCGCCAACGATTAGGTAAGGCTTTCAAGATGGAAGTTATGGACTTCTAGCGACCCGGACGTGAAAGCGAATGCCGGGTCTAACAGTCGTCAGGATGCGGATGACGGATTTCAATTGATGGAGCTGTAGAGCAAGGAGCAACAGGATTCGGTATAGATCCAACTCGACTACGACTTGACGACGATACGATTCGCACACACTAGGCTAATAAGCTATGAGTCAATATTTCCAGGCACTTGTCAATAAAAAACCCACAGGCACTGAACACTTCCTCCTCATTTGGATTAATATTTGTCCCAACTCAACCAGGGTACATATTTTGATAAAACACGAGAGATTCTTTGTGAATGAGTGATATCCATCCTATCTCCCTACTGGAGGATACTCAATTTTCGAGGCTCAAATATGGACAGTATTACCTGCTTCACCTCAGGAGTTCAATAATAATTACTACGTGAAGTCTGGATACCTTTGTGGTAGTTGTAAGTTCAAAAATTACCGACTCAAAAGATTGGGTATCGTTGAAGATACTTATATCACCCTTTGTCTCCCATCCTGTAATTGTAACCCCTTCCAACAGTGGGTTGTCACTCAAAAAGCTCTTAGTTACCTTTAATTTTGATAAAAAATGATGATACACAGATAAAATCATTTTAAAACACATTAAAAATCGATACTTTGCTTAAAACGTTTGGTGTATTTGTAGCTCTTACTCGTGCAATATTAAATTTTTATTATTAAACAATTGTATTAAAATACTGTTGATATTTAATAGTTTAATATTATTAACAGTCGCTCTCACTTAGAAAATACAATATTTGCAAAAAATATTCAGCAGCTGGAAGTATCGAATTATGTTGATTCTTGGAAAAAACTTCATTTCACATTTCTTCTATTTTGCCAAATCACTGAAAAAAAAATCTTTTACAGAAATATTATCATTTTTTTAGTAAGAATGATATTTGTAGTAATTTTACAGACAATATTTAGTGTTATCCCAAGTCCCAAACGATAATTTTAATTTGTGATGTTTTCCATGACGAAATACTTAATGAACAATCTAGTATTAAAACTGACACTGTATTTCACTTTTATATTTTATTTTACTCACTTATATTGGAGATGCTAGAGGGATGCATTTCACTTCTGAAAAAAGGCTGACTAAGCTTCTTTGCCAAAGAAGGCTGACGAAGCTTCTTTCCAGAAGTGAAATGCTAATGCATCCCTCCAGCATCTATAATAGAAGTGAGTAAAACAATATATAAAAATGAAATACAGTGTCCGTTTTAATATTAGATTGTTCGATAACTAATATCTATGGACTGTAATTTCTCATCCCCAAGAGGACTTCTAGATTTGAATGTAGCTGATCATTAAACCATATTCTGGTTAGAGTGCCACTGTACAATGATTTGTCAATATGCTATGATTGGTAGTATTTACCACTACGGTATTTAACATCATTAAAGTATATTCAATTTATCTTTCCCACCAGTGGCGACGCTAAGCATCCTCCAAATGAAATTAATTTGTGGGCCCCCTGCCAGAAATTTCTTATGGTGAACCTCCAACCACAAAAATTTGTGTAAAGTTTTAACTTAGATGCTATTATCGACTTATTACACACTTCTCATCCAGTCCGTCTTTAGGACCAACCACTGAGATTCATTCTGAAAAATCTGTTACTTGAATCACATTCGTTTTAACTAAAGCAATATTATGTCTTGAAATCTAGATTACGTTATGACTTTCTTTTTGCGAACTCAATCAATAATTTATTACTTTTAATCATCTTATTAAAATTAATTATTTTTATTACTTATACTATAAATATAGTATATTGTATATATATATAGAGTATATAATATACTATAAAATATAGTAATACTGATTGTATTTAACGAAGTAAAACATGAATGAAGCGAATTTGAGTACTGTACTATACTCATAAACAGATCCCGACAAGCCTGCCCAGCTAACTTTAAAAAGTTCACCGTCATAGTCGATCCATCCCTCATTTGGCGGGCCGCTTAGCGCAGTTGGTTGGGGCGTCGCAACTTCTGCTTGCTGTCGTTTAAGTGGTCGTGGGTTCGAATCCCGCTTCACCGTGAGGCATTTATGTGTAATCATTCACCTCATTACCCACGCGCAAGTCTCGGACTCATGTGGGCATCATCAGCAATAAATAAATAAAATAGTATGAAGGAGGCGTCCTCTCATAACTTTGTCAAAAGGGGGGTCCGGCAACCGGGAGTTTACCCCGGAAAAAATTTGAAAAGTAACCACTCTAAACCCGCATTTTGAGCGTTTCTAGACATAAATCCTTCTATTTCAACTCACATTTTGGGTTAAAGTGAAT
This sequence comes from Conomelus anceps, assembly GCA_948455865.1. NCBI lineage: Eukaryota > Metazoa > Arthropoda > Insecta > Hemiptera > Delphacidae > Conomelus > Conomelus anceps. Next base: position 64,748,864 of record OX418222.1, read on the forward strand.
TCTTTTATATTTTATCTAGTCATCACCAATAAGGGGAGGTCCGGACCCAGACCCTTGGCTTCGCCCCTGTCCTCTATAAAAATACCCCTAGAATTCTATTTAATTTCCAAGATAATTCCAAAAATTCCATTTAGCTCCCATCATATGCTGAATTTTTTGCCAAAGTGCAGACATCCTGTGTTTGGATGTGAGGAGCAGGAGCAATCATTCGTTGCAGCAATATAAAATATTGTAAACAAAGGAATACTTTTAGCCATTTTTAACATAAAATCCAGTTTAGTATGGCCTTGTTAATGCCTCCATATGGCTTGTACGATTTTCTACAGGGCCCATCAAAAAAGTTTTTCTAGATGAGTGAAATATTTGTATTGCAGTTGAGTACGTAATATAGTATAACTTATTATGGAAAAAGTTGCCAAAGAAAATTTTTTGAAAAGTTGCTAATCGTAATAAAAAAAAGAATAGTCGACTCTAATCGGGGGCCCTGAAAAATGAAAACCTCTGAAACCCCGTGGCACCTAAAAGTCCCTTAAATCTCAGGGGGCCCTTTATCGCCACCACTGACTATGTAGGTAAAGGATCAATCTATACCAACTACACTGTAATCATTATTTTGACTACTATAATATCTGAAACTTATTTATTCATTTAAATTTCGCTATGCTACTGTACTTTATCCAATTGAATAAAAGTACGATTTATATTCTTTTATTCTTGAAATCGTTTGTAATATTACAAGCTTTCCTTGTTTCAAATCATTATTTTTTCGCTCGCGCCTCGGGGTCCTTATCGCCGCCACAGTTTTCCATCTACAAAAATAATTTCAGAAGACTCCTCAAAAATCAATAAAGTTATTACCTTACTGTACTTTACAAACACAAAATTGGTCTAGAAAGTGATGCAATTAAAAATGGATAAATTAATCAAATTCACTTACAGTACCTACACAAACACAATACAGGTAGTTTAAAATACTTTACCATCGAGAAGTTTTCATTTTAATCTCTAGTGAATTCAATTCCAATTAAGTTTTATCGATAAAATCATCCCATTAACAATCTTTTTCAATGTATATTTATTGATTACAATTACAACTATAATACACCGATTCAATTACAATAGAAGGTTCTGGTTCTTTAATTGAAATGATAGAGCTCATATTTTGTATCCTGATGTTTTGTGGTTTTTGCTAGTTTGTGAGCTTCTATAAAACAACAGCAGTTCATTTGTTTTTAGTAAGAGTAACTCTCCATATTTCATTCTCTGATTAAAAGAATCAAAATGATAAGTGAAATTTCCAGCTGATTATTCTAAAAAATATTCTAGCTATGAAGTTGGATGTTGAAAACTTTATTTACACTTTCAAATCTAAATATACGTGGTTTATAAGATGTAGATTTCTGTAGCTTTTAAAATGACCATGTTCATGGTCACTTGAATTACGTAACTGTCCTAAGTTAATAACTTTCTACATCTAAATTCTCTTCATTAATTTCACCTTGGACAAGTCGTGAGACTGCTCCACTATGTACTCAAATATTGATTATAATCTATAATTTTAGAGAACCAATTAAACCTGGATTATTATGAAACTTATGGAGATGGGTTTAAATATTTCAAATCTTCACTAGGTACTTGTCATGAACTTCCATCCTGTACTATAAAGTACTTCGAACTTATTCGTATTCTACAAGTGTCCTTGCTTATAGCAACATCGTTTTAAAGGGAATATTTCTTAATTCGGTTGAATGTAATATTTCTTACAAACCAACTGATCAGACTGATGAGAATTTATCATTGGCAATAAGGAGGCAATACTGAAAGTTGTAATTTTGGTGTTTCAAAATTATCTCTCCTACTGTATAATCAGATATTTTATTTATCGGAGTTAATCAAAATTTAATTAACAAAATTATACGTCGATGATATTGATAAGTACCACTATGGTAAGCTGTATCCACCTTGTTAGTCCTTTTAAATACGCGCTTAATTACTGGCCTGATCATCAATTTATCACACTATCATTTCCAAGACTATTAATTAAAACTATAATGACACTATCATTTCATGACTAAGATAATCTTCTACTTGGAAATAGAAGCTTTTTCAGTCTCCACAAGATTATTGATTTTATATTCATTTTATACTTGCCAAATTTTCAATTTATTTACTATGAAGCACACGTAGATTATTTTTCGGATTCAAGTTGCAAGTTGACCCAAACTGACTCTCTACCAATCAAGAAGATGTTTATACAACCTCATTGTTTAATTTGAAATTAAATTTCATTATCAGCCCATTTTTCATATTTTCCTTTTATGGAGGGTTGACAGTCGGTAAAGGCAGCATACGATATGCATTAACTGTGAAATGAAACGTTGTAATGGTCAGTGTAGCTCAGGTCAATTGAAATGATAATTTTTACTCACTCAAAATAAAATTAGCCTATATTTAAAATTGATAATTTGACAACTCTTATCTCAAAGCAAATATTTATAATTATTTCAATAAAATTACTAAAAATAGAACTTCAATGCAAGATAGAATAAGAGTTGTTGATTGGTTGTTGGGTCAGCGTATTCTCTAGTAAATAAATCTTAAATAGTGAAATTAATTGAGGTTTTACCTTTTAATGAAGATACTGTACAAGAAATTCTTGTTCCATTTTGGATCCACCAACACAAGACACCAACTCACTGTCTGATCACTGATCTATCATATAATTTGATAAAATATATTATTTAAACAGAATTTATTAATTTCGAATTCCTCTAATTGCTATCAGTTTATACTGAAGACTTCCGCAATGGCGGATATTGACAGCAGTATTTAATAGCTGATGGAAATCGATGAATGCTACTGTACAAAAATATCAGTCACCACCGGGAATCGAACCACGGACCTCCCAATTGCCCAAAGGCGCCCGACCGGCAATTGGGAGGTCCGTGGTTCGATTCCCGGTGGTGACTGATATTTTTGTACAGTAGCATTCATCGATTTCCATCAGCTATTAAATACTGCTGTCAATATCCGCCATTGCGGAAGTCTTCAGTATAAACTGATAGCAATTAGAGGAATTCGAAATTAATAAATTCTGTTTAAGTAAATTTGTCAGTTTGTTCAATTGTCAGTGGCTTCGAACTAACTTGTGAGATATTATTTATTTTAATTTTATAAATATTAAATGGAGGCAACAGGTTAACACCCACAACTGCCTCCTTAACACAGCTTGAAAGAAAACATACACGTAATTACTAAAGATACTATTAAGATAGAAATAAAAAATTAATTTACAAAGAAAAGCATTATTTAAACTTTTCTCAATTGGCCTAAGCAAAAGTCTATTTTCAAAATCGGTGGTTAGAATTCCAACTACAACTGTACGTTCAACTCATTAATCGTAATCATGCAGTTCATTACCCGCACACAGGTCTCGGATCTATGTGGGCTTCATTCTCAAAAAGAAAAGAAAAAATTTAATTTAAATTTGATCAATTAAATCAAATGCCAAATCAAATGCAAATTATAATCAAATGCCAAATCTATAATGTATTCCAATACAATAAATAGTAATATAATTGTCAGTAGATTACGGAAGACCTAAACGCCAATGAATCAACCATCTATTTCAAATCTTACATGGAATCCCCTCCATTACCTTCATCCTTACATTTTCTCCAACCTGACAAGTTACTTCTACTTACAATACATCCATTTTGAAGGTACATGCACGCAAATGGTTTTTTTTTCATATTTTAGAACAGTCCAGAATCATTCAATATCAAAGCTCAAAATTAAATTTAAAAAATGAGATACGAAATATTTCAATAGCACGTAACAGCACCGAGACAGCATTTTCAGTAATACCTTCTTATTTGATCAACTAAACAATAAATCAATTCCTCATTTTACACGGGATGTGATTACTGATATTGCAAACGGCTTGGAGGGTTGATGGTTTTTATAATTTAATACTACTAACAGAATCTCGATGAAAATTGTTGATTAGTTTGTAAATGGTTGAAGTGGTGGTCTTAATATTTGAACGTCTATTTGAAGTTTAAGGACACACATGAAATACAATTTTTTAAATTTCATGTTCTACTATTTCACCTACTTATGAAAATTATCGTATAAAAAAAGACATCTTGAATCTAGAATTTCTATTTTCCATCGCAATTATCCTCTTGAACAATAACATAATTCACTGATTTCCTACAAATTTTGAACAGCAACTGCTTTTTTTTTTTAATATATAGTACAGTATTCTTAAGTTGTTGAAATGTTTTAGAATAGATCATTAATACTGTATTACAAACTCTAGGTCAAGAGTACACAAGCTGTTGATCAAATTTGCCCCTTTCTAATTGACATGATAATATCCTGTCAAAATTAAATAAACTTCTTGATAAAGTTCAAAGGCTTCTCAATTTTTAAATAAAACTACTTCATGGAAGATAGAAACTTCAGATAGTTGCGATAACTTTTCATTGATGATGAACTTTCAATGATCATTGAAATTTTCGTAGGAACTAACTTCACTACCGTATGTATTTCAAGTGTATCCATGAACGTTTCATTAATAAATATTACATATTGTTTGTTAGAATAAATGTTTAGATGTCATTATTCAGCACCAGAGCTGTGATGGCTCATTGTTAGCCTCTTGCGTATGAACTCGAGAATTATATACAGTACATTATATGTAATGTTTTATTCTATTCACCGTCTGTGTGTGTCTGTCTGTATAGAAGCAATGCATATATTTTACTCATGTGAGAAAAAAAGTTGTTTTAGATCCACAAAATTGAAAGGAGCTGTTTTCAATCTTCAAGTAGAGCTCTGTTGCTCTCGATCTGGATCGATAATTGAGTCTGCGAATATAAAATTTTGTATTATAAATTATATGATATACATCTGAGACCACATTATCATTTAGAAGTCATATTTCATTCTCTATTCCGTTAGATAGCCTTCATAAAAAAATCTATACAAACATGAATGGAACTGTCAAACTGGTACCATTATATTTTAAAGTGCACATAATTTTTTTAGAAGGATATTCTTTAGTCCCATCATTTTAAACGGAGATTACAGATTCATAAACCCTTCTCATGAAATGCAATGTGATTATTCGCAACCACATAAAACCCCATTCTATTAATCTGATCAGATATAAGTTTTATTAACAATTGGAAATTTGAAAAAACATATAATATACAAATGTATTAAATGAATTTAAAGCTTGAACTCATCATTACTGCACGGTGATTCTATGTGTAATCTATTTTTTGAATTGAAGAAAAAGATACCATGGTGAAATTTAATGTGTGCTTACACAGACAGACATACACAGTATACAAATTTGAAAATGGTGTGAAAGTATAAAAGAGATATTATGAGTACTGGAAAATGGAGAGAGAATTTTCCTAAAACTAAAAAAAAGCATGAGTAAACTCTCTCATTCTACTGATGAAGGAAAATTTACTGGTACATGAAGGGAGATATTGATAGATTTAATCAAATAAATTTTATTAATCCTGAGTAACAACCTCTCAGTATATGTTAGTGATACTTCATAATTGATGATATTAGTTTTATTATTCTGTACAACTTATAGTGTTATATATGGGAAGCCAGCTACTTATTAAGAAAATGTTTAGATTTTACCAAGCCGAAATAGTAAACTGAATAATAATGTATTATAAATTATGAGCGTTTCAAAATGCTTGTATATAGTTTCAATCAAATGTATTGGTTCATTAATTATCTTAGTTCGGTAGTTTTAGATGGAACTCTAGAAGTACTGGTGTAAGATATAATAGTAAAAATCTGAATTTTAGGATTAATGGTGGTATTCTTAAACGATTATTGATAATGACTTATGTATGATACATTATTAGTCTCTGTGATTCCTTCTTCTTTATCAAGTTAGTTTTTTCCTGAATCGCATATGCATCTCTGTTGATTATAATATTAGTGATATATTTGTTGTGTTTCTTATGATGGATTAGGGTGTCTGTAGACCTTAGCTTCTTTATAGACATTTTTTCTTAATGGGAATTGAGGTGTAGGAAGTTTGGTGAAAAGTACTTATCGGTTTTGTTTACAACACTGCAGGACTTGTTGCAGATTAAATCCAGTTATCAAACTATGACATAGAACATTGAGGCAAGTAATAACCAAGACTTGCCTCATAATTTTACATGATAGTCTAAATTTTATTCCTACTCTCCCACAATAAGATCAATTTTTATTGATTTTAATGAATTCTTCCAAACTCTTGAAACTAAAACTCATTTTTTTCTGAAGATCTTTTCTCAATTAAAAAGATGTATTTAGTACTTTCAATAATTTATCAAAGTTTGTTGCATTTATTCATAAACCTTATAATCCTCCATACACTTGGCATAGCTCTAAATCTTGTTCAAGTGTATTTAATATTGGTGTAGTGACTGGATGTTAAAATAACTATTAAATTTCCAACTATATTTCAAGTAATTTTTTCTAATCGAAAAAGTCTAATCTAAATTTTCTGGTTTGGAATAAGGAAGCTTCCTAATTTGACACTTCTATCAAATTCGGTTCATTACTCATAACAATGTGAGAAATTATTATTATCATTTGGGTTTGAGACTTTGTGCTTTCCTTTCTTCTATTTTATTTTGTCTGGATTCTTATATGATATGTTCATAAATAATGATCTAATACCTAATAGATTTTAATGCGAAAGGTCCAACCCAATTTTTATTTGATGAATCAATGAAACTTTATTTTTATGACCATTTCAAATCATGTGTAAAATTTATTGATAGTTTAATAACATGCCTGAAGAGTATGAGATGACTAATACTATGAGACGACTAATATGATGCCACACAGTGGTAATCTTGTTTTTGTCTGTGATTTCAATCTCAAGTTCCTTGCAATGATATTTTTCTTAAATTTTTTATCTTTCTCATAAAGATGTATAACTGTCTACTATTTGAATGTTCTTTTGTCAGTACTTTCATCACAAAACAAGCCAAAGACCTCAATTCTACTTTTTAAATTGAATACTTTTAATTATAGAAGAATGGTATTCTACAATGTATTGCAACGCTGAGTACTCATCAATGATTATTTGAATGTAAGCTAGTGGTAATTGTGGGGTAAGACTCGTTGGATTAGATCAGTTTAGTTAGGAACTTTAATAATAAATTATATAATATAGTAAAAGTGAATATTACTGAAAGAGAAACTATTTTTAGTGACATATTTTTGAAAGATGTTTTAATTTTTCTAGATCAAAGAGAATATTCTCATGTAAATAGATGGTTCGTGAAATTTATGGTGGGGTTAGCATATATAATGCTTGGGAAACATTGATGAACTATTAAGAATTTCGTATGCCCTTAACTACTATGATTGAAAATATTCATTATTGTAGGAGATATTTCAAATGTGACAATGATGGTTACCCTTAGCAATTTACTCAGTATTGCAATTCTCAAAGAGAGTGTTGTTAATTATGAGAAATATATTCCTTAAAGGAAGTAAAATTGAACATAATAGCTTTTATCATCATTATTTATTTTGTGATATTATATCTACTCGAAGTAGCTGTTTTGAATGTCTAATTTAAGTGAAAGTCGTTACAGGCTTAAATTATTCGTGTTATAAATAAAAAATTATTATAATATAATTGGGCTGAAGACTAAGTATGTGCACTTAATGCAGATTCACAGATTGAATTTTTCAAATTACATAGAAACTACAATGGAAATAATGGCGTTGCAAGTATTATTCTCATGTAAAGCTTAGATATTACTCCATGGTCCATGTCAGGATCTATGTTGATGGGTAAACAATATAAAAATATAGGAGTTTTGAGAAAGTATTTCAAGTTCCACTGAATTAATAATATGAAAAGTAGCAAGTTTAATTATTATTGGAGGAATAAGAATATACAGTAAGATTACTACGTAATGGAACAGACGAGTAGATGAGCGGAAGAATTAACAGCAAATAATGCGCATCCACCGCCAGCCACCTCACCCTAAATTTGGGCCTCCCTTCCCTGCGCCACGTGTTTCATCACATAATAATTCTACAGTATCCAGGAACAATCTGTATTGCAATCAAAATTTTGCAATAGATAATCTTTTCAATGTCCATCAGCGAACTTCATTACCTACCTACCTCCTTCAGTAATTCAAGATATGTAAGCTTACTATCATGGTCACACCTGATAAATAAGAACATATGCCTACATGCACGATCATTTTCAGTTCTCTTTTCTCTTACATATGTTAATTCATTAACATTATGTACATGCAAAGTCTCCACTGTAGCAATATTTTAAAGTGAATTTACATCAAACTCTATGGTTCACTGTCTTCATATGTGATGAACTAAATGGTTTTGAGTTCCATTATTTCAATTTATGCAATCATCTAATCATAAATTATCATGCATTAACAGAGAAGGTCACGTACTTGGATTATAATAAAATTGAAGTGAATTTATATAGATCTCCATGGAAAAATATCATCTTTTTATTTATTGTCATATGTTTACTAAAAACAGGATTTTAGCCAAGTTTATCATGCTAATGATGAAATTTGCTGTAAATTTTAATTTCCATGCTATTCATTACAGGTCAATTAGTATTGATGTTTCTGTTGAACATTCTCGACACACAGGTCTATTTATTGATTTTCAACCAGTAGCCTAGTTCTGATAATGTTCAAAATTGAATTATAGAGTATGGATATGTTGAGGGTGGAGCTGTTTATTTTGAAATAGCAATTATCAACCAAGAACATTGTTTTTGAACTATTAAACTCCTAATGATCATTCAAACATAATACTTGAGTAGGTGGGTAAGACAAGAAATGGCATCCCTAGAAGTTATTGCACAGATTGAATTCATTCATTCTATGTGAGCCTAATAAGAAATAGTAGATTTCATTTTCATTAATATTTCTCATCAAACTCGTCTTTCATCAGCTAAATTCTCCGAAATAATTTAGCACCAAGAAAGTGCCAAAATTGGTGTTATATATACATATATAACAATGTCACCCAAAAACATTGGTCCAATATTTTTAGAATAGAATTATCTTGAAGCCCTTATGAATGTAGCAAAATAATTCGCTTCGAATGATGAAATGTAAAAATCATTCCCTCTCATTGAAAAAAATCTCATCTTTATAAATCATTGGTTTTGAGAACATATTTTGGTGTAGAAAATAATGACCAAATTGTTGTACTTGATAGTAATTTATTACTACTTTTCTTGTGCGAGATAAACCCCTGAATAACAGAATGCAGCATTTTTTTATGCAAAATGATTATCAGATGTTCGATATTCTTCCCTTTGACATGAAAATAAATTATTTAGCCAAATTTATTGGTCAGAACAAATTGTTATGCAACTGTATTTTGATGTCTTCTCAGATAATAGTACATAGTAATCATTAATGAAAATTATTTAATTCACGTTTATCTAGTGCAGTCTGTACAAAGTGACATTTCTTTTCCATAATCAGTTTTCTGTGGTAATCAGATGAAATCTATTTGTTTTAATGTACACATTTTATATCACAATATATTAAGATACAATATTATTTTCAATAGATACCTGTCTCATATCGTATTTTTTGAGTGTTGATGCTGATATTTGCGGCATGATAACATATATAATGAGGAACAGTAACTTTTAGTTGCTATATTCTAAATCGGAATTCGCAAACGAACACCATCAAGGGCCAAACAAGATTTTTGGGGGATATCAAATTTTTATTGCATAGTCAACTGTATTTTGTTTTGTATTTAGCATTGTTTGTAATTTGAAGCAACGATTGGTTACTACCCCCTCACTCACACACACACACACAAACATATATATATCTTAGTTTTTTAAGATACTATTTTTTATATACTAGTAGGCTACATATATTATATATATAAATGCATGTAGCCTACTAGTATATAAAAAATAGGTAGTATCTTAAAACTAAGATATATTCTTCACTGACGGGCCTGAAAATCGAAAAATCTGTAAATCTGTCTGCTGAGCTCTTCCACCTCAATTTTAAACATTTTCCTGCAAGTTAGCGAAATTTTTGCTTCTAGTGATAGTGTGGCCATGCAGATAATCCAGGATCAAAAATTGTTTCTAAATATTTCATTCTATAATCTACATCAAAGTCATTTTGAACAAGTAAGTTACAGTTTGTAGAAAAGGGCACACATTGCTTGAAGAACAGTTTTGAGAAGATGAAAATTTCGATTAATACTGAATGACTGATAAAGAGAGGAGGATGTCATGGATGTCATTTGTTTAAATAATGACAATAAATAATGTTAATGAATAGTTATATGATATATTTGCTATTAAATGATAAGTTGTTAATCTTATGAGGCTGTGTGTTAGAGATACAGGATGTGTTTGAAAATGATGCGATCGAACATTAGGAACTAAGTATGTTTCAATGAAATTGAATGAATATTATTATGTCAATCATCAATGTATGATTTTTCTTTGTTTTCTGACTGTTCACATCTACTCACTACACTACAATCTGTATGTTTGGAATGAATTCAAATACAATGAGCTACATATAAAATTGTGGTATGAAGAAAAGACTGCATAAGAGTCCTGACAAAATAATGAAATGGGTTGATGTGAACGCATATCTGGAAATATACTATATGTTTCATCTGACTGCCATTTTATTTCTGCCCATAAAAACAATCATTATTCTCTTTTGGAATGTGAGAATACATAGCCTACTCTATTACATACTCCAGAAAAGTCAAGGTGATCTATGAGACATATTTGAATGGAACAAAATATAATCACGGAATGAATTTGATCATAGACTTTAGTAAGGATTGACATTATTTAGGGATTCAATATTTTTCTCTTGGATTCCTGCAGTAGGCCTATTCACATTGAGAAAGAACTTACCGGCTACATTCAAACATAGTGCTTCAAGAAGTTGATACACACTGTATTGTTTGAAAATCTATAAAAGTAAATTATATTTTTTATGAAAAAGAGAACAGTTTGTTGTTTAACGGCATGCACCTACTGCATCACCCAGTGGATGTGAAAGAATTGTATTCTATTTAAAAATGGAGTGAGATTTGACTGTATTGAATTTTTGAGTCAATCTTTCATCTGCACAAAAGCGGGGAATCATTTCTGCTTCTGAGTGAGAAGAAATGATAAATATTCGTTGCTAAGATAAGATAGAGGAGACAAAAACAAATTTCAGCTAAACATATTACCTATGACTTGAAACAATGGAAAACGCAGAAAACTACAGTTTTATTGAAAAAACATTTGACTGCTCCGATTCGCTAGTCAAAGAATGCATGCTGCAAACAATATTCTCCATCAGAATGTGTGAAAAGTATTAAAAAATCATGAAGGATTATAATCATCGCATTTGATCAGTGCATATAAAAAAATACTACTAGTAGCCTTTATTGACAATGAAAGTAAATCATGGAAATTGGAAAGAAAATGTTCAATATTATGATAGAGTGAAAGAGTAAGAAACGGAAGAGAAGGTAAATAGTTAAAAAAAAATGAGAAACGAGTAGGCTGCCCAATTTATGACGTTATTGTCCTTCTGTAGAAATCAGTGGAGCAGAAGTAATAATCTACCTTTCTGTACTGAAAATTTATTTAAGAGAGCATTGAAATCTAAGAAACATAACTAAAGACTATTCCATTGTTTAGAATTTATTAGAGTGAGAGATGAACTATTTAAGGCTCAATTGATAATTTTTTAGCACACCAGTACATTAGATGCAATATTGAAGCAATTGTATCTATATGTAACAAGAGCTTCAACTTAATGTATTAAGTGTTGTATTGTATTAAATGTATTGTGTTGATACAACATAACAAAGAATAAATATGTACAGGCTGTAGTGAGGTCATCTAAATTTTTCAAAGTTCACAGATGCTTAAATAGAATGGCAGAAAGATGGAACAAACCTATTTCAGAATTTTTTTCAAATTGAAGCCCAGTTGCCATCAACATGCTATCATCAATAAAGCACAGAGCATAGAATAAAGTGAAACATAATTTGATTATATGCTCTGAGGGAATAAGATTGAATGTCATCTCCTGTCTTTTTCAAAATACTGTAGCCTATTGTTTGTTAAATTGGTGAATGAGATTAGAGCGTACATTGTATGAACGGTAACACACATTTAGATTGCTTCTTACAAATTGAGAATAGCTACACCTTCATTTGAAACTGAAATGTTTGTTGAATTATTACGGTATGTAAAATTTAGGAGAGTGAGAAACATGAGCATACTATCAAAACCATCAAAAACTTTGAGAAACACTGAGCATAAAATCTTAAAACCTCATCAATGATAAGAATTCTGCAGTGAGTAGAGGAAAACTGTTATAAAAAATTATTCAAATGTTAAATTCCACACATTGTTTTTTTATAATATCTTGCTTTGTACTGTTCCTGTAGTTCAATCAATTCGTTCTATACATCCTGTATATCATGAACCTTGAATCAAGGTGCGTTAAGGTTGTTTATGGAGTGTCTCACAATGTTACTATGCATTAAACATATTTGACTGCAATACCTATATACAGCACAAATAAATTAGAACTTTTGTCCAGATTCTAGTCTAGTGTTTCTTAAAATTGCCGGTACCGGTACCTGTTTTTATAATTTCAAACTAGAAAAGTGCACTTCCGTTTGGGAATGTTCAATTTCTAGGTTTAATTTAGAGTCAAGTTTAATAGAGGATAGTTAACGCTTTAAATGGATAAAACTACACTTTCTTATGATCATTACAGCAATCCTAATTCGAATGAGCAAATTTCTATCGTGTTTAATCAAGTTAGCAAGTGTATTTTGTATGGACAATGAATTATATATTTTCTTGTTTCCTCCACTACGGATCATCTACATCTAAGCTTGTTAATAAAGAAGATTATACCAAAATAAAATGTTGTGAGACACTCTGTACATAAGTTGAACAGTACATCAATATTCAAGACAGAGAAATGCTACAATTATTACAACTAATATGTACGTATATAGTATGTAAAAATATGAAGGTTGAATAGACTATTATTGAAGAAAGTAATTAACAGTGTTTTTCCATAATCCTTTTTTGCATCTTTTCAGATTCATATAAGCCGGTGGGAATGAAAGTGAAGTAAATCCATTCTCAGTAGTTTTGAAATATTAAGCGTTTTTCCTTTCCTCATTTCTGAAATGCGGACCAAAAATTCAGATCCCTCACTATTTTTATATCAACTAATACATAGAACAAAGACTTTTTACATCATAAGAATTAACTTAGCCACTATCCGATTTTATGAAGAGGAGTTTGTGATACAATAGTGTAGTAAGTCCATTTAAAGTGGACGTGGAACCGTACTTATGAACGTTCCTTCAGCGTCTCTTGACTCCAGGAAATCTTGAAATGCTCTATCAGACAGAGTTAGCTACAAATTTGCAAGCTAGCGTGTGATTGTAATAATAAAAGCCATCTTTTGTTTGTAGTGGTGAAGGTGATATTGTGGAAGATATCCATAATGAATCATAAGACAACTTCAAGTCTCATATTAATCATTAATAAAACCAAACCAGCTCCTCCAACAAAGACCTGACTCCTGATGATAATTCAACACTAAAAATTCACATGAAATATAATATATACTGTAACACTATATAATAGTAATATAATTTTCACTACAATTTTTAAAAACCAGCTTCAACTGATCATATCTTTTTCATCTTCGCGTTATTGGTTATGATATTCCTAGCAAAACTAAAAGATAATTCAATTAGCATATAATGATGTGTCCATTGAGTGGAAGATATATCCATATTTTTTTTTGGAGGATGAAGCCCACATAGGTCTGAGACCTGTGCGTGGGTAATGAATTGAATGATGGTGGTTGATGAGTTGGACCTCCAGTTTTAGGTGGGTTCCGAACCACCGGGAAGAGATTTTTTTCAGCAGAAAACAGTCTTTTGCTGGCCAATCCAATCGGTCACCTTTACAAAGAGCGCCCAGGAGTTTCGTAGCTTATCTCTGATTGAACAGATACCTGCTATGGCACTCGGCTATCACTTATAATGAAGAATAATACATTTTTTTATTCTAAGCGTTTTAGTTGAATATTCAAACTTTGAAAACATGAGAAATTTCTTATACATTATGAAATATTTAGCAAATCAATATGAATAATCAAAGTTACTAAAAACTAAGCAAAGTTAACAAACTCAGAAAAATACTGCAATCTTTATTGAATGTAGAATATTGTATTCAGGGAAATTATAAATAGCAAAAGGGTCCATGAGTGAAATATTTTTTGAATCGTCATTTTAATATGGTCCGTTTTAGAATATACCTACAGTAAAAAATTAATAATTTAAAGTTTGTTTTTTAAATTAACGATCTTAAAAACATTTTTTACTCTAAATCATGATTGAAACTATATAAACTTACTCTTACAATTTCATAATAAGCTGGCACGAATTTTTGTGATAGGCCGACAGAGCTGATAGAAAGACGTTCGCAATCTATTGTCAATAATTCTCCTAAACAATCACCTCTAATGAACATTTCTTAGTTGAGTGGCTCAAAACAGGGAAAGGGAAACTAGTTTCAAACGATGAATTTAAATAAGAAATTGTAGTAGAAGACGTTAATCGATCAATAAATCAGGGTAGCATTAGTGGAAGGAACTCAGATTGTAACAATCTGATAGGCTCCCAAGATTCTAGAGATCAAGTAGATCTACTTCAATATACAAAAGTAACGATAGAGTAGTAAGGAATAATAGGGAAGTATTCACTGTGTTCCATTAGAATATTCAAAACAAAATAGATAGAATCTAAGTATTCTTGAAACAAGAGGCTCATGACATAATTATATTTTCACAGAGCACGGCTTAAAAGAATATGAATTGTCAAAACGTAATATTCCAAACTATTCATTGAAAGTACTATTTCATTGAAAGCATCGTAATGCAGGGCATCTCATAGAAGTAGGTATCTTCACTAAAAATGCTAAAAATATGCAAACATTTAATTTAGAATATGTAGCGAAATTTGCTGTGAAAATGGATTAAGAAGTAACTGGTTTGAGAGTTAAAATCGACAATAATTTCGAAGTAGCGTTGTTAGATACTTACAGGTCACCAAATGGGGAATGGAACAATTTTTGTGAACTATTTAACAAGCTTTTGGAGATTACTATAGTAGTATACTACTCGTTTTACAAACGTTATTTAAAGGATATTATATGCATTAATAGCGTAGAAATAAAAGTTCATGAATATGAAAGAGTCACATCTCTAACAATAATTGATAACATCCTTACAAATATATTGATTACGGTACTGTAAAACGAGATTAGGCGGCGTTTAGAGATTAGACGTTTATCAAATCTTGGAGGTAAGGTTGCAAGGCCATACTTCGATTAAAAAGAGAAGAGTAATGAAAGAAATTTAATATCCAAACTGACACTGTATTTCTATTTAATAAATGAAGTGAAATGCATCCCTCCAGTATAAGTGATTGAAAATCATATATTATTTGAGATACAGTGTCTGTTTTGATATTAGATTGTTCATCAAGTATTATTCATGATGGAAAACATCACAAATTCAACAAAGTGACCAAGGGAATATCAATTGTTTGAAGCAGAATCTTTTACAAGATAGCTGGAGTAGGGTTTACAACAGCGATAGTTTAAATAACAAATATGATAGTTTCATTAATATTTTAAGGTTTCATATATTACTATTAGTTTTCCAGTTAAAAATCCTTGTGAAAAACAAATTAGACAACATTGAAGAATGGATAACTGATGATATTCTTGCAGAAAGAAATAAGGTTAAAGATGCATATGATGAATTCAAATTATCTAAAAGTATATGTTAAGTGGAGATAATTACAAATCTCTAAAGAAACTACACGAAATAAATGGAAAGATCGTTTGAGACAAATGTAAGAAAACAGCTGAAATTTTGAATTTAGTTATCGAGTTATCAAATATCATTGATAGTTTGAATAATAAAAAAACTAGGAATGGATGAGGTATCCAGTAAAATTCTGAAAGAATGTAAAGATCAATTTATTGTTAGACCCTTTGATTCATCTGATCAATATCATTCATTAGAACAAGATGTTTTTCAGAGAATTTGAAAGAGGGGAAGATCTTGCCAATCTTCAAAAGTTTTTTTTTCTCTCTTTTACTTGTGAATACCATTGCTATATAGTCTTGAGACTAATGAGCAAATTTGTTCTATTCTAACTTAATAATCTCAAAATAATACAGTGAGACTCTCATTAGAATCTCTTATTACTGCTAATGATAATTATGCACACCTTTTGACTGCACTAAAAGCTAGATTTCACTCAATCACTGCTCTGCTTTTTCAGTGGACACAACATTGAACAAGCACTACACTAATTCAAACGGCTTCTTCCTTTTACCCATTCTTCAGTGTCCAACAGCTGGATTGCCTCGACATTGTTGTGTTGGTGGAGCCGAGCTTCATATGATTCTCTGCATACCGCTGAATTTCGCAGGATACAGCCAGGTCTCTATGGATGTCGCTGTTCCGCACATACCAAGGTGCATCAACAATGTTTCTGAGCACCTTGTTCTGGAAGCGTTGTATAATGGTGACGTTACTTTGTTTGGTACACCCTCAGAGTTGAATACCGTAGGTGCAAACAGGTTTGAATATCTATATGTTTATACGGAAGTACTTTGTTCGGTACCGTATTGAAAGCGATGAGTTTCTTCCAGTAAGTCAAGAGAATTTCTTGTATTTTATACCAAGACCTTCCTTTTCTTTTTAACATGCTCCTTCCAGTGAAGCTTCAAATAAGAGTCATGCCAAGGTACTTTGCATAATTGTTAGCTTGTGGTATAATGATGTTATTTATACTTATTGGAAGGTATTCAGCTCTCTTGTTGGTGAAGTTTACATGAATCTACTTGCCCTCATTGAGTTTCATCCTCCATTTTTTAGTTCAATCGTGTATTTTGTTGATGGATCTCTGTAGCTTTTCTTTTACAGTATGAACATCGCTGTCTACTGCTAATTTGGCCGTGTTGTTTACAAATGTAGCCATGGTATTCTATTCCAGGCTGGGAATATCACTAGTGTAGAGACACGGTAAAGTACTGGTCCTAAAACACTCCCTTGAGGAACGCCTGCTTTTATTTCCTTCAGATCAGAATACGAATTTCCATGCTTGACTCTGCAGTACTTCACAGTCAAATAGGGTTCCAAAATATATCTGTATAAAGAATTTTGGATTTTAAATGCTTTGGAAGCATTTTTTTTTCTAGTTTATAAAGAAGTTAATAAATTAACGAAAATAACAAATATATTGATGATAGTGTAGACATTTGTAATTTCTTTAACAGATATTATCAACTGGTTGCTAAGGATCTTCAAAAATCTCTTAATACAGGTATTAGTGATGCAAACATGAGGAATACTGAGGGGATTCAGAACGAATTAAAATTCCACCCAGTATGCCAAGACGAGTTGTCAAATATCATTGATAGTTTAAATAATAAAAAAACTGTAGGAATGGATGGGGTATCCAGTAAAATTCTGAAAGAATGTAAAGATCAATTGTTAGACCCTTTGATTCATGTGATCAATCATTCATTAGAACAAGGTGTTTTTCCAGATAACTTAAAAGAGGGGAAGATCTTGCCAATCTCTAAAAGTGGTGATAGAGAAAAGGTAGAAAACTATAGGCCCATTAGTATTTTAAATGTAATAAGTAAAATTTTTGAAAGAGTATAGTTCTAAATAGGTTACTTCTGCACCTTCAAGAAGCTAACTTTATCTGTGATGAACAGCATGGCTTCCAGAAAGGGAGATCAACAAAAACAGCCATAGTTTCTCTAGTTGAAAAACTAATAGATATAATAGATTCAGGTGATAAAGCTACTGCAATCTTCTTAGATCTGTCAAAGGCATTTGATTGTGTTAATCATAGAACTTTATTGGAAATACTGCAAAATGTAGGTGTAAATGGGGTTGAACTGAAATGGTTTGAATCATATCTTATTGGGAAAAAACAATGTGTAGAACTAACTACAGTAGTTGGTAATATAGTATAGTAAAGAATAAATCTAATAAATTAGAGGTGCAAGCTGGAGTGCCTCAGGGGTCAATACTAGGTCCATTGCTTTTTTTGTTATATGTCAACCGTTTACCTAAAGAATTAATTAGTGGTAGAGCCCTCTTATTTGCTGATGATACATCACTCATTTTCAGCAATTCCATTCTAGATAATTTAGAAATAAGTGCCTATATAGGTGTGCAGTCCATTGTCCAATTTTTAAATCAGTTGAAATTAACTATAAATAGTAAAAAATGCCAATACCTTCAATTCAAAAACAAACATAATTCAAATGAAGATAGGGCTATAAACGTGTTTGTAAACGATAATCAATTAGACCAGGAAGAAAAAATTGGATTTCTAGGAGTTATGTTGGATAGACGATTGACCTGGACTCCATACATTGAGAAAATATGTAGTAAAATTTCATCTGGGGTATTTGTCCTGCGACAGCTTGCTAGATTGAATGACAAAAAGTTGCTTTTTACAGCTTACCATGGGCTCTTACTGTCACATATTAGGTATGCTATCTTAGTATGGGGTAATTCATCAAAACAAAATCTTGATAGGGTGTTTAAGATCCAAAAGAAAGCGGTTAGGTTTATAGAAAGAGTAAATAGATTAGATTCGTGTAGACCGTTGTTCAAGAGACTTGGTCTCCTAACTGTACCCTGCTTATATGTGTATGAAGCTACTTTATATGTAAAAACGAATGATATTAACCAAAATCTTGATGTACATGATTATAATACAAGAAGCCGAGGAGATTATCACTTGGTGAGTCACAATATAGTTGCTTATTCAAACAAAAACCTAGTTATATTGGTAGGAAATTCTAGAACAAGCTTCCGCAGTTTTTGAAGAGTCTTGAAAATATAGAAATATTTAAAAAACAATTGAAGAAATATTTAGTTGATAAAGCTTTTTATAGTGTACAAGAGTTCCTTTCACATCAAAATTAAGCCTCACCTCAACTAATTGAAGTAATTATGGTACCTAGTGTATATATTGTTGATCTGACTTGTCTTATACTCCTTAACTGGAGTCTCCAAGACGTAGGCTAATCTACAAAAAAAAAAGTCCTTCATGCCTTACATTGTCAAAAGCTTGCCCAATATCAAGGAAAGCTGCTGAACAAACATTTTTCTTCCAAGCACTTCTATATTATTTATAAACTATATTCTATGTACTTGGTCAGTAGGTGGGCATTTTTCTCTGAAACCAAACTGATGATTTAGAATTAAGTGTTTCCTCTTAATTATTGATTTGAGCCTAATCAGTAATATCCTTTCAAACAACTTGGATAACACAGGCAACAATGATATTGGTCTATAAAAGGAGATAGTAGGTAGGTACTTCTTGAGGTTCTTTTCTTGGCTTGAGTAACATTATAACCCCTGCTACTTTTTAGATTCCTGGTACAAATTTCAGTCTGAATGAAGCATTCAAAATTTTTGTCAACTTAATCAGTACTTTTCTTGGCAGGTGCTTCAGAACTAAGACAGTTATTTTAAGTCAAATCCTGGAGTTTTATTTGTTTATATTCTTTATTCCCTTTTTAACTTCCTCCACTGTAACATGCATTCGTTCTTGATTGTCCTGTATGATATTTTCATCTGCATCTACATTTTCTTCTTGAGCTGTATTGTGTGACTGAAAGACATTCACAAGACGGTCTACAAATGTCTCTGCCTTTTCTACATTATTTCTGGCCCATTGTCTGTTCTGCTTTATGAGTGGAGGAGCATGTTAAATAGGTGTTTTAATTCTCTTATCTGCTTTCTAGAGTAAGTAATCAGTGCTGCCTTCTCACTATGAAAAGCTAGTTCTCTCTCAGTCTTCTTAAATATTCTAGGTGGTTAAAACTCTTGCAGGCGACAGGTTTGAAATCTAATTACCAAAGATGGAGTTCGCGCCAAAGTCGTAAGTTCAATTTCAAGTTTCGCGCCAATAAAATTTTCGCACAAATGAAATTTGTTATGCTTTTAAGGCAACAATACGTTTATAATATATGCTTATTGATAACATCTAATCAAATTAAAAATTTCTTGTAAGTATGTCTACAAGTTTTCTCACAAGTCACAGAAAAAATGAAGCTGAAGACCTATACAAACCAATTTTTTCTCCTACTCCAGTTGAGTAGAGCTGGGATAGATTATTTTACGTTTATTAGAGTTTCATTTTTATGGTACTCCTGATATATACAAGAAATAGTGTAATAAATATTATTGAAAGGGTCAAAGCCGACGACAACAACATCGATAGAAGACAGCAACAAGTAGTATCCTTTTCTAACCAAACATCCCATCATGCCACAGCATTCACCAGCAATCAGCATTGCAAACGCAAACGCAACGCACAGCGGCTCCGTGTACTCTGACATGTGTGACACTGACAGTTTGCAAGTTTGTCGAAACTGAATCACCTAGGAGTGCAGGTAAGAGAAATACTTTAATTTTTAATGTGAAGCTGCTCTCATTTTCTAGGATACTGTTTGTAAAATGTGATAATCTTATTTTTCAAATAAATGCGACAGACATTTATGAAAGTGTTGACTAGGTCTGCAAAATGTAGCGATAGCCTACAGATTTTTGTGGCCAGTATTTCATTTCTTGTGATTCAATAAATCCAGCATCCAAGGTTTCGATGAAATTTGTTTTCCGTTTTCTATTGAAATACGTATTAGTAGGCTAGGCATCTAATAAGTCAACAATAGGCCTAATTGTCTCTTCACCAGCTACTAAACCTTCAATAGCGTTCAATTTGAAATTTTACGTTCACATGGAAGACTAGTTAGTAGTAACTTTGAATGCTTTCAATGATTTTCTGTTATCGCACCATATTTACATGTACTAAGTCGAGATTCGTTCCTTTGATTATCTTAGTTTGCTGTACAGTAGGCCTACTCTCAATTCGTCGGTTTAACAATGTTTCAATAATGTATTAATTAATTCCCCTTGAGCCTCAGCTTGTCTAAGTTAATGCCTACCCAGCTCTTTCCACCTTTTAGAAATAGAATTTAGTCTGGGAATAATTCGACAACCATTAATAGTTTTAGGTTAAATTAAATTCCATCTACCGTAGGTACTTTACATGTCTCAAGATCTGTCTCTAGAAATCAAGTTGTTAAGTTGAGCCTCAACCCTCATACGGGCACCCACTAAGATAGCCGGGGGCCCGGGCTAAGACGACTAAGAATAGAGTAATAACTCATCTATGTATGATGGAAGTGAAGACTCAGTTTTTTACTCGGATCTCTTGGAAAGTGCTCGCTCGCTTGGTCACAACTTGGTCGATTTGTTGGCAATTTTAATTTCACTTCAAAATCTTGAATTTGAATTTTTTTTTTCAAAGGAATGGCCTTTTGGTAAGCCTAATTCTGAAGCAAATATGGGTCACCTTCGATTTTCTTGAAATTCATAAATATGTAGAAAACAGAAAAAAATAGGTGTCGCTAATACCGAGAAGTGTGCAAAAACGCATTCAAGTTTGTGTTTTTGAGCCTATGGCAAACGCAGTATTAAGAATAATTCATTCTGATTTCTGCCAGTGAAAGCAAATACTTACCGTATCTACGTGAAATGTACATATATTATGTTAGAATACTATGAAAAGCATAGAAAAAATGAAAATAAGTTTTGCAAAATTAGTGTTAAGAAAATGCTTGAAAAGTTGCGTTTTTGCAACTACTGTTTTCATAGGTAATTTCTGTGCTTGTGCCCCTGCCCCCAGCAGGAATGCCTTTCCAATTTTTTTCATCACAAAAAGTAAATTCATTGAAGTGGATTTTGTATCATTCGAGGAAATCCGTTTCAAAATAGAGTTTTTGAATTTCCAACCTCGAAGCTAACCCACTTGATCTCAGCAGTGTGATAATTCAACTACCTATGTTACTATCAATACATCAATCTTGATGTTGAACGATGTCGAAAACCTTCAAATTAACGTAAAATTGAAGGCATTTTAACTCAGTTGGTGGCTGTTCCATATCCTTCCACCAAAACAATCGATTGGAAGAATTGACATCGAATTGAACTATTGATTGTTGTACTTCTTTCTCAACCAAGCTGTTCCCTATCAACTGCCGTTTCTCGTTGCAATGATTGGGTATCAATTGAGAGTTCAACAAAAAGGCGTTCCTGTCTGGACACTAGCAAAGAAATTACAGTAAATTATGTACTGGTTTACCTCGAATGTTACTAAATCTACTTCAACCCAATCATTTTTTGTAATAAAAGGAATTCCTGCCTGTGCGCAAGCACAGTACAGATTTACAGTACATAGTACAGATTAAAGTATACAGATTTGTATGTTAATTTTTTAATGCTAAAACCGGGTGGGTTCGCTACCTAAAAACGTTGATTATGGAACTGATTATCTCGAATGTTACTAAATCTACTTCAATGCGTGTATTTTTTATATAGAACTGATTATTTTGTTACAATTCTTTTTGAAGCGGATTTTTCCTTGGTAAAGTTTTATACAGAAATCTTGATATGGATCTATGATTGACGAATCATTTTATTATTATTATTGTTATTCATGGCGCTTAGTTGTACATATATGAGCAAAACTCACACAGCACGCCACCTGTCATTTACATAGATATATGCTACAGTCTGTAAGATTGTGTTATTATGATATATGTTTTTTCAATATAGTAATTTCCTTAATAACCTATTTGTTCAAAACACTCTCCTAAATGTTGCCACCAGTGAAGGACCTCATTCCCTCTTCAACACTATAAGGGGAACTCTTTAATAAGATATCACGTATTTTATTTTTGAATACTTTCAAATTAGTCTGTTTTCAAATCATTTTTATGCCTGAATATAAGGCTCCCTTTTCATAAGCAGTAAGTTTATGCTTGGACAAATAAAGATTGTTGTTACACTGAGGAAACCTGTGAATGGGGTGGTTATAGGTTATTATCTCACTATTCCTTTTCATGAACATTAAAATGTCAACCATATATTTAGCCGGAAGTGTTAGAAGTTGAAAGGTTCTGTAATGACAATAGACAGAACAATGGATTACAAAGAAAATATTAATGGGCTATATACAGTTATATAGATCACGAAAAGGAATCTATTGTTATTCATTGTTGAATTTGTTTGTAATATAATGTCTTAATAAAATATCCCTCAAATAGCTTACAGCTAGAGGGATACTATTGCATTATGTAATGTTCAAATAAATAAATGATATGGTTCGGTTGATATGGAACTGTAATCTGTGGTATTTATTATCGATAGCCTACTGTCAAACATAGATATTTTCGGATTATTCTGGTAGAAGGTTATGGAACTGAAACTACTCGGGTTATCATAATTGCGTAAAGGTTAGCACCAAAAATTATTTTTGTTTTGTAGTCTGAATAGCATGACAGCATGACAAATCGATTAAAACCATACATTTGAAAGGCAAGAACGTACACCTTGCACTTGATACTTCTTTCCCAGTATTAAATATGTGAATGATAATTCCTCACTAATGAGCTGAAATGAATTTCTTGAAATGACATAAGAATTAAAATAATTTATTTGAAAAATATAACAATCAATATTGTTCAAACAGGTAATTAGTAGAAGTGCTGATACGGCGTTCAATATTAGAAGAACGCTTATTTTTTCAAACTTCCAGGTATTTGCAATATTTGAAAAAAATATTTTGTGCTTCAAATAGCATTCTATAGTCTATACGCTACGGTATATGTGAATTTGGAGTAGATAGGTATTTGCTTTCATAAACAGAAATCAGAATGAATTAGTAATACATCATTTACCGTAAGCTCAAAAACGCAACTTTAAATGCGTGATTTGCGTCACTTATTTTCATTTTTCCTGTGCTAAATAATTTAGGCCTAAGTTATGTGAATTTCAAGATAATCGGAGATGACCCATATTTGCTTCAGAAATACCCTTGTTGTCTATGAAAATCGTTATTTTTTACAGAGCATGCTATAAAATGTGTGATTCTCTAAATGATACTGATAGTCAACCTGAAGAAATGGAACCTGGTAAAAATGTGGATGTTAACTTCAACAAACCTGAGAAATTGAATTCTAAAAGAAAGTCCAGTTGTGTACCAACAGAAGATCAGATATTGAAAATCAAGATTACTCCAAAACATCTTCTAGAAAAGACAATAGCAAACAAAGACTTGCAGAATGAACTTCAGTCATCTAAGGTACCCGCAACTGAAAAATGTACCGATTCAGATGAAGACTGCTTATCAATTCTCTGCACATGTTCAATGTTGTAAGTATATCATTTAAATAAAGTTTAAATTATTTAAATTAAATTACCGCCTAATAATAACTTGAACACAACAGTAAGATTAGTGTAAAAACTCCTTTTCAGTTTTTAAAAATATTTTTTGTGAAAATTGGTTTTAAATCTGATATGATAATTTCTGAAATTGCTTCCAACAAGACAGGATATGCTTTTAACAGATACATAGAAGTAAAATATTGTTTCTATGACGTTGTATTATTATCTGTCCAAGGTAATTCTGCTATCAAAATTAATGCTAATACGTTTTACAATTACTGGTTTCTTGGCGTAACCTGACTTGACTATTGATCTATAATGAATTATTAGTTTATGATGAGAGTTCTATTGAACTATCATGAAATGCTATTTGTGGAATTAGTAACAATAACTGATAATATTGGTTTTTCGAGTCGCTTGTGTTGTTGAGTAAACATAATTTTTCATTTTTGATACCAATTGAAGCTTACCAAATGTTTCTGAAAATTCTTATTAGAATTGACCAACTTTAAATATTGAGGTAACTTTGGCCGAAATTTTTTAACTACTTTTCTGATGCATCATATATGTGTTTGGCCAAAGTTTAACAAGTAAACTATATAAACCTTTAGTACATTTTTTCATTTTGACAACAGCTTGTTACTCTATGCAGTATATAACTTACATGAGTTTGAATTAAAAGCTTTTGTATTACATAATAATTTTATGAAAGAATCCTCTGCAATGTTCTCTTTCATTTTAATTTATAGTGAATGATGTTTCTCTTTAGTAATAAATATATAAAGTATTTAAGGTTCACATTCAATCCCAATAATTTGTAATTAAGATGCTGCTTTAAGAAAAGATGTGTTTTTAAAGACAATCCACAGTTGAGCACATAGTGTTTCAGTATAGCAAATAATCCAATGATATTCATCATACATTGATTATAGATACATCTCACAGGGGATTATTATGTTATGAATAAGCATGAATATAGTAATTTTAATAGTAATCAAGCATTTTCAATTTTTTTCTTTTTTAAGCTCTGAAGATTTCAGTTGCAAGTCCAACATTATTGAAAAAAATCCGAAAAAGGAAACGAGAATCATAACTTATTGTTCATCCTCATCAGGAACTGTGCTTGAGGTAAGCCACTTCACCCTTCATACATAGTATGTCATATAGACCTATACTTGAAAACATAATTCCTAATCTCCTTCAACCTAAGGAAGCCACAAGGTCGATTCATAAGTATGGATGTGAACATTGAGCTGAAATATTGCAGGGGGAGGACACAAATGACGATCCCAAATATTGGCGGATATATCCCCTTTATTTGTAGTGGTGAAGGTGATATTGTGGAATGTATCCATAATGGTATCAATAAGACGAAATTGTCCCAACCACATTTATTAAATGTACTGTATTGAGAAACTAGTTTCGGCTGTTATACCATTATCAATCTCAAACAAACTAAAACTAAAGTACAGAGTAGCTTAATATATACTAAACATGGAATGATACTATTGGCTAATCGAGAAAGAGGCTGACCTTCATAGAAGTAGGCCTATGTGATTGGCTGAAGGTCATAACAAGTCCCGCCCCCGGTTGGGAGGAGTTACAAGCAAAATAAGATTCAAATCAAGAACCAAAAACCGTGAACATCTAGAAAGCAACAAAGAAGGAAAATACACAATAAGGCTAGAATTGAATCAAATTTTAAAAAAATTAGAAGCTCACTGACTGTCAACACTGATGCCTCCAAGTTGGCTATTTCTGAGACTGCAGTAGATTTGTTCACTTCTTCCTGACTGCTTGAATTCCAGTTTCTTTAGTCAATGTCCCATGGCTTTCAAGTCTTCCTGCAGGCATTCTTCCATGGTTTTTTTAAATCTTCTTTCACCAAATTGACTTCTTGAATCACAGAATCATCAAGTTCCTAGGCCTTTTTCTTCCATGGCTTCTTGTAATTCATTCTCCTTAGATGCCATATTCTGCTGAATACTTTGAGTATTCACATCTAGTTCATTCTCCATGGATGTCATATTCTTCTGTAGTTTGGCCTCCATAGACATCATATTCTGCTGCATATCCTGAATATTCCCATGTAGTTTACCCTCCATGGATGTCATTTTCTGCTGAGTATCCTTTATTGAGCTAATTAATTTTATACCTGGAGTCTCAAATAATCAGGAAGCTGGAACCTTCCTTTCCTCCAGTAATGCTTCATGAAGCCGGTCTTGTAGGATTGACTTCTTTACAGATGTTTCCAGATCATAGTCCTCTAACACACCTCTCAGATCAAACACTTTCAAATATCCCAACGTAATTTTGTCAGCCATTTTTAATTAAAATGAAAAATCCCCAACTTTTGACACAAATTGTTATGGTTTCTAACACTGAAACATCTGGAAAAACTACTGTCTTAGAGGTCAGTGAAACTTGCAATCATTCCTGCAAGGACATAGTTTCTGATGAAACCTTTTTTCTTGAGGATGAAGCCGACATAGGTCCGAGACCTGTGCGTGGGTAATGAGTTGGATGACTGTGATTGATGAGTTGGACCTACAGTTTTAGGTGGGTTCCGAACCACCGGGAAGTTACTACAGCAGAGAACTGTGTCTTTTGCTGGCCAATCAAATCGGTCACCGTTACAAAGTGGACCCAGGAGAACGCAGCTTATCTCTATCTGATTGAACAGATACCTGCTACGGCTCACAGCTATCACTTCCCTCAGAACTATTGAAAAGTCAAATAGAGAGAGATATTCAACTTCAACTCAATTCTAAACAGTATTATTGCATCTCCTGTCCCTTCCCAAATCGTCCCTGTCCCTTGCTGCATTATCGCTCATATCAAATCTGACAGATGGTCTCAACCCCATGACCGCTTTGAGCAATACCCAACTGCACAATAGTTCTTTCAATAATTCTTCTACAGTCTATTTTATGTAAAAATATAATTCTATCACTTCCACTCCCCTCATTTCCAGATTTAGGAGCCAAATTGCATTTCTTGATGTCTAAATTTGTTGAGATTGATTGTATCAAGGTGAGGCCCTTCAACTCAATTCTAAACAGTATTATTGCATCTCCTGTCCCTTCCCAATAAGGCGGCCTTACTGAGAAGGGCTGTTGAGTTAGAGGTGTCAGATCCAATGTTGTCTTCTGATTCCAATATTGATGAGAATTTATCTTCATTGAAACACTATATTTCAACCTAGACTTCCTCCCTACAAGTATTTGACATGCCTTTTCTTGAAATTGATGATTTGATTAAACAATACAGAAAATGCTGACCGCAATTGAAACACTGGAAGCAGATAATTTATGTCTACAGGATAAAATTAAGGAATTAAATAATACAATGGTGATGTGTAGCAGCAATATAGCATAGATTCGCCAAGAAAATCACATTCAGGACTCTGACTCTTTTTTATTGTGGATGATGCACACATGAGTCCGGACTCTTGTTCATAGGTAATGAGGTGAATGGGTAAATGATAAAAAACATCCATAGCTGAATGAAATTCGAACCCAAGGCTGTAGGAAACGAAGCCAGCCAGAGCCCCTTATCTTATCACAGACAAGCGTTCTAACCAACTGCGCTACCAGAGCCGCCGACTCTGACTCTAGTTAGAAAAGATGTTCAGGGTTACATACATTAGTATTGGGTGATTAGATCATCAAATACTTCAGATTTAGGAGGCTTATGTAAAATTCCTTATCCAACTCATATTCTGGGTTAAATATTGATACACTGTCACGTAGATCAACTGATTATGAGGACATTTATGATCTCATAATATTACATGTAATATTACATAAACACCTGACGATCTTGGAGATAAAATGGAAAATTTAATAAAAATGGCGAAATTAAAGTTTCCCTCTGTAAGGTTAGCGATTTGTTGTATTGATGCAATAAATGGGATAATAGAGTGGCATTGCGCCCAGAACTATTGTAAGTTTGTAGATCCAAATTGATGGGTTTGAGGACTCTCACTGTCACAAGATGGAACCCATTTAAATTGGAATGGCTCAAATATTATGAGAAACTTATTTAATCAAATAATAATTGGATATGAAGATAGGGGTAACGTCAACTCTACCAATATTGTATTGCTTGATAAAGTTTACAAACCCAAGCTTTGTACTGCTACATCATGTGCATCTCATTCAAATGGTTTTTCTGCTGATGGACAATTCGGGAAGTGGACCTACTTGTTAGAGCAATTTTTTTGTCACAAGTCCAAAATCATCACAGACTGAAGCAGTAGTATTTGATTCTATCGTTCAAGGTTCTTGTTATGTTGTCACTATCTTTTTCATATCTATATTTTTGTACTAATATTTTTGTACAGTAGCATTCATCGATTTCCATCAGCTATTCAATGCTGTTGTCAATATCCTTCATTGCGGAAGTCTCCAGTATAAATCAATAGCACTTTGACGAATTCAAAATGAATAAATTCTGTTTTTAAAAATACCTTGTGAAAACTATTTCTAAACTTGTTTATATTATTCCATCAACAATAATAATAATAATAATAACATTATTATTATTATTATTAATATTATTTGTTCGCGCCAGTTTATTGTATACAAACTTTCGCTCTCTGGTAATTCACTGTTAGTTTCTGTACGTACCACTCACAATGAGAGCGCCTTGATCACCTTCTACTCTGGCCTAGCTTACAACTAAGCCAGTACGCCGTGAATTATGAGTCTGTCTAGTCATGAATGTTTCAATTATGCTGTAACGCCTATCACCTCTGTCTTCTATTTTGTACGTTGTACGTGTAAATCCATACGGGTTAGCTCAGTTTGATTAGTAAATGTGTGTTGAAAAGTTCGCCAGTTGAAGTGTACATTCATTGTTTATATATTTTCCAATCATAATCTCTTAAACTAGTCTTGACGCCGTCCTTCCGTTACCGGTCCACATGTGTTCCTAATCGATACTCCTCTACAAGAACTTCCGCCGCAGCACCAGGTAGTACCTCTCTATATATTAATTTGTGTGTGTGGGCCCACCCCAAATTTCAGAGGTACTTGGCTTCGAGAACGTCGAGTCTATGCAGTTTTCACGTGTCAGCTTTTCAGCGCTTTTTTCTATGCGTGAGTCATTTTTCACATTCTATTACCATAAATTGAATGTTTGTATTTTGGCCGCAACATTATTATTATTATTATTATCATTGTTATTATTATTATCATTGTTATTATTATTATCATTATTATTATTATTATCATCATTATTATCATCATTATCATCATCATCATCATTATCAAAGTAATAGCAATGTGGACCTGCATGTACCTGATGGTTGCCAGTTTAATAGTTTTCAGTTTGTCATCAACTGTGTTTCGTATGAATATAAAATATTTATTTTCTCCTTTTTTTGCAGAGCAACAAGGGATGCAGATTAGATATCACTGAACCCATTCCACCATCTCAGGAACTACATGGTAATTATTTCCGATTTTCAAAGTATTCAGTATGAAATTGAGAACATTTCATGGGGTAGCCTATATCTTATTTCATAAATGACAATTTTAACCCATAAAAACCTTCTCTGGAGGTCATTACTAAATAATCAATTTGAAAGTATTGCAAGCTGTTGTATTATATTTATGTTTATGTTTACATTATATTTATGTCCTAGTAGTTACAATGAAAACTGAATACGGTACCTCTTTCAGATTATAAGTCACATTCAATCACTATACACTGAATTATCGTGTTCAAATTCATATCATAACATAATTCTTATATTGAAAAGCTTTGCAGCATTGCAGAAGATAATTATTTCCTAATATTAAGCTTCCACTTAACAAACATGATATACTGCAACCCTTTTTTGATCACAAATTACCTTACTATCTTCAATTTCTGGATTTATCACAAACTGCATTGATGATATTAACTTCAAAGGCTCAAACTAACATTTTGCTGTTACAATTTAGAATGTCGCAGTATTTTCCTTTTCTCTTCTTCACTTTCTAATGTCTAACGACTTTTTCTGTATTCTGTGTATTACATAGGCTATGATTACATTTTTGTGCCAAGAGAGCACGCATGGGACTTCATTGTGTTCTCATTAGAGATGTGACCAGAATGAGCGAATCGTTCAAATTAACTGACTATTTAAAATGAACTACGAACTAGTAGTTCAAATTCAGAAAGTAGTTAGTTCATTTATGAGCTGAGTTTGTTTCCATCTAGTGAGCGCTCTTTGAATTAGCAGAGCAGTGCAGTGGCCTGCTAGACACTGCTAGACAAGAGCACTCACCTCCCCACTCCACGAGCATTTTGAACTGAGAAGTGAACTAACTACAACAACAGCTGGCTCACTCACTCACCTCTCTCAGCTCCTTAACCTGGCTGACTACTTCTGTAAAATAGAATACGCTCTGTGCTCTGGAATATTAAACTGATGACTCAGATTCTGAGAATTGTTTATATTGAGGCGCCAGACATACGACAAGGCTGTTTATTGTTGTGTGTGTATGAGTGCTCAGTGACCGCTGAGCATCTGAACAAGCTATGGTAGTAAATGAGCACGAGCATTGCTGATGACTCATTTTTTGAACTAGTTAAAATGAACGACTCACTTATAAGAGTGAGGGCGATTGAGCGACTCATTGAAAAGAGTCATCATTGCCAAGCCTAGTTCTCATCTGCATTTTTGACAAATTAATAAGAATCAATAGCCTGGATTTCTTGTTCCATGACGAACTGCGTTGTTAATATTAACTTTTCATGTGAAATTTAACGACATGCAGTCAAATATTTGTTAAGAATAAGTATAATAACTCACTTAATCTGGCCACTAGAAAAGTAACTCATACCGATGTAATCATACCTCATCACTCATGTCACCCAATATCGCACAAACTTGCAGCTTTCAATAGTATGATTTATAGAACTTTAACCATTCCAATGAGCAATCATCACTTTGAAAAAGAGATTAGTACGATTAAACAGATAGCTATTACAAATGGATATGAGGAAATCATTGTCAATAAAATCTTAAATAAAATAAATATGAGACTAGCAGTCAGTGCTAGCATTACTGTAACTGAAACTGGGGAAAGGTCATGGATAACGGTGCCTTACCTTGGCCCAGTTTCTGATAAATTAGGAAAACAACTGAAAAAGAACGGTTTTGATGTAGTTTTTCAAACCAAACCAATTTTAAAGAGCTTATTTGGGCGTAGTAAAGACAAAATTGATATCTGGGATAAAAGTGGGGTTTATAAATTGAATTGCGGTGATTGTAATGCTTGTTATGTAGGTCAGACTGGTAGAAGTTTCAAATGTAGGGTAAATGAACATATCAGGGATTGGAAACCCCAAAAAGGAGATTCAAATTTTGCAGAACATCTCATTAATAATGGACACAAGTTAAAGGCTGAAGAAAATGTTGAATTTCTGCATTTGATTGGCAAAGGCAGACAATTGAACATTTTAGAAGCTTTGGAGATAACTAAGTTGGTAAAAACCGATTCCATAACTAATTTAAATGACCAAATTTATTTTAACCAATTCAATACAACTAACTTGGTTTCATTATAATTCCAGCCTATTTTTAAAAAGCAGTTCTTATGTGTATTTCTCAGTTGACCTTGATTGCACTTCAGTGAACTTCTAATTTTAAGAAATTTTTTAATTTTAGTTTGATTAAATTCTAGCCTTATTACAATTTTTTGTAACTTTCTTGATTTTCACAGTGTTTAGTTATTGATTTGACTCGTATTTTTGCTTGTTACTCCTCCCACCAGGGGGCGTGACTTGACAACCAATCACATCGTCCGATTAAAGTCAGCTTCTTTCCCTCTTAGCCAATAGTATCATTCCATGCACAGTATTTATATGGCTTCTCTGTACTTCAGTTTGATTGAGATTGATAATGGTGTAACAACCGAAACTAGTTTCTCGAAGTTTTAATAAATGTGGTTGTGACAACTTCGTCTTATTATTCATTATGGATACCTTCCACAATATCACCTTCGCCATTACTAAGAAAGATATTCATTTGCCCTACTTGTTGATATATATATATATATATATATATATTTAAATATTGTTAATGATGAAAAATACAGGCCCATAATATATAAGAAATGTCAATTAGAACCGAAATATTTTATAGTTTCTTGAAGCATAACAAAAATTTAAGTTGTACAAGTTGTGGAACAGTTGAAAGTGGTATTTGTTGAACCTGTGCAGTAACAAGTGTTGAATGGTTTAGCATACTATTTTGGGTAATTTTAAATTATGAATAAACAATAAAACAAATTACAATGACAGTCAAAGTACTAAAAACAAAAATTATAATGTGATGAGTCTGAATAACAAATGGATCTTCAAATGTAATTAAATCTTCTTCCATTGCTTCAATGTCCTCTAATTTGTCTATTTTCTCTAAATCAATCAACTTCATATGTATTTCACTAGGTGAATGGTTTAGTTCCTGAGCAAAAGTGTAATTAAGGTGAATGGTAATTTAATATCCATCATTCTATCATTAAAATCAAGATTGACAAAAAAGGATGATGGATTATTTAAAGTATTATTGTTAATATTAATTTGATCAAACTTTAAGCCTGAAATACATTTGTAATTATCAAAATAATCCAAGAACGATTTATCATCAATGATTTCAGTCTTTACTCAATTCTTCAAATCCATATTACTAATTACAGACAATATATTTATCATCAATAATTTTTCTTACTGTACAAAATGAAATCTTGGAAAAGGTCTGACTGTTTATCACTTCCTATCCTTGGACCACAAGGGTGCAGTTGAGATGGAATGTTACAATGTGGCCAACCTCTGAAAGCAATTAAAATAATATGTTGCACTCACCTGCATGAAGAACGCTTTCTGGGAAGTGGACTGTATGTAGGTTTTCAGTAAAGTGTGTCCACTCCTTAATCACTGTTTTAATAACTGAACGTAACATGGTAACACGGAATGATGACCATGGCGTCCACAGTGACACTTTTTAGATGCTCAGCTTAATATCGAACACAGAAGGGGGGTAGTTGGAGAAGGGCAAGGAATGGATGGGGTGGTAACAATAGGGTGGGATGGGGTTGATAGGGGCGAAAGGCACAGGTCACTTTACCTTACCTCTTGACAAGCAAACAGCGGCTAAAGTCATGCTATCTTGTTATCAAATCCACCACTGATAATTAGTCAGTTTCCATAGCTTTTTATCTTGTGACATAGATACTGTTAGGAAATGCAAGGAACAGGAGAATATCCTTCAATGCTGCATTATGTAAACAGTGCTTCCAGTTACATTGATAACATATAAGCACTTGTTTGTCTGCTAGGCCCATATAACAGAATTATTGAAGGCTGCCATTAGCCAAAAGGGAGGAAGCAAGGGCATGGGATCATAGAGCCCAAGAGATCAAGGCTGAGATCAAGAGATCATAGAGCCTTCAAGCAGTCCTTGGGTGTCTCCATGGTATAGGTCAAGGAAAATAAAATAATAAATAAATTTATTTATTATCAGATACAATACCAAAAAGATAAAAACCAAATAGGCTATTTTTAAATCTTAAAAATACATTAAAACAAGTGATACTGTGTATAGAATAGACCGTGAAATGAATACTACTGTATAAAAACAAAGTTTACATCAGATAAGAAATTAGGTAGGCTAATGCCAAGGCAAGCCTATTTGGGAGTCCCAACACAAAAATGTATATAGAAAGTGCGATTGACATTGAAGAGAGACAAAAAAAGAATAAAGATAATATAGGGTAAGAGAAAAAAAACTTATAGCATTAATAGAATTAAAATAATTTTAAATAATCAATTTGAAAAAAATTAGATAATTTATGATGAGTAAGAGAAAAGTATATTGAAAATTGAAAAAATTCTTAATACCATTAATCATATTTATTCTTGACATTAATTAGATTGAAATACTATATTAATCATATTTTCTCGACATTAATTGCATTAATATGAATCATGGTGTTCGCTATAATACCAGTACTTTAATGACTGAAAGACTGTGTATTTTGGGATGTTTACTGTGAAATAACGTTTCTTTTAATGTAGATTTAATTTCACTTAAGATTTCGGAGGTGTTTTGTAAGTATCATTATAGAAAGGTTGTCTCAGTTTCAGGTTAGTTTTAAAAAAAATTCTTCTATATCATTGGTCTGTAAAATCCACTTCTTCAATTCGTTCCTAAATTTAGCCAGAGTATTGAGTTGTTCTACTCTGATTGGTAACATATGTTGCATACCTTTGGTGCAATTTTGAGGTAGAATTTTTTTTGGTTTAGGTGGTATCCAATTTCCAATTGAATGCAATTTATAGCTATTGTTTAAGAAGGGGAGGTTATTCTGATCCCCCGCCTAAACTATTGTATTATGTGTTGCACCCTAGATAGCAAACAAGTAAAAATAACAGAGTTAGTAGATAATAAATTAAATCTACGGCATAATGTCGATTAGTCCCATGGTGTAACAATGTATCAAGTTCAACTGAGTTAGGTGCCGAAATTATAAGTATTAGCTTAAATAATAGCTTAGTGAGCTCTGGTGCAACTGAGTCCTTGTTCAAGGACTGAATTTCTAGTGTGTTCACAACTGTCTACAAGTATATATTTTTGGGACACAACTGAATTTTGTTTTACAATTGAATGAATGAATAAAATTTTATTAGTCACAAACATTACACAGTATATATGCACATATTTTAAAAATTCTTAAGACTAATAAAAGTTCGCATCCCGAGGCTAAATTGCTCTTATAGCTAAAATTCAAAGCTTAAATGAGTCATCTATGTAACCATATGCATTGAAGAGCTATGAATAACAGTGTTCTAATTGTAGACAATGCTTGGATGAATATTTTTCTTTTACCTTTTACAGCAAGTGTTGAATCCAGATTTAAAATTAATGGGAACAAACGCAGCATCAATCTAAGAACGATTTTGGCACTATGTAATAAACTGGAATGTCGAGCGCAAAATCTCCATGAGGTAAGAGGAAATTCAATTACATAATCTTACCTGTTTTTTCTTTACTCATTTGGCAATGATCAATAATAATAATAATATTTATTATCATTACTATTGCTATTAGTTAGTGACATGTATTTCAAATAAAACGTTTGCTTAGAATAACTATCAATTCAAGTACTTGAGAATGTGAAAAATATCTCAATCATTTATCATAGCTTTAGATTCTTCAGAAGTTTTCTTTGACTGATCTGTTCATTTAAATTGAAGTCTATCAAATTATGCAATATCAGTTCTTCAGTAGCAGGGGCGCCGACTCCAGGGGTGATTGGGTGCTCAAGCACCTCTTGGGGGAAAGTTTGGGTGTGGAGTACCTCTCATATCTAAAGAATAAGTGGAAAAGTGTTGTTTTGAAAAGTTCCACAAACATCAAATTGATAAATTAAGAATATAATAATAAATTAAAAATAACAAAATTAGAATAATCATCAAGATTAATTATAAAAATAAAATACTGTTGAGAATGCCAGACCTGGAGGAAAACAATAGTTTATTGTTTTGCTGTCATTGGCTGATGAACGTGACTTGAGAGATTGCAACTTTACCTTCATTGACTCTTCTCAGCTTGCTTAGGTGGTCCAAATAAATATAGCAGATGTTCAATTGAAAAAATAATTTTGCTTTTATAGTTTTTCACTCTCCATCTTTTCCATATCTTCAAAACATGAGAAAGGTTTGTTTTCAAGTTTTTCTCCTCTACAGTTTTACTGATCTCACATGAAAATATTTTATTCCAAACCATGGTTGTCAAAACAAAAAACACTTGAACAAAAACAAAAAAAAAAAAAATGAAATTTTAAAACAGGGGTGAAAATTCTACTTTTAAATGGTAACTGACATCATGTGATAGCCCATTCTACTCAACTCATCAAATCAGTAAAAATCCATAACTTATACCAAACATTCATTTCATGTTACATGTCTGACATGTAGATGTATGTTCATGAAAATGCACCTTCAGGCAGTATGAAGTTTGCTGGGTCAGCTAGTTGAGAATATAACTTAAATTCTGCACTGTTCTAGAATTTTATATCATTGCTCACTCTTCAAGAACAAGAAAAAAATGAAACAGTTGCAGTAGAGAATTTGAAAAATTTCATGGTGATTGACCACAAAAGAAAATTGGGCCAAGAGAAGTTAAAAAGAGTTATGGTGAGAGGAAGAGAGAGCACCACAAAGCTATGTCACTTCAAAACATGAGTCAACTGATTTCCACTTACTAAACTTCCACCACTATTCAAAAGGGTGATTGAAGTTCATTTTCCAATTTGCACTGCACTAAACTCCAGATTACTCTGCATTTCTCTCAGCTGGGCTGTCACCTCTATTCTGCTCCTGGAGCACTGCTAGAAGCTCTTTAGGCCTACTGTCACAGATGTGATCTTTATCAGGCTGGGTGATTGTGGCTGCCTCTGGCTGAAAACCCATTGGCCCTGGTCAAAGAACCAGTTGAAACTTTACTTGTTGACCACAGCTACCTGGAGCAATGCTGGTTAACCTCTACCAGATTTCCCAGGAATAGAGAACTTGATCAGGATGCTAGATGTCATCATACACTGGTTGTCCAACATACGTATGTGCCAGCATACGCGGTTATACATTGTCCTAAAAAAAAATTCAATTGATAGATTGATGTAGGAAGTTAGTTTTATTTATTTATTGTTGCTGATGTTAAGTAAGCTCTTGTATCAGTATCTATACCCACTGTAAACATATGGTGGGCCATTTGCCCAGCATTGGCATGCTTCCTCTGGAGTCAGGAGCACATAGTGTTTCCTGTCTTGGCTGACCAGCAAGATATTGGGCTCCATAATACACTTCACCACTAATTTGGAGATTGGTAAGGTGCTGGGAACAGACCATCCCTGGAAAACTTCAAGTTGGTGGCCCACTACACATGGTGTGGCAGGTCAATTAGAATTTTGCCTATTTCATCAAATAGCACTGGTTACCACTAGATGGTAATAGTGGTATGCAATTTTTTTGAAGGGCTAGTTCCCATGGCAAATTCTATTCCATTAGAAAGTCTCTTCTGAATGTGCGCTAGTATATTTCTCAGTTTAAGAGGGGAGATTTTGCTAACAGTGAATCTATTATTATATTTCCTCAATATTACTTAATATTTTTCTTAAATCTAACAAAGGTTTTACTGAATAGACTCAAAGTCTGCTACAATGAAAGAGTTCTTAACAAAGTAATTAGATTATTGCTCTATCAAATTAATCTTATCTGTAAGTTTTGCCAAATACTGCTGAGCATCTTGAGAGCATGTTTGGAGGTCCCAAAAATGTTGTTCTTACCAAAATTGTGGGCCCATTCTCTTTTGACCAATATAGAATATAATAGAAACGTTCAAATTAAAAATATTCCAGATTCTGGATGTATGTGTAGTTTTACTCCACATTACTGTAGTGGTGGCAAAAATGCGGGGAAAAGGTCCACAATGTCCGAGGACCTTGAGAGTCTAAAAGCATCAAGATGAAGCAATATGTAACCCCTGGATTCTTTTGGTTTTTAGGTCTCTGGATACATGCCTATCTTTGCCACATCATGCAGCTCCTTGACTCTGTGGTCTGGGGCAACTTGCCCCCATTGCTTCCCCTCTGGGCGGCACTTGACACAATCTTTTCAATTGGACAGATGCCTCTCTCCATACCCCTCAAATCCTAAGAGAACCCGGCGCCTCTGTTCAGAAGAAATGAGTTTCAATAGCAGTTTGTAATCTTTTGTCTGTTTTCCAAGAGATCGTCATGCCCATTGGAATTAGAATAATGGAATGAAACTTTAACTCAACTCATTGAAGACTATGTTCTTGTCCATGTTTTTTGTACAAGAAGAAATCCAATCTCGTAATAAAACATGTGCCACAAAATTAATTTTTCAATTGGAAAGTCTGTATTTATTAATTATTTTTTCAGATACTCGATATCCATGGAAACTTTAATGAGAACAAGGCTGAGGAGTTGAAGAACTCATTCATAGATCACCTACCATTCTTCATTACCATGATATTTGAGGAAACAAAATATAAACAGAGCCTTGATATCTTGACTGAGCAACTTCTTATAGCATTGAAAGCTTCTCTAAAACGTGATCTGTGCCATGCTGTATCTATATTATTGCATACAGCTTGCACTGTATTCAGCAATAATTTTAAGGTTGGATTAAATAGTTTTATCTTTCATTTTCATATGCATTGATTTGAAGTGTATAATTATTTTTAGTGAGTTATTTTATTTCTGTTTATTTTTTTAGACTTCACTATTCTATATCAGACTTTTAAAGCTTAGATTGAATACTGTTACTTTTCAAGACTCTTGGTCCAATTGGAGTGGAATATTACTTTTACAATAATGGTAATGAAGTTATTCAACATCTTTGAACCTTAAACTAATTCCACTCTAGTAAAAAGTTTATTGCTCGTTTCAATAAAAGTAAATTCGGCTGCAGTTCCGTATGTAGTCCCGTGAAATAATCTATTGAGACAATCAATAGCCGATAGGTTAGGTTAGGTTAGGTGAGGTTCGATTTAGATCTGGGTTTGGTACATATCGACTGACTATCGTCTATTCTCTCTGTCAATTAATTCACTGTACTACATATGGTACTGCAACTGTAAATTCTACTTTTTCGCATGAGTTACGCCATACTCTTGTAATCTAATGAATGTTTGATAATTAGTATTCTCATGAAGATGACTTTGTGGTTGGTTTAGATTGTATTAAAAAGAGTACAGTAATGAAAGAAAGTCAACAATGTGAACAGGGGAATATCAATTGTTTGAAGTAGAATCTGCTACAAGAAAACTGGAGTAGGGTTTACAACAGCAATAGTTTAGATAACAAATATGATAGTTTCATTAACATTTTAAAGTTTCATATTACTATGAGTTGTCCAGTTAAAAAGTCCCTGTTAAAAACAAACTAGACAAAATTGAAGAGTGGATAACTGATGATATCCTTGCAGAAAGAAATAGGGTTAAAGATACATATGATGAATTCAAATTATCCAGAAAAATGTAAGTGAAGATAATTACAAAGCTCTAAAGAAAAACTATACGAAAGAAGTTAAAAGAGCCAAGTGTAAGAAAACAGCTGACATTTTGAATAATAGTGTGTACTTTAACACAGCAGTGTGGATGTAATAAACAAAAATAGGCAAGTAGCTCATGTAGATGCTTATACTAGTGTCCCCAGAGTAATTACGAAAATAACAAATATATTTATGATAGTGTAGACATTTGCAATTTCTCTAACAGATATTATCAACTGGTTGCTAAGAATCTTCAAAAATTATTTAAAATTCCTGCATGCCTTCCAGAAAGGAAGATCAATAAAGACAGCCACAGTTTCTCTAGTTGAAAAACTAATAGATATAATAGATTAAAGTGATAAAGCTACTGCAGTCTTCTTAGATCTATCAAAGGCATTTGTATTAATCATAGAACGTTATTGGAAATACTGAAAAATGTAGGTGTAAATGGGGTTGAACTGAAATGGTTTGATTATATCTTATTGGGAGAAAACAATATGTACTAAGACAGCATACCTAATATGTGACAGTAAGAGCCCATGGTAAGCTGTAAAAAGTAACTTTTTGTCATTTAATCTAGCAAGCTGTCACAGAACAAATACCCCAGATGAAATTTTACAACATATTTTCTCAATGTATGGAAATGCTTGGTCATCGTCGTGGTGGGAGGGAGGAAGGATTTATTACAATTCAATATTAATTTAACAATTTCATTGTTCTGAATATATTTCATTCATATTTTTCCTTTAAACCTAGTGTGTGAACGCCATTCCCACATGTTCCCGCTCCACCACACCCCTGGAAGAACATCGATTTTATCATGGTTGTCTGGAATATTATCGTTAATTTTTTTTTATTATGAGGTAAATCTAAATATCTAATAATTCGTCCAGACATACATGCACACTTCAAATATTTGAGTTTAGCATTCGCAATTTCCAGTCTCGTTTTGTTTCTCTGTCGTTTCACACACTCCACTCACCTGCTCTTCCATGCTAGTCTGGGGGAAGAGAAGTGTTATAAAATAGTGTTACGGGTTCTATATCTAAAATAACACTGGCAACACTTAAATTTATCTCTCGCACTTTATTAACACAAATAATCCACAACTCACACTGTTCAGTAATTTCTTACACAAAATAATGAAATCGGAAACAGATAAATCGATATTGTTCAACTGATAGAGAGTTTTCAATATTGCTGTACAACAATCAATCACTAAATGTCTAAAGGCCGATCTAATATTAAATAATAACTGTTCAATAATTAAAGAAGAACGTCGAAAAAGAATTATCACTACAGACAACGAAAGTTGTTAACATGGTTTCTAATAGCGCCTACGGGATTGAACTGTCTGTATTAACGTAAACAGAAACTGTCACTGTACTCTAACACTTCAACAACAGACGTTTGTTTATCTCGGTCTGTTTAAGCGCTTACTGGTAAACAGGAACTGCCACCACTGCCACTTATCGCATTAAAGATCGAATTATCATTGAACTCTTTTTTACTAAAGTCTCTCTATTTATATATTTTTCCTCAATCGAGATATCTCTCTATTTTCCTATCAACTTCTACCGAATTCCAAAACAAACAGATAAGGACTCTCGCATCTTCCACAATATTCGATAAGATTCCATTAAATTCTAATTAAACACCTAGTATATTCTGAAAAGTTCCAAGTAAACACCATAAAAGTGTCAAAAGAAGAGTTAATTGCTTTGACGAGACACTTGTTGACACAAGCAGATAACAACGAGAACTGATCATTCTTCCTCTTCATTTTCACTACAATAGGGTTCCCGTGGGCTCTGAGTATAAAAGTGTAAATGTGAAGTGTTAATTTCTCCTTTATTACAAGCAAAATAAACATGTCGGTTGTGATGAGTCCAAACCGCGCTGAGTCCAAAAAAGAAACAGAATTTGCAGAGTATCACAGTATTGCACTACAGCCGCGAATATCCAATCAGCACTGATGATTGACCCTTGGGGTCTGAAATGGTCATCTCCTCAGTGAGAAGAATGTTTAAATATTACTCAAATATTTTCACAGCAGACTTTTGTTAATATTATATAAAAATCGACTTATAGTTTATATTAATTCTACTTATAACTTATATTAATACTACTAATGGTTACTAATGGTTAATTACACAAAAATCTACTAATGGTTCTACATAGTAGACGAAATACTTCTTCACCAACATTTTCACAACTCATTCACTTTGTCTTTGACTATCCTAACTATTATCTTTCATTCAACTTCAAGAATGTCATCGAATTTTGGTAAACCAAAAGACGTTTATTTTTACAGGTAATTCACATCATTCTTCGTCGCTGTATTAAGCAAAGCAAATATATAAAAAATATATTGGAAGCTGCCCGTCCATTGCTTTCTCTGCCAAGGTTCCACTGGCCATTATGGTTGCAGAAGAAAACTGTTTGTGATCTAATTGAGAACAACATACCACTCTCGGAACAAGACTACAAAGCACTCTTTCAAGTTTTGCCAAGCGACCTATTCAGTCAACTACCTCGTCCTCGAAATACCTTAAATCTAATCAGTGCTAGAAAGCGCTTACAACTAAAGGAATCTAAACAATCTAAATGCGTGTCTCCCTCACATGGAGTTATGAATTCTCAAGTTATATTTGAATTTCCAATGAAGTGCAAAGCTGTGAGTCCAGTGAGAGAGTTCCCTATTCCTATTTCACAAAGTTCTTCGTCACCAACATTTTCGCAGTTCAATCATATCTCACAAAATGTTCCTCTTCCTGCAAACAATAACGACAACAAGGTGGATATGTCGAAGTATATCATACACCTCGTTGTCAGAAATGAGGTGCACAGTGCAATTGATATTCTGAAAACGTTTGATGTTGAAGAATTCTTTGAAGTGGCTCACGATATATATCTAAAGCATTCTGAAGAGTACATAAATGTTGTATTTGCACTCATGAGCTATCTGAAAAGTAAGTTCATCAAGCTGTTCACTAATCTCATCTTCTGACGTTGTTTTCATAAAAAATCATGCTAATTAAATATAAAAATATTCAAATCTTTATTAAGAATATGTAGAATTTACTTACTCTGTATTAAATATTAACAGCGCAGTTCGTCATGGAACAAGAAATCCAGGAATAAAAATATTATTTTCGTTAGCAATAAAGTTTCTTTACAAACTTATTTAAATGAGTTAAATTAGTTTTCCCTTCTTACGCATTATATTTTTTTTCGAGGATGAGGCCCACATAGGTCTGAGACCTGTACGTGGGTAATGAGTTGAGTGATAATGATGATTGATAAGTTTGACTAACAGTTTTAGGTGGATTGTGAACCACCGGGAAGTGATTTTACAGTAGAGAACAGTCTTTTTTGATGGCCAAGCCAATCGGCCACCCTTACTTGTATGAAAATCCTGTTTGTGACTACTTGACATTTGCAACTTGTATTGTCTTTTTAAGTGCTCAATAGTATTGATGATTATAAGTGTATACTACCTAATAGTTTTAGATTTTGCATCTCCCAACTTCAAAAAAATATTTTTCCAATCTAAGATCTGGCAGATTTTTATAGAATGACATTTTCAGATAGGAGTTTCATGTATTTATTGGATAAAAAATTGAACATCTACATGTCGACTCTTTGCTTCAATTTGTTGGTGACATT
The DNA here is from genome assembly GCA_948455865.1 of Conomelus anceps. Taxonomy (NCBI): domain Eukaryota; kingdom Metazoa; phylum Arthropoda; class Insecta; order Hemiptera; family Delphacidae; genus Conomelus; species Conomelus anceps. The sequence goes on from OX418222.1 coordinate 64,792,027, forward strand.
AATCAAAAATGTATCTTTGGATGAAGCGCTCAATTTCTTTTATGACATGAAGCAGTCAGGATTCGATTACTTACATGCTCAGGTATGAAAATATTTTAATTTAACTGCTACAATGCTGTTATATTAAAAATTATTCTCTGTTGTATGATTCTGTGATAATAGTTGCACATTTCAAAAAAGTGAAAAATAAAAAACATTTGCAAGGAAATCTTTGTGTTGCTAATAGAAGAATAAATTTATTCCATGGGATTACAATTGATCAAACTGTAAGTTTCATGGATGACTTCAAAACATAACATTATATTTATTTTAATATCGAAATAAATATATTAATTTTCAAAGAAATATAAACAATTTATTGAGGAAAAATTGATTCAATGTTTTTTCTAGTAATATTTACAAGTTAAAATTAAACCGGATTTTTTACTAGTCGGATGATGCCCACATGAATCTGGAGACTTGTGCGTGGGTGAATGGATGAGAAACATCTATGGCTGAATGATATTTGAACTGAAGACTGCAGGAATACGAAGCCAGCCTGTTCCAATCACAGACAAGCGCTCCAACCAACTGTGCCACCAGAGCCGCCTTAAATCTTAGGAGCAAGTAATTACAGAACAAGTGAATCGTGCTTCCAAATTGGATTATTTGAAATGATTTTTTTTAATCACCGTGATAGAGATTATTTCAAAACATATATTTGGTGGATCTGAAAGTGAACTTGTATGGAAAATTTATCTTCCATGATATTCGGTAAATGTTTGTTATATTATGTTTTCAATTAAATGTTTACTCTTTCAGTTTTAGCCATTACTTCCTGTGATTTATTTACTTCTATGATCTTTTTTATCAATGTTTCGGCTGATATTTTTCTCATTTTCCAGCTATTCCCAGAATTGATGGGTGAAAAAACATGTCAAAGTCAAATGAAAACTGTTTTAATCGTCGTTGATCTTCTTAAAAATACTGATAACTTTGATCAAGCCGTCCAAATATTTATAGGTTAGTGCAATATATTCATCCTGTTCTTTATATATTTATTATTTGTGTTCATTATGTATTTGTATAAATAATGTAATATGGAATGGTACTAAACAATTTATATTTTCTATTAATATTTCTGAAACGTTCGGTAAGATAATATTTTATTTCATAAGTTTGTAAACGTTTTTGGTTTTTATTGTATTTATTATTCTATAAGTAATGAAATACAGAATGGTAGTAGAACAACCTTTGCATTCTATTAATATTTCTGAAACGTTGTTCGGTTGGATAATAATTATTACATTTCATTCTTTAAGTGCTATTTGGACGTAATTAGCTTTATTTGTTGTTTTAGTCAAGTTTTATTTCCGTCCATTTATTTCCCTTATTTATGTGGCATTGACTATGCTGGGGGTCATTCGATGGCCTAGTTGCACAGCAATAGACTGCTCAGTTGCAAACCAATTTTCGTTGTGTATGCTACTTGTTGTGTCAGTACGAGCAACTCATTTATCGTAGAAGTCGTCCTGATCGCTACTGTCGCTGCGAGACGACACCGGGAATCTGACAAAGAGGGCAAGTACTGTTTACCTTTGAAGGTATGTTGTGTCGGTTTAGGTTGTCGTTTGATTTCCTTGCCAGTCAATGCCAGACTCTTATAATTACGATTATTAAAGTATACAGTCCACTTAGAGGTGTATTTTCGTTGTTACCAGCCACATTGTGTCGCAACAAGTGCCGAGAAAATGGTAAAAGATTTTAATTTGTCCAAATAAGCAAGTTTTCACTATTAAGAATTTACAATAAGAGTTCACAGTAACTATACAAGTACTGTACTAATAGAATTCGCTTCTAAATCGTCATGCAACAGACCTCAGCAGGGCTGAAATTGACAGTGCTGTCAAGATGTGCACTCCATTGATGGAGTCAAGATGGGCACTCCATTTTTTTTTTTTTTTGAGGATGAAGCCCACATAGGTCTGAGACCTGTGCGTGGGTAATGAGTTGGATGATGGTGATTGATGAGTTGGACCTACAGTTTTTAGGTGGGTTCCGAACCACCGGGAAGTGATTTTACAGCAGAGAACTGTGTCTTTTTTGCTGGCCAATCTAATCGGTCACCGTTACGAACAGGACCTACCAGAACGCAGCTTATCTCTGATTGAACAGATACCTGCTACGGCTCGCGGCTATCACTTCCATTGCCATCTTTCTAGCAGCATTTCCACATTCTACGAGCTGCTGTTTATTTTTTATTTTTTTATTTGTGGTTTGGGGTTCTACTTGATCTTGAAAATGAATATTTCGGCTCAGAATTGTACTGTTTATAATTGAGGTGAAGCTTGAACAGTCTGCAGTCTGATGACAATAATAAACTGAACAAAAATGTTTAATTCAAAGTCTGATTTGTTCTTACTTTTTTCTCAAAGCGATTCGGATAATTGGAGTTCTACCATAAAAGTCTTCTAATTTCTTGTTGTTGCAGTTACTACGCTAATTTAAATTTCTATGATTCAAATCAATTTCAAATTGAATTTTTCAATCATTGATCTTTCAGATAATGATCTACTTGGGGATTCATCTAAATGGAAACTGAGTGGCATATTGGAATCTGACATCGAGTTGAGAGATCGATACATTAGTCATATTTTCAGCTTGTTGGTTGAAGACAATCGTACCCAAATGACCATGCTTGCTTGTAAGCTAGCTACTGAAATGCAGAAACAATCATCTCCGTTCACTTCCAATGCAGGTAATGACCAATTATTCCTACATTTTCTCCGTAGTTTGCGTAAAGATTGTTTACCAATATCTATTATTGCAGCAACGATTGTTTCAGCACACAGATTTTTCTGTATCATATGAATACAATACATATCTAATGTATATGTTTTGAAACTGTGTACTGTCGACGAAACTAGCTAACTACATGTGACAAAAATGAACTAGATTCATCAATTAATTAAGAGTGATGATAAATGCAATAATTTTGATGCAATACACGTTTTGAATTTTTATTGAATCATTACCAAAATAAACTAATAAATTAAACTTGAATGACTTTATTTAATTATTGAAACAATGATTGATTGTCTTAGCAACCCTTACTTTAAATACCCTATCTTCTGAACTAATTATTCAACATAATAAATTGAATTGTCTCATAAATAATAAATAAATAAATGATTTATTTTCCAAACTAATACTACTACAAATTTACAAACATCTACAGTTATTAATACAAAAATGTGTTAGTAAAAGATCAAAATTTATGTTATAATACAATACTTTTTGAAGTGAGTTATGTGTTTAATGTTTTCAGGAAGTAGATTATATAATTTTGGTGCTAGATGATTGAAATGTCTTTGGTATAGTGCCTTCTTAGCAACATTAGTGATAAGAAGGTTCCTGTATCTGGTGTGGCTATGGTTTCTGGTTTGGAAGCTGGCTGGATTTTTGTGTATTCTGCATAGTATTTCCTTGGAGTACAGCTGTCTTGGATCCATCACAACGAATTCGCTGAATAGCTGGTCCGATGGATAGCGTGGTGGTTTCCGGTTGATGACCCTCATAATCAGCTTCTGAACCTTGAGAAGCGGCTCAATATGCAGGAAGCTGGTTCCTCCCCATCCTACAATCCCATACATAAGCAAGGACTCATTATTATACATCGAACAATATAAATTGAAGTGTCCTATTATTATTATTATTATTATTCATCCAACAATATACATTGAATAAATGGAAACCTGCAAATTTAACTTGTTTCTCAAGGCCTTTTCTCTAAACAATTAAACAAGAACAATTTTTTAATAAATTAACAGTTTTCTAGGAAGCCAGCTGTAGTCTGGTTTTACTTTCAGAAATGGGTTGCGCTCAGTCTTCTGTGCTAGGTCTCTCAATCTTTTTAGAAAATGTTTTTGGACTCACCAAGACACATAATCGTAAGTGGCACTACCATGTTCAGCCCCGGAACCCGTCCGTCTGTTGTCCTCTCAACTCCGCTAGCTTGCACCAACTGCCTATTTTTTTTATTTTTTTTTTTTGAGCCGTCAGGTGGCGCTCTCAAACAATTTAACATGACATTAGCCAAACTCAAGAAATTACACAATTTTTGTTTACAATTGTTTTACATTTTAGGTAGCAGGTTGACCCATTTACCAAAAAAAAAGACTAGCAATGAAACATGAAGCGCCTGTGCTATTGTGTTTTTATTTCAACACAATAGACATTGTATTGAGAATCAAATTTGGGTCAAGAAAATCACTGTTAATCATTTTTAATTGATTCCTCACTTGTACAAATTATTTTTTGGGTGAGGTTAAGATTTATCAATTACAGCAAATATCGGGTTGGGGGAATTGGCAATATCTGGAATTCACTATATCTGCATGGAAGTGGAAATGCCTATATGTGTACTCCTCGGGAACTGGTTGTATCGGGAACTCACTATAACTGCATGCATCTTAATATTTTTTATTTCGTAAGGCTATTCTTTGCGTCAAAACTGTGGGCGTCTGGCAAGTTGTAGAAAGATGGGAGAGGGATCAAATTAAAGGACTCTATTCCGTGATGGCAGGAAAACGCTTGGAATTTCCAGAATGTTAACATAAAATTAGATATAAAGTAAAATGTTCTCCATAAGAATAGCATTGGATGTCAAAAACGTCTGATTTGTTTACATCAATACATATGTGAACGTGCTTTATCTTCAAGTCAGTGTTCAATATTAACATGTGGGTACTTGGGATAGTATAATCTAAATTTAAACGGACATAAATGTTCTAAAAAATTTTTTGTCTACATTTCTTCACTTTGAAGAAGACAAGCTCATAATTTCAACAACAGAAAACAAACCTCATAACGGACCTAACTAGTCACAGAGGAGTTGATATACCAGATATTCCAGAAAAGTTTGTGCTCAGAAATGAATCTATGATTCATACAAAAATAACTATCAACAACGTTAATATGTTTTCAAACAACGTAATAATGTGTCCATTGAATGGACAATGTCATAATATTAACAATGTAATAAGTTACTTGAAAACGTGAAGGGAGAAGCAAAGAACTACTTTATTGTGGACAAAATTATTACTGATGAACCCACTGAACTTTTAAATATTCCAATAGAATATCTAAACTCAATTACATCATCAGGAATGCCACCACATAAACACCATATTACACTAAAAATCGTGATATCGGCGCTATCGTGATATTGATAAGGAATATGAATCTCGGGTCAGGCTTGGTCAATGGCGTATGACGAATTGTGTTGGGCCTTTACGGAAGGTGCATAAAGTTAGAAATAATAACTGGATCTGGAAAGGTAATGCAATATTTTTACTAGGAATTAGGCTTATATCAACAGACCCTAATATGCCTTTCCATATGTCAAGAAAACAATTTCTAATTAGACTAGCTTTTTGTATTACTATCAATAAGTCCCAAGGCCAAAGCTGGGATATACCTAAGTAAACCTTGCCAGTATTATTCATGGGCAATTAAATGTTGCATTTAGCAGAGTTAAATCTGGAAGGAATCAAATTGTTTATTGAAAATAACAACAACCAAAGCAACCAAAAATACTATTCTCACACAAGAAATATAGTAAACAGGGAAATTCTGACTCATAGGTAATTTGATTGTTAGTTCGTTTGATTTATAATAGTATAATTACTTGTTTTATGTATTAGTGTTTTTATTCAGGGATTTTTGCCCCTACAAGCCACTAGTTATTATTAACAGCTTTGAAAATTATAGTTATTTTATAAAATGTCAGTTGCTTATCAACTTGTTCTCATGAATAGGGTGTCATTCTGTAACAATAAAAACCCAACATTTTATACCCAGGAAGCGTTTATAATAACAGCAAAAGGTCTTCAGTAAAACAACTTGAGAAATTTGGTTCTCATCAAATTTCAGTGCAACGACTCAACCTATTCATGAATTTTCCAAGCTAATTTCCACAATAACAATGTCAAACTCTGTTGAATGTTTCATGTTCAATGATATGTTAAATGTTATATTTAAATTAGAGTGGACATAGAAAAATTATCAACCTGAATTTTGAAACTTGCTTTGAAGAAATATAAATTGATCAATTTCATTGGATAAACTCATTGGAAGACAGACAATGGCACGATTTCAATAATGACAGTCGGGTCCTTAAAAAAAGACAAAATTTTTGTATATCAAAAATTCAAGAATAAGAATTCAAAAAGCAAACATGAGAAAACTGTACTGTGGTGATGGTGATGATGAGTGCTTCTTCAAAAAATATTAGCCTATATCAATTTCTCAATAAGTACAGTGTTTAATTGAATACTTCATGTTTTTTGTTCTTCGTTTTGAGTGTCGTAGAACATGATCAGGCTTAATCACTGTTTCTGTTTCTGTCATGTCAATTACCTGGGAGTAGCTTTTAGATTATTATTTGTATTTCGTTTTTCTCCATCTGATTACAAAAATCATCATTTATACGCAGTTTCTATAGTTTCCATATCTATAATGGTACATGCTGTTTCAATTCATACCGACACTCTCGGACACAGGATGCGTTTTACTTTCCTAAATTTATTATGTCTCTTGTATCTTGTGAAAGAAGAAATGGAGATCTATTTGATTTGGAATTACAAGGTCAAGTGGTGATGAGCGTTTATTGTGTCGTATCTTTGACTTTCCCTGTAAGTAATCTCTTGGGTTCATGTCTTCATTATTATTAAAAATAAAGCCGCGGTTCATTTCCGTAAAATTTGCAATAATATTACGCAAAGTCAATTTCAGAAATTTGGAGCATTTGTAAGCAAAGAAAATGTTTGGGAGATACCTCACCTGGAAAAAATGTCTTCACCTCCATAAAAGTCACAGATTTGGCTTCTTTTGTTAGTCAAGAGTTTCTGATCAGTTCATTTAGTAGGCTATTCACACCATCCCTTTTCAAGAGAAGATTGCATGTTTACTTGATGCGTGATTTTCCGGCTGAATGTGATTTTAAAGAGTTTTTGTTCTCTTTCTTGTCTAGATTTATCTTCCCAAAACATTTTAATTTCCTTATTTCATGCATATTTATATTTTTATGTTTCTTGTTCATTATTGTGATGGAGCATTACTATTGTGCGTTATTGTACAAAAGTAGACTCTTAAGTCCCAACTCCGCCTAATAAAGCATATTTTCATTTTCATTTAGACGTTCTATAGTATGATTCTCTCTCACTCACCCTCACTCTATCTTTCACTCTCTCTCTCTCTCTCTCTCTCTCTCTCAAGTGTTGTAGTGGGGTGATAATATACTCGTATATATTACAGTTATTCATCACTACTCCTTAATAATAAAAACTTACCATTATTAACCACTCTTTACTCACAACTAACTAACCAATGGCGAATTCTCTGAGCGTGCTTAGCATTGCCCGCATGCCTAACAAATAACGCGCAAATAAAAGAGAAAATATTGTTGTCAATACTATACTAACAAATTAAGATATTAATGAATTATCAAATATTAAAGTATTTATGTTTGCCACATTCATAAGTCACTACATATCTTCATAGTTTTCTTCAAACAAGAATATAACTGGTTCTTCTTATCAAGGACCCAACAGGGCCTTATTGGAATCGTGCCGTTGTCCGACTGTCTGTCTGTGTAAAAGCTCTTGGAAAGAAGGTGGCCCACATAGTATTCCATGTGGACCCCCTGGGATCCAAGTCTATACAATGACTTGATATAAAACCATAATATGTTATAACTGAAAATAACCCAGGAAATCTACGCCGAAAATCTAAAGAAATAAAAACAATATTAATATAAAAATAAACAACCGACATATTGTACAAAGGGTATTTATAGATAAAAACTGATAGAGAAAATCAGAACGAATGTAGAAGTACTGGAAAATGCAGAAAGAGAACTTATCAAGGAGGACAAGAAACTGATTGAGTCCAATTGGCCGTTTAAGCAAAATAAATAAATCTAAATATATATTTTCACTGGAAATGACCTCCACTAGGCTTGGTTCGTAATTATATTCAGTTTGTTTTAAAACAAATAATGTTAATGAAATAACTGGTGATTAATAAAAATATATCTATTACAAAATTATATTAAACAAATTAAACTGTTTAAAAATGTAGTTTCCTTGTCGCAGGGCGTTATTTCAACTTGTCTCCCACCTTGAACAATTACACTATTGTCGTGGTCAATTCTTAATTTGTATCTCTCACATCAGAAAAGTATTTTACAAATTCAAAGATTATTGAACTTTCGTCCATTTTGAAGGGATATTTCAAATATTAAGTGTGTTTTCAATTAAATTTCCTCATTCTTTTGTGATAATAATTATATTCTCAGTTGAGGAAAAAGCTCATAAACCAGAATGTACTCTCGTGCCAGGCCTCTGACAAAATTTCTAATTTAATTCCTTCAGAATGCAATTGCAAGTTATTCTAGGAATGTTTGGGCTCCATACAATTCCTTGTCGTAGCTCTCTAGAAAATTGGCTGTCTCATTGGAAAATCCAGAAATATTCAAGGGTGATGCTCTTGGCAGAAGCAGATCTAAAAACTACTACTCTTTTTAATAACTACTCTTTATCAGTTGTTCACATAATTCGCGTGTTTGATGGATGGGGGATCCTTTTTTTTATGTTCCCCCAGGTTTTTTTTAGCTTATAGTAATATTTATTTTTCAACTGAGTTTTTTTCAATTCTTTTATAATAAACTCTTTTGTAATGATGACGCGGACTCTTCTTCACACACAGGCGTAAGACACATGTGAGGAATTTTTTGCTCTCTAATTATATTTTGTATTGAATAGATTTTATACGGTTTTTTGTTTATTTTGTATTTTATATGAATTTACCTATATACATATTGTATTTGTTGAAGGAGAAATAAAACCATTTTTGATTTGATTTGATTGGTCAAAGTATTCGAAAGTTATCATCGAACATACAAACATACAGACAAAACCGCGAGCCTCGAGTCACGAGTCAAAACATAGGACTAGCTACGCTCATTCAATCATATATATGTGATGAAAGTACAAACAAAACATAGAGAAAAAATACATTAATAATAAACAATAATATTGACCTTTTCTATATAAGATCCTATCCTAAGGATCCTATCCCGGGGAAAAAATTACGAAAATAATCCCCTCGTACACGCTCTCTAAGCGATTCTAGGCACTTAATACAATAATTTTATCCCGCATTATCGGTCAAAATTAATTCTAATAAGTGTTTGGTTCCAGCCTCGGAGAACACGCGAACCATTTGATAACATTTATAGGTTCACTTATTTAGAGTCCATATTAGCACAAAAGTTTAACAAATCACATTATTTGATTCAAATTTTGAAATTATAATCATTATATGCATACAATCATATATAATCATTATATTATATTAGCTTTTTGTCATCTCCCTAGGGCTGGAACGTGGTGCGGTGCGCCCCCCTTGCCAGGCCGCTAGTGTGGTAGTATCCATAGTTCAACCATCATATTCTATATTCATCCATATTCTATGGCAGTATCTAATTTATTTTAAAGTATATCGATTGTTTATATGACGAGATATATATTTCAAAATTTCTTTTGTTAATCTTTTTTTTAACTATCTCTATTATTTATAAAAATTTTCAGCTTCCTATTAATGTAATACTATCTAATAATTTTTCTGATTTTGTTTTCATGTTCACCCCCCTCCAGCATGGGCTAGTTTAATTTAGCCTAAAATTATGACGCGCGACCGCGACTGTAGTGTCTCTGTATAATAAGGCTCTAAATGTGCTATTTTTCAAGATATTTGTACATAAAGTACTTTGTAATAGCAACTTTCCAAAATACAAAAAATGGTTCATTTTTGACCAGCTGCAAGAATTGTCTTTTAGGCTTGTTGAATTTAGAATTTAGTGTTCTACAATTATTATCAAAAGAAATATCTTGGAAAATTACGATGGAAATTTTGAGGAAAATGAATCATTCCAATCAATTCATAAGCATGAAGCATATAAGCCATTAGCTATTGTTAGCAAATGTCTGGACAATATTTTTTTTCGAAAGGGAATGGCGTTAGTAAGCGCCTTATTACACAGAGGAACTGTGCGGACATGGACCACAATAAATGCATACACCCCCCTAGCGAGTGTTTGAGCTCAACAATGTCACTTTGCATGTAAAAGTTCCACTGCATTGAAATTTGCAAAGGAAATGGTATCTCCTGTGCTGCAATGACTCTACTTCACTTTCTATATTATGCTATTCTCCCTTACACCTCCAAGGGCGGTGCAACGTACCATAATACCTCTGTACCATACCAGTACCATGCCATACCAGTATTATATGACTAGCCAGCAGGATCGCTTACCACGTTTTAGCTGTCCAACTAAAACCACTGATGGGAGGCGGAGATATATACGCAACCAAATTTTAAAAGTAATACATTTTCACAGCTGGTAACAATTTTGCTTAACTAGAGTCCTGGATACTCAACTTATAAGGCCACATAGTTCTTGAGAAACTGTGATAAAATATATTTAGAAAAATTGTTGTTTGTGGTCCCAAATGCTGGAAATTTCACATGGTTTTCGAGAAAGTGTGATGAGTCAGTCGGTCAATGATAGGTTTAAGTCAGATTTTAGAGTATTTTTTTCTTGTATTTATATTAATATTGTATTATAATGAACTTGTAGCTAGCTCGCAAGTTTCTCTTTGCTGGCTGTGCCATATTGTATTCAGGAACGTATGTAAATTGAATTTTTGTAATGTTTGGTGAATAAAACTACGATATAAAAAATTATTTATAGGTTATAAGTATAAATTCTAATTAATAACAATGATTAAGAAAAGGTGGTTAGTAATTATTAAAAAAGTCAACTGTGGGATTTCAGGTAAAACCTGCTCTTAGTATGCATCTAGGGATCTTAACTAAACATGTGCACCAAATTTCAACTTCTAGCCGCATGGTTTTCAAGAAATAGTGATGAATCAGTCAGTCAGTGACATTTGGCTTTTATATTAACAATGGCCAAGTATACGTTTATACTCTGTCACTATTTATTTTAATTATGTTAATTTAAAATAGCAGAGCGCGCTAAGCCGACAGAGTTTGTCCATCACTGGGGTAAATGAATGAATGGTGTTTGTATTCTATCGCCGTATCTTTGGCTCCACCTGGAGCTGTCAGTGTCGGGAACAGTCACAGTACGCTGTGAAGTAGACCCACCTGCAACCGTCACAGTACGCTGTGACGTAGGTGTGACGTCAGATATAGTGAGTTCCCGCTAGCGACGATACAGCCGGTTCCTGATATAGGCAATTCCTCCGGCTGACACAGTGAATTCCAGATATAGGGAGTTCCCTTAGTCGACACATATACCGAATTCCTCCTCAGAACAGTTTTATAAGCATAGGTCCTTTAACACAAATATAGTGAGTTCCAGATATAGCCAATTCCCCATTCCCCACATATCATGTTACATATCACTGTAAAGAGCAAGAAATATTCTGCAAAAGTATATCACTTACAGCCTTTTAGCTTGATTGCACCAGCTACTAGAGCAATTTAAAAATGTCAAATTTTCAATTTCTGGAAATTTTTTGAAATTTTGAATTGCTGTAACTCGTAAACAGATTCGAATAAAAATCTAATATTATGTATTTTTCTTGTTAGTCTCATCATTCAGTATGAGTTTACCAAATTTCATCAAAATCTGAGATGGTGACCAAAAAAGTGTGCTGATTTGACATGTATGACCCCAACGTATTCTCATGGTTTTTTAGGCGCTGTATCCGAATCTGAACTTTGGTACCTCAGAAAATGCTTGTGTTAGAAGATATTTCCAATATGGCGGCCAAAATGTCATATTTCGGCCATTTGTGGCAGAGGAAAAACTTCTAGAGCAATAATTGTGAATGACTATTTGTTCTCAGTAATGTTTTGAATCTGAATATGTGATTTTTATTATCGAGATATTCCCAATATGGCGGACATCAAAAACTAGCTTTTTCAGGTTTTTAGTAAAATAATAATATCTCATGAAGCAAGCGGTTTTTAAGTTGACTCAGTGCCTAAAAATTCATGAGAATTCATCGAGAAAAAACTACTATTTATTTTCCCCTCACCAAAGTGCCTGGGTAGGAGGCCTACTGGACTAATGAAATCACATTAATACACTATATTTTGGAATTACAGTAAGTGTCTTAACCCAATAAAAATATTATTCAGAACATTTTCGTGTTCATTGGATCTCATACTATGAGTTACTTCACCTTGCCACACCAAAAAGTGGTCAGGGCTGAAGCTAGGCCCACTTGACCTCCAACGTTGACCCTCCCCCTCTTTTTCATCGAATTTCGATTTTGATTGAGACAGCCTTATCGCAAACAGTAGAAAACGGTGCGACCATGTGCTACCATGGTGCCGCAGCGCTGCAGTAAAACTGTTGCGTGGCTGAGGCAGCGAGTGAACAGTAACCCGCCACTGCCATTTAGTTCTAATGGCACTGAGTCTTTCGGCACTAGACGATCCATTTTTTGTGGCAAGTTCCTTCGGAGAACTCAACCGCTGATGACGGCTATCGTGCAGCTAAATTAGTGGTGTGTAAACAGAACACAAAAATCTCATATAATATATATTTTTTTTTTTGAGGATGAAGCCCACATAGGTCTTGGACATGTGCGTGGGTAATGAGTTGGATGATGGGATGATTGATGAGTTGGACCTACAGTTTTAGGTGGGTTCCGAACCACCAGGAAGTGATTTTACAGCAGATAACAGTGTCTTTTTTGCTGGCCAATCTAATCGGTCACCGTTACAATAATGCTTGGTCATCAGCTGCCCCACAGACTCGCCACAAACGTGGACCCGTGTGAACAGGCTCACATGTTCGTTATGGAAAACAGCATCCAAGAAAAAGGTTATTTTAACCTTTCTTGTTGAATCGTTGATGTTATAAAAATGAATACTTGTAATAATTATTATTGATTTGATTACAGATCAAATGATACGGCTGCTTACAAAGCTACTTAAAAGATCATCTTGGAATAAATTGGCGTATGATATTTTCAGCAATTTGTATTCCATGGCTGACATTGGAAGTAAATTCTCTCTAGCAGTGTGTGAGCCTGCTATTTCCCGTGCAATGCTGGTAATATCACATTCCATAAATAGAGATGACAGTGTTATCATGCTTGATAATTTTTCTGAATGGGATGTATACCCATCTTGGAAGGTGAGAAAAAGGTTATTGAATCAACAAGTTTCATTTTTATTATCAATTAAATTATAATGGTAATTTCGATCTCAGATACCTCAAGGAAATAGAAATACATTACTTACTTGAACAACTTTTTAATCTTAAACTCACACTTGCCTATTCTTACGCTACCAATTTTCAATTAAACCCACCCTTACTTTCCTACTTCTGGTCTCTTCTTTCTGTATTTCCAAAGCAATAAACTCTTTATTGAGTAGCGATTCATTCTTGATAGATAGGTAACTGTATTCATTTTTTGCACTTTATTTTTACTTTCACTACTTTTAGCATTCTGCCAGGAGAAGGTATTAATGTAAGATGGAATATCATCAACGAGTAAGAACACTCGATGTTGTAGCCACATTTATTCATCTTAAAAATAGACTATTAAGGAATTTTAGCAAGAAGAATAGTCCAGTAATTTAAGGAAATTTAAAAAAAAATTATACACGCAAGAAACGTGGCACATACGTTGTACTTGGCATGCTGGATAACATACTAAAAATCGTCAGCAATAAAAGTTGTGCTTCAGCCAAATTCTAGTTTTTCCTCATTTTCTCGAAAACTATCCACTGCATCGAAAAATGTTAAAAAAAAAATGTTCTTTGGATTAATATCTACAACTTTTGTTCCTTGCATTTTTCGATATCTTCAACCCTTACGCCATAAAATTGAAAATTAAATATCCCCTTTTTTTAAATTTCCTCAAGCATATAGTTTGACTCAAGATTTCTCATTGAAATCAATAGTTGACATGGGTAAAATTCTCACCAAATCGATAAAACATGATAGGTAGTTCATTTTTACCAATACCAAGGTATTTATCACTCTAGAATTGTTTAATCTCTCACCAAACCCCGTAGCTTCCAAGGTGGAAATGCATCTATGATTTACAACCAATTATTTTCAATTGAAATGGAAATATCATGATGATTTATCATGAATAGTTTGCAAAATGATAAATTTAAGTTTTTTAGTGAAGGAAACTGTCACGTGACCGCCATATTGGAAAATGGTGGATAAAATCGAACTTTCTTCATTACTTGAAAACTATTGCTTAGATTGGAAAAAGTACGAATAAAAAATGATCCTCACTTGAAGATCTAAAACTTTTGTTTACACTTTCTCACATATTATAACTTTTTTTATATTTCCAACCCTTGAGTTGTAAAATTATCTCAAAATATTTATTTATGTATTAAGAGCGTGAAGCGCGACTTTATCGCTCGAGTCAAAACATTTTGCGAGAGCGATAAAGAAGCTTCACGCGCCAATTACATACAATATTTTTCCTACAACTGAAGTTCTGGATTCCAACACAATAAAAGCTTGTAGTTTGTAACATCACAGACCGTGCGCGGATTTGGTTAGCGTTCGTCATTGTTGAGGTTATGTGAATTTCACGGATTCCGTGATCCACCAATGAGAAGACATCAAAATCAAAACAGAAGCGTAAAGAAAACAGCTGGCGAGCGTAAAGTACTTTACCGCTTGCAGAGCAGTAAAGAGTTAGTTTTCAGTACGTAAAGAACTACTTTATGAGCAGTTGTGGGAAAAGATTTTAATGTTGCCATTCACAAGACTCAACTTGGAATTCTCAGCAAAATCAACTATTTCATTGGAATTTTCTACAAAAGTTTCTCAACAATATTAATGGCTTCAATGCAAATCACGTCACTGAAAGTTTTGTATGACAGGGGGTGGGTCAAGTAGAAAATATGTGGCTAGTGCTGATATAATGGGTGGGGGTGAATCTTGTAAGATGATTCAATTCTTAAAAATGATGATGTAATAATAAAATTAGTAATAGTTTTATATCGCCAATTCATCCTTATCAGTTTGTTAGCTTTGTTATCAGAGAGTCCTTGTGTAGGGGGCTTAAAACCACCCCAAGTCTACAAAAGAAGAAAATTGATCAAACGAGTATAATGACTGCGTTATTCAATGCTGTAGAATTCTACAATCTGTCTACAACTCATATCTTTGAAGTGAAAAGATAAAGTGAAGTCACTAGCTGCTGTGAATTCATCCATCAAACTGAGAAACGATAATGTGGTTTTGAATTCACAGCAGCTTTTCAATAGAATCATATGTATTGAAAATGAACCTGAGAAATTGAAACAGTGCTTCAAATATAAATATGAGTTCGGCCTACTTCCTTATTTGATGAGGTGTCACTTCGTAAAGGAGTGAAATCATCCCTCATTTCTTCCTAAAAAAGTGATTGAGGTACCTGAAGACTTCATTGTGGATGGTGGACATCTTTTGCACTGTGTTACATGGCCAAAACCAGCTACTTATAAGGAAGTTTTGGATTCTTATATCTCATATTTGAAATCACAGTATAAGGATAAGTGCGTAGTGGCATTTGATAGATATCCTCACCACCCTATGATCTGTTGATCTGTTTAAAAGCAATAATCGCCGTAATTTGAATATAAATAGAGTCAGGGTGAACAAAACAGTTAGTGAGACTGATCCAATGGTGAATGGGGTAATATTTTATAATAAACTCCCTAGAACCATTAAAGCACTCCATGGAAAGGAGTTCCAAGTAAAGCTCAGAGAATTCATGGTTCAGAAATGCCTTTATAGCTTATGAGATTTCTGAAAATTGTTATGTGAGTGAAGTGTAAATGACCTACTATTTTGATAATTATTTGTATTGTTATTGTTGTTATAGCTTTTGGCAACCAATGAATTAGTACTGTGATAGTACTAAGTACTATTAGTACTATTAAGTGTACTATTAGTACTAATAGTGATAGTACGGTATTTTTATGTTTTTATTATTCTTAACTGATTGTTAAAATGTCACTGTTACTTTTAAGATATTGTTGTAGTTAGTTTTACAGTATTGTATGCATTTTGATATCATAGTTGATACTTTTTGTATTTTCTGACGTTTCTATATTTGTATTGTTACAAAATACGGAAATAAAAACATATTATTATTATTATCTGGTGTTTCAAAAAATTTTGGCGGGCATGTAAAATAGCCTGTGGACTTTTGCCCCCACACACCCTATTCTTTGTAAAACGGTCGTTATTGACAACATGTAATCAAAAGAGCTTTTGACAACTATTGTTAACAATAATAACAATAGATTATTGAAATGGGCCCCAGGAAACCACAATGCCAAACCTAATCTCACACAAATTTGCAATACACTAACCTGAATTCAATCAAATTTTTGTGCGAATTAATATAAGAATGTTCAGTCACTTGAGAATTCTTTTTTAATTGACTGTTTTTGCAGTTTGAAGCCAATACGATTATTGTGCACTCAAATTGGCTGCAAGTTGAGTACAAAATGCTCATCATAAAACACCTCGAGGAGTTGGTGAGTGTTGCAACAACATTTGGATCTATGCGTCTCAAGCCACTAAACGTTATGGTGGAGGTAAGACAGATTCTTAATTTCATTTTATTGAAATACGAAACAGTCAATTTGATTCCCACAATAAATACACTTTTGTAAATTTATTCTCACAAAGGAGAAACAATAATTGTTTGTATGAAATTGAATAAAAAATAGGTTATAATAAATCTAACAAAATTTCTACAATACTTTGAGCACCTCTCAAACTCAAACATTTTTGTGCCAATATCATGAATTTTTTTTATGTAAAATGATGAAAATTTTAGAATAGTTATTGCTATTAGTTGACACCAACTATCTTATTGACTACTTACTGTTGCCGCTTGTTGGTCTCTTTTTCTGTAGCTCACTTAATTATTGAAAATGAATGAGGATTATTGAGAACAATTTTGCCAGGTGGCCGGCGAAAATAACATGACGTTATCTGCCTTACTATGAACTATTTCTTGCTCATTTACCACTGTAGATATATCGTTGCACTCTCCTCAGTGACAAATCAATTATTTATATAGAGGGTAATTCTAATTTCCCTACCCTATTGTAATGTTTTGCCCGGTGCCAATCAATCTCTCTGAGATTGATAAGTGAATAATTTTTTGTTGCACTTGTGTAATGTTCACACTGATAGTACACACAAAATATTAATAATACCCAGAAAGGAAACTTAAGCCTAATGCCCGGTTTCTGAGTTGTTCATTAAGTTTAATGGATCATTAACCCATTGCTCCAGCATTGAGTTAATGGTCCATTAAACTTAATGAACAACTCAGAAACCGGGCATCAGTGTTCAATTACCGGCAACAACCTGTGTCAGCAATCAAACGCTAATGTAATGACACGGTTTTGTATTCGGATGGGGAGAAGCTAGCAAAGACTCAGACTCCTCTTGTCCACAAGTCAGTAATCACACTGTCACACAGAAATAAATAAAAGAAAGAACAGGGGGCTCAGGGACGAGGGACGTAGGTAAGGGAGAGATCAAGTGAAAAGCACTGGACAATTAAACTTCAACATTATTTACAATTAAAAAAAAATTGTAAATGAGTAAAATAAAATAAACTCTCCAAAAGTAATGGGACTAATACTTTACCCTTCAAAATGAAATTACAACAAACTTTCAAATTAAAATGACAAAAACTTCAATTTAAACTACAAAATAAACTTTACAAGCAAAGCACAAAAATAAAGAAGCTTTAAGATGGGGAGCCTCACAAAATGAAAAAATGTGTTGTGTGTTTGGAAAATAAAAGTAAGAGATTAGAAGAAAATTATGTAGTTTGAAAACTGAACAGAAGAGACTAAAGAAATAAAAGGAATGAAACTGTGTCCACAATTAATGTTTTGGCAAAATGAAAAAAAAAACTGCTGGAAGCTAAACTTTTCAACTAAAATTGGTTGGCTATTTAGGTCATTAGGGCTGGTGTGGCAGAGAAAAAGTAATAAGTTGAAAAAATAGTAATAGAAGAAAAAATAATTATGTCATATGCTTTTACCAGTCAACTCCCTCTGAGATGTTGAGTCGTATGCCTCTTACACACTGCGGTCACCTCCTTGTCACATCTCACAATTCAAAAGAGAGAGAGCCTAGGGCTGCTCCCTCTTTCTTGCCAACACCATGCCACTTTCAATACTGCTTGTACCATTTATTTGCAGATGATCTCATAATTTACTCACATTCTTCAGTAGATTGTATTCCGGATTGCATACAGAACATGAATTTTAACAAATCGTCTCTTCTTCAATGGGCCACCGCTCATTATTTGGTTCTTAATCCTGCGAAGACCAAGAGTGCCATATTTGGGTTTTCAAGACTTGTTAACAGGATTGTGTTTGGTAGTCTTCCTGCAGTCATAATTGAGGGCAAGCAAATAGCCTACTCCAAGTGCCTTAAAATTCTAGGAGTTTTTCTGGACCAAACTCTCAGCTGGAGAGGGCAGACTACCCATATATGTAATCGTGTGTTTGCAGGCATGTATCAGTTTAAGAGACTAAACAAATTCCTGCCTAAGAGCATCAGAATATTGCTAGTGAAATCCTTAATATTACCTTCTATTGACTATTGCTGCTTAGCCTACGTAGATCTCACTGCTGGTCAGAATACAAGATCCCTGAATTATGCAGTTCGTTTTATATTTGATGCCAGACGTGATGATCACATCACACCATTTTTTGAGGAGTTGAAGTAGCTGAAGCTAGTTGATCGTAGAAGGTACTTTCTTCTTGTCCTGTGCTATAAGCTGATTTTGAGAAACGAGGGACCTGAATATCTGCGCGATTCCTTTACCTTTCTCTCAGACATACAACCAAATCGAGGTACCAGATCTCATGAGCTCACCCTTCAAATACTCCTCCATCGTACAGCTATTTTCAATTCATCATTTCTCACTTCTGCCTGCTGCGAATGGAATTCCTAGCCCTACTACCTTGTTCAATCCCCATCTGTAACTATTTTCAAGAAGAGGCTGAGTATGTGCTTGGAGGTAGATAATTCAATAGAAATTAACTGCTTGACTGCCCTGTTTCTTCCTTATCCGTTATTTTAACATTTCATTCTATATTTATTATTCTCTCACGTTCTTATTTATCTGCTCCTATATATTTCTCTCTTCTCTTGTCTTTATATATTTTTTTCTTGTGGTTATTATGATTATTGTAGTACAGTAATTAGTTTCCTTGTAGATCTGTGTGTTTTTTTTTTATTTATTTTATTTATTTATTTTTAGTTTCTCATAGTAGGTAACCTATATTTTCAGTAGTTCATAGTGTTCATTTCCGTTTATTATTATTATTATTATCTAATGATAATGATATGTGAAAAGTGTTTGTCATAGGTCTTTCAAGACCTGGCAACGTAGGTTGTCATTAATAAATATCAAATATCTCTCTATCTCTGGTGCCACTCATTGCCTTTTCCTAGCTTTTCAGTTAGCCTACACTCGAATTTTATCTTTAAGTTGAAAAGACAATTCAAATTAGTTTCACAGATTCTTTTGAGTACAGTAGGCAACTAGGCATAGCTAGAAGACTTAATTCATGCTAGTTGGAAAATCGAGTCACTAATTGAAAATTGGTATTCAGGGTGAAGGCGTAAGGGAGCCTTCAGCCAGAACTCTGCCCCGAGCCACAAAAGGTCTCTGGGTGGCCTGATTGTAATAATAATTCAAAACCATTATAACTTGTTAAATCGGCACTATGAAAGTAGTATTTTTGTACTCTATTGATTAAATTTTAACTTTTTGTTGTAAATTTAACGACTTGCAGGTAGTTTTAAATTGTGAATATATAATAAATGTACTCACATTTGGCCGAACGTTTTCGAGTTATTCGAAAACGAAAACGTAATAAACGGAATTACGAAAACGTAAACGGAATAACTCGAAAATGTTCCACCAAATGTGAGTACATGAATTATATATTCACAATTTAAAACTGACTGCAAGTCGTTAAATTCACAACAAAAATTTAATATTAACAACGCAGATCGTTATGGTGCAAGAAGTTCAAGGATTAAAATTCGTTATTGAAACAAAACAGAAGTTGTCAAATTTCACTAAACTAACAATTTCAGTCGCAGGACCATGGTGTCGTGGTCCTATGACTCAAATTGTTAGTTGAGTGAAATTTTACAACTTCTTTTTTGTTTCAACTATGGAGTGATTTCACAATTTCAATATCGAATTTTATTAAAATTTGTTCACAATTAATTAACGAGCTAACAATGTACGAAAAGTGGGTTTAAATTCTTGGGCAAACAATTCATAAAATCAATGATTAATTAAATGTAAGCTTTCACTTTGCCCAAACACTTCAATAAAATCACTGGTTTTGAGTCTCAATCAAGTTTCCAGCATCAAAAATCCAAAAAATTCCTATAATGTGGACTGAAATGTATCATGGAGCTTACATTTTCTAGACATTAGTCTACTATCTTGAAATACGATTTTAGTGGGGCTATTTATTAACATTTTCCCGGCGGGGTACTCAATAACCCCCAGACCAAGGGGCCCCTAAATATACAACACTACACTACGCGTTTTGTGACTGTTCAGCTCGAATGATAAAGTTACACTTTACGCTCTCAATACTTAAATACCTAGCTACTTTTAAAAAATGTGCGCTTATTCAACGTGCTAAACCAAACATGTGTACAAAATTCAATTTTCGACCAAGCTAAAAATCGCTAAGTTATCGAAAAAATCAATTTGGGGTGACAGGGTAGGAAAAGAAGGTAACATTTCTAATCTTGAAAAAAAATTATCAAACTCCCAGACCGGGAAGCCCCCCTCCCCAAACTAAAAGTGTGGGTGCGCGCTGATGTGTCATATTTCTTGTTCAGTTAGTTGTTTAACTTGAAGTACGGAACAATCCAAGTAATTATGACTGAGATTGTATTCTTTGAATCATTTTTATGAAACGGTTTATTTTCTAGGAATTCGCTAGTGAAGAAGTAATAGTGATACTGAAGAAGGATGATTGTTCTTTCGATGCCGCTGCTGATGAAGTGAGAGAGGTACTTTTATCTTTGAAACCACCAATCAGAAGTGTTCAAAATAAGAATAAACTGGTTGCATTACACGATGATTGGATAAATTATCTAAAGTATTGCAATTCTAATCGTAAGGCAGATAAGTCAAATAAGATTTAGTAATATCCTTAGCGTAAAACGCTTGATTTTTTATTCTCCGTTTGAGAATTATCATATCTTAATATTATTTTTGCTATCTACTCTTTTTTTGCTTGAAGTCATCCTTCATCGCTTGTGTGCTTCATATATATGAATAGAAATTCATAGCTGGCTGAAACTTATTAAAAACACGGAATATTATCAATTGATGAATTTATTCCAATACTATGATATTCTTTGGTATTATAGTAGTTTTTAATGCAGAAGTATGTTTATGAATAATAAACGTTGTTTTTAAAGTAGTATCATAAACTCGCTGAAGTTTCTGTTGGCTAAAGGCGAAAAATATTCGTTCCTTGATATCTATAAATTATATTTTTAAACAAAAATGAAAACTTGTAGCCAACCTTGAATCGAAAATTAACTCTTATTTGTTGATGTTGAATTTTATTGCAAATAATTCACTATTCTATGTTTACAAAGTATGTAAACAATGTTATATTTTCATTTTTTTATATATTGTTATGTTTACATGTAAATTGTAGATTAGTTCTATTGTGATTTTGTACAGTCAAGAACAGTCATTATTATCATATATTCAATATCAATTGATTTAATCATAAACTTCAATGACAAAGATATAAGGATAAGCATAAGCTTCCATTAGCTTCTAAGGTGAACATATCATTTCTTATCAATAAGATGATTTTTAGTTTATTGAAACTTGGAGTTTTCATTCCAAGAAATAAGAGCTGGCCTGTAGACCTAGGACTAGATAAGGATTTTTTCAAATAGAAACATAATTTTTGATGAATGATTCAGATCTTTCTAGATTCATATTTCTAGTCAGCGTTGTATGAAAGCTTAAATTATTCATTGTCACTGTTAGGGAGCTTTTGTGCACAGTTACGATCTCATTACGTAATGGTATTGTTTATTTGTAAATTTATAGAAATCCACATTAGCGGAATGAGGTCTCCACATTGCTAAAACACATTGTTAGGATGTCATTTAGTAACGAAATAATATTTTCTTCTAGATCTAGATAAATTATTCAGGTTGACTTTAACTCTTTATTTACAATTTAAAAAAATTGTAAACATAAAGTTTATGTTTGATTTCTTGCCACAGCAACTCGACTGCTAGAAATAATTAAAAAAAAGGACACATATTAAACTGCATCAGTGGACAGTAATGTTCGTGTGAGCTGACTTCTAGCCTTTGACCTTTTGTGTGAGATGTCACAATCCAGGATTATATAAGTTGTAGTAGCCTTGCCTAGTCGTAGTCTTAGAAACCTACCAGAAGAAAAATTGTCCCAATTTTTCTGTATCAGCAGCAGGAACTAGAGTTCCTATTCAGGCAACAGATAACACGATTGTGCTATGATCTCTAAAAGAACACTAAAAAAATTGTGTTTTCCTGTAGTCTTCAAGTGCATTATTGACTTGGCTATGAGAACTTTTATCCATCTCGGTGACTATTTTATGTATTCCATTTTACTATTTCCATTTACATAAACGAAAAATAAATTTTAACCTTCATTATTTTATTCAGATTGATTCATGTTCATTTCACACACTTCAAACTCTAAGAATTGTCTAATTCAATCATTTTAGTTGTTAAATATTATATTTCTGCTACATCTATTCACTGAAAACTGATCATAATTGTTATCCACTTTTACTTGGTTTACTGTTAATAAATGTTTATATTATTGCTGATAATATAAACTGAGCGATATTACACTAACTCAAACATTCTAGTTTTTTAATATTACTGCTACGTGTGTTCACAACAAATAATGCATTTTTTATTCAATTCCACTAGATTCACTACATTTATATTATTGTTGATGATTCATGTTTGTTTTGCATACTCCAAAGAAACAAAACAAAGTTGACTCTTGACAGGCACCATGCTAAGGTGGATCATCGTTTATGATCCTTCGTCCTTTTTATTAGTTTTTTTACGGTTTATGATTTTATAAAAGTAACCTGTAAAACCATTCCACATATTGAACGTTATAGCATTTGAAGCAGTAAAATCTTCGTTTTTACCATTGATTTTGCTCAATATCATTTTAATTTTTACTAACGATTTTAGAATAAGTTTTATAATTCTGGTTTGGAATTTAGATTCTAAGTTCTAATTAATAAGAATGATATTTCTGATTTCATTTTCGAAACAATATTTGTTACAAATGCATATACAAAGAACCAGCAAAACGTACTGTAATGTCAATTGAATTTAATCGCATACGAGTCAGTTGAACATTTTTGGTTTTAGATTAAGTTATCCATTGATTGAATATCGACCAATGATTTTAGAATAAGTTATCAAAATGTTATTTCTAGTTTTTTTTAATACAATTTTGTAACCAATGCAAAAGAGAAAGCAAAACCTACTGTAATGTTAATTGAGTGTTACCAAAATTGAACCAGTAGAGTTTCTCCATCGATTTTCTCAATTTAGCATACAATAGTTATTTTTTTACTATCTATTTCAGAATAAGTTATCAGAATGTTATTCGGAAAGTTCAAAATGCCACGTTGTGCACATTGTGTAACAAGTTATTGATGTGTGAATTTTTTTTTTAAAGAATAAAAGTTTTTTCAAGTAAGAATTTTTCCACCTTCTATAGACATTTATTGTTCATGTTTTAATTTTAGATTGGAACAGAATAACTTTTACTGTTCAAATAATATTGAAAAAGACATAGACCTCGTCAGACAATGGATACAGCACTAAATAATGTAGCAACGGGCACAAGATAGTGATGAATAACTATGCTTGCACAAGCATAGCAGTGTTTTGGGCAATCCATAGGTCCACCAATGGTCAAAAGTATTGCTTTTGAGATAGCAACAGCCTTTGTTCTACCTCGGACCAGTTCAAAAAGGTTCTGGTTTCTGAGAAAAGTACGGTCAGGTAATTACATCCAAATACAAATATAAGAAAATTCACAATATAAAGTGTATAACACATTTTTGGCACAGCCAGCAAAGTAAATACTTGAGCGCTAGCTGTGAGTTCATTCAATAATATTACTAGTAAACATAGAAAGCTCGTGAAATGAGAAATTAAAGAAATCAATAATGAATTTAAAGGTAAAGTAATAAAGATCTTACAGTATCTCCATGAGGTGACAAAACTAAAAAACACACAATTATCAAATAACCATAGTTATAAAAGTACTACCATGGATGGCATTTCTAGGGAGTACTTATAGGATTTGCCACTCCTCTTATTGTTTTTCTGAACAATAGAGCCCTTCATCTGGTAGACTGTCGCGGAATGGACTGTTTTGTTTTTTTTTTTTTTTTGCACGGTCGCGAAATGGATGACACCGGTCAGGTAGGAACGATCTTAACAGAAAAGCGAGATCTTGCTGCACACAAACAGAAGTTTTCAATACTCTTGGACCCGTATTTATGAGTTTCCTCCCTTCCTTGAAGTCCTTCGTATTATGCGCATTCCTTGAGTTTTCTTCAAGGGACACTTTTCAATTCAAAATTCGTGAATGCTTTTCAAGAGTCCCTTATATGGGAATTGGACCGAGAAAACGCCCAGAGGTCGATGCTGGTGTACAACGATAATGCAAGGCAATGGTTTCAACTATTAAAAAAAAATTAACTAAAATTTACAACATTTACATGTTTATTTTCATTTGCCCATAATTCTACTCATTTATCCCATAATGATTCTCGTCATTCTCTTTTTTTTGTAGTTTCGAGTCACTTGCCCAAATGCACTGTTCATTACTAGGTCTGTGAACCGTATAATACATTTTATTATAACTTTTATTTTCCTATTGGTTTCAATTTACTCGTTTCACAAATCTTCTCTAATAACCAATCCATTATAAATTCACTGTCCCACCTCCATTGTTGGGTTCTCAAAATGCAGTAGATGTTCTAAATATTCATACTCCTCAACAGTAGGCCTACTCTATTAGTTATGCAAGTTGAGTACTCATAGGACGACGCTTGTCTCTGACTGACTGCTACTCCTGAGGTAACAGGTTCGACTCCCACTCAGCTTGGCATATCTTGAGTATTGGTCATGAATCGTATTACTCACGTACAAGCCTCAGACTCATGTTGTTATCAACAAGGAAAAAAATATCACACCTATTTTACATGTCTATAAACAATTTCACAAGACCTATTTTGAGTGAATGTTCTTAATATGTCCTTAAAATCGCATTACGTACTCAGACTCATGTTGTTATCATCAACAAGGAAAAATTTATCACACCTATTTTACATGTCTATAAACAATTTCACAAGACCTATTTTGAGTGAATGTCCTTAATATTAAGGTTGATGAAATATTTCCGAGTCACGAGCATAACCGAAACAATGTAATTGAACAATCAAATTTTTTTTAGGAAGCCCACATAGGTCTGAGACCTGTGCGCGGGTAATGAGTTGGATGATGGTGATTGATGAGCTGGACCTACAGTTTTAGGTGGGTTCCGAACCACCGGGAAGTGATTTTACAACAGAGAACAGTGTCTTTTTTGCTGACAAACCTAATCGGTCACCCTTACAAAGAGTGCCTAGGAGAACGCAGCTTATCTCTATCTGATTTAGCAGATACCTGCTGCGGCTCACAGCTGTCACTTCCCTCATTACAATAAAATATGTTACAATTGTGCAATCACAAACACAAGTACTTGTGAGTAGGCCTACCTTAAAGAATTCTTTTTATCAATAACTTTTTTAAATTCCCAGTTTTTTAAATTGAGTAAGTTATTTAATTCTGTGATGTTTTCCTTGACGAAATCCTTAATGAACAATCTAATATTAAAACTGACACAGTATTTCACTTTTATATAATGAGTTGGATGATGGTGATTGATGAGCCTGACAAAGCTTCTTTTCAGAAGTGAAATGCTTCCCTCAAGCATTTCCAATATAAGTGAGTAAAGCATTAACTTATATAAAAGTGAAATACAGTGTCAGTTTTAATTGTTATTTAATTCTTATTATTAGTTTTTGAATTTGATAAAAAGTGGTCTCAATTCTATAATTTCCACTTCTCACCTTTCCTTACCAAACTAATACATTTTTATGATTATTCTTGAATATATATAGCTCTTCGATTCTAGCTTGTAACTAGAGGTGAATGGCCGTTCACCTCAGACAGTCTAGATTAATTAATTTGATTATGTTGCACTCCAAACATCTATCGAATAATGTATGAATTTGATTCAGGAAGTGAACCAGAAGTTAACAAAACAGTATTGACGAAGCTACCACAGATTTCTCTTATTGTTGTGAAAATAATGACTAATATAATTGTTATACCAATGACATTATAATAGCAATACAATTACATTATAATAATGTCTCAAAATATGCAAGACTGAACGGGAATCGAATCCGCAACAGCAGGAGTAGTAGTCAGTCATAGATATGAGCGCCCTAACCGATTTCCTTCGCGTCTGCAATCTCATTTCAGCATTGTTTCTGTGGCTTTGACATACTGATATAACTGTCAGTTTTGTGAGAAATGTGAATACAATCTACCTTACTCTCGCTTTGCGTGTTCCCCTGGGTCTAAACATCCAAATCGACACGGAGACTAAACATTTAAGGATAAAAAGAGGTTCATTGAAGTGATGTTCACCAGAGTAAGCTCAGCATTTTTCTTATAGAATAGAGCTGTCATTTTTTTAACAGCAAGAAAGTTATTTGCAAAGTAGGCTATTGAATGAAAGAGGGTATTAAATAAATACTAAAAAATAGGAAAGGTTTATTAACAACAATGGTACTAAGGACATCATCTTTTTAAAATTAGTTGAAGATCACATTCGTTAATAGTCTTAGTTTTCAATCCATTCAAAAAAAAATTAAATAAAAACTAAGCGAATTGGTTTGAATCGTGTTAATATTTACAGATCACCTAGAATCGATTAGAGTTAAATATACATTATATTGACTTGAATTTTATGAAGATAACATTATATATGATAATGGATTTGTTGTTCACTCTTTGAGAATCCTAAGTGGCAATTAACAATGACTGGGACATTTAATAAATGTACCTTAATAGATTTCAAAGTAATACATTTCAACATTATTTGTTGGAGAGGGAGCTTGGAAATTCTACCACTGACTTGGTTTTAAACAATCATTTTAATGTCTTTATTTCTCCATGTATTTTTTTACCATCCAATCTATTTTTTCTTCTCTATAAAAATCTTAATATCAAATTTAAATATTGCAGAACATTATCTACCGAATTCAACAAAATTCATTTAAATAGAAACGGGACTGATTTGATCAATATTCTCATTTATTACGTTTTTCATAGGATTAATATTGAAGATCAGTCCACAATACTTATCTAATAATCAACCGTCAATATGCAATGAAATACTTTCAAGTGATAATATTTATATCGATTGCAATTATTGTAAATCCAAGCAATATGGATAGCAATAATTTTTCCCCCTCAATTGGTGAAATACTTGATATAATGTACACAAGTTATCTCTTTATTGTATTCATTTATTTTATAATTAGAATAGCCCATTAACGAGCACGTTGAATTTACTTCCTGGCCCAGCTTTCATTTTTATCGAGGCTTGCTCTTTCTTCATTTGAATCCATTTTCCTCTTCCTGGTTTTCGTGGTCTTGTTATTAATAAGCACTATTCATTCATTTTCAAAACTACAGGTGAATAAGGTTAATTTTTTATTTCATTGTTTTATGTTATACTTTAATGATTTCTGCAGGTCTCCATAATATTTTCTATCAGCCCCCTCCTCAACACTGTACTTTTGTCCTCTTATCCATTTTTTTGTTCTTAGTTTTTCTCTTGAGTCGATTTTTGTTTAGTTTTCACTTACCCCTGAACCATCCAGAGGATAATTTACTACTTCTTGGCACAGATTTTGACCTTGCCAAATCAGTTTCGGATCCACTAATGTCTCTTCTTTTTCGATGATTTCCCGTGCTTGTATCGCTGACACCGGTACTCCTCGATTCATCGGATCCTCGACGATCTGTTCGTGGGTCTTGTCCTGATTCTCCAGCTGAGGACAACGATCTCCTCTTATTCTCCTGCTCTTGTAATCTTGTGAGCGTGCGGTTGATAATTTTTATTGGAGCTCGAGGTGGTTTTCCAGCGTCGTTGTAATTCACCTGTTTAACCAAAATAGAGGTTACAATAATAGAATGAAAATTTATTTCCAGATAAGCAGAAATTTATTTTCAGCTCTAAGTTCGAGAACTCAATCTTAAAAAGCTGATAAGTATTATATGAGAATGAATCTCCATTCAACATAATGAACATCAAATCGATAATTAATATTTGAGTATTAGATAAATTATAAACGAATGCGGTGGTTTGTCAGAGTCGCAGTCCTTGTTCAGCCAAAAAAATAGGCTTCTTTCAATTTATTGAATCAACAGCCATATTGTATCGTAATCAACAACATATTGTTGCCCTCATGAGTCTGGGACTTGTGCGTGGGTTATGAGGTGAATGAGTGTGCTGTGGGTCGTCTGACGATGCTCTTGACAACAGAGTGAAACGGCCGTCACGCCATAACGTGAGTCATAATTTCCACTTAAAAATCTTTTTTAAGTTTTTCAAATTAAATTTATTCCACTGAAAAACAAAACATTAACAGATTACAATAACCATGTTTGGAATTCCCCCAAGAAGACTATTCGTCTGTGTTTGGGGGAGAGTTCCTTCATAGAAAAACATTAGAAAACTTAAACCAATCAATAAACAAAGCTACAAAATCAAATCAGTTTGATCCTAAATTAACAAATTTATCATTAAGTAACTTCACAATTTTTATTTTAAAAAACTTGAAACTTTTAATTTTTTTGTGGAAACAAGATGGATCTTCAACATCATATGTGATCGTGCAGTTTTAGGTGGATTTCGAACCACCTGGTAAATGATAATAAAGCAGATAACTCAATCCTGTCTAATTACCCTTCCAAGCGCAGTCTTGAGCACTCGTAACTGAACATCTCGATCGCCCTCACACCACGCTTAGCGAACGTTTAATGTATTTTATAATAATGTTTGCTATTTTAATATTTTTAAATGATTATTGTAGTTTTAGGCTATTCAGTTCTGTTCTAGCCAACAATCGCAGGCGGGTCTCATTCATCTATGGATCTATGCTATGTGAAGCAAGATTACTTACTATCTTGATAATAAATTATTAGTAATGTTATTATGTATAATATGTATACGAATATAGTAGTTTATGCAACGATTTTATTTTGACCCTTATTAAGGCACGAGTTTGATGTAAGTTATAACACGAGCGAATGTGAGTGTTATAAACATCTCACGAGTGCTTTAATGGCCAAATAAAATCGTTGCATACACTATTTTATCTACGACCACTAGTATACATTTAATTAAAACAATTTCATTTTACCTGTGACTGTCAGAGATACCTAACCTCTCATCTCAAATACGAGAAGCTATAGTAGATTGTTAGGTTAAAGCAGCTGGTGTAGCAGTTTGATCAAATCAGCTGATAGTTTCAGAATATTGAATTACGATATTGATTCCATCAAAAATGCTTCTGATTGGTCCAGAACCCATGTTATAATGTAGAACCTGTACTATAATGAGCTCATTATGCAACGGGTTTCAAAAAGCATTTCGAAAAGACAGCTGTTTTGGCATCAATTGTGAAACTGTAATGTATACATTATGACATGGTCGTAGATAAATGTTATTAATGTGTTTTCAATAACATAGACCCATTTCAAAAAGACTTTTTATTGGACAACTTGAATAAGCTATAAAACAATAATTATATACAATATTGGTAAAGAAATTGAGTAATCATAAATAGAGACCTATTCAATTCTATCAATACTATTTTATTTCAAATAGAAAATAATAATTTTTGCCATAAAAAGTATGAAGTTTTCTCTAGATACAAGTTTTTTCTACCTAAAAATCAAAAATATCCCCAGGCAGCAAGCATCCACGTAGACGTTCCACAACCCTCAACCTTTGCTCATGGTGCATAGCATCAGATTCTGTGGTTTTAAAAATTTTCTGATAGATGAAAAATAATAACTACTGACTCAATTAGGATCATCATTCAAAACAGTGCTTCATGAAACTAGTGCTCAGTGTGATTGGGTTTGTGCTTTTGTGCAAGTGTTCTATCAAATAACAATCAAGTTTTTAGAGTGAGTGAGCATCATTCCCATTCGAAATGAGCCTAAAATACCTCACCTTACAACCTTCTGAATAATAATTTTATCCTTGTTTTTATAGCTATCTTTCAATATAACATTTACATCGGGATAGTAAAATCCATTCTCCGGTAATTTCTGGAATAATGACAAAACTGTTCAGATCTTCCAATCTCAAATCAGATACCTTGATGTCACTAATCTAAATATTACTTATAATATCCACTTAGAATAATAATCTGATAGATGTAGCCTTCAGATCATCAATATTAATCAAACTCAAGATATCGTACTGTGAAAAATATGTCAAAATAGAAAAGGAAACAATTTCAAAAATATAGTGGAATTCTTAGCAAGTGTGTAGCAATTTTTTTCACAACCATAGAACATTCTTCAACTGGATAGAAGCATACGTAAATCACATAAGTAATGTAAAATACATGATAAGTGTATAAAAAAGCCTGAAAATGACCTGCAAATAATATACAAACTTTAACCTTTGATATTCGGGCCTCTGATGATAAATCTAGCGAAAAAAGGTTGTTTTGTAACTTTTTGTATTTCTTTTTTTGACACGAAACCGCCAAGAGAAATTTTATTTCTTATTTAAAAATGTTTCAGGTCATCACAATGTGATGTGTAAGTGCTTGTACAAGTGGATTTATCAAACACGAGTCATTACATTTATTACAGTCGTTAGCTGCAGTTGTGCAGCAAGACTTTTTTCAATTGACTCAAAATTTATTTAAATACTCTACATAGTACAGCGTAGCTAACATGCTACATAGTATTTTTATTTTTATTTTTTTAGATTACGTCTTGAAGAGACTCCAGTTAAAGAATATGAGACACATTATAGAAGGTAAAATATTTGACTTCAAAACGTTTGTAATTTTATTTTTCCGGTCGAATCTACAACAAACACAGTGATTACAATAGAAGATGAACTACGTGACTGTCAAACAACAAAACAGCTCAACAGCAATACCTTTTGAAGTGTCTGTACATAGATATGTAAATAAAGTAGAAGCAGTTTTGTCATTGTATAAAAATCTCTCTAAAACCACATTAGTTTAAGCAATTCTAGACATGAATTCATGAATAATTAATCCATTGAGCCAATGTTATATGAGTCACAGTAAACTTTATCTAGTTCTTTCATCATTGTCAACAGACCCTTATTGATTTAGTAGAAAAAATAAAAACAGGCCTACTTGAAAATATTTTCACTCTACTATTTTTGAGCCCCCCCCCCCAACCCCACCTAAAAATCAATCAACCTCACCTCATTGGTCTACCGTACTTGAAATTTTCTTTTAGAGGAAGGTTCGGGGTACTCCCTCAAATTTAAAAAAAAAATAATCACTTTTTTAGTAATTCCAGACATCTTTGACTCTTATGCCAAAAAGTAGGCTCTCAAAGCTCCAATTTCAAAATTTATTTTGTCAATGACTCTGTGGGTGGGGGGATCTACGCCTTTGATCTCACCGGATAATTATAATACTGCAAAGACTAGTTTAAACACACCATGCTTTTGTGATATGCTTTTCCAAAAATAATATTCTTGAAATCCACCTCTAATGTATTTTATGTTTATTTTCTTTTTTACAGTGTGATGCACTAATTTATTTTTACAAATCCAGCCTAAAACCAAAGAAACGTTTTCTGTGGAAAGAAATAATGAAACAACTAAAGTAGAAGGCAATTGATATATTTTGAAATCATATTACTTTTGTGTTTTAAAATGGTTTATTTCGACTTTAGTAATATTCAGGTTTAGGAATACTACCATAGCTGTAGCTCGAGTTGTTCAGAGCCACTGTTGTACTTGCAATTACAGAGTCACCCTATGGAGGACAGTAATTCCTACAATAAATAATACTTGAAGGCACACAACGGTCTTGTATAAATCTTTCTTCAATATTAACTTTCTTCATTAAAACTATATAACTGTTTGAATATTTTAAACAGAAAACCGTCCAAAAACCGCCACCCCTAATTCTTGCCATCCTGGGCTGCATCCCCTTAAATTCGCCACTGTTCACATGAGGCGGTAAACGTTTAACGCCGATTGGATAAAGTAATGGAATAACAAAAATGTTTGTTACAAAACCAGCATAGTGGATAGCTTAGTGTCTAGGACAACTCGCCGCGACAGTCTCATACAAGAAGGATTGATTTCCCCCTATATTTCATTGTTAACGCTTTTCAGTGATATTTAGATGCATCTAATGATTCGACATGATAATAAATGAATTTTTATTTAATCAATCGAACATACAATACTACTGTATACAAAAAGCACAACGAAAACATGTGCATCGGTAATGGGGGATGACAATGATGAGATATAAATGACCCTACAGTTTCAAGTGGGTTCAGATTCGGAACCGCTGGGAAGTGATTTTGAAAGGACATAACTGAAAAAAACTAGAAAACTGAAATCAATTTAAAAACAAAATGGACTTGAAATAAAAAATATTCAGAATGTAAAAAGCAGATAAAAGCAAACAATAGAGGCTCACATTTAAATCTTCAAATTTGTAGATTATAGATTTGATTTGACCTCACATAGCATTATACATGCCACATTGTACATTGAAACATGTTTGCAACAATTATTTCAACCTAAAAAAAGCAGAAACAATAGTTTAATTCGAAAAAATTGATGAATAAAGGCATTTGTACAAATAACATTTTTCATCAAGTTATCACATCCAGTAAATCTTGGACAAGATTTGAAGCAATTTGATGGGCTTTGAAGGGATTCGAAGCAGTTTGAAGCTCTTTTATTTTATTGAATTGGATGAAAAATTTGATCGTGTATAAACGCCTAACGCTCAAAACAAAAATGGTGTACATATGTGTCCACTCATGACACGGAGACGGTGCACCTACAGAAGTGTTAATTTTTGTTTTCGCGGTGAGATGGCTCACGGCGAGTTGTCCCATTAAGACCAGCCAGTACAATTATGGAGTTCAAGGAGTTAACATGAATGTATCTCCTATAGCATTGTCCTTGACCGCATGCAACTATACACATCATTGGATTCAGAAAGAAATGTGCTACAACTTGTGCTTGCACTTTTATTTCACTGCCATAAAATGATGAACAACAAAGTCGCATTTAAAATAAGAAAAAATCAAGTTGGAAAAATTCGAATTTTCGGGTAACTTCAATTTTTATCGGTAAAACGATGGGTTTACCGTATAAATAAATGAAACCATTATTGTAGCCAACTAAATGACTAATATAATGGAAGAAGAATCAATCCTATCGAATGATCCGTTACTGAGTTATCGAATTTACAGTAATTACCTACAATTTAAAACTTTGAGAGTGGGTGTAGGTAAAGGCACTGAGGGGATTATCTTTGACTTTTGGGAAAAGACATCTCTAGTAGTGGTCTATAATCTGGGAGAGCTTCAGCTTTTCAATATTTACTTGCACCATAAAACCTTTATTGACCCTTTTTAGGACACTGGGATTGATCTTATTTCATTAATAATTAAGGTGCTGCAGCACGCCATAGAATTTATTGTGATCGTCAAATTTGTCACGCCATGAATCAATCAAAAAATAATGAGGGAAGAAGTAGATTACCGCAAAAACAACTTAGATTTGCACATTCAATACCTAATAAACCTTTTTTAAATGTTTAAATTATTGCACCTTTTAAATTATGGCTACGCTACTGCATATTGTAGAGCAATAATTCAAAGTTAGGCTACCTCAATTAGTACAGGACTACTTGGAATATAGTACTCGAGCTAAAACCTCGGTAGCACGGGTCACTAGCAAAACATTTCAAGAGTTGACAAAATATCTGAAAAAGATTCATAAAATTTTTGTGAAAAATTACTTTATTATTGACTAACCTCAATTCCATCGCGAGGATGTCTGGGCCTCCAAGGTGCCAGAACTGAAATGGACCTGGAAAGAGTCCTCTTATGCGGCACAAATGTGGAATCGGTCTTATTTGAGGAAAGCTCTTCTCTGCTCATTGACCTGCGACCAGATGTGATCTGCGAACGATGCAGCTTCCTCGAGCCTGGAATATCGCCGACTGAAAATATCAAACCAATCCAATATATGGAGAATAAATATAGATCAGGAAATGAATATAAATTAATTTTTCACAATAAAAATTCAATAGCATTGTTATATTCCTACCGTAAACTATTGTATTTCGAATAATCATAAGACAGTACACTGTGTCTGGGTTGAAACATAAATATTATACTTATATAAAGCATAAATACTGTACTTCTTACCGACTATTTAAAAATTTGAGGCAGTATAATTACATACTGTATTAAACTAAATTTAACATTCTTGAATTTCTTGTTCCATACCGATCTGCTTTATTAATATTAGCTTTTTATGGAAATTGAACTTAACTTGACTGCAAGTCGTTAAATTTATCTTAAAAAGTTAATAAATGTAAAACTTCTGAGTTCAATCATTGATGACCATTGAGAAATATTGAATCCTATAATAAATATTATTTTAATCAGATATTATAATCAAAATTTATAGTTTCCATCTGTATGGGAATAGGGTAAGATGTGATCTAAACATGTGTACCAAATTCAAACGTTTTGGTCAATTTGTTTTCGAGAAACGGTGATGAATGAGTCAGTCAGCCAGTGAGTCGGTGGTATTTGGCTTTTATATCTATGTATGGATGAATGCATCCTTTAAAAAAGGTAATATTTTTGTCCCGTCAATAGAGACATGAAATTGGAAAACATTGGATAAAGTAGCTAGCATGCACTTTTTTTGACGAATAAAAATTCAACTTAATTAACAGGTGTTACATAGCACGGCAGTCACTACTAATGCTTATAGATTTCTTTGCTAAAAAAACTATTACTCGTATGTTTCTTTGTTTTTTTTTGTTTTTTTTTTTTTACTGCTTTCGAAACTTAAATGATCTATCTTATTCTATCATTCATTAATGCTCAATATCAGTGATTTTATTGAACAGTTCAGTTAAATATTCACCAACAAAACCTTTCAGTTGTATTAGTCTATTGCAAACAATCTTCGAGTGCGGTATAGTATGACCAATTTAACAAATACTTGTCAAAAAAATTTCATAATTTATTTTAAACCAGCTTTGAAGCTCGTTCAAACATCGATATACAGAGCTATACCAATTGCATAAATCTGTGAATATACAACCTAGAGGAGTCACTAGTAGAGTGTTACTATTTATCTGAAAGTATCGATTCTATCAATGTGAGTATCTCGAAGGTAGAGAAACGGTGAGAGCCAGTATTGCACTCACATCTATCGTGAGCCTACACTAGTCAATCTGCTCTAAATGCTCCATTCATGCAATTAGTGTCAGTCTAGCTCTCAGTGTTTGGGAGGGCTTGAAAATGTGAGCAGATCATATCATCAGGATTCATTTTGTCTACATTTTGTTTGTGTATTGTATTCTTAATTGTGTTTTCATAAGATTCCATCAATTTTCCTCTTCTAAACCGCAATTAAATTTACTATAGTAGACGCAGTGTAGGCCTACTGAAAAAGGATAAATGTGAAATAGAAGAATAATAAATTGCTGAGAACCCGTTCAAATAGCTTCATTGTAATGCCAATGTTATCACCCTCCGAATGAGTTATTGCTCAATGGAAAAACCTTGATATCTCACCCGTTGCCGCATGCAAATAGACTACACTTTTCTGGGAATGCCCGCTGTCTTCTTCTAGAGTGCTTTCTGCAGAGCTGTCCAAAGATGATCTCAATCTTGACGAGGTTCTGTTCGAAGGAACCTGTTGACAAAATACAGACAACATTATCATAATAAACCGAGTAAATAATTCATACTAATGAAATGAATATAAAAACATTTTTGTAGAATATTGCATCAAATATATAACAAAAAAGCGATAAAATACAGTAAATGAGTGTTATTGGTAAGAAAAATATTAAAAATTGATTCCAGAAAGTTAATCAAGAGACCAGAACAAATTTATTGAAATTAAATAGCCAACTAAGATGGTCAAACAAAAACGTATAGTCAGGTTTTGCAAACAGCAACCAAAACTAAAGTAAGGGCAAATAACGATAGGAAAGGTAGAGTACTGCTCTTGACATCCAGTCATGGACGAGACTGTAGTGACCTACTAAATAAAAGATTAAAAAATAAGTATGAAGTTCAGAGCTTTTTCAAACCAAGTGCCCCCCTATAAACGCAATCTTAGAGTCAGCACAGGAACAAACTAAAGATTTTGGTAAAAACGATTTTCTAATAGTACTGGGTGGCTCAAACAATATAAATGAACCTAATCTAAAACATCTTCCTGAAATAAAATAAAAAATTAAAGAGATTGTGCCACTCAGCCAAAAAACTTATTTAATAATAAGTACAATTCCGTATAGGTTTGATAGGCCAGAGCTAAATGAAGCCATTAAGTCAACAAATAAATCAATTCATAATACAATCAACAGCCTAAAAAATAAGAATTCTAAGCAGTTGGGGATTTGTTTTCTAAATGAAAGGCTGAAAAAACAAAACTTCACTAATCATGGTCTACATCTAAATCAATCTGGCAAAGTAATATTTTGTAATAGGCTGGCAGAGCTGATTGAAAGTCGTTTGCAATCTACTGTCAATAATTCTCCTAAACAATCATCTAACGAACCTTTTTTAGTAAAGTGGCTCAAAACCGGGAAGGGAAACTAGTTTCAGATGATAAATTCATATCTTCAATTGTATTAAAAGACGTTAATTGATCAAAAAATCAGGATAGCATTAGTGGAAGGAACTCTTGTAGCAATCTGATAGGCTCTCAAGATTCTAAGAGATTAAGTAAATCTACTTCAATATGCAAAAGCAACGATAAAGTAATAAGGGATGATATGGAAGTACCGGTACTCACTGTGTTCCATCAGAATATTCAATACATTCGTAACAAAATAGATAGAATCGAAGTATTTTTTAAAGAAGAGGCTCCTGATATAGCTATTTTCACAGAGCATGGTTTAAAAGAAGATGAATTGTCACAACATAATATTCCAAACTATTCATTGAAAACGTCGTATTGCAGGACATCTCATCGAAGTGAGGGAGTAGCTATCTTCACTAAAAATGCTAAGAATATGCAAACATTTAATTTAGAATATGTAGAGAAATTTGCTGTGGAAATGGATTTAGAAGTTTCTGGGTTAAGAGTAAAAATCGACGATAATTTCGAAGTAGCGGTGTTAGGTATTTATAGGTCACCAAATGGGGAATGGAACAATTTTTGTGAACTATTCAATAGGATTTTAGAGATTACTACTACTCGTTTTACAAACGTTATCGTAGCGGGAGATTTCAATACAGACTTTGCAACACAGAATAAAATGTCAGTAGATTTAAGGGATATTATATTTTTTTTTTTTTTTTTTTTTTTTTTTTTTTTGTAGATTACGTCTTGGAGACTCCAGTTAAGGAGTATAAGACAAGTCAGATCAACAATATTATACACTAGATACCATAATTACTTCAATTAGTTGAGGTGAGGCTTAATTTTGATGTGAAAGGAACTCTTGTACACTATAAAAAGCTTTATCAACTAAATATTTCTTCAATTGATTTTTAAATATTTCTATATTTTCAAGACTCTTCAAAAACTGCGGTAGCTTGTTGTAGAATTTCCTACCAATATAACTAGGTTTTTGTTTGAATAGGCTACTATTGTGACTCACCAAGTGATAATCTCCTCGGCTTCTTGTATTATAATCATGTACATCAAGATTTTGGTTAATATCATTCGTTTTTACATATAAAGTAGCTTCATACACATATAAGCAGGGTACAGTTAGGAGACCAAGTCTCTTGAACAACGGCCTACATGAATCTAATCTATTTACTCTTTCTATACACCTAACCGCTTTCTTTTGGATCTTAAACACCCTATCAAGATTTTGTTTTGATGAATTACCCCATACTAAGATAGCATACCTAATATGTGACAGTAAGAGCCCATGGTAAGCTGTAAAAAGTAACTTTTTGTCATTCAATCTAGCGAGCTGTCGCAGGACAAATACCCCAGATGAAATTTTACTACATATTTTCTCAATGTATGGAGTCCAGGTCAATCGTCTATCCAACGTAACTCCTAGAAATGCAATTTTTTCTTCCTGGTCTAATTGATTATCGTTTACAAACACGTTTATAGCCCTATCTTCATTTAAATTATGTTTGTTTTTGAATTGAAGGTATTGGCATTTTTTACTATTTATAGTTAATTTCAACTGGTTTAAAAATTGGACAATGGACTGCACACCTATATGGGCACTTATTTCTAAATTATCTAGAATGGAATTGCTGAAAATGAGTGATGTATCATCAGCAAATAAGAGGGCTCTACCACTAATTAATTCTTTAGGTAAATGGTTGACATATAACAAAAAAAGCAATGGACCTAGTATTGACCCCTGAGGCACTCCAGCTTGCACCTCTAATTTATTAGATTTATTCTTTACTATACTATTACCAACTACTGTAGTTAGTTCTACACATTGTTTTCTCCCAATAAGATATGATTCAAACCATTTCAGTTCAACCCCATTTACACCTACATTTTGCAGTATTTCCAATAAAGTTCTATGATTAACACAATCAAATGCCTTTGACAGATCTAAGAAGATTGCAGTAGCTTTATCACCTGAATCTATTATATCTATTAGTTTTTCAACTAGAGAAACTATGGCTGTTTTTGTTGATCTCCCTTTCTGGAAGCCATGCTGTTCATCACAGATAAAGTTAGCTTCTTGAAGGTGCAGAAGTAACCTATTTAGAACTACTCTTTCAAAAATTTTACTTATTACATTTAAAATACTAATGGGCCTATAGTTTTCTACCTTTTCTCTATCGCCACTTTTGAAGATTGGCAAGATCTTCCCCTCTTTTAAATTATCTGGAAAAACACCTTGTTCTAATGAATGATTGATCAGATGAATCAAAGGGTCTAACAATTGATCTTTACATTCTTTCAGAATTTTACTGGATACCCCATCCATTCCTACAGTTTTTTTATTATTTAAACTATCAATGATATTTGACAACTCGTCTTGGCATACTGGGTGGAATTTTAATTCGTTCTGAATCCCCTCAGTATTCCTCATGTTTGCATCACTAATACCTGTATTAAGAGATTTTTGAAGATCCTTAGCAACCAGTTGATAATATCTGTTAAAGAAATTACAAATGTCTACACTATCATCAATATATTTTTTATTTTCGTTAATTATTCTGGGGACACTAGTATAAGCATCTACATGAGCTACTTGCCTATTTTTGTTTATTACATCCCACACTGCTGTGTTAAAGTACACACTATTATTCAAAATTTCAGCTGTTTTCTTACATTTCGCTCTTTTCACTTTTTTCATATAGTTTTTCTTTAGAGCTTTGTAATTATCTTCACTTAACATATTTCTAGATAGTTTGAATTCATCATATGCATCTTTAACCCTATTTCTTTCTGCAAGGATATCATCAGTTATCCACTCTTCAATCTTGTCTAATTTGTTCTTTACAGGGACTTTTTTAACTGGACAACTCATAGTAATATGAAACCTTAAAATATTAATGAAACTATCATATTTGTCATTTAAACTATTGCTATTGTAAACCCTACTCCAGTTTTCTTGTAGCAGATTCTGCTTCAAACAATCGATATTCCCCTGTTCACATTGTTGAATTTCTTTCATTACTCTACTCTTTTTAATTGATTTATGACCTTGCAACCCCACCTCTAAGATTTGATAGTCATGATCAGATAGTTCCGAGCCGCCTAATCTTGTTTTAGAGTAATCTATATTAGTAAGGATGTTATCAATTATTGTTTGTGATGTTCTTGTGACTCTGGTATATTCATGAACTTTTATTTCCAAGTTATTCATGCATATAATATCCTTTAAATCTTCTGTCATTTTATTCTGTGTTGCAAAGTCTGTATTGAAATCTCCCGCTACAATAACGTTTGTAAAACGAGTAGTAGTAATCTCTAAAAGCCTATTGAATAGTTCACAAAAATTGTTCCATTCCCCATTTGGTGACCTGTAAATACCTAACACCGCTACTTCGAAATTATTGTCGATTTTTACTCTCAAACCAGTAACTTCTAAATCCATTTCCACAGCAAATTTCTCTACATATTCTAAATTAAATGTTTGCATATTCTTAGCATTTTTAGTGAAGATAGCTACTCCCCCACTTCGATGAGATGTCCTGCAATACGACGTTTTCAATGAATAGTTTGGAATATTAAGTTGTGACAATTCATCTTCTTTTAAACCATGCTCTGTGAAAATAGCTATATCAGGAGCCTCTTCTTTAAAAAATACTTCGATTCTATCTATTTTGTTACGAATGTATTGAATATTCTGATGGAACACAGTGAGTACCGGTACTTCCCTATCATCCCTTATTACTTTATCGTTGCTTTTGCATATTGAAGTAGATTTACTTAATCTCTTAGAATCTTGAGAGCCTATCAGATTGCTACAAGAGTTCCTTCCACTAATGCTATCCTGATTTTTTGATCGATTAACGTCTTTTAATACAATTGAAGATATGAATTTATCATCTGAAACTAGTTTCCCTTCCCGGTTTTGAGCCACTTTACTAAAAAAGGTTCGTTAGATGATTGTTTAGGAGAATTATTGACAGTAGGTTGCAAACGACTTTCAATCAGCTCTGCCAGCCTATTACAAAATATTTCTTTGCCAGATTGATTTAGATGTAGACCATGATTAGTGAAGTTTTGTTTTTTCAGCCTTTCATTTAGAAAACAAATCCCCAACTGCTTAGAATTCTTATTTTTTAGGCTGTTGATTGTATTATGAATTGATTTATTTGTTGACTTAATGGCTTCATTTAGCTCTGGCCTATCAAACCTATACGGAATTGTACTTATTATTACATTAGTTTTTTGGCTGAGTGGCACAATCTCTTTAATTTTTTCATTTATTTCAGGAAGATGTTTTAGATTAGGTTCATTTATATTGTTTGAGCCACCCAGTACTATTAGAAAATCGTTTTTTCCAAAATCTTTAGTTTGTTCCTGTGCTGACTCTACGATAGCGTTTATAGGGGCACTTGGTTTGAAAAAGCTCTGAACTTCATACTTATTTTTTAATCTTTTATTTAGTAGGTCACTACAGTCTCGTCCATGACTGGATGTCAAGAGCAGTACTCTACCTTTCCTATCGTTATTTGCCCTTACTTTAGTTTTGGTTGCTGTTTGCAAAACCTGACTATACGTTTTTGTTTGACCATTTCTATTTATTTTTTCCCCATTTGATTTAGGTTCTACTTTTTTTGTATTGATCAGAGGTTCAGATCTTACATTAGCCAAGTTTATTTTTGATTTTAATATTTCGATTTCCTCTGACATAGTCCTACATTGACTCGTGAGATTTAGTATTTCAGTTTTATGGTCTTCCTGCTGCAATTTTACAATAACTTCCAGAGATTTTATGTGATCCACTAACCCTATTCGTTCTTCCTCAGAATTTTTTAGTGATGTTTCTAATTTTGTTTTCAATTTGGTGTGATCACTCAATAGTTTAGC
This sequence comes from Conomelus anceps, assembly GCA_948455865.1. Taxonomy (NCBI): domain Eukaryota; kingdom Metazoa; phylum Arthropoda; class Insecta; order Hemiptera; family Delphacidae; genus Conomelus; species Conomelus anceps. Next base: position 64,834,062 of record OX418222.1, read on the forward strand.
AACCTTTTCTTCTACATCTACAGTAGCTTTAAGAGCTGTTGGAGATTTTTTCGTTAATAATTGCTGAGATCGCGTAGCTACTTGAGTTTTAGTTGAACAATTAGATTTAGATGCCTTGTTTGGACTCATTTTCCTAGCTAAAAATTGTTTTCAATTGATTTTAGTTAAATGTTTAATGAAATATTACTTAATTTATTACAATTGTCAACTTGAGACTATTTAATTACAAGAAAATTTATCAATATTGGTACACCTAACCTCGAAAATAGAATTTGACTTTTTATTTAAATACTTTAACTTATATTAGACAAGTTAATGATGTAAATTATTAAGATATTATAAATACTAATAATAATAAACAAAAATACTACTTATCCGTTCGAATTAAAATTCTATGCTTCAAAATTCGCAGAGCCTGTTCAGACAACGTATGCACAGTACCACTGCTACCTCGATATTAGAACAACAGCATGTTATACATGAATAACTTGGAAATAAAAGTTCATGAATATACCAGAGTCACAAGAACATCACAAACAATAATTGATAACATCCTTACTAATATAGATTACTCTAAAACAAAATTAGGCGGCTCGGAACTATCTGATCATGACTATCAAATCTAAGAGGTGGGGTTGCAAGTTTATAAATCAATTAAAAAAAGTAGAGTAATGAAAGAAATTCAACAATGTGAACAGGGAAATATCGATTGTTTGAAGCAGAATCTGCTACAAGAAAACTGGAGTAGGGTTTACAATAGCAATTGTTTGAATAACAAATATGATTTTTTTGTTATATGTCAACCGTTTACCTAAAGAATTAATTAGTTCCTGGATTTCTTGTTCCATGACGAACTGCGTTGTTAATATTAACTTTTCATGTGAAATTTAACGACATGCAGTCAAATATTTGTTAAGAATAAGTATAATAACTCACTTAAACTGGCCGAGTACTTTCGAATCTATGAGATCCATCATCAGAGGCTCCTAGATCATCATGTCAGTTTTTTGGTTAGAAGTGTTGTGGTTTTTGTAAAATATGATCAAAAAGTTTGTGAGATTTAAAATTTAGTTGTTCATTGAGAATGTTTTGTTTATTGTGTGTGGTGTGTTTGTATATTTCAAATTGTTCCAAGGTGTTGAGTTCGTGTCCTTTAGATTTTATGTGTAGAATGTGTAGGTTGGTACTGATGTCGGTAAAAGTGTGTCCAGTTTGAATGATATGGTCGGCAAAATTCGATTCAGCTTTGGATGTGAGGGCCTGAAAGTGTTCCTTGTAACGTTGTTTGAATGTGCGGCCTGTTTGTCCTATGTAGAATTTGTTACAATCAGAGCAGTTTAGTTTGTAGATCCCTGGGAGATCGTATTTGTTTGTGTTCAGTGTGGTTTTGAGTGTAAGTGCATTTTTTATTTTGTTTTTTGTTCTGAATGAGATGGTGTGGCCGGCTTTTTTGAAGATTTTTGCTAGTCTGTGTGATTGTGGATTAATGTATGTCATTGTGATGTATTTTTTGTCAGTGGTGTTGGTGTTTTGTTTTTTGTTTCTTATTTTATGATTGAGTTTGTCAATTAGGTCGTGTTTGTAGCCGTTTTCTTGTGCTAGGTATTTTATTGTATTTAGTTCAGTGTGGTAATTGTCGGTGGAAAGCGGTGTGTTGTTGAGTCTGTGTAGCATTGACCTGAATGCTGAGTGTTTGTGTTGTGTTGGATGATTGGAGGTGCTGTGTATTAGGGTATCTGTCATTGTTGGTTTTCTGTAGATGTTGAAGCTGTGTTGTTGGTTTGTGTTCTTTGTAATTGAGAGGTCTAGGAAGTTTATTGAATTGTTTTTCTCATATTCAGCTGTGTATTGAATGTTCTTATGTATTTTGTTTATGTATGATCGAAGTTGTTCACTTCAGTTGAAACACTTGACTACATAAACAAAAACAACATTAAACAACTACACACCGATCCCACAAATGTTTACCAAACTAAAATCAAACAAATAATCAACAAGACAAATCATATAATTAATAATTCACAAAAAAGAAAACTGAAACAAATACACCCTTCTGCACCATCACTTCAAACACTTCCCAAAATTCACAAACCCGACATACCTATTAGACCAATTGTAAACTACCAAGAAGCACCTGCCTATAAACTAGCAAAACACATAGATCAAACACTGAGAAAACTAATTAATATCAACAACAACACATACATAAAAAACAGTAGCGATCTTATCGCAAAAATAAAAGACACACAAATTCCTCACAACTCCACTCTTGCATCTTTCGATATAACAAACCTATACACCAACATACCTGTCAATGAAACAATAGAAATAATACAGAACATCCTTATTCACAACAACACAACTACAGAACATATAAATGAAATAATAGACATCCTAAAAATCATCACTCAACAAAATTACTTTACCTTCAACAACAAATTCTACTCACAACCTGATGGACTGCCAATGGGCTCACCAATCTCAAGCATATTTGCTGAAATCTATCTCCAACACTGCGAAAACACTCATATACTCTTTAATAACAAATTTTCACAGAACATAATATACTGGCACAGATACGTAGATGATGTTCTATTGCTATACAGAGGAAACAAAAGACAATGTGAACAACTTCGATCATACATAAACAAAATACATAAGAACATTCAATACACAGCTGAATATGAGAAAAACAATTCAATAAACTTCCTTGGCCTCTCAATTACAAAGAACACAAACCAACAACACAGCTTCAACATCTACAGAAAACCAACAATGACAGATACCCTAATACACAGCACCTCCAATCATCCAACACAACACAAACACTCAGCATTCAGGTCAATGCTACACAGACTCAACAACACACCGCTTTCCACCGACAATTACCACACTGAACTAAATACAATAAAATACCTAGCACAAGAAAACGGCTACAAACACGACCTAATTGACAAACTCAATCATAAAATAAGAAACAAAAAACAAAACACCAACACCACTGACAAAAAATACATCACAATGACATACATTAATCCACAATCACACAGACTAGCAAAAATCTTCAAAAAAGCCGGCCACACCATCTCATTCAGAACAAAAAACAAAATAAAAAATGCACTTACACTCAAAACCACACTGAACACAAACAAATACGATCTCCCAGGGATCTACAAACTAAACTGCTCTGATTGTAACAAATTCTACATAGGACAAACAGGCCGCACATTCAAACAACGTTACAAGGAACACTTTCAGGCCCTCACATCCAAAGCTGAATCGAATTTTGCCGACCATATCATTCAAACTGGACACACTTTTACCGACATCAGTACCAACCTACACATTCTACACATAAAATCTAAAGGACACGAACAAAGGACCTTGGAACAATTTGAAATATACAAACACACCACACACAATAAACAAAACATTCTCAATGAACAACTAAATTTTAAATCTCACAAACTTTTTGATCATATTTTACAAAAACCACAACACTTCTAACCAAAAAACTGACATGATGATCTAGGAGCCTCTGATGATGGATCTCATAGATTCGAAAGTACTCGGCCAGTTTAAGTGAGTTATTATACTTATTCTTAACAAATATTTGACTGCATGTCGTTAAATTTCACATGAAAAGTTAAAATTAATTAGTGGTAGAGCCCTCTTATTTGCTGACGATACATCACTCATTTTCAGCAATTCCATTCTAGATAATTTAGAAATAAGTGCCCATATAGGTGTGCAGTCCATTGTCCAATTTTTAAATCAGTTGAAATTAACTATAAATAGTGAAAAATGCCAATATCTTCAATTCAAAAACAAACATAATTTAAATGAAGATAGAGGGCTATAAACGCGTTTATAAACGATAATCAATTAGACCGGGAAGAAAAAATTGCATTTCTAGGAGTTATGTTGGATAGACGATTGACCTGGACTCCATACATTGAGAAAATATGTAGTAAAATTTCATCTGGGGTATTTGTCCTGCGACAGCTTGCTAGATTGAATGACAAAAAGTTACTTTTTACAGCTTATCATGGGCTCTTACTGTCACATATTAGGTATGCTATCTTAGTATGGGGTAATTCATCAAAACAAAATCTTGATAGGGTGTTTAAGATCCAAAAGAAAGCGGTTAGGTGTATAGAAAGAGTGAATAGATTAGATTCATGTAGGGCGTTGTTCAAGAGACTTGGTCTCCTAACTGTACCCTGCTTATATGTGTATGAAGCTACTCTATATGTAAAAACGAATGATATTAACCAAAATCTTGATGTGCATGATTATAATACAAGACGCCGAGGAGATTATCACTTGGTGAGTCACAATAGTAGCTTATTCAAACAAAACCCGTAGTTATATTGGTAGGAAATTCTACAACAAGCTACCACAGTTTTTGAAGAGTCTTGAAAATATAGAAATATTTAAAAAACAATTGAAGAAATATTTAGTTGATAAAGCTTTTTATAGTGTACAAGAGTTCCTTTCACATCAAAATTAAGCCTCACCTCAACTAATTGAAGTAATTATGGTATCTAGTGTATAATATTGTTGATCTGACTTGTCTTATACTCCTTAACTGGAGTCTCCAAGACGTAATCTACAAAAAAAAAAGATTTCTTGTTCGATTTAAAACTATCAAATATAGAAGGTAAATTGATGAAATTCCATTAGCCTACTTTCCTTTCATTTGTGTATATTTATTTTTTATTAGAATGATTTTGACCAATTATTTCAATAAGCAATACTATAATAGTATTGTCTATAATAGTGATGGTCTGCAGTAATGCCACTACAACATATTTTACATTAAAAATGTCCCTCTTCCTTTGCTAGGCTATATGGAAACTACAAACATATGAATGACTTTATCCCATTTGGTATCAGCGGGCACGAATGGCTAAAATGTCGGTATGGTTTGGTGATTGAAAGACATGGATCTCATTTTGCTCATAATAATATACCTAAAATACCTTGAATAATTTGGTACTTAAGTTGTTTAGATTTAAAAAACGATATTTCGTGATTCGAGCGATGCTAAAAAGCATCAATTTCCTGCACACGTTCAGTTTTTTATGAGAATTTATCCAACAATGTTTCTAAAATTTTGAGATGTGACATCGATGCAGACCCTAATTGAGAATTTTTTTCATTTCTAGGGTAGGAAAGTTTTGAAAGTGTGAACGTTTTAGATAAAGATCTGATCTTAATTTTTTATTTGAAACGTTTTTCTCTAAGAGGGACAGGTCTCTTTGTATTGATGAGCAAAGAGTAGAGACAAGTACTTGAAATTGAGCGCTCGCCGTCCAAGTTCAGTGCCAAGTGCCTCTGCAGGATATCGTTCACAGATCATCTCGTTTGCCAATTGCTTGTAGTTTCATATAATAATAATCATCAAATAAATGAAATAGAATATAGAATATAAGTTATATATAAATACATCCCACTATACTTACGACCTCTTTTCATAATCAATACTTACGTCCTCCCCATGGAGTATATTAATTTTTTATGAGTTAAAATATATATTATAGTGTATTTGCATGTATTTGCTCCCTCATTTTTGGTCTTGGTTTTCTAATTAGTTGAATTTTATAAATTGGATTTTTCTTCAGCCATAATGCTATACTTGCACCAGCTTGAATATTTGAATTATAGAAAGACAAAAATTTTAAAAAATGTAGACATACTCTGTATCAAAATTTCCCCTAATTATAGGAAAACTTACACTTCATAAGCGAAACAAATAGAATTATGCTTCTATCTGTGATAGTTCATGAGAAAAATGTACCTTGATAACCATTATAAGTAAAGGATAACCGACTTACCATTTCACAGTATATTCATTATATACTTGTTACAGTAATTATTCATTTTTCATCAAAATTTCTCAGGAAATTTATTCCTTACCAGGTGAGATATGACATATTTCCTACCTAGAATAAAAATAACCCTTTCTAACCTGCAAATGAGATGAGAAAAGCATTGAATAATACAACTAAGTGCAAATCATGGTTTGTATGTATTTGTAACTATAGTTTGTATTTGATTATATATTATAGTCTGCATTAGAATGTATTGAGCTTGGAATTTAGAAGGAAATCATGGCGATATCATATTTTATAGTTCCTGAGGAAAATGTGTCTTTATGTAAAGAATGGTATTTCTGGGAACTCCAAATACCGGTAGACTTATTCTATCCTTCTTGCCAAGACCCTGCTCTACAGCTCAATTCAACTTAATCCTCTTAAACTTATAGACGAACTATAGTTACAAATATAAATGCATACAAACCATGATTTGTACTTCGTTGTATTATTCAATGCTTTTCTCATCTCATTTGCAGGTTGGAAAGGTTTATTTTTATTCTAGGTAAGAAATATGTCATATCTCACCTAAATGATAAATTTCCTGAGAAATTTTGATGAAAAATGAATAATTACTGTAACAAGTATATAATGAATATACTGTGAAATGGTAAGTCGGTTATCCTTTACTTATAATGGTTATCAAGGTACATTTTTCTCATGAACTATCACAGATAGAAGCATAATTCTATTTGTTTCGCTTATGAAGTGTAAGTTTTCCTATAATTAGGGGAAATTTTCAAAAAACTTCATACCTGATTTTTTTTAATTTTCAGCAAATGAATGTCTTATATTCAAATGGAGATATTTAATAAAAACCATTAACCATATCATGAAAGTAAAATTGTCAAAATGTTCGTCTCGTTGAGTTTGGAATTTAGAAGGAAATCATGGCAATATCATATTTCATAGTTCCTGAGGAAAATGTGTGTAAAGAATAGTATTTCTGGGAACTTCATAAAAAAGGAAAGATATTCAATATTTTCGGTTTTACAAAAAGTTTTTTAAAAAGGACATAAACATGTTCTAGTTGTCATGAAAACTTGACTGATACACCACTGAAAATGAACAATTTCAAAATAAAATGCAAATTCCATTACCGACAATTTTGAATTTTTAGCAATTCGTAATTCCCCCCCCCCCCCCCACAACACGAACACGTATTTCCTTACCTGCAAATGTGATGTATTCAAGGATGGATAACTGCCACTGTCACTCTCTCCAAAAAATCTCAAATTTTTTTGACTTGTGCTATTGGCTCTTGAAACTGGTCTATGCTTTCTATCCACTGTATCTTCTCCAGATAATCGTGAATGGGAAGTCTGGAAAACACGCAATAGGAAAAATACAATTATAGACATTCTCATGTTTCATCTTCTTATATCCTTTTGTTGTTTGGTTATAATTTTCTCACAAATGCCAAACTGTTCACATAATTCTGAGAATAGAAATTGCAACAATTAAATCTAATAGATAGTACTTGTAATGATCACAAGTTGTTTCAACAATTTTCAAGTAATATAAAATGCAATTCAATGCATAATTTTCATCCCTTAACCATTGAAATGAAACAAAATGGGCTATGGAAACCTAGAGGGACCATCAAACCAAGCCCATGGGAATGAAGGTCTCAATGATGCGTTCTATGACTCCAAAAGGGTAAATTATTGTTACACAATACAATATTGTACTGTGATGTTTCAAAGCGAGGGTTCTGGGGATTTATTCGAGTGAGGCCCTTATACTGAACCTCTTCAGTCGCGCTCGCGAGGCACAATTGAGTATAAATTACACCACCAGGATAATTTTTATAGAAAAATCAGCAGATGGTTCTAAACATGTCAATGCCTTCATGTACTTTGACACTGTTGAGCTCGCTCAGACTCTCAGCTGAATTATGGCTTGCGACCGCGACTGAAGTGGCTCTGTATAATTAGGGCCTAAGAACAAATCAATTAAGGAAACAAGACAATTTATTAAACACAATAAATTGATAATTAACATTATGTCTTAATAAATGACACAAGTTTGAAATTTTTAATTTCCTAGCTCTACTATCAAAACAGATTCAGAAGCTAACAATTAATTATCTGACCAACAAGTATTTATAAACAAACCACTTTTACTACAATCAACACTATGGCATAGTAGTGTCTAATTTTAAAATATATTAATTATTTAGATGACAAAATATTAGTTTCATTATTCTTTTAGTTGATAATTTTTTTTTAAATATTGATATTATTATCAAAATTTTAAATTATACTATTGATGTATTCAATTGTTTTAAATATATATATTTTAAACATTTTCACTCACAGACGCCACTCCGCCCACCCCTTTAATCCGCCCATATCTTCAGAAGAAACTTGACAAACTAAAACAAGATCCTGAATGGTGTGTTCTTCAAATTTGAAACGATTTGCATGAGTTAGTTTGTCTTTTAGATTTTCAGATTTTTATATTTTAGGAGCAGATTTGTGACTTAAATATTAATTATTGAATAATCTTACCGATATTATGTACGGTAATTCTGAAATAATAAAATAATGAATATTCTGTAATTTCTGGTTTTATTATTTTGCTATTAATAATACGATAATACATTAACATTCATAATAAATCAATAATAACAAAACCAAGTGACTAATGAGAAACGTTCACATTATAAGAATAAAGACAGCCTAGGCTAACAAGAGAAATTTAAGCTTTCGTTATTTCAGTCAAACGTTATCCATACGCTGTAATATGTATCAGAGAGATAAGCTGCGTTCTCGTAGGTCCCGTTCGTAACGGTGACCGATTAGATTGGCCAGCAAAAAAGACACTGTTCTCTGCTGTAAAATCACTTCCCGGTGGTTCGGAACCCACCTAAAACTGTAGGTCCAACTCATCAATCACCATCATCCAACTCATTACCCACGCACAGGTCTCAGACCTATGTCGGCTTCATCCTCAAAAAAAAAAAAAAAAAAAAAAAATATGTACAAACTTATCAAAAGTTATCAGAAAACTTTCAAGTGTATTATTATTTTCTCTAAACAAATAATTAAAATGGGATATTTTGACTGGGAGATCGATGAAAAATAATTACAAGCTTTTTTTTTACTGTTCATATGTATTATCTTGCTGTGCAGAACTGACCTTTTTTGAGTCGCGGCGGACGCGTTTCGAACTCTGTCATTCTTCTTCGGCGCTGTCTGCAACCAAGCGCCGAAGAAGAACGCCATAGTTCGAAACGCGTCCGCCGCGACTCAAAAAAGATCAGTTCTGCACAGCAAGATAATACATATGAATAGTTAAACTGCAGTTCATAAAAAATGGATATCTACAACGATAATTTATTACTTAGATAGCATGCAAATAAAAAACTGTAGCACACCTTATGCTTGATCCTATCCAAAGATCTGAACCAAGTGGGATCAGTTTCAGGAGTGGACACTCTTTGTCTTGTTGCATAATAATCAGAATCCTGTAACAGAGAAATAAGATAACCTGGTTGCCTTGTATTTTTCGAATAAGAAAAACATATTTTGACCTGGAAAATATCTACTACAAATAGTTATTGAGGGAGATTTCGCCATGTTTTAATTTTTATTAAATTACTAAATGTTGACAAGATCATTAATTTCGAAATTTTTTCAATCCTATAAATTATGCCGAAGACCTCTGCTCCTGCGGACATTGACAACTGCATAGCGGGGGTCTCCTGTATTAAAGATAAATATTTAAAAAAGGAATCATATTAAAGAAAATTTGAAATTAATTATCTTGTTAGCATTCAGCAACTTAATTGTAAAATCTTCCAAAATAACTTGATTGTACTAGCCATGTGGCTAACTCATCGCACTGCTCTCTATGCAAATGGTGTTAGAAATTCAGGAGTTCAACTTTTTAATATTTACAGGCCAGGCTTATAAGAGGCTTACTCTCAAAAATTTAAAGAGGTTTTCAAGAGAGAGCTAGAGGACTGTGGTTTCTATTCAAGCCAAGAATATAGAGAGTATTATAAAAATCCTAAATTAATATAGCCTGAATGGAAATAATAAATTTTAATTTAACATTGGAAAAATCGAGATGCATCCATGATGGGAGGCCAGTGGATGCTTAAATATCTATCTATCTATAACTCTATGAATGCTACTTCTCAGATATTGTCAGTGTGGTTTTGTGAGTAAGGTGTCCGACTGGCAGTTGAAAAATCCGTGGTTCGATTCCTGGCACTTTTGAAATTTATTCCTTATTATTGAAATTAATAAGAAAAAATACAATATAGAGAGTGATTAGGAACTACTTCCTCATAAGAGCAAGCTCGAGCTTGAGGAAGGAGCCCGCCATACTTCAGAATAATATACAGCGAGCTACAGAATAATATACAAAAATTAATAGCTACGAGTATATCCTTTTAATAGACATTATTAAAAACATTTCACTATATGTAGATATATTTAAATAAAATACCATCCAATATCCAAAATCATTAAAGAAAAAATGTCATTCCAATATCATTGAAGAAGAAAAATTATTCAAAAAAATTAAAAACAAATCAATTAATTACATTTAAATAAGATAGAACACTATACAATATCATTCCAAAATCGCATGGCCATATCCCATCCATTAGAATCAACATGATATTTCTTTTAACATAACCAAAATTGTTCTGTGCTATTAGATCTCTGATGTTTCTGGGGATGTTAGATTTAGATGTTATACGCTGACCGGCCGTTGTCAATAACGGGAGCACCAGTAACTTAACTAGACCTGACTCCTCCTGTCTTGTTGTTACTGTAGTTCTATTTATAGATTGAAAGAGTAAAAACTTCTTATAATATGATATGTTTTATAGGTGCAACTGAAAATTCCAAAAAACAGCTTTTGTTGAATGCATTCTACTCTTTTTTAATATGACTTGAATTTTGACCTGTTTGAACTGGTTTAAAAACATTTTTATATGCAGCCTCCCAACATTATTAAAAACATTCAAAATATTTAGTAAAAGTTCAATACAGCTTTGCAAAGATTTAAAAAAAAAAATTATTTGCTGAATTAGTCTTGAAAAGACTAGTTCCCAGTTCTGAGATTGAGTAACAGCTAAAAGCCTATCATAATCAAGCCTGGTGACAACATTCACTAAGTATTTTTGTGTTGTGGCATCCATCGAATTTCATTAGTTATTTAATGCAGTTGTCTATGTTCGCAGTAGTGAAGTCTTCAAAGTAATTTATAGCACTTATATCTCTTCAAACTCGGTTCACAAAGGACACAATAATTATTGAAGGAAAAAATAATATGTAGAAAATTGAAAGAGGAATTTCAAGTAATCGAACCTTTCTATATTTTTAATAAATTATATTTTTCATATTATAAACTGTATATATTTTTTAAAGATTCATATGCGACGTTTATTTTTCACACTCTAAAGGCCAGTTCCAACGGCGAAAGCTAGAGGGACACTCGCATGAATCAAGATCTTAGTCTTATAAAGTTATAATATACTCTTTTTTTTAATTCAATAACGTAACAATAGAACATTCATTTAATATACAATAGTAAACTATATTTATTCCTCATATTCACGGTGGAATCAACCGATACAGTTATTTATTTTGCTTCCATGAAACAAATTAGTACAAAAATGCAAAACATTTTATAGTGTAATAGAGCATTTATTGACCAGCATTTCATTCGAACGTCACCTCTTATTTTTATAGCTAGCTGCACAAGCCTAGCAGTGGCGTAGCCAGGATTAGATTTCGGGGATGAGGGGGCTCACCAAGGGGGGGGTGTGGGCAGTGGCTTAGCCAGGATCAAATTTCGGGGGGGGGGGGGGGGGGGCTCACCAAGTCTGGGGTATAGGAGGGTCCGGATTTTTTTTACATTTAGTGGTGTGAAAAGCTAATCTAGACAACTTGTTAGGCTCTAAAGGTTCTTGGGTAGTAATTTTTCAAAAGAAAGTTTTGAAAAATTACTAACCAAGAACCTAGGTGGCCAGGTTTGAAATGATAAAGTTTGATATACCGATATCTGTGACTATTTTGAGTCAAAACCCTTGAATTGGAACTAATCATACTTAACTTATGTACTGAATCTCAAAATTAATACTAATTATTATAAGTTTCATATAATTTATGTCATTAGCCTAAAACGCACCCAACCCAAAGTTCATGGAATCGGAATTTTTTTATCATAGCACACTGATTTTACACGCTTGCATAAAACTTGTATTTATTTGTGTGTTTTCATTCATAAAATCCCGATTTTATGAACTTTAGGTGCGTTCAGGCTAGTGGGTTATACTGAATTTTAACTTCAAAACTAAATTTTCTACAAGATGAGTTTATTCAAAAAGGTGATTTATCAATAATTAACAAAGTTAATCCACTTCAAACTTGAAAATTGCATTTTATTTAATGTAATAAATAAATAATTATGGTATAGTCACAGTTTTCTAACATGTTTTATTCGATTTCGTAGCTCATTTTAAATCAAAATTATCCATTTGAGCACCTAACAAGTTTCTATATGAGTAACTATTGAAGAAAAATTTGAAAAATGCATTAATCTGACTATAACTGTAGCTATATTCCATTACATAAACAGTGTTTCTGTAATCTGTTCGTTATAATACAACAAAACAGATAGAACCCTTCGGCTTTAATAAGTCCTTATCTATTAGTTATTTGAGAATTTTTTATTTCTGAAATTTCGGGGGGGGGGGGGCCGGGCCCCATGGGTCCCCCTGGCTACGCCACTGAAGCCTAGAGATTTCTGTGAAATTGAGAATAGAATTACTCTTCGTGTATTTCCATATTAGAATTATTTTAGACCCTGACCACTACGGATACAGAGAATTTACCTAGTTCCTTTTATTGTCTACCTTGACTTTCTGTTGCTATATCTCTTTAATGCTTTCATAACAATAGTTCTTTTTTGGCTATACAGATGCTGAGTGAAAAAGTTTAATAACAATACAATAGCCTTCGGGCCGTTGTACAAAGGACTATTCAAGCAACGTACCGCGGTACGGCCATCTCGTCACCAAATAAGGTAACAGTATGAAACTGGTAATCACATGACGTATTCGATTAACTGTATTAATGCAACTTCTTCTATATCCTGCTGTTGAAAACAATATTAGCATTTTTAAAATAAGATAAAAGCTGCATAATACGAGTATCTTATGCTTCAGTCTAGACTCTAGACGCTTTTTATGAGCATGAGATAATGCATTACAGTAAAGCATCACTTCAAGAGTTATTCATTCGATTAATAAAACGAGACAAAATTAACTGAAAAAGAATCTAGACAGGAGAAAAATCACACCCTCACTTCTAAAAGTAATAAATAATGATTAATTAGATTAACCAAAACAAAAAACCAAAAATAGAGGGGAATCAAGTACCCTATGATAAGAAATCTAGAGCAAATGTGGCAAACGTTGCAGAGTAAAAACTCGTTAGATTATGCGTTTTTTTGTGCTGAGGGTGAGATAAGTGATCCACATGAAATCTGAGACTTACGCGTGATTTATGAGTGGCTGATGATGATGTTGTAGATGGGGACCTACAGGTTTGGAGGAACTCCAAAGCACCTGGTAAGTGTTAATATAGCAGATAACGTGCAGAGTGTTTTAGGAGGGACGGAAACTAATTATACAGCTCAAATAATCTATATAAATAAAATTAGAGTTTTGTCTGTACATTTATCAGAATTATATATTTTTGGTTATTTTTACGTTCTATACATTAAAGAAGCCGAAACAAGTCTTATCTCAATTTCTGTCTGTCTGTCACGGCCCCGAAGGCATTTTACGCGGCCTTCTCCTGAAAAACGAGAGCATCGATGGGGATTAAAGTTATTTATCAGTATTTGAAACCTTTTTTGACAATGTCTTTAGCTATAAAAAACTAAATTAACTTTTTTTTAACAGAATAATAAACGATTAAAAACCAAGTATTGTGCGATTTTGGATACATTTCTTGTAAGTTTTATTACCACATAAGAACAAATCACGTAATTTATCATGATATATTAATCAGCTGTTCTGAAATATTCTCTCTGATAACTGTCACTGAATTGTTTACGTTCTAAGTTGTTTACTAAGCTGCTAACAACTTCATGATCGTTGCTATCAAAAAAGCCGAAACATATATTTAGTCTTATTTCTAAACATAATCCGTACGAAGGACGGGTACAATAGCTAGTAAGAAATAAATTACAATATAATTAGTTTCGAATCTCCTTAATAATGCTTTAAATAATGCTGAGCATTGCGGACATAGACAACTGCATAAATAGTAACATTTTCCAAAATAGTTCCAGCTTAAGAAAAAAACTCATATAGACATGGTGAGTGGGGCCGGTAAGTTACGTAATTCGAATAAAGATGGCAGAAGATTCTACACTTTTTTATGAATTTGAACATTATAAAAGTGTAGTATTTTTTATTTAGGTTGTGAATCGATCATTTTCAATATAAAATGAGCTGGAAAATCAAATAAATGTGAGTGACTTCAAAAACTCAATTATAAATAAAAGGGAATTTACAAGTCTATATGTACAGTAGTTTTTGTGATAATTGGCTAAATTGGTCATAAATCCTTGATTTGTATGTTTGAAAAGGATCCCTCTGAAATATAGGTAGTAGTAGTTGAATCTCACCCCTCAAAAATAATTTATTTTTATTCAGAGGGGGTTCACCCCTCTCTCGTCCATGTCGATCATTCCAATAGGATTACTGTTGAATACTTCCCCACTTTAAAATCTATCGATTATTTTAAGTTATCCACTTATTTCTACCTTTATTTTACTGTACATTCTATTCATAAGTTCCTTCGTGCTATTACTCATACGATTATCACTCTTATACTTGTATAGCTTGTATTTATTTAATCAATGGAACGATTAGAGTATTTGAAATATAAAATTACAAAGAATTGAAGTAATGAAGGACTCATATTTGAATAGACCGGTATTATATTGAATTTAGTGAGAGAAAGTGAACAACTAAGTAAAAGGTAAACATTTTTGGCGATAGGATACTGCTCAGGCTCAAGGTTTTCCATTGTAAGATTGAAAGCTACGTTATACAGAATTCTTAAGTTTGACGTTTCTCAGTCGTTGTATTCCTTCTATTTTAGTCTGCTCTTTACAATAAAATATTTTAAAACAAGCACAGGACTATAATTCCAGTCAACTTCTAGAAAGAATCAAGTACATTGTCGTGATCTGCAGTGAAAACATTGTCATGTAAAGACTTATGCAGAACTAATCTTTTTGTAAGTCACGGACGCGTTTCGAACTATACATCTTCGGCGTTTGGGTACCGACTCATGGTCGAGAGTATAAAATAGGAAAGTTAGTAAATATAGTAAGTTCAAAACGCGTCCAAACTAAGTAGAACTTACAACTAACTCACAGAGTGATTAGTTCTGCATAGCAAGTCTTCAAGTTTTGACATGAAAAATTCTTCAATTTTCAGGTAAAATCAAGGATATTGCTCGAAATTAAAATCAAGGTGATACACAAGTGATTTAGCTGTAATTGAGTAAAATCACTTAAATTATTAGGGTAAGCTCTTAAAATCAATAACTTTGATTTAACTTTGAGGAGGAGGAGGAACAGATGTTGAAGAAGAAAATTATGTAGAAAAGAAAGAGTATAGGAGAAGAAATAAGAACAAAATGATGAAATGGAGACGGTTAAGAAGAAGAAAATAGGAGAAAACGGAGAAAAAAGGATGAGAAGGTGGCAAATAAGATATTACGACTCAATTGAATCGGGCACCCTGATAGTTTCATAATACACTAGAAGTAGTAAAAACTCTTACAACATTTTTCGGTATAATGCTATGATTATTGGAATGCTGGTATATTGTAATAAAACTGACCCCACATTGACAATGAATTACAAAACTGTTACTCACCCGAACAATGTGATCGTCATATCCTCCTCGCTCATCCTCGGCACTTTCCTCTCCTCTGTACTCGGAATATCTTGACGTAAGAGGATCTTTCTGCTCATCTGGACTAGAACTTTGCACTTTTTTATCCTTGCTCTTCTTCTTGGTCTTCTTTTCCGTCTTGTCGTGTGTTGAATTCTTCTTACCACTGTTCCAGTTTGACAGTTTTCTTCTCACCTTTTCGAGACCGGACACTTTGGGTGAGTCTTTCAAGCTGGATGCCTTTGAAGACGATTTCTGTTCGTTGCGTAGCTTTTCAAAGAAACCTCCCCGACTGCTTCTGCCACTGTCACTTTTTTTATTGTCCTTTCCGTCGTCGGAAGCGACGCGATTCGAATCATCCGTCAAACTTGGGTACTTTCCATCTGATTTTATGTTTTTACCTTCATCCTTAATTCTCTCACCAACATCTCCTTTTAAACTTCCGTATCCATATTCATCATCACCAGAACCCCGTTCAGTCTTCTTCACAGACATTGAAGTATACCACTCCCTGAAGTGTTTCTTACCGTATTTCGAGCCATTATACTCGTTATTGGGCTCTTCATTGCGATAAATCTCTGCTACATTGTCACTGCTCCGATACTTGTTATCTGTTATGCTGTTTGTCAAATTATACGCATTGTTAAACTTCTCATTGTTTTTCGAATCATTCTTCAAATAATAATTATAAGTTTTATAATTGTTTCTTCCACTACGATTCGTTTTATAAGAATCATCTGCTTCTATCTTCAATGGAGCACTATCTGACAGTAAATCCTTATCTTTGAAATTCGATGCAGTTCGCTTTATGTGTCGTTCAAAATATCTGTCCTCTTTGATTGTTTTTTTTGTTGCACTTGACAAATCATCCTCGATTAACCGATTGGAGTTTCTAGACGCTGGACTAACGTTGGAAACAGATCGTGTAAGAGTTCTAGAGTATCGATTAGGACTGACAGCTCTGTTTTCAAAACGTCGTTTATGAGAATCGATTATGGATTCCAATCGATGTCGTCTGAGTGAAAGGTCGTGAATATCTCCCGTCAAAAGTTTCTCAGTAGACACATTGAGACTTTGAGTGGTGTTCATCTTCAGGGATTTCAAGTCAAATGAATCTAGAACGTCTGCAATTTCTTCCTCCTCTACATCTATCCTGATAATTGACTCTCGTTTCCCTTCACCGTCCTCCCCTCGGTTTTCTTGTGACGTGTCAAATTTTGACAAATCGCGTTCACTTTTAGAAAAGTACAACGACGGAGATGATTGGTGATGCCGATTCTTTTCTGCATAAGAACTAGGTTCCCTGGTTTCTTCTACAATTGGTGAGAAAGTATTATCATCTACGAAATATTCTTTCTTTTTTATAACTTTCTTTCCATTGTTAGAAGTAGAATTAATATCTACTCTAAAAACTTCACTGGAAGCCTTATTGAGTTTACTGTCTTGCTTTGTAGTGCTTCCTCTTCTGATTTGTTGTGAGTCATCCGTTGTTGAATTTGTTTCACTTATGATTAAATTTCGTTCGTGGTTAAAGTTTGGAACATTACTGTGTTCACCTCCTAGATTTTTCCTATTGGAGTCATTATTAGAAATGTTAGAAGTATAATGATTGTAATTATTTGTGTTATAATCAGTTGTTCGATTTAGATCAACGGTAGATCTCTTTTTAGTTTTTCTCAAGTTCTGGTTCACATTTGTTTCGATGATAAATTCATTGTTAGATGGCTTACCTGGTGAATATGATTTATTTATGGTGGGGTTATCACTCTCGATGGAATCGACTTTCTCCTTGAGTTGGCTGGAAGAAACTGCGTTGTTGGAAGCTCTTCTTACGATGGTATGCACAGTGGTTTTCTGGCTCTTGGGTTGAACAGCGTCGGATTCTTTTCTCACCTTATGCACAAGCTCTCTAGGCGGACGAATAGATGTTGTCAATTCGACACTCGGTTCACGACTGACTCCAAACTCGGTGTTGTCATCTTGGTTGGTTGCAGCAAGGCCAGCCTCATGAGTTGAAGGATGTCCAGCTCGCGCCAAAAACGACGAGTTGCCGCCAACTCCCACGTTGCCGCCAACCTTTGCTGCCGGCGTGCATATCACTTCGGCGTATATAACTTCGTCAGTGGGCGTCACCGCCGCCAACTGTTTTGCATCTACACTGACCGGAGCTAGAAGAGGCGGAGGTGACTTATAAGGATCAGTGTATGAGAAAGGCTTGTTATTGTTATGTTGTCTATCAAGATCCAACAGAGGATCTATCAAGGGGCCGACGCTCTTTGTCTTTTCAGCTTTAAAGATTTCCTTCCATTGCTTTGCACTTCGTTTACGGGACAGTTCCTCCACAAGCATACCAACATTCTTCCTACTCATTCTGTCTTCCTCATTTGACTTCACCAGCTTTCTTGTGCTAGTTTCTTTTGCATTATGATTATCAAATTTATCATCTAAGCCCTGTAAAGACACTCTTCTTTCATTCTCAAAAAACCTTCTTGACAAGCTATTCCTCCCATCCACATTTTTCCCAATTTCTGTTTGTGAACTATTCTCACTTCTTAAAAACTCCTCATTTTTTCTAATCGCACTGCTATTATCCAACGAATCTCTTCTTGCATCATCCCCCATGAAAAATCGTCTTTCTGGGCTCATGTTTACAGAACTTGATCGCTTTAATTTATTTTTCCTTACATTTGACGAACTCTCCTCTTCTCTTTCTTTGTCATTTGCTAATTTTCTGTTTTTCCCCACACCTTCTTTTAGCATCATCGTGCCTGTATCCTTTTTATCTTCACCATAGGTCTTTGTAAGATTTTTAAACCTTTTATTATCATCTTTCTTGTAATTTATCCCTTTAGATTCATCAGTAACCTCTATTCGTTTTCCCTCTCCGAGCATCTTATTTTTATCACCTAACTCGACAATATTCGTCAAATTCAAATCTGGATCAAGCAGCCCATAATCATACCTCTTGTAATGTCCATTATCATGCGCCAGACTAAAGTCTTCTTCCGATGATAACCATTCTTCATTATCAAAAAACCTACTTCGCATTTTTGTTTCAGTTTTACTTCTATCCTTTTTTTCTTTCTTTATCATACCTGAACTCATGTTATCAACTTTTCCTACAGAAAGTTTTTTGTCATCGAGTCTCTCATCTTCGTTTTTTCGGTAATCACGCATCGACTGCAATCGCCCCCTGTCTTCCTTATCCCCTAGTTTGTGTCCATCCTCCTCTTCTACTCGCATACTTGATCGGGAGTCTCTTCCACTCAAATCCATTAAACTTGGAGTTCTTTGATCATCTCTTTTCAGAGCTTGATCACTTCGACCCTTCGTTGGTCTGAATGTTTTCTCTTCAACTTCATAAATTGGAGTCGGAGGCTCAATAATTATTTTCGGAGCAGTATTCAAATTAATGTCATCTCGAATTGAATGACTTTTGTGTTGATCATTAAAATCGAAAGGTGATCTCCTGGGATTGCTGGCAATTGGTTCATCTTCGATTATAGGTGACAGCTGCTTTTTGCTATTTTTCGATCGTCGCGGTAGAGTTGACGTTTGTGTTAATTGGCTTTTCTTCTCCTGGTGGCCTCCAACTTCAGGAACGAGGTTCTCTGTGGATTTCGATTTCGATTTTTCTGTTTTCAAATTAGGGTCAACATCAATACCCGTATTATTTCTCCTAGTAGATGTATTTGGCCTGCTATTGTCCACCTCACTTTTTTGTAAATCATCATTTTTCTTTTTCTTCTTCCCTCTCAATCTATTATTAAGTGTAGCAAAAATATTTATCTTTTTTTCTTCTTGTTTTCTGAGTTGTTTACGCCTTCCCCCTTCGCTGCTAGCACTGTCCTCTTCTCCTTCATTTTCCGACCAATATGATTTTCCGGGACCATATTTGCTTCGATCATGGGCATATCTGCTTCCTGCATCACTGATACTTCTGGTAAGTTTTCTCCTAGGTGCTTCAATCTGATTCATAGTGTCTTTGGTGTTTCGATTTGGGATCGTGGACTTGCGATGAGATGTATCTGTGAAAATACATAAAAATAGAAACAATTATTTTTGAGCGTAAAAATTAATTATTTGTTTTCAAATGTCAATTACAGTGCATTGAGCCAATATCATTAACCTTGAGGGTTTTTTCAAGTGCTTTTTCATCCCGAGCGAAACGGAAAAATGTATCAACCACTGACACCTGTTGCATAACAATCTACAAAATACAATGATTACAAGCTACAATTTAAATGTTACATAGGACTCTTCTGTAACTACGATTACAAGTACTGTTCTAATAAAACTAGTTTGTAAATTTATATGCAACAGGCTATGACCGTTCGGGAAACATTCAAAGGTAATTTTTCCGCTTCGCCATAGATAAATCAAGCATAGAGCTTCAGAATATTTTTTCGGTGGGCTCGGCATACTAATAAAACTATGATAGTTGAAATCATGTTGAGGTCTGAACAGTCACCCACAGTCGGAGTCAGCTAGAGTCGGCTAAACTATACATACAAAGCATCGCCAGAAAACGACTAAACCGACTGATTATTTTCAGAAAATTGTGTAGAATTGAGCTTGGTTAATAAGGTTGTGGGCTACAGTTTGTTTAGACAGATTGTCTCCTATTTTCTTGCTAATTTGACGTTCTGTGAGATCAGGCTCACCAATTAAATCATTTGAATCAATAATTTTGAAAATGAACGCTTACAATACCGGTTCCATTAGCCTAATTCAATTCACAGAGATTTTTCTATATCGAAATTTGATGTGTAAGTAGATTGCATCCTCTCTCCGTTTTCACACAAAAATATAACTGATAACAATATTATTTTTACGTGTGTTAGTCAGAGATTTGACCTTCATTCAAATTCAACCATTTTAATTTCAAATTTATCCTATTCAAACTCTATTTGAATTTAATAAGACTATCAGCAGATAAAGTGGGGGAGAGTTTCAGCTTCACTGTTAATAATTTAAAAAAAAATTAATTCAATTGAAAATCTGTTCCATTTTTGAGAAGAAAAGTGAAGGAGAGCCTCAACTCCGCATCTAAAGGAATAATTCCTTTAGAAATTATTACTAAATTTGTTACAGAAAATCTTTGTTTTCAGGTGCTACCGCCTCATAACTTACAAGTTCTCCGCACATAGATCAACAAAAGTTGGAGGACACAGATGAAGTTTTTTCATAGTCAAACTTTTGTTTGATCATACAAAAATCTTGAGAAATATTTTTTCTGCTGTTGAACAATGTTTAGAGAAGACCTTGGCACAATTCACATACGCCACCTAGCATTGTTTAAAGGCGGAAAGCTGCAGTTAATTTTAAACACTTTGCTACTTCCTCAATTACGTCTTAGTTACAAATGAAAGATGTAAACAAATCTGAACGGAGAGAGAGAGAGAGTGATGGGGTATGAGGGAGGGAGGAAACGAGTGAGTGTGTAGAAGAGAGAATGATATAGTCATAGTCAGTCCAGAGGCAGATTAACCTAGGGGCTGGCAACAATCTGCCGTCCTTCCACCATGGGGGGTGTAGATTAAGTAAAGGGAAAAAGGAGGGGTTCAGGGGAACTCCCCGGAAAGTTTTTGAAAAAATGGATTTGCGAAAATATGGCACAAGAGAGAAAAAGAGCGTGATGGAAACATAGTTTCGAGTGGGTTCATTTTAAGGCGTTTTTTTAACAGATGAATGCATTTCTCCCGCTTGATCGACTGTTGGTCATTTATAGAGAGTTTGTGGGTTGGTGTGTTTATTTCCTCTTTCTCAATGTCACACCAATGTCGCGTTGCACAGTAGGTGAATGTAGTGAGTGTGTAGGTGTGCGTGTTTGCTGTTAAGAGTTTTCAGGTGGGTGCTTGAGCGCTTGCTTCAAGTGATATCCGCTCAAAAGGAAGAGGATTCTGATGAATTTGTTGCACCAACACTAACTCATGAATAAAAAATGGGGCTTTAACTGAAGGTCTTCAGAGGTCATCTATAAATACAGGGAAAACAACAGTGGCAAAACCCATTAGAGCATAAATGCTTAAAAATGATGAGATACACGCAAAAACCACCATGGTGACCTGAAATAACTTACAATTTGACATGGAGTTCAAATAAAAGAAGATTGAGCATAAATCTTTAAAAGTCCTTAATAAATGTTAAAATGTAAGGGAATGAACAACTTAGAACTATAAAATCGATCACATCTGCCTGCTTTCATCCACGAGTAGACCAAAATACACCTTTGAGGAATTTCATATCTGATGACTGAAATATATAAGCTTGTGCCTTTATGGGCCAACACAAAGTACCAAAAAAAAAAAAAAAAAAAAAATAGAAGCGTCAGTAGTGACTTGTCATAATTTAAAATAACACATTGAACATGCATTAAACATTTAATCTTTTCAATACTCCTTCAATCCATTTCAGTCCCACCTCACTTGCTGCATGCACCTCCTGCAATCCTCCCTCACATGGGAACAGGGGGCAGTTGGACACCAAATGCTCCATTGTCTGGATCTCACCACATTCACAGGATGGGTGAGATGTAAAGCCCTATAAGGTGAGAGACTGGGCACATCTTCCAGCAGATGTTCGAAACCTATTCAGGCAGCACCACTGCTGACGGCCAAGCAGTGTCCCTGGTACCTCCCTATTGGGATCCTCAATCAGGTTTTTATTTTTCACAGATGAGGATGACCACCTTGCTTTCCAAATTGTGCCAATATCCTGGTCATTCTGATTATCTAATCTCAGATACCTCCTAGATTGCAGATCTTACTGGTGCATCAGTTAGCTCCTTAGCTACAGGCAACTCACCCCTTGAGACAACCCTGTTAACAAGTTGGCTTGTTTTACCCAGTCTATGGAGGTCTGGTGGCAGGACATTACAAAGCACAGGCAGCCAGTTGGTTTCTGTTGGTCTTATTGTGCCACTGATTTTTCTCATGGATTCATTGAGCACCACATCAATCTTTCCCACATGTGCACTATGTGCCCACACAGGTGAGCAGTATTCAGCCACACTGAACACCAAGGCAAGACTGGAAGTTCGCAGTGTACTCACATTACAGCCCCAGGTTGTTCCAGCCAATTTACTTATGATATTGTTTCTGGTCTTTAACTGGTCTCTCACTCCCTCCAAGTGATGGCGGTATGTTAGAGATCTATCAAGTCGCACACCCAGGTATCGTGGGGCTTCCTGGTGTGTTAGTCTCTCTCCACAGAAAACAATATTTAGCCTTCTCCCTGCATCCCGATTACTGAGATGGAAAGCTGTTGTGACTGTCTTGGTTGGGTTGGGTCTCAGGTGCCATGTTTCAAAGTACTCTGCCAAACTTTCCAGATCTCTGTTGAGTGTGGCCTCCAATGCCTCAAAGGAGGAGTCCTGTGTCACCAAGCCAATATCATCTGCATATACAAACTTCTGTGCTCC